>CM071793.1:17486446-18802508 GCA_036559045.1 Platycarya longipes | reverse complement strand
TAAATTGATTAAGAAAAACATGACACGTTGATTTCAAAACTCTTTGGAGATGTAGATGTTTTCACATACAAGGTACTAAGGCCCGGTTTTGTTTTGGGTTACGAAATTTAAAATTTAAAATTTTTTTCAAATTCATCATTACATTTTTTTTTAATTTTTATATAAAATATAATAAAAAATTTCATTTTTTTAAATTTTAAAATCATTTTTTTTAATTTAAAACAAAATTAATATTAAAAAAATATATTATAATAATATTTATTTTATTTTTTAATTTTTATTTCATCTTATCTTATCTCATCTCCCTCATAAAAATAAAAAAAACCTAAAATTACTTAGACTCAAGTCTTCAACTTCATCATTTGAAGATCCTAAAAGCGTTGTACTAATGAAAGGTGGATCAACTGATGTCCAATCTTTGCTCCCATAGTCATTTACACTGATGTCCTTTCTCATGGTACAGTCTTCAACAACATCGATGCATTAAATGATACGGGGTTAATATAATCTTGTACCTTTCTCATGCCCAATCCTCTAGAAAAGTAGAAGCCAAAAAAATAAGAAAAGTAAGCTCCACCCTCCAAAAATTCTGCACCACGAACATTTACACGTATAGCAAGAGTCATAATCTCAAACAAAGTCATCATCCAGTAGTTCTAATATTGCAAAGAGTCATCATCTCAAGCAGAGCAACTAAAAAATAAAAGTTAGTTCAAAAGCACTTGATATTTTATACCCATTACTCATCATCTTTTCATAAAATAGGTCAAATTGTGCGCTACCTAAATTAATAATTTTTGGAAATTCATGTCTATCTTTCTCCAACTGCGTATACTCATTGCAATAGTAGGCATTAGAAATTAAGAGTGCAAAATTTTGACCATTTTGATTTCAATCAACACCTGCTTCGATTCAAACTTCGATAGAGTCAGAGCTTTTGAAATTCGGAATTGGAGTCATTCCGACTTCAAAATTGGAGTTTCGAGTTTAGAGTCAGAGCTAAAACCCAGTGGGGGTGGCCTAACGGTCACATGTGTTTTGGACACATTTGAGAACCTGGGTTCGAGTCTCGATCCCAGTTTCTCTCTTCGTTCATTTTTTTAACAAAATTTTAAATAACGTTGTTTAATAGGAGGGTATATATTTGAAAACCCTAACCTCATTTCAATTTTCCTCTCTTCTCTAAACTCTTTTTACCCCAGCGCCTCCACTCACACCACTCATCTCCATTTCTCATTTCTGTTAGACACTAGAAAGCCTGTAACAGATCATCATCAACCTA
Organism: Platycarya longipes; assembly: GCA_036559045.1. Classification (NCBI taxonomy): domain Eukaryota; kingdom Viridiplantae; phylum Streptophyta; class Magnoliopsida; order Fagales; family Juglandaceae; genus Platycarya; species Platycarya longipes. The sequence continues at coordinate 18,801,226 of CM071793.1, read as the reverse complement.
TGGGTTTCAACTTCGATACTTTGTTGGCGATCCTTATTGTAGACGGGCCAACCCTTACTGCAAGCTCAACCCATTTACAACTTTTGTTATGGGTTTTGTTGATGACGACTTTGATGGATAAACCTATGTCCTATGGGTTCTGTGATTTCGTCGGAGTCGGAGCACGCTGCTATCATAAATCCCCACTTCTCCACAAATAACACAGCAACCCTGAAAGGACCCATAGTTGCATTCAAAATCCTCTCAAATCAACTCTAATTAAATTGCTTCTTTCCTCGACTCATATAATTACTGCTAATACTCAAATGTTTTTCCCCTTTCTGACTTCTCTTACTCAAATGTTGTTATTAATTTGTAAAGAACCCTAAATCCATAGAAATTCATCGCAAAGTTACTGCATTTCTGACAAAATTCCAGCCCAAAGTTCCTAATCAGAAACTCTAAAAAAGAAAAGAAGAAGCTAATCATAAAGACTCTGATCCATACTGGACAAAAGTCCATCCAAACAAATCTAACTATAACATAAAAATTAAAATTGAACTAAAAGTTTTAAATAGTAAAAACTCCATAATGGTCAAGCCAACAAATATATCAAAGTGAAAAAAAAAATTGTTGTCGAGAATAGAAAGTCAGATAAAGAAACTATACCGATCGAACTAGAAGTTTCTAGGCATCAACAAAAAATCGCTAGACGGGGAGATTCAAAGGTGTAGATCCAAAGGTTTTGGTTTGTTTGGGTTAGGTTTCCTCTTGTGAACTTATGCATTTGAGAGAGAAAGAAGAGATAAAGAGAGAAAAAGAGAGGAGAAGGTGGTGCGGTGGTTGAAGATGATGTTAGGGCTGTGTTCCGACTCCGACTTCGACTCCCGTCAGAGTCGAAATCGACTTCTGACTCCGACTCCGAAATGGAGTTAGATTTCGGAGTCGGAGTTCGACTTTGAACAGAGTTCAGAATTTCGAACTCCGATTGAAGTTCGATTGGAATGAACTTCGATTTTCGATCCAAACTCCGATTTGGAATGGGACAAATTAGGCCCATTTCGAAACCAAATGGGCTCAATTAGGCCATTCCGATTCTAAATGGACCCAATTGAGCCAATTTTCAAATGTAAGCTCCCACAACCATTTATCTATTTGGTTTCACTGTTAATTAGTCTTAAACAGTTAAACACAATATAAATACTACAAATTTTAAATTAAATTGCTAATTGCTAAGCCTAAATGCGTAATAGCGTAATACAAAAAATAGTCCAGACTGAATAATACAAAAAATAGTACAAAATATAAATTAAATCATTCACTATCACTGATATATATAGATTCACTAGGATCCAATTTTTTAAAAAAATCGCTACAACAAAGTAGTTTGTAGTTTGTCGTTGGTCATATGGACTCATACCTGAGATTAAGATAAAATAAAATTGTATTATTATCAATAAAAGTTAAAATGAACCAAACAAGTAACTGTCAATTACTTCAATAGTTGTCGGCAACTATGTTGGGATTGATAACTAGATCTGTGAAATCATAGATAGTATAAGTTAAATAAATTTATGGAATTATAAAAAAAAATGTTTGAAATAATTATATAATTATATAAACTTTGTTACTTTAATCAGAAAAAAAAGTAAACAAATTAATTTAATTTTACCTGACTCAAGCCTGTAGTTGTCAGCATCGATGCCAATGCTCTCTAGTCCAGAAGTTACATCACTGATCTAGTTCTGTGTGTAAATGAGAGCCTCCACGGTTGACGGTGATAATGAACTCCGGTAGGCATCCAACACTCGACCTCCGGTGCTAATTGCTGATTTAGATGCAACCGTAGTGATAAAAATGACTAACACATCTCGAGCAATATGGGAGATGATCAGGTACTTGATGGAATTAGCCCTCCACCAAATCAATATCTGAAACTCATCATTAGGCTCCTCGACCTCTGCCAATAAATACTGCTCAACCTCATTCATACATTGCAGTGACTTTCTTGTTGACCATGCATGAAATGATTTCATAACGTTGAAGCCTCATGATCGACTGGATGCACTGGCTTGATGGGTACGAGCATCTGAAGGAGGTCCCAAGCTCGAGCTCAAGTGTGAGGTACCTGCGGCTGCTGAGGATGAAGCTAGCTACTGGTGCTATAGTGGGTGTATAAGTAATTCAGATATGCTCTAAGCGCTGTGATAAATGCCGCACCCTTCACTTCCCCGAGAACCTTAGTTGCGCACCATTTTATCACTACCGACTTCAATCGGGGGTCGAGGATTGACGCTATGAACAATAATCTATTTATCTTCTCAACTTGCTCCGATATTTATCATATTTTGACTGCATCTGTGATTCCATACCAGATAACAGTTCGCTTGGGTAAGTACAACCTCCTTTCAAGTGGTGGTGTAATATCGAGATATCGCTGAACCATATGTTTTCCGTCACATATGAGGATACAGATACCCGCATAGTGATGTCATAGAAGATTTGTAAAAAGTTGACAAACTCTCCCACATGTTGCCAATTTGTACTATCTGGTAGATCGAGTCCCATTCCATTAGGCTTCAGTAGGGTGTACCTCAGACCTCCATCCTCAATCTCTAACCGCTTAAATGCATTATGGTACTTCTGTGCCACATCCAACATCAGATATGTGGAGTTTTATCGAGTGAGAATATCTAGGCACAACATTTTTGAAGACTCAACCCCAACATGTTTTGCTATTGTTTTGAACTTTCGCGGCCTTTGGGGAGAAGTCCTCGCGTATCGCAAAATGTTGCGGATTTTCTTGATAGAATCATCTACATCTTTCAACCCCTCACCTGTTTGATAATTGAAAAATACCAAATTATTATAACAATATAAAAAATATCCTAATTTTTGAAGACTTTAATCGTAAAAATATTAAAATCAAAAATCAAAACCAGAAAGACTCACAAACAATAAGATTGATTATGTGAGCCGTGTATCAAATGTGGATATACTGGTGATTTTTAATCACATTGTCTCTCGCCCTCGTATTCTGCATAAACCATTCGATAGCGGTCTCATTAGTACTGACATTGTCAACTGTAATGCATAATATTTTTTGGATGCCCAAATCCATCAAACAATCATCCATATTCGCCCCTATCGATGCACCCTTATGATCGACAATTGTTTTAAACCCAAGAATCCTCTTTTTAAGGTTCAACTCTTTGTCAATATAGTATGTTGTGATACACATGTACGACGTATTATGTACGGATGTCCATGTGTTAGTCGTAAAGGACACTCTCTGGCTAGTGATCATAAACATTTTCTTCATCTCTGCCTTCTCCCTCAGATGCCTCTTCATACAGTCGCGCATCACTGTATAACGGGATGGCAGTAGAAAACTTTGTTCAAGCAGCTTCACAAACTTCCGAAATCCTCTCTTGTCAAACGTGGTAAAAGGCAATTCATCCTCTATAACCATTTCTGCAAACGCCTCACAGTACACCTTTTCACTGTATTGAGGAACCCCCAGGTTCCTCGTTTGTGTTCATGTCCCATCAGTGGCTGTAGAAGTCTCGTAACTAAGATTAGTCTGAAACTAACTTGTGATTGCGTTTAATAATTTATTATCAATATTAGTCTTAAGTGGAAACTAAATGGGATTAAATGAACAAATTAACTAACATACAAATTAAGACACTAACCTATTGATGTCATCCCCTTCGCTATTTGATACTGCTGGCAATCGTTCAGATTTGATGAAAGGCAAGTAGTGCCCTGCCTTGTTGAATGACACCCAACTCGGGTACCACAATAGTTGCACTCAGCCTGCGATTGTTAGGGATCCCCATCCTCAACTTTCGTGAAATGTTCCTATGTCCACGATATTTTTCTATTTGATCGTGGACGGGGTGGCCTCGCCTGTGAAGAGTGTACTGGTACATCTGGATCCTAAATCGGATCGTCCCCAAGACCCATCTCCTCCTCCTCCATAAACTAATAGGATCTTCCATTTTCAATTTTATGTCGACTGGAAGTAAAAAGCTACTGCTAGCACATGAGGTCTGTGCTCGAGTGGAGGTGGGTAGTCGACCCCAAGTCTGACTTGGTGTTGCCACTTGGGACGCTGACAAAGTCCTGGCATCCGGAGTCTCATATGGAGTCGGAGTCCCATTGACACTTGCACTACATGAGGAATCCATCTGTGATTTTGTGCTAAAGTCTGAAATTGAAGTAAAATAGAATAAAAAATGTTAGTAAAGATAATGAGTTGTTGGGTAAACATGATAAACAAAAGTTAATTGAATACACTCTAACCATACATCATGCCTTATGGAGTATATAGAGAAATACACAATAATAAGTATCGACTAATTCCACTAATTAAAAAATTAATACTTGTTAAAACTCGTTGCTTTTTATATAAAATATTAGAAACACACAAGTTAGAAAGTAGAAACTGTTTGAGAGTATTAACATTTATTAAGTACTTGCTTATATACTATGTAGGTGTTATTATGGGTTTTTCATAAAATAGATTTTCTATGGAATGTGAAACTGTATGATCTAATTCAATTTTCTGCATGACAACCTTGAATTTGGGAAGCATTATACTCTGGTGCTTTTCACTCAGTACCACATGGTATTATATTTACCTGTTAGTTGTGTTTGCCAACTGGCTCAAAGCTAAACATATGGCCTTAGCATTTCTATAGCATATGCAAATGATTGCATATAACTTGATTCTCACAATTTGGTTAAAGTTGCATTTTTTTTCCTTTTTACAAGCAAGTTAAAACTCTATTCATGATCAAAAGGCATTGCTCAACGATATTGGGTGGGTGTATACATGAGAAAAACCACTCCAGTTAATGAGAAAAAAAGTTAAAAAGTTCTAATAACATGAAAAGAACAACTAAAATGAGCACACATCTATTGATGATGGCAATAGTTCAGGCTTTTTACTATAGGTGAATCGATATATGTTGTAAATTTTAAGTTCCTGTTGCCCAGATGACTAACACAAGAGGGGGGGTAAATTGGGTTATATTATAAAAATTAACACTTATTAATCAAATACACAATATAAAATATAAACAGAATGTAAAGCAGTAAGAAATGTAAAGAGTAGGGTAAGAGAAAGCAAACTCAGTATTTTTACGAGGTTCAGCCCCACTGCCTACGTCCTCGCCTCAAGCTACCCCTTGAGGATCCCGAATTCACTAGTCAATCTCCTTTAGGTGGAGATAGAAACCTATTACACTTTTGAGCAGCACCGCTCCAAAGAATCCATGTAGAACACCCTCTACACTTCCAATCACCTCACACTTGGTGATTTAACTATTCCCCGTGTAGAACACCTTCTACACACACAAGGGTTATTCGCACTCTCTTACAAATACAAGAGTTGATAGTGGGTAGACTATCAAAGTACACTACTCAACGAGTGAGATAGAAATAATACAGCACAACCTATATCTCTCTCAACAAGAACAAGAATTAAGGCTCAAAACTTTAGAAAAGAGAGAATGAGAGCTTTGAAGGAATGATGCAAAACTTAGCAATAGATGTGTAAGCTCTTGTTGTGATTTTTGCAAAACTCAAGTGAGCTATTTATAGGCAAATGAGTCTTCAATTTTAAATTTGAAAAGATTCCCATATCAAAGACATCATCATTCACTTTTCACAAATTTCAAATCTAATCTTTTTACTTTTTGCATGTGACAAAAGGAGCACACTTTACTTTTCAAAAATTTCAAACTTAATATTTTACTTTTTGCATATGACAAAAGGAGCACACTTTACTTTTCAAAATTTTCAAATAAAGACATCTATCTTTTGCATAAGTCAAGAAAGCATCCACCATTTTTGAAAATATTCAAATAAAACATGCACATGTGAAAGATGACAATCAATCATCTTAATATTTTTAAAATTCAAACATTTAATCATGTCATGCACATGTAAAAGATGACAATCAATCATCTTAATATTTTCAAAGTTCAAACCTTTAATCATGTCATGCACATGTGAAAGATGACAATCAATCATCTTTCAAAATTTTCAAATTTAATTTTCAAAATATTCATGCACATGTAGAAAATGTATTTTAATGCTTTATGATAAAATATTAATTTTGAGCCTTAATTCTAATTTCGAATTTTTAAGAGATTTACAATATTACTCTATGATTTTAATGTGAACTTGTTCCCTTCTTGCTCATGCTTGGTTCCTTGATGTGCTTGATTCTATTGTGTGGACAACTTGAGCTTGAGACTCCTTTATTCTTTGAATTCATTTGTTATCATCAAAATCCATGTGTAGATTTATAATTACACGAAACTTGAAACATTGGGTTCAACAGTTCCAAAGTTCAAGCTTTTTCATTTGAGTAAGTTGCAAGCTGATGGATTAATGTTTGTCTCATTTATCTTAGATTAAAATACCACTATAAAGAACCAAAAGCTAGAGAAGAGGCCGAAAGCCTAAAATTACACCAGAAGACACTATAATTACTTACTAATTTTGCTCTTAATTGTTACTTTATTACATAGATCAACCTAAAAAACAAAGATTACCAAGTGCGAACAGTTAAGCTATTTCTTGGGATTCAAGTACAGTTTATCTTCTGCTTTTAGGGTGAAAGTAAGAAAGAAGTTTGAGGGATACAATGACTTTAGCCATATAGGTATTGTTATCTTCATGTGCTCCTGATTTTGTTGTTTCCAACTCTATCTTAGGTGTTGGGGCTATCAAGGAATGAGGAAGGAAGCTTAGGGCTTTAGGCTACTAATGCATGAGGACTTGAAGTAGTAAGCTCATCATTTATAGTGTTCACAGGTGTCCTAGCCTAATGAGAAAATGTCACAAACACATGAGGATGAAGAATATACACTAAATATATTAATGTCTGCCAGAAAATGATAAGCTTACTATATACAAGTAACAAGAGTATTAATGTCTTTGCCTTTGTACTTGAGGAATAAATTTTTTCTTAACATATATACAAGCTAGACGCGATCTCAGACACATCAAATTTCAGAAGATTTAGAACAACTAAATTACTAAACAAGCAACCCAACTAGCTTGATGATGACTACATCAGAACAACTTAACATTAAAAAACTAGTTTTTTCTTTTCACAATGATATTCCATCTAACACATTGCACACACACTGTCCAAGCACACAAAATACCAAATCTCAACAAAAATTCTGAATTTTCCTCACTACATAAGCACATACAATTGAAATTAACACAATTTCAAATCAAAGATTAAAAAAATAAGACTTTTAATTAGTTGTAATTAAAATCTCTAATTTTAAAAGTTAAAACCCTAATTTGTAAAATTAGTTACCAATTGACAATGTTCCTCTTGGCTCGACAATAGATTGGTGGGCTGTGACAAATGCAAATGACGGTGTGAGGCAATCGACGGCAGAGAGCTGTAGAATTGAGGCGGAATCAATGGACGAGGGGGGCGGAGAGCTGCAATTTGAGAAGAGAGAAATCAAGAGAAGAAGGAAGAAAGAAGAAAAAGAATAGAAAAAAGGCTTATCAAGCCTTTGACCATACTTAAACGATGTCGTTCCTATTGAAATGAAACAACGTCGTTTAGACCTTACTTAAAAGTTTTAAAAAAAACATACAAATGCAAAACGGCATCTTTTTGCATCTTTTTTTTTTTTTAATTTGGAGTTTGGAGTCTGAACTCGGAACCAAAGTGGGCTCCGGTTCCGACTCCAAACTCCGATTTCAGAGTCGAAATTGTTCCGACTTTGACTCTGACTTTCGACTCTGATCAAAGTCAAACTCAGAGCGGCAGTCAGATGGAGTTAGGAAGTCAAAAAATTTCTTTAGCCCTAGATGATGCTATCGATGAGTTTTTTAGTCTTGAAATGTGCAAGAAAGGAGCTATAATGTTACCAATGTGGCCTGAAGCCACAAAATGAATTTTAGGTCGAACGATTTTTCACCTAGGAGGAAGAAAGAAACATAAACCTGATGATGAATGAAAAAATTGGTAGGGAAAGAAACCGACGGTAGTTTGTGAGAAAATGTCAATATAAGAGAGAGAGAGTGTTATAAAAGAAATAATAAAATAAGTATTTGATTCACCTACAGTGTCTTTTAAATTTGGTTTTGGTTTTAGAATTACTGTAGCTAAAAGTAACTGCAGTTAAGATTTGCCTAATTCAGTGCCATCAATTTTTATGTCTTAATAACTATTCAAAGTAATATTTTAGAATTTCTAATCCATTCGTGCACAAAATGTTGTAAGGATTGATGTGACAAAAACTAGTTTATGTTGGATAATAGTCAATCCCTAACTCTCTCTCTAAGATGAGTCCTCTCCACCTCAACCTTAAGTCAATTCCCCCTCCTTCTAGTACTTGGACTTTTTTCCTAAAATAGGAATCTTCTCGTCTCCCAACCACCCCCCAAAGCCTTCCTCTCCAAGCATCACCTTTCCACCAAACCCTACCGAAAGTTCACCATGTCCGACACAATTTCAAGCTTTTCACTCTCAGAGCCCTTCCATCTCAATATCGATAAATAAGAACAAGGTACAAAAAAACCTATTGACAACAGCATTTTCACTAAAGTCAACAACATGTCATCAGCTTATTAGTTAGGTGAAAGCACTATCGTGGGACGATCTCCAGCTGGAACTAGAGATAGGGACTACAAATCTTAGATCGTCCAAACCCTTTAATCGTAACACTTTCCATGTCATTATAAAAGCTGTATGGAGCTTCGTTGTAGGGCTCATGATTGATTATATCGATATAAACACCTTCATGTTTACATTCTCGTTGTAGCAAGATAAAGAACAGTTCCTTAAGAATCGGCCATAGAACTTTAAAGGGTTCCATATGGCCTTAAAGAACTAGCCCCCTGGGCTAAGTATCCAAGACGTGGACTTGAATACTTTGGCATTTTGGATTTAGATTCACGACTTACCCCTTGAAATGTTTACTAACCAAAACGCTGAAAGGATTGGATTTGTTCTGGGAAATCTGATAGAAGTTGATCGTGTTGCAATTTTTGGAGTGGTCTTGAGGAGATATTTGCTCATTAGAGTTGAGATAGGTATTGGAAAGCCACTTCCGAAAGGCTTTGATCTGGACTGTTCGGGGAGAGTTTCAAAGAAAATCTTGATTACATATGAACTTCTATTGGAGTTTTGTTATGTTTGTGGGTTACTAGGTCATACAGCTCAAGCATGCCCCACGCATGTCGTGATCCTAGAACAATCAAAGTATGGGCCTTGGATGAGGGTAGAAGTCTTAAACTTTAGGTGTGTATTAAGGCAGATAATGGAGTTAAATCCTCCAGTGGTTGCAATAGGGCTCATCATAGTAGTGCAATCACAACCAGAAGTGGTAGCAGCTATAAATACCCCTACGTAGAGTCTGGTGGAAGTGCAGGGGACCCAAGCCTGATGATCAATTTGAAGAGATATGCAATTCATAATCATGCTCCCCCCAGTCCGTATACACGAACCAAGGATGACAACATCACGAGCAATAGCTTCAAGTGAAATAACTTTCTTTAGCAAATGGAAAGAAAGATGGTTGTCGACAAAGTTAATTGTTTCTCAAAGTTAGAAAATATTTGTAACACTATCAACATCTTTGTTGGAATCTCTAATGATAAACCATGAAAAAATAAAAAGGAGGAAAAATCAACTATGGACGCTGTGTTTTCTTTGGACCAGTGGAAGTCAAAGTTTAGAAAAGATGAACAGTAGACTGGGACAAGCCCTATCAAAGCATTTACTCCCACTAGCTCATCACTAATTGCTTCTGACAATGTACCATTTTTCAGCCCCACAACATAATCAACCTGCAAGATCATCAGGCCTACTCTAAACTTGGACTATCTCTTCATCAATGACAAGCCGCCGATCCCTCTTGAAGTCAAACAAGCAGGAACCCACTCAAGCTTTTAGGCTAGACAAGCCCAATGTCCATTTACTATCAAACCTATCAGTTTATACCAAATACTCAAATCCTTTAATTTTCTTAATGGCCCAATTTACAACGAGCAACCAGTCACTCAAAAGCCCAAAGAAAACACATTTCCTCAAGCCGTGGAAACAACACATGGGCCCACTCTAACTAAGATTCCGGATACTTTCCTCAAGCCCATCTTCAACTCAACCCTCTAAAATTTTTCAAGCCTCAAGCTCAATGGGCCTTCCTTCAAAGCCCTTCACCAGAACCGAACCTACCCACTCCTTTGGTCGAGCCTAAACCTCAGCTCAAATCCACTCCAATCCACCTTGCTCGGACTGATAAACGCCTCTCCGAAAAACACAATCCCCCATTTGAACCCCTCAATCCTATCTTCTTGAAACACCCTAAAGGATTTCAGGCCAAATATGCTAAGTGAAGTTTCAACCATTCTGAGGTGGATGTCTCTCTAAAGAAGAGAGCCATAGCCCTAACTCCCCACTGGAGATCGAGGACACTGAGGATGTTGGGTCATGCTTGCTCAAGAAACAGAGAGGACTTAAAGGGATGATTAAAATGGAAGGAAAGCTATAGAAGCTAAAGGAGACTAGAACTTCAACATAGGCTTCGAATGAAATAGATGGTAATAGAACTTTTGATTCTGTAAGAGTGTTGTGACTGTTCACGATGTGGCTGAGGTGGTGGCCCTAACCTGCCATCACCCCAAATATGAGATTGTTCTCTCGAAATTGTAAAGGCCTAGCCCGACCTCTAGCAATTTGTGGTTTGATGGCTCAAATTAGGATGCATCACCCTTATTTCTTGTATGAAACCTTAATAAGTGATGCTAACTCTTCTAGTATTGTAAATAAGTTTGGCTTTTCTAATTTTGTGCATGTCCCTTCCCCAAAAAAATAAGGAGGTTTGTTATGTATGTGGAGGCCAAGACTTGATATGGAACCAGTTTATGTTGGTAGTAATGTTATTTCTCTTTTAGTCTACTCTAATCTAGTTCGTGTCTTGGCTGTTGATCTTGGTCTATTATTTTGCTCAACTACATGATAAACATCCTTTTTGGGACTTAGTAAATTCAATATCAACTTCTTCCTTAGGTCCCATTTTAGTTATAGGTGATTTTAATTTGGTTCTTAGCCAATTGAAAAAGATTGAAGGAAAACCCTTTGCTTCCTCCTCAACCTCTTCGGGTCTTAGGCTTTTTATGAACCAACAATGATTAGGGGATCTAGGCCTTGTTGGTAGTAATGTTATTTCTCTTTTAGGCATTGTCAACTCAAGTTGGAATCTTCTATTTCCTGATGATAAAGATCAAGCATATGCCTATTCACATTTTGGATCATGCACCAATCCTCCTTGAAATTCTGCATCCAAAAAAGCTTTCAAATCATTCAGGTTTGAAGAATTTTGGATGAAGGACCCTAGTTGCTACACAGTTATCAAGAACACTTGGGAGAATTTCTTCTCTGAATCACCCTATTTTATTCTTTCTTAAAAACTCAAGTCTGTTAGTAAATTTCTTTGTTTCTAGAATAGAGATAGTTTTGGCCACATTAAATCTTATATAAAATCCATCAATTGCCAATTAGCCAAAATCTAATTAGAAGACTTGTAAGAATCCATTCTCTTAGTAGAGGAGAATCTAAAATCGTGTCTCCATAAGCAGCTGAAAAGAGAAGAAATTCTCTAGAGACAAAAATCCAGATTGTAGTGGCTAACAACCACTAATCTCAATATAAAGTTATTTCACCTGATAGCCACCATGAGAAGAAGGAGAAATGACATCTCTTTTCTAAAAGATTCCTTGAATCAATAGATTAATGATCCTACATTTACCAACAATATGTTTCTTGATCATTTCAATCAGATCTATACTTCGTCCAATTTGGACTTTCCTGTAGATCTTGAGAACCTCTTTTCTCACAAAATCTCTCAAACTAACAATGATATGCTCTGTAGCATCCCTACTGAAGATGAAATCGTGGCTACTATCAAGTAAACACCTTCGTCTAAGTCTCTTGGCCCAGATAGGTTTACGGGGATTTTCTATGAGCAATACTAGGTATTTTCAAGGAGGATTTCATCCATGTCATCAAGCATTTCTTCCCTACTAGGAACTTTTTGCAAGAACTTAACTACACACACATTGTTCTTATCTCCAAAACCAAGTCTCCTAATACTCTTAACTAGTATAGTTCAAAAAGTTTGTCAAATGTGTATTATAAGATTATTACAAAAATTCTAAATAATCTACTAAAACTTGTTCTTACTAGTTTTATCTCACCCTTCCAAGTGGTCTTCATTCCTGGTAAAGTCATTCAAGAGTACACGATTGTAGCTCAGGAAATTTTTGACTTTATGAAGAAGACTAGGAGGAAAAAAAAGGGCTGATGGAATAAAAATTGACATGAAAAAGGCTTTTGACTTTAGGGAATGAGACTTTCTCCTTAATATCTTATGTTGTCTTGGTTTCCATTCCACTTGGATCAAAACTTGTATCACAATTGTTTCTAACGCTGTCTTGATAAATAGGGATGCATTTGGTCATACCCAGCCATTTAGAGGACTAAGGCAAAGAGATCCTCTCTCCCATTTTTCTTTTTATCGTTGGCAGTAAATTCTTGTCTAGACTCATCATCAGGAAAGAAAGCTTGGTTCACATTAAGGGAATCAAGATGGGTAATAATGGCCTCATCCTTACTCATCTGCTCTTTATAGATGATCTCATTCTCTTTGGTAGTGCAACCATCAATAATGCCAAATCCTTCCAAATGATCTCATTCTCTTTGGTAGTGCCACGATCAACAATGCCAAATCCTTCTTGAATTGCTTGGAAAAATATTATGCTTGGTTGAGTTAAAGGGTTAATAGAAACAAATCTACCATCCATTTCAGCAAAATAACTCCTTTGAATGTCAGTAAAGAGATAAGAGATGCTCTAGATCTCAAGATTTTTCAAAAAAACCTCAAGTATCTTGGTTTGCATTTAAGCATGGGTAGGAGCAACTAAAGTCTTTTTGAGGATATTAAAAAATAAAATGCAAAACAAGTTAGTTGGTTGGAAAGCAAAGCTTCTCTCTCAAGCTAGTAAGACCACTTTAATCAAAGTTGTTGCATGTCCTAGCAGAGTATACTATGTATAGTATCCTTCTTCTTACGACTGTTGCCAACAACATGAATAGGTCCTTAATGGGTTTTGGCGGGGGTTTGATAAAAAAAAAAACTCATAACTTTACTCCAAAGTTTTAGAAAGTCTATTTGTAAACTTAAATCTTTGGGAAGGTTAGGAATTCGGATCACATCCACTTTCAATAAGGCTCTTGTTTATTATAAGTTAGAATGATCCATTCTCAACAAAGAGCCAAGTCTTTGGAAATCTGTGCTTTCCAATAAATACTTGACGAAGTCTATTTGGCAAGATGTTACCATCGAACCAAATGACTCGAAGTTTTGGAGAGGTTTGGTGAAGCAAAAAGAGTGTTTGTCTATATGTTTTTGTAAACAAATTAATAATGGATCAGACACTCTGGTTTGGAAAGATCCATGGCTCCCTTCACCTCTTGTCCCATCCTTTCTAAACATTCCAAAAGATCATTCATTAAGAGTATCTGAATTGACTCTTGAAAATACCATAGGATGGAATACCCTCCTGCTTCAGACTTTATTTTCAGAGGATACAACTAGAGATATTGAAAGGATTCCCTGAGCCCAGTATAATTTCCAGACCAAGAGAGATAAGTTTATATGGCTCTATCACTCTAGTTGTCGACACCCCCAGTCTATGCTTAGGAACAAATGTAAACTGAAGAGTTGGGGACACGTAATACAAGACTACATACCCCACATTCATGTAATAAATAAATGCATGTACTTATTTTACTAGTAGTATTCAATAATTATCGCAGCAAAATATGGTCAAGCCGACTAATATAGGCAAGAAATATAAAACTTATCAATCATCACATGGTAGAGTTAGAAATACTCCAAATGAAAACTTCATAAACATATGTCATAATGTATCAAGTCCAGCAAAAGACCAAATTTCTTACACATGGAAAAATATACAAACTTCTCCAAGTTTACAAAATATAACTTAATCTAATACTGGAAAGGAAATGACCATGTTACCCCTCCCTAAGTTAGGAGTTCTTTCTTGACCTCTCTGTACCTAGGTCCAAAACGGAAATGCCTTAAGCTCAAACAGTGTCCCTGCTGGACACTTCTCCATGATGATGAATCATAGGTGCTGTTAAGAGATAAGGTCTCGTATGTCTTCATAACAAGACAGCACCCTTCGGGTCGTTGGTCTTTTGATGGCCTAGGTGTGCTCCTCCACAACTCATCTATAAAACAGTCATACTAAATTAGGGCCACCTCATCAAAAAGAGAATAATCAGTCAAACCCTCATCGGTTTGAGGAGTCTCTCAGAAAAATCTGAGTCTTGGAATTCATTCACGTTTGCAACCACTTCTGTCATTCGGGATATGAATGATAGTTAAAAATTAAAAGAGTGAGACTTCAATAAATCTCAATAAGAATACTGTAAAACCCAATGTTTCAAATTTCGTATCTACGTATAGATTTTGATGATAACAAATAAATTCAAGACTCAATCTCAAATTGTCTACGCATGAAGAGAGTTATGCACATCAAGAAATCAAGTATGAGTAAAAAGAAGAATAAGTCTACAAATGAAACTCATAGAGTAATTTTGTACATTTCTTAAAATTTAAAATTGGATTAAGGTTCAAAATTAATATTTTCTCATAAAGTATCAAATTTCATTTTTTACATTTGCATAACTTTATTAAAATATTTAATTTCAAAAAATTATTATTATTTTTCCACATATGCATAAAGATTTGAATTTGTAAGATGATTGATTGTTATATTTAACATGTGCATGTGTTGTTTGAAATCTTGAAAGGTGGTTGTGTGTTTTTTTGACAAATACAAAAGATAGATGATTTTGTTTGAAAATATTGAAGGGTGGTTGTGTATTTTTTTGACAAATACAAAAGATAGATGATTTGTTTGAAAATCTTGAAAGGTGGTTGTGTGTTTTTTTGACATATACAAAAAGAAGATGATTGGTTTGAAAAATAAATCATACTCATTTTATCATGTATGAAAAGTAAAAGATTAGTTTTGATTTTTTTGAAAAATGAATGGAGTTGTCTTTGACAAATATAAAAATGAAACGTTTTTATTTGAATTTTTTGAAAAGTGAATATTGATCTTATTTGACATGTGAATCTTTTCAAATTTGAATATGAAAACTCATTTGCCTATAAATAGCTCACTTGAGTTTTTCAAAAATCACAACAAGAGCTTACACATCAATTGCTAAGTTTTGCATCATTTTCTCAAAACCTTCATTCTCTCTTCTCTAAGTTTTGTACCTTAATCCTTGTTCATTTTGAGAGAGATATAGGTTGTGCTGTATTATTTTTATTTCATTCATTGAGGAGTGTACTCTGATAATCTACCCACCACCAGCTCTTGTATTTGTAAGAGGGTGCGTATAACTTTTGTGTGTGTAGAAGGTGTTCTACACAGAGAATAGTAGAATCACCAAGTGTGAGGTGATTGCAAGTGTAGAGGGTATTCTACACGGATTCTTTGTAGCAGTGTTGCTCAAAGGTGTAATAAGTTTCTATTTCCACCTGAAGGAGATTGAATAGTGAATTTGGGATCCTCAAGAGGTAGCTTGAGGCGATGATGTAGGCAGTTGGGCTGAATCTCATTAAAATATTGAGTTTGCTTCTTTTTACCCTTACTCTTTATACTTCCCGTTACTTCATATTCTGTTTATATTTTATATTGTATATTTGGTTTATAAATATTAATTTTTTAATATAACTCAATTCACCACCCTTCTTGTGTTAGTCATCTGGGTAACAAACACAATTGTCGTAACAAAAGTATCACAGACATATATAGGTAAATACCAAAAACAAATGCATGTATCATGAACATGAAACTTATGACGTGATTTATTCACATGCACTTTCATAAAAAGACTTTCATATAACACTGATTTTCTTTGAGATTTATGACTTACGAATGTGTTTTTTCATAAAAAGGTTTTCATATATGATAACTTCTTTGACCTGTAATCAAAACGTTTTCGTAAACTTTTCGTTTCTTTCTTAGTATTCATATCAAGAGGCTCCGTTATTCATGTTCATATCGTTCTTAGACTTATAGCCTTTTCTATTATGACTTTTCGCGTTGGATACCTCACGGTTCTCTTATGCATCGTCTGCTCCCCGTTAGTTACCGCATCACACTAGGGGTGGCAATTTCTTACACGACCCGTTAACCCAATACGAACACGACACGATAATAGCGGGTTAGTGTTTAGTCTTAACGGGTTTCGGGTCAAAACAGGTTAACTCGTTATGACACGATTGCTTAACGGGTTGATAGCGGGTCAACCTGCTTTAACCCGTTATGACACGTTATGACACGCTAAGAAAGTTAAAATTACAATTATATTCTAATACTTAAAAATAAGATTATTAGAATTTTAATTTTGATATTTTATTATTTAGATTGTAATTTAGACTTATAATTAGTGTTATTAGTTTTATAGATATTGTGATTTTAATATTTATATAAAATTATACTAAATTTAATTAAGTCAAACGTGTTAATTTTGGACATATTCAACTCATTTACATAAACAGGTTGAAACGAATCATATTATGTCGTATTAATATATTTTGTAATATTTACTAACGGGTCATAACGGGTTGACACGATACGACACGTTATGTTAACAGGTCGGGTTAGGGTTTGAGATTTTGACACGATAAGCTTAACGGGTCGGGTTAGGGTTGACCTATATAGTATAATATACATGTCTTGACACGACACGAATACGACCCGTTAACACGATTTGACACCCCTACATCACACTACGACTATTTTAGTCGAGGTGACTACGTTATAACATATTCTTAACGACAATTTGAAACACACTCACCATCCTTGGCACCCACTAGTTTTAGGTGCGACCACGCTTCGAAATCTTTTAAATAGGAATCATTCGAGCCTGTCGACTGTTCTTCGTCGGCCCAGAGGTTTCATTCGACTTTAGTCACTCCTGAGTGAACAAGGAGTTCCACTGGGACAATACCTCATCCCAGTTTTTGGAATTTTTAAAAAAACTTGACTCATTTTCCTTTTGAAAAACATAGTAACCAAAAAGACATGGAACTCATGACTTGAATAGACATGCATGAAAACCTTGACTTTCTTATGCAAGATATATAGTTCATGAGACATTTATTTCCAAACCATAACTTATACATGCATCGCATGCGAACATAATTATCTTTCAAGCACGTTATGCATATTCAAACAAATATAGCCCTAGAAAATGGGTAGGGCCGAATTACCCTAGGGATTCAAACCCTGGATTTTCTTTCTCTATTTCTCCCATCAACTTACGCATTTCTTAAAGAACAACAAAAAACTCAATAACGTGGTCTAAATATATCATAGTCGAACCTTAAAAGACTTAGTTATTTTATTTACTACCACATTTTCTCATAACATGATTCCTCACTTCAAACCGAGCACATACCCGAAACCATGCGTCCAAGAAATCAAGTGTTATACTTTTATAAACCACCCAATGCCTTAAGTTATGATTACACATCAACCAAGAGTTAAAAGCTTAAAGTATCTCCTTGTAACTTACCCTAGCCGAAACTCATATGCTCCAAAAATAATTTTTTGTCACTTAAACATGTCATACCATTACATCACATGCACTAGCCGAAAATATCGTAGCATATTCTTTACATTCTTTCAACAAATAATCACTATATTCCATCAAATCTCTTAGATTAAAATCTAAGATATCATCTTAACAAAGTATAGAAAAAGTATGCTAGGATCATTCAATAAACAAGCCGATAATAAGCTAAAACAACCAACAACAACAAGTTCATACTACATATACAATTAATGCTAAAATTAAGTTAAGAATGTACTTACAACGCTTCCAAGTGTAGGAAAAGAAAAATCTGAAAAGAAATATAGAAAGGAAGCAAGATTAAGTCTAGGAATTATAGCTCAACTCAACTGAAAGTTTCTTTGCTAAACGGAAATCGTTTGGTCTTCAAAAGAAAACCATTTTTCTCAAAAGTACTCTAGTTTTCACCTTGATTTTAAGAAGAACTAAAAAGTTTTGATTTTGCATGTAAGTTTAAGAAAATGCAAGGAACCTAAAGGCTAAAACTTTAGAAAGAAATGCTCCTTAAATCTTTGCATGAAAAGTTAGAAAGAAGTTCAAAAGATGATTTACCTTCCAAGTAGGTGTTTCCACAAAAATTCTTGAAGAAAACACTTAAGTTTGGTTGGGAAAAAATTGTTTGGATGATAAGAAAATGTGGAAAAAAGTGAAGAGAGTGGAGAAAGTGAGTTGGCCGAAACCTTTGGGATGGTGGTAAGACAAAGTGAAGGGAAAATGGGTGATACAAGAGTCGGCCATTGGAATGTCCTAGTGCCTAGAGCACTCTACCTCACCAAGTGATTGATTTATAAAAGAAAGAGATGGACACAAAACATGATTGACACACGAGAGACCCATATCTCTAGTGATGTGATTGTGCCTAAATAAGTACACTTAAGGATACGGTCTTGCCTCCCAAATCCTAGCCTAGCTGAAACCCCTCAAGGGTGAAGGTCTCCTCCTTTGCTTGTATGTCACTCATTGTATCACTTGTCAACCACTCTCCCAAAGATTTTCTTACACAAATCTTACTTGTCATTTGTCAAGATGTGAAACTTTCTTGGAAACTCAAAGAGAGAGGTTCGGCTCCCTCCCATTTTTTTTCTCTTCATCCAAAACTCCCACTCCCTCAAAGGATAATCATATTCACTTGTCACACTTTTTCCAAGAGATTTCCCATACTCAAGCTTCCTCATAACATGTTTTCTCTCTTCCCAAAAAACATTTTTTCTTGGGAATCCAAAAAGGTGATCGTCTTAGTATGCCAAGTGTCCCATGAGATCTCACAGAATCCTAGGCAATCATCACCTAAGGTATGACTGGCCACCTCTTTTCTCCATGGGCCTTATTTCACTATTTTGGGCCTACTTCCATGTTCTTCCTTCAAGAAAAGGCCTAGGCTTGGTCTTCACATTTCTAAATTAAATATAAATAAAATATAATCTTCACTCTAAGCGTACACAAGAATCCAAATAGGAGAAAGAAAATCTGGGTTGTCACACTAGTGGTAACTTTTTTGTAAAACCTGCTGACGCCACTTTCCTCCTTCAATCTCAAGGCTCTGACAGTGTCCATGTTCTAAAGGTTTGAAAACAGTTGTGGTCCATGCAAATTCAAGATCGCCTCAAACTCTTCACTTGGAAAGTCCTCCAAAATATTCTTCTCACTCATTTATTGTTGAAGCACACTCTCTCTCACAAACGATGAAATTCTTTGTTTTATCTGTCAGTCATCTATGAAGTCTACTTTCCACAATTTTTTCTTCTTCTCTGGACTCAAGAATCTTGTTGTGCCACTCACCTTGGCCCTTGGACATAGATATTGTGGTAGGACATGAAATTTGTACTTGGATTATTTCAAATTTGGATCCCGTTCTGAAACTGCACATTCCTCCAAAGGATTCCCATAATTTCTAACTCTTTGTAGTGGTGGCTATGGATAGTCTTTGGTTCATAGGAATCAAATCATTCATGGATTCCAACATATCCCAATTAATATTTTTGTAGAAAAACCTCTCAAGACTTATTATGATGATTCTCGGACTTGGGATAGGAGAGATTGTCCCCGAATCACTCTCATGGAATCTCCCCCATATAGGACATATCTCTGTATCTTTTGATGTTGCCGTCCGCCAATCAGGAAGTACTACTACAGTTGTAGTTAGAGACCACCTAGGAACCTTTCTAGGATGCAAAACTCATTTCACTAAAAGTTGTAACCCGAATTGTGGTGAGGCGCTAATAGCCTTCATAGGTATAAGTCTAGCAACAGAGAAAAAGTGGAAAAAAAATAGTCTTGGAAGGTGACTCACAAGTGGTGATTTCAGCCAAGAATCTAGATTGAATCATTAAAGCTTTGATAAATTATGCTAAAACCTTTCTTAGTAATTTTAAGAGTTGGCAAGCGATTAAAATTCATCGAATTCAGAACTGATGTGCGCGTTCTATTGCGCAATAAGCATCCACATACTTAATATGGAGATATACCCAGAATCAATATTTCTCAATGCTTACTAGAGTTCCACAGTAGCAAAGATCCTCCTTGAAGACTTTGTAATAATGTAGTTCTATTGCTTTTCCAATATTAGTTTCCTTATTTGTAGGGGTGAACAAAATACCCATTTCCGTCCGTTATGCAGACCTGATATTCTCGACCTGATAAGTCTATTAATGTAAGCCTTGATTCTGATACTGTTACCGATTACCGTTTTCAAACAATTAAAAACCTTATAATCCCAAGTATGCAAACATTGATCTGAAACATCAAACCCGTTTCGTCTACCACCTCCCTCTTTCTCGTTTGATTCTTTCTTGCCAATTGCTCATCTTCGATTGCCATTCTTTCTCTCTCTCTCTCTCTCTCTCTCTTGCTGATTGTTCTCATCTCTTTCTCTCGCAGTCAAAATAGTTTTGGAACCCGTTGACACAATCGCAATCGAATGGGTGGTTTAAGGTTAGAGTTCGATTATAACGGATGGATGGATGAGTTGGTATCCATAAGCAACAAATTTCGAAAGTACTCTTTTTTATTTCTTAAAAACAGAGCAAGTTTTTCACTATTCTTCCACTGATCGAGCTTTAACCTGTCGGTCTATATCGTATCTTTACTCTGCCGTAGACCCTGACCAACCCCTACATGTCACCATTTTTGCATGGGCCATGTCCCCAACGTTACATGGTGGGTAACATCTCTATTTTTCTCTTGGATTCTCCTTACTCTGCGTGACCACCATCGACCACCACTCACCTTCCAGCACTTCGTGGTGTCCCCTTCTCTCTCGGTGAGTAACTACTCTATCGCATGTTTCGCCTATAGAACCTCAGTTCCGTGCATTTTGTACTTGTCCTTTGAAGCCATGCTATCTTGTTTATTTTATTAAAATACCTGCTTTTAAGTGGGTTTTATTTATAAAAAAAAATTGAACGGAATACCCAATAAGGATATCGATGGGTAATAGGCCAAACGGCCTATCGACTTAACGACATAGTGCATTAGTGAGTTAGGTCGAAAGCGGCACTAGCGAGTTGAGTCGAGTCGGGTCGGAGGTTCACCCCTACTTATTTGTATGGTTTAACTCTTTGTCACAAAGTAATGCAACTTCATCCTTTGCGAAGAGGAAAAAAAAAAGATTTGATGTGACAATGTCATGTTAGCAAAGTCAACCGATTAATGTTATTTGAGTTGATGTGACAAGCATCTCATCATATAATATCCTATTAAAAGAAAGATAAAGTTTTTAAGTCTTGTTTGATTATATACTTTAGATAAATGTTTTCCTAAAATTAAATGAAATATTATTATAATAAAATTTTTATTTTAAAATTTTAAAAAATGAAATTACTTATTATTTTGTGTGAAAATAAAAAAATTGTAATAATTATATATAATAAATGAGATAAAATAAAATCATTCTCATTGAATTGACTAAAAGTCAAACCCAAAAAAAATTTAGTCATTAAGATTTAAAATAAACTCACATTGAAATGCCCAAAAACTAAAATTTTAGACTTATGCACTCTCATTGGATTGGTTAAAAACCAAATTCAATGAGAATTTGGACATTTAAAACTTATTTAAGTCCACATTTGATTGTTCAAAAGCCAAATAATTTGCCTTTTGTGAACAATAAACCTAAACTAAATGCCAAATTTGAGAGTACTAGTATTGGATTGGCCATCTTAATATTCAAAATTTGAAAAATATACAATTTTTTATCTTTTAACTAATCACTCAAAGTATGAAATCTACATTGGATTATATATCACATTATCTATAGTAATAAAAATATTATTATTTTTTATTATTTATATTTATTTAATTATTTTTTAATTTTATATTTTTAATCCTCAATAACCTCCAACAATCATATTCATATTCATTTTTTTAATAAAATATATTTAAATATATTTTCATTTTTTGTAATTACACTAATCATATGTATATTAATAATTTAATTTGATTCTTAAATAATTATTTTTCAACCCAATTTTGAAAAAATATTTTTCAATTCTTTGTTAAAAAATTATATGGGGTTGGAAAAGTATAAAATAGTGGGATGAAGAGATGAATAGTGCTTTTCATATATGAGAAGTAAAATGAATTTACTATAGCAAAAAATTAAGATAAAAAAGTCTTTGGCTAATCTAATATAGACTCATTTTAATTTACTTTCTTTAAAATTTAAAAAATAATGGCATTTGACTAATCTAATACCAATGCTCTGACTAATCAAATATAATGACTAAATATTTATTTTATTTTTATTTTTTTCTTAATTTATTCTCTTTTCTTATAATTCTTGGGTAGAGAAAATTAAGTTGAAAAAAAAAATAAAGTTAGATAAGGAATAAGTAGAAATATATATATTTTAAAATATTAATTTAATTTAAATATAATATAATTACTAATTATTTTTTAAGTCAGAATTTAATTAAAATATGATTAGTAATCAACAGATAATTGATAGAATAATAAAATATGATAAAAATAATTAATTTAATAATTGTAAATAATTAAAAAAGATTTAATTATTAGTTATTAATTATTATGTATTTTTATAAATGAATAATTCAATATGGAGATTTGGTATGAATAATTAAAGTAAAAAATTAATTATATTATTTTATTATTATATTTTAAAAAAATAGTTAATCTAATGTAAAAAGACTTTATATAAATAGAATTGCTAAAAATCAAAATAAAAGTTATATTGGTTAAAATATACTTTAATAATAGTCAATCTAAATAATATTTTAAGAAAATTATAGAGTGAAGCCACACTCACGGCACTCACTCTCACATGTCACTAATCACTCAGTGACTGACATGTGAGAGTGAGTACCATGAGTGTGGCTTCACACTAGCACAATTCATATTTTAAAAATGGAGATTACCGTTCACTTGTTACTTGCTTATTTTATAATTTATTTCTCTCTTTTCTTTCACATCTTCCGAATTCCCTAAAAAATAACCAGACGTTCGAAAACGAGAGCTTCCCAACGACGACACGAGTAATCTTCCCACAATCTTCAATCGAAACTCTTCCTAGTGAAAACAACCTGCTTTTTCTCTCGTCGACGCCATCATTGCCGCTCCTCCAATTCAAGGCCCAACCTGCATTTTTTGTTCTTGTTTTCTCTTTCCCGTATGATTGTGGTGCCTTTTTGGTGGTGTTGTACATTGATAACAATGGCGCTATTCAGAGCATATTTTTAAGATTTTTTTTTTTCAAAATTTGTTTATTGCCACTCCAAAAATTTCAGGAGTTGTAAAATTCTTCTCCTGTTTTTCATACTAATCTTGTCCAGAACTAATACAATAATTGGTTTGAATAAAATATGATCATTCATTAATTTTTTTAATTTTTAATTTAATTATAATATAATTATTAATTAATATATAATAGGTAGAATGATAAAATATGATAAAATAAAATAAATTAATAATTATAAATAATTAAATAATTTTTTAATTATTAATTACTCATTATTATATACACTTATAAATAGATAATTTAATATAGAGACTTGATATAAATAATCAAAATCAAATTATTATTATATTATTTTATTATTATATAATAAAAAATAACTATTCCAATACAAGGACTTAAGTACTCTTATTAGATTTTTTATTGCTAAAGGACAATTTTAGCCGATATAACTTAAATTTTGACTTTTGGCCTTTCTATTCACATAAGTCTCCATATTGAAATGAATATTTTATTATTATATAACAATTATTTGACTTTAATTATTCATATCAAATTCTCATACTGAATTATCAATTTATGAAAATATATTAATTAATAATATATTAATTAATTAAAATTATTATTTTATTTTATTTTATCATTTTTTATTATTCTACCTATTAGATGTTAATTAATAATTATATTTTAATTAAATTATGAGTTTAAAAAATTAATTAGTAATTATATTCTATTTAAACTAAATTATTAATAAAAGTTTGGCAAGAGAGAGTGAGAAACTAATAAAAAATTAATTAGTAATCATATTCTATATGATGAAAAAGGAAAGAGAGAGAAATTATTAAAATAAGAGTTTGGCCATTAGTTTGGAGTTTTCAAATTTAGAATTTTGTTTGACTTTACTGTAGCAATAAGTTTAAATCTTTGACATTCGGACACTTTAGGCCCGGTTTGGATTTACAACTCATATCAACTCATCTTTATTTCATAATTATATTTTTTCAATTTCTTATACAAAATATAAATTCTTATATACATTTTTTAAATCTCAAAATATATTTTTTAAATCTCAATTCAATTTTTTCAAATTCTAAAAGAATAATAACATTAAAAAATAAACTAAACTCATCTCAACTCATCTTATTTTATTTTTAAATCTAAAGGGAATCTCAATGTGAATTTATTTAAATCTCTAATTACTAAAAATATATTAGATTTAGTATATAATCAATCCAAAAATAATTCTTATCAAGAGAAAATTATTTTTCATAATAGTCAAAATTGTACTTTAAGAGTGACCTAAGATAATTTAATTTTATACAGTCAAATCAACTTTAAGAGTGACCTAAGATATATATATTTATGGTTTCTACAAATAATTCTTTGAATAAAGAAAATTATATGCATATATGTTAATAAATTATTAATAATTATATAACAGATATAGGAGACCAGTTCCAAGTCGAAACCTATCACAATCAGAGCATTAAGTAAGCACGTGAATCAGGTACAAACCTCCCATGATAGGCTGATAGAGCCCAACTAAATTGGTAATTACTCAGCTTTCAAACTTCAACCGTCCATCTTTTTAGTGATATATTATTATTTAATAATAATACACGTTGAGAAAGGAACAACGTGTCTGTCACCGAAGGCCTCCCAACTAAGATGCCTACGTAACTGTATATGTCGCCCTCCGCCCGCCTTGATCTTAAACGTTGTCGCTTTTGTTGTACGAGAAAAGCTATTTCAACCGAAGATTTACCCCGAAAATTTCTCCCGAATTCAAAATTTATTTATTTATTTTGTTTACCTAGTAGTATGTATTTTTTAATAATAATATAATTTTTTTATATTTTAATTTTTTTTTTAAGAATCTATAAAGATGAATTAAAAAAAAAAAAAAAAACTTTAAGATTGTTCGGTAAACTTTCCGGAGCACCGCTCTTGTTGTATTTCTCGATCCAAAAACAAATTCAAACAAGCAAGTGAAAATCAACTGGCAGTCAAAAGCTGCATTTTCTGTGTGTTTGTGGGCGCACGCTGTCATACCGTACCGAACGGAGTCGCTGGCCGCCATATCTCTCTCGTCTCAACCTTATTCGCTGGTCTTCGCTGCAGCCGCACCGCTCTAGTGCGCAGCGCTAAGAAAGTGAAGAGAACGTGGCGCCATATCTCTAGACGAACCAGGTTACTGTAACACTTTCAACTCTTGCGCCATGAAGAATGTGGTTCCTTTTTTAGCTTCAGTCTTTCTTTTGTGCTCGTTCCTGTGCAATTCCATCGAAGACGATGTGATGTGCCTCGAGGGCGTGAAGCGCTCGCTCTCGGACCCGACGAACAAGCTCGGTTCCTGGACCTTCACCAACACTTCGGCTGCAGTAATCTGCAAGCTGCTGCAAGGGGTGACCTGCTGGAACGAGAAGGAAACGCGCCTGCTCAGCCTCGAGCTCCCGTCGATGCAGCTTGCTGGTGAGTTACCGGAGTCCCTTAAGTACTGCCGGAACCTCCAGAAACTCGATCTGTCCGGTAATTCTCTCTCCGCCCCCATCCCTCCTCAACTCTGCCAATGGTTGCCCTACCTCGTGACCTTAGATCTCTCCTCCAACCGCCTATCTGGACCGATCCCTCCGGAGATCGCCAATTGCAAATTCCTCAACACTTTGATTTTGAGCGGTAATGGTCTATCTGGTTCGATCCCCTATGGCCTCGGCCTCCTGGATCGCTTGAAGACGTTTTCCGTGGCCAACAACGATCTTTCGGGTTCTATACCGTCAGATTTGGTGAAATTTGACGAATCGGTCTTCGATGGGAACGGTGGGCTCTGTGGAAATCCCCTCGGGTCCAAGTGTGGTGGACTGAGTAGCAAAAGCCTCGCTATTATCGTCGCTGCCGGCGTTATAGGTGCCGCCGGGTCTTTGTTTCTGGGGTTTTTGACTTGGTGGTGGTTCTTCGTCAGGACTGGGGGAAAGCGAGGTTACGGTGTCGGTAGTTGTGGTAGGGGTGATGGTAGCTGGGTCGAGCTGCTGAAGTCACACAAGCTTGTTCAAGTTTCTTTGTTTCAGAAACCCATCATCAAAGTCAGGTTGGCGGATTTATTGGTGGCGACGAACAATTTCAACTCGGAACACATAGTGACCTCGACGAGAACGGGTGTTTCTTACAAGGCCGTGTTGCCCGACGGTTCGGCCCTCGCGATCAAGCGGCTTAATGCTTGTAATTTTGGCGAGAAGCAATTCCGGTTGGAGATAAACAGGTTGGGGCAGCTTAGGCATCCCAATTTGGTGCCGTTGTTGGGTTTTTGTGTGGTGGAGGAAGAGAAGCTTTTGGTGTACAAGCACATGTTTAACGGGACTTTGTACTCTCAGTTGCACGGAAGTGGCAATGCCAATAGTCAGTATGGTTTTCTGGATTGGCCGACGAGGTTGCGAATTGGTGTGGGTGCGGCCAGAGGACTTGCTTGGCTTCACCATGCATGTCAGCCACCGTATATGCACCAAAACATTAGCTCCAACGTGATTCTCCTCGATTATGACTTTGAAGCTCGTATATCGGATTTTGGTTTAGCGAGGCTCGTGGCTTCTCGCGATTCTAGCGATAGCTCGTATGTGAATGGGGATTTGGGGGAGATTGGTTATTTGGCTCCCGAGTACTCGAGCACAATGGTTGCGTCGTTGAAGGGTGATGTCTTTGGTTTTGGGGTGGTGCTTTTGGAGTTGGTGACTGGGCAGAAGCCTCTTGATGTCACCAATGCAGGGGAAGGATATAGGGGGAATTTGGTGGATTGGGTCAGTCACTTGTTGGTCATTGGTGGGAGCAAGGATGCCATAGATAAAGCTCTCGGGGGAAAAGGTCATGACGATGAAATTCTGCAGTTAATGAGGATTGCGTGTACTTGTGTAGCATCTAGGCCAAAGGACAGACCTTCTATGTATCAAGTTTATGAGTCATTGAAGAACATGGCTGAGAGTCATGGTTTCTCCGACCAGTATGAGGAATTTCCGGCTACCTTTGGCAAACAAGATCCTTCCTAGACCGAGAAGCCTTGGTTGGGAAAAAATGAAGAAGCACATAAGAATCTCTTGCGTGCTTTTTGAATTTCAGCATTGGGACGCATCTGCATTCTATGTTATGATCTGATAGGTATTTATAGCGATTGGTATGGTTTCCACTTGAAGACCATGATTTGTTCCAATGCATATATATATTTTTTTTGTCTAAAACAGGCATTAAGCACTGTAGCTTTTTATTACAGAAATCTCTGTTTACGCTTTGGATAAAAATAGCCTCTGAATCGTTGTGTTTGAAAGATGCAATTCTAAGACTTTTTACCAGTTTAATTAGAACAGAATGGTGTGCCTAATGCCTTAATCTGGTTTTCCCGCAAGGAAACTTCACTCAGCATTTAACCTGGTTTTTTGTTGCCACACATGATCAAGCTTGCTAAGCTCATCCCTGTAACTTATGGGAAGGATGGCTTCCCTTTATTTTTCTTCAATATCTATAATGGATCCCTTTTTTTCCTGGTTCCTGATGAAAGTTTGTTAAGAACAAATGAACAAGTAGTAGGAAAATTGTTGTATTCAATTACAATAATTTTATGTGCAGTTACTTTTGTGCACTCTACTAATGTAATTGTCTGATTTATTTTAATTTAATATAAAATAAATGTTTTAGCCTATCATATGAGTGGAGTGCGCAAGGGTACACAAAAATAGATTATATGTAACAAAACTTGCTAGGACTTTCAGTGACTTTTCTCTGTGGGTGTAGTATCATCTTACTTAAAGTTTTTATAGAAGTTTTTCTTTTTCTTATTTGCCTTTTTGGTGAAGATGATTTCATTAACCATGAGTGCCGTTCATGAAATCAAATGCTCAAGCCTCAAGGCATTCATTACGACTAGGGGTCACCGTATGTGATAATTCCGTTAACTTAATACGAACACGATACAATAATAGAGGGTTTGAGTTTAAAGCACTCTCAACGGGTTATGTAAAACCCCTATTCTTGTATAATTGAAGAAAAGTGTCTAAAAGTGGTGTCCAACAAGTTATCTATTTCATCTCTAATTCTCATTTGGCTATAGTGTTACTGATACATTTAGCGGTAACTGTTTATGAATGTAAACAATTTCTTATTCATTTCTCTCTCATATGGAACTTTGGTCTCGTCTTTCTCTTGGACCACTAAAGACTTTCGTCTTCTCCCTCTCCACAGTTAGGGTCTCAATGGACAATGGAGTTGGAATTTCGACCTCGATTGTCACTGCACTTGAACCAAATGCAGACTTGAAGATCTCTAAACCTCCAACAGGCAGTGGTTCAGAAGGATGAGAGCTCTGCTGCAGTCATTGGGTCTTTGGGGACGAGAGCAGGGGAAGTTGAGGTGGTGAGTAGATTTAAGGACACCAGATGGATTGGAGGGACTTGGGACTTGAAGAAGCTTGAGAAAGATGGAAAGCCCGATTGATATGCAGTTACTTTGAACCCAAATTGACACAAACCCATCATTTATTTTGAATCTAATTCATCATTTTTGCTTTGCTTCTACATTAATTTGACATAGGAGCCAACGAAGATACCGAGGCGGAGGAGAAGGAAAACGTTGGTGTCGGTGGATCCGAATGCTAGGGCAGAAGACGAATCGAAAATGGTAGAAGAGGTTCCGAAAGAGAAAATATTTCAAATGAATAAAAAAGATTAAAAGGTATAACATTTAAATGATACGAAGAAAAAAAAAAGATTAGCTGTGTATAATATAGTGTAAAAGTTAGTATGTAAAATAGAAATATGGATTTTGGTGATATATTTTAAAGGAAAAGATCTATTGGGAGTGCTATTTATTTTAACGAGTTTGAGTCAAAATAGGTTATCTATTAAAATATGATTGTTTAACAAGTTGATAATTAGTTAATCCATTTTAATCTGTTTTGACTCGTTAAGAAAGTTAAAGTTATAATTATACTCTTATACATAAAAATAAAAATTATTAAAATTTTAATTTTAATATTTTTCTTGTTTGGATTGTGATTTTGGATTGTAGTTGATTTTATATATTTTTTTATAGATATTGTGATTTTAAAATTTATATAAAGTTATGTTAAATTTAATTAGGTCAATTGAGTTAATTTTGGGGTTATTCAACCCATTTACATAAACAGGTAGAAACAGGTCGAACTGTGTTGTGTTAATTTATTTTGTAGTATTTACTAACGGGTCAAAACTAGTTGACACAATATGACCTGTTATGTTAATGAATAAAGTGAGAGTTGAGACTTTTATACGATAAGCTTAGTAGGTCAAGTTATAATTAACTTATATAGTATAATATATATGCTTTGGCATGACACAAATACTCTTTGGGGGAATCCTCGAGCTCTGGGCTAGATCAACCTAGCCTTAGGCCGAAGTCTAAGTTGTCAGCCAAGAGGACACAGGAGGACCCGTGCCCTGGGTAAAACAGAACCAACCCAAGATCCAGTGCCTAGGATCCCAACCAAGACCCGGGATAAGATTTAACAACCAAGTGCGTGGGAATCAACAACGAGTATAAACAAAGGGGAAGATGGATAGTCAGCAGCACAGGTCAGGTTATTAGGGGTTACCCGAGTCTTGGCAGCTGGGCAGTCTTGAACAATACAATTGTGTCAGAATGAAGTGTGCCGTTTTAAATAAGAGTCATGCTGCACTAAATGAGGACCACACCATATTAAATGAAGGGTGTAAGGACACGACACAACACAACTGGCAGCATTATCACCTGACAACAAATTAATGAAAGATGCGGCTAGGGGTATGGGTAACTTTGCCAAATTTCCTCGTCAGAAGATCTCCTTAGTCAGGTATATAGATATTCGACACATCCCACTAGGGTGCTCTATATAATCTCTATTACAGGTCTTGCTTGCCCCCTTTGGGATAGAGCCACCCCTTTCTTGCCCTCATATGGATAGTGGTGGGGAATTTCCCCTCACAATTTGCCCCCATCCATCCATGTGGGAGTGGGATGCCCCATCTGCTACATAGGGTGCGGGGGTGGACCTCCATCTGTTTGACCCCTGCAACCCCTCCTCCTCCTCTCCAAATAAAAATTGAAAGAATGGTATTAAGACTTACCTTCGTGGCGGCAATGATAACTTGCGAGGTCCGCCTCTTTTAGGCTTTGAGGAAGATGATTAAGGACGCACAACATCGTCTACGAAGCCATAGAAGAATTGAAGAAGTTGTAAAGACAATAATGTTGTGAAAACTAAAAGGGTTTCATACTTATGTTCCCAAATAAAACGATGTGTTTCAATTCTAATTGAAACGCAGTGTTGCATTTAAAAAATACTCTGACAGAGGCCTTGAGTCCACGACCTACTTTTAGTTGGTTCACGACTTCATGCACATCACGACCCAGTTCCCTTTAAGTCTAGTCCCATTTTATATCTAGGGTTTCAACTTTCGACAACTGCATCCTTCATGCTACCGTGAGCCTTGGTTCTCCACTGGCCTCCTAACAACGACATCGATGAAAAGCAATAGGTCAACCTTGTGAGGTACGAATAAAAAACCAAAAAACCATTTCAATTTCTCTTTGTTCCTTACAATTTCAGCAACCAAAAAACCAAAAGAGAAATAATCTCCATCGAAAAAACCTCTATTAAATGATTTGATGGTAAGAAACAACAATATGAGTAGAAGACACCATATTTCTCTACACGGGGAGGGATGGCTTCCTATTTTTTGCATAAGATGACTTTGGATGCCAAAGATAATCTAGGGCAGAGAGAGATAAGCCTTGAAAGGGTTCAAGAGAATGGGGGCAAGAAGGATTTTTCTTTAGGGGTGGGGGGGGGGTGGGGGGGGGGGGGGGGGGGGTTTACAAGGGCGGGGGTGGGGTGGGGGTCACCCTCATCTTGACCTTGCCTTCGCCTTAGAGTCCACATACGGAGTGGGGGCCACACGGGGGTGGGGCGGATGAGCAACAGGGAAGCAATGACGAGGTCCTACTGCCCACCCCTAATCGCTATTCTCTTTTATTTATGAACACTTGAGCTTTCATACTCCATATTCTAACTTAAGCATCAAAAGTACTGTGGCTCGCCTGAGCCCCTCCATGCACCTTCAGTGTACAAAAGTCGTAGATGGAGTCTTTGTAACGTGGAGTTGCCTAGGCCTGCAGAGCATGATATTAACAAAACATGATCCGTTAATATAATTTGAAATTCTTAATTATAACCTCTCTAATATATTACAACCACAATGAGAAAGCTTATCAATGGAGAATTTGGTTAGCCAACCTTCAAGGAAAGAGTGTTGAGTTACTTCCAACTCCCAACTTCTTTTTAGGTCATAATTTTAGTTGTTAAGTAAAGATAGAGGTATTCTTAACTTTGTGAAAGATATCTAACCACTAATCTCAACCTTCGTTAATAAATATAAAATATTTTTTTATAAGAATGTAATATGCTAATTTTACCTTTAGGAGTAGACTTAAGTGGTAGAAAGGGTCAATATTTGGTTGTTCTCTCTCTCTCTCTCTCTCGTGTTTGAGCTCTCTCTAAAAAATTCTAAGCAAATCCCAAAAGAAGAGTGCTGCACCCCCTGGGGGGGGGGGGGGGGGAGGTTGGAGTTTCTGCTCCCCCTCCCTTCCCCCTTAGCCTTTTCTGTATGTCTTCTTTTCTCATTTTTTCCATTTTTGCATGGGGTGGGGAGATAAACTTCTGGTGGCTAGCAACAAGTCCCTTTAGCATTTTCCTCCCCCCTCATCTTTCCCCTTCTCTCATTTTCTTTCTCTTTTCTGTTGTGGTGCAGGCCTCACAAGTTAGGTTGGGTTTTGGTCTTATGCGATATATGGTGAGCAGTGTGCTCTGAAGCCCATGGTCCTACACGCGCCTTCTTGCAGGACTCTTAAAAGTGTTGATCTATCAAACGAGCCACACATGCGCTCCGCACTGAGAGTTCTAAACCCATGCACCCCTCTAGGGTTGCTTACAACCGCCATGCATAACCCAATTGGGCCTAGGACCTCCGGTCTAGGGGGATCTGCCTGTCCACCATCCTCTAGGAGCAGGGCGTGTCCTGCCGCCACAACCGTTCATGTCAGTCACTTTGTGTATTAGGGAGCTATAAATGTTAGAGCATTCTCATTGGATTGTTTAAAATTATCTTTTAAAAAGTATAAATTTGCATATTTATCAAAAAAATTTGATCACATTTGATCAAAGTTGGGAGATAAAAGTGAAAAAGGGAATAAAAATACTTTTGTGAATAGTAAAGCTAAAATTTTATTCAATAAAAGTCAAATCTAGCTTTTGTTAGACAAAATTTTAGCTTTACTATTCACAAAAATATTTTTATTCCCCTGTTTCACTTTTATTCCCTCACTTTTGATCAAATGTGATCAATTTTTTTGATAAATGTGCAAATTTATATTTTTTGAAGGATAATTTTAGACAATCCAATGAAAATGCTTTTATAGTAGGTTTGTAATATATGTTTCAAATCTAATTATAATATTTGTTATTAATAAATGCAATATGCTTCTTTGATATATATATATATATATAATGTGGTTATCTAATAGAAAATTATTGGTTTAACGGATCTTTTAAAAATTTTGCATTCATAATTGTTTTTCTATTTTCTGTCCGTTATATGTCTACAATTACATTGGTATTCAATCGAAAATTGCATTCACAATTTTCTATATTAATGTAATTTAAGAATGTATTCTTGTAATTAATTTCGATTAAGTCTATTCGTGTCCATCTATTAAAAGTCTATCCGTATTCCTTCAGAATGCAATCATTCACGTCCATTTGTCTGTCCATATTCCTTGAAAATTCAATTCATGACAATGTATCTGTATTCTTCTTGGAAATGCAATTGCTCTTAACATTCTCCAATGCACACGCTTGTCCTGCAGATTCAAAGACAAATGATGTAGGCAACTTATTATTGGAAAAACCAAACAAATATAAATAAAGTAATGACTCTTGATTCCGTAATTAAACATAAACTTAATATAAAAATTAAATGTGTTAGCACCCAACCCAATGGGCGCTTGCTCTTCTTTACTGCCATAAGTAATATTTAAACAAGACCAAATGGTGAAGCCTAGAAATTTACTTTGAGGACGTGCAGGGAATTCTAAAGTTATATTCTTCTCTTTCTTATTTTGTTCATTGTTTGTAAACACATTTTATAATCTGGTTGTGATATACTAATTTTCTTCTTATAATTTCCTTTTTCTTTCAGGTTTTATCTCAGTCTTAAGCAAATAACTACTGTGAAATATATTATTGACACACTACAAGGTATTCCTCTCAGATTACTACATTATTTAGTTTATTTGAGGTAATATTTTTTCTTAGTTGCCAATATATATTATGAAACAACACTTTAGTTAAGTATTTCCTTATTTTTTATATCTATGTTTTAATCCAGCTTATTAATGTTTTCTATTCTTTTGTTGATTGCAGCTTTTTGTGTTCAAAATAACTCAAAACATTGTTTAGTGTTTTTTTCTTGCGTGAATTGGTACCTAACTTGTCTCTCAGTTTAAGAAACATCATTCAGAATCAAATATCCAAAAACATTTCAAACCAAAACAAGATTCCAGCAACACTTCCAAGCTGACTAAATTCCAACGACACTAAATTTCAAGACATAACCAGCACCAAAATTATTTGTCTACTTCTAACATACCGATCCAAAATAAATAAACAACTCAATTTTTTTGTAATTTTTACTAAACAAATCGACATTAGAACATCAACGACACTACTACCACGATGAGAAACAGAGGAACACAACAGAAAACTTTTTTTACATAAATATTGTAAAACATACCAGGATGGAAGATTAAGTGACTTTAGAGATTTGGAGGAACCAACACCAGTAGACCAGATTAGAAGACCGCAATGAACATATATAGCCAAGCCAAGTCTTTATTTTTGTTGACTATATCATTTCATGCAATAATCCTGCACATAAATAGTATTTAAGTTCAAACAATAAATAAGATCAAGGTAATTACTGTGCAAAAAAATCAACAATTTGACACAGCCTAATCCATAATAACCATCTTAATTCAAATTCAGATAGGTTAAACAAAAGAAACAAAAGCTTGACTATAGATTAGTTGACAACTTATATTCCCAACTGCAAGTAATATATGTGACCAACCAGAATAAAGTACTCAAAGTACGTATTTGTTAACAAAGATGCAAGAAATAAACTAATAGCGTCACTAATATATGTACCTAACTTGTCTCTTTGTTTCGATTTTATATGCACCTAACTTGTATATGCAACAATATCTTTACTAATATCTGTAGCCAGTCTCGAATATATACTCCAGGACAAGGTTAATATACAACTCATCTTTGCCTATTGTTCAAAAGAAACATTGCTTCAGTTGAACCACATTAGGATGGTCGAGTACACACTCAACATCAAGCACCTAATCTAAAATTGAGAAAGATTCAAGCTGAGACAAATTATTAAACATCGACTCATATTAACAGTAGAAAATCTTATGGGATTAAAAAAATAAAGTAAACATGGGATTGAACTAATGCTTTTCCAAAATCCCAAAATCTAAACCATCCCTGAAAAACTAAATTATTAGTAAACCCTAGATTTAAATGTCTTAAAAAAATAATGAAGTAAATAAATATAAAAAAAAACCAAAGTCATTAAACTCAAAAACCCTCAAATGCCAAACTATCTAAACAAACATGAAATCGAAACAGAGAGATAAGTCAAATGAATATAAGGAATATAAAAAAGACAGAGAATGCTAAGAAACAAACCCTAAGATGCTAAACTATCTAAAAAAAAATTCAAAATCGAAATAGAGAGACAAGTTAGGTCGAGTGGAGCCAGACGGCGAGCTAGAAGACACATCGAGTGGCTACCATGGCTGAAAAAGCCATAGTTTTGCAGAGGGAGGGAAAAACTTACGTTGCAAGGTCTCGCGGGTTGGGGAGTGGGAGAGGTGGTGTAGGTCGAGGTGGCTGGGTAGGCTACGAGAAGCGACGTTTCAATGGGGGATTAGAGATTAGGGTTTTGGTAGGTCTGATGAGAAGAGAAGTGGAGAGAAGAAGAGAAGAAGTGCGGCTCGGGTCACATATGAGATGAAACCCTAGTTTTTCAAATATATACACATCACAAAACGGCAACGTTTTGCCTATTTGGGGAGGGCCTGAATAAAGGGGTGCGAGTTTGGCCCAACCTACCCACTCATAGAGGCCCAATAAGTTAAAACACAATAAATAAAGACACAAAGCCCAAACCGATTAAGAGAAAAAAAATAAAGAATAACATAATAATATAAAATAACAAGTAGAATAACAAGTAACAAAAACAAAGAAATCTAAGTAAAATAATTAAGATTAAAATATACTATATACTATATATAGAATAATTAACTTATTCACATATCAAAATATTCAATAAATGTATCTAAATATTTAAAAATGTAAGTAATATATTATATATTATATTTAATTATATATATATGATCAGATAAATTTATATATTTAAGATTAAAAATTCATATTACAAAGTATAATATAATGTTACAAACAACTATTGTATCAAACTCATTATAAACAAGTTTGCTAAAACTATAGAATATACATTAGATTATTGATCGATTTGTTTTTTATAAAAACAATATCATCTTTTTTTTTTTTTTTAAATCGCTTTACAAAACTAAACAAATGTGCTTTGCATGTTGCATAAGAAGAACATCTCTGCATGTACTGTAAGCATGTGCCATGAGTGAAGAAAAGCAAAAATTGAACTTCCAAAAGTGGTAGGAAAATGTATAATTTCAATTTACAATTTTTTGAAAAATTGTAACATCTCGTGTAGTTTATACATTTCCACCTACGCATTTTATTTGGAGGTTTGGAAGTCTAAATCTTGGAGGTTTGCAGCATATATTTACGTAAAATTTTCTATAAAAAGGTAGATACTATTGAATTATAATGGGAATATCTTATTATTTTAACTAATGCCTTTGTTTTATAATATATGAAAACGTGTAATTATCATCAATTAAATTATGATTAACGGTCAAATTTTTATTAGAAATTATATTTTTTTTCCTAAAGCATTGCATTATTAATCAAGATTTATTTATGATAAAACAAATATCAATTCTTAAAAATAATCATATAAATAAATTAAGCAAATTTATTTTGCACATTATTTTCACCTAGTATATATATATATATATATATATATAAGTGGTAGAAAGGATCTTCCTTGGTGGCATGCTCCTGAAGTCTAGGAGAGATGAGCACTCCTACTATTAATCAACCAAGAAAAAAAAGTATCTCCTTTCAATCTTTTGTTGTTTTCCTGTTTTCCATACCTGAATCTGTGCTTTTCTCTCACTTTCCATCCTACCCGTCAAATAAAATTCGATGTTTAATGATTCCACTATAAGTGGTAAATCCCTGTTTGAAGAGTCAAGCGCAGGCACCACTGCTTTTTATACCTTTTGGAGGCGTTGAAGAATTTAAAGTTCTCTCGTCGAATCACAACGGCATGAACTCTAGCTTTTGTGTTTTATGCTTTATGCATTGCAAAGAAAGTTGTCTTGTTAAATCACATGGATTCTAGCTCTTTTTATTCTTTTGGAATGCATGTGTGACTAGTTACATCGAATGAATTATACAAATAGACAAATGGTGCAACTTCAACTGCAAGAGGATCTTTATGTTTTTTTGTTTTTTTTTATAAAAAAAGTACAAAATTGTGAAACGTGATTTGGTGACAAAAAGGTGACATGATTGTTGTCTAAGGCACTAGTATAAATAGTGCTATTTACCTAAAAAGTCCGATGATTTGCCCGGAGAGAGAATGTCTTCAAACAAAGTTCCAAAACTCTTGGCGCTACCTCACCAGCTCTCGAACCATAACTGCGTAGGTTAAACATGTCAGAGCTGATCCTACTTTGAAGATGAAACGGTCATCTTTTAGTTGTTTTTTTTAATCTTTGAGTCTCTCCAACTCTTGGTTAAATCTTCAGTTTGATCCATTGCATCATATAGGTCTCGTTTGTATTCGAAGATCTTGCCTCCATGATGTTTTTTTGTTCTTGCTGAGCTTGACACAACATTCGATATACATGTAACATTTTTTAATCGGATCTCATAAATGATGTCATTATTAATATCGTATTTTGCACACATGCGGGCTGGACTTGGGTGTGCATAAATGATGTAGAGAAATGAGATAAGGGTGGTTGGCTTTGGAGGTCAAGAAATCTCTTATCCCTAAATTAGTAGAAATTTTTGAAAATAAATAAATTATGAGAGTTGTGTGAATAAGTTACAAGAGTAAGAGTGTTCAAAATTTTCTCGTATTTGGGAGTCTGATATTAATACATGGAGTCTGGAGGGGGGGCAAAATGTGCATATCTTTATAAGATCCTCGTCTTGTGCAATATTAATACGCCGTATAATATAGACTGTGACACCATTAATACTGCACGATTCCCTTACATGTTCTATTAATATGATATATTTTTTTTGTCTACGTTTTTCAACTATCTTTTTTGTTCATTCGTTGATAATGGATCGAAGGATCTCCTTTATCCCTTTTAGCCCGATTAGATGGGCACTCAAGTGTCTAGCGTTATTTGGAGGATAATTCATGATAGGAAGTCTCATCCCTTGTGCCGTCTCCCAATTTTACAAGAGTTGTGTCGTATAATATCTTCTGCAACGTCGTCTTCTTTGATTGCTTCGAAGGTCTGCTTCTCTCCAATTGGGTCCAAGGGTCAACCTGCTCTAACCTAGGCTTTTTGGTCTCAACTCACTTCTTTGCTTAAATTGGATCTTCCCTCTTAAGTCCATGAAAGGAGGAAAAATCCTTTTACACACCTATTATTAATTATAAAACAAATTATCAGATACTAATTCCGTAATTTTTGAAAATTTACTATTGATCAAATTCTTTTTCGTCCACATCAGATAAAGTTTTAGGAAGTCAAACGAGGTTATTTGTACAAAACTGAGAAGAACATAGGTCAAACATATAATATTGAACAATTGAGTACAAAAATAAAAACTTTTGAGACAAGTTTTGGGAAAGAAAAAAGAAATAAAAAGGAAATAATATATAAGTTACAAATTTCGTGCAAATTTTTTATAAAAATTAATCCTACTATAAAAATATATATAAAAAATTCACATTTTATTAATAAGGTCCAATTTTTACAAAAAAAAATAAAATATATATAATACATGTAAATTTAGAACTTGTACATAATATCAATAATTAAAAAGCAATCAATTCTTAGGATTGTTTGAATATATAAATGTATCATCTTATTTTGTCTCATTTTTATAATTTTATTTAAATTTTTATTAGAACATAATAAATAATTTAATTTTTTCATATTTCAAAATAATAATAATATAAAAAAAATAATATTACAATCATATTATATTTAGGCCCCTGTTTGGAATCCAAGATTTACTCGATTCATCTTATTTTAAACTCATTTTATTATATAAAAACAAAAAAATTAGCTTACTTAAAAGAAAATTCAGTTACTGTAGCGTTAACTGTAACACAATGACAACCCTACTTTTTAGATTTTAGTCTTCTCTCTTGTGATATTTTTTTTGTGTTTTTACTATTTTTATTTGTCTCTCTATTTGTTTCAGTCGTGAGGCTAATAGTAATGGAAACTTTTTTCTTTTTATTTTTATAAGAACAGTGATATTGGAACCGAGGTCCCAGCCGAATATTATTTTTTTATTCTCAAAGTCCCAACCGAATACTTACTAATGCAGTGTATTTTTTTTCTTTATTTTTTTCAACCATTTTTGAAACATTTCTATAATAATTATTTCTTTTTATAAAAAAATATATTTATTTTCTTAATTATTAAGAAAAAAATAAAAAAGGAAAAACATCAGTCAAATGATCGATTTGATTAGCGTTTTTCTTTTTTGAAATACGGAAATGTGAGGGGGCAGCCTCTATAACGGCAGCCTTAAATAAGTCGTTGCGTTCTCTCTCTTTTTTATGTGTCAGTAATGTACTAATGGATGCGACCCATTTTTTTCTCATTAATTTGCTGCAGTGAACAACGCAACTTAGGAGAACAAAAAGTATTATTAATCTTATAAAATTTACAATTTTTTATAAATATATTTAAAATTATTCTAATATCTAAATATATTTTAAACTTAAATAATAATATCAGCACAACGGATTTTATAATATTTTTATAACTTATAGTATATTTAAGTTTTTTTATTATTTTTTAAATATTTTTAATCATTAAAAAAAATAATAGTTTTATTAATTTTCACATTCTAAATCACTAAATAAAATTAATTTTTTTTAAAAAAATTTAAATATAAAAAAATTATAAAATAGTAATAAGTTCATCATATCTCTTTAAACTTGTTTAAGTAATTTCATAAAATTCACTCAATTATTTCAATTCATTATTATTTATAAAAATTGAACTCATTTTAACTCAATTTAACATTTAAACCCAACCATTCTTAACTTTTATCTTATATTTATTTATCTTATCTTAATTTATTATCCAAGTATCTAAATTATAATTTAGAATTAAGAATTCAGAAAATTATTATTATTATTATTTTTATAATTATTATAATAATTATTATTTTTTTCTAAGCGAATCCAAAAAATTAGTTACTAAACTGTAAAGCTCAGCAGAAGCAGAAAGAAGGCAAGAAGCGAAAGCCGCAAGAAAAATAAAATGTTTCCAAATTCACCACTTCTCCTCCTCTTCTTCCTTTCTATTGCTGTTCAAATCCTAGGGTTTCCAACGTAATCTTTTTTTATATAATTTTGCACACAGCCACTCTCCTGTACACAATATATGTAATAAATCCGATCTAGTGCAATTTTGAAGATATTTCTTTATGGAATTTGTAATCTGATTTTCCGGCAGGATTGGTGGAAGTGGCGGAACTCAGAAAGGGATTCATAGCAGAGTTCTGCTGAGTTTCAGAGAAACCCCTCATGGAAGTAACGCTGCCTATAATTGCGATCCTTCTGGTCTCTGCGTTCCCTGCCTCTACTCTGAAAAGGTTCTATTTATATTTTCGTTTAATTTTTTTTTTCAATTTATTTGGAAATATAATTGTTGCAATAATTGGTTTATTCGTGCATATGATTGTGACTTGATCTACTTTAAATGCTTTCGAGTTACAGATACTGTTGTTAATGACGTGCTGTTATAATTCTGGGTGAATTACGGCGTTATGTGACCTGATGGCCATAAATTTTCCAGAATTTTAAGTAATACCCAGTTCCGGGGGCGCACCTGAATTTAATCAGGGGGATGCGTTTTTTTTTTTTTTTTAATTTTTTTTTTATGGAAGTATTTGAGACACTCCTCGTTGTTGCTGACCTTTTCGAGTTGTGTTGATTCTTTCTATTGGTGTATTGAATGTGAAATCTTTTGGCAAACTATAAACCAATTGAATGATAAGGCGGGTCTCCTTGCACATTGTGAATTTTTCAGTTATGGTATGTTGCAATGGTTAAAAAGAACGGAATTAGATTTAGAGGTTGGAATGCCCTATGAAAATCGAGCCAGTTTCTGTAACTTTGATCCTAAACTTTTACCCTTGGTAATTATCTCACAACAATCAATCCTAGACCCATACCACCAACTTTAGTAGGAATCAGGTCATGTAAGGTTAACAATATGCATATGTTACATTTCCTCCACTCCTACTCTCCTCCCCATATCAAAAGGAGTCCTTTTGAATTCTCTATACCCTTCCTTAATTCAAATGGCATTAGAATGTGGAGAATGAACATACCATAGGCAGGCATGTGCACTAAAGTGCCCTGGATTCCTTCTATGGAGCACAATATTTTTCTTTTTTTCGTCGACTTTGTCTTCTTCTGACCCATCCGTTATAATTTTGTTTCATAAAATGTAACTATATGCTGCATTCAAGAGGAAATTTTGAGGTCATATCCCATTTGTGTGTTTTGCACATCACTCCATTGACCTGTATGAAATGCATTAGCACTTACCTTTCCTTCTCTTTTGTTTTTGTTCTTTGTAGAATGATGAAAAATATCGATGCAGTGAGACTGGTTATCGTATTCCTTTTAAGTGCTTAGAAATTAAAGATAATTCGAAGGACACAAATGTTAAAAGTTCTCATAACAGGCGATCTACTCTGGAAACCTCTGACAACGATCCGAAATTAGATGGAGTATTGCCTGATGCCGGAGAACTTACTAGTTCAATGAGACATAGGAATTTATTGGATGACTCATCAGCAGTAAAGAGTGGACCACAAGCTTATATTACTTATAGAAGCTGTACAGTACCTGTTAGCGAAGAGAAGTTATCAGTTCTTGGGTTTGAGGTATGTGTCGTGTCTTCTGGTACTCCTCTTTGATCATGGTATGTGATTAGTTCATACACTCGAGTACTTTGGCAAAAATAAAGAACAAAATTGATACATGGTAAAGGGTGTCCTATTTGCATGTAATCAATCAGATCTACTGTGCTGTGGGTCTATTTGGTTCTGGCTAGTTTCAATCCTTTAATTTTCATTCAGAATGTGCACTTATAATCCTTATAGATACGTAGGAACATTGTTACTAGATTCCACCACAATTACTTTTGCTGTCACAGTCATGAATGGTTCAGAAAATTATCAACTAAAAGATTTCCTTTTTCATTTTCAGCATTGATTTTTTTTTCTTGGCTTTTGTTGTATTTGCTTGCTATAATGTTTCTTTCACTTTAAAATTTCAGTATATTTTTGTTTTCTCTGTTTTGATCACATTAAGTTGCTTAACCAAAGAGTACTGATTATAAAAAAGCAAACCTATTAGTATATTGGTAATTTTTTTTTTAAATGTTTTAACATGTTTAAGAAATGTTTGAAAAGAAAAAGAAAAGTGCAAATTGCACTTGGGGGCACACCAAGTGGGCAAATTGAGGAGGCATAGTAGCATTACTCTAAAAACATTGTCAGATGAAATGCATGCTGTGTTAAAGTTGTGTTTTTCCTGCATTGTTCAAAAAAGAAGAACCTGATTACATGTCTGTGTTAATCACTGTATACTCTACCATTATGGACAGGGGATTGTGTTGTGTTTATTGCTCATTAGCAGTTCAGTTGTATACTTCAGAAGAAAGCGGACTACTGCCATGACAAGTTTTGGAGGAGGGAGGATCCAGACCAACTCTAGGTTTTAATTCAGATGATACCTTTGGTACGTAGCCAATTCTTAACTGTCACTAAGTAATGTAGGCTATTGATTTTAGAAAGAATTAAGCCAAGTTTTCATTATTTTCTACCCACAGTTTGTTTCTCTTTCTTTGTATTACCTGTCACTGGCAAAATGATCTCTCTGTTTTCCCCCCTCTGCAATATATTGAGTGATATTGTTGCAAGGGTTACATGTTCTTTTTTTAGCAAGTTATTCATTCGTGTTCTAACAATCATTAATTTTCCATGTAAGGGAAAGTTTTTAATCTTTATATGCTGACCCTAAGAGATATCATCTTGTGTTTATGGCCTCCATGTGTGTTGATGCCGATTAATATAGTTTTGTAACCTAATGATTTTTTCTTTCATTGATTACATTCTTTTCTACCTAAGGAATGGGCCTGGGGAGGTTCGAGATTCTGGCTCACCATAGGTGTAAGATTTGTAGGGAATTTCGGATTACATGGGATAATGAAATTCTTTTATTGTTGAGAAGGATAGATATAGAAGGCCTGTAAACTGGTGCAAATTAATATATATATATATTTATATGAATAAATATATATAGAATAAAAAGAAGGGTGCATGTATCTTTTTTCGATCAGTAAGAAGGGTGCATATATCTGTATAAATATTTACTACACGACTTGTTAAAATCTAGGTGATTATTCTCTTCAACATGTTTAGTATTAGATTCCGGACAAAATGTGTGTGCAAGAAGTGAGGATTGGCCTCTCTCTCTCTCTCTCTATGGTACCATCAACCTCAATACCTTAAGTTCACATGGCTCCCCAACAGAATAAATACGGTAGAACTCTAGCCTCAGATCTAGATCCAAACTTTATATATCCAAATCCAATATCTTTATATCCTGATCTTATGGTTGGAGTCTCCCTCTCTGTGGGTGACTTTTCAATGGTTGGAGGTTTATATCTTTCATCTGTACAAAGTTGGGGTGGAGATATCCTTAATGAAAAATTGGGTGGTGTGGTGAAAGGTGTGGTGGAAGGTTTCCTGTTGGGTTTTCAATACGACTCCAATTCACTCCTC
This sequence comes from Platycarya longipes, assembly GCA_036559045.1. Lineage (NCBI taxonomy): Eukaryota > Viridiplantae > Streptophyta > Magnoliopsida > Fagales > Juglandaceae > Platycarya > Platycarya longipes. The sequence continues at coordinate 18,757,525 of CM071793.1, read as the reverse complement.
ATGAGCACCCCAAGTCAATCAACCTCAACGCATCTAGCTGTATTCCGAGCTCAGTTCCAAAATACTCGCGTCTTTGGCTGATGTTGTAGGATAGGATTGCCTTAAAAACCAGGAAGAAGCAAATAACCTGTCTCTACTATAATCCTTCTCTCAGCTATGTAGACATTGTTTTTTGCCAACAAAGCATGAGTGCGTGACCACTCCTCGGGACCCATTTCCCTTTCCTTGGGAAAGAAAAAGCCTTGAGACATTGTTTATTGTATTTTGTTTGAAAGTTTCAAAAAATTGTAATAATGAGATGAGATAAGTTGAAATAGTTTCACTATCCAAACTAGGTCTTAGTGTGTGTGTCTATATAATAATTGAGGGAGAAAACAATTGGTCTTAATTCATTTAGTAGATGTTTGAAATATTGGGTAAAAACCTCTCGTGATACCCAAAATATATATAGAGCATTCTCATCTCATCTGGATGAACATTTTTTTTTTTCAAATTTTATCTAAAAAAACATGGTTCTCTAAATTTTTTCTTAGATTTTACTCATTTTTTCAGAATCTTCTACATCTCACTCCTTATTTTTTCTCTATTCTATTAAAGTCAGTTTTTTTCCTATTCTTCTATAATTATTTTTTCTACTCATTTATTTGTACATCTTTAACTATTCATTTTTTTTTTCACATTTTCGAAATTATTTAATTATTTGTTGTCCCCATGTTTTCGATTTTTTCTTCATAACGTTTTTTAAAATTATTTATCCCTCTAAACAATAATAATTTTAGAATCAGTGCTTTTGTACCAACAAAATTTTAAAAAAAATCATATTTTCACAACATAGTGACATTATTGAGGGATGATTGAAAGAAGAATTTGTTTTATTAATTAAAATAAAATATTTGTAAAAATTATTTAGGGATGAATAGTGGCTCTCCATATTTAGAGAGTTACTGTTTACGTCTCAGAACCTTTTTCTAAAATTAAAAAAAAAAAAAAACTCATTTGTGATGGAAGGATACTGGGATCACAAAAGACCCACAAAGATAAGATAAATACTAAAAAAAAAAAAAATACAAAAAAAAAAAAAACCAATACGAATACAAGACAAGAAATCACACGCCAAAAGAAATTTTACTTTTTCCGTAATCCTAACTCACCAGTTTTTAAACGCCCCTTAACCAGCTGTCGGAGTTCAGAGTAACCCTCCCCATATTCTTGAAGCACCCTCGGGACCAAGTCGAGCTAAATGGTCGGCTACTGATTTTCCTTCCCGGAAATTGTGATGGATGGTAAAATGAATAGAGTTTGACAAATTGATAATTTCTTCTCAAAAATCTTTTAGATACAAACATAGCACTTGCTTCTTTTCACCCAGTTCACAATAAGAAGGGAATCCTTTTCAATCCCAAGATATGTAATATTCAGATGAGAAAATATTGGGAGCATCTAACACTCATAGCACACACTCACACGAGTACTGTTTATGTGAGTGTGTGCTATGAGCGTTAGATGCTCCCTAGCATTACTCTATTCAGATTTTTACTAACCTCAGCCCATGTAGGAAGATCTTGTTTCCATGCTCATTCCTTATAACGCTTCCTGCCCCTGCAAAACCTGGATTGCCTATTCTCTTGATCCGATCATCCACACTCAAAGCATTATTGAGAGCCTTCCACATAGTTGTTGAATATATATATTTTGGAAGACAAGCATGCCACACCCATTCTGCCCAATCTACCTTTGATAGGCCGTTCATCCGGGCCGAGTCAATTTTAAAATTGTATTTATTTTCCAATAATTTTGACGTTTTAATTTAAAAAGTTTAAGAAAATTCCGAATTCGAAACACAAACTCTTAAATCCGGAACCCCAGGAGTCCGGAACACCCGTAAGCTTTGATGCTTGAATTCTTATACAATACCCTCCCCTTACCTTCCACTTGGAATGCTCCAATACCCTCGAAATACATTTTAAGATAATTTTCCAAAATCTCGTCCATTTTTTTCCATCTACCATGGAAATGTTTTTATCCTGGATATATTTAGCTCGAAAAAAATTAGACAAAAGAGAATCCTCTTGTAAAATTTTTCAGGCAAATTTCACGCGCAGCAAAGTTTGAATCTCTTGAATATCACATATACTTATCCAGCCTTTTTTCATGAACAAGTTTGTATACCATATTCCATGCATATCATTTTCCTCTTGAATGGAAACCTTGCTTCAATAAATTCAGTAATCTAAATAAGGGCTCCTTGGCGAGCACTCGAAATGTACTTGGAGAACACCATAGTTGATTTAGCTGAATTGACCACCTGACCTGACTATTTCTCATAAAGGGAGAGAGTTTCTTTAATAACCCTCAAAGATGCCTTTCCACCATTAATATATATATATATATATATATATATATCATCTACATAGAGTAAATAAAAAATCAGAAGATTACATCTTGGATGATAAAAAACCCAATTTTCCTTTCTTGAAACTTTTTCTTCAGTAGTCTTGATAGAATCTCTTCCAAAAGAATGAAGAGATATAGAGACAACATATCTCCTTGTCTCAATCCTCTACCCTTTGTAAAAAACCATAGGCCATCCCATTCATTAGTATGGAAAAACAAGGTGTCCAAACACATTGCTTAATCAGCTCCTTACTTGATCTGAAAATTCAAAGAACTTCAACACATGAAGAAGGAAGGCCTAATCCACACTATCATACGTTTTTGCCATGTCAATTTTCAACAAAACATTTCCTCCATGCATTGGCTTTTGAAGACTGTGTATCATTTCTTGGGTGAGACTTACATTGTGAAAAATACTACAACCTGGAATAAAAGCTCCTTATTCCTTGGATACACAATGATTCAAAAGAGGAAAGAGTCATTCCATAATGATTTTTGAACAAGTTTTGTAGAAAACTGAGCACAAACTATTAGGTCTAAATTGTCAAAATCTGTGGGATTTTCTACTTTTGGAATAAGAACCAAATTGGATGCCATGTAGAACTGTGGTAAGGAGTTCGCACGGAAGAAATCATGTACTATCTCTAAAAAATCATCCTATACAATATGCCAACATGCTTTATAAGATCTTGAGCCAAATCTATCCGGTCTAGGAATACTATCAATAAGAATGGAGAACAAAGCCTTTTATGTCTCATGAATATCTAGTAGTTTACATAAATATTGATTATCAATTGCAGTAATCTCCAGCTTCACTAACTTTGTTAAATCTGATAATTCTTCTTCTGGCCGAGAGTAGAAACTGTTGAAAATATTCTAAAGCTCCTATATGAATCTCCTTCAGGGATGTTAATAATCTTTCGTCCAAGATTGTTTGGTAATTTGAGCCAAACATGTGGCCTCCCATTGCTGCCAAGTTTCCTAACACCAATTTTGTGGATATAAAATCCATATTGTCCTTCTCCGAATAGCCTTACTATAAAGAGCACTCCAAGTGTTCAATCCGAACTTCCAGAGCAAGTGCCTTCATTCAATTCAAATATCAGATAGTTATTTCGCCAATTTATTCATTAAAAAAAAAAGATTAGTGCTTGGTGGTAGTGTCATACTCAATCAACTACGGATAGCCTTTGTCTCTTCTATACAACAGGCTAGTCCTCTATGTTAATATAAATATCCCACTTCCAATCCCGCCATTTTTCACGCCCTAAATGGAATGTCTCTCTTAGTTATGCTACATCCTAACACAAGTCCCACATCTGCGCTTCTCTGCCCACAACCTAAAAAGTTGACTTTGCCAACACAACATTAGGGTCTTCTCCTTCATTTTATACTGACCTCGAATTAGATTTGGCTTTTTGGGAAGCCCATTTCCACCACACTCATGGCCCAACGAGCCTACCAGCAGTATTGAGGATTTTCCCACTCCTGGTCAAAGACTTTGTTTAATGCAGGGTCTACTCCACGAGGAGCGATTAGATGATATCATCACGATCTCTCTTTTCATATTGCTAGGGATACTTAATGCCACTTTGCCAACTAATATTACATACGCTTTCGTGTTTCTTAGTGTGGTCAGCACTGGATCCCTTTGAACTTGGAGAACATGACGCCGGGTTGGGGTTTGGTGAACCAACTGGTCGCTGTTTTAGTTGATATATCGAGCCCCTTTTTAGTTACCTAGGCTACACCTTTGAAATATTAAAGAACGATTAGTGCTTGGTAAGAGTGTCATACTCAATCAATTGGGGATAGGCTTTTTCTCTTCTATACGACATGCTAGTTCTCTATGTTAATATAAATTTCTCACTTCCAATCCGCTATTCTATCTCGTTCTAAATGGAATGACTCTCTTAGTAATGTTGCACACTGATACAAGTCCTATCTTCTTTGCCTACAATCTAAGAAGTTGGCTTGGCCAACACAACATTTGGGTCTTCCCCTTCATTCTATGCTGACTTCGATTCGAAGCTAGCTTTTTGGGAAGCCCGTTTCCACCACACACACGGCCCAACGAGCTTGGTAGTAGTATTGAGGATTTTCCGTTCCCTAGTCAAAGACTTGGTTGGATGCGGGATCTATTCCATGAGGAGCAGTACAGACATAGATGATATCATCACGATCTCTCTTTTCATAATACTAGGGATGCTTAATGCCACTTCGCCAACTGGTATTACCTACGCTTTCGTGTCTCTCAGTGTGGTCAGCATTAGATCCCCTTGAACCTGGAGAACGTGACGCTGGGTTGGGGTTTGGTGAACCAACTGGTTGCTCTTTTAGTTGAAGTATCGGCCCCCTCTTTCATTAGGACAATGCTACATACAGTCCATTTTTATGGACTCTCTTGCAGTCCAAGCAATAGACAAATAAAAAATTCTCAATTTTATAATAAGATTGACTAAAATATTCTTATTTTACAAATTAAAAAATCTAAAAATGCGAAAAACTCAATACAGTTCATAGATATAGATTGCAAAAAGAATTGTTCTTTTCGTTACTTAGGTTACACCTTTAGAACATCCCAAAAGCGAATTTTATTCTACTTCTCTCAATTATGATTTTGCAGAGAATAAAAATTAAGAGATTGGCCTACATGAAGGATTTTTTCAAGATAATCCAAATGAATATAGATTGACGCCTCTTACTATAGTCATTGACTGAAATCATAAAGTATTATTAATCTTTGCCTCTCGAATACGTGATGAACTTTCAACGTTCTGGGTCTCTAGCTCAGTTGTGATCACCATCCAGATCTTCCTCTTCTTCGTCCCTTTCACCACCTCGGCTTTTACATGGTTTGCCTTCTTCCATTTGTTCCTCTCTTCTTCTCATTCGATACCTTTCTTTCCGTATTATGAACTGAATCACTTGCGCTCCGTCATTATATTATATTGTCATCGTTAAAGTCGAACATTTTGAAGTTTGAACAAAATGCAGCGGAACCCCTACAACTCGTTCTACTTCTGCACAATTGTTGCCATTTTATACAGCTTAATTCCCACGTTGGCAACTCTTTTGACAAATTTTTTTATGGCACGTTGGGAACTCCGAACTGCTGTAGTAAAAGAAAACAATTAACTGTTTTTTAAAAAATCTGCTTGTCTAACTTGGACTAATTTGAAATTTTGAATGGTTAGATGAGATAATTTTATCTTATTTTGTTTGTATGGAGAGATAATTTTGTCTATTCAAATAGTGAGTTTTACATCTCTGATTTATTTCTATTTTGTCTATTCAAATATTACTTTTTGACGTAAACGACAAAAATATCCCCCCACAGTAAAAAAGAACTCCTTTATAATTAAAATAGAATAATGAATAAGTCATAATAATAATAATAATAATATATTTTCACAAAGAAATTGATAATTTTGTGGGATGGAAGCACAATTTGAAATCTTATAGGAAATTTGAAACTAATAAATTATTCAAAACAAATCTGCAATATAATTCATATCCTTATTTACAATAATCAAAATTCTTATAATTCATTACTAGAATAAAAAAAAAATGAAAAATTTTCTATATATATAAAAATAAATAGATAAAAATATATTTTAAAACAGAGATCATAAATTTCGACCAACAATTTTGCAATATATTTTGAGGTTTAAATTATTTCCTAGAATAATAATATTTTTACAATAATAGCTTTTTCTACTAAAGAAAGTGTTTTTTAGAATCATAGAAGATTTCCGCCAACCAACAATTCTCAATATATTTTGAGATTTAAATTTATTTGTGATTGATTTTTTAATCACTCATAAATAATTTTTTATTAATATATTCATAATTATTACTCATTGGTGGGACCCTCCTTATTATCAAATCCCAAGAAATGAAAATTTCCTTGTCTCACTATTCAAATATACACTTATTTACAAATTATCTCATATCATCTTAATTCAAAAGATTTCATTACTATTCAAATCATCTCATTCTGAACCGTGTAACCAAACCAGGCCTTAAATCTCGCAAAATTACACAACAAATACACGATGTTATTGCCGCTTCCTCCTCGGAAAATATACAAGAAAACAGAACATCGGTGGCTTCTGTCAGTTTTCCTATGAGTTTAAACTTGAGAAAATCAATAAAGCAGCAGTAGCAGCACAAACTTGAAACAAAAAAGAATCATGTTGACGATAACCCTCAACTTAAACAACAGAAATCCTCTTTTTAAAAGAAAACACATCTACAATAACACAGCAGAAAACAGGGATTACGAGCAGCAGGCAGAAATATAAAATTACAAAAAATAATCAGGAGTCTTGCGTGTGGTGTCAGGCTCAATTTGCCGAGGGGCTGGATCAAACTGCAGAAAATTCTGCTCCATATTCTCCCCCACCTCGAGTATTGCAGCCATATTCCCACAACGGTAACAATAGTTTGGAGCACTAAATACAGTCACCACGTTCTTTTCCTATAAAACAAATGGACATAAAAGTGAACAAATGTACAGTGGATAAAAGATGAGAAAAATTATACCTTACCCCTCCAAACTTCCATTCCTTTTGCAATATGACTTCCAAATTTGTCTCTTAAACCTCCAATTTGAAACATACGTTACATTTTGTCCATTTTAATGATCATATTGTAACAAGAGTATACATTGAAAGTGGAAACTTGTGTATTTTTTTTTAAATTTTTACAGTACACACATTGCAACCTATGTTCTAAACTAAAAGACTGGCATCTTTGATAATTGGAAGTCATATCACAAAATGAGTGGTAGTTCGGGAAAGAAAAATGTAATCCCCTCAGTATTTCATTCCCGTCAGCTTCACACACCTGACACCAGTTGTACCCTTCCATTACTAGCTGGTGGGCTCTTGAAATGAGTGTCAGCCCATTGGTATGATTGAATTGAGCAGCTATATCCTGTCCAAACGTATAACCAGCACCACGTGGAGATATTCCCCATCCACAGCGGTCGTCTGGATCAGACCACAAGAGATCACACATCGGTCCTTCGTGTGGAACCTGCTCATGGACAGACAAGCGTTATGAAGCGCATAAAAAATGCAAAACAAAATGTCAGAGATATAAGTTTACAAATTATGCAATAACTGGCATGCATTCACAATATGATTACCATGCAGGAAAAGAGGAGAATTTAATTGGAGTCAGTTTGACATACATTGCTAGAAGAAAGACAGGGAGGGAACATTATTGACAAAAATTCAGACAGGTAAGCCTCAATAAAAAATCACACAGTAATACCATTCTATCAATATGTACTATACTTTTTATGATAAATAAAAATTTTATTCATCAAATGCAATAGGTGGAGCTAAGGGTGAAAACCAACCATATCGGTTTGGTTTCAGGGGACAATACCGACCGAAACCGGTCGATGAAGGGTGGTAACACCGGCCAGTGTAGTTTCGGCTGGTTGCCGTCAGTTCGTCGGCATTCCCATCACATACAAATTTCTCAACATTCAACAAATTTTAGGCGAGCAAAACATCCCCCAATGCCAGAAATGCAGAAATGCCAAAAACAATACATTACATTAGAGAGAGAGAGATATGAAGGGAGATAATGAGACTTGAGAGGGAGATGAGAGATCTGAGAGTGAGAGGGAGAGGAGAGAGAGAGTTGAGGGAGATCAGAAGTTGAGAACCAGAGAGGCCTCTCTGTCGCGGTGCAAGGAACTGAGGAAGAGAAAATGTTAAAATGAAGAGCGGAAACCCTGCCTTGGGGGTGGGGGGGGGGGTGTTAGGGTTGAAGCCCTAATCCGAAACAAAGCTGTTTCCGTTTTCATATATATATATATATATATATTTTCAAAATGGGAACTCAAACGAAGCCGTTTCACTTCTTCATTTGTATGCATATAATATTATTATATATATAATTGGCTGGTTTGCCAGTTTGAACCAGGTTCAACCGGAACCGAATCGGCCGATCACGGTTTTAGCCAATATCTACCGTCAGCCGACTGATTCTCTGTCGGTTTCAGCCGGCTCTGCACTCCGGCAGCCGGTCCACTTAGGTCCCAGTCAGTTTTCAAGGTTTCTGTACACCCCTAGGTGGAGCCCATGTACACAGGATATATATAAAAGAAACACCTAATTACATTCTAATACTAGAAAAACGAGGACAAAAACTCATGGACAGCCCCTCCATTAAGTATGATAGCTGAAAACCAACTAAACAAGGAACACATAAAAGAATTTCCAGAGTTGACAAAGAGATGGATTTAAAATTTGACAAAGAGATCAGACCTCTATCGTAATGATCCCCGATCTTAACATTTTTGCAAAATGTAATCCAACACAAATAAACACTAGAAAATATCAGACGTATCTTTCAGGAAAAATGCTTTTTTATAGGTCTCTTCCGTGAAAAATCTAAGACATGCAATGATACACATACCTCTTGTATACGGTCCAAGGCTCGAATATTATCTAACGTATCCAAAGATGGTGAAAGACCTCCATGCAAACAGAAGACCTACAACAATAATGTTAAGTCAGAAGCTGTTATGAAATTAAAAGTAGTGATCAGCAACATATCCAAATCAAACCTGACTCTCAATAAGGGCCGTGAGGGGTAGATAATCAAATAAGTCAGTGAAGTACTTCCACACATTGGCGTTTCCGTATTTTCTCAAGCATTCGTCATAAAAGCCATACCTGAAAAAGGGGAGGGGGAGAAATGAATAATGACGAGGCAGACTTCTACAAAATCCACCCACTGCAGTGTGTGTTTGTGTGCAGATGCGTGAGAGAGAGAGAGAGAGAGTAAAAAAAGGAGCCTTATCGAAGCTAATGGAGGTTCAGTGTTTAAAAACTCACTCTTCATCTATCCCAAACAATTTGTCCAGCCACATGCCATCATAAAGTACATTTATTTTACTAAATCCAGGTCATCATAAAGTACATAAATCCATATATTTTACCCTTACATTTTTCAGTTGTCCATGCAGCACCATTAAGGTTACCAACATTACTCTTTATAGACAAAATTTCTCTTGCACAAGGCAAACCAGGTGAAACAACTCATCTTTTTTTACAAGTGACATCAAACAACTTCCTCGTCACTACTTAGAACTATCTTGAGCAACTTCAAATGGATTCATTGCTTATAGTATTACATTCTGGCTTGACATTCAACTATTTTGCATCTAACTGATACCAATAACAAACCCAACAAATGCACACCCTATTTAGGGGGAGAATGATCATCAACCACCCCCACACCCAAATTAATTTTTTTTTTTTGGTTTTGGGGGGTGGTTTGGGGGGGGGGGGGGGGGGCGGGCGTTGCAAGGGGAGTCTGTATATCATTCTGAAAGTTCAAGCATAACTGGATGAAAATATGATTCTCATCTTACATTTATTAGATGGTGACAGATGCTGGCATCCATGACCAAGAAATATACACATCTCTTGGGCTCTGACCAGTATACAATTTAGTTTATCTAATTATCAATCACAGACTGAGAACAACAAGAAAAGGTCTTACACTTGAGTTATTTGCCGGCTCTCATGATTCCCTCGAAGTATCGTGATTCTATCTCTATATCGAACTTTCAGAGCAACCAAAAGTGTGACAGTCTCTACTGAGTAGTACCCACGATCTGCACAGATGTAACCGAGAAGATAAGAAAGGCCAGTATACTCATAAATGTAAAACTTCAACCACCTAAGGAAATCAGCAGCTCACATAACATGATAGAGTGTTCACTAATAAAGAAGCCTTTTTTGTAATATACTAAACAGAACCATGAATTAATACCAATTCAACCAGATATATATATATTTTTTTTATAGGTACAATTCAACCAGATATCTTTTTTTTTATAGGTACAATTCAACCAGATATCTCAACAATGATACTGTCTCTTCCTTGATAACACAAAAACTCATCACATGAATAGCACAATCCAGACTGACATCTCAACATTGATATTCTCCTCTTCATCCTTCCCCCTATATCTTGCAACACCTCCAACTGAAAAAATATCATTTATTTGAAATGAAGTTGGACATTTCATAAACATCACAAGCATTCACCTCCCATGCAGACAACCACTCATGTTACTTCTAATAAAACAGGATTGGCTTTCCAGCAAGACAGAATGTTCTCCTCCTATTAGAAAATGGATCTTGCATGATCCTCTACAAGGGCAGAGGGGCACAATGCTGTATACATTAAGGCCTTGTCTGTTTTCACAACCATTTTCATCTTATCTCATCTAATCATTACAACTTTTCAAATTTCCATGCAAAATAAAATAAACAATTTAACTTTTTCAAATCCTAAAATAAAATATTAAAAAAATATATTCTAACAATATTTTATTCAACTTTTAACTTTTATCTCAACTCATCTAACCTCATCTCATCTTATCTGCGAAAATAAACAATGCCTAAATATTCAAAAGGATACATCCAACAAGGACAAAAGAGAGAGAGCAAGATATTTTTATTCTAGAAAGCCAGCAAAATGGGAGCAGGTGTGAGCAGTCATCCAAACATTAGGGGGTACTGAATACTATGGGTTTTAACTTTGATATTGTCCTCTCACAATCTTCAATTTTTTTTTTTGATAAGTAAAATTATATTAAACAAAGGCAACAACCGATTACAAGAGACACCATGGCCTATCAACTAGGCACATTGGATACAAGGACCTTCAAAAATTTGAACATTGCATTCTTACTAAATGCATCACATCACACACAAGGAGACCATCCTCAAAAGTTCTGAATTTCTATGACTTCCACAAGGGCTCTGCTAGCATGCCAAAAAGTTCAAGTGATGATGACCCAATCAATCCAGAAAAGGCTGAACATTGCTGCCCATAGTTTTCTAGCCAAATCAGAGTGTAGTCGAAGATGATCAATGATATCCCCATTGAATGCCAATATGTTATTATAATCTGCCTCTTTCTAAAACTATCTGTCATCACAATCTTCCATAAGGTGGCCTCCCAAACAAAAGAAGGTTACCCTCGAGGGGCACCTTATTTTCCAAACATTTCCAAGGAAATGATGAGCCAACTGAAGGGATGAGTGTGGTGATAAAGGACTAAGCCTTGAATGAACCAATATACTACATGTTTTATAAGCACCAAAATATATATTTTCTTTAGAAAATAATCGATATACCTATATAAGATATAGAACCAATATATACATACATACATACATATATATATATATATATAAAGAAACAAAAACAAAATATTGCTCTTCTATTCTAGCAACCATGACCAATATAAATTGAAGTCACTCCCTCGTTCTCCAGATAAAACATGTATGCCATTGCATATCAGACCTAAACCATATTGCTAATTTGTGGTGCGCAGCATATATTCGAAAATAAGACAAGTAGAAGCCCTGGTTCAGTTATTTTTTCTCTTTTGCTAACAGATTTGACAGAAAAATTTCTTAGCCAATGCATGCAGGCTCTGCACGCCATATATCGCCCACATAATGTAATTCCCAAGCATAACCTGTTAAATATGCTTAGGCATCCTCATCGAGATTTGTACGTGCACGGATCTCAGATACAATTAATCTCAATCTTCAAATTTTTCCAGCAGAGGGCCACCGGGAAGCCTTGAGCGCTTACCAAACTGCACTAGTATCTTGCATGCAAGTTTTCATCTAATCAAGCTTTACAGAAAGTAATAAAAAAAAGGTTAAGGATTAAAATCCATAGCTCGATACAAATAGGATTTTTTTTACTATTTTTTTTGTACAAAATTTGCAACTCTAATTTTGTTCACTCCTTTCAATTAATTGAGATTGAGCATGAAATACGAAATTTAACAAAGAAATTGAATCCTCACGGATCAAACACGCACTTTAAACATAACAACAGCCACCGTAATACATTCTACATCTGAGCAATACATATTTAACCATAAACAGAGGTAGGGCATTTCTTTTTCAGTAATTTATGACTCAGCAAGCACCAGAAAACCCCCAAATCAACACATCAGGGCATAACTGAGAAAATGAAAAGGAGGGGGGGGGGCAGAACATCTATCACCACTCACCTACATAATCCCCCATAAAGAGGTAATTTGTGTCGGGTGCGTTCCCTCCTATCCGAAACAGCTCAATAAGATCGTAGAATTGGCCGTGAATATCACCGCACACCGTCACCGGGCACTTCACGGGCTGCACGTTCCACTCCTCAACCAGAATCGCCCTTGCCTGATCGCAGAGCATCTTCACCTCCGCCTCCGGCAATGGCTTGCACTCCATCAGATGCTCGATCTGACGGTCCAGATCCGCGTTCGAGGGCATCGTTTAAGCCTCTCTCTACCTCTTCCCTTTAAGATCCACACCGCCGGGATCGCCGATTTCAAGGATCGAAAGCCGCGAAAAGAAAACCGGCCAAGTCGATCTCCGAGTTTTCTGAATTCAGTATAAACCACAATTCATCAAAAAGCGATCCGAGTAACGATAGGATTAGGGTTTCGAAACGAAACGCGCAGGCGGAGGAAGAAAAGAAGCGCTTCTGGCGATCGGTCGGGGGTACGACCTCTCGAGCATTCCTCGCTCTCCGAGCTGTGCTTCTTCAGTGCTTCTCTCTGTTGGGAGATCGAGACCAAAAAAAAAAATGCAGAAATTAAATCAAAATCATATTTATGTGAATGAGAAAAAAGAAGAGGGAAATGAAGGAAGGAAGCAAAAGAGTTAAAAAATAAATAATAAAAGAAAAAAGGCTGCGAAATGAAATGGAAATATAACTCAAAATGCAAATGCAAATTAAAATTTAATGTTCCGTTTTTCATAAATAATTTCGTCAAATAATATTGTTTGGAACGAAGATTTTTTTAGTGTCTCCGGTGGCTCCGCCGAGTCAAAACCAAAAAACATAGAGCGACACGTGTCGAACCAGCTGCCTTTTTTGGACGGTTCATACGTCGTCAGTTGTCATCAGCAGATTAGGAGAAGGGCCGGCAGCTTTTTCGTTGGTCAATGATCGCGGTTCATGAATATTATCCGGTCCAACACAATACAATACAAACTAAGAAAATGTCATGTTTATGGGCTACCTAGCACCATTTCATTAGATTAGGGCTGCTTGGATTGAGAAGTGGGTTGAGCTCATATTTTTTATACAAAACACAAATTTCTATACACCTTTTTCAAATCCTAATACACCTTTTTCAAATCCCAATATACCTTTTTCAAATTCCAACACACATTTTTCAAATCCCAAAATAATAATAATATTAAAGAATAAATCAAACTCATCTCAACTCATCTCATCTCCGAATCCAAGCGGGACCTAATTATGCTTGTATTGGTGACAAGTACTTTCAAACTCTCATAGGAACAAATGGCATAATTTAATTTAATTAATAAATTTTATAATTTAAATCTTATTATTTGAATAATGTATTCAACGCATCAATTTAAAATGAGAATAACTCGATAATTTATTATAATTAAAAAGTTCTATGATTTACGTTATCCTGGCAACTTCCTATGTTGCATGCATGCACTGATCTATCTTGAAGCAGAGAAAAATTGTCTCACTCAAAAGCGGAGCCGCGCCTTGAGCGTGGTCGGTGGGTTTGGGTACGCTGTTTGGCCCACATATCAAATATAGAAAAATAATAAATATAATCGCGAACTTTCAAATGAAATATAATCGTTTTAAAAAAAAATAAAATATATATAAAACCAATAATCCATATAAAAAGAAGTTAATTTTTTTAATAATAAATTTTATTTTTTTTAATGATTGTACGTCGTTAATAACTCTACGATCATATGTAATATTTTACTAAAATATAAAGATTAGTATAGTCTTTGTACATATTTTTAAAGTCTTCCATTGACTCAAGTAATTATTCAACCAAATCTATCATCGAATCTTGACTTCTTCATTAATCGGCATATATATATATATATATATATATATTATATTTGGATTATCATCTTGGCCCTACTTGGATTGGGAAGTGGGTTGAGCTCATCTCAACTCACTTCCATTTCATCATTATATTTTTATAATTTTTTATACAAAACACAAATTTCTATACACCTTTTTCAAATCCCAATACACATTTTTCAAATTCCAACACACCTTTTTCAAATCCCAACACACCTTTTTCAAATCCTAAAATAATAATAATTTTAAAAAATAAACCAAACTCATCTCAACTCATCTCATCTCCGAATCCAAGCGAGGCCTTGTACTGGATATTGAGTTTGAGAAACAAAATCTTGCTAGCTAATAGCACAGTCCCCCTGCGGTTCTAAGAGTTTTGAATATAGAATCATTCTATATGTGGAACTAATTTATATCACTTTGCATCTTCTCCATCTTATCAGATTATTACAGTAAGATGCACTTCTGTATTTCCTACTGGAATAATCCTAGAGAAAATAGTGAGTACGGAGAATTATTTTACTCAACATTAAGGCTTAGTCTGTTTTTATAAATAAGATGAGATAAAAGTTAAAAATTTAATACATATTATTATAATATATATTTTTAATATTAATTTTTTTTTAAGATTTGAAAAAATTTGTTTTGGATTTAAAAAGATTGAATTATTTATTTTATTTTATTTTATTTTATTTTATTTTATATAAAATTAAAAATAAAATAATAAGATAAAATAAAATAAGATGAAAATATTTGTAAAAATAAATGAGACGGTTGTTTATTGCTGTATAGCCTTTTTACTGATTTTACTTGGTACTAAAAGCAGCTGACCATCTACCTCTAACTTTCATTTATACAAAAACTTGTTTTGTAGCATCAAATACATATATAAAAAAAAAAAAAAAAAAACTTTCTTTGTCGCCGAAAAGGGGGGAAGGAAAACTTGCCAACTGTTGTCCAAAGCACTCGTTATGTCATGTAATTGTAGTGCTCATGTAGATCCGGATACGCATAAGAAACCTGGCAATACCCAGATTCTTATTCGAGTTTTGAAAAGCGGGCAGATATTCAGATTTGGGCCGAATTTAATTCGAGTATCCGAGTTTAATACCCAGATTTTTATTTTTATTTTTTTACTTTTTAAAAACATTTTTAACACTTTTTAATAGGTCTTTAGGTTTATTATTTCTTATTGGCATTTTTAAATTTTTTGTTATCTATTCAAATTTTTACAAAATAAAATAAATAATAATAGACACCAACACAATACACTAAAAACTACATATTACATTATTTACATCACAATGCAAGAGATCAATTTTAAAATAAAAATCTTTCACTTCATTAAGTACTCTCATAGGAAGCTTCATAAAACCCACTGAGAACTGATCATCAATCACAATGCAAATTAGAAGTTCTTGCTCTAGTTCTTGCAAAACGTTTGATCATGTCAAATGGGAGAATTGCAAGTATACATGGTGGCCAACAGGCAACAACTTATCATCCAAAGGATCCTGTAGTTCACAAAAGGAAGAAACTAAAATAAAGAACCCTCAAATAGTTTTAAGAGGAATGTTATTTATTATCTTATACCACACACTTTATATATTTTAAAATTATTTTTTATTATTCTTAATTTTAACTTTGTTTTATTCTTGTTAAACTAATTGAATTATTTTATTTATCATACTATAAAAAAAAATAGGCTAATATAACCAATTTAATGCATCTAAAAGGAGCAGAAATAACCAAATTGGATGCATCTGCGTGATCTGCCCCTTTTGGATGCATCAGATTGGTTATATTAGTCAATTTTTCTTGTAGTGTCATCAATACATCACACAATTGTTATAGAAAAAATGAAGAAATAAAATATAATAAATATAGTATGTGGTATGTGGGGATGATAAGTAGCATTATTCTAATTTTAATAGTGATTGGAGCTAGGACATTTGAAGGACCAAAACTAGATCATAGTAGTACCTGAACATTAGTCCTACCACTAAAAGGAGGATTGTAATAGTCCAAATTTTTTGATAAAGCATTTACTTGAGGAATATTTTAAAAGAATTTATTGAAAATATTTTTTTTTTATGGAAATAGAATTGGAGACTTAGATGATAATTGTAAGCTATGAAAAAGCAAAATTATGCATTCTAAGACAAATTTTGAATTGACCTTTGGGAATTGTAACAAGGTATCAACTAGAGAAATTCAATTTCGACCTGGAAAGAGATAAATTTTTGAAATTGAGAAAGAAATTCAAGAGGAAGTAATAGAACCAAAGATCAAATACTTGGTGTGCCCGGAATGAGCTCTTGGGCTAATCAGTCGGGTTTTCATGAAATGATCATAACTCATTCATACGAGGTCCAAATAAGATAATTCCAATTCTTATAGAACCTAAGAAGGAGATATAGAATTTTTATGTTTTGAGTTTTTGAATATAAGGAATGTATCAAGTACTAAATTTGGTATGAAGTGGACTGACATGAATAAGAGTCAACAGGTAATCGACTTAGATGAGTTGTTTTGTGTTTGGCCATGTGATGAAAATTGTGATTGGCTACCAAAATTTTTGAGATATTGAAATATGTGGTAATATGTGGCAAGTTGATAAGAATTAATTTAGGAGTCTTGGTGGGCAAGAAAACAAAAAAAAAATAAATGGAGAACTCGGATTGGGAGTTCTCGGGTGGTCTTGACATGTTTCGGTGAATTAATTTGGACTAGAACGTAGCTGACTCCTAGGAGAGACCAAGTGGCCAGATACACTCCATTGGAAGATACCATCATGCTATTTTGTTTTTACCCCACATGAGTTGGTTTTCTTTGAGCCATTGATCAAGATGAGCTTGTAGGTGGATTAAAATTGACTATGAGATGAGACATTATTAAATAAACCTAAATATTAGAGTGATCATGAGGGCTAAAGTGAGGGGTAGACACCTCACCATACTCGGCTAAGGGTATTGTTGAATACCCCTTGAGTTTTCACCCTTAAGCCACACCTCCTATGCCTATTTATATGCATGTAAGTCTCTCTTCTCTTCCCTTTGGAGAGAAATTCCAGCCATAGTGAAAAAGAAATAAAAAAAACTCACTCAAACACATTCACTCCACCAAAACACCAAAGGAGAGCTAGTTAAGAGCATTTGAGGGGAATTTGCACAAAATCTACCCCAAGCATCAAACCAAGCTTAGGAGAAATTTTTAAGTGCATATATTAACTTAATATTATCATAAAATAAGTGGTTTGGTGATTGGATTATGTTTGATAATTATTTGGGCCTAATCTTTGTTTATGGGTTAAATTGAAACATATGAAATTTTGGAGTGGTTTTTGTTATGAAAAAATACTAGGAAAATTATGAGATATTAGAAATATATTATATGATTTTATATTAAGATAATTATGTGAAAATATGAGTTCTTGATTTGGAAAAAAATGATAAACCAATTCTAGGAAATTTCGTGCTTAGTAGGGGTATTATTGGTAGATTCGACATCTTTTAGTAAATTGGACATAACATGTTAGTGTGAAGTTGGAATTGAATGATTCAAGAGTATATGGAAAGCTAAGATAAAGATATACAACTTTTGTGTTTTAAGTTTTAAGAGATAAAGACTCAATAGAAGGCGAAATTAGAATTTAAGTGGCAGAACAAAGTTTATCATGGTAGGCATGGACTTCATTGGTGAATTTCTTTTATTCTAAATTCTTAGTGACTAAATTTTAATTATTTGATGATATTTTAATAATTATGATAAGTTTAGAAACTCTAATTTACTTGAGAAGTTTTCAAGAATCATTTTGCTAAGAATTTATACAAGAAATACTAAGAAAAACATTTTAATATGCATAAATTGACTAAGGAAAATTTGATATGTTAAATATGTGAAATTTGGCTTGAGTTGAATAAGCTAAATAAATAAATAAATACAATTTAGTTCTCTATGATATTCGACCAGCTTTGGTTTTGATAATATTTTAATATTATATTTTATTATTTAAGCATTATTCGTTAAATTTTGACGTTATGAATTTATGTGACGTAAGTACATATATATGTAATGTAAGTACATATATATGTGACATATGTTCTTATGCTATGTTTTATATATCACATGAATGGTGAAGACATGAAACATGCATGTCATAAGCTCAAGTTATGTGTATATTGTATTCCGTCATATATATGTGTCGTCATAAGTCACGACGTCTATTTTTTAATAAAAGTTTATGTTACATGTCGTCATGTAAGTGTTGTCATGGGTCATAACGAGCATTTAAGAAATAAGATAAGAAAATCCTATAATAGAAAAAATTTAAGAATCAGTCTCGTCATAATGGGGACGGTGATGCGTAATGCCCGTATGACGGATATGATAATGCTCGTCACGATAAGGATGACGATACGTAATACCCGGACGACTGACGAGAATATGTATATGGCCCAATTAGGGATAACAATACTGGATATGGCCCAACCAAGAGTAACAATACTGGATACGACCCAACCAGGGGTAACAATACTTGATACGGCTCAACCAGAGGTAACAATACTAGATATGGCCCGATCACGGGTAATAATAGTAGCATGGCCCGACCACGGGTAATAATAGTGTCATGGCCCGACTACGGGTAATAATAGTAGCATGACCTAATCACGGATAACAATAGTAGATAAAAGTTAAAACTTATAAGAACAAGAACTTTAAGATAAGAATGAAAAGTTCATGCATGATATAAGTTTGTTTAGGCAATAAGGACATCAGTGTAAGTCTACATAAGAGATAAGTTTAAGTCATGTATGAGTCACATGAAGCATGCCATAAATGCACACTCTGGTTGTCTGGCTTGTATGTGATTATTTTATTGTGTCTATGATTTTATTAAGTTATGTGTGTACTTATTGAGATTTCTAAAGAAATCTCATTCTTGTGTGTTTCTTTTCTTTTTGAAAATGTAAACTTTTTTTAACTAGTTGATAGTAGTAGGGACCGGCATTGGCACGGAGAAAAAGTTTCCCAAAGTGAAGAAAGAGTTTAGGCGGCCCTATGTCGAAGTTTTGAGAAGTTTGTATATTGGCTGAGAACACTAACTGAGTTATGCATGTAAGGATACAATATTATTATAAGAATAGATGATGTGGATATTATGAATCTATTTTACCATGTGATCAGTATAAAATTTTTAGTTAAAACTTTTCCGCTATGCTTTGCATTGCATGTACTAGTGAGTCTAGGTGCATGCATTAAATTTCGATAAGTATAATGGTAAGTAGTCTAGTATTACTTATCGTGACACTTCAATTTGCGTTGAATTATGAACGTAAATTGGAGGCATCACAAGTATAGCCATTTAGAAGCTTGAAAAGAATAGTACCAAGCTCTACATCCCAACCAATGATCAAAACCAACTACAAAAAGATAACCATGGTGATATAAGTAAGTTATAAAGTCTATCCACATCATGAAAAATTTACAAAGAAAAAAGGTAGATTCAGAGAAGTAAATTACAACTGAAGTATAAAACTATTAATAAGTTTTATCAAGGAAAGAGAAATTTACTCACCAAGTAAGAAACACTATAAAGCTTTAGCATTTGGATACGATCTAATGCAAAGGATAGATAGATAAGTTCTGAGAGCATCAACTAATAACTACTTAGAAGTGAACTTTAAAAAATTAATAAATAGAAATGCTTAAGTCTGAAACTATATATATACATATGAGAACAAGTTGTATGTCATATAGGATGAACCTCCAGCATCAATTTTCTTACTTAAGTTACAAAAATTGAAAGAGAAGGGTCTTAAGAAGATTGAAATAAATATATTGAGTTAAATGGATAAGTTGGTAATAAAAAGTAAAATTAACATATAAAGATGTTTACTTTTGATGCTAATGCATTCGACATGCTCTTCAACCTCCCGAATAATAATTGATTTATGATCTAATCAATTTTGAGTGCAGATTAATGCTTGTACAATCTTTGGAGTGATGTGAAAATTTTATTTCACACATTTTCTTAGTCCTAGTTGTTTTAATTTTTATTATTTTGTATGTTTTTTAACTCGTTTGTCTAGAATCTTAGGTGTCTTTTACATCTATTTAATTCTTAGAAAATTCTTGAAATTTTTTAGGTGTTTAATTATTGAATTAAGTTGGAATTGGGCTAATGTGAAGAGGCAGAATTCAGACTAGGCCTAAAGATTTTATGAACAGCCCAAAACCCACTTTTGCCATTTTGAAGTTAAAAACTTTAGCAGAAATATAGAAGTTCGAATCTATGCACAAGTTTAATACATCCTAGATCCTATTTTGGTTTTCAACCTCTATCAGGAGTTTTAGAAGATAGAATAAAGTAAGTCCAAGTGCGTTGAAAAGCTGAGAACGAGATCTAAACCATTTGTGAAGGGCTCAACTCCAAAATATATCATTTTGATGCTCTAAATCTAAGTGGAAGCCAGGTAACAAAATTAGCCAAGTGTTTTGGATCTCAGTAGCATATATGAGGAAATCTATTTTAAAATTAGAAAAGAGAATCGATTTTGAATGGATTGGATGACCTACAAACATGGAAGGAGGATTTTAAAAAGAAAAAGTTCTAGAGGGAGAAAAAATATGAGGATTGAAGGAGGAGTTGTAATTCCATGAGAAAGAATGAAGCACACGTTTTCTGCAATTATAGAATTTTTTTTTCTTTCTCTAATTTTTAGTTGTTGAATTTTTATTAAGGTTATTGATTTCGAATTTATGTTTGAAAAATAATTGGATTTTTTTATTAGTTATGATTTGTTAGTTTTTTTATTCTAAGGTTAGGATGTAGTCATTGAATTTTTTTATATGATTTGAGTGTATTTGTATTGAGCATTCTTTATTAATTGCAAATGAATGATTTTCATTCTTGCAATTTACTAACCATGAATTGCATGCTTAAGATGTTGAATGAAGAAACGAAAATTGAAATTCATTATTAGTTCATGAATTCATCAAACTTTGGCAATATATTTTAGAAATAATACACACTTTCGTGATCTACATTCAAGAATGTGACGCTCTCAGATTTCGCTTGGGATCGGATGGTCATCTGAAGCATCATGACATGTAACAGAATGTTACTTGCTCTTGTTCATGAAAAATAAAGATGTAATGTACCTAGCAATTATCTAACAATATACAATAATCACAACGGATAATTTTTTCTTTAGTAATATTATGCATCAAATTAAAAATATCTCAAATACTTAAAAGGACATAATAAACAACTGAGTTCATAATACTAGTCCAAAATGGCTATGATCAAAGAGTACTAGAGATGCAAGTTCATAGCATAAATAGTAACTTAAGCCAACTACTATATTAACATTGACGTCACGTCGTCACTCAGTCGATCATGTCTAGTTGGTCGAATCCCAATTCTCCTTTAATTCCTGTAACAAAATTTACCATTTGGAAAAAATGGTAGTGAGACTATCACAGTGAGATTTGATTACAGATCTCAGTAAGTTAACAGAAATCTCTATGCAGATTAATGATTCATGCATGATAGTAAGGCATGGATACATAATCAAAGTCATAAATAATTATAGCATAACTTGACATATAACATGGCATAACTGGCATAACTTAAACTAAAATGTGAACTGGACTTGATTTAACATAACATGAACTTGATTTTGAAACAATATAAACCTGAATATAATGTAAACTTGAATTACTTGAATGTAGCATGAACGTGAATTTAAACATATATGGACTTGAAATGTAACATAAATATGAATTTGAACATAATATGAACATGAATATAAATATAGTATGAACATCAACTTGAACATATATGGACTTGAACAATAACATGAACGTGAACTTGAAACATATCATTAACGTGAACTTAAACTTGAAATATAACATGAATGTGAACTTGAACATAACTTGAACGTGATATGAACGTGAATGTGAACTTGAAACATAACATGAATGTGATTTTGAAATATAACATAAACGTGAACTTAAACATAACATAATGACAAATTATACTTCTTCACCATAGTATCCGGTAGTGCATAATCTTGACTACAGTACTAGACAGCGTGTATCATTATTCTATAATACTCATTCACCATAGTATTTGGCAGCGCATAGCCTAGACCGTAATACCAAGCAGCTCATATCATTCTTCTATAATACGGTAGATTATACTCTTTCACCATAATATTCGGTAGCGCATTGCCTTGATCGCAGTACCAGGCAGCACGTATCATCCTTGATTGTAATATAACTTAACTAATTGATCCATTTGTAGTACGACAGATTATACTCATTCACTTTAGTACTCAGCAATGCATAGTCATGACTACAATATTAGGCAGCACATATCATCCTTGACCGTAGTATAATTCAACTGATAACTGAAACTTAACTGTTCTCGAAACACATAATTGTATTCGAAACGAACATGGATAGAATATGGAAAGACAAAAGTCCTAACGTCACATAACATGATTTGATTGTAACTCGAGAGACATGACTTACTTGACGTAGAAACATTTCGTAGCATGACATAATATGTAGCAAACAATATTTCATAACATATCATACAGATAACATTTTGTAACATAGCATAACATATAACGGGGAATATTTCATGACATGACATACATATAATAGATAGCATACGTAACATGATATACTTGTAACAGGTAGCAATATATGATGGAATTATTGTGTAACAGATAAATATTTCGTGATAGAATATTTCATGTAACAGATAAACATATAATGACATGGCATGTCATATACGATAATATACATAAATAAACTGTAGTTCTCTTACCCATCTCATATACACAATAAAGTGCTCATAAGTTAAGAACTAACTTACCTCGATTGTTGTGTTTTATAGGAATAAAGTGTGAAATACAAAAAACTGTAAAAAGGGTATTCTAAAAGTTAGAAATTCAATTACTAACAATTAGAAATATGAAAAAGAGACAACTTAGAGTAAAGTTACCATCTTACCCTCTACATATGGAAAAATGATCATTTTACCCATAACTTATGGATTTTACATCATAACTCTAAAAATTATCAAAATTTACATTCGACATGTAAATTTGGTCCTAAACTTAACTATCAACTCAAAAAAATTTAAAACTAAATATAACCATGAAAAATCTATAAGAGCTGAAAACATGCATGGGCTAGGGGTGATCCTCACCCTATCAGAGGTTAGGTCCCCCTACTACTGCCCCCCGCCCCCGCCTGGGCAGGGGGTGAGTTTTTTTATCCTACACCCCGCCCCTGCCTATATGGGGGCGGGCTACCCCATCATGCAGCAAGGTAGAAGGGGTGCAAGTTCATCCGCCGCCCCCCCCCCCCCCCCGGGTGCCACCTTCCTATTAGGCCTTGGCCCAGTTTATACTTCTGGGCCATTTTTAGCCCAGATCAAATTTCTAGGCCATTTTTTGCTCAGAAAACTATTAAATCTGATTTAATTTCACATTAAAAAAAGAAATCTATTAAATAATAAGTAATAATCATTACTAAAGTCTAAATTCATTTAAAAAAAATATTAAAAATCTAAAATAGTAAAAGTTAAAAATTAAAAGTAAATAGTCCTAGACTAGTTACTAAACAATCTAAAATATTACAATTTATAAATTTACAATAATGCAAATTAATCATACAAAATACAAAATTAAAAAGTGTGCTATTAACTATTAACATTACAAAATTACAATTTACAAAATTATAAGAAATAAGAATCATAATATTGGTCTTGGGGCACTGGTGATTGGACTTTGTCACTTTAAAGAGTTATAATGCAAACTTGGGTAGAAACATGGGATTGTGTAGTCTTAAGCTTAACCTGCAATAATAAGTTAAAAAAATAATTAGAGTATGAATATAAAACTATAAATTATAAACATGAAGTTTTTTTTATTATTAAAAATACTAAGTTACTAACCAAGATTAAACTAGGTCATTACTCATTAGGTTAGAAGATGGACTTGACAATTGACGTACAAATTGATATCGTCATACACAATGAGAAATGAGAATATAAAGGCTAGATAAAGAAAATATCAAAACTCAAAAACAAGAGTTAAAAAATAATTAGATGTTAATATTACAAATATTATAAAATTATAAATGCAAACAACAATTAAAAAAGAAATTGTGTAAAGTGCAAACCATGGTTATGGACTGGTAGGTGATTAGGTCATACTGCAATGAACGTAGCTGTTGACGCTGTCCCAGGTGTTGGCGTCGCAGTCGCAACGAGTTACAACAATTAAATGTAAAATTAACAAAAATTTAATTTAATTAAATAAATACAAAATAATGTAAATATTTATTCAAGTGACAATTTACCATATCCAAACTGATCAGTAGCCTTTTCCTCGACCTCAACTGGATCATAATCAAGAACCTCCGGAATATGAATTTCAGCACCCGTGATCAAATTCTGTGTGCAAATCATAGACTCAACAGTGATAGGATCTAATGAGCTCCAGAAATGATCCAATACACGTCCTCCAGTGCTGAAGGCCGACTCTGAGGCTACTGTACTTATCGGGATAACCAAGATACTGCGGGTAACTTTTGAAAGTACAAGATATTTGGGGATATTCATTTTCCATCAAGCTAATATATCAAAATCTCATACAAAGGAATGAATATCCAATGCCAAATATCTGTCTACCTTTGACTGGGCATCTGTGGGGGAACCCATAAAGGCCAAGGGGGTCGACTCCATCTTGTTACCCTAGTCCATTTTACATTTTTTCCACGCTCGGCATCTGCAACTAGGGGGGTACTTATGGCTATAGGTGCTGCAATACTACCACATCTCATGATAATGAACTAATGAAATAATCTAACAAGTGTTTCTTGAGCCAGAGATGCAACAGCCAACGCACAATGCTTGCTAAGTGCATCAGTCAACCCAAATACCGGGCCTCTGACAATTTCAGAGAGAGAGTGAGAGGGAGACAAGAGAGAGATGAGAGTGAGGAGAGAATGAGAGACGACGTTTAGAGAGTTCGAAATGGGAGGGGGGGTTTAATTCAACCTAATTCGTTTACATAAAACAACGTCATTTCATATAAAACGGCAACGTTTTATGTAAGTAAATTAAAAAAAAAAAACAGATGACAAAACGATGCCTTTTTGAGTCATTTGGATTTTTTTAATATATTATATTTAATATTTAATATATATATATGCGAGGGTGGGGGCGGAGTAATGTGGGACGGGTTCACACCTCTACCACCCCCTGCCCCTGCCTCTACCTAAAAAGTGGGCAGGGTTAACCCCGGCCACCATTGCCGGACGGATTAACCCGTGCTCACTGTGCTGGGCGGAATGTGGGCGATGCTGCCCACCCCTAGCACGGGCTTTCCCACTTGATTTTTGTTTCAATCCTTTCAATTTTAAAAACTCATGATTAAAGCAAATTTTTGCAATAAAGATTTTCATATCCTAGGTTTAAAAACGTACTTAAGACATTCACTAAAAATATGCTAGTCATCAATACCAAACTTTTTTAGAAAAAGATCTAACATTTTTAACTAAAAAGGATAACCTTGAGTCATATGATTTGATCTATTTCAAAACATCTCCAAGAATTTCAAAAAATCCAAGTTTTACTTCTAACATATTCATAACATATTCATAAGAATAATTATGCTTTGTATAATCAACCAAAAGTTATCAAATTACTAAAACAACACTTGAAGTTCTTGACTCTCTTCTAAGTCCAAAAATAGATTTTTATTTCTAACTTGTTTTGATCAACCTCTTAATCCACGACTTATAAAGAGGTGATATTCAAATCCAAACATCACATAGTTTAAAAATATGTCCTAAAAAAAAAAAATCTAAACTTCCAACTTAAGATCACATGGTTAAAAATTAACAAAAACATAAATTTAGTCAAGAACATCAACAATTTGACCTAACCAAATATCTCTTTGCAGAAAATCTTATATCTTACAAACAAACATCAAATATCTCCAAAATAACATTATAAAATTATCAAAACCATTGGAATAGAATTAGATTACAAAATATTCAAACTTACTCAAAACAGAAACTATTTTTCCACTTTCAATTTTCAATTTTCTAGATCTAAGAAAACTATCATAAAAAATTTTAGTCATGTGACAAAATCTCAATGATCATTCATAAATACATGTTAAAAATAGTCCATAAAATTTTCAGACCAAGATATATCCATTGGCTTGGTCAAACTCCAAAATATAACTTACTCTTAAGTTTAATGCCCATATTGACCTATCAACGAAAATTAGACTTAAAGACGAAAAAATTTAATGAAGTAGTTATAGCAAGAAAATTCTTACAAAAGGTCCAAAATCACCATGCAAGAACACACATAAATCTACCCGAGAGAGCTATTTCGAGTTTCTCTTTATGATTGAGGTGAAAAGATGATGAAATGGTGTTAAGGGAGTCTTGCACGACCATAAACCTCAGGAGGGGGAGGGTATGGTTCAGCATTGTCTTTAATAGCACATGAAAGTGATTTAGTTAAGTGATAAAAGACAATATTAGAAATTGGATAAAAAGGGTTTAGAGGCCAACTTTAGGATTTGGAAAAACCGTTTAGGATTTCGATTTCAACCAAGAATTTTGAATTTCAATAAGATTTTCACTATTTAGGATTTTGCTAGTATTGGAACCCTATTTGGTTCGGCACAATTTGGATGGTCAGATGAAAAATATAGTTTTGCTTAAGTGGCATGGTTTTAGACCTTAATTCATTCTCAAAACATCTCGCATGGTTTCAGACCTTGATTCATTCTCAAAACATCTCTTGGTTCCTCTTGGTACCAAATGTCCAATACTACTCACCAAGTGTGGCTA
The DNA here is from genome assembly GCA_036559045.1 of Platycarya longipes. Lineage (NCBI taxonomy): Eukaryota > Viridiplantae > Streptophyta > Magnoliopsida > Fagales > Juglandaceae > Platycarya > Platycarya longipes. The sequence goes on along the minus strand of CM071793.1, from coordinate 18,730,304 downwards.
AAATAGTATCAAGTGTCCAAATAAAACTTTTCCAACCTAATTTGGACGTCCCACATTGTGATTCTGAAAACACTGCACTAGGTGCTATTATGGAAATTACTATTATTCCAAGAAAGTGAAAACTAAAATTTGCACTAAAAATTTTAAATAATAACAATAAGCTAAAAGTACAATTTTTATATTGAAATTCAACTCTAAAATGTCTCAAAAAAATCAAAATGAGAATTCTAACAAGAGTATCGACTGAAAACTGAAAATGAGATTATTGTGCCATAAAATCTTAAATAATCAACCGAGTCTAATGGCGTAGACCATAACACATGCTGACACTTTTAACTATCACAAATAAATAAAAACATAATTTTGACATAATAATGGGTGGTAACACTGGCTATGCTGACAGACTAAAACATACGTGATTAGCTGATCCGTAAAAACTTACAAAATTTTCATGAGATTCCTAAAGCATATAGATATCTTACTTTAAAATTTCTAGCGGGCTGTTACAAAGAATTTCACAGAGCATAATGAATTAATATTATTTTTTTTTTATCACGATAATAGACATAGGATTAATATAGGTATAGGTGTTATACGTTGAAAATGGATATTACATAAGAAAGGAGCATTCAGTAATTATAATTAGCAAAATATTAATGCAAGCAACTAGATTTAAACTTATTGAAAAAAATTCAATTGATGAAATCCAAGCCTTAAGAATCTTTTATATTTGCAGTTAGGTTAAGAATTTGCAGTCAATCACATAAATTTGGAATTGTCTAAATAATATAATTTTTTTTGATAAATTGATAATTGAATCTTCTCCTTGTGGAAAATATATTATTTTGCCTTGTTCTATTTGTCACCACTCATGCACTTGTGGTAGAGTTTAGAGACCATTAAGTTTTTGTCGACTTTGTCGGGGAGAATTGCTTTCAGTATTAATACAAATAAGTTCATGTAATAATTTAGACTGTATTGTTTTGTTTTGTTATTCAATTATTCATTTAGAATGGTTCCATCCTCTCAAAGCCTATTTCCATCTTATTCTAGGATTTTAAAGCTATTTTGTAATTTTGTTTGTCAATTTACATTTTTTATATTTAGTGTATGCTATGTAACTGTGATCTAATTGAGCTTTTTGATCCAAAAATTGAGAGAACCCTACGTGCACCAAGGAGAAAAGAAAGATTGGAACTAGAGTAAGGATAAACACTAGCCTTGAAAGATAACCAGAATCAGAGGGTGTTGAGTGACCATGCCATACTGTCAATGTTAATAATTTTGAGATTAAGCCTGGTCTCATTTAGATGGTCCAACAAGAGCAGTTTGATGGAGGACCTGCTAAGGATCCACATGCACACCTTGCCAATTTCATGGATATTTATGATACATTGAGATGAATGGAGTTAGTGATGATGCTATTTGGCTCCGACCTTTTCCATTTTATTTGAAGGATAAAGTCGAGGGCTTATTGAATTACAAAGCCCCTAATTCTTTCACCACCTGGAATGCCTTGTTACAAGCTTTTTTAAGTAAGTATTTTCTCCCAGGTAAAACTGTCAAATTTAAAAATGATATTACCAATTTTGTTCAGTTTGATGATAGATCTTTGTATGAAGTGTAGGAGATATTTAAAGATTTTCAAAGAAAGTGTCCACATCATGGTCTTCCTGATTAGCCAATTATACAGACTTTCTATAATGGATTAACACATTCGGTCAGGATTATCATAGATGCAACTGTAGGAGATAACTTAATAAGTAAATCAACAGAAGAGGCATATTAGTTGAAAGAAGAAATGACCTTTAACAATTATCAGTGGTTTAATGAAAGAGGCATGCCTAAGAGAGTTCCAGGTATGTATGATGTTGATAACATAATTATGATGAATGCCAAGGTTGATTCTCTAGTAAAAATGTTTGGTAAGATGAGCAATATGAATTTTGTTTTTGGTCTTGTATTGAGTTGTGATTGCTGTGGAGGAGCCCACATGATTTCTAATTGTATGTAGGTAGAGCAAACCCAATTTGTGTCTAATTTTAACAGGCAACAACAACTTTAAAGTTGCTAAATATCTTTCGTATACTAATCATGTTTTTTGATTTGATCTTGTAGATGAGTCAATCAGAGAGATTTTTAGGGCTGAAAATACTAAAGAACCTCTCGGACTTGTTTAGTGAGTGCAGGGACAGGTAAAAATGATAATTTAGAGGTTGCACAAGTGAGGTGTGCATTAGAGGCTACATGTTTTAAGCCAAAGCAAAGAGGTATTCATTTTAAGGATCTAAAAGGTAAGCCACTTCCTTTTCCTTTTAATCTGCAAGCACCAATTATGGAGTTGAAGCCATTACCCTCACATCTCAGGTATGTCTCTTTAGGTGAGAATAATATTATGCTTGTAATTGTGAGTGCTTCTTTTTCTGATAAACTACTTGACAAATTCATGCGATTCTTAAGATTGAGAAAAAAGCCATCGGATCGACAATAGGAAAATTCTATGTGCAATCATTTTTGTACACTCCTTTGTGTACTCCACTAATATAATTAGTTGTAAGAGTTTTATAAAATATAAAGGCCAATCATCTGAGTGGAGTGCACAAAGAGTGCACAAAAATGATTCTATATAACAGTACTCTTGACAATATCAAACCTTAGAATAAGTAGCCCTTCATTGTGTAGGCATAGAAGTTTAATGGAGGATAACCATAAACTTGCTATTGAAAATCAGAGACAGTTAAATCCTAACATGAAATAAGTAGTTAGAGCTGAAGTTCTTAAATGGTTAGATGCATGATTTATTTATCATATATCTAATAGTTTATAGATTAGTCCAGTGCAAGTAATACCTAAAAAGGGTGGGATGACTGTGATGCATAATGAAATAATTTCCACTAGGACATTAATTGGATATATAGTTTGCACCGGTTATAGGAAACTTAATAGTGTAACCCGTAAGGATCATTTTCTTTTACCTTTTCTTGATTAGGTGCTTGAGAGACTTGATGGGTATGTGTATTATTTTTTTCAAGATGGTTATTTAGGGTATAACCAGATTTCTATATCTCTAGAAGACCAAAAAAATACCACCTTCATCTGTCCTTATTATACTTTTGCATTTTGTAGGATGCCTTTTAGTTTGTATAATGCACCAACTACATCCCAACGTTGCATGACGATTTTTCTTTGATTTTGTTGAAAGGACCTTGGAGGTTTTCATGAATGATTTTTATGTTTTTGAATCTTCATTTGATAGCTGTTTAAATAATATGTATCGAGTTTTGTAACATTGTAAGGAAACCAATTTAGTCTTGAATTGGAAGAAGTGTTAATTTATGGTGCAAAAAAGTATTGTTTTAGGTCACAAAAATCCAACAAGGGGTTTTGAGGTGCATAGAGCAAAAATAAAATTATTGAAGAATTTTCATTACCTACCAATGTTAATGGAGTTAGAAGTTTCCTTGGTCATGCAGGATTTTTTACCTATATGTATTATTAATTTTTCCAAAATTTCTATTTGAATGCTTTTAATAGGTTGAAGCAAGAGTTGGTGCCAGCACCAATTATGGTAGCCCTAGATTGGAGTTTGCCTTTTGAGATAATGTATGATGCTAATGATTTGCTTTGAGTGTTATTCTTGGCCAAAGAAAATATAGGAAGTTGTATGTTATATATTATGCTAGTAGAGTTTTAAATAATACATAGTTAAATTATGCAACTATTGAAAAAGAATTGATTGTTGATGTGTTTAATTTTGACAAGTTTCGATATCGTATAGGTTTTAAGGTGATCATATATATAGACAATTCAGCAATCCTAGATGACTAGTTGTTGGCAATTTCAATCATCTCTTGGCATGTTGATTTGGTGAACTATTTGGTGAGTGACATTATTCCTCCTAATTTGAGCCATCATCAGAAGAAAAAGTTTTTTTTTGGGATGTAAAGCATTATTTTTAGGAAGAATTGCTACTCTATAAACATTGTACAGATGTGGTGATTAAAAGATGTGCGCCCAAGGATGAGATATAGGAAATCCTTGACCATTTCCATTCCTTGGAGTGTGGTGGAAATTTTAGTACCTCCAAGATAGTCGTAAAAGTGTGTCAATCTAATTTGTACTAGCTAACCATGTATAATATGCTAGACAATATGTGAGGATGTGTGATAGATATGAAAGAGTTGTCAACATTTCAAAAAAAAAAAAGATGCCCTTGACCAATATTCAAGAGGTTGTACTGTTTGATTGTGGGGAATTGATTTCATGAGTCCATTTTCTTTTTCTTTCAACAATTAGCACATCTTAGTAGCAATAGATTATGTGTGTAAATAGGTTAAAGCTACTACAACTTAAACTAATGACTCTTCAATGATAATAAGATTTGTGAAGAAAAATATTTTTTTAGGTTTTGGTTTGCTGAGAGCCATTATTAGTAATAGAGGCTTCCATTTTTGTAACCGGTCATTTGAGGCTTTGTTGAAGACATATGGTGTTACTCATAAGGTGATACTTGCCTATCATCCCCAAATAAATGGGCAAGTGGAACTTGCAAATATGGAATTGAAGTAAATTTTGAAAAAGACTATGAGAAGCTCAAGGAAGGATTGTGCGAATAAGTTAAGACAGTTTTGGATATGTCTCCTTACAGACTTATCTTTAAAAAGTCTTGTCACTTACTAGTTGAATTGGGATATAGGGCCTATTAGGCAAATAGGGAGTTTCACATGGACTTGAAAGCAATGGAGAAAAGAGATTGTTACCGTTTTATGAGTAGGAGTTTAGGTTTGATGCTTATGAAAATACTTGAATTTAACCAAGCATTGGCATGACAAGTATCTTCGTATTAAAAATTTTAAAATTGGGCACTTGGTGCGTTACGCTTCAACTCAAGATTTAAGTTATTCTCAGGCAAGCTTCGGTCTAAATGGTCTGGCCCATTCACAAAAACAAAAGTGTATCCATATGGTGCTATTGAGGTGCATAATGAGGTCACTGCCACACTCAAGATTAATGGACAGCATTTGAAATCTTAACTTGTTGGTAAGTGGTTCCTAAAAGAGTTACTTACTCCTTGAAGAATCCTACCTACGGTTGATGGTGTATAAGTCAAGCTAATGACTATAAACAAGTGCTTCTTGGGAGGCAACCAAAACTAAAAAAAAAAAATGTTTGCTTTTGTTTCAGATGTTGTTTTTATTTAATTTTTTTTTAAAAATGATGGTTGTGAACCTCCTTCTTTTGGTTGTGTTATGTAGGTTCATCGTATTTAGCCTTGCTAAAAGGAAAGTATTAGTCTTTTATTTTTCTTTCCTATCACATTGAAGACAACGCGAATATTAAATTTGGAGGAGTGCTATTTGATTATGTTGAATGTTGGTTCTGGTTATTTTTGTTTAAGAAAGATTTTTTTTTCCTTTGCAATTATGGTTTGTTCACATTCATGTAAGTTAATTAGTGATTATATCCATGTCTTTCAAGCCAGATTTTTAATATAATTTCCCTCAAAATAAAAATTAATCAAATCTTAAATAGCGCTGACCTTATTCTCTCAATATAGCGCCTTCAGACCCCCTCAAATTTTCAAAAAATTTAAATTTCCCTCCGCTACAACTCGTTCCTCATTTCAAGCATATTAGCACTGACCTAATTATTCCCTCGATATTCAAGCACCACAAGTTGTCCACAACCCTCCATTTCACCCCTCTTTCTCTCTCTCTCTCTCTCTCTCTTAGTCTTCATTTCTTTTCGGCGTCGCCCATAATCTCTAGATTTGCTTTTGAATAGTCAAGTCCTTACGCACCCAAATCCCAACCTTAGCATGTCAAAAGCCACAGAACCACTATTTCGACCAAGGGAGAAGCTTCTTGAGAGGCAAAAATATTACCAAAGCATCCACAAGCACATGCACTGTTAAGAATTGGAGAAATTATATTTCTAGAAGCGTGCTTTTTACATTGAGAAGAAGTGTAAATAAATAGATACAGACTATGATCTATCTATGGTAACAAATATGTGTATGGTAAAAATCTTACAATTACAAATTTATGTCTAATTTCCTAAAATTGATTGAAAAATATGGAAAATTTGCTTGCTTGATTTGTGGGATCGATGCTGTCAATAATTTGCTTGCTTGATTTGTGGGATTGTCAATACACCCCCTCAAGTTAGCGCATGGAGATCAATAATGCCCAACTTGGGGAGAAAATGATGGAAGAGATCTTTGCCTAAGGCTTTGGTGAAGATGTCGACGATTTGCTCATGAGAGGAAGTGTGAACGGTGGTGAGAAGTCCAGATCGAATTTTATCACGAATGATGTGACAATCAATTTTAATGTGTTTGGTTCACTCATGAAACACAGGATTGTGAGCGATATGAAGTGCAAACTGATTGTCACAATATAGGCTCATAGGCCCAGAGTGGGAGAAACTGAGATCTGTGAGAAGCTGTTTCAACCAAGTAAGTTCACAAGTGGTAACAACTATGGCACGATATTCAACTTTAGCAGATGAACGGGCCATGGTGGTCTGTTTCTTGGTGCGCCATGAAATGGGACTGGTGCCAAGCTGAATGAAGTACCCTGTAGTGGATCGACGAGTGGTGGGGTAGCTTGCCCAATCAGAATCTGTGTAGGCAGTGACATGGAGATTGTTGGAGGAAGAAAAGAAGATGCCCTGTCCGGGATTGCCTTTGATGTAGTGGAGGACCCGATTGGCAGCCTGCATGTGAGGGGCACGAGAAGCGTGCATAAATTGATTAAGAATGTTCACTGCAAAAACAATGTCAGGACGAGTGATAGTAAGATATATGAGACGACCAACAAGTTTTCGGTAAGTACTAGGATCATCAAGAAGGGTGCCATCATGGTTGGTGAGCTTCAAGTTTTGTTCCATGGGGAAGGAAGCAGTTCGGGCAAAAGTTGGCCACTATTAGATAAGATGTCAAGAGCATATTTGCGTTGATTGAGAAAAATGCCTTGGGATGAGCGAGCAACTTCAAGGCCTAGGAAATATTTGAGAGGACCGAGATCTTTGGTCTTGAAGTGTGTGGAGAAGACACTTTTGATGACTGCAATTTGTGAGGGATCATTACCGGCAACTAGGATGTCGTTGACGTAGACAAGGACCAAAGTGATGCTGGAAGAAGTAATCAATGTGAATAAAGAGCGACCCGCCTGAGATTGTGAAAAACCTGCATAAAAAAGCACAGTTGTTAGTTTAAAAAACCCGGGAGGCTTGCTTGAGGCTGTAGAGGGATTTGCGGAAACGACAGACACGAGTCTCTCCTTTTGAATAGTAGCCAGGAGGAGGGGTCATATAGACTTCCTCATCAAGGTCTCCATGGAAGAAGGCATTGTTGACATCAAGTTGGTGGATAATCCTTTGCCGAGAAGCAGAAATAGCCAATAAGCAGCGAATAGTAGTCATCTTGGCAACGGGAGAAAAAAGTCTCGTGATAGTCGAGACCTTCAACCTGTGTATAGCCTTTGGCAACTATGCGAGTTTTGTATCTTTCGACAGAGCCATCTGCTTTGAGTTTGGTTTTGAACACCTATTTGCAGCCAATGAGTTTCTTTCAAGGAGGAAGGGGCTAAGTAGAATTGGCTTCAAGAGCACTGACTTCAGCATACATGGCGTCTCGCCAATGAGCATGTTGAATGGCAGCGGAATAACATGAAGGGTCAGCAGAAACAGTAAGAGAATATAAGAAAATAAGGTGAAAGGGTGAAAAGCGAGAATAAGAAAGAAAAGCAGATAAAGGATGAGCAGTACTACCTGAGGTCGATGCAGCGGATGAAGATGCAATAGCCTCAGCGTGTATGGTCGGGCGTATATGGTCCTGGATATAGGCAGGCCGAGTGGTAGTGCAGCGAGGTCGAGCAGGAGGAGGGGGAGAAGGGGAAAGAGAAGGAGAATGTGTAGAAATAATAGTAGGTGGTAGAGAGGGTGGTGGAATGGGTTCAGGAACTGGTAAAGGGAGTATAGGTAGAGAAAAAGGTGGTGGTTGAGGGAGGTCTTGGAAGGGAAACTGATATTCATGAAATTTAACATCACGATAATAGAAAATGACCTGGGTGTCGAGATTGTAGAGTTTGTATACTTTATGAGTACTAGGATAACCAAGGAAGAGACATTTAGAAGCATGAGAGGAGAATTTATCTCGGGAGGCATGGAGAGTTTGTGCATAACATAGACATCCAAACACTCGAAGGTGATCGTAATTTGGTGGTGTATTGAAGAGAATTTCAAAAGGGGATTTATTTTGAAAAGTGTGACTGAGTGTGCGATTGATGAGATAAGTAGCAGTTAGGACACATTCACCCCAAAATTTCAGAGGTAAGTGAGCCTGAAATCGTAAACTATTTGCTACATTTAGAAGATGCCAATGTTTACGTTCTGTAACACCATTTTGTTGTGGAATTTTAACACAGGTACGTTCATGAATGATGTTGTGTTCATGAAGATACTTTTGAAATCTGTGAGAAAGGAACTCTTGACCATTGTCAGTTCGAATAATTTTAATTGTTGTGTTGAACTGATTTTTTATGAGGGCAAAGAAATGCATGAGATGAGTATATGCTTCAAATTTATAACGCATGAGATAAATTCAAGTGGTGCGAGAAAAATCATCGACAATAGTAAGAAAATAATGAGCACCACAAATAGAAGAACTATGGTAGCCATCCCATATATCACAAAAGATTCTATTAAAAATTATCGCACTTTTATTAACATTAAGAGGGAAAGGTAGTCTAGTATGCTTAGAGCGAGCATGAACATCACAATCAGAAATAACACAAGAATTATTGAAGAGACTAGGGATGACTAGGCGGGAAGGATGACCTAGATGTTGGTACCACAAACCTTTGTTGGCAGTGGTCTGAGTAGAAAGAGCCATGGTAGGTGGTGACCGGTACACATAAAGTCCATTACAAATTTCACTTGCTCCAATCAGTCTCGTCGAGTGCGGGTCCTGAAAAGAAACAGTAGAAGAAGAAAAATAAATAATATAAGAATTAGTTTTAGTGAGTTGAGGGACAGAAATGAGATTAAAAATAAAATGAGGGATCTTTTTGGCTTGACCAAGAAGTCTTGTGATTTTGTAAAACGAGGGTTTTGGCTAAAACACAAGTGTCGACCCCTTGGATTGGGATTTGAATCCCATTAGGGAGAGTGACCGTGCGATCAAAATATAGAGGTTCCATGGAGGAGAAAAGAGAGCAGTCGTGGCAGAGATGGTCGGTGGCGCCGCTTTCCACCACCCAATCACGCTAGCAATTAAAAGGGGAAGGGGAAGTAACATTAGCAATGAAGTTGGTAGTGGGAGTAGGCAATTTCTGGTAAAGATTGGGGATGAGACCAAGAATTGGAGAGGAAAAGTCAACTTGGTGGACTATCGGCAATAAGGAGGAATGGGGTTTTGAAGGAAATACCATGGATGCACTTTAGCGAGAGGATCTTCTTGTTAGGCTCGATACCATGTTAAAAATTGGATAAATTGTATTTTTGGAAGTGTGCTTTTTACATTGAGAAGAAGTGCAAATAAATAAATACAAACTATAATCTATCTATGGTAACAAATATGTGTATGGTAAAAATCTTACAATTACAAATTTATGTCTAATTTCCTAAATATGCATTGTTGAGAATATGGAAGATTTACTTGCTTGATTTGTATATCGATGCTGTCAATAATTTGCTTGCTTGATTTGTGGGATTGTCAATATGTACCACCCCCTCTCATAGCATAGCAACCTCAATGGAAAACCACCATTGTTTTGATTCACCAAAACAGAGCATCAATGACCTAGTTATCTAGTTGGAGCCACCCTTCATTGCTAGCCCCACCTGTATAGTAAACACTTCATGTCGCTACATATTCACCGTGATCGTCTTGGTAAGCCACGACGAGCTTTCCTCCACTAGTTCCTATCTCTGTCTCTTTTTCCTTCACGTTAGATCACTCACTCACTCTCTCTCTCTCTCTCTGTGTCCCTGTGCACAGTTGCCATAATTGCCGACATTTCCACCGCATCTTCCTAGCTTCGTCGTGACTCCTCCAACGATAAGTCTCCGTTGTTTGAACACCCTGAGTCTAGTGTGAAACAAAGCTTGGGACCTTTTCTTTTTGTTTTTATGTGAGCCTCTTTTGATAGGTGATAGGAACCATAAGTTTAATATGAAAATATATCCCTGAGTCTAGTGTGAAACAAAGCTTGGGACGCTGGGTGTTGGCAACGTTATAACAGTGGCATTTATGGTAATGCTGCTAATTTAATCATTGGCGGCATTTAGATAAATGTCGTTACTGTATTCAATGTGTCTCCGCCAATGTATTATTAGTGGCATTTAAATAAATGCCGCCAATTTCTATAATGTGCCAGTAACAAATAGAAGTGACGTTTATTGTAATGCCGCTATTTTATGCAATAAGGTGATAACAAACTATTTCCGGTGTTTGTTCAACCATTTGGACTTGAAAATCTCATTAGCGGCATTTGTATAGAATGTAGCGGCATTTCTTAAAACTCCGCTACATTATCTAAATGAATGGTAAAATAGCGACGGAAGCTTACACCGCCAACCCTTGATTTTTTTGTAGTGAATTAGGATCAACATTATACTTTTAGATTCTTTATTGTGTTAAGCATTGCATTTTCTATTTAGGATATGCGATATATTATAAAATAAGATTAAGCGTGCTTGTTATCTTTAGAATTATTAAAGCACACATCTTCTTGTAAAATTGTGTGACTACGCATAAAATACGAGTGTAATAGTTTTCTTGTGGTTATCTCTTTTGGTCTAGTGCTAAACAGGATTTAAGTAAATATAGTGATAATGATTAGATAGTTGAATAAATAAATGTGTACAAAGTTATATATACTCAAATGTTTTGAGTTGCTTAGTAAATAGGGATATTCATTAATAATATTTACTTTTACGTCAAACGACAAATTAAAATATGAGTATGCAAAAGCTCTTTTAGTGTGTGACTTGTTAAATAACCAAGTGCATCCATCACAAATATTTGTAATCGCGTCAAAAGATGAGTAAGAACTTAAAGATAAAGAATAAATAGTATGCAATATATATATATATATATATATATTTATATAACTAGTTTGCTACCTTGTTTGTAGTAGTGAAAATGAGTAATTGCAGGTTGCATTGTTACATTATTCAATTGTTTTAGTTGCAGGCTAACTTTGATTAAATTTCAAATTATGTATGGATACTAGACTTGAACTAGAGAATGTGAGTATGCTTAATTTTTTTTATTTGCTATTGTTTATGTACTAAGGTAAAGATTTGATATTTGCATAATAGGTCTTTTGGGTGAGATGAGTTGAGCTTAACTATGGTTGTTGTCTTTTATTTTTACGGTTTTTATTTTTTTTTAGCACAAATAAACATTTAAATCTGAGGGTTATTTGATGTGAAAATTTATTTCATACATTTTCTTAGTCCAAATTTTTTTGATTTTGAGTGTTTTCTTTGTTTCTTACCTTGTTCGTCTTCAATTTTAGGTGTCTTTTATATTTTTCTAATTTTTAGAAATTTTTGCTATTTTATAGATATTTAATTATTAAATTAGGAAATTGGGTTGACGTGAAGAGGCAGAAGTTGGGCTAGGACTAGAACTTTTATGAGAAGAACAAAATTTGGTTCTGCCATTTTGAACTTAAAAACTTGGCAGAAACGGAGTAGTCAGAATCTGTCTTGAAGTTTATTGTAGTCCAGATCTTATTTTAAATTTTAGCATCATAGAGTTCTAGGAGTCAGAATAAAGCAAGCTCAAGTGCATTGAAAAGCTGAGAACGAGATATAAAACTTTCGTGAAGAGCCCATCTCCAAAATGTGTGGTTTTGATGCTCTAATTCTAGATGGAAGTTGGGTAATAAAATCAGCCAAGATTTTCGAGTTTTAGCTGCAGATATGAAGAAAATCTGTTTTAAAATTGGAAAAGATAATCGGTTTTGAAAGAATAAATGGACCGCATATATGAAAGGAGGGTTTTAAAAAGAAAAAAAACTTTAGAGGGAGGAAGAAAAGGAGAATTGATAGAGGAGCTATAGTTTTGAGAGAAAGAATGAAGCTTATGATGTCTACAATTACGGATTTCTTTTTTCTCTCTAATTTTTAGTTGATGAATTTTTATTAAGGATGTTAAATTTTAATTTATGTTTGATAAATAATTGGACTTTTTTATTAGTTATGATTTGCTATTTTTTTTTTTATTCTAGGATTATGATGTAGTTATTGAATTTTTTATATGATTTGAGTATTATTATATTGAATATCCTTTGTTAATTGATTTCAGTTTTCATTCTTGCAATTTACTGGCCATGATTTACATGCTTGAAATGTTGAATATTGAAGTAAATAAAGTTGAATTTCAATATTAGTTCATGATGAATTTATCAAACCTTGGCGGTGTAGTTTAGAAATAACTACACATGACCTTTGTGACCTACATTCAATAATTCCACATAGAATAATAAATTTATATTAATTTATGTGATCACGATTGTAGACATTAGATTAATATAGGTATACAGTCTTTTTATAAGGTGGTTTGGGATTGCAAAGTGTATCTAGATTTTAAATTACTTAGGAGTTCAACAAATGTCCGTGCTTCATAAGTCTAAATACCAATTCATATTGCATAAAATAATTGGCAATTATCACTACTATTTTCTGATCAGGACCATATTTTCCTAATCTTTAAGGACTAAAATATTTACCATCAATCCTAACTTCTAATTCTGATGGTGATTTACTATTTTCAAGATTTTTCTCTTTAATGAGAGAGGTTTGACAAGAATATCGAATGTGATATGACATCAATGAAGTACCATCTCTATAATGACATCTATATAGCCTTCACCAATCATTGTATCGGGCTTTAAGGTTAATAAGATCAATAGGTTCAATTTTTGTAAATTAATCCCATACTAGAGATTCGTTAGTAACCCTTCTGGCTCTTTTAAATACTAGAATGACATCCTATGTCTTGTTTATTTACCATAAAAAAAAAAAAACAATTCAAATAAGATAATAAATACTAGCAATTATATATATTCTTTATTTGAATTTTATTTATATCCTTAGTCAGTTAGGGTGAATACTTGTTTTTCTCATTCTCTCTCTCTCTCTCTCTCTACATCTTAGGCATAGATATCATGTAGTCTGTAGGGTACATTTGACATACTTATAGCTTACAATTAATCTTACTTATCACTTACTATTATAATATGATTCTCTAATTGAAGGAAGTCAGCGGTTCAACACAAATTTCAGTCAGTAAGAATACCAACCAAGGAGTGAAAGTATCTACTACAATGTTTGGATCTTCTACAATTTGTCTCAAGAAACTTCTTTAAGATAATGCATCTATCTAAATTAGTCTGCATATATTTATATGAACATTGTTTTAGCCTTTTCTATTAATTATTCTTCGAATAAGACTTATTGTTTGGTTTTATTAACGTCGAGTAAACTAATATTATTATTTTTTTAATCATATCAGTTTTATTTCTTGTTTTAACACATTTTGCTATTTATATGTTGTTTTGCATACACATCATTTACTATGATATCTATTATTATTATAAAAAAATAATAAAAATACAATTTTTTTTATTATTTGTAAATGCGAGAAACTCTCAAATCTACAGTGTATTTGATGTGTTAATAAAAAAAAACTTGTAATATATATTTTCTAATAAAATCGATGACTTAGTCATGTGTTTAGTTTCCAGTTCAGTAAATTTCTTTGATGCGCTAAATATTGGATAATGTGTTTATTTTAGTTATAGGATTTCATTTAATGATTATATTTTTAGAGCAGAAAATATTCTTTTTGAAAAAAAAAATAAAGGAAACTTTTCAAAAAAAATAAAATAAAGGAAGTCTAAAAAAGTAATCTACTTAAGAAACACAAATATAATATTATGAAGAAAATCATTATTGCTAACAAATGTTCAAATTATTTTATATGGCATGTAAGTTGTGCTCCTAAACTTGAATTACTAATTTTCAAAACAAAGCATTCAAACCATATTAATTTATTAAGCATTCAAAATTTTTAACAATTCAAAATTTTTAACAAACGACGATTGAAATACTTGATGCAGACGCATATTAATCACTTTACAAAACAAATCCCAATATCCAAACAAATCCCAATATTATATATATATATATATATATATATATATATATATAATGGACTCAGCCATGTATTTGCGAGAACTTGAATCACATAGTCATATTTGTAGTCATTAGATAAAGTAAGATATAGTCAAACTTTTCTCCCTATTCAATATTCTAATAATTTGACTCCATGATGTAAAATTAGAAGGCCAATCCAAAAAGAGTGGGCCCATAGGTGTGGACAGAGTTATAACTAAATCCAGAAATATAGAAATTCCAATACAATCATTTACATAGAAAATCGAGCACTTGTAATCAAATTGTAAACACAGAAACACAAAAATTTCTATACAAACTGACATTTAAAGAGAAGAAAATTTCATTTGATGCATTAAACATTGGGTTATGTCTTTAGTACAGTTATAAGATTTCGTTTAATGGATATCCCTTAGAGAAGAAAATCCATTTTTTTGGGTAAAAAATAAAGGAAGCCTAGAAGCGTAATCTATTTAGAAATAATAAATCTGATATTACAAGAAAAAAGTATTATAACTAACAAATACTTGAACCATTACATGGCATGTAAGATGTGTTCCTAAACTTGAATTGCTAAAAGCAAGCATTCATTCCATGTTAATCTGGGAAGTTTTCAAAAATTTGTAAGAGTAATATTTGAACTACTTGATGCAGATACATATTAATCATTTTACAAAACAAAATATACTAGCATCCAAACAAGGTTATGATATATATAATGAACGCATGCACGCATTTGCAAGAAGAACTTGAATCACATAGTCATATTTGTAGTCATCGAACGGAGTAAGAAATAATCAAATTTATCTTATACAAACTAACATTCACATTCAAAACTCAAAAAAAGTAGAGAGAGAGAGAGAGGGAGAGAGGGAGAGAGGGAGAGAGAGAGAGAGAGGAACATCCCAAAAGTAATGAGAAAAAAACTAGGGCTTCTATGACATTAATGGATGAAGACCTGTCACTAGTAGCGATAAACTGAAATTGATGCTACTTGCTAGGGTATCAAAAAATTGAGAGAGAAAAATAGGACAAAGTGGGGAGAGAGAGGGGCAAAGTGTCGGGTTGGAGAAATAAATTGTAATAAAAAATACAAAACGTACAATGTCATTTTTCATAAACAAAATGATCTTGTTTTGTAACTAAAATAATTTTTTAACACAAACCTGGTTACGGATACTTAAGTATTTACACGATATCCATAATCGAATATGGGAGACTACCCTCTCGAATTGGCTTAGATTTTAAGTTCTAGACCGGATCGAAAAAAATATGGTCTGGATGCACACTCTTATGTAATAGTAATTCTAAAATATAATATTAGAAAATATCCAAGAGAGTTATAAGTTGTGTAAAAGCTTTGTCAAAGAGAAAGCTAGATCACTCTCTATCTCTGGTTTTATAACTTCTCATTGTATCCATGAATAGGGTTTGACACTTCATTATCATTATCCAATACTTTCCAATGCTAGTATCGGATAATTCCAATTTAAGATGGAGGATGAATCTGTAGCTGTAGGTAGCTCGAGCTTGGTCATTTTTAACGTTGGGCTCTAATTGAGTATGTTTTCAACACTTCCCTATAGGTCCACAAGGGAGACGTGAGAAAAGTGTATACCCCAGTGCACATGCACCTTTTCCATGGTGAACATTTTTCTTGGGGTTGTCGGTTGAGGGTGCATCAAGAGATACAAATTACTTTTATGGATTCTTTTTGTGATTCCTTTCCCTTCTTTTTGAACCAAATTACTCTCAAACCTTACAAAAAATATATTTATGCATTAAGTCTCATTTTATGCACAAACTTGATGTAAGAACATTATTCTAAAACAACTTATAATATGCACGAATTAACCTAAACTAAATGTGATAAAGCTACAAGGCCGATTTAAGAAATTTTGAGGTCTAAGACTAGAAGTTAAAATGAGAACTTTTACTTGTATCAAACTAAATTAGGTTATATCTAATTACATTTTTATTTAAAAATTATTCTTCTTGCTTTTGAGATGCAAAATTACTAATCAAATTTCTATAATCAAGTTCTTCTAATATTTTCTTCTCAATTGATAATATGGCTAGTCTATTTAATCTTTCTCAAGATATTGTTAATCTTAGATAAGATTTTATCAATTTTAATTTTGAAAAATTTCTTTCTGCAGAAACAACAGTAATAGATATTATCAATAAGATTCTATAAGCAATACACACATTTAGAAAAGAATCAAATCTTTTTATCTAATTTAATATATCAATCGAAGTGCGTTTTTCTATTGGTAAAAGTTCTCAAAACTTTTAGTTCAGAAAATAAATTTAAACCATTAATATCATTTTTCAAAAAAGCTTTCAAGACTATGACATTTGTTTTTGCAAACTACCATAATCAAGTGATTTCGTTTTTTTGAAATTAAATAGAACACCAAAAATATTTTCAAATATTTGCAATTGTTCAAACCTATTTTGAATGGAAGAAATTGCTTCATCTACTATAAAAAAAAATTAATTCTAAAAAATTATTCAGTAGATTGTGTTGTTTATTTGTTGACATGTTCATCAAATTGTTTTTTATTTTACGATTTATTCGTTTTTTTGAAAATATAGGTTTTATTTCCATACTAATTGCAATCTCTTTTGATGAAATGATGATAGATTTAAATCCATTTTTTCTATAATTCTAAAAAAAAAAAATATGATCAATAGCAACATCTATATGCATATCTTTGGATTTGCAGTATTGACTGCAAATAATATATCATATCATATGGTCATGCCTAATATGAATTCAAAGTTATCAATTTCATATGCTAGGATCTTTGGTCATTTTTGTTAGTTGCAATAAAGCTTTGCTTATTTGTGGAGTTTGGAATTTTATTACTTTGATATTTTCAATTTGACTTTCTCAACGTGTTTGTGAGAGTTGCTTAAGAGTTGGAATTGACACGTTATCTTGCAAAATTTGCCAATGCTTTGTTAAGAGTTAGAATCGATTTGTTGAACTATTCCAAAAAATGAAATAGAATTAGGATAAGAATTAGCCATGTCACATATGCCAAGATTAAGATTATGATAACCACATGGCATATAAAATGCTATTGGATTTATATCAAGCAATCTTCTTTGCACCCCTTGCTCTTTGTCTTTCATATGAAACCCATTATCATAACATTGTTCTCGAACATTATTAATATCAAGTTTAAAATTTTTATTGCACCAAATAATTCACTAAAAATACATATTCCACTAGTATTGTCTACTTTAATAAATTCTAAAAAATATTCTTCTATTTTTATTGGGTTGTTGATATTAACACATCTTAGTACGAGAGACATTTGTTCTTGATAACTTGCATCTAGGATATTATCAAGTATAATTGAAAAATATTTTGCTTCCTTATTTTTTTAATAATATGATTTTTAATTTCAGTTGCTAGTAAGTGTATTAATTCATTTCGTATTATGTCCAAGATAATGATTATGAATTTCACTATCTTGAATACATCCAATGTGTTATTGCATTACTGGATCAAACTCAGAAATAATCTCAATCAAACTTAAACAATTTTCATTATTTTCTTGATAGATATTTTATTTTGTCCTTGAAATGGTAAATTATTTTTACCAAGGGTTTTTACTACAACACAATTCTCAGTAATACTTTTTTTCAATGATAATTTTCGTTGTTAATTTGTTCTTGAACTTTTTTGTCAATTGTTTTATTTTTTAATAATCTCATTTTTAAATCAATCCAACAGTCATGTTAGTAATATGCTCATTGGTTGTTTCATATTTTTTAAGCTTAACACTAAGATTTTTTTAGTAATCGATTTCTTCATTAGCTATTTGACTTATGTTAGACTTTGAATTAAACAACTTACAACGGAAGCAGAATACTCTATTCAAGTCTTTTGAATACACTAGCCATGTTCTATCATCATTACAAGAAAATGGGGTTAAAACGGTGCTTTTAAGAGTGCCACAACTAAATTCGCCGGTTTTAATAGTTTATAGCGGCATTTGGGATTTAGTAGCTGCGTTTCAATGCAAACTAGGAGAATATTTTTTTTTGCGGCGATTTAATAGCTTTTTGCAGGGTAAAGGAAGTGCTGCAAATGGTCTTTAAAAATTAAACAACATGAACCCCCCCACCCCCCACCGGGCCTCGGGGGGGATATTCGAACCCCAAAACCTAATCTCTCTCTCGCTCTCGTGATACCCCTGACGGACATTCGAACCCAAAATCTTCTTCTCTTTCTCTCTCTCTCTCTCTATCTCTATCTCGCTCTATGACTACACCGCCCCTTTGTCGATACCGTGTCATCTCCATCTCTATCTCCATCTCGCTTGGTAGGTGAGTGTCTCTCGAGTGCTCTCTCATTTCCAAATAATGAAATGCTAGATCCTTAACTATGTTTTGGTAAAATAGGTCATGTTTTGGTGAAATGCTAGATCCCCAAAACTTAGGTCATGTTTTGGTGAAATGCTAGATCCCCAAAACCTAGATCATGTTTTAGTAAAACATATTGTTCTTGGTCATCCCTTACTTTTTTTTTTTTTTAATTTCTTGGTTGTCTTCGTGCGTGGGACTACAACCGAACACCATAAACAACATAGTGGTTGTTGGCTAATTTAATCGAAATAATCACTAGCATGCTAGATTTTGACTTTAATTTTTTTTTTAATATTCCTTTGCACGGAGAACTATGGTTGTGATATTGTTTACTTCACTGCTGATGTTGGTCAGGTATTTTAACTAGCAACATGCTTGCTTCAGAGTTGCATTACTTTATTTTGTGTTCTCAGATGATATTGGTCAGGTAATTTATGCTACCCTGTTATTTATGCTTTCATTGCTCCTAATTTATTTTAAGTAGCAAAATTGTTTGAAGCCGTTTGATTTATGCTACCCTGATATTGCAAAGGTGAACTCCTACTTATTGCCCTTGTTTGATTTTTATTTATTTATTTATTAGCCCCAACAAAAAGGAATTTGAGCTCCATGCAATAATGAATTTATTTATGTTGCCCTATTTACAGATGGTTTTCAAAGAAATTTAGGAAAATGGTATAAGCTCAATATTATTTAAATTGAGAAAATATTTTTAGCTTATTAGCATTGCAAGTAACCCTTCTGTTTGATCTTCAGGGGAGGAAAATACCGATTCAATTCTAGAAACCCTTTTTACATACTCGATGAGTTAATACCTACCCAATCTTCAGATTTTGTTTTTGCTACTTGTGTGATGCATGCACAAATAGTTAATTTTAACAATAAATGTTTATAAAAGGGATTAGAAGATGAGAATAAGTGAGATGCATGCACCAAACTAACATAAGTTTTCTGTTAAACATATAATAGATTTTATATTGAGAACAGTTTCCACTTACAACTCCAGTTAGGTGTAGATTGTGACTTCAAACCACAACACATAAGCAATTGAGATAGACATTGTTAATTTAATTTTCCCTGCTTGTAGAAATAACTATTTGTGATAATATTGTTATAGTTTAATTGTTCGATTTTATTTCTTCCAGCTTTCTTCTTTGATAGTTTTGTCAAAATTATTTATCTATTGATATGGAATTTTTTTTGATAGTCATCACTTATTTATCTTAGAAAATTAGAGAGTCAAGACTAGGCATTTCTTTTCTTCCCATTTTTATTATTATTAACTATTATTCCCATGTTGGGAGGATGTCTCAATACTTGAGTGGCTTTGGACCACTCGAACCTTCTTAGGTTTGGCTAGTTCTTTATCAAGGTTTGTACCTATTCAATCTTATCACAATCAACAATGTGATTGTGGTTGCTGTTTGGTCTACCTGTTAGTGACTAGTACCATCTAGAATTTTGCAAGTTCAAGTTGAGAAGTTCTATCATCATTCATTTTGAAAGCTATTATTCTTTTGAGATTAGTCACTGACCACCAGCCCCTCGTTGCCACTACCACTAATCAGTTTTACCTAATTACTATCCTGTTTTAATTTTTTAAGTGAATGGATATTATATGATACTGCTCTGTTATATGATACTGGCTTGTTACATATATATACGTGGACATTTGTAACTTATCTGTGTTTCTATTTAGAAATAACTCAGCCTCATGTCGTTTTTCTTCCCATCATTTTTATTTCTGATTAGCTCAGACAGAAAGCTTTTATTTGAATCATGGATAAGTAAAAATGCTCTTAAATTAAAAATTTGTTTGTATTTATCTGTTCTCAAGTACTGCTAGAAAGCTACTCATTATTTCTCTTTCTCGAATTAAAAAAGTGCTTCTATTTGAATCATTGGACATGTGTGCAATTGCACTATGGCAATGAAATTGGAGACGACTTAATCCAGACCTTAACCCTATATTTCTGATCTCGGCATGTCCCTGGCTGATGACATTAGTCCTGGATTCTTTAATTTTGTATGAAACAGAGAGAATATTTAACAAGATAAGCTTATTAATTTTTTTTTAATAATTGCATATAGCTCTTTCGCTCTGTTTGTCTCATAATAATTACAAATTCTGCCTATTTCCTAATGAGAAGACAGAGTCTCAACAAAGCTACGAGGAGAGGAGGCATGAATTTCCCGGAATGGTAAAGCTCATTCCTTTACATGATCAATAGTGTTAATTTGGGTTGATTTGCTAAATTGGGTTTACTTTGTTTGTGCGAAAATACTACCCATAATGGCATTTTCTTTTTCCTTCTTTGGGAGTTAATTAGTGAAAATGCAAACCTGCACTTCCACATAGCTAGCTAGCCAACTAGGCATTTAAACAGTGTTATATTACTGTTCTTACACTACCCATGCGTTTGCTTGTTTGTAGGAGTTGTTCATCCGGGAATTTTCGTTTCACGAGTTGAATGCCAATTTACTCTGGCCTGGGACATTTGCTTTTGCAGAATTTTTGGTTCAGCACCGTTCATGGATAGAAGGCTGGCGTTGCATTGAATTGGGCAGGTGGGTCTATTACTGGTCGTGATTAGTATTTGACGACGTTGCTTTATTACTTACAAAAAAATGTCTTTATCATGTGACTTGCACTCCTGTTGATGGTATTATTATATTTTTTAGCTACTTGATTTTGTTATGTGCACTGTGCAGTAATATCTTGCTTTGTTGTTTATTTGCGACTGCTCCATATTCTATCTATTATGTGGATACCATTCTTCTCTATGCCGGTTGGAGCAATATGGGTAATGAATACATGTCAAAACCCAAACTTTATGCTTATGTATGAGGTTTTGCATCAGTGACTCATTCTTTTTGCGTCAGTGCTTATGTTGAGGTGGCTTTGGATGTGAACCTAATATGCCTTATTGAATTTTTAATTGTGGTTACTGTACATTTTAGTGTGCAATATCGTAAGTTCTCTCTGTTTAAACTTGATGTGTAAAGGTTTAGTGTTTGTCTGTAGATTCTAAGTAATCTTTTTAATGGCAGTGGCACTGGTGCTTTGGCCATATATCTCCAAAAGGCTTTTGGTCTTGACGTCACGACATCAGACTATGACAACCAGGAAATTAAAGAGAACATAGCTCATAACTGCAGGGCTAACGGG
The DNA here is from genome assembly GCA_036559045.1 of Platycarya longipes. NCBI lineage: Eukaryota > Viridiplantae > Streptophyta > Magnoliopsida > Fagales > Juglandaceae > Platycarya > Platycarya longipes. Next base: position 18,708,559 of record CM071793.1, on the reverse strand, counting down.
GTTACACCTGTCCTTCCTCATATAAAGCGTGAGTTCTCTTTTAATGCCCACTAACTTGTGAGTCATATGTGGTCAATTACTATGAAGTACAAGTTTTTCAATGCAATCACTCTGTAGAATGTCGCATTTCTCTCATTCACTGTTATTAGATTTTCACATGGATTTTAATTTGGTGCAGTTGTTGTTAATCAATGATAATACAATCTATTGACTATCAGGTCTATATGGTTTAGAAAATACAGGTCTATACTAGTTTAGAATTTTGTATTCTAAACTAGTATTCTAAACTAGTATTGATGCATGATATATATTTTGATCATATATTTTTTAATTACTTTTTTAAGAAATACTGTTTGGGTGGGGCTTATGCCAATTTATTGTGTTTGATCCAATTTTTTGAGCAATCTTGGCATCAAAAGTTACCTTCACATACTAAAAGTTATTTGGTTTAGATTATCTTTTCAGGAAGGGTTTGTATAACCTAATATGTTTAGATTATCTTTTTAGGGAGTGTTCGCGTCAAAAGTTACCTTCACATACTAAAAGCTATTGCATGATAGTTGATTATAATGTATTTTATCAAAATACTTGTGAAACCAATGAAAATGGTTCACCAGTATTTTTTTTTTCTGTTTTTGTAAAATGTTGAACTAGCTCAAAAAGGGGTAAACTCGCCGCAAATAGTCTTTCCCTATGTATATTCAGTCGATTCTGGATGGCTATTTGTGGTGATTTAGGGCCTTTGCGGCGAGTTACACTCGCTTGAAAAGCCTTGCAACATCGGTGCCAGACTTGATTCTCAGCCAGAGACTTGTCACTGCTCGATTATAGCGGCGAAACTCCGGCCCCACAAAAAACACCGGAGTTAGTTATTTGCCGCGAAAATAAGGCTTAGGAAAATTTATATTGCTATATTTAATTGGACCATTTTCTACTAATAAATCTCTTAATCTTGTATCAATGCATTTCCATTGAGCAAGGTCATAAATATTTGAAAGAATAGAATCAGATATATCTTTGGTATTTTTATTTTCTTCTACGCTTTTTACAAATTTTCCAGTAAAAATTGTAGTAGTACTTGTTTGAGTACTATTCTTAAATTTATTTTGTTGGATGGTTTCATTATCCTCATATCCTTTTTGTTGTATTTCTTGACTTATTTTGTTATCTTTTGATTTTTTTTTTTTGTGCATTTCTTGATCATCTATAGATATTTCATTTAATTTTTTTGCTATATTTTATTTATTACTTGTAACAAATTTATTTTAAGATCCTTTTTGGGATTCAATCAATTTTTCTGTTCTTTTTTTTTTTTTAAGTTTTTTCATTTCCAGATGCATATTTTCTACAGAAATATTTCATAATAAAAAAGAACAATATCTACCATATAGATTCTACTATGCTAATGAATATTCTAGAAGAAAATAAATATTAACATAAAATAAATGAACCTGATTTAGCAAATAGGATTGACTTTAATATAATAAATGAGCATAATAAAATTTTAATTTGCATAATAAAATAAAATATATTACTATTAATAATCAAAATCAGAGAAATAAATTAACATTTGAGAAATTGAAAAAAAAAAAAAGAATTTGAAAAATATAAAATTACGGAATACATGGTCCATAGGCCATGTGATTTGTGATTTAATTGTAAACCAACGTCTTCAGTTGAAGTGTAGAACTTGAAGAAGATAAAAATAATATTTATGCTGCGTACTACCACAAGAGTACAGACTGTACAATGTATACATATGTGGATATCTTATTACCACAAACAAGTTTGACTATCCATCAATAGACAACATAAGTGTATATATAATTGTTAAAACGTCAAAAGTTCCAATTTTTAGAAACTTTACCTTCTTTGACGCCAATGCGGACACAACAGATTACAGAGATTCAAAAGCTCCTGATAAACCCTCAAGCGATGCAGTGATGGGAGAGGCTTCTAGTGCCAAATAAAAGCAAGATAGATGTAAGAGAAACTAAAGTTCGATACTAGAGATTAGAGTCGAGAGAGATGAAATAAACTTTGTAAATTTTAGATATAAAAAGAGAGCATATTTTGAATTTTTTTTATAGATGAATTGTGATGTTCATTTAATTTATTGTGACTTTTGATTTTTTCAAATGAAGTTATAGTATGTACTCTGTAGAGTTTATCTAAAACTTATTGGTTGTGGCTATTAACGTCTATTTTATTTATTTATTTTACAGAGCTGTTAATTTTTTTTTTTCAAGATTAATCTATCTGGTTTAGATATTTTTTTTGTGAGATCTTCTTAATAATGAACTTTTTAATATTTTTTGGAATTTTAGGCAATCGTCTAACTTGCCTAATGGAGAAGCTGACCTTGTAAAACTATCTACTAATGCGATAAACGTGCAAAACTAAGCTATTATCAAAAGCAACATGATGATATTTTGAATGAGATCTATATATCATCAAACGAAGTTGTTCCTTTTGAACCCAAGTAGACTGGAATCCTTATTCTAGCCCACTTCGCTGAGGCTTGTGAGATTATAAAGGACTGGACCCAAGCGCAAGCTCAAAAGGAAAAAGACCAGGCTTCTGACTCGTAGATATCCATTTGACTAGTATCTGACCTGGACTTCCAACCCGTAAGTGAAGCCAAGATGCGAGCCACATACTAATCCATTGATCGAGTTCCTGACCAAGCCATTGGTCGTGCCAGAAATCGATTTACTGTGCTTAACTCCAGCTCAAACTGCTCAACCTGATTTCCTATTAGGTTTTGGTGTTTTCGGCCATTCTAAGTTGTTTCAAGCAAATTTTAATATAACACATTGCTAGCAATAACCACCAGAAATATCTTGAAAGAGCATAAAGTTTAAAGGAAGTTCATGACTATACGAGGCATCATTTCTAATAATTTTCTTATTTGAAGCATCATAGGAGAATTTCTTGGCAACCATCTTGGATCAAGTGCAAGGGTTACTATTGTAATAGTACACATCTATACGAGGCATAATTTCTATATTACTATTGTAGTTATTATTTTTGTACAGTTTGAATACTATATTACAATTTATAATAGTACACATCTATTAATTTCTCTACATTTTTTTTTTGTTGATATCAAAGTTTTGTTATTTATGGGATCAAAGATAGTATTGATCAATTGGAAATTGAAAAATTAAATTAAGGAAATTTCTAAGTTTGGAAAAAGCATATAACTTTTCTTATAACTCATGCAAAAACCGTATGCAGATTAATAACACCAAAGCAATTTGAAAATAGGAAAAATAGCGAAAGTGGAAGTAATTATAAAATAAGTAACAAAGACAAATGGGGAGAACACGATGTTTGGGCAAGTATCTTTGATTTTGTATTGTAAGAGGGATGAATTCATTCATCTTTTCAAAAATAAAATCTCTATCTGTAGTCAGTTTTGTGTACCCCAGTGCATTCTACTAATATGATTAGTTACATCACTTTTTTTTAATATAAAATAACTGTTTTGGTCAATAATATCAATAAAGTACACAAAGAATATGCAAAAGTGACTGTATGTAATAGAATACTGTACAACTATTATTAAATGAGTATAATAGGACTTGCATGCAAGAGATTGAAAGTGTGAGTAATCATGTATTTCGAATGGAATTGATTGAAATGAATTATTTAATGTTGATCATCCTCTTAATGATAAAATGTAAGTTATAACTATACTTAATAGTCTTTCTTTATTTTGGAAACACATAATCATGTCTTCATTCTTAGTACTTTTGATACTTGTTGAAAAAAAAAATGATAATGAGGAAGAGAGAGAGAATGGATCATCCAATTTTATAGTGGCTCAAGACATATCCATAAATAGTTGCAAAATAGGCAAAGTATACTACTTTAAAATTATTTTAAATGTGGAAAGAATGAGTATTACAGATCACAGTGTCATAATAAGTAAAAACTATGAGAATAAGAAATTTATGGTGATAGTTTCAAATGTAATGCTTGTAGAACCAACATTAGATTAGGTGGACTGTCTTTGTACTGACAAGACATATCTCTAGAAATAAAGAATTGTTTGTGAAACTTGAAGAGAAACAAGTAGTGTTGTTGCTTAGTTGGGTAAATCCATTAAAGTTTGAATAGTGATAGGAGATGTGAATTTGAAGTTTTGAACCATTTATGTAAATTAAATGGCCTAAAACAAATTTATACTACAGTATACAAACCTCAACAAAAGTAACATTGCAAAAAGACGTAATAGAACTCTATTAGATAATAGAACTCTATTAGATATGATAAGATTAATGATAACATATGATAGACTATAAACCAAAGTACTTAAGCAAATTCAAAGTATGTGGCTATGAGTTCTGTTGACTTTTTTGTTCATTTTGTTAAATTCTATATTGGTGGGTTTATAAAATGGGGCAAGCTCATGTAGTTATAAAAGGAGGCCTAGCCTCTTAGTTAATTACACCAGTCAAAAACTTATTCAGTAACTTTTGACTTTAATAAAATTTCTCTGTTGTCCTTTTTGTATGAAAAAGAAAGAGAGGTGAAAGTTAGAGTTTTACTAGTGGGAAAAGTTTTTGTCGGTGTCGTTGGAGTGAAGAGAAAAATTGTGTGATTGTAACAATTTTTCACAGAATGTATTTTCTTTTCTGGGTCTGGTAGTTTTTCTTCTGTTTTGAAGTTTTCCACGTAAATTCTTGTGTTGTGTTTATTTATCTATTTTTCTTGTTATTCTGTCAAAAGTAGATCCTGGTGGGAGGAATTTGGGAGTCCAAAATTCCCAACAAGCACAAGTGCTTAGCTTAAGGCTACCTTGAGATAAATTGGAAAGTAAAACTTGAGAAAGCATGTTTATTGGGTATGTAAAAACTGATCTTATCACTCTGATAAATGATTGATAGAATGTAGAGATGTAATTTTTCTAGAAATTATATATATCTGATTACTTCAGTTGATCATATAGACTATTGAATGATCTTGAAAATCAACATATCTCTATAATATCTGACAATGAAAACGCTGACTTTACTTAGATACAGAGTAATGGAAGTAAAAAAAAGCCTATCAAAAAAGCCCCGCTTGGATTTAGAGATGAGATGAGTTGAGATGAGTTTAGTTTATTTTTTAATATTATTATTATTTTGGGATTTGAAAAAGGTATATTGGGAATTGAAAAAGGTGTATTGGGAATTGAAAAAGGTGTATAGAAATTTGTGTTTTATATAAAAAATTATAAAAATATAATAATAAAATGAAGATGAGTTGAGATGAGTTGAGATGAGCTGAGCTCACTTCCGAATACAAACGGGGCCTAAATCTTTTAATAATTGATGTTGTAGATAATGGGAGCGAAAGAAGTAGACAAAATTTAATATTAATTCAAGATTATGAAGTTTCTAATAATAGTATTGAGAGTTTAGAAGATGATCATGATAATTTTTTCTAGGCAATGAATAATATTAATTTAAATAAATGTCTTGAAGGCATATTTGAAAGATGAATTAGAATTGATTAATCTATTACAATATATAAAAGTTAAAGGTTTTAAAATCCTACTAATTGGCATCCAGACCACATTTTCCGGTATTAAGCTCGCAAAGACGATGAAATGGAGGATTGTTAATCTACTTTGTTTGGAAGCGAAACTGATTCTAAATGATATGGAAAGAAAAGACACAGCCTGCAATTTAAAGCATGGAAGGCCAACCATTAAATGTTCATGAATGAGTTATCCGAGATTTGTAAAGCGAGTGAGGAGTCAAGATATTCTTGTGTAATTACAGTGATTAGGGGCCTGCGTTTTGTCCTAGGCAGATTTAGGTGTGTTTTTCATGCCTTCTTTTCTATTGATTTTGCACCTTTGTCTTCCCAACGTTTTACTAGCATACGATAACTATAGATGAGTTTGGGCAACGTACTATGAAGAAACTTATAAACCAAGGACTGTTCTTTATTGTTGAAAACAATAGTCTTTTAATTAATTTTCGTTCATAAATCTCCGTGCCACCATGTCAGAACCCCGTGACTCACGATAAGGGAAATGAAGTGCTCTGTTTTTATGAGCAAAAGCAGATGATTGATCTTTTTGTTGAAGGATACCCGTGAGGGAGGTAGGTTCTGGAAGATGGTGAATCCATGCATCGCATTGTTGCCATGTCGCGGAAGAAGGTGAGGAGCATGGACATGGACGAAACTAGAATTTAGTGTTTGAGAAGGCGATGTGTGAACGTAAAATTATATAAATAAAATATATGTTTATAAATTATCTTATAAGATAATTTTTCTTAAGATTTTTATAGTTTGTCAACTATAGACCATTACAAACAGAAAAAAAATGAAATTATTGTTCTTACTTTTGATGAAATATGAAAAAATTAAAAACAAGTAAAGGAAAAAAAAATATTGGGAGAATAATTTTAATAAGAATTTTGAAAATTTGAGTATTGGAGGGATAATTTTAAATATATTAAAATAAAATTATTTTTTTTATATACTAAATTAATTTTTTTTTTAAAGTTTGGGGGCAGCCGGCAGTAGCCCCAAGAGCATTAGTGGTTCCGCCCCTGGTGAGGAGCTTCATCTATTTGATTCCATATTTTATTGGATTCCATGACCTTCTAGATTCTACCATCCACTCTCCTTCAATCACGTGACATGGTCATTGTTTGACCTTTAGATTGGACTTGGTTTCCTACGTTCTCAGGACGTTTTTTGGGCGGGGTGGACCGAGAAAAGCTTTATTATGCAGGGTGGCACTTCCAGCCGGACGGGTGTAAATGTTGTTTTCACACTTGCCATACAGTTGATCTCTCAATATCTTTTTCTCTCATTTCTCTTCCTCTCCCATTTACATTATTAGGAAAATTAAAATCCTCAAAACTTGTGCGTACCGTATAATCAACGATAAAGATGCCATAGTCCAAGCTCACTCGCACAATTGAGCCATCTTTCTTCTTTTTTTTTTTTTTTGGAAAAAGAAGAAATTGGAAACAAAGAAAGTTGAAATCGGAGAGGAAAAAAATAACACAGATGAAATGAAGAAGAACAAGAGGTTGAAGGTAAGGGATTTTGGGAGTGACCACCCATTGTTTTGAAGGTTTTGACTTGGTTCGAACATGCTGGTGGCATAGTTTGTTTCTTAATGATAATTTGAGCAATATTAATAATAATGATTAGTGAGTTTTTGGGATGTGATTCGATGGGTTTAGAATCTAGATTTTCTTCATCAACCATTGAATGGGGTTCAATTTTGGAGGAAAGCTGTATAGATATTTGGAGGAATGCCCAAGTAGCAATACCAACAAATGTTAGCAAAGCACTTACCAAAAAAGGTGTTAGTAGCCATTGCCATTACAAATGAAAAGGTCACTTCATGGGAAATATACTGGTTCGAATCAGAGAGAAGATGAGAAGAAGAAATTAGAGGGAGAAGAGAAGTGATTCGCGGAAGAGAAGGGCCGTGGGGGAGAAAGAGGAAAGAGGGAAAATAGAGGGAGATTACCTGGATCCAATCCTATTATAATTTCCATTAAGCTGCATATGTGTTTGTTTTTTACTAGTGGGTGTAAAAAAGAACCTTACACCCATCCGGTTTCAAGATTTTTTCAGTAATTAAATATGATAAAGTATAATTTTAAATTTATTTATTAAATTAGAATTATATCAGATGAAAATGTGATATAACAAAATTTTAAATAGAATTATTTTTACTATTATATCAGATTTAACAACCAAATTACCAAACACACAATTAATATATTATCCATATATAAAGAGGGCAACATTTTGAGAAACCAACTTCTATCAACCCAGAGCTCCATCTGGACCCTTCAATTTTATAGATGGAATATATTGGAACCAAATAGCAAATCCATTGGCACATTGTGCGGGTTATGAATTAGACGCATATATTTAAAGTTTATTACCTTTTGGCAAGTACAAACTGAGCAATTTAAGCAATTGGTTTTTCCTTAATAAGTTTCACCTTTAGTTATATAGTAATATATATATATATGCATGTTCCATTTTATGTATATTACATATATATTTTTTCTAATAGTTGTGGCAATGATTATATATAAAGAATTATTTAGAATTATAAAAGTCAGCATAAATGACGATCCGCATATTGTGTGGGTTATAGGCTTGTAAAAATAATGTTTAAGACTTAATAAAACTTCTAAAGGGTAGAAAGGCTAGCATCATTGAAATGTTAAAATGGCTTTCCTTAATGATGAATTAAAGGAAGATATCTTTATCATTCAACTTGAATGATTCCAAATTAAAGGATATTAAGAAAAATGTACAAATTAAAAAAAACTAAGTAATCTTCAACACAATAGTACTTGAAGTTTTAGCAAGCTATTTGGAAATAAGATATAAAATGAATCCCCTAGATCACTATGTACACATATGAAAATGTGACAATAAAATAACAATATTATCATTGTACATTGATAATATATTGTTAGAAAGTAACTATCTAGATATCATGAATAAAACAAAAGAATTATTGAGTTATAAATTTATATGAAAGATATGGGTGAAGCCACCTATGCTCTTGGCACAAGAATTTCAAGAGATAGAAATTAAGAAACCTTATATTAAATCAAGAAAAATATCTAGAGTGTGAGATTTCATGTTTCGTGTATTTTTACGTATTGTCTTTATTCTTATTGTTGATTGTTTTAATTTAATTAGTTGTGTTTTATTTATTTAAACTATTATTTGAACTATTAGTTTGCTAATATTAGTTTTACCTTGTTCCTATGTTTAAATATTGAGTTACATTGTTTTCTTTGTTAATTTTAATGTGATGTAATTATTTTAATGCTTGAATTTAATCTCATTATTTTAATATGTTGGTAATTAAATTAAAGTGTTATAAATTATTTTATTTTAATTTAATGTGTTTTAATTAATTTATATTAGGTGATTTGGATTGGGCTTAAACTTATATATATATATATATATATATATACTAGGAGTGGCACAACGTGCGAGGCACGTTGCTATGTATCACTATAAAATAAATTAAAATAATATAAACATCTAGTGTAGAAAAACTTTGAATGAATTGAAACAATATAATTCAATCATGTTGCAAGTTAGTAATTCAACATTTTATAAGTAGTGGTTGTCCAGTGAAAGAACTTTTTACAAATATCATGAATTGCATTAAAGAGTAGAAAAGGCACAATCATGGAAAGAACTTTAAAATTGTGAACCATATCATCTAAATCATGGATTGCATCCTTTGCATCTTTTTGGTGGTCTTTGTCCAACCTAAAGACTGCATAGAAAAGCATACTTTAAGAGTAAAATAAAAGAGATGATTAATGATTTTTAGAACAAAGAGAAGCAAGAAAGATAGGGGAAAAATAAGAAAGACGAAGGAAAGAATATAGGGAGAACGAAGAGATAAGATACAAAAAGTGGGAGAAAAACTATTATTTATCAGAAGTTGCTAAGAACAATACAAAAATATGTTTAAAGAGACCAAAATATAACCCTCACAGTAAAAGAATCTCATGATACATGAGCTGATCGGCATGAAAAAGTAAAAAATAAGCCCAAATGATAGATACAAATCAAAGTGTAGTGATAGTTACAAAGACAAAATAAATAAATAAATACATAATATTGAATAATAATTTATCTTCATCAGGTTTAGGATCTGGATCAAAAGTTAGCTATTTGTATCTTCAAGCAATATAAGATTTCTATATTTCCGAATTCTCCAAAATATAGTGAGAAATATAAGAACTATATAAGAAATATCCAACTCTATCAATTCCGATAATGATGCATTATATTAAATTTGTCTCCACAAGTATTGAATCACATTAAACGATTTAGTAATGCATACTAAAAAATATTTTGAGAACACAAAGTATGATTAGAAATATTTATCACGATGGTGAATAAAATCCACATTTCAAATATTTAACATCAGATATGCTAGATATAGATTATAAAATTACCAAAAATGCTAAATTATCTAAGTTTTCTAAAATACTAAATTGCGCAAAATATGAAAAATAAATGATGTGTTCAGAAGAAGAAGGAAGAAGATTACTAATTTGTCTAGATTAAAAAGAAAGTCACTTGAAATTGAAAGGAAAGAACTTACCAAATTTTTTTTTTTCATATATAGTCAGCTACGCGAAACAAATAGACTTTCAGCACAATATACTTCCTTTTGATGAGCTCAAAAACAAAAGATCTCCTTCCTTCAAATTGTTTTCTCTTACAAATATATTCCATCCCTTTATCATTCTCATTGATGAACAATCGTTGTTATTGTAGGAGCAAACAGCATCCCATTCTCTTGTATCATCAAATGTTTGAAGTTTGACTTTTTAGTTCTTCGATAGATATTTTGCAGCAAATTCAGCAGGCACATATTACACAATAAAGAAAAAGTTCAAATCAAGTACATATGTTTGAAAAGTAATTGAATTTGAACAATAGAATGCATTAATGGTAAGTTTATACTTACCCTGAAACATTTTTGTATGTTATGAAGCCGCAAGGAACACACAAATGAAGGATTTGTAACTTCTAGCCTATTGGCTGCTTGAATTGCTCTCTCTCTTGCATTAATAATTCTCAGTCTTTCTTAGTCAGATGTTTCAAAAATTGATGGATTATCTTCACTTAATTTTTCCTTATCATCTGATAAACAAATAACTCTTGCTATTTCATAAGTAATATTCCTTGCTGGATGTTGTATTTCTGTAGCAGTCTTATCGAATATAAGGACATGAAAGGTAGAGTTTCTTTCATATCTGAAGACTAAAAGATACCCAATATCTATGGCATGATATTGTACAAAATCATACCAACCTTCATAAAACCATATCTTGTTGTCAGCCATCTCTAATCTCACTTGCCAACTATCCCTATTGGGACAAGTGAGTGTAATAATAGTTCCAAGTTCGGAACCAAACAGTCTTACAAATTTGTTAGGAATGCTCTACAAAGATCAAACGAAGTGAAGATTTCATAAATATATTGTAAGTAGATGCTTTTACCAAAATATATCGGTAATCGGAATAACATTGACTCCACGCATATAGATAGAAGTTATTTTAGAGTTACTTTTGTTTAAACATAATAGAATTAATTAAACAAAATAGAAGTTATAGAATTGATTAATAAAAAATATTTAATGGATATATGTATTACTTACTAATCTTTTGTTGGCTAGAGTAGAAGGTATTATTATTTTGAAGAAGTGTGTTGGTGGTGGCAAGCTACTACTCCCACTCGCCATGGATTGCTTGTCAGGGTTGGGAGAAAAGGAAAAGCAAAATCCGAGCTGCATAGTTGGGTTGAGATATTAGATATTTGAAAGAGATATAAAATAAAAAAGAGAATACATTTGCAAGATTTCCAAGATATGCCAATGATAATAAACAGTTGAAGAGAATTAAAAAAAAAAAAAAAGAAACAATACATTGAACCCAAAATGAGTTAGAAGACAAAGAAGAAGAAGAAGAAAGCATTACTAATATGGTTCTATTAAGAAAAGGAATGAGATTTCAATATTATCTATAAATGCACAATAACTAACATCAAACTTTAATAATCAAGATATTAACGCCATTACAATAGCCTATAAATGAAAGCACCTATTAACACTTCATTAAAATTGAAAGCAAAATAGAGACAGAAGAGAAAAGAAAAATAAGAAAAGAAAAGAATCACAAAAGGCAAAAACAAACAATAGGAAAAAAAAAAGCAAAATGTATTAATTGTGTTAACGAATAATGTGTCTTCAAAGTGGATTTATTGATTGTTGGTCTTTCATTTATTTTATATTAATCTCGTAAGTTATTAACTAAGGGCATTTTGAGGTTACGCTCATTTGAAAGGAAGATTTTCTATTTTATTTGCTTCTTCGTTTGCTTTTTAAACCAAGAAAAAATATCTTCATGCATTTAAGTGTACTATTTGCTATATATAATATCGTGATGGTATCTACTAAAGAAAAGGGAAAAAAAAAATCTTCATATATCTTGCTTCAACTTAAAAAAAAAATTTTACTCATTATATCTTGCTTCAACTAAAATAGATTACATTTCTAAATTATATCTTGCTTTCAACTAAAATAGATTGTGTTTCTAAACTATGATCATTATTAGAAGAAGACGAATAAGTTGAAGTGACAAACTTAGAAAAAAAAAAAAAAAGCATAAAACTAAACATTGCAACATAAAAAAAAATAGTATGACCCGTTTTTTTCAAAAACATTGTGAAGCAACAATCACATAAAAATATGAGTTTGTACCAAATTACAATGCAAAGTCATTGTACTCAAAAAAAAAAAACCCAGCTAAATCAAATCAATTAAACTAAGCAAATAGTTATTTGAGAAGCTACTCAACCTGATGTTAGTAACTTAGTAGTGATTTACAAGGTAGGAGCTTATACTGGGTAAATTGGCAAAAAAATTTTGCTAGCATATACAATATATAATAATCCTCACAAGCTAGAAATGATCAAAGATTTGAAGTTGAAAAACACTTTTAGATGGAAGCATATTTAACAAAATATATCATTTCAACAAAATATATAAAAGAAAAATAACATAGGAACTTCAATTTCATAGACAAATGCAACTAAATACACAATAATAATAATAATAATAAGACAACAGCTTCTTTATCCAATAAAAGCAAATTAAAAGTAAACATCTCCTAGTTGCAACATACGACTTCAAAGCAAGGTTAAGTAGTAGCCATGGACATTTCAAAAAAGAAATGACCAAACTTAGGCAAGACGGACTTTCTTTCGCCAATATGTTTTTTCTTTAGGCAATGGCTATAGATTTTAATGGGCTCAAGTTTAATAATTTCGCAATATCCATTTAATCTATTCAACAAAAACAAACCCCATATTCTATTGTGTCTATTCTACAATGTATGTTTTGCAAAATAGATGATTCATTAGTGAGTTTAACCTGAATGTTTCCTCCTAGAAACATGCATGGCATTGTATTTAAAGAGACCAATCAACAATATCAATCAATGTATAGAGAAACTTTTTCATAACAAATCTTTCTAATGGATCTTGGCTACTAAGTGAAGACATCAATGACTTCTGTTTTAGGTTATTAAGACCCTATATCATATTTCAGGCCATATATTTCCAAATTTGAACAGATTTTCTAACACTTCATGTTATGTTCATATGTTGTTTTACATCAAATTATTCTTCAGTTATCTAGAAACACATCGATATCATTATTAAGCCATTTTAATCTTAATAAATCATAGGTTATAGGATAAAAAATTGGATCTTAACAATAGAGTAATACCAGACTTTTGGGATTAGCTAATCTCAATCTTATAATTTCAGAGTGTCAACTTAGGGAATATATTGCTTCTAATTCACACACAAACCAAAGTGCTAGGAAACTGAAAATAAAATATGCTCATATCAGATGTTTGGATTCCAATTTTTTTTCACACATACCAAATTGCTACCAAATCAGAAGGACTGATTTTACTATAAACCACTTATCACGTGCAATGCAATACCATACCACCTAACAATAAAAACTCAAATATATATATAATATATATTTATAAAGTTCAAATCTGATAAACAAGGTTTAACCTTTTTACCTGATACCAAAACTCACAAAAGAGCCATAATATTGAACAAAAATAAAAACAAATGCTTAAGTTAAAAAAGGAAAAAGAAACTGTTTCATTGATTCATTAAAAATTCAAAGTTCAGTAAATACATCCAAGAGGCATACCATTTATCAAAAAAGATAAACAAATGCATTAGTAAATATATAAATGAGAACGAATACCACAAAAGCATACCTACGTCCCTCAATACACCCAATAGACATACTATTATATTTGCATGCCTATTTTTCTAGATATTGGTTTCAATCTGATACTATGAAATTATGTTTCATTTAATATATATATATATATATAATACTAAATAATTAGTGAAGCACAAAGTTGTCCATTCTCCTTAATTTTTTAATCTTTTTAGAAGCAGTATCAACAGAACATTACTAATATTTAACCTTATTATATAGTAGAATAAGAAATAAGAGGCTAAAGCCAAAGCACTTGAATATCAGAACAAAGAAATTATTAAAAAGAAAATGACTTATAGGTGCAGAATGTTGAATTATAAGTTGAATAAAATATTCAGTTTTGGAATTTGATATTCAACTTGTAATTCAGTTAAATATTCAATCTTCAGTTTTAAAATTTGATTGCTTCTATCACTGTTTTGATTTGTTTTGGAATTTGCAAATTTTTGTTCTTAAAATAATGAAGAAAACTTATATGGAGTTCAGTACTTTTTTTAATGTTTCAGCTATATATCTTGGGATTCTGAAAATATTTCCTGTACTTTTTGTAGTTTTCATTTGTTTTTTCAACTCATGGATTTTAGCATCCTTGGTATAGTAGGGTATTTTGAATAGAAATATATTTGGAGTGGATCAGTTTTAGTGACTGTTTGCCGTGCTTTTCTCTATTCAATTTGTAATTCCTTATAATGAATCTTGTTCAATTTACAAGAAAAACTCATGATGATCAAAGAATATACATATATCAAATTAAAAGAAAGAAATTATGCCTCTCCAGGTCTCTACAAAATTCCACTTCAAAAGAAACTTTCATCTAGTCAACTATTGGCTTAAAAAAATAAAACATAGCAAACTTCGTCAACATGATTTGAAAGAAAGTTTAATCTTAAATATGAAAATTGAATTAATCATTTGCTTTAACCATAAAATATATATATATTAACACCATTTTATCATAAGAACCATTTTATCATATTTGAAAGTACATTTTTTTTTTGTGTTATCAGTTAAATGCAACAATAACACCTAAAAAATATCAATAAAATAATTACAATTTTTTAACTATAGACATTCTTAGATTGGAGCTGCAAAGAAAGGATGTGACCAACAAGTAGTAACAACCTAAATTATATAAATTTATCACATTTATATTTGAACAACAATATTAAATTGACACTCCAAAAAAAGTAAATTGATTATCAATCCCAAAATGGAATAGCTGATAGAAAAGTAAATTGATTGTATCAATTAATTCAAAGAACCTCAAGTTCTAAAAAAAGACAAGCAAATTACACATCATAGTGAAGACAAAGGAAATAAATATACTTTAAATGCCTAAATTATAGTTACAATGAGTAAATAACCTTAACATTGATAGTCATTTTTTAGTAGCGTCATCCAATAAATAATCTTAAGAAGAAAGAGATGATTTTTATATTTGTTGATGCTATGTTCCTAATCAAAAGAGAAGAATTAGGAGCACACCACCAACAAGCATAAAAGTAATTTTATGACCATTTTAATTATATTATAATTGAGAATGAACTATTTAATCATTAAGTAGTTGTAAAGGAATATATATATTAATACTTTCATCCTATCTTTTTATATAAAATGAACATGATAGACCATTACTTCCATAAAAATATTCACACCATACATGGATTTTAAGATCACCTAATAATGAATCATCTGAACTCGAACTATTAATAACAAACTTTTGACCCATTGTATTTATGAGCAACAAACATTTGACCCATATTATTTATCTCACAAATAAAAACCCACTTTCATCCTATTTTCTAGCTATGTTGATGAATTCACAATTTTACCCTATCTTTCTTATTCCTCGAGAAACTTCAATCTGACCCATAAATTCACAATAACCAACGTTAAACTCCAATAATCAATATGTCAGCCCTATTGTAGCAGCCCATAATTGAAAGCAACTATTAACAACTAATTAAAACAGAAAGGGAAATAGACAAAAGATCAAAAAATATGAAAAGAAAAGAATTACAAAAAGCAAAAACCAACAATGGGAAAAAAAAAGCAACAAAAATCATTAATTGCAATAACAAATAATAGTCCTTCAAAGTGGATTTATTCCTTATTGGTCTTTCATTTACTTTATATTAATCTTTTAAGTTATTAACTATGTGCAAGGAATGTTTGCCTTGTATCACTCTAAAATAAGTTGTTCAAAAATATAAATATCTAGTGTAGAAGCAAAAAACTGAGGTGAATGAAAATAAGATAGTTCATTCAAGTTACAAGCTACTAATTCAAACAGCAATAAGTTTAGACAAACTATAGGTCCAAGCAAAGGGAAAGATAATTAATTGGGAGATACGTTTTTATTTATTTTATAGGCATTCCCAATTTTTATTACTTGTGTGGATTTATATGTTCAAGGTTATGCTGCTTATTTTAGTATAGTTGGAGGAAACATATATGCTAAATAATAGGTTATTTTAATAAGAATTGGCATAGCCCAAATATAGGGTTATACAAGAGTTCACACCTAGTTAGGAAGAAGTAATAGAAATAAGAAAATCATGAAAATGTACAAGATTTTACTGAAAAAGAAAAAGGTTGGATATTCTGATAAATATCAACTTTGCTTACTATTCACTCCCCTGTCCAATCCAACCTCAATAAATTAACAAACGTTAACATTTTTAAACCAATCCTAGAAAAAAATGGGTATTGTAAATAAAAAAGCAAACTCTAAATCGAATATAGAATGCATTTGAGATTTTGCAAATATCCACTTCAATATTACTCAAAAATAGAGTCCAATCAAAACACTATCTAGAGTTCCAAGAGATTTAGCAAATTAACTTTAAATTCTATGAAAGTCTATGCATAAATGTTATAACAGTTGAGAATAGCTTTGCTTTGAAAGCTAAAACAACGAACTCAAAGAACAAGAAACAAAGTTATCCTAATCGCCTTTTAATAATTAAAAAGGTTCACCAAGTACTATGCAAATAGCAATAACTCGGCATATACATATGTTCATATATAATGAGAATCTCATAATTTACCTAAAACCAAAGAATACGTGCATTGTCATTATTGATGTCATTTTTTCTTGTACATAAGCATGGTAAGCATGTACAATATAGATAGCATTACTAATTTTTGCTACAAAAAAAAAAAAAAAACAGGGGGAGAGACTACAATGTACAACCTAAGTAATATATGATATTTAGTTTGTGTAGAAGTTTTTTTTAGTTGTCAGTTGTGAGAGAAAGATATCCAATACCCAAAAGCATGCCCATGTTATCCATTTACATAGCAGCAAAACAAAAAAACATACAGACCAGTTTTGAACAAAAATTCCAAGAAATAAATATTTATCACAAAAACATGAAGCATCTAGCCATTTACATAGCAACGAAAGAAAAAAATAAACATACCATTTATCACAAAAACATGAAGACCACAAATGCACAAATAAATATTTATGACCCCAAAATATGTATCCATTTAGATATACCAATGAAACAAAAAAGGAAGATATCAGTTTTGAACAAGGATTGCAAAAAATGAATATTTATCACAAAAACATGAAGCATCTATCCATTTACATCCCAATTAAGCAAAAAAAAAAAAAAAAAAAAAAACCTACAATTTTTTAACAGAAATTGCATTTGCATCTATCCATTAGTATCAAAGCACATAAATTTCCTTTAAAAAAACTGTTTCATTCATTCGTTAATAATTCAAAGTTTTGTAAATATATCCAACAACCATACCATTCACCGAAAAATATAAACAAATATGGTTAGGACATATTATTTTCTTCATATAATTTTATATTCTGTTCTTGTTTTCTGAAGCATTAATTTGAGTACAAGTATTCAATAAGTTTTTTTTTTTTGCTGTTTTTCTATGTTAATTTTTCTATTATGTTGTATGTTCTATTTATTCTATTTTTGCTTTTCTTTAATTTTTTTTGTTCTCATTCTTTACTGCAGTAGTAAACTAACCAAATTCCTGTGAATTCATGAAGAAATTAATGCATCCAACATGCTATTTAAGAACTCCTTTTTTTTCCTTCCACATGAACATACATAAAATATTTTTAAAATGTGGTCAAAGTTTTGTAAAACAACCCAAGAGCCTCATTTGTAAAATTGCTTATTTTTCAACATAGCTTTTCTAGAAGATTGGAATTTTTCCTTCTTCTTTCTTTTTTAAATACTTGTGCTGATAATAAGAATGATCACCGTTTTAATAGAGAAGATATTTGGAAGGAAGTTGAGTGATGTAATTGTTTATTATATGGTTGTGGTGATAAATTTGTATGCTACATAAAAAATAAAATAAAAACTAAAAAAAGGTTTTGTTTATTTTTTGTAGGGAGTTTTTTCGTTCTTACTTCTATTTTGATTTTTCTTCTATCAAATATGATAGCATACTTTTTAGATCTAAAGAATCTTTTTTGTATCCTCATATTTTTTTTAGTGATGTTATTTTTTTTTTATTTTTGGGTTGTGATGTACATGTGTTTTGTTTTTGTTTTCTGGTTCCCTTCTAATGCTTGTTCTTTGTTATTTAGACCATAACTCTAAACATTCGCATAAAAAAGTAGACACTTTGAAGATATATCAGTAAATTAAATTGATAACTAACAAGAAAAAAGCTGAAATTACCTCATTTAACAGAGATTGTCCATTTATATATATGTATATATAAATAAGAAAAAGCAAAACAAAACAATATCTCAATCCTGAGTAATTAGTCCAATATAATTTTTATTCTCAATTGAGCTGAAACATAGATGAACAAAAAAAGATTAAACAAAGTGTTGCTTTATAATAACATTTTAAATTAATTAATTCAATAACCATGTGAAGTAGTAGTAGTGAAAGGACCGGAGCTAAGCTTAAGATTATTATAATAACATTGATCCCTTCCAAATGAAGTGTTGTTTTTCAAGTCAATATTTGACACTTCCAGCTTAATAGGTAGTCTTTCACTTTGTTGGGTAACGAAAACAACTGTATAGTTGGACCCCAGGTCCATTATCTATGATAACTATATGATTTTGACATTTCAATCTAACAAAAAAAATAAAATAAAAAAATGGAAGCAGAAGGTGTAACTAAGAGTAACAATAGTTTGTGAATCTCCTATCAAATAAAAAGTGGAGCCTAATTTTATAACTCACATTGCTTGCATTCAATATGTATGCATTTCTCCCATATGCTCTTATAGGGAGAATTAAATGAGAAGCACTTTCAAAGAGTTAGAATAGTAGATTACGATAATGGACTGCTATTTCCTTAAATCTTACATATACATTGCCTCCCGATAATGTGAGCAAAACAAAAGCAAGCATCAGGGAAATTTTCATGAGTCTCATGGGTATTTATTTTATTTCTACTAGGGAAGATTGATGTAAAGTTGGAGCCCAGGTCCATTCTCTATGATAATTATATGCTTTTGACATTTCAATCTAACAAAAAGAAAAAGGAAAAAAAAAAAAATGGAAGCAAACGGTGTAACTAACCGCGGCAATAGTTTGTGAATCTCCCAACAAATAAAAAGTTGAGCCTAATTTTAGAAAAATATTCCTTGCATTCAATATGCATGCATTTCTCCCGTATGCTCTTATAGGGAAAATTAAATGAAAAAAGCACTTTCAAAGAGCTAGAATGGTGGATTACGATAGTGGACTACTATTTCCTTAAATCTTACATATCTATTGCCTCCCTATCATGTGAGCAAAACAAAAGCAACGAAATTAGACAAGGATAAAAGTCGCATATACACATCAAATTTTTATTTCTTTCATACAAATCCCAAAATAAAAAAATAAAAAAAACAAAGATGGAGCACGAAAAAAGAGAATGAGAATGAGCTGTTGTTTTTACTAACGTAAAAATCTTGTGTGATGAGAAAATAAAATAACCATGGCCATATATCTCCCTCAGACCACGGCCATAAATCTCCCTTAGGAGACTACACATCAATTCAAATCATTGTCTCACTCAAAAATAAACAAATGCACAAATAAAAAAAAATGAGAATGTGCTAAGAAAAAGAACAAAGAATGAGAATGATAGGACAAAGAAAAAACTTTGAGGCTAAATAGAACCAAGAAGTTGTTTTCTTAATGGCATACATTTTAAATACTAACGTAAAAATATTATGTGATGAAAAAATCAATTAATCACAGTCATATATCTCCCTTAGGGAACTGCACATCAATTAAAATCATTTCCTCATCAAAAATTTAAAAATGTACAAATAAAAAAAAATTGCAATTTTCTTCAATTATTAAAGGAAAAAGTCCTTTATCTATTAATGCCCAATGATCTAAGTTATGTGTATTTGGTTTTTCAAAGGACATATTCCATCTAGGAATATTGTTGATTTGATTCTTTAGATAACCAAAGTAGTTTTTCTCTTAGCATTTCTAGAACAAAATGACCAAATTCACAGGCATAAGAAGAAGGGGAAAGAAAGAGAATTAGATAGAGGAACCTTTTTTGGAATGAAAACAATAACTTGAAACATACAATTCCTAGCATTATCTAACATCATAGATGAATATTTATAACACAAAAAATAAACAAATGCATAAATAAAAAGAATAAAAATGAAGCACACACAGAGACCAACGCAGACCATTAATTTCAAATGGAACACCCAAATAGACAAATGCATAAATAGATGAGATATTTATCACAAGAACATAAATAAGAAAAGAACAAATGCATAAAGAGAAGACCACAAAAACAAATGCTATCATAAAATGAATATTTATCACCAAAAAATATTATCTAACATCATAGATGAATATTTATCACAAAAATATAAAAAAATGCACAAATAAAAAGAATAAGAATGAAGCACACACAGACACTAACGCAGACCACTAATTTCAAATGATACACCCAAATAAACAAATGCATAAATGGATGAGATATTTATCACAATAACACAAATAAGAAAAGAACAAATGCATAAAGAGAATACCACAAAAACAAAAGCTATCATAAGATGAATATTTATCACCAAAAAATAAACAAATGCACAAAAAGAATAAAAATGAGCTGAGGAAAAAAAAATTGAGAATAATCACCACAAAACATACTAGTGAATCACCCTAAACCACGATAACAAATTTTCCTTTCTCTCTTTCAGCACTATCTCCAACCACTACAATAAACGGGGATTTTTTTCTCCTTTCTCTCTCGCACTGCAGTAGATAATGAAGATAATACTCTGCTGTCCATCTCTCCCATCATCATGCCAAAACATCATTTCCTCTGATAATGTCAGATTACAAAACAGTAAATAGAATCAGATGAATGAGACCGAACTAAGAAAAATCAAAATGATTACAACCAAATGAATTAAATGAATGAACTAAAGAGACCGGAAAAAGAGATTAATATTTGGTAAGGGACGAGAATGAACTGTGATAAGGGATAAACGCACCGCATAAGAAATGAACCATGAATTAAATGAAACGCACTGCATTAGAGAACAAATAACAAACTAAAATGCACCGTTTGGCGTAAAAGGATATTAGATGACTAAAAATGCACTGCATTATGCTGCCACTATCAGACTAAAACGCACTGCACTAATTAAAAATATTAGAAACCAAATAACATACAAAAACGCCCCATTTAATGTCATCTAATGCGTTGCATTTTAGTCTCCATCTTCTCATCCCCAATTATTTTCTCTTTCTGTCCATCTTCTTTCTTTCTTCATTCGGTCTCAGATTTCTCATCCCTATTGGCTCTCGACTTCTCAGCCTTGATCATCTCTTTCTCCATCTTTTTCTCTTCGTTTGGTCTCTCTAAGTTATTGTTATTTTTGTTGGGAGTTTATTGTTGTTGTTGTGGAAATAGGGCCGTGGGTTTCATGTGTGCACTGCGTGGGTCTAGGGAGGAGCTATGGGCTTCGAGTCAAGGGGAGGAGGAAGGGGGTGGTCCTGAGTAGTTGTGGTACTCGACGGTGGTTGTGGTGGCTACTTACAGTGGCGTATGGATGCGGGATGCAGAGGAATCCGTATGGAACCCATTTTGGATTGTTCTCGCGTGCGGCTGATGGAGGGCCTGCCAAGGCCAGCCGACGGTGGAGGGTTGTTCGACGGATCACGAGGAAGCTGTCGGAGGTGGCGGTAAGGCTGTGTGACCGGCAGTGAGAATTCGGGTTTGAACCCGTGTCATAACGAGTCTGGCTGGGAGAGAATTCGGGAGGGAGATGTGAGTTTGAGTGGTCTGGAATGAAGAGGGATATAAAGGGAAGATGAAAGTTAAACAAATAAATTTCAATTTTACTATTTATTACTGTAGATAATGGATAGCGGCTTTTTAAGTATAAAGATATATATATATATATATTTATATATGTGAGTTGGATCTTAAGTGTTTTAAGCCCAAGCCTAGCCCGTAATAGCCTAGCCCCCTGTTATTAAACTGTACGTTTTGATTTGAATGAAAAGCTTAGTGTTTTCCTTCAATTTTCTTACCAAATAATTCTAAGGAGCATCCATGGTTTCATAGCATCCAGACTACACATGACGTGGCATCGTGCGAAATGAAAAATTATCCTTGCAAAGCCCCTTTCATCCTGGACCACCCCTCAGAATCCGAAATCCCTAACCAACAGCAAAAACCCTTGATTTTCTTCTTCGTGATCGATACCCAAAAAAAATCCCTCAACAAAATCCCTCGATTTCGCTTACACGAAATTATTTTCGATGAAAACCCTCAATTTCAAAGAATCTTCTTCTTCTCGATTGATTTTGAAGATTACGAAAACCCTCACGAAATCCTTTCTTCTTCCCCTCAATTTCTATAAATGTTGTTTACGGTTCTTCGACGTAGTTCTTATTCTTCTTCTCTTTGATTCACTCAGTCCCCTTACCATCTCTGCGATTTTCTACTCCCTTTGTTCGGTTACACTGTGATTTTTCTCCCAATGTGATTTTCCCCATCTCAATCCTGTGACCCTTTGATTCATTTTAGGCCTGCATCGGTGTGAGGCCAGACATTACGAAAGCGCATCTAGAAATCTACGGGAGAGATAATCTTCTTCAATCGACCCCTTTTTACTCCTTGCTTAGGGTTTAGGAATACATTTTTGGACGACTGTGTTATGTTTTTATCTCTAAGGTTTAGATCAACTGCAAACTATTTTGTTTGTTGTGCTGTGAAAATTATTTGGGTTTTCTTTATTTCCAATTATATTGAACTCTAGTACGAATAAGGAACATTCGTACATTTCCAACATATACTCAGTCAATTTGGTGGATCACGAAGAACAATTGGAGAGACTTGACCTTGCATCGTGGCTATCATATGGCTATCGTGACATCTTAGTGATGCATATATCACCACTTTCAGTATTGGTTCATGTGTTCTTGGTTAACCATAATAATTTCCTTATTCACATTCTCCGTTGCCAATCTCACCACCTACGATTTTTTAGAGAGTTTCTTCTCAAGCCTAGAGTAACTATTTCCATTTTTTCTCTTGGCAAATAAAAAAATAAAAAATTATTTCCGTCTTTTCTTTTGTTAAATTATTTCTAGTATGCAAGCTATGAGGTACTGGGGTATACTATAACAAAAGGTTCAAAAAATTTGTGTTGCTCATAACAACAGAATTCCTAGTTTCTCATAAATATTTTGTTTGTGCATTTCCCCTGCATGCATCCCAATTTGCCTAGTGTTTAATTTACTTCGAGTATGATGCTATGTATTAATGTATTTGCTTATATGGATAATATTTTTTCCTAATTAAAGTAGACTAGCTCTTTGTGTGCTCTCTGCTTGTTACTCTTTGTTACCCTCATCATCATGTACTATAGCCATTTTTACAAAGTTTTGTAGGGCTTATTTATCAACTTAAGCATTAATATCTTTTTAAATGCCCAAAATAAAAGCTCTGTAATTTAGCGCTCTAGTACTTGTAATTAGCTAGTCTTCTTATGATTGGTACTTACAAATCTGAAATGTAAAGATTCTGTTTGAGTATTTACAAATCTGAACTTGTGATCAGGTTTTCAGAATAACGCATGGCGTCAACCTATTCATCATCGTACAAGAGAGAATGGAGTTTGGAAGATGTGAGATGACATATTTTTGCGAGCATGAAGTTCAAAAATGGAAGATAAAGGAAGAGAGAGAGAGAGAGAGAACTCTATGAAATGAAAGCAAAAATTATTGTGTTTGTACTAGATTGTCACAATTGTAATAGTTTTGACTTGGTTTTGTTAAACTGTATATAAATAGCATGTTGGAGTCTATCGTTTTTTAATAGATCAATTGTAATGGTACTCCCTCAATGTAAGTTCATTAAATTAACCTTTATAACAAAAAGTTGTGTAATGAAAATAGCTTGTGCATATCTCATGAATAATTTCAGTTTTGATTCCATTGTTGCTAATGGTGCAACATGATGCTTGAGTGCGAGTGTTGTTGTAGCAGGTAAAGTAATTTTTTTTAAGAAATAACAAGATTAATAGTTCTGCATCATAACAAGGAAAGGAAATCCAACTCCCAACATTGAACCAAATTGGTGGATTCTTAATAATTAAACTGATAATGGAAGTGAACTTTTTTTCAATTCTCGCAGTGAACAATCTGTTAACAAAAACAAAAACTAAGAATGGAAGTGAATATATTTCACCACAAAGACAACATTCTTAATAATGTCCAAAATAGAGATCTGAGCTTATCCTGACTGTTGAGAGTAACACACGCTTCTACATTATCATGGAAGACACAACTCAACAAAAACTAAGAGCCCATTGCGTGGTTGCATCACCAATATTCTTCACAAATGAGTCTTTCTCCTTCACAACAAAAGCTAGGCTTGAATGCTTAGGTTTAATTTGAACTCTACCAACATGATAGGCTCCAAAATTATTGGTTTAGTAGCCCCATAACACTTCCTGTATTCATGGAAGTAAATAAAGCATAGAAGTTATGTTAAAATGATATTTGCAAAGTTAACCATTAGCACAAAACATCAATAGACATGATAAACGCATTTGACAAAGAACAACGCTGAAGCAAAATAGCAATATCGTGCATTAACAAGTAAAGCAATAGGGTAAATTGAAGGATATTAAATAAACACCAATATACAGAACAGCATCCGCATCCAATTGGATTTGATTAGAGCATATACACCATGAAATCTTTCAACCACAGAAAACATCATGCATCTACAACTAAAGTCTTTTATCCCACTTCAAATGAGCCTATCCCTTCAAATGTCACAGCTCATTTCATTGATTATCAATCCTAAAGAGTATACTGTTAATACCCAATTAGTTATATATATCCAATTACTAACTAGCAAACATTTTCGGGCCAATATTAATTATGTCCATAAGACAATGGTAACATCATGTTCATAGCAGTCTCTTGCATTAATTTAGAAAGACCAAGTGCCACAGCTCAGAGCCAATGGAACAACTATTCCAAACCTTAAAGGCAAGACTACTTATAAAATCAATAAAATTAAATAGGCATCACAATAATCACCACTAAAAAGCACTTACAGAGGAGACGAGGTCATCTAAAATAAAAGATACTGTGAGCTTACAATAAAAAGTATAAGTATGAACTCCGAGAACATTTCTCAACTCCTAGTTTTTATTATATCATATAGACTTGACACATGAATGTATCTAATTCATCTTATATGTTTCCAATTTTGGAAGGCAGGAATGTCAATTGGTTTCAAACATTTATATTTCTAAACCAATATACATGGGGTAAATTGTATTAAAACAAATAACAAAAGCAAACAACAGTCAGAAGTTTTTTTTTTTTTTTTTTGTCATTGTTGTAACAAAGAAATTAAGAGCACAACAAAGAAATGGATGTTGATGGCCAGACAAGATGTTGCTTTCCTGGTGCCAAAAGAGAAAATTAAAATTTTAACTAGAATAGCATTTTAATTCTTTTGTAGTGAGCTAAAATTAATTAGAGAAACTGATGGTGCACATTAGTCCATAAAAAAAAAAACCCCTTTACTTAAACAATGATCAATTTAGTCCATTTTCCAATAGATTGTTACAAACTTATGAAGAAAATATGACTTCTCATCATTCCCTGGCAAAGCTTTTGAAGAAGGTAAAACAAATAAAACCTATAGTGTGTATATATCTCCACATACATTTAATCATCATTGAACCATGTAATAATATGGTTCATTGGCCTCTCCACATATATTTAATCATTGCTATCAATTCCCACATATATATAACATTGCCATCAAAACCATATATAAAACAATCATTGCAATTCCCACACACACACACACACACACATATATATATACACAATTGCAATCAATTCCCACATATATATTACATTACCATCACAAGAACCATGCATGCTGATCTTTGCATAAATCATTGACATATAGCAAGAAAACAATAGAAGGGCTTAAGTACACAACTAAGGCCTAACAGATTGTCTCAAATAAGCTCCACACATCAAGGTTCATGACATTTTGTTTATCATGTAAATTACACACATATAAGTACTCAAACAAGAAAACTAGATGTAAATTTTGTATCCTCCCAATTTTACAACGCACATACTTGCTCCTACCTTTACTTTGATAAGGGTTATCAATTAAATTAACTCTTTCCTATATCAATTTAGGCATTTGAGATAACTAGTAAATTGTTATGATAATGGGCAGATGGGTTTGAAATCCTCCTTGTTCTTCACGTAAATCACACACATTGGTTGCTCATTGATATTTCTTAATGAAGACCATGTGAATCTCCAATCTACCACTCCAGAACACAATAGAAGCCCAAATGCATAAAAAAAAAAACCAACAAAAACATGCACAAGAAAACCCATTACAAACCCAAACAAAATAAAAACATAACTTAAAAACCAAAATAAAAATTAAAGAATTAAATAACAAATCTAGGTACCATGCAGTTAAGGTTGGGAGTAAGGTCCTGGTGAAAAAATCTAGTGGACCATGGTGATCGTAGATAATGGCCTTGGATGGAGGGACATGGTGGCCACAAAAGCTCGCACTCTTATTAGGGCTCAGGCCCGCGGAACAATATGGGGTCATGATCCTCCACTCACAACTTTCAGATCCACTGATTGCAACATGCTGGTAGTGACGCTGAGCAGAGAGGAGGGGCTACGATGACTCAAGGTGCCGATGGCTACGAGGATGCTGAGGTGACGTGTGAAGGAGAAATTTAAGGGTGACAGAAGAGGAACTAGGGGCGGCACATGATAGAGGGATGGGTGGCGTGCGGGGTGGCGCTGGACTGAGTGATGGTCGTCGCGGTGGCGCTGGGCAGGCGACTCAAGTGCAGGGGATGCGGGATGAACCTACAATTTGAAATGCATTGACTATTTGGTAAAACAAGCGCTTGTTTTAGGATTTTAAAAAAAAGTGAACAGTGGCCATGTCATGAGTATGCTATGTGCAATGTATAGTGGTAGCTCTGTAAAATAACCCTTTTCTTACCTGCACGATACCAGCCCCCCCTTGTTCCCATTCGGTTCCAAGCCAGCCACCACCCCTGCAACTGGTCAGCCACTATCATTGCCCCCCTTACCTGAGCAACCACCTGCCGATGAGTCCTCTCCAGCAAACCCATCCCCAACGGCAGCTCCTCTCTCTCTCACCCATTTCAACTCAAAATGGGTTTAATATGAATGTTTCCCCTTGCTGCCCTATCGTGCGCCACCGTCCGGCGACACCACCTAGCCCATAACCTCCCCTACACGCCAGCGAGTCTTCCCCACCATCAATATGCCTCACGGCGGCCTCACCTCCCTCACTCGGCCTCACACTCGAAAACGAGTTTAATGAGTTTTCACCCATTTTCGAAGCCGTCGCTGGCCCCGGCCACCTTGGCCTCTGACCACCACCATTAGATTCACCAACACCCCTAAGCCCTTCCCTACTCATATCTAGTTTTTGTTTGATCCCGTTCAAAAGTTAGGTTTTTGAAACCCACGTCCATTGTCCATTTTGCATTGTTACGTTATTTTGCCACCATCGCTTGCACCTCCATGATCCTTTGGGAATTATATTATAGCGCTATAAGTATTTTCCAAAGGACCTTTGAGATTTAAATATATTTTTTCATTAATAAATCATTTCATGTGAGAAATGATTTTGAGTATATATGAAATGAATTGATTGAACGGTTTGAAAAAGAAGTACTGCAGGGATGGTGATAAAATCCAGCCTGTGATTTTCGCCTACGACGCACGCGGTAAGGATCGTGGTAGAGTTCCGCCTGTGATTCCTGCCTATGATGCATGCGGTAGAGATGGTGGTAAGTAGGGATGATGATATAGTCTTGCATGTGATTCCTGCCTATGGTGCACGCGATAGGGATAGTGGTAAGCAGGGATGGTGGTAGAGTTCCGCTTGTGATTCCCACCTACGGTGCATGCGGTAGGGATGGTGGTAAGTAGAGATAGTGGTAAAATCTCGTCTATGATTGCTGCCTACGGTGCACGCGGTAGAGATGGTGGTAGAGTTCCGCCTGCGATTCCCGCCTACAGTGTTAAATGGATTTGTGGGCCATTTTCTGGGAAACTGGCGAGTTTTGATAAATGGATTTTTGCGTACCGTTTTCTGGGAAAATGGTAGTTATTTTCAATAGATTTATTTTGAGCCAAAATGAAATTTTGGCGTGTGTTGAAAACTATTCCTTTTTGAAAAAAAAAAGATTATTTTTGAGTTTCATGCGTACGGGAGCATGTTCATGCAATTTTTTGTTGCATGAATGTATTTTTATCTTGTGGTTTGTTTGGATTTTACTTACCAGTGGAACCATTGTTGGTACCGTAGTTTTTAATGCAGATGATGATAAGGTGGAGCCTGAGGAGGCGGCTTTGTAGTTGGAGTGATTTGTTGTAGTTTGATATCTTCGAAAATGTTTCCCATTTTTGATACTTATATCTTTTAATGTTTTGACTATGGGATGATTGTATTAAATTTTCCGTTGGAGAATTTGTGTTCAACTAGTTTGTAATATATTTTAAAAATTTTGGTACTAAATTATCAACCTGACTTATCCGCTACGACTATTATTTTATACATGTTGCATATACATACACACTTAGCACTTGTCGTTGGAGTGTGTGATCTGAGTTGTCAGCATTCCGATGCCTCGATTCCCGTATTTTCGTAAGTAAGAGGTGGGGGCATCACACAAATACTTATAAGATTTTATATGAAAAATTGTATATCCTTAAATACACCTATTTGTATAGAAAATATTTTGTATAGGAGTATGCATACAAAAAGAGACGAGAAAACAAACAAAATGCTCAAAATTCCCTATTCTCAAGCTGTGGGGCATCATATATGCAACGACAAGTACAAAATTTGATATTTGTTATGCAATAAGTTTGGTAAGTAAATGTAATCTAATTTGGGTAAGGAATACTGGAAGCGGTAAAACATATATTAAGATATTTACAAGATATCAAAAATATAAATTAGTTGTGCTTCGAAATAAGTAATCTTGAATTGATTGGCTATAATCAAGATCCTTTATATTAGATGGCATAAGACCTAATCTCCAAATGGAAATACCAGCTAGGTAGAACCTCCACCTGATCTTGCATACAAAATGATTGACTATAGTGATGTTGGTTTTAGATGTAATGTAGATCATAAAAAATTTACAAGTGGATACATATTTCTATTTGGTGGTGGAATAGTTTATTTGTTAAGTAAGAAACACAGATATGTTGCTAAGTCAAAAATCAAAGTCATGTATATTGCTTGTATCACTATAGTTAGTAATGCGGTTTGGAAAAAACATTTTATCGAAAGTTTTAAGTTTGAATACATCCACTAAATCAGTTAATGTATTTTATGATAATCAGTGTGTCATCTCATTAATAAAAGTGGAGGACATAGTTTTTGAAGAAAAACATATTGTTGTGCGTTATCTCTAGATTTTAAATATAGTGGAAAGAGATTAAGTCAAATTTAGTTTTGCTCCCTCGACTCAAATGATAGCGAATCCATTGACCAAAGAATTATTTATGAAAAATTCAAAAAACATGTGATTAGAATGGAGTTGAATATACCTATGTAGAATAACACATGGTTAACCCATATAACTCAAGAAACTCATGGGATGCCTAGATAAATAGAGTTTTGAGAGATTACCATAGTCATTTGTGAAGTTACTAATAAGATAATTAAGAAAAATTTCGAGAATGGACTTAGAGGAATTACTTAATGAAAATTCAACGCATGTTAATACATATTCTGTGTATTTAACTTAAGTCATCAATTTTGACTAGGATGTTGACTCGGTCACGGGTAATTAATGACATTTATTAAAGATATTGTGAAATGAATCATTCCTAATTTGTAATCGGTGGGAGAATATATGGTAAACGGTAGATAATATAATGACAAAAACGTGAGTACCTAAGGCCTAGTCATTGATTTGACGCTGATTTGCAGGAGTTGCATATGAGAGTTAAGTTTTAGAGAATTTAATATTGGTACATGGGTAAACTTGCTTAACTGTATTAGTCACTGTTGTTGTGTGTTCAAGAGGGAGATGAATATGCACAGGAGTGACCACACAAAACAGTATACACCCCAATATATGTACTGTATCCTCCCCATTGTAACAACTTCCCATATATATGAGTTTTACTTTTCCGTTGAGGGAGTGTGAAGAAATCATACAACTGTTCGGTTAAATCCAGCAGTTGTGCCTCTTGGCAACCGCTATTAATTATATGTCTGCAATAATTGAATACTTTGAACCCTCTAATTACCAACACCAACCCGTGAGACAAGCACCCACCAAATCGACCCACAATCCAACAATGTGCATATATATTGGCCGTCTCTCTAGCTCACAGCTTGCACGTAAAGGACCAGTTTGAATATCTTTTTCCTTTTTCCCCTTTTGGTAAATAAATACAACACCAATTTGAATCTCATTACTTTAAACCCTAGTCCCTACTTCTCAAACCAATGAAAACAGGACAAGAAAGGTAAAAGCTAGCTTGCAAGTATATATGCCTAGCCAGCTATTTCCTTTTAAGCTCCACTTTGGACAGAATGTTTGTATATATCATGTGGTTGTTACTTAATTATTATATTTTTTCCTTTTATTTTATTTAGTTTAATTTTCTCTCTCTCTTTTTTTTTTTAATTTTTTTTGGTTTTTGCCACGAGACCAGAAGAATCTCAAGTGCGCAGTTAAAACAAGTTTGAATGGAGGAAAGAACCAAACAGTTTCAGCACCTCCACCAAAAGAATATATCCAGAGAAAAAGAACTACAACAACGCAGATAAGAGAAACTTTTGTTTTAAAGGTACAAGCACCTTTAATAGGAGCATGGGATTCACTTTAGTTTTGGAACTCATGCCACATCTTTAAAGTAAAATGATATTGGGAATAAAAATATATGTTTTAAACTCTGAACAAGCTAAAGCCAGAGATGACTTTGATAGATAGAGATTGGTACATGTACCCTTCCATGCATGCATGTGGCTGCTACATCTTTTCTTTCGTGCTTCATCTTCCAGCTTTTTACCCTTTTTTTTTTAATCCTCTCTCTCTCTCTCTCTCTCTCTCTCTCCCTCTCTCTCTCTGTGCATGTGTATTGCTTATTTGGTCTTTTACATGCAAATATCGATCGATGTTAAAACTGCTGGCTCTGTAAACAATTAAAGAAGATTTTAAAAAAAGTAAAGGGGAGTTTCTGCAAAGGGTCGTTAATCTTTCTTGGATTTTCTGAGCTGAGCTAGCTAGCCCAAGTATTTTATGTGCGACAAGCTTCTGTTTGTTTAGTCCCTCAACATGCCCCTTTCCATAACAAACATGTGTAATAAAATAAGACTGGATGCATGCTTGGATTCTCGAGTAATTTCTACAGCCTCTTTTGTAATAAGTACAGACATGCTTGTGACATCTTCAATTTGCAACTTAAAGTTTCTGAAGCTTGTTGAACTGTGATGGATCGACGGCTATGCTCGACCGGGGGGTCGTCCAGAGTTTCCAGTTCTCCTTGAGAAAAGAAAACAAGGAGAATTACAGTATTAATAGACCTGCATATATAATTTTTGAAGTTTAATTTGACTAGGGTGCATAATTGATATGGCCAGTTAGAGAAAATTTTGGTAAATTAATTACAAGCTAGTTTAATAATAGGCCGATTGCAATCTACAATCTATAAATAAATCACATCAAACTACTCCAGCATGTAAAAACGTTCCTTGGATAAACAGATGTGTGTATAAACCAACCATTTCTCTAGGCCGGCAAATAATTATCAGAGTACTCAATCCTTGGTAATATGAAAAGTTTAATTCATGTTCCTTGCTTCAAACAAGCTAGCTATTTTAATTCAAATGCTGAAAAAGTACTCAAAGTTATAGGCGAAGCTGGATCCAGTTACTACATTAATGCATGCGGCCTTCAGTTACTTTTGAATCCATTTCAGAAAGCAAATTTGCTAGTAGCAAGGTAACAGTTGCTATGTTTAATCATGACAAAATTTGAAACAGTACTAGAGCTTACGAGTAGGGATAAAGGCAACAAGAAAGTGATAAGAAAGGAACCGTGAAAAGCTTTCAAGGCTAAAGCTCACACGTAGAGAATCAAGTGTAATTTTAATTAGCTTTGAATGACCATGATTAGGGTATGGAATAAAGTGAGGAGACAGCCTTTTTCCCCTTTTTCTTTGCACAGTTAAGTGAGGGTTAATATCCTGTAACATATTATAATATTTGATAATTAAGCTACCTTGAGATCTTAAAACAGCGCCCCAATGTAACAGTTTAAAAGGATGAAAATCCTCTTAGTTTATACACGGATTACCAAAAAAACCTCTCATAAGTGGAAAAATTCTTGTTAAACATGAGAAGGAAAAGATCGGCCAATGAGGGGATAATTGCAGGCACTTTAAGACTCTTCCTAAAACTTTATTGCCACTTAAAAAAAAAGGAGCAAATTTAAAGATATTATCTATGTTGTAAATGTATTCTTAATTTGTACTTGCGTCTTGTCCATTGAAATTCCACTATTACGCCTCTACTTTTAAGTTCAACAGCTTAAAGTATACAACAAAATATAAAATAAATGCAATGATATATCAAGGACAATTTTGAAACACTTGCAACTGAAAAATGATTCTTTGACCAATATTCACATGATAAGTCACGACCTATATATATGAATTTGGGACTACTAAATTTAAAGGAAAAAAAAAATAAGATGAACCATTTATATGAAACAAAGAGAATATTTAACAAGATAAACTTATCAATTTTGTAAATTTACAGTAGTTGAAAGTTAGGACTATTTGACAAATTAAGCTTGCAAGTTATAATTATGACTGCTTAGCTTTGTAAGAAATCAATACATAATATTGCTAGAGATGAAAGTTCTGGTCAACATCATATCTATTTAGCCATGTAATAAAATGTGTTGATATTATAAAAAAAAATAAGTATTTATGACAGATTATTTATGGCCAAGATAACTATTTGTGACATAGCAGAAAATAATAATTTTGACAGGAAATAATTTGTCATAAATAAATAATTTTCTTATAACATGATGCCTTATCAGACTCTTTCTTTGCAAAAATGAGATAAGGAAATGTTCGTAATAATCTTGGCACATGTACTTTACCATAAATACATTAAACATAAAACAAAAGAACAAAAAATTAAAAAGATAAACTACTTGCTAACCTCAGAAAGAATACCTAATTAACACATAAATTGGCACACAGGGATAAAATACTATACATTAGACATATACTCGATGTTTGTATTGTGTAAAACATACCTGTTATGAATAGGATCTGGACCGTTGGGAACTCGTCTTTTGCTCATGTAGTTTAGATCCAACTCTGGATGGTCGACGAAATTTCCTCTGCCCATAACATATGCATGCAGCTTGGAATTTCCTCCGGAGTCGGACGTTAGTGTTGGCGGAATCTCTGTTCTCCCACCCTGCTGGCTACTAACAGTGAAAAGAAAAAAAACCACCACCAATGCAAGTGATCCAAACAAGACCTTCAAATGCAAGGAACCGCGACTCCTACTCCTCCTACTTGAAACACCCATAATATTTGTCCTTGATCTCTATATTTTATTTCTCGAGGAAAAGATGCGAACTTATAAATAGAGATGGAGTAAAAAACAGAACAAGCTGGCTATCATAATATTATCATTGCAAGGTGACTGTGGTTGTAAATATGGGTCTATAAAAGAGGTGGAGGAGAGAAGACAAGGATCAGAGAAGAAGGCCTTTGCTTTATGCTGAGAAGTAAGGCGAGAATTCTTCTGAGGGCGCCGGGGGTGAATGGCTTTTTACTTCGAAGGGTTAGGGATGGTTGGTTTTCTTTATAGGGTAGGATGGGATTCTGTTGCACTTTCTCTAACACACACACACACACACACACACACACACACACAGAGAGAGAGGCTTAGCTGGTTTCGAACGTGACATAGAGGGAAGCCCTTTGCTTTATGCTGAGAAGGTCCCAATACGAGTCTTCTTTTGCTTTGATTTGTGTATTTTCATGCACCTACGATACTAAAAACCTCTATCATCCGCTTTACGTACAATCTGGTGAAAAGAGAAATGATGTTTAATTAGTGCTCCAAGTCTCATCAAATCTCCATGCCTCTAGGTATTTAAAAAATAAGAATCGAATATTTGCAACGTTATGCTATACTAGCTAGCTATAAGTAAAAATAAGTGCTCAATACCCGCACGGTGGAGCTTTACGAATGAAATTAGATAGTTTAGAAAATTAGGTCATGTTGGATTTTGGGACAGCAACAGCAAAAAGAAATTGCACCGAATGCCTTCATATACCATCCAGAATAGATGCAGTCTGCTCAATTATAGAAGATGATCGAATTACATTCCTACTAAGATACGTACCAAAAAAGTTGATCCTCAATATATTGATCAAACATACAATAGGAGTAAATTGATCAGATTAAGATCAAGTCTCAATTAACGACAGCTAGCAGCAATCACTAGAAGTGGAAGTTCCCTTGCTCCGCAGAACTGTTAGAATGAATCAATTTTGGCCACTTGCACAATACAAAACAACGTCCAGAACTCAAGTCCCAAGGACGTGAAAAGAAAGCATGAGTGTCAGTCATTGCAAACTTATATACCAATACATTAAAGTTGGTTGGGACAAAAAAAAAAAGAGTACAGAAGAAGAAAAAGAATCTGTACTCGTGTAGTAACAGATTTCAAAGTTACTTCATGCATGTTTGATTAAAGAAAAAGAAGGTTTCAAAATGTGTTTTGTGGCCATATTTTGTCATTATTGGTCCTTTCTAAAAAACACCCATTTCTTTTTTTAAAAGATCTAATAAGAGGAGTGAGATAATTTCTTATAAAAACAAGAATGAATTTATTTCGTGTAGGACTTCTAAACACGCCCCATCATTTGTAGGCCGATATTTTCGATACTATCATTGTGGGTAGGTCACAGAAGCTTATCATCGATCATAAGTTAATCTACTCTAGTACCATATAGAATCACTCATTTATCATATTAAAAGACCCAATAGGAAAAGTAAGTAACTCCCTATAAAAACCATAATAAATTTGTTCATAAACTGTGCGGCACTTTTCAACACTTTATCCTCATATGACGACAATTAATGCAGGTGTAAGTTTCCTATATGTGATAAACTAGTTAAGAAAGAGATGGGCGCCTATTTAGAATTAACCTTCCAGATTATCTATAATCGACTGTGCTGGGCCACGGGGGGGATCGAGAGGGGACATAACATGCTTAATGTCACTTCTGTGCGTGGACTCTGATTTTATATATTTTGCTAAAAATGCTGCAGAGGTACAAGATGATCACTAAAAATCATGCTTACTCATGAAACAGATCAAAGATATATAAAAGGAAAATTTGAAGGGGGTTGGGGGCAGAGCAATGTTACACTCGGAGCAGAAATTTGTACTTCCAAAATAATGGCATCCTTGTGAAGTCTTTAATTTCATAAATATATTTGCTCAGCTTTTATAGTTGCGTACGCATTCTTCCTGGAATTAACATGCACCAGGAGATAGAAAAGGAAATGGAAATACTCCTCATATGGTATAGACGATCGAAAATAAGGGAAATACTCGTGTGTGTATATATATATATATATATATGTTAGTGTATATACATATATATATTTATTGTATTTATCCTTATCAAGGTTAATATTGTAATTATTTCCTTATTAAGATTTGGCTTTATTTCAATATATATATATGCCTCTTTTGTATATTTAACAACGCTGAAAAAAAATTTCATAGGATTTCTTCTATGAGATGATTTGAAGAAAATCTGAATGAAAGTCAAATGTAAATTCGAAAAAAGTTTAACGTCAAGTGCAAAGGAAGCCAAACACTGATGTTGGAGAAAAAAACATCACAATCAAAATTCAAAATAGCCTTTTAATTTTTTTTTTCAAATTTCAAAATAACCCCTAAACTTTACTCATAATTCCATATATATTGAAATTGGCCCTCCAAAAAAAGATTTATAATTTTTTTATTCTCATATCCTTTCTAAAATGTTATAAAATTTCAATATACATAAAAAAAAATTTCTAATTTTTTTTCCTATAACCTTTAGATTTTGTATAATTTTCATATATTATCTATTTTCTAAAATGTGGCCATACTAAAATTAAATTAAAAAATAAACTATGAACATTTACCCTATTTTATATTATATACTATTGAGTTTTTTAATATAGAACTCAAAATGAAAATACCAGAAAAATCATTTAGAATTGATGATTTATATGAAAAATAGTATAGATGATTTATCCTCTAAACTTCATTGAGTAAGAAAATGTTTATTTAAAGTCTCATTTGTAGTATCTTATACTTAATATGATACCAAAATAGATAAATTTTACATTAAATTTGATCAGCTAGTTTAAATATTAAAATGAAAAATGACATTTTAAAAGATCATTTGATAATTTTTATGAAAAAAAAAATTCTAAATATTTCATATTTACAAAAATAATAATAGATGAATATTACACTCTAAAACAAACATTAAGTGTGTTTTTATATTATTTGGCAAATTATCAAAAATTAATTTAAATATGTTTTATAATTTTATAATATTGTTTACATTTTACATAAACATCTCGGATATAGAAAAGTTGGCCCCCTAAAAAAATAGCTGGTTCTGCCACTGTACTGAGGAAGGAAAGAATGTAAAGAGGCTAGTAAATATATTGTTTGTGTTTTCAAAACTCCACATGATTGTAATTATTAACATATAGTAGCTAGCTGGCTATATTTGATCACGTTCTTCCTTTACTCAACTGTTATGGCACCAAGCTTCAATTAAAGTAACCCTCCAAGCTGATCTTAAATAAATGAATAAGATTTAAAGACAATAAATGGATAGATCTTCCCAAATTATATATATCAACTGATTTTCTTATCTTTACTACTCCGGTCTAACTTTTCACCTCTTCCAGTTATTGGCCTTGATCAAATGAGCTGAACGTGCCCACTTATTAGGAGGGTGCAGATCAAAGATTCTACTACCATGGGTCCATGGCTCATGATCGTATGGCATTTTCAAACGAGAAATGCTATAATTAGGAAGTTTACACCACACACATGATCCGGTCGACTAACCATGCGTGGCCATTTTTACATTTCTATTTAAACGCAGATCACAATATATATCGTACCGCCACTCATGGTTGGAAGAAGCCAGTACGTGCAAATTAGAAAATTAATACATAATTTGTCATGTAATAAGCAACTCCAGCCAAGACATATACGATCCACCACTTATGCCCTAATCACCTGAACAACTCTTAATTGCGGCTTGCTACTGTCGATTTAGGCCTGATTTAGATTGAGAGATGAGATGACTTAAGATAAGTTTAGTTTATTTTTTAATAATATTATTATTTTAAGATTTGAAAAAGTTGAATTAGGATTTAAAAAATGTATATTAGAATTTGACAGAACTGTATTAGGATTTGTGTTTTGTATGAGAATTTGAAAAAGTGTAATAATGAATTTGAGATGAATTGAAATAAGTTCGTCTCGTCCATGAATCCAAACCGGCCCTTAATATGTCTTGTACTGGTATAGGAATGTGAGGATCGATATATTTATATATATATATATATATATATATATATGGATAGGGACCCTCGATCGATTTTAGATCGACGTAGTGGATTTCAGTTTTTTTTTTTTTTTTTGGCTTTTCTCTCAAATATTTTTAACAATTTTAAATTATTTTTTTTAAAAAAATAAAATACTACAAAAAAATTATATTCGTGACAAATTATTTGTGACAAATATGACTATTTATTGTAAAAATAGACTTATTTTGACAGGAAATAGCTGGTTACAAATAAACAATTTTCTTATAGTAAAATGTACGTATATTAAATAATATTCTTTTTCTTTCACTAAGAAAAAAAAGCATCAGTCAAACTATTTATCTATAATCGGTTGAATAAGCATTTCTCATATAATATTTATATATTGTAGTGTTGGGTATAACGTAGATCATATGTGTGCATAAGTGTTAGTGTGTGTATGTATATATATGTGTGTGTGTGTAAATTTACATGAGTTACTAGATGATCAATAGACGTAAAAGTTGGCTTCCACACGTACGCATATATGAGGCTTTAATTAACAAGGAGAATATGGCGTGACCTATTGCCCTATATGGCCAAGCATATGGCACATTTTGTACTGTTATCCAATCTATATGAATCTCACATTAGAAACATAAAAGTCTTTTGTTTTCGTATTGGAGAATCCAATGCTTTTACTCTAATAGCTTCTTGTTCAATGCTTGTTTACTCTCTCTCTCTCTCTCTCTCTCTCTCTATGAATGAAGCGTAATGACTTGCAATGATGTACCGAATTAATAAGTGCTCGTGTGGGGATTTTATTATTATATAGTGACAATATTACTGCAGGGCATATATATATAAGAACCACACATACATACATACATATATATATATATTATATATGATTGGGTAATATTAGATATAATCATGGTTGTGCAAGTGCCACTTATTTTAGAAAAAAGTGAGATTTTCTAATAAAAATTTAATTTTTTACATGGTCCTATATGTAAATGTAATTTTGTAATTGGCTAGGATTAAATAACTAAGGTTTAAATTCTGATAATTGGATAGATGTAATTTTATTTAGGACTCTAAAAATTATTCAAAATGATAGAATTTGTTTTGGATGAATGTAATTTTAATAGGACTCTAAGTATTATCTAATAAGGATAAGTTTTTGTTTTGTAATGTAACTCTTATATTCAAGCAATGTTTAAATTAAAAGAAAAGAGATTGCAAAAGCCATAAACATATTTCGAGTTTGAATATCAGCAGAAGAGATCAAGATGCATGGATTAAATGAAGAGATCAAAACTAATTTAAATTTGGAGTCATTCAGTTGAAAAGTTCCAACCAAACAAGTTACCAGCATAACGGATTGGAAAACTGGATAAACCGTCAGCAAAGTTCTAGTTCAACTCAACCACTAAATTGCCTATTTAAGGAAGGGCTTGGTTGAGGTTTTGATGAACACACCAGAGGCAACACTTGAGAAATACTTTCAGAAGTATAGTTAGCTGAGATAGGGCTTCAAATCATAGTTTTAAATTTCGTACCGTACCGGAGCAGTGGCCGGTATAGAAATTGGGTATGTTTTGTACCAGCCCAGATTTCAGCCGTACCGATCTGTATCGGCCGTTCTGGACGGTATTTCGGCCGTATCGGCCATGTGTACCGGTTTGTACCAGATTTCAGAATTTCATTTTTTTTTTCATTTTTTGCTATTTTTTTATCCTAATTTAGACTAGATTATTCACATATATATATATATATAATTTATTCATATATTGATTATTATTTTGAAATATAATTTATATATACAATTTTTTTTATGTATAAACTATTCCGAAACGGTACACGAAACGGTACCGGTATCAAAATATTTCATTCCAGTGTCTTGACTGGTACGCTCACCAGTACGGTATTCAAAACATTACTTCAAATATTTGTGTGAGAGAAAATTCTAAAGATGAGAATTTTTCGAGATACTCATTCTGTATGGGTTGAGTGTGAGCATACTCTAAAGGGGAGTTAAAATGTTCGTGATCGGCCACTAAAAATTCTAAGAGGAAAGACAAGAGATTGGAGATCGTTAGAGTCAAGATTCTAACAAACTACTATAGTAGAAGACATGTGGGTCATGTGTCTTGTTGGGTAAATGTGTCTAATTACAAAAAGTTTTGTAAACGTAAAACTTTACCATGAAATATCTCAATCAATAAAACTGGCTTTTTTGGATTTGATTGTCCCATAAAGTTTTACTTTTGAAGAGTTCTTCAAAAAAGTTTCCTTCATAATTAAATATTATGTTTATTTTCATTTAATATTTCATATTAGTTACTAATCGATACTAAGTATTTATGTTAAACATAAACATGCGTAATCAGAGGTAATACAAGAATTTCATTATATTTACTCACCTTTTTAGAAGAAGTGTGCGGTATTTATGATTTTTATGATTATAAATATCATTTTTCATATACATATATAAATATATATATATATAATATTATAAAATTTACGGAAATGTTTGGTTGCTGGGGTTGTGGTGATGGCTTCTAAAGGGGATTATGTTTTTGGTTTGAACAGTTTTCACTATAAAAGGGGAAAAAAAAAAAAGTCTTTGGTCATCTCATAGACAGCGCCGATTAAAAACTTAAAGACAAATTGATCCCTAGTTCAGCCATAATATAAGAATCGAACACCCAATCATGTATGTATTGAAATTGTGAAAGCATGCATGCAGTTAATTTTATTGTTTGTGATAAAGCTGCATACAAATATCTTTTATATCTTCGATGATAATCTGAAATATCTTTTATATCTTCCATGAAATCTGATATGTTTTAAGGGAATTCAATCAATTTATCTCAATTTATTTTATTATTATAATTTTTTAAATTTTATATATAAAACAAAATAAAAAATTTAATTTATTTAAATTCTAAATAATATAATACTAAAAAAATATATTTCAATAATATTTTATTTAAATCTAAATTTTACTCTTAACTCAATTCATCTCCCATAATCATCTATAAAAATAAACGAGGGAAGTCTATTCTTGTACAGTTCATAGCAATTACAAATATGCCAATGTTTGTGAATGACTTTACATGAATGCATTATTTACCGTCAAAATCAGCAGCCTGCAGCAATGGATAGTATTTATAACTGTCATTTTATGGGTTGTGATCATTAAATGGTATGTAGACCCTTTGAAATTGTACTTTCTCTATAATGATAGTTCTTATGAGGGATGATGGTGGTTAAGGATATAGAGATACAATCTTTTGATTAATTCAAAATAGTACATCTCTTGTGAAGTGTCATAAAAATACAAGATTTTGATTGTGTCACTTACTAAGAATTGTGTCACTTAGTAACCATTAATATATTAATGGTTGTGACTTTTTCGAATGGGTGTATTATTGCCTATAAATAGAAGCTACTAGTGCACAAATCATTCACTTACATTCTTCCTCTTGCCATCACCAACTTGTGGAACATACACCCTTACGAGATTGTCATCATTAGTGTTCCTTCTTGTTGTTTATTTTCTAACAGTAGTATCAAGAGATTGGTCGTGTTAGAAGGAATTTTAAGAATTTTTTCACGCATAAAGAAAACGATTAATAAACAAGTGATTGGTTTGGCAACCACACTTGTATATTATAATCATCTTCGACGGCTTGAAAATCTAAGAGTGAAACTTTATCAGGTCATGGTAGGAGGATTGAAATTACTGAAAATATGCAAAATCTGATAAATTGTTATTACTTTGAAGAAAATTATTGAAAAATTTTTACTCAAAGAAATAACATTTTTTTCAATTTTCCATCACACACAGGCATTGTTCTAGGGGGTCGTCAGAGTTCCTCATCGTTGCCGAACTTCATAGATCTTGGAAGCACGTTGTAATCTTTAACTCTGGTGACAATATTGTCAAGCAGAAGAGAAGATAATGAATTTTTAGTCTCAAACAGTACAAAAATCGAGAAAGAAGAAGAAAATCGCCGCTGCCTAATGAAAACGACGTGTCATTTAGTCAGAGTCAAAACCGACAGATGAAAATGATAGGTCGTTTAGTAGATTTTTAAATTTGTCATCACTAAACGACACATTGTTTAGCCTAATTGAACCAAACGACTGCGTCGTTTTGGCTAAGGGTTGTGTGTTGTTTAAGCCAAACGACACAGTAGATCTAAACAACATTGTCGTTTTCAGATCAGAAGGGGTGCGACCCTTAGTGCCAAACAGCATCGTTTCATTCCAGCCAAGCTGGGCCGACAACCAAGCCGAGAATCTAGCCATTGACCGTGGATTAGCTCCCATACCCAGCTTGACCTGACTCACCCGATTTGAACAGCTTCCTAACCCGGTTCGTACCAACAATGATTTTTTGGGTGGTTCGAAGCCATTTCAAGCCCAATTTAGCTCGTTCAAAAGCTGTTGTACTCCAAATTTTGTGCCAAATCATTATAAAATATTTTTGGACAAAATCATGGCCTGAAATTCTTTGAAAGAGGAGAAACATCAAAGAGGGGTTGTGACATTCCAATTGGGCATCACTTTCATTATTTTCCTTATTTAAAAAACAAGAGAATCTCAAAGCTACCTCCTAAATCCAAGAGTTATTATTATTAATTCTGTAATATTTTTTTTTTATTTTTTTACAGTTGAATTATTATTGTATTTAAATAATACACATTTATTAGTATTATTCTACAATGTTGTTGTTAATTTTTTAAGGTTTATTATTTATGCCACCAAAAAAAGATATTGATCCCTTGGGGATAGAGAAATTAAATAGAAGAAATTTTCGGACTTGGAAAAGGCATATAACTTTTCTTCTAACCCATGAAAAAATCTTATATACATTAACAATACCTTAGCCATCAGAAACTATGAAAAATGGTAGAAATGAAAGTGTGAGTAGTATTACAACTAAAGATAAATGGCAAGAACAAAAATTGCATCAGCAAAAGTTTTAATTTTACATTGTATGAACGATCATATTATTTCTTTATTTAAAGATTATGAAACTGCAAAAGAAATAATGGATGGAGATGAGGCAAAGTATTATTTATGATCAGATACTCATATACAATTATTATTAGATAAGTTTAACTGTACTTGTATGAATGAGAATGATAATATTGGTGATCATGTACTTCAAATGAAGTTGATTGCAAAAGAATTACATGATGCTAGTCATTCTCTCATTGATAAAATGCAAGTTACAACCATACTAAATAATCTTCTTTCATCTTGGGATTACATTGTCACTTCATTAACACATAGTGAAAATGAAATGACACTAACATTGCTTCTAGTACTTTTAGTACTGAAAAGGGAAAGGATGAAGATGAAGAATAGAGAAAGTGAATCTTCTAATTTAATGATGGCTTGGGATAAGTATTCTACACAAAAAAAGATGAAGTTAACACAATTTAAGAAAAATAAATGGTTGAAAAAAAAAACCATTTTTTGAAAACTATTTTAAGTGTAGAACGAATGGGCATTACAAATCAAAAGGTCCAAATAAGATAAAAGCACAAAAAAGTAAAGAAATTGTGATAACACTCTCTGAAATAATGCTCGTGGAAATAAAGATTTGTTTATTAAGCTTGAAGATAAACAAATAGGAGAACAAATTGTGTATATGAGTAACAATATATATTGCGATGTCTTGAAACAAGGTACATGTAAATTTAAAGTGAATGGTTCTGTTATTTTAGTTAGTGATGTATTATATGTACCTAATCTTAGAATGAATTTAGTATTAGTGCATGTACTAGATTAGAAAGGCTACACAATTGAGTTTAGGTCTGGAACCGTTATAATAAGTAAGAGAAATGTATGAGTGAAAGGTGAGAAAGATCGCGATATGTATGTACTGAATATTGATATTATTAAAAAAAAAAACTCATTTCTGATTATTTGAATGTGTCTATTGATTGTACATATTTATGGCATTTAAAATTAGGTCATATAAATAAAAACAAAATGACCAGAATGTATAAAAGTGGATTAATTCCACAAAAATACTCAAATAATTTTCATATATGGGAACAATGTATCAAAAGAAAAATAAGTAGTAAATCTTTTTCAAAGAATGAGAAATCTACAGATTTACTTGAAATTATACGTTCTAATATTTGTGGACATTTAAAGTGAAAACGCATAAAAGAATAGAATACTTTGTTACTTTCACTAATGACTATTTAAGATATGGGCATATCTACTTACTTAAATATAAATCTAATGTAATTGAGAAATTTAAAGAATATAAAATGAAAGTAGAAATCCAATTTGGTAGGCCCATTAAAGGCTTGAATAATGATAGAAGAGGTGAATTTGAAGTTTTGGATAATTTCTGCAAATAAATTGATATAAGATACATTTATATCATGCCATATAAACATTAATAGAATGCCATTGCAGAAAGAAGAAAAAGACTTTTATTGTATATGGTGCAATCAATAATGGCATATGCTGATCTTCCAACATATTCTTGGGGTGAAGCATTATCGACTGTTACACATATATTAAATAGAGTTGAAATCAAAACAAAATCTCTTATACCTTACGAGTTATGGACAAGATATAAACCAGACTTAAGTAAATTCAAAATGTGGAGTTGTAAAGCACAAGTACTCATCCTAAGGCCACTAAGTGATCAATTAAAAAGCAAAATCTGGGAATGCATATTGGGTATGTAGAAAACGGAAGTGGTTAAATATTTCATCATTCTGAAAAATAATTGATTGAAAGTAGAGATGTCGTTTTCTTGAAAAATACAAATCTTATTACTTCAGTTGATTAGATAGATTTATTAAATAATTCAAAAAATCAACAAATTTCCACAGAATATGACAATATAAATTATGATATTAT
The DNA here is from genome assembly GCA_036559045.1 of Platycarya longipes. NCBI lineage: Eukaryota > Viridiplantae > Streptophyta > Magnoliopsida > Fagales > Juglandaceae > Platycarya > Platycarya longipes. The sequence continues at coordinate 18,663,655 of CM071793.1, read as the reverse complement.
TCAAATACAGGATAATAAAAACAAAAGAAAGTCGGATGAAAATTAATCTTCAAGTATCGATGTTGGAGACAGACAGTGGGAGTAAAAGATCCAGGTGACCATCTATGTTATTTCAAGATTATTAAGCTCTATATACCAGTTTGAAAATTTTAGATAATGATTCTGAAAATTTTTCTAAGGCAATCAATAGTATTGATTTAAATCAATGGATTGAGGCCATGAAAGATGAAACTGAATCAATAAATAAAAATAATATTGGGAGTTAACCGATCTTCCAAAAAATAGAAAAACTATTGGTTGTAAATGGGTTTTTAGAAGAAAATTTAAAGTTAATGGTAGTCTGGAAAGATACAAAGTAAGGTTAGTAGCTAAGGAATATACTCAACAATAGGTGTAGGCTTTGTAGATACATATTCGCCTATAGCGAAATTCACATCCGTAAGGATCATCATGTCTATTGTTGTCCGGATGAATTTGAAATTACATTAGTTAGATGTAAATATGGCTTTTCTCATTAGTGAATTAAAAGAGGATATCTTTATGATTTAACTAGAAGGACTTCAGATCGAAGGACATAAAAAGAAAGTCTACAGGTTGAAGAAGTCATTGTATGGACTTAAGTAATCTTCATGACAGTGATACTTAAAGTTTCACCAAACCATTTTAGAAATGAGATATGAAATGAATCAACTAAATCATTGTATATATATATATATATATGAAAAAATGATAATAAATTAACATTAGTATCATTATATGTTGATGATATTTTATTAGTAAATAATTGTCTAAGTATGATAAATAAAATAAAAGATTTATTGAAATAAATTTGAAATGAAAGACATGGGTGAAGCTGCATATGTTCTTGGCATAAGAACTTTTAGAGATGGAAATTCAAATTTATTGTGTTTAAATCAAGAAAAATATCTAGAAAAAATGCTTAAAAGATTTGATATAAAAAATTATAAATCCTTAAGTACGCATATTTGCAAATATCATACTTTAAATAACAGTATATGTCTAAAAGGTGACGATGAAATAAGTGAAATGCTTAATGTTTCTTATGCTCAAGTTATAAAAAGCCTTATGTATTCGATAACAAGTACTAGACCAGATATTTGTCGTGCAGTAAGGTTGGAAAGTAGATATCGATCCAATCCAGGAAAAAAACATTGGCAAGTAGTGGAATGTATTTTAATATATTTACAAGGTATCGAAAATTTGAAATTGTGCTTTGGAAACAATGATTTAGAGTTAATCGACTATAGTGACGCTAATTTTAAAAGTGATGTAGATGATAAAAAATTTACATGCAACCGAATATATATATTTCTATTTGGTGGAATAACAGTTTCTTGGTTAAGTAAGAAATAAGGCTATGTTGCTAAGTCTAATATGGAAGTAGAATATATTGCTTGTAGTATTACAGTGAGTAATACAGCGTGGATAAAACACTTTGTAGAAAGCTTAAGTTTGGATACATCCATAGAACCAATTAATGTATTTTGTGATAATCAGTCTGCTATCTCATTGACAAAAAGTAGAACACAAAGTTCTAAGAAAAAATATATTGATGTGCGTTATCACTATATTTTATATATAATAGAAAGATGAGTGGTCAATATTAATTTTGTTTTCTCAATCGAGATAGTAGCAGATCCGATGACCAAATGATTGTCTCTAGAGAAATTCAAAGAACATGTGACTAGAATGGGGTTGAGAGAAATCTAGACAATCTCATAGTTAACATGCATAACTCAGGAAATTCTGAGAACGCCTAAAGAATTGAAGTTATGGTGAGACCTAGTCATGTGTTAAGTCACTGATAAGGTAATTAAGGAAAACCTTAGGAATGTTCAGGGTAAGTATTTAATAAAATTTTAGGACAAGTTGATTAACTAAATTAATTGTTAATTATGTGTAAAGTCGCACATAAGATGATTAGGGAAAGCTTCAGGAATAGTCTCTAGAGGAAGTACTTAATAAAATTTTAGCACAGATCGATACATGTGTTGGAGTCGTCAATTGTGACAGGGATATTGATTATAGATCAAGTCACGGAGAATTGATTTCATTCACTAAATATTTTAGTAAAATAAAGTCATCATTTTTATCTGATCAGTGGGAGCACAGGGTGCGATTAGATCAGGTAATAACAAAAATGTGTGCATGTAGAGACTTGTCATGTTCTGACGCCGATCTGCAGAAATATGCATATGAGAGTTGAGTAGGGGATATCCTATATTGGTACCAAGGTAAATGCTCAACTAAATCATTACCGTTTTGTGTGATTAAGTGAGAGATGTTATTTCGCTATGGTGATAGTTTCTATGAGGGGTGATGGTAGTTAAGGATGTAGAGACACAATATTTTAACTAATTTAAAAGGTTGCATTTCTTGTGAAGTATCAAATTATACAATACTTTGATTGTGTCACTTACTAAAAATTGTGTAACTTAATAACTATTGAAATATCAATAATTGTGATTTTTTAAATAGATGTATGATTGTATATAAATAGAGATAATTAGTACAAAAATTATTCACTCATATTTTTTTTTTATCATTATTAATTTGTAAGACAAACATCCTGACAAGGTTGTCACTATTAATATTTGTTTTTATTGTTCATTTTCTAACAATAACAACATGAAGTAGTACTCTTAATTAATTAATTGGAAGCTTTTGTAAATAGCACAATTGGAATGGAATCCAGTCTGAGATGGCTTGAATTGTACGTACAAACATAGCCTATCGAGTTGGCAGCCATCTTAAGTTTTGCCAAGTTGACGGCCGGTCTTGTCCACATAATTGGATTTTCGGTATCTTTCAGGATTTTCTTGAAAAGTTTTATTGCGTCTGTAGCCAGAATGACTGCATGCATATAAAGCAGACAGTAATTAAATCACCACTAAAGTTGGGAGTAGAATAAAAACCATGGGCCAAGCAAGAAGCACTTCCTGATCTTACACTGGAATCTCTTCTGCTTCGTCCAATATTTATATTCAGTCATATCACATGTTTTCATCATAATCCTGCTGGTTGGTTGGCATCCATATATGATCGACAGCTCATAAATTAATATATATACATATATATATAAGCATAATGATAAATTAAAGACTAATCATGAATTAATGCATAAATTAAAACTTAAAAAAATAAATGTTGCGTTTTGTAAAATGATAACAATATTAATCCAACAATTACTAGTTACTTTTATGAATTATTGTAGAAAATAAGATGAAGATAATTACTATTTTCTCACAAATTGCTTGTATTGGAATGAATAACAATAACTTGCATTGAGAACACTCTCATTAGATTGATCATTGCTTTACTATAATTTAGCCAATATGATTTAAATTTTAATTTTTGGTCATTTCATTCGTATAAGTCTCACATTGAAATGGCTATTTTTTTAAATTATAATAATAAAATAATATAACTAATCTTTTATTTTAGTTATTCACATTTGATTGTCTATTTATTAAGATACATAATGATTAATAATTAATAAATAACTTTATCATATTTGATTATTCTATCTATTATATGTTAATTAATACTCATATTTTAATTAAATTATGAGTTTAAAAAAATACTTACTAATCATATTATATTTAAATTAAATTAATAATCAATATTTAAAAAATAATAAAGAGATAAGGAAGAGAAAGTAAATTAAGAATGACAAAGAAAAAATAATAATAAAATAAAGATTTGGTCAATCTCAAGATTGGTTATATTTGACATTATTTTAACTTTAATATTCACTTTGGCCAAAAAATTTATCTTTTGGCCAATTCAATGTGAAATGAAGATAAGATTGATTGTTCAAAATCTTATTAGATTTAGCTTTTAGGTAATCCAATGAAAGTGTTCTGACAGAGCAATAACATCTCTCATTGGGGCAAGAAAAGACTACTAGCAACTTAGGGCAAGCACCCCAAAATGTAACCGTGCTCGCCCTCAACCAAGCACTACAGGACAAAGTGTGATGCTCGCACTTAGGAAAGAAGAAATCATATCCACAAAGAGCATAAATGTTAATACAAAAAGCATGCAAAGAGTATTCGTATTGGCCTACTGGCAAGTAACAACATCTCGCATCGGGTGAACAACGAGTGCTCGCAACTCAGGAGAGAAGAAACTCACGATCAAGGCGAGCATAAGTGTTGGAATACAGGCTTACGTCCCTAAACAATCAGCATGGCGGGCACTCCGCTTACCTCATCATAGGCATGCTCTTCCTGAGCGACCAAATACCATTATTAGCAAACTATAAAGCTTTCCCCACACAACAAAGGAAGCCAGAATATCACAGGCATGCACTAAAGTTGCCCTCGAGCGACCAACATGTGAGCCCTTAGCCCACCTATGCACCAAAGCTCGGGCATGCAATAAAGCTAGCCCCATTGCTGCGTACGCAAAGGCCACAACCAGGGAGCTTTCCACTGAATGACCAATTATAAAACTCGCCCCGTGGTTGCTCCAAAAATTGGATCAAAAAAATATTGAAAGATTTGATTGTGAAGGGATAAAGTACAAGTAGGCCTAACCACCTTTATGGCACTACAAGACATAAAGAAGGAACGAGGGGGCATAGGTAGTATTGAGAGTGTGTCAGGTAGCAAGAGAATGGGATGGGTTGTTAAGTTAGAAAGAGGGACTGTCATGAGGCATGGATGATGGGGACTTGTACATGTAAACGCAAGCATCTTGTTCAGGGCATGGACATATAGAACAACTCCTTTAAAAGAGGGTAGGTTCTTCTTCTTCTTCGAGATCTCTTTCAACTTCTTCTTCCTCAGGAGGCATGGCGATTTCTCTTTACAGATGGTTATTCTCCTCAACAAATTACACATGGTTTTTCTTCTATTATGAAATAAAAGAGGTAATGAGAGATTGTAAAATATTCATTACAGTGAATTCTCCTCCCCAAACGCCTGTGGATGTAGGCATTATGCCTAACCACGTAAATCATGTGATCATTTATATTTATTTCTTATGCTATGAACGTATGCGCTGTCACCCTACAGCCACATCAGAACACAGTCAGAGGCTCTAAACAATACCAAACGAAACTCGAATTGCCTCAGTAAGCTAGGAATGACTCTTTATCTCCCTCTGGCCTATTGAGCGATTTTTATTACGCCAATAGTGGTGCCGTCTGTGGAATCTAAACCTTTTCTAAGTCGAAGGTGGGAGATGGACAGCTTTCCTAGCACATGAAACAAATAATTAGATGAGCTTATGGCACCCTCTCATATGAGTATCCTTATTTCTTTTTAATTTTTATAGTTATAAAATGGGCTAAGGCAAGAAAAAAATCTCGCCTAGGTGAGAGACCTACCAAACTCCTCGCCCCACTCCTTCACAAGAGTCGTTAACTCGGACACTCATGTTTTAGAACACATTACTCAGACATTTTCACTCCTGAGTAGGTAACTTCTGTGCACTTAAGTGCACAGTAGCAAAAAAACATACAAGTCACTGATTGTAAGACATGTGGTATGGTAGGACACTATGCCCTTAAAGTGCACAATGCCATGTAGCATGCATGTCTGCCCTGTGCATGCTGCATGCTTGGGGGCATGGCGTAGTGCCCCCCAAAACTTGTCACCTGCCGTTGTGGGTTTGGCTCACTTGCTAGGTGGTTCCCGCTAAGACCATCGGTGGTTTATGTCTCTGGCGAGGTGTCGGCAAGCCACTACCCTTGCCGGTGTAGCTCCACCACATTCGCATCTCCTACAAAAAGAAGGTGTGCAGCCCAGCTCTGTCGTTGAGCAGCAGGGATACCAGCCACACCAAGCATCTCGCTAGTAGTGTCTGTCGCCACTGAAGTGGTTTCCAACCTTCTCAATCTACCGGCGACGGAAATAAAACATTTGCACCCCTTGGTAACAGTGGCCAAACTTGGCCTTGCATGACCAGAGGCCCACAACGGCTTTTCATGGACTGCTGGTCTTGCCGACGACCACTAAGTGACTCACTGGTAGTTTATGTCCCCAAACAAGTGCTTCTCCTCAATAGTGGGTAGGGGCCTTACATGCTATAAGAGTTAACAGGCCATCGGAGGTTGGTTCCTCATGGCTCGGAAATAGCTGAGCTCCCCCTCCATGCTTGCGGCCTGGAGTTCAGGTGTCTCACGGCTCAGAGGCTTGCCAAGCTCTCCTCCTCATCATGTGCATGGGTTCGGCACCTCATGACCCTTCTCAGACTAATTAAAAACAATGGCACTAGACATGGATCAGACTCGAAACTCGCCCTACATGGACTCGGAACACCTTCTGCGAGGTCGGAACAATAGGCTTGGATCAGATCCATTTCCTCATCACGTGCATGGGACTGCAGCTCGAGAGTCACATGTTCAGGAACCACCTCCCACTTGGACCCAACCATTGCCACATGCATGAGCTCGACAACTCGGGACCCACTCACTAAGCCCACAACCACACCGAGCTCCTTGTATGCATGGACATGCATCACTCCCGATCGGTGGTGTATGATCTCACACCAGTCATGGACTTGGCACCAATGTGTGAACAGCCTCGACTCTAAAAGTTTGGCACTCGGACTTGCATGAACTCGGAGCTTCTTATGCATGGGCTTGAAAACCCTTCCACGAGCTTGAAACAATAGGCTCGAAGCAGAACCACCCTACACATAACACTATAACTTTGCACCACAAGCTTGGGACTCAGCACCTCCAAGTCATAGGGCATGTATACAGGTCGGATCTCTGGACTAACGCAAGTCTTTCACTCACTCAGTTACAAGGCTTGGATCTCTGGACTCCACCCATCAATTCATCAACTCAATAGCTCCTAAACGTGTACGACTTTATCTGCATGTCACGAGTATCACTACTTGGCACGGGAAAGACTCTTACTATCTCGGACTAGCTTGGCAAACACAATATGGGACTTAGCAAATACACTAGCCCAGGACTTGGCAAATAAACGCATAGATCACTCAGAAAGCAAACATGTTCGACTCATTCAACATGCATAGGATCAAACCCGACATGCATCGGCTTACAAAAAAAAGAGAAAGAAGAAAAGAAAAATCTTATTCAGCCCGGATTTGTCACTCGCGGTGCTTGGGCAAAATTTGAATGGACTCATGTGGGCTCTTCCCAGTAGGCGTACACGGACTCCGATTTTTCTTTCTTACAGTGTGTGAATTCATTTTCTATTAATAAAGTTATTTTTTGTAGCTCGAAACATCGGCTACATGGCTTTTCTCCCTAGAAAAGCTGCATGGCACGGACAAGCATCTTTATCGACAAAGTCACGATGACTACTCCCGCGAGCTCAAGGCCGAGCATCAGCTCGTAAACCCTAGCGATAACAATTCTCACATGGTCGAGGCCAGACATTAGTCTCAAGACCTCGAAAAACCCTGGCGATGACTACTCCCACAAGGTTGAAGTCGGGCGTCAACCCCAAGCCCTTGATAAACCTTGGCTATGACAAATCCTGTGGGGTTGAGACCGGGCATCAACCCCAAGCCCTCAGTAAACTCTGAAGATGACAACTCTCATGGGGTCGAGGTTGGGCATTAGGCCCAAGCCCTCGATAAATCTTGGCAATGGCATACGTGCGGTCATCAATGATGTACGTGCCATCACCGTACAACCGTATCGAAACACCATTGAGTACTTCAAACAACACTGAACGGAGCCCATAACATCTCAGTAGGTCGAAAATGACCATTTCTCTCCCTTTGGCCAGTTGAACGATTTTTATCACTCCAACAGTAGTGATCAACACGCATTGGAACATTAAATCTTTGTACTAGAAAATGCACCCAATTTCTTGATTTGAGTTTGACTCTTTTGTCCATTCACTAATTCTTTATTAGTCACATATGAGGAAAATTGACTTATATTAGCATTAGCTTTTGATAAAAAATTGCGTTTGTTACTTGTAACCTAAGTAGTAACAATAGTTGCAACTCATCCACTTATATGAAGCACTGAGCCAGATCGATCTCTGTAGAACATCCTTTTGATTCTTGAGTAGGGTTGAAAAACTTTATATTTTTGAGCAATCTGTTGGCAAATTTCTTCCAAGCAAGGCCAGTCCGATTAACACATTGCTCGATTAATTAAGCAGCACAACAAAATAACCCTTGCTCAGGATCTTGAAGCAAGAAAATAAGTATTATTTAGAATCACTAAGAATGCAATCCGATCAAAAATACTCGAGCTAACATAGTAGTGTAAGAAAATAACCCTTACTAGGGATTATTGAGCAAGCTAGTCAATCCATCCAACACAATGCCTGGAATAACCGAGCAACGAAAGAAAATACCCTAGCTTAGGATCACGAAGCAAGGTCAGTCTAGCCAACACACTTCTCAAGATCATCATGCAAAGCCAATTTGGCCAACACATTGCTTGAGATTATTGAGTAGAGAATGAAAATAATAAGCCCTGCTTAGAATCACAGAGCATGTGTGATAACCCGGATTTTTAGACATCCGCTTAATTTTCATATATGGGATGATTATGTCTCTCCAAGACTATCTTTAGGAATTTTGGGATATATGTATAGGAATTTTTATATTGAAAGGTTGGGAATAAGGTTGGGTATAAATGTGACTTGTGTTAAGGTGAAAAAGTGCCTAGACCCGAGATCTCGCTCAACTCTCGCTTGATGTTTGGCTCGAGCGAAATACAGGGACAGACAGACGTCTTTTAGTAGAATGGTCATAACTTGCTCATTTGAGGTTGGATTTGAGTGATTCAAGAGGCTATGGAAAGCTAAGAGGAATATCTACAACTTTTATATTTTGAGGTTTAAGAGATAAGGACTTAATCAAATAAGAAATGGAGATTGAAGTATCAGGTCTGAATTGGAGATAGATAAGTATTGACTTGAAGTTGACTAAGAACATTGGATAAGATTAAGCCATTGGATTATTTTCTTAGTTATCCTAAGATCTGGACAAGTGTGTGGAGATGTGGAAAATGAGGAGATTTTATTTAGTGAATTTCGTGTGAAATAAGATGAATCATCTATCCAATACTTGGTGTACCCGGATTGGTGTTCTCGGGTTTATCTGTCGAGTTTTATTATAAAAATCATAACTTGGTCATATGAACTCCAAATGAAGTGATTCCAGTTCCTATAGAACCCAAAGACATAGATCTATAACTTTTATGACTGGAGTTTTAGAGAATCGAAGTGTATCAATGGATTAATTGGGCTGGAATGGGACTGATCTGTTTTAAGTGCAAACTGGAGCTCGAAAATAAATCACTTCACCACATCACCTTAGATGTTCGAATTTGATTGGTTCTCCTCATGGTTATCTGCTAGATACATGTATGAGAGCATGTGTTAGGTGGAGGAAGAGCTTCTAGAAGAATAATTAGCTTAGAACCAAACAAGAGTGAAGGACTAATCTGATTAGCCAAAACAGTCAACTATCCCCTTTGTTTCCAACCAATTGGTAACCAAACCTTGGGAATTAGGTAATGAGATATTTTCCAGCCACTCTAAGGGTGCTAAGGAGGTCTTGGACGTGTGGCCAAAGAGGGAGAAAGTGTTCTAGAAGTCTTGAGGATGCAAGGAAAGCCAATGGCCAGATTAAGCTCATCTTGGGTATTTTGGACTTTTTGGAGCTTACTTTTATATCTATATTTGGTGATTATTTGGGGCCATTGATCTAAGATGATTTTAGATGAGGAAGAAGCATAGCCATAGGATGGAAATCATTGGAGATCTTGAGAGATATGGATGAGGCTTAGACTAACCAAAGCTGGACAACACAACCCACCTTACACGGTTTGAGCTAACCAAGGGCCTTGGTTTGTTTTCCTTCTCTTCTTCCCCAAGCCACCTATTCCTCTATATATGTAACCATCTTCAGATCATAGGAGACCTTTTGGAGGAGGAAGTCACGTTCACTTGGAGAGAAAGCAAAAGAAGAAGCCTCCCTAACCCTTGAACCTCCAAACTTCTCCTAAGTGAGCTAAGTGGGTGCTTTGAGGAGGAATGTTGCAAGGGCTAGTTGGATCATTCAACCAAGCTTTGGAGGAACTTGTAAGTATACAATTTAACTTAATCTTAACATAGAATAGGTAGATTATTGATGGAATTTAGTTTGTTGTTGGTTGGAGCTTGAATTAGGCTTGAATGATGTGTTTGGAATCTATGGTGTTTTGGATATGATTTGGTGATGGTAAAGTGTTAGGAAAATTATAAGGACCTAGATTTATGTTTTAATAAATAAAAATAAGGTTTATGTGAGAAGATTGCTTGATTTAGGTTGAAAAACCCCTTGAGCCGTGATCTCGCTTGACTGTCGCTTGATACCCGCTCGAGCGAGTTCCAACCCGTGACTTCGCTCGACTGTCGCTCGACACCCGCTCGAGCGAGATACCCTGTTTTGCTTAGATTTAGGGTTTCTTAGAATAGCAGTGGTGTTTCAAATGGGTAGAGTTATAGGTGAAAATAACTCATGTGTATAAGAGAAGAATATAAAGAAAGAAAACAATTTATATAAAGAATATGTTCCGTGTCATGACGGGAACGGCGATACGTAACGCCCGGACGATTGACACGAGACTCATCATAACGGGGACGGCGATACGTAACGCCCGGATGATTGATGAGTATGATTGATAAGTTAGTCACGTCATGACGGGGACGGCGATACGTAACGCCCGTATGACTGACGTGCCGGCAGGGACGGCGATACGTAACGCCTGTCGTGATATGAAATTGTGATCTCCACGGGGACGGCGAGACGTAACGCCCGTGTGATTGATCCTTGCGGGGACGGCGAGACGTAACGCCCGCAGTACTATGTGTATATATTTTGTGTCATAACGGGGACGGCGAGACGTAACGCCCGGATGATTGACACTAGACTCATCATAACGGGGACGGCGATACGTAACGCCCGGATGATTGATGAGTGTATGATTAATGAGTTAGCCACGTCATGACGGGGACGGCGATACGTAACGCCCGTATGACTGACGTGCCGGCAGGGACGGCGATACGTAACGCCTGTCGTGATATAATAATATGTTCCGTGTCATAACGGGGACGGCGAGACGTAACGCCCGGATGATTGACACGAGACTCATCATAACGGGGACGGCGATACGTAACGCCCGGATGATTGATGAGTGTATGATTAATGAGTTAGCCACGTCATGACGGGGACGGCGATACGTAACGCCCGTATGACTGACGTGCCGGCAGGGACGGCGATACGTAACGCCTGTCGTGATATAATAATATGTTTTGTGTCATAACGGGGACGGCGAGACGTAACGCCCGGATGATTGACACTGGACTCATCATAACGGGGACGGCGATACGTAACGCCCGGATGATTGATGAGTGTATGATTGATGAGTTAGTCACGTCATGACGGGGACGGCGATACATAACGCCCGTATGACTGACGTGCCGGCAGGGACGGCGATACGTAACGCCTGTCGAGATGAGTTAGTCACGTCATGACGGGGACGGCGATACGTAACGCCCGTATGACTGACGTGCCGATGGGGACGGCGATACGTAACGCCCATCGAGAATAAGAAATAAAAGAAACCTATGGGGTTAAGAAATAAAGTGAAAAGTATAAGTATAAGTATAAGTATAAGTGAGAAGTATAAGGTTGTATGTGATGTTGGGTCTAGCTAAGATCTAAGGTTGTATGTGATGTTGGGTCTAGCCAAGATCTAAGTTTGTATGGTAAGATGGGTATTTGACTTGTGTTGTTCCATAAGGTATGCTTATAAGTGATATGTTGATGAGTATGACTATGTGTGGTAATAGTTGAGGTTGTCTATGCTTTATTTCGTTAACTGTGTACTTGCTGAGATTTCTTGTAAATCTCACTCTTTTATGTTTTATCTATTTTATCTATCATTCCTTATGGAATGATAGATGTTGTTGCAGGGATAGATAAATTGCATTGAGACCCGATCAGCACTGGAATGCTCCTCTGAGGTACCCTGAGGGTCCTATGGAATGCTCCTCTCCGGTTGAGATGACCCCATGCACGTGATCAAGTGAAGAAGTAAGAATATTGGATGATGGTAGGATACGAGTTTTGTTTAGAGAAAACTAACTGGGTTATGTAAGAGTAAATACAGAATGTGGTTGTAAATACAATGTTATGAGAAGTGTAATTATAGTATGCCATGTGGTCTATTGATGCGAGAGTTAGATCTCTTTGCTCATATTGGTAATTTACTTCTTCCAGCTGCGATCGGCATTGCATTTCATTAGTAAGCTTAGATGCATGCATGCTGCTTTTTATGTTTACGTAGGATAAGTAGCCTTGCGTTGCTTGTCCGGATGCGTCAATTTGCGTTGTATTCAATGCGAAAAATCGGGGCGTCACAGCATGCCTCTCTGATCCAAACATTTCTCTGGATAATCAAGTAATGCAAGAATATAACCTTTGTTCAACATGATCACCAAGCAAGATCAGTCCGATCAAAACACTACTTACAATAATCAAATAGAGAAACAAGACAATCCAGGAGAGAAGAAGTTTGAGTTCATGGCAAGCTTAAATGTTGGAACCCGAAATGAGCAAAGGTGCTTGCCTCAAGGCAAGCAACATCATCTAGTATTGGAAGAGAAAAGAGTTATCACAACTTGAAGAGCAGCAATGCTCACCCAAAGGTAAGCACCTTAAAGAGTAATAGTGCTAGTCCCAAGGTGAGACTCAATAACCAGTTAAGAAAAACATATGCGAAGTTTCTCTGTGAAAAAGTAAAATAAATTAGTTGGAATATTAGTAGTTAAGTTAAGAGAGATTTAGCAGCACGTTGATCTATTCTTCTCTTTCAGGTGCCAAAAAATTGAATGAATTATTCCAGTTAGCTAGCTTTGCACTCATATTTTTTAAACATCTAAAGTAGAGGATGCTATAAAAAAAATTGTTTATTCTGTGGTCAGTTATTTTCTGTCAAAATGATTATTTCATGTTAAAATGAGTCTATTTTTTCCATAAATAATCGTCTTCATCGTAAATAATCTACCATAAATACTCATTTTTTTTTTGTAGTGGAACTAATAACATAATAAGCTACTTTTTTATGTTCAGTAATGTAACATCCATCTAGAAATTCAATGGTGGAATTTCTATAGGCTTTAGGAATCTCATGAACACTCCATAAGATTTCACGAATTGGCTAATCCTGTATGTTTTAGTTTGTCAGCATAGTCAGTGTTACCACTCATTATAGTGTTAGAAGTGTATTTTTATTTAATTTAAATAGTTATAAATATTGAAATACATTATGGTTTGCACCATTAGACTCAGTTGATTATTTAGAATTTTATGGCGCAATAATCTTATTTTCAGTTTTCGGTCGATATGCTTGTTAGAATTTGCACTGTGGTTTTTTTGAGGCACTTTGAGGTTGAATTTCATTAGACGAATTGTACTTTTATTTTAGTGTTATTATTCAGAATTTTTCAGTGCAAAATTTAGTTTTCCCTTTCCTGGAATAATAATAACCTCCTTGGTAGCACCTAGCGCAGTGTTTTCAGAATCACAGTGTGAGACGTCTAAATTTGGTTAAACAAGTTTTATTTAGACACTTGACAAGATTTTTGACACACTTGATGAATATTATTTGACACTAGTAGTATTTGACACTTGGTACCAAGAGGAACCAATAGATTTTTTGAGAATGAATCAATGGGTGAGACCGAGCCACCTAAGCAAAATCTTATTTTTCATCTGATTGTTCAAATTGTTCTAAACCAAAGAGGGTTCCAACATAGAAAAATTCTAATTGGTGGAAATTCAATTGAAACACAAAAACTTGGTCGAAATTAAAATTCTAAACGGTTTCTCCAAATCCTAAAGTTGGCCTCCAAATCTTTTTTAATCAATATCTAACATTGTCTTTAATCACTTGATTAAATCACTTCCATATGCTATTAGTTCCTCAAATTCATGTTATTATATCATTATTGAACCTTTTAAACCTTGAAATTTTGATTAGGCCAAGAAAAATGGAATTTGAACTTAATAGTATCCCAAACATTAACCAAACCCCCTTTGAACTCCAAATTGAAGCCTACTTGGTAAAGGCCCACAAAGGCTCACTAAAGCCCATGAAATTGGTCACCTTGACAAAGTTTCTCGAGGAAGTTTCCTTCTCCTACATAGAATTCCATCCCCTGCTCTTGGCTGCACTAAATAGTACTATGATGTGAAGTACAAATCCACCTTATCTCCCTCCATGCTTCACAGTTACGGCAGCCAGCCTTACTCCTTACCATTTTTTACTTTATGTGATCTAATCACCTTCAATCAAAATTCATTTAAGTTTATAACTTCTCCCTCTAGAGGTTTATGGTCGTGCAAGACCCCATTAACATCATTTCATCATCTTTGCACCCCACTCTTAAGGAGAAACCCGAAACAGCTCTCTCGGGTAGATTTTTATGTCTTTTTGTGTGGTGATTTTGGCCCTTTATAAGTATTTTCTTGCTATAACTACTTCATGAAAGTTCTTCTTCTTTGAGTCTAGTTTCCGTGGATATATTGTTTGTTTCATCTCATGATCATTTGATTGGTCAAAAGTAGTTTTAACCATGAATGGTCATTCTGAGTGTTAAATTGGAGTGTGAGTTGTATTTTGGAGTTTTGACCAAGTTAATGAACATATCTTGGTCCGAAACATTTATGGAGTATTGTTAACATATGTTTATGAATGATCATTGTGATTTTGTGGTATGACTAAAGATTTTGAAGATATTTTCCTTGAATCTAGAAATATGAAAACTAGAAACGGAAACTGGAAGAAGTTTTAAATTGAGATGAATTTAAAATTTTAAAAATTGGGTATTTTATAAATGTTCTCAACTTAATATTACAATAATATTGGATTGAATTGATTAGAATTTAAGATTCAAACGGGCCTAATCATACAGATTAATGTACATGAGCTAGCTAGCTAGCTGTAATATGCATATGCCAAGCTGTGTTATTTTTTTATTGCCTAGTGATCATATTGATGTGATTACGTACTAGCTACCATAACAATCAATAGGGACGTGCGTTAGTTGTAATTAATTAATAAGTTGATTCGTGGAGAATGGAAAACTATTCATCATATTTTAGTACTTTTGCCTATTAATTATTTAATAGTATATTACAATATGATAATTAAGAGAATGATGAATAAATTATAAATAGAATTTCTCAACAAAGTAAAAAAGTACTACTAGACAGATTTGTGAAATTTTTGAGAGACCATGCATGCAGCTTTTAAGTTCTAGCCACTAGAAGGAATTGGGGCTTTTGTCACCAATTTCTTTTTCACGACATGCGGTCGTGGTAAAAAGTGACCTATTGACATTATATTGTTTGGTGAGTATCAAGTACTACTTTTTGCCATCACATGTCAATGGTGGAAAAAAATGGTGAGAAAAAAAGTATTTGCCGCGAAAAAACTTGTTATTGCCACAAGGTTAAATTTGTGGAATACAAAGAAGAGTAGAGATTATGATGTTTCTAGGAAAAGAGTTTTTCCAGCGAGTTGAACTTCTTTTTGCAGCAACAAAATGTCGTCGCAAATTGTGTTAGTAACAAAACCCATGATTGGTGGCTTTCTATTTTTTTCACGACTTATTTCTCTAATAGCAGCGACTGGTTTTCATGACAAAAAGTCTCTTTATATTTTAAATCTTTTCTATGCCCAAAGCTACACTAT
The DNA here is from genome assembly GCA_036559045.1 of Platycarya longipes. Classification (NCBI taxonomy): domain Eukaryota; kingdom Viridiplantae; phylum Streptophyta; class Magnoliopsida; order Fagales; family Juglandaceae; genus Platycarya; species Platycarya longipes. Next base: position 18,647,937 of record CM071793.1, on the reverse strand, counting down.
TTGAGTGAAAGAAATACCTTTTCCCCAATTCAAAATCTAGAATATTGGAAATCTCTCGATACTTCTCTATCGTGCTTGCCTCTAATCTGCAGCGCTGCGCCACCACTGTAGCGCTACACCACCATCACCTCAACGACGAATACGCCTCGTCAAACTCAGTCTCCCCACGACGTCTCTCCCTCCCGGATCTCCTCCTCCCCAGAAACAAGTCGAGTTTCCTCTCAACTTCTCCACGTCGTCGTCGCAACCCGCACTCATGCCAGTAATGTATGCTTTGATATGAGATTTTTTTTTTTTTTTGTGATTTTAGGGTATGTATTTCGAGATTTTTTCTTGGTTGTACGTATTTGAATTTTTTTCTTGATTGCATTGCGTGGTGATATGTTCTTGCGAACTCGAAACCCTAGTTTTTGTAGATCTCCCATTTTATCTGCCATCCAAAGCTGCATTTCTAATCTTTGTTATTTGTGGGTTTCTCTAATAAACTATTATTATAAAAGGGTCCCGAAGTGAAGCAAGACGTGAAGATGTAATAATAGTTGATAGTACCTTTTTAAAATTTAATAATACATTCATCAATTTACATTACAATTCCTTCACTCAGTCACTTGCTTATTGCAGAGAATTAAATAGCACTACTTAATCATATTCCTTGATAGTGCTTGTTCAGGTTTATACATTCTTATCCAATGATTTTAGTTCCATGGTTTTCTCTTATCATGATAAGAGAAAACCATGGAACTAAAATATTGGATAAGAATGTATAAATTGGGTAAGAAATTATCTAATGCACAAATATATTGTAAAATAGAACTAGCCAAAGATTGCAAACTTAAGTGTAGATAATCTAGAGAAAAAAATATGGCATGCTGCCATCATCTGACATTTAATGGAGAAAGAGCCTCAGAGTAAAAGGGTAGGATTTTTGCCAATGGATTATAGTGGTGTTTTGAAAATCACATGCAGACTTGTGATGAAGGTTAGAAGTTTTAAGCTTACTTCTTTGGTTGAGATGATTTATTTCTCAAGCAGTTGTTGAGCTAAAGACTTTGAAGTTTATTAAGATTTAGTAGATTGCATGTATACATAGGCACCAATGGCATAATCCATGAAAACTAACTCTCTGTTGTTCCTATTTATTTATTTATTTTGTTTCTCTATGTTTTAACTCATAACATCTTCATTATAGTAAATACTTAAGTTGTTAATTGACCATTTTAGTTTGATTTATATCTATGAATTTATTTTTTGTTTCTTTGTGATTTGTATAAAGAAATATCAATCCTATTAAAAGTTGAGCATTGATGCAGTAAATATCAACCCTCTTAGAAAATATTATTGATGTAGTAGCTTAGTTGAGCATGTTATATTAATTTAGAAGTTCCATTGTTTGTACCAGAGCAGGACATAAGTTAAAAGCTGATATTGAATAGCTAGGAATTGATGTTTCTTAAAGTAGCTCTTGATTCAAGGTTGTCCATTGGAGATTTTTTTAAATGCTTACTTCCGTATGTTTTTGTATTCTTGCCTATTCTCAATCCATTTGTCAAATTAAGCTATAGATACAGATGCTCATAATAAGTCACCATTTTCTGTTTTTATTTATTGTTTGTAATTTTGAAAAGCTTGTTTTACTTTTATCTGAAACTTTACATAATTGATGCTTTCTAGGTGGCCTATTCTCTGATGCAGTAGGATCCTTGTATTGATTAAACAAAGCAATTTCTGAAAGTATCTCAATCTTCTGTAAATAATTTTCCAACAAACTTCTTGATTCATAAATTAGCAAGTAGCCTACCAATTATGGTAAGACACTTATAAATTGTCCAGGTTTAGTTACTTTGACTCGTATATCATTCTGTCTTAATTGCATTATAGCAATTCCTTAACTTACCTGCATTGTCGTTTTGTCATCTATGGCGGCAACTCTAGTTGAGATATGAAAAGATTCAATTCTGACATATTGCTTTAAAATACTTGTAAACTTCATTTTGATTGTATTCTATCTTAGGTAATTGCCAGAAAGTTAGTATTTAATATGAATAATCATGATTAATCGTGAGCAACCACATGTTAAGTATATGCAAGCTTTCTAAAAGATTAGTAACTAAACAAACTTAATAGCCCATAATCATTAAAACTCAAATTGCATATAACAATAATCTTAAAATAAAAAAACTAAAAATTGGAGAAAAAAAAAACTTAAACCTTCATTTCTTAAACTTTATGCACTTTTAAAAGTTTATAGTAGTGAGTTACTTCTAAAACTTTATGTGTTATTAAAAATCCAAGATCTTAATTTGTTTCTATTCATACGACATTTTCTGATTTCAATTAAGAGTTTAATTAAAATACTTGATGGATTCCACTGCTATGCTTCAATGGTTACACCGTATTGGTTCTTTTCTATAATTAAAACACTTGCCTATACATATACTCATCAAGGTATTGAATTTTGGTATACTTAGCCTATTCGATACCTAATAGCACACATGCATGCAAGTTTGCTCCATCTTCACCAGAATTCTTGTAGCTTTTACCTGTTAACTTAAGTAGTCAAAAAGTCATATTGAAGTGTTACATTATACAAAGCATACGATAACATTGAAGGCTTCTCTGCTGTGACATGATGAGAAAAATGTATCATAAAAAACAGAATAAAATATGATTGAAATGTGAATGGCTTTGTGTATTGAATGTGATTAGAGTAGGTTAACGAATTGAATTACTGCTGATTGTGTGAACTTTGAACTAGTTTTAGTTAATCTACTTTTACTTAAAATAAAAATAAGAAAGTGCTTTCTTGTTTTACACATTTCCACAATGGCAAGTACCATTCTTGCTTGGAGGTGTATGTAAATGTACACATCCATGCCAGTTTTTAAGAGCTTCATAAAAAAGGAAAATGAATTTTATATTTTATACTATTATGAACTATGGTATGATTACATGGAACATATCTCTTCTCGCTCCATCTGTTCTCTTTATTGATGTGTTTGATGTTCTCTGTCTTTAACTTTAATCCTCTATATTTAATAGTGGCAATGTTGAATACTGCAAATGTGATTATGTGTAATTTTTTTCTCATATGATTGTTTTTGTTCTTGTGAATTTTTTCTAGGTCTTGGTTCTACCTAACTTTTTGTAATGTTTGCTTGGATTATATTTTTGTAACAAACCTGCCTAGAAGTTGTTGTGATTGTATAGTTATGTAATGTACGTGATTGTAACAAACCTGTGTAGAGCATATTTAGTTTTTTTTTTCTCATGGAGTTGATCCTTTGGCTCCCTCAAATGTTAAACTATTACGAAACACTTTACTGTTAAGGTATTAAGAAAGATCTTACCTTCTTTTGCATAGCATCCCACACAACAAATTATTTTTTAAGAAAAGTTGAACATTTTCATTAGTTGTGCTTTGATTTGGTTATTAAGCTATTGGGTAGCATTTCTTTGGTATTAAGGTAACAGCCTATTCTGTTTTTGTTTTTCATCCTGATATTTTCAAAAGTATTAAACTACTTTTGAAACTAATCTTTTCTTTTAAAAATGATATATTTTCTTGCATATTTGTTCGATCTATGGCTATATATGTGTGTGTGTGTGTGTGTGTGTGTGTATGGTTGTCAACTTACTTCTAGAACCTTTGCATACACTATGTCATTCTTTTCCTTTTCTCACTTAATTTTGCTAAGCCAATCTTCTTAGTTCTAAGAACAATGCTTGTGTGCACTGTCCTTTGTTTTCATCTCATGGGCCCTTACAAATTTGGGAACCTATAATATATTTATTTATTTTAATGCATTCTCCTTTGACTTTGCAGATGCTACACTTAGAAGATTATCATGAGAATGCTATTGTTTCTATATGAAGTAAGAAACCTCCCATAAAAGAAAGAAAGCGGAAGTTGCTAACATTTATTCAAGGTATATAGTTCCCTCCAACTATAGAATTTTACACTTTGATGAGTTGCACCTACTATTCTACTGATAATTGTACCAATGGGCTGCTTTCTCACATTTATTATTGGTAATTGAATTTTGTTCCTTTTAACAAGTCTAGAACTACAGTGGTTCAATTCTTAGTGTAGTTTATGGTTTCAGTACATTTATACTCGTGTTCCACTGCAATCACAATTTATGTGCTAGCTTTTGTGTTAGAAATTAAGGGCTTAGTTTTTTTTTTTATCAACTGTAAGGACCCAATATTTTTAAAATTTTGTGAAGGGACCAAGATGACTTCTTTTTTTTGTAGAAATTAAAGCCTCAACTGTATTGCACCTTTCTTTATTGTAAAATTATTATATGCTATAAATTCGAGATGCTCTATTTTTGGTTTCCCAAATCATCATTAACTGGTTGTTTTGCTATGTTATAAAGTGTATTTCGAATATAGAGGGTTGATGAAAAAATGGAACCATTTGTTTTAGTTGAAAGCTTTTGTCTTTTTCAGATTTGACCTCTTTTAATGTCATTGTGGAATTTATTTAGTTGATGCCTTGCATGCCATGTATTTTCCAGATTTTTTTATATATAGCCATGTATGTTGAAGATAGCCACTATAGTGTTTTGTTTTGGATATTTAAAATGGTTGGGCTTTTTGTAAACACACTTGTTGTAATCTTGAATAACTTCTTGAAATGATTGGTTATGTTAGAGAATTTGTTCTTATGGCTTTGTTTTAGGGAATTTTCCGAGTTTTCTTATTGATTGTGAACTAATAGGTAACTTAATGATAGGCAATTATATGTGTCACACGAAGATAGTTACATTGTGTTTATTATATAGCTTTGTGGTAAAAAGCCCAAAATCTTGTAGTGTTGTAAGAATTGGTTTGAATAGTGAACATTGGTGGATAAGATATTTGTGAACTATTTTGAACTTGTTGGGGGATAAGATATTCAGTTTTTCTTGACTGAAGCCTTTTCAGAACTTTTTTTGTGGATGCCTATATGTGTTGGGATAAGTTCTTATAGTTGCTTTCAATGGTTTATAGCATATACTTTATCATTTGAAAATATGAGACAAATTGCTAACCTAGTAGCTTATATATTGCATTGATGTGTTCATATGATTGATGTTGCCACGAGATGATAAGGAAGTCATACCATTCCATAAAAGATTACACAACAACTACTAGTGGAGATAAGTATAGGGCTCAAATAACATGGACAATGCTACAAACTAGGGCTGATCGGGGACAGTAATAAGGTAATGAACTTTAAACTCCCTGTATTGGAAATTATGTGTTAGAGTTAGTTTGGATTTGCAATAAATTGACACACACCCTCACCTTGGGCAATGCCTCCAAGCGCATTTCATGCTCGCTTTTTTTTATTTAATCAAAGTTGACTTATTTGTGTCGGCTTTTTTTAGCAACCATTGAGAATTAAACTTCAAGGCTTTTTTTGGCAAAACATACATGTCAATTGTTTGGAAGCAAACCTATAAATTTGATCGGTCAGTATTTGATTGGTGGGCAAATTACTCATGAAATTTACTCCTGATCATATGTTTTTGAACAAATGATCTACATTCTCATCAAATTACATAATTTGCTTGTTCTAAGACTAAACTTTTAAAGTTTAGTGGGCATTTTGATTGAAAAATACAACGGTAGCTTTACGATGAGTATTAGAATTAATTCAATATTTTACTGTTTACAAGATATGCTTTCCTTAAACTACTTATGATCAGGTAGCGGGTAGTATTTAATTGTTTTTGGTAAACAAATTGGGTTTGTATTTTTCATCATGTTTTTGGCAAACATTCTGAAGCTTCATTTAGATTAGTCTTTTAATATTTATGGTGGCAGTACTTGTAATAGTTTTATCATTAAATTGAGTCATCCAGGCCTGCATCCATTGGCTCACTAATCCCAATTTGTTTGAGATGTTCAGTTTTAATAATTGAGCTAATGAATTTTTATTTTTGCTTCACCTTGTATCTATATATGTTATATGGCAAGGGCTAAATAAATAAACTTTAAACACAAGTGTGTTTTACAACAATTGTTATTAGAAGCTTCCTAGCCCATGAAATATCATTCATTCTAAATAAATTGAGCTTGACAAATATTATTTTTATGAGTTTCAAGTAACATTATTCAGTAGCTCAAGAGGAGATGGAGAGGCAGAGTTTCTCCTTGGCAATCACAGATCTCAAAATTCTTAAAAAACCATCACATTCATTCTCTCTAATTTGTCCATATTTGCTGCTTGTAATTTACATCTGATGTGGAACAATTCCATACAACCTCATCATATGTAAACAAGGTAGAAGATTTGAGTTGGTAATTTGGGTTGTCACAGAAAAACATATATGTAAACAAAGTAGTTAGCTTGGTTTCATTTAATGTACACTACATGATTTGTGGATATGATGCTGGTATAATACTATGTTGCCAATTCCAAGTTATTAATCCCTTTGTGGTTGGAGCATGTCTAGATTTATTAGTAGAAGTAGTAATTATGTATGTTTGATGAGATTGTTTTGGACTATATAGTTTGAACATTAGAATATCATTTAACCTATTTGTCACTATATTACTCCATGGAGTAAAATATTTAGCCATGAGTTCATTTGTTTTTGTCACGAAATAAACTCACGTATATAAATATTTTGTCACGAGTCCTTTACCTATTACCAGAAATCAATTCGGTGTTAACAAAGTATTTTCTACAACACATGCAGTGACTATAATATTTTTAGTGGCAAATACAATGGTGTGAAAAAATACAGAGTGTAGTCATGTAAAAATTTATTCTTACAAATCGAAATCATTCCAAAAATTCTTTTGTCACAAATCAAAGTAGTGGGAATAACAATTATACCGCAAAATATGCCGCGACATGTTAGTGGATAAAGACCTTTTCCGGCTTGTTGTCTCCTTAAAAACATCATCTTTGGCACTATAATGGAGTCAATGGCAACCTCATTTGCCAAGAATTTTGTATGTTATACCCACAATGACAAGTGGTAGAAAAAAACTTAGTATTTGCCATGAAGTAAATTTGGTGAAATTTTTTCGTTAATGGATTATATGTCACCAACATCCCACCAACAAATTTAGTAGAAATAAAATATTTTCCACATAACATATATTTTTTCCACCATATATCTTTTTGGCAAAAGATCGAAAATCTTGTAAGGGTTAGTGGTACGTAATTTTTTATTTTTTATTTTATTTTGAATTTTAGATTTCTCGTGATCAGCTATTTAAATATACTAGCAGCTTATCATGTATTTGCATATATGCTTTAATTGGTCATTTCACCTTAAGTGTTGTTTGGATATCAAAAACATCTCAATCCATATCATCTTATTTAATTATTATAACTTTTTTAAATTCATAAACAAAATATAATAAAAAAAATCAAACTTTTTAAATTTCAAAATAAAAATTATGATATTAAAAATACTATTATAATAATACTTTATTCAATTTTCATTTTAACTCATTTTATTTTAACTCACTATATCCAAACCTCTCCTTAATCATGATTGCATGCCTAGCACGACATATACCCAGAGGCAGAATTAGGATTTAATATTTAGGGGGGCGACCGACAAAATGTATGGTACGTATGAGGATAAATTATGTATATTTTTTTACGTGATTATATATAAAAATAATAATCATACGTTAATTTTAGTAATTTTTTTTTTAATTTGGGGAAATTTTAATTCTATATAAAATATATATTTATATAATATACAAAAAAATTTAAAATTCTTGGTGGGCTACACCCCCCCCCCCCCCCTTCTTCCTCCTCCTCTAAAAGCCAACGTGGTTCCGCCCCTACATATACCTACCTTTCTTTGTTGTAGAAAAATTAATTGAAAAATACAAGCGATCGATGCATTCAATCTTTAATCACCAAACCTTAATATATATCGACCTGTGATCAACCAGCTAGTACTAGCGCAACGTCACTTATACTTCCACTCTCGAAACCAAAGTGAGTGGCCTTCGTTCCTGTCGTATATATATGATCTATATCACATGATATAAATCTCATCTTACTTTAGGGATAATTCGAACATGTATATATTGATTAGACGGCTTTGATTAAATGTTCCTAATTACGAATCCGATGAAGATATGATTTTGTATTTGAGGTCGAGTGATCACTCGAATAAATCGAAACCCCCGGCCCCAAGGTGATAATTCTATTTATATATATGCCACGGAAACCAATAGATTTTACGTGTGCAAAAGCATGCAGCATGCACGCACTTTTCTTTTCTGCCTATAAATTATCATCATGCTCTTCATGAATCGGCCTTACTGAAGAATAAGCATATATGATCACTTTTTTTTTTCTCTTCGATGTTGTGTGTGTGTGTGTCTGTATATATATATGTGTGTGTGTGTATATATATATATATACACACACACACACACGTTGCCTCGTTAAGTAAAAAGTATATTTTCTAAAAATAATATAATTTTTTTATAAATTTTTAACAAGCATTTATAAATAATAACAATTCAAATATAACGATACTATGAATAATAAAGAAACTAAAAGATATTGGATATTCTAGCAATAGCTTTCTTAGCAAAATATATAAATAAACTTAAAAAGTCAAATATGTATTACATAAATTTGTCTTGATATTTCTCCTATAAAGCGTTCTCCATCCAAATAAAAATTTGGTTTGTGTCATCATCACCTCTGTGATTTCCTTTCTCTCAAGAATAGGCTAAATTCGCATTCATAAATATTAGGATAAGACAAGAGATCAATAGACAAATATTTTTATTCAAAATACAGATAGCAATTTTAACATCTTTTATATGTGAAAATAATGAAAAATCTGCACACAAAAAATCTTTTGCCCCAGATCTAAATTATAATTATTAAAAGAATAAATTGTGAATAGTAGATCAATTCAAATTTGAACAAAAAGGAGTACCTGGGCAAGTTAGTAAAATATGTATTGTTCCAGCTCATTAAAAAATGGAATGCAATAAATATAAGATAATGATGTATAGGTTGTTGGGATTATTTCTCAGACATAGATTTATTGGTTATAGGTGAGTTATAATTGATTCGTTGTTGGCTAAATAGATAGACCTTGTCTATATTTTTTGTTTTTGGAGACTTAGAATATATAAATAATTCACTGTTAAATATAGGATCCTGTAAATGTTTTTAGTTTTTGGTTGTTGGCTAGGGATAAATAATTTCTTCTCATATTGGAATTGAATCCAGCGGGATGTTAGATTAATTTTTATAAGTGACTGCCAGGAGGGTGAGATTATTAACTGTTAAGGGTTGCTACATATTTTTTACCCACCTATTTCACAGCACTTATATATTTTAATGCTATAAAATCTCCATGCATTTAGGTGATCTTGGGAACGATCCATTAGACCTCAATGTGCTCCATTTGGTACATGTATTGTGGGACGATTTTGACACCACAAGATATGGCATGGTTCCGTGCTTACTGCTAGTGAAGTTGGGAAGTTGTGAAGGCCATAAGTACTTTTTGCTACTCCTAGAAGTAGTTTCCTGCCCAACAAGCAAAGCTATTTACGGGGATAAAATACAATATGTAATTACTATATATATATATATATATGTTATGGAGCTTATAATCTGTACGTGTAATTTATCGCATACTTCTTAAATATTTTTGGCAGTGTTATATATATGTTGATGTAAGCCACGTGCAGGATGGAATACGTTAACTACAAGAAAATAGTCCATCTCTGGCGAATTTAAAATCGCCAACAATAAAATCGTTGTGTTTATTATCATTTGCAGCGAATTTATTTTTCGCCGCTTAGGTTTAACAGTTCCACTTTCCTCTAACTTATTGAGGCGATTATATCTACTATTGCGGCGAATCATTCGCTGCAATAAACATTATTCTTTAACAAACGCGCCAAACACTTAATTTATTTCCCCCCAGCCTTCGAGTTCCGCCCCCCCCCCCCCCCCCCCCCCCCCTCCTCCAAACTCCCTCCCTTTCTACACGACTTCATCATCTCCCCCAAATCATCTCCCCCAAATATTCGTTTCTGATCTTGGCGAAACGCCATTCACTCCGCAATTTAATTTTTCTGATTGTAAGAGGACTCTCAGGGTGGTTCATGGAGATGATGGGAGGTGAGTCTGAGCAAGATAACAGCCTTCGAATTCCCCCCCCCCCCCCCCCCTCTTTTCTACGCGACTTCACCATCTCCCTCAAATACTCGTTTCTCTCAAAGAAACGCCGTTCACTCCGCGATTTAATTTCTCCGATTGCAAGAGGACTCTCAAGGGGCGTTCATGGAGACGACGAGAGGTGAGTCTGAGCAAGAGTAAGGGTTTGGAGTTGAACTTTCGATTTTCTCCAAAATCCCCAAATCCGTAAGTGATCCTCCACCGAAGTTGGTGTTCTTGGAGCTTGTTGCCTCGGATTTCCGCCATTTGCTTGGTTTCCTCCTCCGATTTGGCGTTCTGCGATTTAATGTATGTGTTTCTTAAATTCCGCCAATTTCAGTTTTTTGATTTATTATCATAAGTATCTGAATAAATTACTTTGTGTTTGAATTATGTTTGTTTTGGTTTTGAATATTAGAGTATATGTGCAAGAATTGCTGTCTTAGGGAATATTTACTCAGGGATTAGTAGTTTACTCGGGGAATATTTCTCGTACAATTTCTCTTTGTCTCGTCTAGAACGAGAATTGCTGTTGATATATGAAAGTCACATAATGCATGCATGATTGGGGATGAAAAATTCTAGGACAAGGACTTCTAAGGATCTTTGAGTTTGTGCAAACCACACATGCAGGTTTGAATAGGGCATATTTAGCTTAGCTCGAGTTAGGTGATGATCAAAGTTGTGTTAAAAAATTATGGTAAGACAGTAGACCAGCATCTACTGTATTATCTGGAACTATAACTTTATCTCTATGTTGAGTGTGTTGAGTGAGGCTCGGACTGTCAAAGTGCCAGCTCATAGGGAATAATAATGAGATCTGATATTCTGATTGTCATTAAAAAGCCTTACAAATTTGGCAGTCATTGATCTGTATATCCCAACTCTGTTTTTTTTTTTTTTGATAAGTAAACATAAAAAGATGTGGTGGTGTTATGGGATTATATCCCAGCTCTATTTTGAAAAGGATTTTGGGAAGAATGATACATATGGAAGAGGAGTACTATGTAATGTTGGCCCGTTTGGATATAGAGCTGTCTTTTGTAGTTAATAGAAATATTGAAATTCAAATAATATGTCTCTCTGTTTTTTATATTGCATGACTAAGCTCTGTTTTAAACATAAGGTGGTTGTGCCTGCAGGTTGGGAAGCATACGGTGGTTGGTTGTTGTTCAAGATTGGTCCTGCTCTCGGGGGTTTAAGCGATTGCATTGCTGTCTTAGGTAGCCACAAACTCTAACTTCTGTTTTAAGCTTAGGTCTACTTGTGTGGTGAGTGGCTGATAAATTAAGTAAATTAAGTAATTTTAGAGACATGATCACTATTAAAAATGATATGTTGTTTACATGCAGGTGACCATATGAGGGACAATGGCCGAGGTCGACCCAAAGGCCGAGGGACCCATTCTAGACGTTGAGTTCATCCCATATCCCGTGCTAGACGGCCACACAGCGTCTCCATAAGTGAATACCACAGCCCGGAATTGGCTGATGGGGGTGGATCAGGTTATGCTTTTTGGGTTGCCTATCATTCTAACATTGTTCAGTCTTCTGAAATGTAAGCTTGAAGTTTTATGGATGTTAGTCTTGGGAAGATAAAACCTGGATTACTTTAATGCCTCAACAACCAGCTTGGATTCTCATCAAAACAGAGGTTCGTCTGTTTCACAACCACTCTTTGATAATTCTTTAAGGTATTTCATTTTCTTTTTCAGGTTACCTGACCACTGCAATTTTTCTAATTTCAGGTTTCTTTGCTGCTGTAAGTTTTTTAAACGCTAGCTGTTTGTGTATGTGATTTTTGAGGGGGAGATTTGAAGAAGATGAAGATGAGCTTAAAGACAATTTGAAGTATGAAGTTAGGGCTGTAGTTTAACCAAAATTAGGTCAGTTTCTAAGTTTTTCACTTACCAAAATTAGCTATTTGTGTAATTTGATCAGGTCATTAGGTATTTGGAGAACATCTTGACTCGTATTGGTAGGTAATTTCCCTGTTCAATCTTTTCTATTTGCGTTGATATTAAGATGGATGATTGACATGAACTTACACTTTATTAAATAAGATTCACTGGCATTTTATTTTGTTCTTTGAGTTGTTCTTTCTTAATTTATTTTGAATTATTCATAGGACTAGCACAATTAGAATCTTGGTGAAGTGACCTAGTTCTTATTATTCATAACAGATCATCCCATTCTTTTGTACTTTTATTATTCTATTTTTTCTAGTCTAAAATTAAATTGCAGAAGACCAAGAATCTGGACCTACATTAATATTTTGTAACCTAGTGCATCGTTATTGTAAATGAAACAAAGACTCTGAATTCGTACCTCTGCTTTCCAATTGTCATTGTTAATTAGAGAATGGCGGTTCCTAATCTTTGTTTCTGATTTTCCTTCCATAGTTGATATCATTTCAGCAATCGAATTTGACAGAACTGGTGACCATCTTGCTACTGGTGACCGTGGGGGCCAGGTGGTTCTCTTTGAGAGAACTGATACATAAGATGTATGTGCTTTCTATGCATATCTAGTCTAACAAATGCAATATTGATACAGTACGTAGATTAGTTAGTAAGTCTTAATGGCTATGGGAAGAGGAAAAGTGCTTAAAAAATTTATAGATGTTATGAAGTTGGACACTACGTATTAATTTATAGATTTTTTGAAGTTGGAAAACTCTTAATGCTATGAGATTGTTAGCTGGTAGAAGTGAATAGATAAATTGCTTATTGAGTATGTCAAGCTGCATGGTGATGTTCCCTTCCACCTGGTCTTTCTGTCTTTTTGTCTTTTTGTCTTCATTTTTTTTTTCCTCAAATTGTTCTTCTCTGTAGTTACTAATTTTTTAATAGACTCACTTATTTTATTACAACTCAGGAATCTCTCTATCTCTCTCTCAGAAGAAAAGCTTAGTTAAAACTAAGTGTTTAAATTTTTCCTTTGGTTATTTTTCTTTGAAAGGTAGAATGTCGGTGGCCGTGGATTGAAGCGGATTTGCAACAAAGATCATACGCCTGAAGGGAAAAGATTAGATGATTTGATGGAGGATAATATCACAATTTATGTTTTCAAAACTCAAATAGCCAAGTTTTTTTAATTTGTAAAAAACATTAATTATATGCCATTCGTGTATAGAGTACGGAAATTAATATAAAACAAGTTTACTATTGGATGAAAATTGATTATATGCCATTTTACATTTCAATTTTGGTTTGATCTTCTATTTTTGGTTTAGCATAACAAATATTGTAGTGTTTATTAATATTGTAAGTGAGTTGGGTATATAAAGAGCCACTAGCAATATTAAAAAAAAGGGTACTGACAGTACATTAAAAAAAATGTATTTGTAGCCAATTTATAATTGCCCCAAAAAAAAGTTAGAACATTTTTATTCAACGGGCAAAAATTATTTTCCGTAACAAATTGGAACATGCAGTTTTTTTAGCAGCGAAATAGAATTCACTGCAAATATCTCTCACGGGTAGTATGCAAATCCGGAATATCTATTGCGGCGAATATTGCGGCGAATTTTTTTTAAGTTTGCAACGAGTATAATCGCCGTAGGTAAGTTTTTTGTTTGGGTGAAAAAGTTTATTCGCTACTTTAGTTTATAAGTAGAAGTGGCAATATGTTATACGATCTATTAACCCAACACGAATATGATACGATAATAGCGGGTTAGGGTTTAGTCTTAATGGATTTCGGATTAAAATGGGTTGACACGTTACGACACGATTGCTTAACGGGTTGATAGCGGGTCAACCTATTTTAATCCGCTATGACACTTTATGAAAGTTAAAATTACAAGTATACCTTTACATTTAAAAATAAAATTGTTAGAATCTTAATTTTGATATTTTTCTTGTTTAGATTGTAATTCATACTTGTAGTTAGTATTATAATTTTTATAAATATTGTAGTTTTAACATATGTATAAAATTATGCTAAGTTTAATTAAATCAAACGAGTTAATTTTGGACATATTCAACACATTTATATAAACAGGTTGAAATGTATCATATTTTGTCGTGTTAATTTATTTCGTAATATTCACTAATGGATCCTAACGGATTGACACGACACGACACGTTATATTAACGGGTCGTGTTAGGGTTTGAGATCTTGACACGATAAGCTTAACGAGTCGGGTTATGGTTATCTATATAGTATAATTTACATATCTTGACACGACACGAACACGACCCGTTGACACGATTTGACACCCCTATTTATAAGTGGCATTTTTATAGTGGTGAATCATCCGGCACTAGAAAATCATTATTGATACTCATAAGCAGCGAATAAATGGGTTTTTCGGCGACTTATTTTGCCGCAAATAGTATATTTTCTTGTTGTGGTTATTTAATTAGCATCCAGACAGACAACGACTTGTTATAAGCTCTCTACTTTGGGCTTCAATGCAATATATAATTATATATATGGAAATTGTATATTGAAATTGCTAGAGCATTTAATGTTGGAGTACATTTAATTAGCATTTTATTGTAAGATACAATCTAAACCAGATGTAGTAGATGAAGTGGCCAATTTGTGTAATTGTCAAAACGAGAACTAAACGCTACCAAATTTGTGGTGAATGTTAATTTACCATAAACACCGACCATGGAAATGCATTTAGAAAAGCAGCTTGGTACCCCATATATACAGCTTGTCTGTAAAAAATTTAGCCCCAAGAAATCAGTGTGGCAAAATGCTTTACCCCAAATGACTGCATTTTGGAGCTTTATCCAAGAGCTTGATCATGGCAGTTGTGTATTTGACATGATTAGTACTTGTGGGGAATAAATTATAGGGTGATGCTAGGGTGCGGTTGGGCTGCACCCCAATGTCTTTGCAGCCCACCCCCTACACCCTCCTAAACCTCTATAATTTGTATAAAAATATAATAAAAAATATTAAAAAATATAATAAAAAATACAATAAATAAAATAAAATTTAGAAAACATAATAAAAAAATACAATAAAATGAAGAAAATGAAGAAAATATAATAAAAAATATAATAAAAAACACAATAAAAAAATAAAATGAAGATGAAATTTTAAGGGAATTCGACCTCAGGCTAGCCTCCGCCGCCGCCACTGGCGGTGGGCGACATTATTCAACCCATCGGGACCGGAGAAAGCCGGCGACGGACCCATTTTTTGGTTTAAGGCCGCTCGGGGCACACCAGAGGTCGCCGGGGCTCGCCGTCGTAGGGGTGGGGTCGTCGACTCCCTCCGGTCCCGATGGGCTAGGTGGTGTCGTCCACTGCCGCCAGGGATGGCAGGGGCTGCAAAGTGGGGGGGTTCGGTCGAACCCCAGGAAAACTCTATATTATATTGCCCACAAAAAAACCACATTTGAGATGAAGATTGTAGCCGGAATTTAACAATCCACACGAACTCATGTCATGGCAAATGGTTAATTACCTTAAATCACTTATAGGAATATTGTAACAAAAATTTTGTTGTGGCCATAAGCGTAGTGAGAACAAACCTTTTCCCAGGGCAAGATATCATGGCAAATGATTAATTACCTTAAACCAATATTGTAACATATATTTTGTTGTGGCCATAAGAGTAGCAAGAACAAACCTTTTCCTAAGACACCATATCATAGCAAATAGTTAGTGATTGCAAACCATATCGTGGATAAAAAATAATATCCACTGAAAATTAAAGATTTGGTATTAGTAGGCATTAACCTGGTTAATGCCTTCATGGTAATTGTTATATTTGCCACCGCAACTTTAACTCGTGGCAAGAAGTCGCATTTGCCGGGATTTTTATGCCACGAATATCCCACGGACGAAATTGGTAGCAATTGATCTTTGGCCGTGAAACAAGTACTTTTAGCTGCAAAAATATTCCTTGGCTAAAACCCAAAAATCTTGTAGTAAGTAGGAAATCCCTCAAGAGGGAATATGTATTTTTGTAAAAACGAAAAGAGCAAGACCTTGGGAAATCCATGGATGAATTCTCTTAAAAATATTTGAAGGGAGAAATAGGGGAAGAAAATTTTCAAACTTTTGGAAGCCAAATGATGCTACTACTGCTGCTGCTGCTAGTATCAGTACCTTCAAGAGGGCAACGGTTTGAGAGATCAGTTGAAGAGGGCAATGGTTTGTGAGTTCTTGCAACCTACCAATTTTATAAGTAAAACAAAAAATATTTGAAATATTATAGAATATAGAATAAATAATAAGATGCAAAATGCATTTGACAATATTGCACTAAAATAAAATAAAAAAACATCCATTTTAGTGAAAGAAATTATAGAACAAAACTAAAATGAGGTCCCAGCAGCATTTAGAACAACAAAGATACCCCAACACATATTTAAAACTTCATTCTTACAGCAGCATACACCACATATTTCCCAGCTAAAGACAAAAGATTAAAAAAAATAGCATAAATAAATAAATGATGTCCATGACTCTCATGAAAAAGAAAACGAATGCACAATGGGTAGGACACTCAAATGTACAGAGATGTTATAATCATAATATCTATTATCTCCTTGATTGCAAGTTCAAGAAGATTAAAATTGGAAAGGAAAATAAATAGCCCAACAGGTAAAAACGACCTCCTCCTGACAATAGGTGTACAACTGTCTACCGCACTACTTAAGGCTGCAAATACCTTATATATAAGCAGCAATGGTTTATCTTGCCCAACTTGATGATTCTGAAGGTCCTCATGACTGAAAAAAGAACAAAAATTAAAAAACCATTTTTTAGATTCTACAATATTTTCATGCAGAAATAAAGGAAACTGCAGTTGCAAGCTCCTACATATCTGTTGGCAACTACTATTTCTTCCTGTTGAGGACGTATTTTGCAGTCTAACTTATCAGCTCCCAATCGACCGGAACCTGCAAATGTAAGGAGCAGGATGATCGGGGTCTGAAACCGCTCCGATGATTAAGTTAGCAAAAGAGAATATGATTAGAGAAATTTGCTGAAGGAAATGTCAAAATGTACCTGCCTTTAGATTCGGTCTAGTCTTATTTATAGGTGCCTGTGTTTTTCCTGAGAGGCAGTTTGAGGTAAAAGATCTATTAGTCGGGACATCACTCGACCGTCATCCTTGATAAGAATAACCTAATCTGATCCTGCCTGTCTCATCTTATTAATTAGATTTTCCTTCAATCAATGTTCAACTAGATCCTTTTGAAGATGAACATCAAATGTGGCCTTATCTTCATCCTGTTCAGTAATTAATGTGGCGTGTTTATAGCATTTGTGCATTTAAGAGGGGAAATCTGTCAGAATGACGATTGTCCGGTTGTTCATAAATGCGAGAATGATCCTGATGTGAGATGGGTCTGTAACTTGCGCTAATAAATATAATCTTATTCCTGACATTAGCATATGATCGAAGCCGACTTATTCTCTTCTTCTTCATTTGTGGTAGATAGTGATTCGAGCCGTCTCTGATTCCGGTATTTCCAGTCGAGTTCGAACACGTGTCATCCGGGTTTAGATCATGGGCTTCAGGCCCAACTCCTTTCGGGCTTGGGTTTGTTGCCAACTATCCTTTCACTTCCGTTTTAATATCTCCTAATTTATGGGAATATTCCTTGCCAAGGTTTCCGGACATTCATATTGCCAGAAGGTGAACTCACTCCTACAGAATAGTCACTTTCTTGTTGATTTATTTTTTCTAAATTTCATTTTTTTAATACCTTTCCTATTGTAAACAGAGATTTAGTTTGTTAATTTCACGTGTAAATTATGTTAAAAAAATGCACCCTTTCTATCTTTTTTTAGATCAAGTTGGACATATTTGCATTATGTGCAATTAACCAACAGAGTCATGGAAATCTAGAAAAGCGGAGTAGAAATAAAAAAAAATTAAAGAAAATAGAGGATTATTATACATAATCACTACCATAACTATTAAAAAAATTATATCAAATGAAAGTCTCGTGTAAAAAAAAACAAAACAAAACAAAACTTGGGTAACTTTAACAGGTTGGGCAAATGAAATTTTATTCAGAATATTATCGGAATCTTCTCGGCGAGATGAGCAAGCTCGGGTAAAGTTGAATCTCTCATTCTCTGTGACTGCTACACCGAGATTTTGCCCCACCATTCCCATTCTCCAGGAAATCGCTAACCATGGCATCCAAATCGTGCTCGCTAACCACGAAACCCTATGTTGAAGAAGCTTTGTAATTCAAGAAAAAAACATACAAAAATGGAGACCAATAAAAATTGCATACTTTGTATATATTCAGAATAGAAACGTTTTGTCTATAAAATAAAAAAACAAAAACAAAAAAGACGATGGCCATCGGCTTGCTATTTGCTGGTGCTGGTCAAAACCTGAAGGCGTCCTGCTTATAATTTCATACATGCAATTATCTCAGGAGAAGGTCAGAGACTTGCAAGACAGCTTCTGCACTCAAATTTGAGCCTTTCGTGTCTAGTGGAGGCCAAGATGGACAATCAATTTCTATGAAATTTGGAACCTGGTCTCTGAGCATCAACACTGAGACGCTTCAGTTTGTCCCTTTTTCGACACCTGTTTTGACAAAATTAATATATAAAAGCTGAAGAGGAACGGATCTGATGACCATGCGGATGGGAACAGATGCAATTACTCCTATATTTGGAAGCAAGTAAATCAGGTTCCGTCTTCCCTCCTTTCGTCTTCCAAAACAAGAGGCATAAGAAATCCAAATGATGCGAAGAAAGAGGCAATAGAATTCCAAATGAGACTCGACAAACTTCGTGCCATTGACGCTAAGAATTATGCTATTATTATTTTGTTTAATTGAAGGAAGAGGATCATAAAAGTAGACATTTATATTAGAAATATGATGGGGAGTATCCAAACTCAGGATACTCACCCTCATATAAACAGTGTATAATACTGTTCATGTACTGTTTATGTGAGGGAGAGTATCCTAGGTGTGGATACTCTCTAGCATTTCCCAAATATAACGAAACATAGATGAGAAAACATGAAGAGCAGACGGAATAATTGAAAAGCAACAAAAATCGTGAAATCAATATTTTTTCATTAGATAGTCACGTTATATATATAAAGATATAGATATATATATATATATATATATATATTTGTGTGTGTGCAATTTCTTGCATTAATAATTTAGGTTATATCAACGCTTAAAAAAAATAGGCACCAACACACCTCCTAAAAGAATGGAGTCTTGTACCTGCATCTTTCCGGAATAGTTTACCTTCCAAGTTTGTGTCTTGATTCTTAAACTTTGAACCTACAGCTGTGACATGATTTCTGCGTATTGCACTTTGCCCTATCTTATATTATTTAGAGTATACTATTAATAATAAAATTTATTGCATTCTCACCACTTAAATTTTTGAGAAAAGTGATAACTTTATATAATATTAGAAGATTGATAGGTCCTGAGTTCGAATCCTACTTTATAATCTATTTTATTTAATTAAATATTCTATGTCGTGTTAGACTCACTCATTAAAAAAGAATATTCTGATTTACATGAAAGAGAGGTTGTAACTATATATATATATATATTATATCATGTCTCAACTTATCACAAGCATAGCATCATGTGGTAGTACTACATAACGTTAAATTCCGATGTTAAACATTAATTAGAAATACTCTTCTCATTAGTCTTCCTTTTTTTTCCCTGAAGTAGTCATTATTTCCTTCTTACACACCACATCTTATGTGATTTTTATTTTATTTTATTTGATCTTCTTCTTGTTAACAAAAATGTGAGAGCGATCCGATGAGATTGAGATCGATTAAAGAGATAGTGAAATAATTGGGTGAGAGAAAGTAAAATGATGAGAGAGATCAAGGATTTAATGCAGAGGAGAAAAGAAAAGTGAAATGATGAGAGAAAGATGGGGATCTGATGAATAGAAAAGAAAAAATGAAAAAGAATTGAAGAGATAGAATGAGGAATTCAATGAGATGAGAGAGAGAGTTTGAAGAAAGCTGAGAGCTTGATAAGAGAGAAAATCTGATGAGATTGAGAAAAGTTGAAGAGAGAGTATAATGATAGATTATCTTATATGAGATATGGGGTGTAGGATGTTTACAATGACTGATCTGTAGAATTACTCGGACATTAAACATATATAACATTAAAACAGTTCCCTTCGGAGTACATATATATAATGTTATCAAATCCTAAGTTTGGGAACTTGTTAATTGTAAAAGGAGAAATTTCACTTTATCAGTAGTGATTTTGATAGCTAGGGAAGTTTTCAGTTGATCAAAGAAAAAACTTTTTTTTTTGTCTCTAAATATTTTTCATTTCAAGGAGATGAGATTTCATTTTCATTTTTATATATATATATATATATATATATATATACCCACTTTGATCTAATCTAATTCATTAACATAACGTGGTGAATGTTATAAATACACAATATACATATATAAATATATTATATATATAATAAAATAAAATATATATTTCAATCTTTTTGTCTAATGATCTATGTTATTTCAATCATATTGGATTTGCTTAATTATATAATTACTTCAAAATGGTGTCATGCCTCGCAAAAATATAAAATTATTATATAAAAGAAATTTAATTATAAGTCGTTTTAAAAAATAAATATATTGCTTGATGTAATTAAATATAATATATAAAATAAGTAATCGAAAATTTGTAACATCAGAAAGAAAAAAAAAACAAGAGCCTTTCTCTCTTGCATTTTCCGATAAAACATGATCAAAAAATTCTAGTATCTTTTTCGGGCGGGGGTGGCTCGAAGCTGAGACTCCAACCACCTCCTTCCTCCCCCTTTATTTTTAGTAGTTTTTCGTCGTGTTTATAGTCTTTTTCCATCGGTTTTCTTCCCGTTTTGTTCGTCGAAGCTGTTTCTCGCCGATTTATTGCCTATCGATTCTCTTCAACCCACACGCGCCTCCTCCCTAGCCCTTATAGCCGTCAATCTTTAAGTTTGTGGAGTGACTTCGCGGTTACGATGGGCGCATGTGCCATACGCATGACCTTGGTTGTGTGCATCGCACGCACATAACAACGTTCTAGAGTGGATACGGAGGCCACGCACATCTCCAGCAGGTTCCACTGCCTCGAATTCCCCTAATCTGGCCGTCAAGTCTCCTCCTCTAGTGGCCCATGGTGTACACGCGTCACTGCTGCCTTGGGTCTTTTGTCAGTGATTTGGTGCTGATTCTGGCTTCTTTATATTTCCACTTTCTCTAATTCGGATCAAGTTCAAGTGAATGTGAGAATCTCTTTCAGCCACCCTTGGTCAATAAAATGCAGCGTACCGTCTTCAGTTGCGGCTTTTAGTCACAACTTTTTAGTCTTGTTCTCAGACTACTTTGAAACCACTTTTTGCAGCATCCGCTTGTCCGGGATTAGTAGGTGTCATACTTGTGACTCTGAAACTTTTTTTTTACTCTTTTTTTTTTTTTGGTCTTTGTTGTGCGTTTGTCTTATTGGGATGATTGTTGAGAATTCTGACCTCTCTAAATTTGGTATCATTGTATCTGTTTTCTCTAATAATTAGATGAGATGAGTTGAGATAAAATGAGATGAGATGTTTATTACAAGTTGTTACAAAAGATAAAAAGTAGTAACTAGGATGAGATATTTTTTTCTTGTCAGCTAAGGAATTCCTATATGCGGTGATAAAAAGCGAGTTATATAATGAGCACTGATACATTTTTTTTTTTTTTGGAAAGAGGAACCATTCTATTAACTAGAAACGGGGATTACAAATGGAATATTGAACAAACATCCAGTGCACTAAAAGTGACTGACCATTTCTAACTCTAACTGCCAAACTCTATGCAAGTCAGAGTAATAAATAACGACTCACCAAAACTAAACCCCATAAAAGGGACAAACTCTAAGGACTAAAAGTCCTAGAGATAGGATATTTTTTTATTTTAATCAACCAAAACACAACCTAAACTAATTGGAAAAACTGGATCTCGATTTTCAACCTCAGAGGAAAAAATAAAAGGCAATACAAGAATCATTGTTGCCAGTGGACCCTCCGACCACGTGTGTGGATGTAAAGGACCCTTTAGAAAAGGCACATAGAGAGATAAAACCCCGACTGTGAGAGGCGCGTGTGAAGCACACGCCTCTTCGATCTTCTCGCATTCGATACGGTTTAGAGATCGGCACCTTAGGAGGAGAACGGCGGCACGCGTGCGGAGTCCTAATCGGCAGAGGCCTTCATAGACGACGAAGACTGCCCAAGCCAGATTCGGTTCCTGCAAAAATGAAAAAGAAAACGAAAGAAAAAGAAAGAAAGCAGGGTGGGGAAATGGGGGGAGGTGCAGGCGCTGCCTCCTCCCCCCCAAAAAAAAGCAGCACCAACGTTCATTTTTGCTAGGACTCGAGTTTGTTAAAGAGAGAACGTTTCGCCTCAATGTGACTTCTATGTAAAGTATAGTTCTGTAGAACAATTGACAAGAGGATGCACATATAATACATTTGCACTTTCACAATAATGTTGTAAAATGAAGGCATTTCTATAAAGTAATATTTATTTAACACATTGTTGTAAAATTTGTCTAAAAAATATTTTGTAGATATCATTTTCTTTATAGAATACTCTACCTGGGCGGCGCGTACAATCTTCTTGGCCTCATGTTAGGGCAAGGCCCCCTTTAAGGAAAAAGGGGTGCGAGGCCAGCTAGGCCCAAGCCCGCCCCCTACACACCTTGACCCAATCCAATATATATATATATATATATACACACACATATATAATTAGGGCTGTAAAAAGATCGAACCGGATTGGTGGAGCGGACCGGACCGGACCGGACCAGTTGGACCAAACTAATTGGTTGGATCGAACCGAGACCGGACCAGACCGGATGGAATTTGGTCTAGTCCGATCCAATTTTTTTATGAATCGGAAATTTTCGGTCCGGTCTATCTCCTCCTGGACCGGACCGGACCGGACTGGACCGAATGCGCACACACACACACACACACACATATATATATATATATGTATATATAAGTAATAGTATATAAATATAAATATTAATATTAATATAGTTTAAGAGTAGTAGTATAACATATTAATATATAATATATACTCTTATAATATTAACATATTATAATTTATAATAGTTGTAGTATAAAAGTATAAATTATAGTATATTTATGTAGAGTATTAGTAATAACTTATAAGTAACAAGTGTATTTTTATTGTTTAATATATTATTACTAATTTATTACTATTCACTAACATATAAATTTATAATATATTAATATAAATTATGTAATAGTATTATTAGTTATAGTTAACCAACTTATGATGAATTATTAAATCACTATTAACTAATTAATAATTACTCTTCTTATGATTATATATATCAATTATAAATATTAATTATTATTGTTGTTTTTAACTATATATGAAGTATGATCAATGATTATTAATAACATTAATTAATTGATATGACTTATGAGGATTAAATTAACTAATCAAATTATGTGCTATAATAATATAGAATATTAGTTATAACTTATAGTATAAGTATTAAGTCTATAGACTATAAGTTATAACTATATATTTTGTTTAATATTTAGATGATATTATAAATTGACAATTGGCAAATATGATTATTATTTTATAAACTAGTACTAATATATATTTAATAATTTATAAATTTAGGCCAAAAAAATATATTTAATTATTACAAGATTTTGGATCAAATTTAGCCCATTAAATCATATGGAGTATCCCTGGACTGGATCGGATCGCCCCTAGACCGAATTGGACCGGACCGATATGGACCGAATCCTACTCGATCCGGTCTAAGGTGAGAAAATTTTTAGATCAATTATATTTGATCTACATTTTTTCTGGATCGAAACATTTACAGCTACACCCCTGTATATAATATATTCATATATATTTGGCTTAAATACCAAATATATATATCAACCACTATTATAAAAGCGTCAATGCGAGATGAATAGTATCATTTTAGTGATTTTGTTTTTCCATTTTTGCCGCTGCATTATTTGTTTGTTTACATTAGTTAACAGTTGTCGTGATTTGCTTGTTGTTGGACTTCTGTGTTTGTATCTGAACCAATTTGGTTCCATTTGGATTTGATTTTGCATTCTTAGTTCTTGCACAGTCATTGGTGCGATGTTTTGTTGTCAGAAAAGTTGATTTAAAGAGTGATGATTAGATGGTTGAAGGCTGTGTTTTGCATTTCTGCAAGGGAACATTGAAAGAGGATTGCAAGAAAACCGCTGGAGAGGAAAAGAAAAAATATTAGCTTCCTCTGGGTAAATTTTTTTCTTTGTGTAAATTTCTTTCGTTGTGTTTCGGATTTCTTTTATCTGGGTATATTTTTCTGTTTTATTTGTTCTCTGTTCTTCGGCGCCGAAGAGGAAACATGGTTTTTTTTTATTTGGGTTGTATGATTTGCCTTTTGGGTTGTGTTGTTCCATTTATTTTGTGTGTGTTGCATTTTGGCTGTATTTTTTGGTCGTTTGGCGCCGAAGAGGGAAGAGGGTTGTTTTCTTTGGGTTGTATTGTTCGCATTTTGGGTTGTCTTGTTCCGTTTGTTTTCTCTTTGTGTTGCATTTTGGCTGTTTTTTTGGTTCCGTTTATTTTTGGGTTGTATTGTTCGTATTTTGTTTTCTCTGTGTTTTACATTTTGGCTAGGTTTTTTTCTTTGCATTTTGTTTCTCTCCGTGTTGGATTATTTGCTCTCTTATTTTTGAGTGTGTTGGATTATTTTTGGCTGTTATTTGCTCTATTTCTCTGCGTGTGAGGGTATTTGGGAGAGGGAAGAGGAAAGAGGCTGGAGTGAGGAGGCGGAGTCATGGCGCAGTGGGAAGGAAGCCTGCGGCGAGAAGACCTGGGCGTTGAAAACCTGAGAAGGAGAGCTAGGGGTTGAAGACGAACAATGCATCTTGGTAGGGGAAGAACCGCAAAATGGTGCATTTTGGGAGATAAAGATGCAGATATTCATGAAAACCCTAACGGGGAAGACCATAACGGGGATAAAGAGAGCAGTGACACGATCAATAATGTAGGCTAAGATCCAAGACAAGGAAGGTACTTTTACATTCAGATCCTAACCCCTTTCTTTCTGTCTTAATTTAAGTGGGAAAGAAATTTTGAGCTTACGAGATGTCACGGTGTGCATGACTTCATAAGAATTCCACCGAATCAGCAGCACTTGATATTCGCAAGAAAGCAACTCGAAGATCATGTTTGCTGATCTTCAGATTAACATTCAGACTATGGCTACCATGTTTGCTGGCTCAGTGCTAATGAATTGTGTTGAGCAACCAGCGGCAGCTACCGATGCAAGTTGTGACTTTGTGGCTACCACTCCTCAGCGTTCTCTAAGAGATGCTAATAACCCTACTGGGTAATCTCAAATATCAATGGAGAGCTTTCTCTTCTCAATACGTTTCTTGTGATTTAAATCTTTATTTTGGTGCCTTTTTGATTGATATTTGTTTTCTTGTTCTTTGGCAGATTTCTCACCATTGCAGAGGAGACCTTGGCAAGTTGGCAAAGTTCCTTTCCAAGGCTACTACTGTTGATTGGGTCCAGATGTCTTGGACGAAGGTTTCAATTTCCTTGAATGATAATATAGAATGCTTTTGGGTTGAGACAAACTAAATTTGGTGTTTACATTTTTGAGACTTATGGATGCAAGAATGATACCATGTTTTCCTATTTAGAAGCTGTATTACTTGAACCAGTTGTTTTAATTCGTTGTCAGCCTGGTTCGGTTTTGGTTGGGATATTTGCTATTGCAGCCAGTTAATTTCAGACAAATGATTATATTTCAGGCAATTGATTATTTACGGTTAATATTGACTACAAATAATAATTTGATCGTAATTAAGGGCTTCAGAAGTCTATTTTTCCTTATAGTGAGTGGCGGCCCGAGCACGTGGTCTTGTGAGTTTGGAACCTACAAAGGTAAGTTTAATAGTATCACTGAAATGATCTAGGTGGGTACTGTTGATTATTTGCATTAAGCTGTATTCTCAAGTGAATAGAGGTTCGTGAGCTTGATTTGATTCATTGAAACATGAGTTCTCAATTGGCTGCAGAGATCCTTAAAGATTGCCTATCATGGTTCCGAGACTGTCGGAGCCTTGAAGTTTTCACCATGTTTCGAGCTGGAAATAGGGACGACTGAACTTGTTTACGCACAGGTGAACAGGGATATTACTTTAGATTTCTTCTACAAATAATTGTAATTAGAGAATAACGTCAAAATAACTTCAGACATATGCTCCAAGTACCCTGACTCCTGCACGGGATTCTTGGACTTTAACATACACTACAAGTCTAGAATATCTTAACTCATCATTGTCAGTAAAATTCTATAAATCTTTCAGTGCTAGGAATTATATATCATTAAGGCTAATTTAAATTGAGAGGAATTTTAAAAATTGAATAAAATATTATTTTTTAATATTATTATTATTTTAAGATTTAAAAAAAATGAATTAAAATTTAAAAAAGTTAAATTATTTATTATATTTTGTATAGAGATTTAAGAAAGTATAATAATAATTTTAAAATGAGTCTAATCCAAACTGGCTCTATAAATGAAACAAATATTAACTTGTATAAGCAAACACTAAGCACGTACTAGCATCTGTAGGGGTGTTAAATCGTGTTAATGGGTCGTGTTCGTGTCTTGTTAAGACATGTATATTATATTATATAGGTTAATTCTAACCCGATCCGTTAAGATTTGAGAATTTTATCGTGTCAAAATCTCAAATTTTAACACGACCCGTTAAAATAACGTGTCGTGTCGTGTCGTGTTAACTCGTTATGATCTATTAGTGAATATTATGAAATAAATCAACACGACAAAATATGATACGTTTCAACCTATTTATGTAAATATGTTGAATATGTTCAAAATTAATTCGTTTGACTTAATTAAATTTAGCATAATTTTATACAAATATTAAAATCATAATATCTATAAAAATTATAATACTAACTATAAGTATGAATTATAATAAAAATATTGAAATTAAGATTCTAATAATTTTACCTTTAAATGTAAGGGTATACTTGTAATTTTAAATTTTTTAACTTGTTATAACGTGTCATAGCGAGTTAAAACAGGTTGATCCATTATCAACCAGTTAAGCAATCGTGTCATAATGTGTCAACCTGTTTTGACCCGAAACTCTTTAAGACTAAATCCTAATTCGTTATTATCGTGTCGTGTTCGTGTTGGATTAACAGGTCGTGTGACATATTAACACCTCTAGGCATACGCGCCTTACACGTAGCACATTAACTAGTATATTTATATATATAAATATTCTTGTCCAAAAGAATGTCGTTTTGATAACGATTATTTAAAAAAAAAAATGTTGAAACAACTTTGTTTTGGAACTTTTAAGCTAATCCTAATTCACCCATCTAATGCCTATGATGTAATTGGTTACTTCGATCCGATTTAATATATTTTTAGAACTATATAAGTATATACCAATTTAGAGAATTTAAAAATTAATACTAGATTGATTCATTACCAAAATTGAAACTGTCAATTTTTTCAGTTATGGTCCAGTTTGATTTTTTTAAATTTTATAAATTTCCTTCTATGCTTATGGTGTAATTGATTCGGTTTTATCCAATTTAGTACATTTTTAGAACCATATAAGTATATACCAATTTCAAGAATTTAAAAATTAATACCAAATCAATTCACTATCCAAACTGAAACTTTTAATTTTTTAGTTATGGTCCATTTAGATTTTTTTCAATTTTATAAATTTTCTATGTTAGTAATAATTTGATATTTACATATACTGAAATATTAGTTTCATACTAGTATAGAGTATTAAATTTAACTATAGTTTCTATAAGTTCTATATTTTCTATATGAGTACGTATGATCAAATGTGTGAAAATATATTTACAAAAGAAATACATAAATATATTATGATTTATATACCAAAATTGTATTTTTCCTTGATATATAATTATATATATGTGTGTATCAAAAGTAAGTTTATATTAATAATTTAATATTAATGTTTATGTTTAAAATTAAAATTTTATATTATTTTAATTTTGTAACTTTATTGGTTTGAACATTATTTCTTAAGGGTGCTACCCGCTCGGTGTAAGATACCTCGTCCGGGTACTAGGGTGTGGAACAGACTCTGTTCGTCCACCCCCTCTCACCCCAAATTCACCTTTCATCCAGGTTAGTTTTCGAGGCCCAAAATATAATTGTGCCAAATTTGTTTCTGTGCCTTTTTGGGACAATAATTTAACTAAAAATATAAATTTAAAAAGAAAACAAATTATGAATTACATGAATAGAAATTATTAATTATATACTATCAGTCTACCATGTTTCAACTAATACAATTAGGTATTAGTTAACAATAATAATACCCTTACTACTAATTTACTATTTATTTACATTTTCTTTTGTATTTAATTTTTTTTACTTTTTAATTTTACTTTATAATTAAGAAAGTGAATATTAATAAAATTATATATATATTTTTTCTTAATGATTAAAGATGTTAAAAAAATATTTTTAAAAAATAATATAAAAATAAAAACACTCAAATACACATATAAGTAGTAAAATAGTAATACATCTATCACTACTCATTTGTTAATAATCATCACTAAGATATTAAACGATACAAATTAAGAGAATTGATAGACTGCAAAATTACAAACTCAACTAAAATTAATAAATATTACAAATTATATTATTGTAGCAACATTATAATTAAATAATTGTAAATTAAGAAAACAATAACATTTCAAATTTCAACAATTGAATTTGGGGTGGCCATGGTCGTACATGGTAGAAAACTGTCTGTATAAATGTGCTTACTACTATGAGATTGAAAATCTGTAATATTAATAATTTAAAAATAAACAAATTATAATTATAATTATGAAATAAAACTTAAAAATAAAAATATTAAAAATACTAACCAAGATTAGATTGGGTCATTGAGATCAATATGAGTATAGATCATTTGGTCCTTAAGATTAGGATTTTGCATATGACATTGAGAATATAAAATCTAAAACATATACAAATAAAATAATTTTTTTTTTTAGCGAAGATTTAAAAGTCACATGTCTAATAGTGATCTCATTCCAAATTTACTAATAACCCTCATTAATAGCAGAGTAGTACTGTGGTAACAAGACAGAAACCTGAGATTTACAATAGACACCTAAGATTTAAATACAAACAAAATAATTAGATATAAAAAATTATATAAAATTATAAACACAAAAAATAATTAAGGGACAAATTGTACAAACCAATCACAAATGACAATGGTGGGTCTAATAAACACAAAATCATCCAGCAGTAGAGGTAGTCATAAGCTTCATCTCATATATTGTTATTAGGGGTATAATCGATAAAGTTTTAAACAAAACTTGAGAACAAATCAGTATGCACCGATTTTATATTTTTAAGAATCGATTTCACACCGAATATCTCCTCAATTGGACTAGTTTAGTTCAGTTTTTCGATTTTAATATACTCTATTACATATTATATATATTATATTATAATATATAAGACGATAACATATTATTGTATATTATAATTGTATTATAGATTATAATGATATATTATAATATATAATATAGTGATATATTATAGTATATTATAATATATAGTGATATAGTATTAGTATAACTAATAATACACCCTATATAATATTAATATAACTGGTAATACAATAAATTATAGTAATATAAGATTTTAAAATTTAATATTATATTAATTAATTCCTTATCATATAATACAAAACAATTATATATATAACTTTATATATTATATAAAAAAATTATATACAATAAAAAATATAAAAATATATATATGAACAGGTCTAGTTTTAGAAAAAGAAAAACTGAAATCAAATAAATCTTGATCGGTTTTAAGAAAAATAAAATTAGTACCAAATTGAACAAAACTCGGTACCGGACCAAACCCACCATTTTGGTCCGATTTATCAATAAACGATTTTTTTATACCTCTAATTGCTACAACAATAAATTTGAAATTAATAGCGATTAAATGAATAAATAAATTAAAATAAAAAATGAAATCCATGTCCCACGATTACTCGATCTAGGCAGATCACCACCCTCTTCATCGGCCTTCTCAAAGTCAAAAACATACCAAATATGAACTGTAGTCCCCTTAATCCAATTCTGTCTGTAAATCAATGCCTTCATAGTGGTAGCAAATAATAAATTTCAAAATTGATCTAATATGTGACTTCCACTACTAAAGACGGCCTGCTATTACGGTGCTAGTAGGAATAGCCAAAGTATTGCAGGTTATCTCTCTAAGAACGGATACTTCATGACATTTATTTTTTACCATGCTAATATATTAAAGTTTTGTGCAAATGGTTGAACTTCCGCTATCATATATCTATTTACATCTGATTGAGCCTATGTAAATTGACAAACTAAGAGGTTATGCTCCAACCTTTAATTCTAGTCTAATCTACGTCTTTTTCCAACCCTGACTTCTGGAACTGGTGAGGGCGTAGGTGTAGGTGCCGCAATATCCCCCTCTCTCCCCAACAAGATAGTAAACTCATCAAACAATCTACCAATGGTTTTTCTAATCCTTGTCGCAATAAGCTCTGCCCATGCTTGCCTGTACGCAATTCATAATCAATATACAATGTCATCAATCTTAAACTAGGAGTCAAAAACAATTGTCACAGATAATAAAATATTAAATCTACTGAAATCTCTCCAGTATTGTTATACTTCACCCTTATTATCAATGACATCTCCCCAATCCTAATATGGTCACTCATGTCAAGTCATCTAATTCATTTTTATCTTACATATTTACTGACAGAAATGAGGGGGTGCAAGGTACATAAAACTAGATAGTCTCCTGGTGACCTCATAGAAAAGTCTCAAAAAATCTACAAAAGTAGGAACAACTTTCCAATCATCATTCATAGGTTTCTCCAATCTCTCATGCTCATCAAAATATCATACATATTATATATCTTTATCACCTAATAATACAAAGGCCAACTTATATTCATGGGTTGCCTCCAATGTCAAGAATGTTGAGTTCCATTGTATAAGAACATTAGTACAAAGGCTCTTCTTGAATGTTTTGCCTGCAGATCTCACAACAACTTTGAATTTCTCCAATCTCGCAGGAGAAGATCTAAAAAATCTCATAGCAGTCATGATTTGTGTAATCGAGTCATCAAGATCGCTCACACCATTGGTGATAATTAGATTCAGAATATGCTTCACACATCTCACATAAAAACACTCACCAATAATTGTCTTATTTGCCTCTCTAAGATAGGCTTATAATGTTCCAATGTAACATTGTTAGGCGAGACATTATCAACTGTAATCGTAATAACTCGTGTCAACTCCCACTTCTTTATTTTGTCTTCCAAGGCCCTCTCAATCTTCTCACCCTTGTGATTGACAATTTGACAAAACTTAGAAATTTTATTTTGTGCATTATCTAGTCAAAATAAACAAAATGCAAAGTAAAAAATATATAATTAAAATTTTAAATTGATGTTGAAGCATCGGTGATGAGTTAAACAAATCGACCTGCCAATTGGCTCTTCAACAACTCTTTTCTGACAAATAATATTTTTATTTATATCCTTTGCCACAACTTGGTAGAGTTAGGTGTTGGGAGCTCACATTGAAATCGGTCGGATTTTCTGTGAACTTAAAACTAATAAGTGACAAGTGACAACAAGTCTAAAATGAAGCAAACATGTCAAATAATGGCCATCACTCCATATAATTTATGACATGTCAAACATGCCAAGCAAAGTAGCTAACATGCCAAACGATTTCAAGCAAAGTAGCAAATATGCAAAACA
The DNA here is from genome assembly GCA_036559045.1 of Platycarya longipes. NCBI lineage: Eukaryota > Viridiplantae > Streptophyta > Magnoliopsida > Fagales > Juglandaceae > Platycarya > Platycarya longipes. Next base: position 18,615,896 of record CM071793.1, on the reverse strand, counting down.
TGTCAAGCAATTCCAAGCAAAGTAGCAAACATGCCAAACATGCCAAGCAAAGTAGCGAACATGCCAAACATGCCAGGCAAAGTAGCAAACATTCTCCCAAAACCTTTAAAGTGGGAATGATTAGTTTTAATTTTCTAAAAAATAAATCCTTTCGATGCGGGAAGAGCACTCTTAATACTATACATGTAATAATATATATATCTCGATTGGTAATGGTTCTTACAATTATTTTTTAAAGCGTAACGTTATTTTTCTACATAATTTTTTTTTGTTAAAATCTATTATATATAATTATGTACAAGGATAATACTCTTTAGCTATATATAACTTACCACTCAAATGACTTTTTAACGTGGTACCATCAAATGGTGCTGTGTGGTTTATAAAAAACTAAAAATTAAAAAACACAAACATAAAAGCCTAAAGGGAACCTGATTCAAGTGTATTTTTGTTTAAATATGTTTTCCCTTTATTTGTTGATAAACCACATTTTTTGTTCTTACTTTTTATTTTTATTTTTATTTTTTTATTAAATATATGGTAATTTAAATGATGAGTAAAATAATGTAATTAATATGACTCACTTAGTACTTAATTTATAGTGGTGGGGTGTGCATTGAATGTATATTAGCATTATCGTGCTGTTCGGTGCTAAAGCGGTTGAGACAAAGCAAAGCATGAATAATGCAAAAGAAACGTGGCCACTGTTGAATTAATTGGACTCAAAGCCCCCTGTGTGAGTCTGATCTTCATCTCAGAAAGTCTGATGAATAGTGCAAAAGAAATGGACGCAAACCCCGTTTCCGTACCATCAGCTTCAGACTTCAGGCAACGGTGGGACGTGTTCCTGAGCTTCAGAGGCGCAGATACCCGCCACGACTTCACCTACGTCCTCTACCAGTCTCTCGAGAAACAGGGCGTTCGAGTCTTTTTCGACGATGAGGGTTTGCGTGGAGGGGACGAGATCCGACCAGGTCTTTTCGAGGCCATCGAGGAATCGGCCGCTTCCATCGCCATCATATCCCGGAACTACGCGTCTTCGCATTGGTGCCTGGAAGAACTTTCCAAGATATGCGAGTACCGGAGGCTCCTTCTACCCGTCTTCTACGAAGTCAACCCGTCGGACGTTCGGCGACAGAGGGGACCTTTCGAAAATCACTTTAAAGACCATGAAAATAGGTATAAGGGGGACAAGGGCAAGGACAAGGTTATGTGCTGGAGGAAAGCTATGGAAAAGGCTGGTGCAGTTGTTGGTTGGCCTTTCAAAAAAAGGTGGTGTATATCTAACTATCCTCTTTGCCCTGTTTCCTTTAAATAGTGGTACAATGACTTTCAAAATCCCTAGTCTGATCATCAAGATTCACTTAACTGAAAAATAATCTTCTAATCATCCTTTTTCGAGATCTTAATTGTGTTTCTGTTGTTGCGAGTTTATACGAGGATCCTGTTACTAGTTTTTCGTTGCAATATCTGACTGAATCGGAGACGAGCGTTACAGCCTTAGGGCTGAATCGATTTCTTTTTTAGTTTTAGATTATACTTTGCTTGGGGATCGAAGAGGAAGATAAGGGTTTTCCTTCAACCCTTAAAAGGCTCTTTCTTCACGAGGCCTTTATCCTTTGGTCTTCAATTTAAGGTAATCTGTGTCTCCTCGGACTGTTTTGTTTTATGTGTCCTAACATTTGGGGATTTGTATTAAGAAATGCTTTTGCTTTGTGCCATTGTTACGAATCTATACAAAGATCTTTTCTCTCTTTTTGGTTTTAGACCGTTGATGGAATTGGAGACGTGGGTTAAGGCCGAATTGGGTCTTTTGGGTTAAGTTTAATTATACTTGGGAAGAAAAATAGCATGTGGCCAACTGCTCCATAATATGTATATTAAATGTCAATATCTGGGGAGCATCATTTACGGCTCTTGAGAAGAGGAGGTTCTGTCAACTTCCACGAGTGGGGGGATTTCTTTTCTTATAAAAATTGTGGTAGAATTTTCTATTTTCCAGGCCTCTCCTATCTTGTTCACTCACAAATTGAGACCACTTGTCACTCTAAACTATAAAAAGTCCCATTTTGCACCCTATATATATATATATATTAGTCTATATTTGACATCAATATTTGAAATCTGCTTATTATATATCCTTTGAAAAAACTGTCCGGATTTCAATATCTTTTGGTGGATAAGAGGAAAACTAAACTTACAGAAGTGTATATCTCATTGAGTATGGAACTCCGGAGGTCATTGAGTGTAGCTGCCATAAACTAAACTAATTTCGTTGAGTGCAGATCTCATTTCAGCTATTTGATTTAATGGAGAAGAAAGTATGATCTTTTTTTTTTCCTAAATGATTGATCATGCTCACTTTTTGAGTTAAGTCGTGTTATTGGAATTTGAAAAAGAGAAAAAGTTAATAAAAATATTATAAAGTTAAAAATTATTTGAATTTGAATTTATTTACTTTTAAAGAGAGAATGGCATACTTTTATCAAAAACTTTCTTTCCAAGGGATTTCAAACTTTTGTGGGGCTTTTTAAGCTACAAACCCCTCCCCTGGCAGGGATTGGCCTCTGTTTATAACGCTGAGGACGATAACATTTTTACGATTTGCATTCTATCTCACCGTATATTATACATGATGCACCAATATTCCGGTGTCTCTCACCCTTAATTACAATTGATATGACCTATGAGTCTGTAGAAAATTTGTTATTATCTATATATATATATTAAAGCATATTCTTTGTATTCATCATTTCATCTACTTTTTCATTTTATTTGATTGATCAATCCTAATTCTTTGCATGCTGAAAAGATCTTTTACTATATCGTCGTTATTATCACAATAATTTTACTCAGTTTTTTATGCTAAAATTAAAAAAAAAACAAAGTTTAGAAAAGTTTCCAACCATTTATGAATTATTAAAATATTCAATGGAGGAAAAAATTTTTAAGTGGTTATTGATTTCCGTTAGTTCTCTTTTTGGCTTTTCCACTACTTTTAACTCTTCTATTATTAATCCCGCCCTTGGCCACCCCGTCCTCTACCGCCTTGACCCCCCTGGGAGGCAACAACAACCGTTCCTGCCCATGTGGGGTAGGGTGAGCTGGGCTTAAGCCCAACCCAAATCATATATATGCATTATATAAATTTTGTTATCAAAATGGCGTCGTTTTGGCATTGTTTTTTTAAAGGAATGCTGAAACGGCGTCGATTTGTTTTGGGGGTTAACTTAACCCTAAGTCCTCCCCCGGCAGACCCTCTTCTTTTCCCCCCTCCCTCATGCATTATTTATCCAAAGTTTTGTGAGTGAACGACTAGTTGTTTTAGAAGCCGATGCTTTCACATCATGATTTGGTCAATCAGAAGTTGATGCATTAGCTCACAGGCCTCATATAAGGTCACAGTAATGCTCTAGAAAAACAATTTTCCAATTTAAAATTTATTTAGAAACTTTCATTTTAACACACCTAGTATATCGCCGATATGGAAGCTTTCCACATCAATAATGCCAAAAAAATGATTGGTGTTTTAGTTTTTTCAAAATTATGATGAATCCACTTTAAGTTGTTTGCACACACCGGTTTATAGCAAAGCTCTATCGACTATTGTCCCCTCTTATGTGTTTATCTGCATATGTTTCGAGCTTGCATGCTATCTAGAAATGAAATGACTTTGTATCATTTCAAGCCTTAAAGAGCTCAAAGAATGTGAATTAGGGTAAAGAAAAATGTTAAATGTATTAAAAAAAAATTATAAAAAAATTTCTTCACACGTCAATTATTGATATGCTAAAAATCAATTTTAAGGGGTTAGCTCAAGTGATGAAGGTTTTGGTCTTGGGGTATCACTTCCTTCAAGGTCAAAGGCTCAACACTTCATATGTGTAAACAATCCTTTGGGACCACACCTCCTGATGAAAAGTCAGTGATTTAACCAGTTCCAGAAAACTTCCAAGGGTGTGGTGTCCAAGACCGGGATTTACTCTATAGGAGTGGATCTAAAGGGCTTTGTCTTGGAGAGGTTCCCTTACATTAAAAAAAAAAAATTTATTGATATGCTAAAAGTCATAAAATTTAAGATTTAAAATTTAAATTAAAAAAAAAAAAAACTAACAAAATGAGTCTGTAAAAGTGTAAGTAAAATTGTAGTACATGTAATACTACTCTAATTGTAATAAGAATGATTATTGAAGTCTTATAATTGACATCCTTGTTGTCCCTTTGAGGACATCCGATAATTGACATCCTTGTTGCTCATTGTCCGTTCTTAGTGACAGCGATGCTGAGGCGAAAGGGCGGTTGATTGAAACTTTAGTCAAAAGGGTGTTGACTGAACTTGCCAATATTCCAGTGGGTCTGGCTACATATACAGTTGGACTTGATTCTCGTCTTGAAGAACCTATGAGTTTGTTGGATGTTAAATCCAATGGCGTTCGAGTTCTTGGATTATATGGGATGGATGGGGTTGGTAAGACAACCCTTGCTAAGGCTCTTTGTAATAAAATTGTTGGTCATTTTGATTGCCTTAGTTTCATTTCAATAGTAAGAGAGAATTCTGCAAAAGATGCAGACTTGGTATACCTTCAGAACAAACTTATCCATGACCTTTCCTCGGGTAAGTGTCCTGTGTATTCTGTCGCTGCAATCAAAGAGGTACTTCAGGAGAAGCCAGTTCTTATTGTTTTAGATGATGTTGACAATGTAAGTCAGTTTAAAGCACTGATTGGAAGAAGAGAATGGTTTTCTGAAGGAAGTAGAATCATCATTACCACAAGAGACAGAGAAGTTCTACCCGAGCATCTTGTCACTGAGTTTCATGAGGTTAGAGAGTTGGGAGACTCTGAAGCCCTAGAGCTTTTTAGCTACCATTCACAAAGGAGAAAAAGACCCACTGACAAATTTTTAGATCCGTCCAAGCAAATCGTGTCCCTTACAGGGGGTCTACCATTGGCTCTGGAAGTATTTGGTTCTTTCTTGTTGGATAAGAGTGTAGAGGAATGGGAAGTTGCTCTACAAAAGTTGAAAGAGATTCGTCCCCGTGAGCTTCAAGATGTTTTGAAGATCAGTTTTGATGGGTTAGATGCAGAAGAGAAGTGTATATTCCTTGACATTTCATGTTTACTCATAACGATGGAAATGCAGAGAGAGGATGCAATTGATGTATTGAAAGGTTGCGGTTTTAAGGCTGAGATAGGAGTCAAAGTCCTCATAACAAGGTCGCTCATCAAGATTACAGAGGACAACACTTTGTGGATGCATGATCAAGTTAGAGATACGGGAAGGCAGATTGTTCTAGATGCTAAACCTCTATATTCCAATATTCCAAGTAGACTGTGGGATCGTGATGAAATCATGACTGTCTTGAAGAGTGGGAAGGTAAGGCCTCTTCTTAATGATTTTTTTTTTTTGTTTTTTAATTTTTTCAATTTCTCTGTTATTGAATATAACATTTTAGCTGAACGTTTTAAGTGGAAGATATAAATCTAACTAAATGTTTGCATGTGTCAGAAGAGGTGCGTGCTTCCATGTCTTTGATTTGAAAAATGTGTGCTGTAATTTTGTGTTGCTGCATGCACTCTCCGTGTAGTGTATTTAAGTATGATATCTAGATGGTAAAGATTGACGGAAGAATGATAAACTTTTGGAGAGAGAAAAAAAATATTAAAGTTTAATGATTTGAGATAAAAGTTAAATAAAATATTATTAAAATATAATTGTTTAATATTACTATTATTTTAATATTTAAAAATATTAAAGTTTTTATTATATTTTGTATGATAGTTTAGAAAAATTGTAATGATTAAATGAAATAAATTATGTTCAACTCTAAATTCAAATTGAGAAAGATTTTCCCTTTGGTGCATACGGAATGTTTGCATAAAACCTTAATATCCGTGGAATGTTTTTAAAGTATTCAAAATTTTTTATTAGTAGCGAATTAAGATATTTATATTCTATTTTCAAATTCTAGACTAAGAGTGACGAACAATAAATCCTCCAGTATTTTTGTTTTATAATAAGTAGTGTGAATTTCTCAAGCAATCTCTAGTATTCAACAAACATTAGCTACCCATTTCTGTGTCTCTCTTTAGTCTCTTGCTTTTAAGTCAAATAGAAACACTTATAGATAATTAATCAAATAATTAATTAAGAGCAAAGATACGTTTTTACAGAATTATTTCAATCTTACTCAACTTTTTGCCTTTCACTTGAATCCATTCCATTGTTTAAGGAAGTTTCCTTTTGATAACAGGGAACAGGATGTATAGAAGGGGTTGTGCTAGACTTTAAAAGAAGGCCCTTTGTTAAGGATACAAGCGGTGACAGAATTTCTTGGGAAATTTTTAAAAGGTCGCCCAGTTTTACATCTGCGTTGACATACTTGGAAGAAAGGCATAAGAAGTGTCTTGAACCTAAAGTAGAGAGAGAGAAGGAGGTAATACTAAACACGAAGTCTTTTGAATCTATGTCTAATATAAGATTTCTGCAAATCAATTATACAAGATTATTAGGAAGTTATAAGTATATGCCTGCACAACTGAAGTGGCTACAATGGAAAGGATGTCCACTTAAAAGTCTTCCTACCGATTTTTGTCTTCGGGAACTTGCTGTCCTTGACCTCTCAGAAAGTAACATTGAACAAGTGTGGCGCAGGTACAGCAACCAGGTATGCTTCACTTGTCTGCTGCACAAATTTGGTTTTCAACCAAGACTTGGATGTTCATGATCTAGTTTAAAATGTTTAGGGTGTTTTGTGCTCGCACTTTTTGTCATACTTCTTTGTGATTGTCACTTTTATACTTCTTATTGGCCAGGTGGCTGAGAAATTGATGGTTATGAATCTCCGTGGCTGCCATAATCTTGTTGCTACTCCAGATTTCTCTGGACATAAAAAATTGGAAAAGCTTGATTTTGAGCATTGTCATAGCCTAATTAAGATTCATGAATCAATTGGAGACCTGAATACATTACTTCATTTGAACCTGAGCAGTTGCTGGAACCTTGTTGAATTTCCTGCTGAAGTCTCTGGCCTAAAAAATCTAGAGAGCCTTATCCTTTCTGGCTGCTCAAAATTGAAAAAGTTACCATTGAAGAAAGGTGACATGAGATCTTTGAAGGAACTTCATGTTGATAACACTGATATACAAGAGCTACCTGAAACAATATTCCACCTTACAAAGCTCGAAAAGCTTAAACTAAATGGTTGCCGGTTCTTAACGAAACTTCCCAACTGCATTGGAAAGCTGTCTTCCCTTAAAGAACTCTCTCTTGGTAATACTCCTGTAAAAGAAATACCTGCTTCTGTTGGATCTTTGCTAAACCTCGAGATACTAAGTCTAATTTGGTGTGAATCACTCACTTCAATTCCAGATTCTGTTAGCAATCTTAAATCATTGGCAAAATTTCTAATAGATGGTAGTGCAATCAAAGAACTGCCTGCTTCTATTGGTTCCTTAACATATTTGAGGCACTTGTCAGCTGGGAATTGTCTGTCTTTGAAGAAGTTGCCTGTTTCAATTGAAGGACTAGCTTCTGTTGTTGAGCTTGTGTTAGACCAGACACCAATTACAAATCTGCCGGATCAAGTAGGTGCCCTGGAAATGCTGAGGAAGCTTGAGATGAGGAATTGTAAGGATCTTAAATCTTTACCGGACTCAATTGGAGACTTGTTCGCTCTTACTTCTCTGAACATATCTAATTCCAATATTTCTGAATTGCCGGAATCAATTGGGATGCTGGAAAATCTTGTCATATTGAAGTTGAATAAATGTACGCAGCTCCATAAACTTCCTGATTCAATAGGAAATTTAAAGTCTTTGCAACAGTTGCTGATGGAAGAAACTGCCATCACAGAGTTGCCTGAAAGCTTTGGGATGCTTTCAGGCTTAATGATATTAAAAATGGCTAAGAAGCCTCATTTCCTGTCGGCTGGAAATAGTGTACCTAAAGAGGATTTGGGTGCAGCTGAACAAGAGAAACATAATCCTTTCACACTTCAAACTTCTTTCTCTAATTTACGTTCGCTTGAAGAACTGGATGCTCGTGCTTGGAATCTATGTGGTAAAATTCCCGATGATTTTGGAAGGCTGTCGTCGTTGAAAATTTTGAATTTAAGTCATAACAATTTTTGCAGCCTTCCATCCAGCTTGAGGGGTCTTCGGTTTCTGAAAAAGCTTTTATTAACCTATTGCGAGCAGCTGAAATCTCTTCCTCCACTTCCCTCAAATTTGGTGGAGTTGAATGTTGCAAACTGTACTGCATTGGAAAGGGTGTCTGATATCTCAAAGTTGGAAAGCTTACGCGAGCTGAACCTGACAAACTGTGAGAAGGTGGAGGATATTCCGGGTCTTGAATGCTTGAAGTCGTTGACAAGGTTGTTTATGAGTGGTTGCAAGTCATGCTCATCTGTGGTAAAAAGAAGGCTTTCTAAGGTTTTCTACGTCTGCCAACCTGTCTATTTTCAAGTGCATCTGTGCATGAACGATGCTGAATTGAGAAGTTTCTTTTTTTACATTATTCTTCATACTAGGAACCATCGTGGATCAATAACCAAGCTGCTTTTTATTTTTTTATTTTTTTTTCAGGTTTGTTTTAGGAATTTAAGGTCCCTTAGTATGCCTGGAAAGAAGATTCCAGCGTGTTTTTCTCAAGAGGTTAGATTCTCAGAACGGCAAGATCAGGCTATCAAAGGTGTGATAATAGGCGTTGTCGTCTCCCTCAACCCTCAAATACCTGATGAGTCAAGAGATCAACTTCCTGCACTACCATGTGTACGAGCAAGTATCGTCAAATTGAATGAACTTTTGTTCAGTACGATGCCAGAGTTAAAGGGAGTTCCAAAGACGAATGAAGATCACATTTACTTGTTTCGATATCCAGATTTTCATCCATTGGTTTCAAAGTTGAAAAATGGTTGTGTCATAAAGGTGAAAGAGCTGGACCCACCGTACAGCAACGGAATTGAGGTGAAAAAGTGTGGGCTTTATTTGATCTTCGAAGGTGAGGATGATTATGAGGGAGACGAAGAATCGTTGGACGAGTGCCAGTTATCCATTTCTGAAAAACTAGCCCGGTTTTTCAGCTCTGTTGAGGATGAAGAATCTGGCTTTGAAGTCGAGAGCCCGACCATAGTGCAAGAAGAAATGTTGGAAGAAAAAGAGTGGGAAGGCTGTTGGAGGTTTGTTCGTGGGTGTTTTGCTTTTTAGAAAAGAAGATGCGAAATTAATAATATGATGGAACTTGATACGGTAAGTTTTTTTTTTAGTAAAATAAATATACATCTTTATATATATATATATAAATTTAGCACTTTTTTATTAAGAGAAATATATATATATATATATATATATATATTTGTTTCCTCTCTATTATTTCTAAGGGTAATGATATTCTTACAATTTCATCGCTATTTGTTTATTATTCATAGTGTTTTTATGTTTTTAGTATTTTATTTTAAGTATGTTTTTTAACATCCTTAATTATTAAGAAAAAGTTTACAAAATAGATAATTTTATTAATAGTCACTTTTTTAATTGTTAAGTAAAAGAAAGTTTTTTTTTTTTTTTTTTAAATTTTAAAAAAAGTAATAAGAGGTGTTAGAAGAATATTAAGGCTATCATTTTTCTATTTTTAAATAGGGAACAACACCCAATTTTATTGATAGAAAAAAAAAAAAATCCCTAATACCAAAAAGGAAAACCTTGTGGGAGTAATTGAAAACTGGTTATATAAATCCAAAAGCTAAGATTTTAGTAATTAAAAACTATATAACCTTGTGTATACACTTCATGTATTATGAAACCATACGAGAACGAAAGCGTGACTAGGCTAAAACAAAGCAATCAAATTATATGGCTTTACTTTGGCAAACCAGCTACATCCATCTTATTTTCTCCCATGCAGCCTTCGAGAAATGAGAAGGCCGACAAGGTGTGTTCGAATTAACTACCTTCAGCTCCAATTTTTTATTTTATTTTATTTTTATATTCTAAGGAAGAAAGACGGCTTTTTTTAATTATTTAGAACAATGTTAATTACAATCATAATGTATAAGCGTAACATAATCTTTTTGATAAAGAATATAATTTATTATTAAAAACCAATTTTTTATTTATGTTTTTTATTTATTATTCTTTGTAAATAAATGGTGCATTATTTACACACTCTATAGATATAATTATTTAGTAAGAGTAATGATATTCTCACAACTCTTTTGATACTATTTTTCTATTCAGTTATTTTTTTTTTCTTTTTGTTCTTTGAATTTAGACTCAAGATTTGAGAATATAACCTTCTTACAGAAAATAAATTTGATTAACTAATATAATCATGTATCATATTAGTTGATTATATTATTTTAGCTTATTACACCATGATTATATTAGTTGATTAAATCTTATTTTAAAAAATAATGCTGCAGAGCCCACAATTCTTATTGACAATTGACCAATTGTAAATGTGATATTTTCAAATAATAAAAAGAAATAAGAAAAGAAAAACCATTTCAGGAATTAGCTCCATCGATGTCCATCACACCCATTTTCATCCTACCTCCATTGATACCCATCCCTCCCTCATTCTCCCTCCATCTTGTACAGAATCAGTGAGTTATTGTCAAGGAAAAACCCATTTCAGGTTTCTATCAGTGGATACTATAGTGCATATTTCTTCTTTCTCTAGAGTTTAAATTGTTAGAAATAGAGATTGAGAGACTGAAGGTATATCTGGCTGATTCGTTTGATTCTTTTCCTTTATCTACTTCGGTGGCTGGAGATAACATCTTCCAACTTTCCAAGGCAATCACAATTTTTTCAAAAAATTACTTTCCTTGTCATTCTTCATAGCGAAGAAAAACTTGGTCATAAGAGAAATAAAATTGGAAGAAAAAGATTCATCCAAAATGATACAACTTCAACCAAATATAGAGCTTTGAAGTAAAGTCGAGAGAAAATCTATTTGATAAAAATGTCACTGTACATGAGTTGGTTTAGTATTTATACATTAGGATAAAAAGTAACCCAAGGTTAAAGACTAATAAATCAACTAACCAACATAAATGGTTTAACATACAATGGGTAAATGTACTTCTTATTACATGTACCGACTTGTTAAATGGACTAGATGAAATTTTCAATACAAATTTATATTATTTACAATAGTCCCCGTCAAGATGAATAGTAAAGATTGTCAACATTCATCTAATCTCTACCATTCATCTTGAACAATAAAGAGTGGAATAGAGTAGATCCGAGAGGCTTGGCAAACAGGTCTGCTAAATGATGTGAAGATGCTACATGCAGTGTCTTGAGGAGCCCAGCTTGGATTTATTTCTCTAATTAAGTGACAATTCAACTCTATATGCTTAGTTTTTTCATGAAAGATAAGATTGACTACAATATGTAAGCTTGATTGTTATTAAATAATAGAAAAGGTTGAGAGTAAGCTTGATGAAAATCATTGAGTAGAGACCTTAACCAAGTCAACTCACAAATCGTATAGGCCATGGACCAATACTCTGCCTCTGCAGAAGATTGGAAAATATTGGTTTATTTATTGGATTTCCAAGAAATTAAGGAATCTCCAAGACATATCAAAATCCAGAAATAAACCTCCTTGTATCAGGACAACTTGTCTAATCTGAATTGGCAAAAACCTTCAAATGAATCAAAGAGCTAGCTGGCAGAAATAAACTCTGACCATGTAACATCTTGATGTATTTAACCACTCTGAATGCAGCTTGCATATGAGGCACCATTGGTGAATCTAAAAACTGACTCAAGTAGTGCACATAATAAGTAATGTTTGGCCTAGTATGAGTAAGGTATAGCAACTTGCCTATAAGTCTCCTATAGACAGTTGCATCTTCAAGTAATTGACCATCCAACTTAGACAGTTTACAATGAGAATCCATAGGGAAGTTTACTGGTTTGGTAGCTAGTAAACCAACATCAAAAATCAATTCCAAAGCATACTTCCTCTGACAAACAGAAATTCCTTTCTTGGATTTTGCAATTTCTATTTCCATAAAATATTTAACAGGACCTAAATCCTTCAATTTGAAATGATCACTTAAAGCTTCTTTGGTCTGCTAGACAGCAGAAAAATCACTACTTGGTAAGAGTATATCATCGACATACACCAAAAGTGTAGTAAAACATGCATATGTTTTCTTAGTAAATAAAGAATAATCTGATTTAGATTGTACAAAATCTAAATCAAGTAAGACTGCAATGAATTTAGAATTCCACTGTCTGGAGGTTTATTTTAATCCATATGAGGATTTTTGCAACTTGCAAACTTTGATGTCCCCCTTTCTTAGATAACCAGGTGGAGGTTTTATGTAAACTGTCTCATTCAAATCACCATATAAAAAGACCTTGTTCACATCTAAATGCATCAAGGACCAATCATAAACTGCGGCCAGAGATAATAATACTCTTACTATCACCATTTTTGTAATAGGAGAAAAAGTTTCTAAGTAGTCTAGGCCTTCCCTTTGAGTATAACTTTTGCCAACTAATCTAGCCTTATATCTCTCAATAGAGCCGTCAACATTGAACTTAATTTTATAAACCCACTTGCAATCAATGGAAGTTTTATTTGGTGGGAGATCAATTAGGGTCCAGGTTTGGTTGGATTCTTAGACATTTAGTTCAATGGTCATTGCATCTCTCTAATGAGGATGCTTCACGGTTTGATGTTAAAATTCAAGTTCTTGGTGAGATGAAATAGATATGTTAAAAGCTTTATGAATAGGAGACAAGTGTTTATAAGATAAAAATTTAGAAATGTTGTATTTATTACCTAAAATTGTATCAATTGAAGTAGGAGATGATATGTCAGAAGTATAAGCTATTGAAGATGCTAAATTGTAATGATAATATTGCAAATAAATGTACACAGCTTCGTAAACTTCCTGATTCAATAGGAAATTTAAAGTCTTTGCAACAGTTGTTAATGGAAGAAACTGCCATCACGAAGTTGCCTGAAAGCTTTAGGATGCTTTCAGGCTTAATGATATTAATAATGGCTAAGAAGCCTCATTTATTGTCAGCTGGAAATAGTGTACCTGAAGAGGATCTGGGTGCAGTTGAAGAAGAGAAACATAATCCTTTCACACTTCCAACTTCTTTCTCTAATTTACGCTCGCTTGAAGAGCTGGATGCTCGAGCTTGGAATCTATGTAGTAAAGTTTTCGATGATTTTGAAAGGCTGTCGTCGTTGGAGATTTTGAATTTAAGTCATAACAAATTTTTCAGCCTTCCATCCAGCTTGAGGGGTCTTCGATTTTTGAAAAAGCTTTTATTAACCTACTGCGAATGGCTGAAATCTCTTCCTCCACTTCCCTCAAGTTTGGTGGAGGTGAATGTTGCAAATTGTTCATGATTGGAAAGGGTGTCTGATATCTCAAATTTGGAAAGCTTTCACGAGCTGAATCTCACAAACTGTGAGAAGGTGGATGATATTCTGAGTCTGGAATGCTTGAAGTCGTTGACAAGGTTATTTATGTGTCAGAGTTGGTTCAAATGATGTAAAAGTGGTTAAGGAAGAAAACGAGACAAGCAAAACAGAGAAATACAAGCATGAAGAATCCCTCCAATAGTATTGAATCTGTAGTAACCTAATTGAATTACTATGCTGTACAGTGATCTATTTATAGAAAAATAATGGAATATTCTTTACAAGAATAATAGTACATAAATGCCCCTAAATAAACACGTGTATCACAGCTTGCTTAAGTGTCAATTTCCTTAGCATTTCCTGAGTCATATAGCTGATTGTGTTGCAAGCTAGCATCTGATATAGTCGCTGGTAATATCCCCCCGCAAGATGGAGAGTAGATATTTTCTACTTCCATCCTGGATAACAGAAAGTGAAGCTGGGCGAAGGGCAAGGCCTTGGTGAAGAGGTCTGCAAGCTGGAATAAAGATCAAACATGACAAGCGCAAATAAAACCAACTTGAATCTGATCAAGAACAAGGTGACAATCCATGTCGATGTGTTTGGTGCGTTCGTGGAAGACTGTATTTGCAGCAATATGTAAGGCGGCTTGATTATCACAATACAAGTCAATTGGCAGAGAAATGGGAAGGTGAAAATCACGGAGAATGTAAGTCAGCCACTGCAACTCACATGTAGTGGTGGCCGTAGCCCGATACTCAGTCTCGGCTGAAGAACAGGACACAACTACCTGTTTCTTGGAACGCCATGAAATGAGGGAATTGCCGAGGAAGATGCAAAAACCAGTGATGGAACGATGGGAGTCATGGCAAGAAGCCCAATCCAAGTCTAAGTATGCTCGGAGTTTGAGAGATGAATTGCAAGGAAATAATAATCCTTGACCAGGCGCATTTTTAATGTATCGAATGACCTGTTGGGCAGCATGTAAATGAGAAGATGTTGGAGCTGTCATGAATTGACTTAATTGTTGGATAGAGTAACTGAGATCAGGCCGTGTTATTGTGAGATATAGCAGGTGTCCAATGAGTCTCCAATAAGGTAAAGGGTCCTCAAAAGGCTGTCCATCATCCTTGCTCAACCGCAAGTTTTGTTCCATGGGCAGTTTGAGGGGTCCGGTGCCAATAGAGCCAGCATCTGCCAAGATTTCGAAAGCGTATTTCTGTTGACAAATGAAAATACCTTGTGAGGAGCATGCGACCTCAATGCCAAGGAAGTAGCAAAGATCACCAAGACATTTAATTCTGAAATGAGCATTGAGGAAGCCTTGAAGGGCATCAATGGATTCCAAGACTGAGCTAGCAACAATAATGTCATCGGCATATACAAAAAGTGTTGTGAAATAATCAGCTGCCGTGTGGGTAAAAGACTGTAGTCCGGCTTTGATTGCTAAAAACCAAAGTAAGCAAAGCATTAGAAAATTTTGCATACCATTGTCGCAAGGTTTGTTTCAAGCCGTAGAGACTCTTGTTGAGTCGGCAAACGTGGGAGAGATGACCCTTGGAAAAACCAGGAGGTTTGCGAATGAAGACTTTCTTTTCTAAATCTCCATGAAGGAAGGAATTTTGGACATCAAATTGTTTGATGAACCAGCTTTGAATAAATGCAGTAGCAAGTAAAGTGCGGACAATGGCCAATTTTGCCACTGGAGAGAAAGTTTCATTGTAATCAAGTCCTTTCTGTTGAGTAAAACCTTTGTCGACTAAACGCGCCTTGTATCGCTCTATGCTTCCATCAGAGTTGTGCTTGATTTTGTAGACCCACTTGTAGCTGATGGCACGTTTACCAGGAGGTAAATCAACCACAGTCCAAGTATTGTTAAGTTCAAGAGCAAAGAGTTCAGATTGCATAGCCTTGCACCAATGAGTATTTTTAATTACTTTAAAATAAGAAGTTGGTTCAAGAGAAGATGAAATAGTAGAGGCAAATGTATGCTATGATGGAGATAATTTGTGAAATGAAAGAGTAGAGGAAAGAGGAAAAGGTTTGCCTGAAGAGCAGCGGCCATCCTTGGACAAAGAAGAAGAAGAAGCAGTAGGCTCATGGGTAACCTGCAAGGGGTCAGAGATCATGGTTTGAGTTGGGGGTGGAGTAGTGATGGAGAGGCAAATATATTGAGTAAGGTATGTAGGGGGTCGATGAGGTCTATTTGAGCGGTGAAGAGGGGGAGGTAAAGGTGAAGATGGTGCTGTTGGGACAGGTTGGGAAATTAGAGATGGTGATGTTGGGGCAGGTTGGGGAATTGAAGATGGTGTGTTTGTGTCTATGGGGTTTGGAGCAGGAGTGTGTGAAGGTGAAGTGGAGTCCGGGTATAGTAAATGTAGTGTAATGTCAAGTGGGTTTGAGGTTATAGTGGGAGTAGAAAGAAGTGAAGGGGTGTGGAAAAGGAATAAGGATTCATGGAAAATGACGTCACGGGAAAGAAATACTTGATGAGTGTCAAGGTCGAGTAATTTGTAACCTTTGACACCAAATGGATAGCCAAGAAATGCACAACGCCGATTGCAAGGGTTGAATTTGTGATGATGTTGGGAAATGGTAGAAGCGAAAGCAAGGCTGCCGAAGACACGGAGATGAGAGTAAAAGGGTGGTTTGTGGAAGAGGATTTCATGTAGAGTTTTGTTGTGGAGGAGAAGAGTTGGTATGCGGTTAATTAAATAGGTGGCTGTAAGGATACAGTCTGACCAGAATTTCAAAGGTATTTTGGATTGAAAACGAAGTGCACGGGCAACTTGAAGAAGGTGTCGATATTTGCGCTCAACTAAGTCATTTTGTTGTGGGGTTTCAACACATGATTTTTTATGGAGAATGCCTTGGTCAGAGTAGATTTCAGACATGGAAAGTTTAAGGCCATTGTCACTTCGTAAAATTTTAACCCAAGAATTAAATTGAGTAGTGACCAAGTGACAAAAAGATTTTATGCAAGGGCGAGCATCAGGTTTTTTGTGCAACAGATAAACCCAAGTGCAACGTGAGTGGTCATTGACAATTGTAAGAAAAGATTGTCTACCATCATGAGCAATAATTGAGTGAGGTCCCCATATGTCACAATGGTCAAAACAAGCATTTGTATATGAGTACTAGAAGGAAAAGGTAATCTAACTTGGTTAGTAAGAGGATAGACCAAGCATGATAAAGTATTCTTTGTATTCATTTGAGTAATTACATGGGAATCATGTATGAGTTGCATGCAGGCATGACCCAATCGACAATGCCACAAATCATATGCACTGTCAGAGGGCAATATAGAAGTTGAAATAAAATTTTTAGAGTGAAAATTCTGGGATAAAGTGGTGTCTAATACTTGAGGAGAGACATTGTCTTGTAGGAGATGGTATAGCCCGTTTGCCATTCTGCCCTTCCCAATCATTGTCCAAGGAGAAAGGCCTTGTATGAAACAAGAATGATGAAGAAAAATTAGGTAACAATTTAATTGCTGAGCAAGTTTAGAAGCAGAGAGTAAATTAAAGGTGAAAGACGGCACACAAATGACATTATGAAGGAGTATGGATGGTGTTACTTGTACTGTGCCGATGTGAGTTACAGGGGCTAATTCCTCATGAGGAAGCTTAACAGAATAACAAGTATTAGCAGTGATGGTGATAAAAAGTGAGGGGCTACAGATCATATGATCAGTGGCCTCAGTGTCGATAATCCAAGTAGAGAAAAATTGAGAAGAAGTGGAGAAGCAAAAAGTATTACCAGACACGGAAGAGGTGTTAGGATGTGCATAAATGACAGTCTGAAGGTGATTCGTGGATGGTGAAGAATTAAAATCCTTACTGTTCAACAAGGCTATGAGATCTTTGTATTGCTCCTTAGTCAACAATGTGGTGGAATCAGGGTGATTACTAGAAGGTGGAGACTCGAGAGACACAACATTCCCTCTTGGTTTGTGCAACTTATGTCTTGGAGGATATCTATGGAGTTTGTAGCACCGTTCCATGTTGTGACCGGTCATCCCACAATGAGTACAGACTAGTGCTATTGCATTTCCAGATTTGAAGTAATTTTGCAAGATGTGACCAGTGATCTTGCAATGGCTACAATATGGCTTGTCTCGTTTGCCAGAATTCGAAGATGGGGAGGAAAGTGGTTTGCGGGATACAAGGGCAATGGATTCAGGATTGGGAACAGGGGAAGTCAGCAGTTGATGTCGTTCTTGCTGCTGGATGTATGGGAATACTTTGTTGACTGGTGGTAGAGGGTCGATAAGCATGATCTGGTCACGCACATTGGTGTAGGAATCATTGAAACCCATAATAAATTGAATGACACAAACACGTTGGTAACGGTCAGAATGGATTTTGGTTGAGGCACAAGAACAAACAAGTGGTGGGTCATGAATAGAGAGTTCATCCAAAGAGATTTTAGCTTACCGTAGTAGCCAGTTACAGTGTCGTCTTCCTAAGTCAGAGTAGCCAAGGTTTTCTTGAGCTCATAAATTCGTAGTCCATTTTGAGGGAAAGAACATTCATGGAGCTCGGTCCAAAGCTCATGGGCATTGTCAACAAAAGCGACCGAAGAACGTAGGGAAAGACTGATGGAGTTCTGGAGCCATGATACAATCATATCGTTGCATCTGTCCCAGCGGTCAAAAAGAGGATCAGTTGGGTCTAAGGGTTGGGTGAGGGTTCCATTGAGGAAACCGAGTTTATTCTTTGCTCGGAGAGCACGCTGAATTGAATGGGACTTGGTGGAGAAGTTCTCGGCATGAAGGAGGTCGGTAACCAGGACGGTACCTAGGTTATCAGAGGTTTCAAGTCAATAGGGATTATTTGGGTCGGCAAGGTTGGTATATTTGTTGGTTGGTGGTGGGGTGGTGGTGGGGTGGTGGTGGGGGTGGCGGTGGGGGATCGTTGGCTGGCATTTTCACCTCTCTGATACCATGTCAGAGTTGGTTCAAATACTGCAAAAATAGTTAAGGAAGAAAATGAGGCAAGCAAAACAGAGAAACAAAGGTATGAAGAATTCCTCCAATTGTATTGAATTTGTAATAACCAAATTGAGTTGCTATGCTATACAGTGATCTATTTATAGAAAAATAATGGAATATTCTATACAAGAAGAAGAATACATAAATGGCCCTAATTAAACACGTGTATCACAGCTTGCTTAAGTGTCAATTTCCTTAGCATTTCCTGAGTCATCTAGTTGATTGTGTCGCAAGCTAGCAGCTGATATATTGGTTGGTAATATTATGAGTGGCTGCAAATCATGCTCATCTGTGGTAAAAAGAAGGCTTTCTAAGGTTTTCTAGGTCTCCCAAGCCGTCTAGGTTTAAGTGCATCTATGCATGAACAATGCAAAACTAAGAAGTTGCTCTTTTTACATTATTTTTCATACTAGGAACCATCGTGGATCAATGACCTAGTTTTTTTTTTTCAAGTTTCTTTGAGGAACTTAGTATGCCTGGAAACAAGATTCTAGCATGTTTTTCTCAAAAGGTTAGATTCTCAGTGTAGAAGAATGAAGAAACTATTGAGAGATGTTTCAATGGAAATTTCCTTAGATTGTATTGATGTTCGGACAGAGATTTATATAGATAAAAACACAGCTAGCTAATAAATGTACAACTGCCTAAGTAAGGAAATATACATCTGTTAAGTTAAAGAATTGCAATAGAGAGAATCTACATTTATTACAAAAAACATTAGCACGATTCTTGCATAGATTTTGTGTTATGCATCCTGTTGATTGGCTTTTGATTTATCCTTGGAATCTGCCTTAGTACTCAGAACAGCAAAATCATGCTATCAATGGTGTGATAATAGGCATTGTCGTCTCCTTCAATCCTCAAATACCTGATGACTTAAGAGATCAACTTCCTGAATTACCTGTATGTGCAAATATTGTCAAACTGAATACACTTTTGTTTAGTACGATGCTAGAGTTAAAGGGAGTTCCAAAGATGAATGAAGATCACATTTACTTGTTTCGATATTCAGATTTTCATCTATTAGTTTCCAAGTTGAGAAATGGTTATGACGTAAACGTGAGAGAGCAAAACCCAACGTACATCAAGCTGGGAATTGAGGTGAAAAAGTGTGGGCTTTATTTGATCTTCAAAGGTGATGATGATTACAAGAGAGACGAAGAATCGTTGGACAAGAACCGGTTATCCATTTCTAAAAAACTAGCACAAATTTTCAGCTCTGTTGAGAATGAAGCTCACATCTCTGGATCTGGCTTTGAAGTTGAGAGCCAGACCATTGTGCAAGAAGAAATGATGGAATAAAAAGAGTGAAGAGGCTGTTGGGGGCTTGTTGGGGGATGCTTTCCTTTTTAGAAAGAAGATGAGAGAGATAAAGGCGGTATCTTAAGGGCTGGTTTGAATTCGTAGATGAGACAAGTTCGTCTTAACTCATCTTAAACTCATCATTATATTTTTTCAAATTTTCATACAAAATATAAATTTTAATACAGTTTTTTCAAATTTCAATATACTTTTTTCAAATCTCAATTCAATTTTTTAAAATTTTAAAATAATATTAAAAAATAAACTAAATTCATCTTAACTCATCTCATCTCCTAATCCAAACTAAACCTAAGCTACAATTTTGTTTTCCTTTATTCTAAGGAAGAAATTTGAAATTTGAAATTTATTGAGATTAATGTTAAATATGATCGTGGAGTGTGTAGCATTAAGTAGTCTTTTTAAAAAAATAGTATAATTCATAATTAAAAATTAATTTTTTATGTAATTTTTTTATTTTTTATTTTTTAAAAGAAGAGAGACGCTGGGAGCCGGTCGGGCTGCCCCCAGCGTCAAAAGCAACTCAACGGCATTTCGATTGTTTTTTATGATAAATACACTAAAATAAAATAAAACATAATAAAAAATATAATAAAAAATACAATAAAAAATAGAATAAAAAAATAAAATGAAGAAAATATAATAAAAAAATACAATAAAAAATATAAAAAAAAAGAAAAATATAATAAAAAATAAAATAGAGATGAATTTTAAGGAGATTCGGCCTTGGGCCGAAACTCGCCGCCCACCCCATCGAGACCGGTGGGTTCCGGCGAGCTCACCCCTTCAACGGCGAGCTCCGATATGCCCCACAAAGGTTTAAACCCAAAATGGGTCCTACCGTAAAAGGGTTGAGCTCGCTGGAGCCCGCCAGTCCCGATGGGGTGGACGGTGTCGCCCACCGCCACCGGATGCTGCGTGTTGCTTTTAATGGGGGGTCGGCCCGATGGCTGCAATAAATCTCTTAAAAGAATTGCCCGATATTTAAACACTACAATATTGAAAATATAATTTATTTTGATAATAAAATTTTTACACCTATTTTACTATTATTTTACTATCAATTTTTTTTTTTTGCTTTTTGAATATGACTAAAAATCTCATGACATAACTTTTTTGCATAATCTAATAAAATTTAATTCAATCAACTAGCCTAATTATATCATTTAATAAAAATAAATTTAATTTTAGAAGAATTAATATTTTTGCTTTTCAAGTCATTTTTAAAAAAATTAAATTTATTTTTGATTAAATTACATGATTATATTGATTGATTGATTTTTTTTTTTTTAACAGTATAAAATAAGGTTATGTTTTGAAATTTTTAATCTAAATTTAAATAGAGTAAAAAAAAGAAAAAGGATAGTAGATTTATAAAAAAGGAAATTGTAAAATATATTACCCCATTTTATTGAGTAATTGTTCAACTACGCCAAGCAAAAGAAGAAAAAATAAAGGCCATTATTCTTACATTCATAGTGAAGGAAAGCACAGCTAAAGAAAAGAACAGGGAGAACAGAGAAGAGAGGAGTAAAGAAGAGAAAAGAAAGGAAGGAATTAGTAAAGAAGTCAATGCTAAAACAGAAAAAAAGAAAAAAAGAAAAAGTAAAGAAGCCAATGAAAGAAGTAAAGGGACACCGACAGGACGACGAACCCGTTGGTCTTAATATCGTTCTATTTTGTACTGCCCTAAACATTTCTGCATAGCCTCATCATCCCTCTGTACAGAACTGATCTGGAGATCGAGCCCTACAAAGAGAGATGGAAGACGATCACGCCACTTCCGTTTCATTGGCTACCGCTTTTAGGCACCTGTCGGACGTGTTCCTGAGCTTCATAGGCGAAGAATTAGCCCGCCCTAGCTTTACAGCCTTTACTTACAACCTCTGCGACTCGCTCGAGAAACACGGCGTCCGCGTCTCCAGCTTCCAAGACCACGGGCAGCAGGGCAGGGACGAGATCTCGCCGTCTCTGCTCGAGGCGATCGAGGACTCGGCTGCTTCCATCGTCATCTTCTCCCCAAACTACGTGTCGTCCTCTCGGTGCCTGGGGGAGCTTTCCAAGATATGCGACTGTAGGAGGAGCCTTCTCCCCGTGTTCTACCGAGTCACGCCGTCGGACGTACGGCATCAGCTTGGACCGTTTGAAGAACATATTAGAAACCATGAAGAGAGGTTTGGAGTCACCACGGTTAAGAAGTGGAAGAAAGCCATGGAAAATGCTGGTGGAAGAAAAGGTTGGGTTTTCGAAGACAGGTAATATATAATTAGGGATAAGACAACTAATTTGCAATTTTTACTTAAGATTTTTTTAGTAAATTATTAGTAGTTTTACAACCAAAATTAAATAAAATTCAAAGAAATTTGAAAATTAATAATATTTGATTAAAATGATGGTAAAAGTTCAACTTTAATCTTTTTAATTTTTTTATAAATTCTCAATATTTTGCTTTCTTCACAATTCAAGTTTTTTCTTCTGCTATGATTATGAAGAAACTGTTAACTAATAAATAAATAATACCAAAACCCTTTACATGCATCGTTATCGTTCCTTAGACTTGCTTGGTTATGAGCTGATGATCGAATTGACGAGGTGCATTGGGCTTCATTAACATGGACAACGGCTCGGAAATAATAATGTTAATTGACTGTCGAAAGAATCTTTGCAAAGTTGCTAGATAATGTCACCTGTAATAAGTCAGCTCTATGGACAATTAGGTATCATAATTAACCCTCAGGCGTTGTTAGATATCAAAATTTTAATTTCTTTATAATTTTATTTTTAAACATCACTTAAATATTAAATATATATTAATTTCAAATCTTCAACATTTTCATTTAATTATTATAAAAAAGCAAAAATCATTATAACTTAACGCCAAAACACAATATAAAAATCAATTCAAAATTTTTAAACTTCATATTGAAATAATTTTTCATTTTATTATATTTTTATTCAATTTTTACACTTACATTTTTTAAAATTAAATAAAATATTTTATTTTAAACTATTTTATTATTATTTACATAATTTTAGAACACTCCACGTGTCTAAACAAACCTTAAAAGTTCAAAACATGAAACGATAATGATTAAAAAAACAGTGTAAATAATGGATGGTGGGACCATCGTTTTGTAGGGATGTAAGAAGATTGAACCGGATTGGTGGACTGGAATCGGACTGCATGGACTGGACCAGATGGAATTCGGTTCGGTCCGGTCCATTTTTTGCATGGACGAAACATTTCCAGTCCGGTCTCAATCCATGACATTTTCCCCCTAGACCGAATTGAATCGAATGATTTTATATATATATATATATGTATATATAAATAATAATATATAAATTATAGTATTTATATTAATATAGATTAAGAGTGATAGTATAATATGTTAATATATAATATATATACTCTTATAATATTAATATATTATAATTTATTGTAGTTGACTAGTTGTAGTATAAAAATTATAATTTATAATTTTTTTTTTTACTTTTTTATTTTGATTTTTTTTTTGCCAATTATTTTAAGAATAAGTTTTTTTTAATATTATTTGGCTTAAATCTGTGATAAATATGTAAATTAGGTTGAAAATAATTAAATTTGGACAAAAAATTATTTTTCATCATTATAAGATTTTGGATTAAATTTAATCCATTAAATCATATCAGGTGCTCCTGGACCGAACCGGACCACCCCTGAACCGAATTGAACCAGACCGGTATGGATCGAATATGAGTTTAGTCCGGTCCAGGGTGAGGAAATTTTTGGACCGAATAAAACCGGTCCACAGTTTTATTGAATCGAACCATTTACACCCCTACTGTTTTGTTTTTCTCCTTGAGAGTGGCTACTTATGTAATGAGAGCCACTCCTGTGGGATAACAACTAGGATCCCGCCCAGGCAAATTTCTTTTATTATTATTTTTTTTTGGGTTTTTTTCTTATATATTTTTTAAACAGTTTTAATATTTTATTTTTTTAAAAAAATCCACAATATTATTAAAAAATATTTACTTAATTCTTAAGTAAAAAAAAAATAATTTTTTTAAGTAAGTTGTGACTTTTATTTGTAATTTTAACATTTTTCTTGTATAATTTTTGAGATGTTTGTGGGTCCCACAACCTCGAGCAGGTAGCGAATTCATTGATTGAGATTGGGGGGCTAATAGCTCTCTGCCCTACACTCTTAGCTCTTGTTTCTCAAAATTTAATAAATATTTAATTTAAAATTATTTTATTACTATTTATAAACTATTTTATTATTATTTATAAAATTCTCATTTCATTTCTTTCTCCAAACATCTCTTAAAGTTATTAAAATTTTAACAGCAGAAAAAGTCAGTTTTAAACAACTTTAAACAATTGAGGGCCCGTTTGATTTTACAAACACTTAACTTAATCTTGTCTCAATATTCAAACATCATTTAAATACAAATATTTCTTAATTTCAAATTCTCAAAAATCTCAACTAATTTTTACTCATTACAACTTTTCAAACTTCCAAACAAAAGATATATTTTTTTTTAAAAAATTTCAAAACAAAAATTATATTAAAAAAATTATATTCTAATATTCTTTTATCTAATAATCTTTTATTCAATTTTTTCTCTCTTTTTCAAAACTCCATAAAAATATTTCTTCAAATTATTTTACTAATACTCCTAAATTACCTTACTATTATTTATAGATTTCTCATACAATAGATTAATTTTAAACCTTAACACTTTTCTCTGTGCACCCCATGGGTGAGCTAGTATATATAGAAATCGGGTTCATCATTCCTAGCCATGGAGTTTGAAGAATTTGGACGTGATATTAAAGTACGCACATATGAGTGACTATTGAAGCATTATAATTGATATCCTTGTTACTCATGTTTATTCTTAGTGGCGGCGATGAGGCGCAGTTGATTGGATCCTTAGTCCAGAGGGTGTTGTCTGAAGTGGCCATTACTCCAGTAGATGTTGCTGCATATACAGTTGGACTTGATTCTCGGATTAAAGAACTGATGAGTGTGTTGGATGTTAAATCCAATGGGGTTCGAGTTCTTGGATTATATGGGATGGGTGGGGTTGGTAAGACAACCCTTGCTAAGGCTCTCTGTAATAAAATTGTCGGTCATTTTGATTGCCTTAGTTTCATTTCAACAGTGAGAGAGAATTCTGCAAAAGCTGCAGGTTTGAAATCCCTTCAGAACAAAATTATCGATGACCTTTCCTTGCATAGGTCTCCTGTGTATTCTGACGCAGCAATCAAAGAGGTACTTCAGGAGAAGCGAGTTCTTGTTGTTTTGGATGATGTTGACAATGTAAGTCAGGTTGAAGCACTGATTGGAAGAAGAGAATGGTTTTCTGAAGGAAGTAGAATCATCATTACTACAAGAGACAGAGAAGCTCTACCCGAGTATCTTGTCTCTGAGTTTCATGAGGTCAAAGAGTTGGATCCCTCTGACGCACTAAAGCTCTTTAGCTACCATTCCCAAGGGAGAAAAAGGGGTCCCACTGACGAATTTTTAAATCTGTCCAAGCAAATCGTGTCCCTTACAGGGGGTCTACCATTGGCTCTGGAAGTATTTGGTTCTTTCTTGTTCTATAAGAGGAGTGTAGAGGAATGGGAAGTTGCTCTACAAAAGTTGAAAGAGATTCGTCCCCGCCATCTTCAGGATGTTTTGAAGATCAGTTTTGATGGATTAGATGCAGAAGAGAAGTGTATATTCCTTGACATTTCATGTTTACTCATAACGATGGAAATGCAGAGAGAGGATGCAATTGATGTATTGAAAGGTTGCGGTTTTAGGGCTGAAAAAGCAGTCAGAGTCCTCATGACAAGGTCGCTCATCAAGATTACAGCGGACAACACTTTGTGGATGCACGATCAAGTTAGAGATATGGGAAGGCAGATTGTTCTAGATGCTAAACCTCCATTTCCCAATATTCCAAGTAGACTGTGGGATCGTGATGAAATCATGACCGTCTTGAAGAGTGGGAAGGTAAGGCCTCTTTTTAATGATTAAATTATAATTTGGAAAAATTATAACAATTAAATGATTAAATAAAACGAGTTGGGATCAATTCTAAATCCAAATAAATATCTTCAAACTATATTCGTTGTACCATTTGTAAGGAAAAGAGTTTCCCTTTGGTGGACTGCTGAAAATGTACGGTTAAAAGCTTTATTACATTTGCATAAAACCTTAAATATCCGTGGAATATTTTTCTAGTATTGTAATTTTTTTGTTAGTAGTGAATTAAGATATTTTTTTTCCTATTTTCAAATTCTAGAATAAGAATGATGACGCACACACAATAAATCCTCCAGTATTTTTGTTTTATGAAAATTTTAGTGTGAATTTCTGAGGCAATCTCGATTCCACAAACATTAGCTTACCAATTTACGTGTTTATCTCTTCACTTTCTTGCTTTTAAGTCAAATAGAAACGCTTAAAAAATTAATCAAGTAATTAATTAAGAGCAAAGATACGTTTGTACAGAATTAATTCAATCTTACTCAACTTTTTGCTTTTCACTTCAATCCATTCCATTGTTTAAAGAAGTTTCCTTTTGATAACAGGGAACAGGATGTATAGAAGGGGTCGTACTAGACTTTAAAAGGAGGCCCTTTGTAAAGGATCCAAGCGGTGACAGAATTTCTTGGGAAAATTTTAAAAGGTCACCCAATTTTACCTCTGCGTTGACATACTTCAAAGAAAGGCATAAGAAGTCTCTTGAAACTAAAGCAGAGAGAGAGAGGGAGGTAATACTAAACACGAAGTCTTTTGAATCTATGTCTAATCTAAGACTTCTGCAAATCAGTTATACAAGATTGTTAGGAAGGTATAAGTATATGCCTGCACAACTGAAGTGGCTACAATGGAAAGGATGTCCTCTTAAAAGTCTTCCTTCTGATTTTTGTCCTCGGGAACTTGCTGTGCTTGACCTCTCAGAAAGTTCAATTGAACAAGTGTGGCGCAGGCACAACAGTAACCAGGTATACTTGTCTGCTGCTCAAATTTGGTTTTCAACCAAGACTTGGGTGTTCATGATCTAGTTTAACATGTTTAGGGTGTTTTGTGCTTGCAATTTTTGTCATACTTCTTTGTGATTGTCACTTTCATACTTCTTGCTGGCCCAGGTGGCTGAGAAATTGATGGTTATGAATCTCCGTGGCTGCCATAATCTCGTTGCCACTCCAGATTTCTCTGGACATCAAAAATTGGAAAAGCTTGATCTTGAGCATTGTCACAGCCTGATTAAGATTCATGAATCAATTGGATCCCTGAATACATTACTTCATTTGAACCTGAGCAGTTGCTGGAACCTTGTTGAATTTCCTGCTGAAGTCTCTGGCCTAAAAAATCTAGAGAGCCTTATCCTTTCTGGCTGCTCAAAATTGACAAATTTACCATTGAAGAAAGGTGACATGAGATCTTTGAAGGAACTTCATGTTGATAACACTGCTATACAAGAGCTACCTGAATCAATTTTCCACCTTACAAAGCTCGAAAAGCTTAAACTGAACGGTTGCCGGTTCTTAAGGAAACTTCCCAACTGCATTGGAAACCTGTCTTCCCTCAAGGAACTCTCTCTTAATAATACTGCTGTAGAAGAAATACCTGATTCTGTTGGATCTTTGCTAAACCTTGAGATACTAAGTCTAATTTGGTGTGAATCACTCACTTTAATTCCAGATTCTGTTGGCAATCTTATATCATTGACAAAATTACTAATAGATGGTAGTGCAATCAAAGAACTGCCTGCTTCTATTGGTTCCTTAACATATTTGAAGGACTTGTCAGCTGGGAACTGTCGGTCTTTGAGCAAGTTGCCTGATTCAATTGAAGGACTAGCTTCTGTTGTTGTGCTTGTGTTAGACCAGACACCAATTACAAATCTGCCGGATCAGGTAGGTGCCCTGGAAATGCTGAGGAATCTAGAGATGAGGAGTTGTAAAGATCTTAAATCTTTACCAGAATCAATTGGAAACATGTTCGCTCTCACTTCCCTGAACATATTTAATTCCAATATTTCTGAATTGCCGGAGTCAATTGGGATGCTGGAAAATCTTATAATATTCAGGTTGAATAAATGTACACGGCTCTGTAAACTTCCTGATTCAATAGGAAATTTGAAGTCTTTGCACCACTTGCTGATGGAAGAAACTGCAGTCACGGAGTTGCCTGAAAGCTTTGGGATGCTTTCAAGCTTAATGATATTAAAAATGGCTAAGAAGCCACATTTCCTGTCAGCTGGAGGAGAGGAACATAATCCTTTCACACTTCCAACCTCTTTCTCCAATTTAGGCTTGCTTGAAGAACTGAATGCCCGTGCTTGGAATCTATGTGGTAAAATTCCCGATGATTTTGAAAGGTTGTTGTCGTTGGAGATTTTGAATCTAAGTCATAACAATTTTTTCAGCCTTCCGTCCAGCTTGAGGGGTCTTCAGTTTCTGAAAAAGCTTTTATTAACCTACTGCGAGCAGCTGAAATCTCTTCCTCCACTTCCCTCAAGTCTGGTGGAGGTGAATGTTGCAAACTGTACTGCATTGGAAAGGGTGTCTGATATCTCAATGTTGGAAAGCTTACACGAGCTGAACCTCACAAACTGTGAGAAGGTGGAGGATATTCCGGGCCTCGAATGCTTGAAGTCGTTGACAAGGTTGTTTATGAGTGGTTGCAAAGCATGCTCATCTGTGGTAAAAAGAAGGCTTTCTAAGGTTTTCTACATCTTTAACCTGTCTATGTTTAAGTGCATGTGTTTGAGCAATCCTGAATTAAGAAATTGCTCTTTTTACATTATTCTTCATACTAGCTACTATTGTGGATCAATAAGCTAGCCGTTCTCATTTTTCAGGTTTCTATGAGGAATTTAAGGTGTCTTAGTATGCCTGGAAACAAGATTCCAGCTTGGTTTTCTCAAGAGGCTAGATTCTCAGAACGCAAAAATCGTGATATCAAAGGTGTGATAATAGGCGTTGTCGTCTCTCTCAACCCTCAAGTACCTGATGACTTAAGAGATCAACTTCCTGCATTACCATTTGTATGGGTAAATATTCTCAAAATGAATAAACTTTTGTTCAGAACAATGCCGGAGTTTAAGGGAGTTCCAAAGACGAATGAAGATCACATTTACTTGTTTCGGTATCCAGATTGTCATCCGTTAGTTTCGAAGTTGAGAGATGGTTATGACATGACCGTGAGAGAGCAAGACCCACCGTACATCAAGGGAATTGAGGTGAAAAAGTGTGGGCTTGATTTGATCTTCGAAGGTGATGATGATTATGAGGGAGGTGAAGACTCGTTGGACAAGAGCTTGTTATCCGTTTCTGAAAAACTAGCAAAGTTTTTCAACTCTGTTGAGGATGACGATCACATCTCTGAGTCTGGTATTGAGGTCGAGAGCCAGAGCGACGTGCAAGAGATTAGGGAAGAAGTGTGGGGAGGCTTTCTGAGGTTTGTTCGGGGCTGCTTTTGTTTGTAGAAAATAAGGTACCT
Organism: Platycarya longipes; assembly: GCA_036559045.1. Classification (NCBI taxonomy): domain Eukaryota; kingdom Viridiplantae; phylum Streptophyta; class Magnoliopsida; order Fagales; family Juglandaceae; genus Platycarya; species Platycarya longipes. Next base: position 18,586,688 of record CM071793.1, on the reverse strand, counting down.
GTAATGCATTAACTCAAAAGAGGATTGCAATCCTCTAAAAGAGGATTGCAACATTCTTGCCCTTGTATTTTAGTAATTTTTGTTGCCTCTATGATGTGTTTTATACCCTCTTTATTCTCATATGTCCTGTGCAACGCAACGCACTGTGTATATACATATATTTATCTTTGAAATCTCTATATTAATTTAAAGTTTTGGATTAAAATCCTAAACTAATTTATTGTTTCTATTTCCCATGATTTAGGATTTCAGATTGGACCCTAAATTAATTAAGGGTTTCCAATCTTTGAAATCTCTAAATTTAATTACTTTTGTTAGTTTTTTGGAAAAAAAAAAAAAACCTCTACTTTTTACTAAAATAAAGTTGCTTTAAAAAAAAAATGTTTATGGTTCCCTTTCAGCTCGTCCTTTCTCCAGAACTTTCCCCCACCCCTTTGAATTTGCTCATTCTCTCTCACTTCGTCATCGCACTCCACCTGTGTCTCTCGTTATCGTTGTGTTGCTCTGTCATTATAACCAGCACCGTCACCGTCACCCAGTTGGTTTGTCTACATTATGGTCACCGAAGGTAAGCCCCAAAATCATTAATCATACAGTTTGTTTCTGTAATTTTTTTTTTTTTTGGAGTTAAGTTATGGAAATTAGAAGATGGTTGGGATGAAATGGATATAGAGGATGGGATTTATGAACTGTGTGCTGTAGATTTCAGATTATGCATGTGTTTGAATCTTTAATGTATTTGATTGCTGCAAAACCTTAAATTAATTTTTGAAAATGTATAATAAAAAAAACAAATTAATAGAAAAAAGTGCAATTATAAACTAGTATTAGACTACTAGTAGCTCTTTAACCTATTACAATTTATAATAATACAAGTTTTTAATGAAATTATAAAACTAAATTACTAAGCTATTATGTATTATAAATTAAGAGAATAAAATTACAAACATAAAATAATAAAAACGACCTTGTATCAACGTTACAAACAAGAATAATCACTAAAATGTAGATACAAATAAAGTCAACTATTTGACATATAAAAGCCCGGTGTAGATGGCTAAGGGTGGTTCAAGTGGAGTGATGTGAGACTGTAAGTTGTGAGATCATAAAATCTGAAATATTAACAATTTAATAAGAACTTAGGAAGATAAATTAGAAATCAAATAACCATTAGAAATGAAAAAAATCAGAATTAAAATTGAAATCTAACTAACAAAAATGAGATGGGGATCAAGATGCGACTGTGACCTTGAAAGTGTTTTTTTTTTTATGTCAGAGAACCTTTCCAAGGCAAGACCTTTCAGATCCACCTTTGCAGAGTAAATTTCAATCTGTGTACCGCACCCACGAAAGTTTTCTTACACGAAATTGGTTAATTCGTTGACTTTTCACCAGGATGTGTGGCCTCAAAAGATTGTTTGCATCCATGAGATGTTGAATCTTGGACCATGAATAGAGTGATAACCCAAGACCAAAGCTTTCACCACTTTGGTCACTCCTTTGGGGTTGCAACCTTGAGAATACATCTGATATCATTTGAATTTTGGATTGGAATTTGGATTGAGGTTTGAGCTACGCAAATGACTATACAATTATAAAAACAACCAAATACCAAAATTTATATAGGTACGACAAAAAGTAGAGTGTCAATAGAAATTCTACAAATATGTTGCAAATGGCAATGGTAGGTCAGGGTCTAACATGGTGAAATCAAATTGTAGTAGAGGTAGAAGTCGTTTCATGTATGGTTACAACAATCAAATTTATAATCAATAACAATGAAATGAATATGAATAAAATAAATCAAAAGAATAAAATGAAATCAATGATTACCATATTCAGATTGATCACCACCCTTCTTGTCAGCATCCGCATAGTCAAGAATATTCAGAACATGAATCGAGGTCCATTTGATTGAATGGCGAGAATCAGAGTAACTAGTCCAATTAGCATCAGAATAAGCATCGAGAGCACTAGGAGAGGTAGATGGGCGAAACCCATCACTCTTCAATCAAAGTCTTTCCATATATGCCAAAGTTGACAAACGTTATTATAGGAGAATTCTTTGTGTATTGTTTCCTTTTCAATTATTGATTTGTATTAAAAGCTAAACAATTTGTAAAATGATATAAAGCAATACATTCATCACCCGAAATGCAAGGTGGATTTTCAAACATTCTCAAGGATCACATCCCACCGGAGCCTAAAAGTTGAAGTTGATGAGAAAAAAATACTATCTGGTTCTAACTTCAACTAAAATTTGCCATTTCTGCCTCATCAACTTCAACTTTTAGGCTCGGGGGATGTGATCCTTGAGAATGTTAGAAAATCCACCTTGTATTTCGGGTGGTGAATGTATTGCTTAATATCATTTTACAAATTGTATAGCTTTCAATACAAATCAATGAATTTACAATTGAAAAATAAACAATACACAAAAAATTCTCCTATAATCATGTTGGTCAACTTTGGCACATATGGAAAGACTTCGATTGAAGAGTGATGGGTTTCGCCCATCCGCCTCGCCTAATGCTCTCGATGCCTATTCTGATGCTAATTGAACTAGCTACCTTGATACTTGTTGGTCAACTTTTAGTTATTCTATTTATCTTTGTATTCTTTTAAACCAAGAATTTTTAGTTATTCACATGCTTTTTTTTTGTTCACTAATTAATTGTAATACAAGTATACAATAAAAATCTAACAACTTTTATTTCATTAGCTACTTTTGAAGTTTATTCTTGATTTATAATTTTTTTTAATGCTTGGAAAAATATGAGTAAGCTTATAACAATTATATAATTTTATGATGTGTGATTATTTTTTATATACTAAAGTATACAAAATACATATTATTTAGACTAACACATACTGCACACTTTGAGATCGCCCCCCACATACTAAATTTTAGTTCCACCCCTAATCATGGGGGTTACCCTCCTCTCGTGTCATTGAGCCAGGCGCAACCTTGCTTTGACTCTTAATTGATGTAGCGAACACCGAATGAAAATAAAATGAAAGAAAAGTTGTGTCTTCTTGTCGGAATTGGTCTCAAGTTTATTGAAACTTTCTGAAAACGTTATAAAAAATTATTATAATCCCTACTCTTCTCACTTATAGATCACTTGTAGGAGGAGACTAATTGACAATAAAAGAAAAGTATTATTCTAATGGAAAGCTGATTTAATAGAAGAGTAATTTAAGGAAGCAAATAGAATAACAATCAATCAAGGTTGCTGTCAAATAAACATGATGAAGGAAATAAATTATCATGGATTTTGTGCTGCTCTGGTGCAATCCGAGTATGCTATTCTTGGTGACTCATCTTGGCCTCATCAAATTGCTTGATAATAGCTTGCTCAATATGGTTCTATACTTTCTTCAAAACTAATAAACTTCTTTTAGATTGGAAAGGAAATAGACCATTATTAATACAAGATTTGATATCATTAGATGGTATAATATAAGTTTTTCTAGAGCCTTTAATTAGATTCGGTGAACTTAATATAATATAGATATATGCTTTGCATAATATTAAACTTTGAAAATATTTCTTATTCTTAAGAATTATATGAGTTGAACTATTAGCTATACATACATCTCTATCATTCATCTCAAAAATAAAATGTCTATTAGTAAGACTCATGATTCTACAAAATATAAAAAACTTTTATTATTTCAAAATATCACAAAATATTAAAATAATTTTACTACAAGATAAAAAAAAATACATTAATTGAAAGGAATACTTCCATAATATTAATGGGAGTAATATCTTTTCCATTTATAGAAGTTAAAGAATCTGATAGTTCACCAAAATTTGTCTTAATTTTTTTTTACCTTTTATAGAAGTTTAGTATAAGTCAACCAAGTACTTAGTTATACAACAGGTGTGTGATCAATGTTCAGTTATACCACATCTATATCATACATATTCATCTTTCTTTTAAAAACTGTTCTGAAAGCCTTTACCATTCTTTGAGTTAGACTACTTTTGGTAATACGGTGTATTTTTATTATTATCTCTTTTAGTAATGTCGCTCCCAGAACTCATATTTTAATAGTTTTTCTTACTATGTCTAATCTTTTATAGTTTTTTGAAATGATGCACCATTTGTTTATAGGAATAGTTTAGATCAAGTACCATTCATTTCAATGAATGATGAGAACCAGTAAGACGTGATTGATGATTTTTTAATAAAAACTCATTATTTTACTCAGCCACTAAAAGACAAGATATAAATTTAAAATACTTTTCAAACTTTTGCTTTCGATAATGTTGCATGAGCACATTCGAGATATGAAAAGTAGTATATGATTTCTCTAATATACCATGATCTACTCACTAATACTCTTAAAATTTTTCAACCTTAGGTGTAACTAATCATCACGAATTTTTAGGAAGATTACAATTTTTTTGTACTTATATATCTCCCTTAAATCATGCCACAAAATAAAATGATTTTTAATCGTGATATATTCAATTCTTAATTTTTTATGAAGATGGTGGAGAAAATAAATTATTGCCTTAGCGCGATCCTGCCAAGACGCATGATTTCCTTTTTTTGATTGTATCTCCTAGGATCATTGGATCCAAATGGATCTCAGCATCAAGGATCCAAAATAAATAATTTTTGTTAGAAATATTAAGAGTAACAAATTTTAATTTTACAAAATTTGACATTTTTTACTTATATAAATCACGAAAATAAGCATGTGTATCTTGTAAATAAGAAATACATTCACAAAATCATGAAAATAAACACATATTTTTATCAAGTAATAATAAGTAATATAATCTTTAATATTCATCTTGGTGACTATAAATAATATCTTAAAAAACTTATTTAAAGTAGAACAATTAGTTTCAGAATCGGTAGAGCCTTATATTTATCCATAGCATGACCCCAATATATAGGAAGGGTCATGCTATCATGTTGCTTGCAACTTATTGTTGCAGTTTACCTCCCACCCAAAAACTTTTTTTCATTTTTTTATTATTTTAAAACATATTTTTAAAAAAATATCAATACATTAATAATCACTTCTTTAATTATTAAATAACAAAAAAATTAAAAATTAAAATATATAAAATGTTAAAAAAAATATCAAACTTAGTAGACAAATTAACATTTTCCATATAAGAATTAGAGGCAGTCATACACTACAACATTACCTAATTTATTGAGTAATTTAGGGTCAGTTTGAATTCGTAGACGAGACGAGCTTATTTTAACTTATCTCAAACTCATCATTATACAAAACACAAATTTAAATATAGTTTTTTCAAATTCTAATACATATTTTTCAAATTTTAATTCAACATTTTTAAATTCTAAAATAATAATAATATTATAAAACAAATTAAACTCGTCTCAATTAGGGGAATAAATGGTCCGATCCGAGAAATTTGTGGACCGATTCCATTCAATCCAAGAATTTTCTTATCCTGAATCAAACCAAACTCCTATTCGGTCTATACCAGTCCGGTCCAATTCGATTTAAGAGTGGTCCGGTCCGGTTCAGGAGTACCCGTGGACTGGACCGGACCGGATTGCAGGGACCGGACCGGATGAAATATGGTCCGGTCCGGTCCAGTCCAATTTTTTTATGGACCAAATATTTTCAGTCCGGTCCAAGGGGAGAACATTTCTTCCCTTGAACCGGACTGGACTGGACCGGACCGAATGCATACATATTTTTATGTATATATATGTATATATATAAGTAATAGTATATAAATTATAATATTATTATTAATATAGATTAAAAGTAGTAGTATAACATATTAATATAATATACATTCTTATAATATTAATATATTATAATTTATAATAGTTATAGTATAAAAATATAAATTATAGTATATCTATATAAAGTATTAATAATAACTTATAAATAATAATAAGTGTATTATTATTATCTATTATATTATTACTAATTTATCACTATTCACTAACATATAAATTTATAATGTACTAATGTAAATTATGTAATAGTGTTATTAGTTATAGTTAACCAATCTATGATGCATCACTAAATTACTATTAACTAATTAATAATTACTCTTCTTATGATTACATGTAGCAATTATAAATATTAATTATTAATGTTATTTTTAACTATATATGAAATATGATCAATAATCATCAATATCATTGATTAATTGATATAACTTATAAAGATTAAATTAACTAATCAACCTATGAGCTATATATAATATACAATATTAGTTATAGTTTATAGTATAAGTATTAAGTCTAAAGACTATAAGTTATAATTATATATTTTGTTTAATATTTAGATAAGATTAAAAATTAGAAATTGACAAAGATGATTATTTTTTTATGAAAGTAGTACTAGTATATATTTAATAACTTATAAACTTTGGCTAAAAAAATATATTTAATTATTGTAGAATTTTGGATCAAATTTAGCCCATTAAATCATATAGGGTACTCCCAAACCGGATCAGACCGCCCCTGGACTGAATTGGACCAGATCGGTATGAACCGAATAGGAGTTCAGTCCGGTACAGAATGAGAAAATTTTTGGAACGAATAGAATCGGTCCATATTTTTCTCGGACCGAATTAGACCAGACTATTTACACCCCTAAATTTAATGGGCAAAATCTAATCTAAAATTCGATAATGATCCAATATAATTTCTAATGTTTAGGCTATTAATTGATCTGCATATATATTCAGGTAGTATGTACGTACATGAGGGCCAACTGTATATATATATTTCTAATATTTGGTTGTCACTGATCTACAACAACAGTCAACACATATCATCATATATTATTTGGATTATTCCACAATCAGAAAAAAGATTGAAAAAAGTAAACGAAATAAGAGAATTTTTTTCTAATTATCATAAAATTAATATTGTGTTATTATTATTAGAACAATAGGTCCCGAATAAGCATTACGTACGTTGGTTTAAGCAACTCTAACAAGCTTTCTATTATCGTAAGAATGGAGTCATAACTATTATTTTCCATTATTAAGTACGGTACTCGAGTAGTAAAAAAAAAATTATTAATTTGGATGAAAATATATGCAAGAGAAAAAAAAGACTCGAGTAAAAATCAATTTATTTTTTAGAGATGATGATCATTAGATCGCTTTATCTTTTGCTTTTGAGCATATTATATTATATATATATATATATATATATTAATATTTTCTGATATTAATATTAACTCACACATGGACGTCCAAATCTTGCAATTCATTTGGTCAAAGCCTTCAAACAGCTCTTTATTATTAAAAAAACTGCTTCACAATTTTAATTTTTATGATTGGCTTGCTTCTATTTTTATACTTCATCGAAAATCTACAAGTTGGTGTCTTATTATTTCCATTATAATGTGTACACGAATATGTTAGAATTTTAGTTAATTATCTTCAGAACTTATTCGTATCTAAGCTATCAACTCAAATATTTTTTGAGAAAGTGGCCGTGATTTAACATACTAGCTTAATATGTTATTATATTAATTTATATTAATATTAATATTATAATTTATATATTATTATTTACATATATATATATATATATATATATATATATAAATGGTGGGAATTTCAGTCCGGTCAAGAGAAGAAATTTCTTGGATCGAGATCGAACCGGATTAGTTTGATCCAACCGATCTGATCTGGTCTATCAGTTCGATTCGATCTTTTTACAATTCTAATCTCAATTCATCTCTTTTTTCATTAAAATTGGGTCTTATACAGCTACACTAAACAAAAGTAGAAAAAATAAGAGAAAAATTAGAGTTTGGTTTGACCCCCATTTTATTTTTTTATTATATATTTTTTATTTTATTATATTTTTTAATTTTTTTATTATATTTTTAAATATTTGTTATTATATTTTTATAAAAAATTAAAAAATTATAAAGATGTTGGACCCGACCACACTCCAACCTCCCCCACAAAGTAAAGGTCATTATTCTTACATTTATGAAGAAGGAAAGCACGGCTAAAGAAACGAAAGGGAGAACCAAAAAAGAGAAAAAAAGAAGCGAATGACACCGAAAGGACGATGAACCTTGGCCCCATTGTTCTTAATATCTTACTATTGTGTACAGCCTTAAACATTTCTGCATGGCCTCATAATACCTCTGTACAGAACTGATCTGGAGATCGAACACTGCAAAGAGTGATGGAAGAAGACCGCGCCACTTCCGTTTCATCGGCTCCCGCTTTTAGGCACCGGTCGGACGTGTTCCTGAGCTTCATAGGCGAAGAAACCCGCCCTAGCTTTACAGACAACCTCTGCGACTCGCTCAAGAAACATGCCGTCCGAGTCTCCAGCTTCCAATACCACGGGCAGCAGGACGGGGACGAGATCTCGCCGTCTCTGCTCGAGGACATCGAGGACTCGGCTGCTTCCATCGTCATCTTCTCCCCAAACTACGCGTCATCCGCTCGGTGCCTGGGGGAGCTTTCCAAGATATGCGACTGTGGGAGGAGCCTTCTCCCCGTGTTCTACCGAGTCACCCCGTCGGACGTACGGCATCAGAGTGGACCGTTCGAAGAACATATTAGAAACCATGAAGAGAGGTTTGGAATGACCACGGTTAAGAAGTGGAAGAAAGCCATGGAAAAGGCTGGTGGAAGCAAGGGTTGGGTTTTTGACGACAGGTGAGATATAATTAGGGACAAGACAACTAATTTGCAATTTTACTCAAGATCTTTTAGTTAATATTATTAGTTTTAAATCAAAATTAGATAAAATTCAAAGAAATTTAACAATTAATAATATTTGATTAAAATGATGGGCAAAATACTATAAGTTTAACTTTGTTCTTATTAATCTTTTATATGAATAGATTCTCAATATTTTGCTTTCTTCACAATTCTAGTTTTTCTTCTACTGTGATTATGAAGAAACTGTTAACAGATAACTAAAAAATACCAAAATCCTTTACAAGCATCGATTCTTAGTGCTTGGTTTTGGGCTGATGATCGAATTGGTGAGGTACAATATTGGGCTTCAATCTGTTCTTACTTTGCAACTTCTAACATGGACAACTGCTCGGAAATGTGAATGTTAATTGACTGATGAAAGAATCTTTGCAAAGTTGGTAGTTAATGTCACCTGCTAATAAGTTAGTTATATGGACAATTAGGTATTATAATTAACCCTCAGGCGATGTAGATATGAAAGTTCTAATTTTTTTATAATTTTTTTTAAACATCAATTAAATATAAAATATTTTAATTTCAAATCTTCAACTTTTTTTTTATCTAGTTTTATACAAACACAAAAATCAATATAACTTAACATAAAAAAATATAAAAATCAATTCAAATTTTTAAAACTTCGTATTTAAATCATTTTTAACTTTATAATATTTTTTATCAATTTTTTTCTCACACTTTTTAAAATTTAATATTGTTATTTATAGAATCTTAAAATGCTCCACGGGTCCAAAACAAACCTTAATAAGAGTGATGATATATTTATAATTTTTTTTACTATTTGTTTATTATTTTTAGTGCATTTATTTTTTATTATTTTCTTTTAAATATTTTTTTATTATATTTAATCATTAAAAAAATTTCAAAATATATAATTTTAATAATAATTACTTTCTTAATAATTAAGTAAAAAAAATTTAAACTTTCAAAAAAAAAAAGATAAAAAGATGATAAATAGATAATAAATTATCATTATTTTACTTAAATAGAATATAGATCCTATGTACAATACCTGACCCTGCCCGGATTTATGTAATGGATAATGATACTCTTACAAATTTACTACTTTTTGTTTACCACTTTAATCATATTTATTTATTTATTTATTATTATTATTATTATTAAATTTTTTTTTAACATTTTTAATCATTCAAAAAAATTAAAAAAATATACAACTTTATTAATAGTCACTTTTTTAATCATTAAATAAATAAAAATTAAAAAAAATTAAAAAATTGAAAATAGTGAGAAAAGAGTTGTAAAGAAGTGGTAATGCTATCATTTTTCTATATAAGAAATCTGGTTCATCATTCCTAATCATGGAGTTTGAAGAATTTGGACGTGATATTAAAGTATGCACATATATAGGAGTGACTATTGAAGTATTATAATTGAGATCCTTGTTACTCATGTTTTATTCTTAGTGGCAGCGATAAGGTGCGCGCGCAGTTGGTTGAATCTTTAGTCCAGAGGGTGTTGTCTGATCTGGCCATTACTCCAGTGGATGTTGCTGCATTTACAGTTGGGCTTGATTCTCGGATTAAAAAACTGATGGGTGTGTTGGATTTAAATTCCAAAGGCATTCGAGTTCTTGGATTATATGGGGTGGGTGGGGTTGGAAAGACAACCCTTGCCAAAGCTCTTTGTAACAAACTTGTTGCCCACTTTGACTGCCTCAGTTTCATTTCCAGAGTTAGAGAAAACTCTGCGAACTTTGCTGATTTAGCATCCCTACAGAACAAACTTATCCTTGACCTTTCTTCGGGTAAGTTCAATGTATATTCTACCCCTGCAATTGAAGAAGTACTTCATGAGAAACGAGTTCTTGTTGTTTTGGATGATGTTGATAATATAAGTAAGCTTGGTGCATTAATTGGGCGACTAGAATGGTTTCGGGAAGGAAGTAGAATCATTGTAACCTCAAGAGACAAAGAAGTTTTAGCTGAACATCTTGTGAATGAGTTTTATGAGGTCAGAGAGTTGGGGGAGACTGAAGCCCTAGAGCTTTTTAGCTACCATTCCCAAAGGAGAAAAGGGGGTCCCACTGACAATTTTTTAAATCTGTCCAAGCAAATGGTGTCCCTTACAGGGTGTCTACCCTTGGCTCTGGAAGTATTTGGTTCTTTCTTGCTTGATAAGAGGAGAGTAGAGGAATGGGAAGTTGCTCTACAAAAGTTGAAAGAGATTCGTCCCCGCCATCTTCAGGATGTTTTGAAGATAAGTTTTGATGGGCTAGATTCACAACAGCAGTGCATATTCCTTGACATTGCATGTTTATGAAGATAAAGGATGTTATTGAGGTGCTAAAAGGTTGTGGTTTTAGCGCCGAGATGGCGGTCAGAGAACTCATAGCAAAATCGCTCATCAAGGTCACCCAGGAAAACGCTTTGTGGATGCATGATCAAGTTAGAGACATGGGAAAACAAATTGTTCTAGAGGGTAGCCCTGCGAATCCTGGCATGCGAAGCAGACTGTGGGATCGTAATGAGATCATGACTATCTTGAAGGATGAGAAGGTAGAATTAACACTAATATATTTTTGTGCAAAACACACACCAATAATGGCAAACAAAGTAAAAGCAACCACATGATCAAACACACATGACACACATTTACGTGATTTGACAACTTGTCTATGTCTGTAAAGTTGCAGAAACTTTTTATTAATTTAGAGGAAATTACAATCACTCAATTTCAACTCACTCTTTAGGATTTTTTGTTCTCACACAATATGTACTCACTCGACAATTGTTTACTTTTAAAATATGTTGAAAATCGTACATCATAAGTCCAATATTACATTTTTATAGTAAACGACACTAGAAATTCTATTTCTAGCAAAAATATGTCCTTCACTAAAGAGAGGTGTCGTGCGCGTCTCAAGTGAACAACCAATGAATATTGGTTTGAGTGGTGTGTTGAGCGCAGCTCAAGCGAACACTAGGATTTGCGTCTCATTCGAGCTCATTGTTGCAGAAGACTGGAGTGAACTCACGAGTTGAGTTTCGCTTGAGCACCATGTCGAGTGAGCTCTTTGTTTCTCGATTTCCTGCTCACAGACTAGTCTCCACATGCAACCCAACAATCTCCCACTTGGGGACTGGATCTCCACATTCCAACTATTGTTTCCAACCAAACCCTGTCATCTTTGTGGCTCATAGCTCCCATCTTTAAGCTTAAAGATGCATTGAAGCTGAGTCTGACTTCAGTCTCTCATGTACATCGTCCTTAGTCAACACATGCAATAATGATTCACAACTCCTAATGCACTAGAAGAATCTGATCTCAATTCAATCTTGAAAACCTTAGCCAACTTTTTTAGGCTTACATGAGGAGCTGCAAAGTTGACTCCCTTTTTCCTCATATGTTTTGCGAGATCAAGACTGTCTTTTTGCACTATTGTATTTCTTTGCATATGTCTGAACTCTGAAATTAAATCAAAAGAATTAGATCTATTACCATGCGCTAAGGCAGCACACCCTTAGTGATCTTCCAAGCTCCTATAGAGAACACTATTGTGTAATTGATGTCCTCAAGCTATCTTACAGAAATCAAATCTTTATTAGATTTGGAACACTATATTTAGTACCTCTTCACTAGTCGTGTATATCTTCCTAAGATCACAAGCAACATAGTTTGCATGCTTGACGTGAGGTGTTGTGTAACAAAGCCCTTGAATCCAACACTTAATCATCAATCGAACTGTACAATACAAGAGTTAGGACATCATGTATTTCTTCAACCACTATGTTCATAACATATTCTCAACACTTTCTTGATTCTTGCAGTTTCTCTTGATGTGGTCTGGCTTGGAACAACTCTAACAAGTGATCAGCTACCTAGATTTTGTCTTACTCTTCCACTTGCTCTTAGAGCTTGACTTGTCATGTCCTCTATCCTGATTGTCAAAGTTAAGGGCCTATTCTGAACCTGAGAACTCGCTCAAGTCTCTTTTACGTACCTCTTCAGCAAAGATCATATCATGTGCGTTGTTGTAGTTCAATTTCATCTTGCCAGCTAAACTATTCACAACTACCCCCATGGCCTCCCTACTATTTAGTAGTGATGCCAATAGAATCAATGCTTTGATCTAATTATTAAACTCAATCTCTACAGAAGATGGTTAATTTGTAATCGTATTAAATTTACTCAAGTGTTGGGTCGCAAACATACTTTTGATATCTTCATATTGAACAATTTCTTCATCACATGAACTTTATCATTCACCAACGGCTTTTCATACATACCTGATAAAGCCGCCATGAGATCCGCCATGGTTTTCTCCTTACTAACATTTTGTGCCACTGTTCTGGATAGAGTCCGAACAATTTCCAGAACCTGTCGATCTAATAGGGTCCACTCAACATCATACATGCTCTCTGGTTTCAATCACAACAGTGGAGGATGAAGCCTCTTCCTATAGAAATAATCTTGCATCTTCTAGCCGAACTTTATGATCCTGGGTACTTTCACTTTATCTCCTGCCGTCATTCTCCTTTAGATTTGAACTTGGCTCTGTTGCCATTTGTTGTGCAAAACACATACCAACAATAACAAACAACAATAACAAACAAAGTAAAAGCAAGCACATGATCAAACACATACGACAATTAATTTATGTGGTTCGACAACTTGTCTACGTCTACAAAGTTGCAGAAATTTTTTATTAATTCAGATAATGTTACAATCACTCAATCTCAACTCACAATTTCTAAGACATTCTGCTCTCTCACAAAATATGCACTCACTTGTTAATTGTTCACTTTTAAAGTATGCTAAAAATAGTACATCATAAGTCCAATATTACATATTTATAGTAAATAGTGCAAAAAATCCTAATTCTTATTGAAACACCCATTTATGCCTTTACAAGGTCTGATAGGAGCAATGTGGTAACTAACTTTGATAAAGATCAGGATGAGTTTGGTGCTGAGCCGTGTGGGACTTCTTAACACGCTTGCTCATGTGTGTGTCAGTATTTTCGGTACAATCATCGTAGGTAGGTCGTAAGAGTCTATTATTGGTCATATGTTAACTTACTTTGATACCATATAGAAATACCAATTTCTCCCCTTAAAAGGACTAATAATAGGAATGAGGTAACTTTTTATAAAGATCAGGATGAGTTTACCTTATGTGTGGGCTGATATTTCCGATACTATAATCATGGGTAGGTCGTAGGAGCCCATTATCGGTTATAAGTTAACTTGCTTTAATACCATATAGAAACACTCATTTCTTCCCTTAAAAGGCCTGATAGGAGGAGTGTGGTAACTTCTTATAAAGACCAGGATGAGTTTGTTGGCGTGAGCTATAAATTAGAATCAATCTGTGAAGTATTTTAGGATAGAATTAAAATAGAATTATTTCATTTCCAAGCTATCTGAAACTGGAGCCATAAAATCTGGGTAGTTGATATTAGGTTTCTATTGTATTGCATATATACTCTGAATACGATTAATGTAAAGATGACGAATGAAAGAATATACTTGAATACTTTTTGACATAGTTTGTTCCTAAACCATGTGGGACTTCTCTACAGCAAAAATACGTCCTTCGCTAGAGAGCTGTATTGAGCACGGCTTGAGCGAATATCCAATGAACATTAGCTCAAGCAATATGTCGAATGCAACTCGAGTGAATGCTAGGGGTTGTATCTCGCTTGAGCCCACTGTTGAGCCAACTCATGGGTTGTGCTTCGCTTGAGCATCATGTCAAGCAAAGTCGAGCGAACTCTCTGTTTCTTGATTTCCTGCTCACAGACATGCAATCCAACACGTATAATTTCTAATGGATTTTCCAATTCTTTTTTTTGATGGCCAGTTTTAGCAGAACTTTTCAACTAGCAGATATAGATACAGACTCAACTGACCCTTCTTGTTGCTCCATGCACTCCTTTTGTGGAGGTTTTTTTTTTTGCAAATATGCAAAGAAACGATTGGATCTGTTGCGCCAGTTACGTTCATATGCTGGTGGAACTAAATTCTTTAGGGAAAAACATGATATTTTTAAACAAAAATTAAATAAGATTTCCTGATAATGTTCCCAATTGAAAAATTCTCAGCGCCATTCTTCTTTGATGTCCTAAATTCCCAAATGTGGGTACCATTCTTTATGTACCCAATTGTTTTATCTAAGCTTTAGTTTCTAATTATCTGTCATTAGTCTTACTGGCTCCATTCCATTTTTTAAGGATCTCCCATATTATTGATAATAGGGAACAGAATCTATAGAAGGGATCGTCCTAGACTTTCAAAGCAAGCCCCTTGTGCAGGATATAAGCGGTGACAGAGCTGCTTGGGAAAATTTTAAGAGGTCGCCCAATTTCAGCTCTGCATTGACATACATGGAAGAAAGGTATAAGAAGTTTCTTGAAACTAAAGCAGAAAGACGGAGGGAGATAATACTATGCACGGAGTCCTTTGAATCTATGGTTAACCTAAGACTTCTGCAAATCAATTATACAAGAATGGTAGGAAAGTATAAACATCTTCCTGCAAAACTGAAGTGGCTACAGTGGAAAGGGTGTCCTTTGAAAAGTATTCCTTCTGATTTTTCTCCACGGGAACTTGCTGTCCTTGACCTCTCAGACAGCAAAATTGAACAAGTGTGGGGCTCGTACAAGGTATGCTTCACTTATCAGGTGCATTGGTTATCGATAATAGGATGTTGATGGTCTAGATTGATTTGTAATGCTTGTAAATTTCATATCAATTGTTTCTGCTTGTCTCGTTTTTTATAACTGAAAAAAACTTCTTGCTTGCCAGGTTGCTGAGAAGTTGATGGTCATGAATTTCCACGGTTGCTATAATCTTGCTGCTATTCCTGATTTATCTGGCCATCAAACATTGGAAAAACTTGATCTTGAGCATTGCCACAGTCTAACTAATATTCATGAATCAATAGGAAATGTGAGTACATTACTTCATTTAAATCTAAGATATTGTTCGAACCTAACTGAGTTTCCTGCTGAAGTCTCTGGACTGAGAAATTTAGAGAATTTCATCCTCTCTGATTGTTCAAAATTGAAACAATTACCAATGGACATAGGCAGCATGAGATCTCTAAAAGAACTTCTCGCTGATAACACCGCTATAGCAGACCTACCTGAATCCATTTCTGGCCTTGCTAAACTTGAAAACCTTAGTTTAAAAGGTTGTCGGTTCTTAAGAAGACTACCCAACTGCATTGGAAAGCTTTCTTCCCTAAAAGAACTCTCACTTAATCATTCTGCAGTAGAAGAAATACCCGAGTCTGTTGGAAATTTATTAAACCTTGAGAAACTAAGTTTAACGGGTTGTAAATCAGTCACTTCAATTCCAGATTCTGTTGGTAATCTCATATCATTGTCAGAACTACTCCTTAATGGCTGTGCAATCCATAAACTGCCTGATTCCATTGGTTCATTATCATATTTGAGGGACTTGTTAGTTGGAAACTGTCGGCTTCTGAGTAAATTGCCTCATTCAATTGAAGGACTAGCTTCTATTGTTGAGCTTCAATTGGATAAGACATCAATAAAAAATTTGCCGGATCAGATAGGTGCCTTGAAAATGCTAAGGAAGCTTGAGATGAGTAACTGCAAAGATCTTATATCTCTACCAGCATCACTTGGAAACATGTTGGCCCTTACTACTTTGAACATGTACAATGCCAATATTTCTGAATTGCCAGTATCCATAGGGATGCTGGAAAATCTTGCTTCATTAAGATTGACTAAATGTACCCAGCTCCATAAACTTCCTGCTTCAATAGGAAATTTGAAGTCTTTGCAGTCCTTGATGATGGCAGAAACTGCTGTGACAGAACTACCTGAAACCTTTGGGATGCTCTCGAGTTTAAAGAGATTAGAAATGGGCCAGAACCCTCATCAGGAGTTAGCTAGAAACAGAATTCCTGAGGAGCTTGTAACTGCAACAGCACATGAGGAACCTAATCCAGTCAGACTTCCGACTTCTTTTTGCAATTTATGCTCGCTACAAGAACTGGATGCTCGTGCTTGGAATCTAAGTGGTAGAATCCCTGATGATTTTGAAAAGTTGTCGTCATTGCAGAATTTGAATCTAGGCCACAATGATTTCTTAAGCTTTCCATCGAGCTTAAGGGGCCTCTTGCTACTCAAAGAGCTTTTATTGCCCGACTGCAAAGAGCTCACCTCTCTTCCTCCACTTCCCTCGAGCTTGTTGACGGTGAATGTTGCAAACTGTACATCATTGGAAACGGTTTCTGATCTTTCTAATCTGGAAAGCTTGTGGGAGCTGAACCTTACCAACTGTGACAAGGTGGTGGATATTCCTGGTCTTGAAGGCTTGAAGTCCTTGAGAAGGTTGTTCATGACTGGTTGCCGAACATGCTCGTCAGCAGTAAGAAAAAGGCTTTCTAAGGTTCTTTCTCCCCTGTATTTGTGCACTCAAGCTATTCTTTTACAAGTATTGACGCAATTCTTAAAAAAGAAAATAAAGGTTTTATTTCTCATGGGAAATCTTATTGCAGGTTTGTTTGAGGAATTTACGCTCTCTGAGTATGCCAGGAAGCAAAATTCCAGATTGGTTTTCTGGAGAGGTGGTTACATTTTCAGAACGCAAGAACCGTGCGATCAAAGGTGTGATAATAGGTGTTGTTGTCTCTGTCAACAATCAAATACAAGATGAGTTAAGAGATCGACTCCCTGGGATAACAGGGATACGAGCTCATATTACCAAACTGAATCAACCTATATTTAGTACAATGCTGGAGTTAAAGGGAATCCCAAAGGTGGACGGAGATCATCTTTACTTGTGTCGTTTTCACGATTATCGCTCTTTAGTATTTCAATTGAAGAATGGTTATAAGATACAAGTGACACAGCAAGACCCGCCAGACATCAAGGGGGTTGAGGTGAAAAAGTGTGGGATTTATTTGATATATGAAGGTGAGGATGATTATGAAGGAAATGAGGAATCATTGCGTGAAAGCCAACTATCCATTTCAGAAAAGCTAGCAAAGTTTTTCAGCTCTCTTGGAGAGGAAGATCACGTCTCTGAATCTGGTCGTGAAGTGGAAAGCCAAGTACAAGAGATTGAGGAACAAGAAGAACGAGACAGAAAGCCCTTCAGGTGGGGCTTTACGCAGCTTGTTCGAGAGTGCTTCTGTTTTTAAGCAGCGGCAGCTATTTTGTAGTCTTTCAATTTCCAAAGCGTCTGCATTGTTTGATATGAGAATGTTATAAATTGGAAAAAAAAAAAAAATTAACAGAGGGAGAGAGAAGCAAACCGTAGAAATTGCTGCGCGTAAAATAAGGTAGACAGTAAACTCGTGTATCAGATTTATATATTTTGGTCTGATGCATAACCATTCTATGCCATCGTCCTTCGCCCGAGCTCCCAAGCATAAAGTTAAAGGGGCAGGGTGGTTGTTTCTGAGGCGCTAAGTTACTTGAAAGAAAAGACATTTGAATAATTTGAGTGACAGAGTAAGAGTATTAAAGACAGTTGAATAGAGAAGTTAATTTGCTATCCAAGAGTGCAAACCATCAAAATTCCACATTTGTTCTCATATTCCCGAGTTTCGTCTCCTCTGTGGCATGGTTGCAATTGAAATGGAGTTTGCTGGACTGGGTTCGAAGTCCCATGAAAGGTCAAGCTCAAGCTGATTCACACTGGGTTGCACATCCATAACTAATAAACCAACTTTCCTATTATTTTCCCAATGGACGTTCAAACTCATGGGTTTTTCAGTCCAGGGCCCAAAATTGGCGTTGACTCCTATTTTACGAGTTTCTTCTAGAAGTTTGTCTTCATAGCACGCCATGCAGCAGACGGGCACTTATTTTTCTGCATTGGCAGGCGTTCTAGCGTGGACAGGTACTTGATTTGTTCACTGTAAGTGGTTCATGTACTTCGTTGAAAACGGTTTGAAACATATGTTATCGATTGTTTCTATCTTTCTTGGTCTGTTGAATGGTAGTTCTTGCCTCTCTTGATTAGCCAACCTCAGTGATATATTCGTTTCTTCCCTAATTAATTTTCATTTCCGATTTCAGCAGTGACCATTTGAAAAGAAAATCGGGTTGGAGACTTGTAGTTTAAAAGGTCATTTTGCTTAAAACTTGATCCCAAATATACTAAGGACGATACAGATTATAAGTTTCATATGGAATACTCTGCCTAGATGCAACTTCCAAATATCAATCATACCCTATCAAAAGTGATTTGACTGCACAAAGTCTTCGTTGGAAAAAAACCAAAAAAGGATTATGTTCAGCAGTAAGAAAATTCCTTCGTCAACAGTCATGATCTCCAAAATGAATAGCAGTAGACTAGCTTAATTTATTACATGCTTCATCTTCTTAACAAACATGAGTTTAAACAAGGCCTTCTTTTACAAGAATAATACTCATTCTAGGAGGTTGTGATTGGGTATATTAGTACAGAGACAAAAAGCTTGCTACAAGATATATGAAGCCACAATAACTCATATTTCAACTCACAAACAGATGGAGTTGTTCATGTAGTCAGAGCAGTCTTATAGACAGCAACCATAGCTCCATGCTTGATGTGTCCCTTGTTTAATGTCTGTTTCACATATGGAGGTATATTGGGTATATCCTTTGACAACAAATGGAGAAGCAAGCATTGTCATTGCCTCTATGCTTTTATTACCAATATTGCTGATTAACAGACATTTTAGGGGACGTGAGGGCTGGGGTATGTTGTCTAACTCCATGGACTATGTTCTTTCAAAATTACCACCAACCTGCATGTGCAACCAATCTGGTGAGGAACCGCGGCCATATTCCCTTGTGGCTTGTGAGCCAAATGTCATGCCAGCTGTATCAAATGTCTGTTTACCAAACAAAAAAACCAAATCATTTTGTTATAAGAAACGCTTTTCTTAGAAAAATAGGATAACTCTAGCAGTCTCTTGGATTTTTTCCCTTCCTCTTTTTCTCCCTAACCTTAAAGGCCCTTTATCTTAAACTCCATCCATCCTGTGCCATGCTTATATCTATTATCAACAATGAAACTCATACTCAATTAAACAAATACTTGAGCTCAATTAACACACTACTACAGTAAATCCAGAAAAAAAAAAATCCTTGAAAAATGATATTCCACCGGGAATTTGCAAAACCAGAATATCTGAAATGTCCATTGAAGCAGACATGTTTGGTACGTGGTTCATGTAAAGAACATACTTTATTCTTTTTGTGCTAAATTAGGAGTATTTCAGAGGGTAAAGGAAAAGGAGTAACTACGATGCACAATCAAAAATATCAAAATCAATGAAAGAGAAAAATATGCAAGTAAGAGATCAAAAAGGCAAATACCTATGTTGGAGTCCAAATAGAAATATATTGTACAGAAGATCACTTAGTTTCAGTTTCTGTACTTAATGCCTATTGAAATTAAAAAAAAAAAAGACTTACATCTTTAGACGGAAACGCTTCAATACTCGGGTTCATTCTTGAATTAACTGCTTCAAGCTTCATTGACAAGAACTGATAAAATCCATAAAATTTCGTAAGGCTCAATTTCAGATTCAGTAAGTCATACGAAAGACAGAAGAATGGCAAAACAATCTAAATCAGTTACACAATTTATACCTCAACCTGACGTTGAAGTGATTGGATGTAATTTATTATCTCATCAAGGACCAGTGCTTTGCCAATAACCTGAATACAAAAGCCTAGTGGGTAAACAGTATTTCTATAAAAAATACCATGTCAAAAGGGAACAAAAAGTAAATCCCAAAATAACTGATGTAGAATATACAGGAAAAAGATTCAACTGCATCACCGATTAGGTTCTTTATTTCTGCACATACAAATAAATAAACGAAATGAAACGAGATTAAGTTCACCGTGTAACATACCTTGTTACAACCAGGGACCAAATCCTGGAGAATTTTCATCCTTTCACTTATTTTCTCTCTTCTAGCCTGCCCACCAAATGGCTCCAATCAGCAAAACTCATTCAATAGCTTTTAGAACAAGCCACTGTGACTCAATTTCCACTATTCTACCGTGATTGCGATAGATCAATACGTATAATAAAGAACAGATCGTGTCATAGGTTACCTGATCTAAAGCCAGTTCACTCAATACTTTCATCATTAAAGTGTCTTCAACAAAGTAAAATAACAAGGTTTCAAGAGGACTGAAGTGGGAAATTACTCTTTCTGCTAGACTGTGGCTATCGGTGGCTTGGCCTCTTCTTGCTCGAACGTGGATATAGTCTTGCTTGCCTTTGGGCGTCTCGGGCGGCGGTTGAGTATTCTGTTCCACACGCTTGCCTGAACTGGGTTCTGCTTCAGTTTTTGAATCAAGATTTTCATCCCGACTTCCTGATGTTCTGAGCCGCTTTCCGTCGCTATCGTACTGCATAACTCAGTGCATAAAACCCATAATCACAAACATCCCAATTAATATCAGGGCTCATTAAATTATTCGAGCTAAACATCCACGAATGCTCAGTTTCACTCTCTGAAATCAATGAGGTATTGGATTACAGATAAGTAAACTACAAGAGATCTTAAAGTTAGTAAGTAAAACAAACATTACAAGTTTTTTATAGGCAACATAAATTTCAAGTTGATTCACTCAAATTGTCAAAAAGATGATAAATAACTTAGAAAGAATCTTTAGAAAATACCGCGCCATTGCCGTTGCTGGTGGAGACGCCTTTAGCTGAATCGTCCCCTTGGTCACGCCGCTTCCTCGCACCGCCACCAAGATCATGATTCGGTCCCTGGTCCAAATTCATTGGATCGTTGCCGGGAACGTCCCGATTGGAACCATTAAGATCCCCGAACCGGGCCCTCCTCAGCCCCAATCCACCTATGAATTCCCCAACGCCCCCACCGCCATTCACCGGGAACTGCCAGACGTCCAAAAGATTGTGCGACGCAACATTGGCGTTGGAAAAAGACCCCTCGTTCATCAGCGCCGGCGGATCCATTATAGAAGGCTACAAGCAACAAAACTCGATCCGAGTTCGAATTCGAATTCGGAATCAAAACCGAATCTCTGACATTTACAATATTAAATAATCTCGGTAGTAACTCCGAGCCAGCAGTTCAACTTGTTGCAAGCCGAACACACAAACATGGACACAAACCGAGTGAGAGAGATAGAGAAAGAGGGTTTCTACTTTCTAAGGTGTAGATTCGAAAAAGAATCCGAAAAATAGAGGGCGCATATGAAGCTGGAAATGGAAAGCGAGGCGAAGAGAGAGAGAGAGAGTGAAGTTGAAGAGTAGAAGGTGTGGAAGAGACTTTAGTGTGGGATCTCCTTAGAGAGTGGAGGGTGGTGCGCACAGTGTCTCTCTTTTCTCTCACTGTTCACAGACACACACCTCGGGACTCTCAAACAAACTAAACTCCCACTTCTCCACCCACCCTTTCAACCCCTCTCTCTCGGCTCTTCCTCTCTCTTTATCACGTGCTCCTTCACCTCATCTCTCCACCGTCCGATCCACATAAATTCCTACTCAAACCCAGATTCTCCTTCATCCACAGTAATGGTGCCATATAGAGCGTACTCCTTAGAAACCGCCCCGACATCTCTGTGCAAAATTCAATCTCTGTTTTTTTTTTTTTTTTTTACAGAGCAAAATTTAATTTTATACTATATATATATATATATTGTCACACTTCGTATAAGTGATCAAAGCAAATATATATATTGACAGTATTAAGGTCAGCATCAAGTCGACTGGTGTCGAAATTAAATTCAGCTTGATTGTCAGAAATTTTATAGGTGGTGAATATAGTAAGTGGTCATCCATTTTTTGAACTCGGTTTAGTACACTTCTCCTTAGATGATCTAAAGAATATGCTTTGTTAAAATTTTATATAGAAAAAATTTAATAAAAAAAAAATTGATAGCGAAAGAAAAATGGTATAATATTTATATATATCGTCAAATATTTTAATTATCTTATTAAAACCTTATAAAAGATAACCTAATGGGATAAAATTTTAGCAAAGAAAAGATAGTATAATCATCATAAATTTTTGAGACATTTACTCTATCTGAAAAGTACATGATACTAAGTCTTTAAGTTTTCACATTCAAATATTCTGCACAATTTTCTTGAATGTCGTAGTTAGTAATGTCTCAATAAATAAAGATGCTAGATTATTACTTGAAATTCATGAGTATAAAAGAATTTAGGTGAAATATGTTTAGTTTTGTCATATTTAATATATCCTCTTTTGATTTGAATGATATAAGCAACATTATTTTCATATAAAATTATTGGGCTATCTTTGATCACGAGAAGACCATTCTTGAATATAGTCACTAATTTTAGCAAAATGCATTCTCGACTTGTTTCATGAATTGTAATGATCTTTGAGTGATTTAAAGAGATGACAAATAGTATTTACTTCACATACCTCTATGATATTGTAGAATTTTCATAAGTAAACATGTATCCAATTTAAAATTTACATTTGTGTAAATATGAAAGATAACCCACATTTGCATATCTAATCAACTGTGGACTTGATCCATGTTGATAAAATAATTTCATATCAACCGTACCTCGACAGTAACAAAGAATATGTTTAATACTATTCAAATGCTTTCAAATTGGTACCGAACTATATATTGCAAATAGATTAACTGAAAATGCAATATTAGGCCGAGTGCAATTCGCAAGATATATCAAGGCTCTAATTATACTGAGATATGGTACTTCAAGACTAATGATTTCTTCATCATCTTCACAAAAATAAAATGGATTTTTCTATATATCAAGTGATCAAATAACTATTGGTGTACTCAGGGAATGAGTTTTGTCTATATAAAAGTATTTTAAGATTTTCTTTATATACATTGATTGATGAATAAGAATTTCATTTAGTAAATATTTGAGCTGTAAACTGAGACAAAATTTCGTTTTGTCAAGATCTTTCATTTCAAATTTATTTTTTAAATATATAGCAGTTCTTATAAACTCTTCACAAGTTTCTACAAGATTTAGATCATCAACATAAACTACAATAATGACAAATCTAGATTTGATTTCTTAATAAAAACACATGGGTATATTAGATTATTCTTAAATCATTCTTTCAATAAATATTCACTAAGACAATTATTTTACATGCGTCCAGATTGCTTTGACTCATATAAACATATTTGAAGGTTGATAGAGTACATATTTTTTGATATACTTAGATTATATGTTTCAGGTATTTTATATCTTTTATAAATTTTCATATATATGACATGATCCAATGATCCATATAAATATGCAGTGATCATATCCATCAATCGCATATCCAATTTTTTTTGTAACTAACAAGCTAATAGAAAACCTGAATGAGATTACATCCACAATGTTTCCTTATAATCAATCCCAAGTTTCTATAAGAAATTTTATACGATAAGACGTGATTTATACAACACAATTTCATTTTTTTTATTACGCTTTTGTACATATACCAACTTATATCCGATAAGTATTATACCATTTGGTGTTTGAACAACAAGTCCAAAGATCTCTCATTTTGCTAGCGAGTTTAATTCAATTTCAATAGTTACTTTTCATTTTGGCCAATCACTTTTATGTTGATATTCTACGATAATTATTGCCTTACTTTCTTCATTACTTCTAGTAATATCAATGGCCATCTTATATGAAAATATGTTATCAATAACAATTTTGTTTCTATTCAGAATTTCTCTACTACTTATGAAATATATCAAGATCTCATTATTTTCAGGTACTATTCCTTTTTAAGGGGATACATTTCATGAAATACCTCTTCAGGAAGTTATTTTTCATGAGATCTTAGAACAAGATATTTGATCTCTTTAGGAGCATCAATTACTCTTGTGTCCTGTATTGTGGGTATGGACTCTTTAGAAACACCAAATTTATTTTGTATTTTTTTTCTTTTAGAAAATTTTATCTTTTGTACCAATAAGTTATCTACGCTTCAGGCGTGTCTTAGACTTATCTATTATTATTTCGACAACTTGTCCTTCAGGAACTACAATCTTTGCTGGAGCATTAACATTAGAAATATGTGATTTTACTACACATTTAATGTTAATAAATACATCTGATAATTGATTTTCAATAGTTTGCAAATTGATAATCCTCTAAATTTTTAGTTTACATTTATTTGTACAAGAATCCAACTGAGATAGGGTTTTATTTTCCTAAGTCATATCCTATTGTACTTCAAATACAGACTTTTCGTTATACAATGATAGAAAAGTGGATTCGTCAAAATGAAAGCTCTCAAAATGTGCTTTAAATATGTCCTCTATAAGAAGTTCAATGTACCTAATAACAAATGAATAATAAAAATCAACATATATCTGAAGTCTACGTTGATGACCCATATTTGTACATTGTGGAGGTGTAATTGAAACATACATAACACATTCAAAAGTATAAAAATGAGAAATATTTGGTTATTGACCAAATATAAACTGTAATGAAGAATATTTCTAATATGTTGATGGTTTAATCCAAATTAATGATGCTGCATAACGTGTAGCGTGTTCCCAAACAAAAACAGGTAGTTTTAAATCCATAAGTAAATTTCTAGTGATTAGCTGAAGTCCATTGATTAATGATTCAGCTAAATCGTTTTGAGTGTGTGTGTGGGCAACATGATGTTCAACATCTATTTCTATTGACACGCAATAATTATCAAAAACTTGAGATACAAATTCACTTATATTATCCAATCAAATAATTTTAATTAGATAATTAGGAAATTGTACTCATAGTTTAATTATATGGCAAGAAGTCTAGTAAATATAACATTTTGAGTGAAAAGTAGATAAACATATAACCATCGACTTGATATATTAATTAAAATCATAAATATCTAAATGGTCCACTTGATGGATGAATAAGGTTATATATATCCTCATGGATCCTCTGTAAAAATGGTGGAGATTTAACAACAACCTTTGATGGAGATGATTTGATAATAATTTATTTTGAGAACAAGAGAAGCACAAATCATTAATGAACTTTTGATTTTTTAGAGGATGCCCATACGAATTATTATTGATTCATCTTATCATTATTGATCCCGGATGTACAAGGCGATCATGCTAAATCATAAATACTTTGGAGTCAATGCAACTCTTATGCATTATCACATATGGTTCAATTGTTTTCATTTTTGTATAATATAATTCTAATAGAGAGCAATCAACTTTTCTAATATAAGCTTTTGGTCCAAAATCGTTTTAATAATCAGCAGATACTCTTTATAGCCTTCATTGGTACTTTTAATATGATAATCATTACGACGTATATCTTTAAAACTCAATAAATTTCTTCTAAATTATTAAGAAAATAAAACATCGTCAATACAAAGTTTGGTGTCATTAAACAACATAATATAAGCTCTTCCAGAACTCTCAATTTAATTCAATGAACTTAATATGGTATTGACATAGGTTTTACTTAGTATTAGATTTAAAAAAATTTCTTATCCTTAAGAATTGTGTGAGTTGTAGCATTGTCAGTCAGACATACATCTCTATCAATCATCTTAAAGATAAAAAGTTTATCAGTAGGACCCATAATTCTACAATATATATAAAACTTTCATTATTTCAAAACATCGCAAATTATTAAAAAGTTCCATTAATTAGAAGGAATACTTTTATCTTCAATCAAATAATCAATTCTACTATTAGGGTACTCAAAAAAAAAAAATCAAGATGTGTAATATCTTGCCCATCTATAGATACTAATCATCTGATGATTTAGCAAAATTTGTTTTAAACTTTTTTACTTTTTTTTTATAGAAGTTTGGTATAAATCAACCAAGCGCCTGTCCGTTCGACATGTATGTGACTAATCTTCAGTCATAGCACATCTATGGCATCCATTTTCATTTTTCTTTAAAAGATTATTTTGAGGGCCTTTACCCTTGTTTGAGTTGTACCACTTTTGGTATTACGGTCTTTTTATATTATTATCCCATTTAGTATTGTTGCTTATAGGATCCACATTTCTATAATTATTTCTACCATGTCCACACATTTGATCCTTTAAAAAGAATGCACCATTCGTTTCTGGAAATGATGTGAAATTAGTACCATTCACTTCAGAAAATGATGTGGAATCAGTAGGAAGTGACTGATAATTTCTTAACAAAAGCTTGTTATTTTGCTCAGCTACTAGAAGACAAGATATAATGTTAGAATATATTTTGAATGTTCGCTCTCGATACTACTGATGCAGGAGCGCATTCGAGACATGAAAAGTAATATATGTCTTTTCTAACATATCATCATCAATGACATTCTCACCAGATAATTTAATACTAGGCTGATTTTAAAGAATGCAGAATTATACTCACTAATACTCTTGAAATCTTGCAACCTTAGGTACCACCAGTCATAACGACCTTTTGGGAGAATTACATTATTTTAGTACTCATATTTCGTCCTTAAATCATTCAACAAAGCAAGATGATCTTTTACTATGAGATACACAGTTTTTAATTTTTCGTGAAGATGATGGCAAAAAAAAATCATTGCCTTAGCACGGTCATGCAGAGAAACGTGATTTCCTTCTTTTATTGTACCTCTCAGATTCATCGCATCCAAATGTACTTCAGCATTAAGGATCAAAGATAGATAAATAATTTTTTCTAAAAATGTCAAGAGTAATGGATTCTAATTTTGTAAGATATGACATTTTCTATGTATATGAATTTTGAAAAAAAAAAATGTATATACAAGAAACATATTCACAAAATCATGAAAATAAAAGTAGAGTTTTATTAGGTAATAACAAACAATATAACCTTTCATATTCATCTTAGGAAGTGTAAATAATATATTGAAAAATTTACTTCAAGTAGAAAATTATTAGCTTTAGAATCGGTAGGACTTTGTGCAAATAAAGTGTTATAAAACTAGAAATAAAATCATATTGCAAGAGAACAATTTAATAAACTCCAGAACTGGAATTATTCACATTTTGTACAAGTGATCAAAGCATATATATATAGAGTATTAAGGTCGGAATCAAGTTGGCTTAAGTGTCAAAATTGAATTCGGCTTAATTGCCGAAATTATATAGGCGGAAACCAACATATATATATATATATATAGTATATATATATATAGTTAAATGGGTTTGGGCATTATTAATGATTGTTGAGATGGTGACAGATATATAGCTATTATAAAATTTATAATAGATGATGAGCAGAAAATTTTAATTAATTTATAAAATAAAATTAAAAGATAATAAATGATAGTAAAATGTGATATATGGTATAAGAACACGTTAAGTATCAAAAACTGTACAGATTAAGCTATTTATTCATTCTAAAGTTGTAAAATCTAAGTTGCTTAGGGATAAATGCATATAGGATACAACGCATACATTGGGGTAGTGATTAGAGATTCGAATGAAAAGGTCATGGCTTCCTCAATGTCTCAAAGGGACTCATTTCCTAATGCAAAACTGGCAGAGTCTATTGCAGCACTTAAAACAGTTATTTTCTATTAGCAACTTCAATTAACACATAATTATTGAAGGGGATGCACAACAGGTGGTAAATGAAATCCAAGGCAGTAATGATACTTGAAGCCCATTTGGAATGATTATTCGTGATGTCAGAGAGTTGATAAAGAAGATGCTGGTCAGCTCAGTTCATTCCTAGGACTTGCAATAACGTGGGACATAAACTAGTTAAGGATGCTTTCAAACTCTTTTGAGAAAGGCATTATTTTGGAGGGTTTTCCTCCTTATATTCATTCTTTGTGATTATTATTTGAATAAGATGTCTTATCCCTTAAAAAAAAAAAGTGAAAAGTACAAATTTCCACAATCTTTTTAATAAAATTATATTTTTAATTAGAGAAATGTTATAGATGTAAAAAAAATTACACAAAGTAAATTTATGAATTAATATAATTTTATATGATTTGTTAGGGCTATTTTATAATAAATATAACTTTACAATATGATGTATCATATTAAATTATGTGTTATATGATTTTTTTTTGTGATTAAAATATTTCTTTGTTATAAAAAGAATTATAAAATTTACGCGCTTATTATTACTTTTATTAATCTTTCCTCATGTTTTGAGTCTTTTGAGTAATTTGTAAATCTCCTTTATTTATTATTCTTATTTCCTAATACTTTTTATACATTTAATGTAAACACGTGATACAGATCTCAAACTAATTTTCTTATTTTTATTTTTTTTTCTCCCCCCAGTTTCACAAATATTTTCAATGAATCAAAGCTACTCTTATAAAAGAAAAAGCTAAAGCACTTTCGCTTTTTATTTTTATTTTTACTTCGATCAATGCCAATCATTTCACATATGTAAAATAAATAATATCATATAGTTTTTCTTTTCAAACATCTTTTTTAATAGTTTGGTCATTTTAACAAGAATAATGCTAGATAGCCGTGGATGATGAAAGTTTTGCATAATTTTTTTTAAAAAGGATATGATTGATTATTAAAAAAATTAATTTTCTCATGTCAATTTTATAGTATTCACTTCTTTTTAAAGAGATTGTGCACGCTCATCCCAATAATCTTTCTGCACTACCAAATATTTGTTTTCAATCATTGAAAGGCTAGGTCTCTAAGAAATTACAAATAGAACAGCTGGCTTTGAAATGCTATCGAGACATCTTGTTGGAAATTTGGATATTCTAAATTCACACTCTAAAATCTATCTTATTAAGAATATTAAAAAAAATAGAAAAATAATAACAACACAAGAATTTACTTGAAAAACTTTAAAAAAAAAAAAACTAACAAACTCAAAGAAAAAAATTATGTGAAAATTATTATAATCACACAATTTTTTTCTTTACTCCAAATATACCAACAAAACTTTCATACTAGTAAAACTTTAACTCCCACCTCCCACCTCCCACCTCTTCCCCTTTTACAAACAAAGGCCAACTGAAAAATTTTCTTAAAGTTAAAACTTAATAGCTAAGCTTTTACTTAGTGCATTTAGCCAATGAGGCTATCTCTTTTTATAGGCCTTAAGTCCTACTCCTCATTCATTCTCCCACAATATGGGACTAAAGGCCAGAAAAGAAAAAAATTTAACAATTTCCACCTTACAACTTTAGTTGGTCCCACTAATATGCTTTACCTCAATGAAGATCTTTATATCTTCTGCTATCATGCTCTACTATCAAAGCATACCCACTAAAAATAAATCAGTTTCAAACATTCTACTTCAGCTTATGTCAATATTAATTTTGTTGAAAAATTATAGTGTAACTTTCACATTTGACTTTCCTGAAAGTTCATTAGCTATCGACATGAATTTCCAACACATACCTTAGACAATGCCAAACCAATGCCCGCATGCAAACTTATGCACCCGTTAACATTAACACATATTTTATCATGACAACTTTGTGATTAGCGACATGCTATGGGATGTACATATCCCTTTTCAAAAGACATTATCTTCTATGGAAAGAGACACAAACTTAATGTCATTACCAGTATTTCTATTATTGAATTGGAACTACTTGCTGAATCTGTTCCAGCTTTTGAACAATTTATCTTGAAGTGCCCTGGTTGCCCACACCTCTAGTAAACTGCTAACTTCAATAGTTGGTTTGCTCTTCAACGCCTTGTATAATCCTAATTGAATCAAAATATTATTGACTTGCACTTGCCATAAGCCAAAATTGATTTTCCTATCAAATTTCTCCACCTCAAATCTGATAAGATTTGAAATCTTACCTCCTAACATTGCCTCGATAAATCTTATTGTTGAAATGAATAGTACTCACTAAGTAAGTTTATAGAAAAGATTTGAGGGTCACAATAGACGTGATGAAATACTAATATCCTAGATAGAACTTCTTTAGATAGTAAATATCCACACTACCATGCACACCAAAGCTCCACCCATCAAAAGAATCTAGTGGCTCTAATACCACTTGTTAAAAATTTAGGCATTCAAAATTTACCCCCTAGGATCTACCTTATCAAGAATATAAATAAAAATAGAGAAATAATAAAAATACAAGAATTTAAATGAAAAATTCTCAAAACAGGAGAAAAGCTACTAGATCTAGAGAATAAAATCTATTATATAAAAAATTGTTATAACCACACGATTTTTCTTCTCATCTCAAATACACCCACAAAACTTTCATACTAGTCCTTTAACTCTTATCTCTTCCCCTTTTACAAACAAAGGTCAACAGAAGAATTTTCTTAAAACAAAAAATGATTAACTAAGATTTTGATTGGTGCACTTAATAAAAAAGGCTAAGTCTTCTTTTATAAGCCTTAAGCCTTACTTCTTATTCATTCTCCACTAATGTGAGACTAAAGGACAAAGGAGTAAAAGCCCAATATCGTACATGCACGTACATGGTATAGTGATTTGTTTCTTTCCAACCTTTGAATCTAAGAGAAAAAATCAATATGAACCTCAAAAGATTTATGTACCCCATCAATTAAACTCAACTTCAAATGCTTTCAAAGAAAAAGAAAGTATTTCTTCATTTCTAACTTTGTAGCCTTTTTCCCTCTTTCAGAAAGGATTTTCACAGTAAAAGTTTATAATTTCAATGGTTTAGTATAAACAAATATTGTCGTTGAACTTCATTTCAATGAGTAGATAAAACATAAGCAAAAAAAATATTTTGTTTCAGCACGACATACCATATTTATACCTCAAAATAAGAATTTTATCAGGACTAACAAATCTTCACACTTCACAAACTCGACACAAAATGATAAGGTTAGAATCAAGTTTAACTTGACTCAAAGTGATTAATCCGACATGAATCTGATTATACATTGGGTCAGCCCGTGTAACCATGTGAGTTGACCCATCATACCTATTTATTTTATACATTACTTCTCATCGTACACGATTTTTTTGGGTTGCTATACGCCTATAACCCCCAAAAAGTGAATTTAGATCCCCAAAATGAAAACTTGAAATATCATTGAAATAGTACTAAAAGGTTGTAGAAACTTAATTAATCCATCCTGATCACGTTGATCTCCTATTGATTACTAGGTAATCCACTATACAAACTTGAAATATAACTCCAACCTGATGACACATTTAGACCCTGTTTGGATAGTGAGATAATATAAGATGGTTGTGTGGGGATAATCCCCTAGGCCCAACACCTCCAGCCTGGTACGACTGCCTCAGTGCAATGAGTCTATTCTCTCCTTTTTGGACCAAGTTACCCTCAGAGCCCAAGGCCCGAGCCACTCCCAAAGCCCAAGGTCCGAGTCAAGTGACCCCTTGAATACGAGAGGCTTGTGCACCGCTAGGGAATTAGCAACCCTCCTGAAGACCTACGGGGCTCTATGCAAAATACTCGAGTGTGTTGGGGCAGCTTGGATAGAGGTGACTATGTCGCATTAAATATAGAGATAAGAAAACACAGCATAACGCAGTACAAGGAGATGCAGCTAGGTTGCAGACTGATTAACCCTTCCCCTAGTATGTATAAATAAGCCTCTGCACCTCGTAAGTGTGGATTTGATTTTTCACTCCTTACCTTCCTCTACTATTCTTCTTCGTCTCCTTCATAACTGATTTTGGCATTGAAGGAGCCCCTGACTTTCCAAGCCACCCTTTCCCTGTCTGTGCTCGTAGGAAGAGACGTGGAGCTTGTGGTATGGCGTTGACAGGCCCATGGAACACGACATCAACAATTAGTGTTGTCTGTGGGATACATTTTTCCACAAAAAAGTTCTACTATACAGGCCAACAACGACGCGATCACAAGTCTCTTTATTGGAAGAAGCGCAGGCTGAACCTATGGACAAAGGACGAGCAGACGAAATGGCGAAAACCATAGACTAGGTCGAGCACCACTGGACCTAGTCTACGTGGACCCATGAAGACCAAATAGAACGGTCTGGATCGGGTTTCGGATGGCCCCAGACTTAAAGGAAGCCATGAAGCGCCTACTAGCCTAGCACCATGACGTCTTCGCATGGATTCACGACAAGATGTTAGGAATCAACAACTCTATCATGGAACATTGCCTGTGTGTCGATACCAAAGCTAGGAAAGTTAGGCAAAAATCACAAACGTTTAGCGTGGAGAAATACACAACCATTGCAGAAGAGGTGGATCGGCTCCTAACCGCAGGGCTAATCCGGGAAGCCCACTACCCCGAATGGCTCTCCAATGTTGTGCTGGTAAAGAAGGCAAGTGGCGAATATGTGTGGACTTCACCAACTTATTGGCCCTCGTGCAAAAGGTGAGTCCTTAGACTTGCCAAGAAAATAGGTCAAGGCCTGGGCCCTAAGTCCAGCCCATACATGGCCTATCCAGAATACGAGTCCCTTGACTTGTTGGCCCTCGTGCAAAAGGCCGAGTGCTTAACGACCAAAAAATAAAAAACAATAAGAAGAACAAAAGAAGACTAGCATGGAAAACGACTTCGAAGAAAGTGAGCCTTTCTCAATAAGTAAATATGTTTGAAGTACTTAACGACCCTTAAACAAAGGCGTCTATATACATTCACCAAAAGAAAAAAACAGGGTGGGTATCACGAGGAAGGAAGAGGGCTCGTCAACGCCAAGGTCATTTCCTCTCAGCCTAATTTTGCCCAAACTTGAAGGCTTTCTGGTCAAGCCTTAAGGAAGAAAGTTTGACCCCTTTAAGGTTAGCCAATACTTGGTCTCTCATGTGCTTAAGGCCTTCCATGTAGCCATAAGTCCAAGCCCGGTCATGCTATCGTTGCTCGACAACCCTTAACTGTTGGTCTGCCTGGTGACGCTTAAAAGCTGGCCCAATAAGTGGGAGTGTCTCATCGAAACACTCCTCTTCTCCCTCTCGAGAAATTTGTTGGCCCACTTCTGCCTCCTTAACCTCTGGGTTATCCTCTCCAACATCTCCCCAGCCTTCTGTAGCTCAACCTCCAGTCTGTCGACATGGCTAAAGGTCTCATTTCCCTCGACTTGAGCAGAAGACAAGTCGGTCTGCACGTGAGCAATCTCCTCAGTTTTCCTCCCCAACTGCCGGCAAAGATTGTTGTTCTTTTGGCTCTTGGTCTGGTTGGCCCACCTCAAATTGACGATGGTACCCTTACTTATGTGAAGGTCAGCGACCATTTCCTCCACTTTCTTCCAATGCTGGAACCTTATTAGCATGTTCAGAGCCTTTTTGGGCTTCCAACTCCTCTTCCAAACTCTTTTGGTTAGACACGAGCTTCGCCGTAAGAGGATCTGTAGCTTGAACCCACACATTGACGTTAGAAGGAGCAAAGCGCCTTAAAGACAATCAAACAAGCAAATACAATACGTACTTCAGCAAATAGGGGCCTTAATGTTCGGGCCTCCCTCTGTAGTGCTTCGGCCCGGGCCTTCTCATACCCTGATGGCCCCTCTTATTTGGAAGTTCACAAGCTAACAAGGACCAATGCGATGACAGCGGCACCCCCAATTTTTGCCCCTAACACCACTCCGCCCACTAGACCGACGTCCTAGGAATACTAGCCTCCTAGGGGTGTTTTCCCAACGTCACTCGGACTGCTGGGGACAACTATGAGGCAGTCTAGCCGGGCCTCCACGTGTGAACCCTTTTCACCTGTGACCCAGAGCCTTCACTCGTGCTTGCTTCCTCCTCCTCTGTAGAAGGAGTTGAAGTTGAAGACGCGACATCTTCTAAAACTCGAGAACCCTCCAGCTTCTAATCAAAACAAGGTGAAGGCAAATGGTCTAACACCAAATATGAGTTTACATGTGGTTTGGGAGAGGCCCGAGGAAGGCTCGGAGAAGTTGTAGGCACTGGTGATGGCAAGGACGAGGAAGAATCCGACCCCTCGACTGACGCCTCCGAGTGTGTTGCTCATAAGCCTCTCAAAGCCTCTTTAGGCCCAATCGTGCCCCCAACCTAAGCAAATTCCTCCCAAGCCAAAGCCTCTCCAAATGATGACGGGGATGGGGAGAAGGGGTTAAGTGAAAGTCTTGCAAAAAAGGAACTAAGATCACCATGATCACCCCCTCTTCTGCGAATGTCCGCCTAGGAGAAACCACTGGATCCTGGGTGTCGGTAGCACCCCTTAAGGACGCTGACGGCGGTGTCTAGACATAGGCGTTCAATGGTGATCTTGCCAGCAGTTGGGAGGAACGAACATGGAGAGATGCTGATAAGCCTAAGTGAGGTTTGGCCGCCCCGAACCCTTCTCCCGAACAGGCAAGCCCCCTTTTGTCCTAAGGGTAAGAGTTGCTCTCACTGCGGGCCTTTTTCCCAAGCCCCCCTTGGGAGGCGCAATAGCTTTTCATTTCCTTGCCAGCAGGGAGGTGGAGGAGCATCAACTGGAGTACGGTCTATCATGGGCGATGGGTGACCGATCTGGGAGGAAAAGATAGAGTAAGATGCTGTCCTTGGTTAGCAAGGCACTAGTCCATGACTCCTTTAGTTGGGCCTACGTCCAAGCAAACACTCTTAATACCCGAGCAATCTCCCTTTCTCTCAGGCAGATACTAAAGGCCCTAGAATCTGGCATGCACTGCCAGTTGGACCGAACCAAGGCTGTCAACACAATCATGACCAACCCAAACCGCAACATGGGAAAAGTTCATGCAGGACTCTTGGCCCAATGGCCTAACACACGGGCCCGAGCCCAGAAAATGGGAATCATAGACGAAGACCCAGCACTTGGATTCCCATTATACCAGTATGCTAGGAATCTGCGGGGTATTGTAGGGGAGGTGAGACCTTAACCCCATCCTTCCTCAAACCCTCTCTCAGAGTCTAAAGCTTGAGCCACCCCTAGAGTCCTTGCGCCTAATTTGTCCAGCTCGGTAAGACTGCCCTATCCCAAGATGAAGCCTATTATCTTTTTTTGGGCCAAGTTACCCCTAGAGTCCAAGACCCGAGCCATCCCCAGAGTCCAAGACTTGAGTCAGGGAACCCTTGGATTTGATGGGCCCCTACATCGCGTGGGAATCATCAACCTTCCTGAAGACCTGCAGGGCTTTACCCAAAACACTCGAGTGCTGGCGCTGAGGTAACCTGGGTGGTACGGACCTGACAGAGGTAACCACGCTGTATTAAATTAGTAACATTCAACATTTTATGCGGAGACGGGAAAACATGGCACAACGCAATACGAGGAGACGCAGCGAAGTAGCAGACTGACTAACCCTCCCCCTAGCATGTATAAATAAGCCCATTCACCCTTAGGTGCGGATATGATCTTTCACTCCTTACTTTCCTCTAATATTCTTCATCTCGTTCACATACTAACTTTGGTATATGGAGAACTCCTGAATTTTCAAGCCACCCTCCTCCTCTCTGTGGTTGTAGGAAGACGACGTGGATCTTGCGATACGATGATGCTTAAGCCCAAAGAACATGACATCAGGAATGATTTTAGATGAAAGTGGAAAGTGAAATAAAATAGTATCAGAATATAACTTTTTAATATTATTATTGTTTTAAAATTGAAAAAGTTGAATTATTTATTATATTTTATATGGAATTTGTGAAAGTTATAATGATAAGATAAAATGATATGCAACTATTTTTCTATTTAAACAATACCTTAAATATTTTGGTCGGGTTAAGATTAACTAATTGATTATTTAAATCTGATTTACCTAAATAAATTTGAATGACTCGATACAAATTGTCTCAAATAAATTTTACCATGTATCGATAACCTTCTAAAACGAACTTATAAACAACATGATGATCATTAATATTGTAATCAGACTTTATCACATCAGCCATTAATGAAATATTCGCTTCATCACCTGCATGCGCATGATCGATTTGGGTGTTACGCGGACACCAAATACTACACATATGGTTAGAACTTTTCCCTAGAGAATCATAACAGAAAGTCATCACTCATCACACATTTGGCTTTTTGTACTTCCAGGGAAAAAAACCATGACGCTGATTTTATTGCATGATCACAAAGCTCGGAGTTGATCGATCGATCATGATCTCCGACGTGCAAAACGAGCAGTACGTACACACGACATCAGCACTTCTTTTTGTGAAAAATAAGATTCCCACCAATGACTGAGACCTGAATCTCACATGCTTGAAGATTTGTACACGAAACTGTATGAGCTGATCTTTGCTCTTTTGGTTATTGCTTGCTCATACGTCTAATTGCCGACATATATGGATGCTACTCCATGGATATATATCTCAATCAACAATATCCCAACAGAGAATTTCGATCAGATGCATGTTGCATAAATAAATAAATAAATAAATAAATAAATATATATCAATATTTAAAACAGAAGAATTAATACCTTTTAAAGTATTAATTGAAATAGAAGGGGTATACGAAGAGAGGAGAACTGTATTAACACTATGTTGATACAGTTGTTGGTAAAGGGATACAGACTCGGGAAAGTCTGTAGACTCATACTCTACAGGAGAGTACATCTCTGGCTCAACAGGAGAGTATTCATACTCTACCTCATCTTTGGTATCAGAGCCATTTTTCGGTTCTGTTGCTTACTGTTGAATGTATTTATAACTGTATACCTTGATAACTGTTAAGGATACTCTGTATTCCTAAATTCAGAAACGACTGCCCAACAAAGGCAGATTCTATTCTTTGATTTTCTTCAAAATCATTTTGATTTTAAGAATCTTGATTTTAAAGATAAATTTTTAAATGAATTAAAAATTTTATCTTCTAAAGCTGAAGACAAGTTTTCTTCGAAAACACAGTCTTCTAAATGGGAACGAAGAGTGAACAGTAAGGACATCAGAATTTCGATCAGATGATTCAATAGTATCTTCCATCTCAGAAGATACTGGTCTTTCAACTTCCTGAAGGGAAGTTGTTCTTCTTTTAATTTCCAGTGGG
Organism: Platycarya longipes; assembly: GCA_036559045.1. Classification (NCBI taxonomy): domain Eukaryota; kingdom Viridiplantae; phylum Streptophyta; class Magnoliopsida; order Fagales; family Juglandaceae; genus Platycarya; species Platycarya longipes. The sequence goes on along the minus strand of CM071793.1, from coordinate 18,549,159 downwards.
GAAGTTAAAAGACTCAAGTCAATTTCCTGAGAAGACAGTCATTCAATTTCCCTTCAGGAAATTGAAAGACAGTCAACTTCCCCACTGGAAGTTGACCAAAGAGTATCTTCCCCACAGGAAGATACTATTCAATCATCTTCCCTCCAGGAAGATGATAAGCAGTCAATATCATTCCAGGATATTGACAGTGATAGTTTTTCATCTTTCTTTCCGAAAGATGAAAGACAGTCAACTTCCCCACTGGAAGTTGACAAAGAGGTAACTTCCCTCCAGGAAGTTACTATTAAGTCATCTTCTGCGATAGAAGATGACAGACAGTCAATTTCCGTTCCTTCTCAGGAAATTGACTGTCTGTCATCTTCTATCGCAGAAGATGACTTAATAGTAACTTCCTGGAGGGAAGTTACCTCTTTGTCAACTTCCAGTGGGGAAGTTGACTGTCTTTCATCTTTCGGAAAGAAAGATGAAAAACTATCACTGTCAATATCCTGGAAGGATATTGACTGCTTATCATCTTCCTGGAGGGAAGATGATTGAATAGTATCTTCCTGTGGGGAAGATACTCTTTGGTCAACTTCCAGTGGGGAAGTTGACTGTCTTTCAATTTCCTGAAGGGAAATTGAATGACAAATTTCACTGTCAATTTCCTGGGAGGAAATTGACTGTTTATCATCTTCCAGTGGGGAAGATGATTGAATAGTATCTTCTTGGAGGGAAGATACTTCTCTGTCAACTTCCAGTGGGGAAGTTGACTGTCGTTTAACTTCCTGAAAGGAAGTTAAATGACTTTCACTGTCAATATCCTGGAAGGATATTGACTGTTTATCATCTTCCAGGAGGGAAGATGATTGAGCTGTGAAGGTATTTGAATTCTTGGCTTTATGCTATTTATATCACTAATGAACTGAATTAATATATCCTATAAACATGATAAAAATTAAAAAGACTCAATACCTCTTAATACTTAAATTCTTAACCTTACACTATTTGCACAGATATCATTGGTCCTTCCTAAAGTAAAACCGGCTTATAATCCTTCCAGCAGTCTCACACCTGCCCATAAACGCCTAGCGCCAACCCCGGCATAACGGCTAACAGGGGCTTACGGATCTTACTGCAGTCCTCGATACGCGATTTTACCCTAGTCCTCGACCCGACTGGGATGCAAATAATATAAAATTAAAGACTCAAGCATAAGAACACAGAGTTCTTTTAACAATTATCAGATTAAAGGAAATATCTAAACAGTTTAAAGGTGATATTAACAGAATAAAATAAAATTCTGAATTTAGGAATACAGAGTATCCTTAACAGTTATCAAGGTATACAGTTATAAATACATTCAACAGTAAGCAACAGAACCGGAAAATGGCTCTGATACCATTTGGGGATAGAAGAGCGGAAGCAGGGAGACAGATACAGAGAAATATGAAAACAAGCAGAGGAACAAAAGAAAGAGAAGGAAGCAGCTTTCATCAATGGAAAATAAAAGTAAAATAGAAAGAAGCACAAGGTCAAAGAGAGAGAAAGGAACAGGAGCGAGAGAAGAACAGAGATGGCAAACAGAAAATAAACATGCAACAGTTAAGAGGCGGCAATGCCGACCAATGCATGCATTACATGAGAAAATATAAAGAAAATACTTAACAGGTGGCAAGGCCGACCATGTAAGGCACAGACAATGAACAAGCAAAATACGTTATTCATTGTATTAACAAGATTTACAAAAATTACAGAAATTTGAAAATCTCACAAGATTTCTCTCACAAGATTCACTCATAACTTTCAAGAAAACTTGAAAGTTCACTCAAGACTCACAAGATTCTCTCTTGGAGGAGATACGAGTTGATTCATCTTCCCCACTGGAAGATGAAATACAGTCAATTTCCTTCCAGGAAATTGACAGTGAAAATTGTCATTCAATTTCTTTTCAAGAAATTGAACGACAGTCAACTTCCCCACTGGAAGTTGACAGAGAAGTAACTTCCCTCCAGGAAGTTACTATTGAATCATCTTCCCCACTGGAAGATGATAAACAGTCAATTTCCGAAATGGAAATTGACAGTGATAGTCATTTAACTTCCCTTCAGGAAGTTAAACGACAGTCAACTTCCCCACTGGAAGTTGACAGAGCAGTAACTTCCTTCCAGGAAGTTACTATTGATGTATCTTCCCTCCAGGAAGATACTATTGATTCATCTTCCCCACTGGAAGATGAAATACAGTCAATTTCCTTCCAGGAAATTGACAGTGAAAATTGTCATTCAATTTCCTTTCAGGAAATTGAAAGACAGTCAACTTCCCCACTGGAAGTTGACAGAGCAGTAACTTCCCTCCAGGAAGTTACTATTAATGTATCTTCCCTCCTGGAAGATACTATTCATTCATCTTCCTCGCTGGAAGATGAATTACAGTCAATTTCCTTCCAGGAAATTGACTACTTGAGTTTTCTAACTTCCTTTCAGGAAGTTCAAAGATACGTAACTTCCCTCCTGGGAGTTACAGTTCACAAATCAGTAACTTTCTCACTAAAAGTTACTATTCCATCATCTTCCCCACTGGAAGATGATCAAATTCCCTTGTCAATACCTCTGGTCTTGACAAGTTCAAATTTTTCTTCTTTGATTAATTTGTTGAAATATTTTATTTTAACAAATTCAATTCTGTTCTCTGCATCCTTTGCAGACTTGATCCAGAAAAACTATTTTCTAAAATGGTTTTTCTTCCCTTTAATCATACTGGAATCGGAACTGCCTTTCCCCGATTTCATTATTTGAAGCCTTCTTGGTCCCAACCAAGAACCCAGATCCTGTGTTCCACAACACAGTCAAAGTCCACCTTCCAGTTGAAGAAGAAGACTTCTCCAAAAGAAGACTTCATTCTTTTTCGCCCGGGAAGAGTTGAGAAGAAGATCAACAGAAGATCAGTCAGTAGAGGATGACAGATGTCCTCACTACCAACACCTTCGGAGATCTGGTCAGCAGATGAAGACAAGATGTCCCCACTGCCGACACCTTTGAGCCAGTCAGCACTAGAAGACAAAAGATCTTTCGGTGCAGACATCATGAGTGCCTGTCAGCCCAGCTTTCGGCGCCGACAGCTTTTACTTTTGTAAAAGTAATTCACGCGGTGTGAATTACTATTTGCTTTTTGCTTTCGGCTACTTTCGGCCGCTTTTGCTTTATGTTTGTCTCCCGTGATTTACGGGACTTGTTTTTTGTAATGCCTCTCCGTCTATATAAGGAGAGTTTGATTTCATTTGTAATCAGAAGTTGTTTAGACGGCAACTCTCATAGAGAACCAGTTCTACTCCCTTCCTCCCTTAGAGAGAACTTGTATCTCCTCCAAGAGTGAATCTTGTGAGTCTTGAGTGAACTTTCAAGCCTACTTGAAAGTTATGAGTGAATCTTGTGAGAGAAATCTTGTGAGATTTCAAATTTCTGTAAATTTTGTAAATTTTGTTAATACAATGAATAACTTATTTTGCTTGTTCATTGTCTGTGCCTTACATGGTCGGCCTTGCCGCCTGTTAAGTATTTTCTTTATATTTTCTCATGTAATGCATGCATTGGTCGGCATTGCCGCCTCTTAACTGTTGCATGTTTATTTTCTGTTTGCCATCTCTGTTCTTCTCTCGCTCCTGTTCCTTTCTCTCTCTTTGACCTTGTGCTTCTTTCTATTTTACTTTTATTTTCCATTGATGAAAGCTGCTTCCTTCTCTTTCTTTTGTTCCTCTGCTTGTTTTCATATTTCTCTGTATCTGTCTCCCTGCTTCCGCTCCTTTTATCCCCAAATGGTATCAGAGCCATTTTCCGGTTCTGTTGCTTACTGTTGAATGTATTTATAACTGTATACCTTGATAACTGTTAAGGATACTCTGTATTCCTAAATTCAGAATTTTATTTTATTCTGTTAATATCACCTCTAAACTATTTAGATATTTCCTTTAATCTGATAATTGTTAAAAGCAAATTCAATTCTGTTCTCTGCATCCTTTGCAGACTTGATCCAGAAAAACTATTTTCTAAAATGGTTTTTCTTCCCTTTAATCATATTGGAATCGGAACTGCCTTTCCCCGATTTCATTATTTGAAGCCTTCTTGGTCCCAACCAAGAACCCAGATCCTGTGTTCCACAACACAGTCAAAGTCCACCTTCTGGTATCTTCCAGTGGGAAACAAGCGGAAGTGGATACAGAGAAGAAAAGAAAGAAAAGAGATATGCAGATGCAAACATTTATATTTGGCGGCAGAGCCGACCGATGCATGCTGTGCATAAAATAAATAAGAAGGCGGCAGAGCCGACCATGAACAAAATGGATAAATGAAAATAAGACATTTTATTTATCAAAAGATTTACAAGGGAAAAGGCTCAAAGGTTACAAGATTGGCGAGAGGATTCCTTACAAGTTTCTTATCTCAAGAAGGGTTGTGGGAATTAGCTCTGCCTAGAAATGAAAATGAACTCTCCTTATATAGACGGAGAGGAGGGGGAGAGAAAAGTCCCGATAATTACGGGAGACAAACAAAAGTAAAAACGGCCGAAAGTAGCCGAAAGTAAAAAGCAAATAGTAATTCACACTGCGTGAATTACTTTTACAAAAGTAAAAGAAAAAGTAAATAGTAATTCACATCGCGTGAATTACTTTTACAAAAGAAAGGCTGTCGGCACCGAAAGCTGGGCTGACAGGAACTCAATTTGTCTGCACCGAAAGTCTTTTGTCTTCTGGTGCTGGCTGGCTCAAAAGTGTCGGCAGTGGGGACACCATGTCTCTGCTGCTGACTGGAAGTGGTGGACCGGCAATTATGGCTCTCCAAGGTCAGGTGAAGAGTATTCTTTGTCGTGTCCAAAATATTTGTACAGGTTGTCTTCTGAGTCATGTTCTGACTCTTCCGATTCGCTGCTGTCTTCTTGTTCAATGGACTTTTTTAATAACATCATGTTATTATGTTGTCCTTCAATTTGTTGCTTGAGAATCTCAAGCATTTCTCTGTTTTGCTTCTTCTTGGAATCTTTCTTTGAAGAAGCTGAACTCTCAGTATCAGAATCTTTCTTTTGAGAAGATGATGGCTTCTTTTCGGATGAAGTCTTCTTCTTCTGTTTGGAAGATGAATCTGGAGTGTCCTTTAGCTCAGGAAGCGGGAAAGGAAACTCAATTTGATTTTTTGACTTAGGTGATGGAAACTCTTCCCGGTCTTTTAGATTGGGTGTAGGGCCAGGAAAGTCTTTCAATACTTTAGTCAAAAAATTCTCAGGAATCTGGGTTTTATCCCAGTACTTAACATAAAATCTGCGGACAAGGATGTCTGCAGTTTTCTCATAGGTCCAATTAAGGATCCATGGTATTTTATAATGGGCACAAAAATGGATTAAGAAAGGAAATTTAGAGTGGGGGGAATCCATTTTTGGTGTTATTATTTTAATATGTTCTAGAACAGGTTGAAGTTCTAGAGGATAAATATCTGGAATGGGGCCAAAAGATTGCCACCATTGGATGAACCAAAGAGGGATCTTTGGAACGAATTTTTTATCAAAATTAAAGAACCAAGAATGAGACATACTTGGTGTTTGGTAGAAGGGAAAATGGAGCCAGGCATCAATATAATCATGATAATTATATCGAATCTGGGTATCCGGAATACTTTTGAGAGTATTCGGATTTTTGCCCCATTGATCAGGTGTTAAAATTTTGAGAATAAAACAAGAATGGGAAAAGATCTTTGAGGGGTCCACTTTATCATAAAGTGGTTTTAAAGAGATCGATCCCGTATGAGAAAGAATAGAAAGGAAGAATTTTAAATCTTTTTCTGGATTTCTAGGAACCCAGTGCCATCCTGGCGAAAAATAATGAGAAGAAATTTGAAAAGGATCAGTGTCTGTAATATTTTCCAGATAAAACAGACTTTGATAAAATGTTTTTTGAAAACTTTCTGCTCTGTTAGGAGCAGGGAATCTTGGCCTTGTCTTACCCAAGGGGTTAGACAGAGGATCATGTGGCATGGAAACTGCCATTGCAAAGGAACTGGGGGTTACTGGTCTAGGCATTGTGCCTAGAACAATATATCTATTTGCTACTTCCATTTGGGAAGTAGGTAATAAAAGGGAAGCTGGGGGTGCAGGAAGAAGCGGGGGCTTCTGGGAACACTCAGGCTTCTCTGGTTTCTTTTTCTTACTCATGTTTTCTGCAAGAATTCACGGGTAAGAAAGTCAGGGATGGAGTTATCCGATCCTTTAATATAATCAATATCAAAATCAAAAATGCTCAAAATAGCTTGCCAACGTGCAAAAATCTGTTTTGATGCAATGTTTTGAACATCTTTTTCTAAAACAAATTTGGCACTTTTGCAATCAATTCTTAAAAGAAATTTCTGATTTAATAAATCAGATTGAAATTTGGAAATACATAGTACTATAGATAAAATTTCTTTTTTAATAGTACTATAATTTAACTGTGCATGATTCCAGGTTCCAGAATGGAAACGAACAATTTGTTCAGATGAACCTGGTGAAACACTTTGTTTCAGAATGCCGCCATAACCAATGTCTGAGGCATCTGTTTCAACAATTTTAAAATATTCAGAATTAGGGATTCCAAGACATGGAAGAGTTTTAACATATGTCTTAATTTCCCTAACTAGATTTGTGTGGATTTCAGTCCACGGATCAGGGTTGGCTTTTAGTCTTCTGAAGAGAGGACGACACCGTTTTCTCAAGTCTTTATAAAAGTCAGCAATATAATTCAAAGATCCTAAGAATCTTTGAAGTTGGGTTTTATCAAGGATGACATCAGGGAATTTTTCAGCAAAATCTATTGACCGTTGGATTGGTCTGATTTTGTTGGCACAGATATCATAACCAAGGAATCTAATCTTGGTTTGAAATAATTTAATCTTTTTAGCAGAAACCACTAGTCCATTTCTTTTGGCGATATCAAGAAATGCCAATAAATGTTTCCAGTGATCATCAATGGAATTAGAGAAAATTAGGATATCATCGATATAAACAATAGTGAAGTGAGAGAAACTATTGAAAATATCGTTCATTATATTTTGAAACTCAGAAGGGGCATTTTTTAAACCGAATGACATAACATTCCACTCGTAATGACCCAAAGGGGTACAGAAAGCAGTCTTGTAACGGTCTGGCTCCCTAATTTGGATTTGCCAAAATCCAGATTTAAGGTCAAACTTGCTAAAGACTATTGCTTTACTCAATCTCTGGACTAAGTCATTTTTGTTGGGAATAGGATACCTAATCCATTCTAAGACTTTGTTCAGAGGTTTGTAATTAATGACAAGACGGGGTGACCCACGTTCTAACTCAGCATTTTTCTGGACATAGAAAGCAGCACAGGACCAAGGTGACTTACTATGCCTGATTAAATTCTTCTGGAGAAGATCATTAATTTCATTTTTACAAAATTCTAAAGTCTCAGCATTCATTTGAATGGGTCGAGCTTTAGTTGGAATATTTTTTTCTGAAAAATCCTTAATATAAGGCAGAGAAACCTCATGTTTTTTCCGATTCCAAAAAGCATTGGGAAGATCGGAACAAATTTCAAAATTGAGTTTTTTATGAAAGTCCTCAATTTTTGCATGCATTAAAGGTTCAATTATCTGCTCAGAAATTTTTCTAACTCTTACTTCACTTTGAAGAGAGAGTAGATGATGTTCTTTAGCAACAATCAAAGAGATTTTCTCTCTAGAGAGATCAGCTTCTAATTTAGAAACAAAATTAAATTTGACTTTTTGTCCGAAGGGGTCAGTGGTGATCCCATCTTTCTCAGTCAAAAAAGGACAAATAGAAGTGATAAAAGGCATCCCTAAAATAACATCCCAAGTCATATTTCTAACTAGGACAGACGGGATACGGAAACAAACATTGTCCTGACAAATATGGGCATCATTTAGCTCATAGTTGATTTTCATCTTTGAGCCATTAGCCGCTGATAATTTTTCAGAAGACTTTTCAAAATATTTGGTCGGGACAAGACCTTCACGGATACAATTAAGATCCGATCCAGAATCAATTAAAGCAATTACAGAAAATTCAAATTCTTTACAAACAATGATTTTGACTTTGGCATACCATTTAGTGGGCATGGAATGTCTGATTAAACAAATGGCTTTAGGACTGTCAGAAGATTCTTCTTGACCTTTGTCTTTTGTTTCCTCATTATCCGAAGGATTTTGATCAAATTCATTGGCAAGATCAACATCTTTTTTGAGAAATGCAAAATCTTTTTGTAAATTCATATTTTCAAGTTTAAGGCTATTAATCTCATTTCTGAGTTCAATAATCTCTTGCTTGACAATATTTATTTCATGCTTTAAATCATTTGTAGAAACATTTTTAGGTTTTTTATCAAAACGTTTTAATGTTTCTTGGAAACTGATTCTTTCTTGAGAAGAGGATGGCTCTTTGAAGGCCATAGTTTTTCTGAGCTGTGATAAATATTTTTCTTTTAGCTCAGCATCCTCAAGACGAGAAATTAAATCAAGAAGAAGGTTCTGTTGTTCTTCTTCTCTAGATAAAACATTAATTGTTTTATCTCCAGAAATTTTACAGCAAGAACCACTGCAATTGCAGCCAAGCTTAATCATATTATTACCAGATGAATCAGATTCTGAATGATAATTACTATCACTAGAACTATATTCATCTCGGTCTGAAGATAAAGAATCAGAATTGTCATCAACAAGTTGAAACAATTCCTTTTGTTCATCTTCATTAATATTTAGAGCATTAAGCTTGTTCTTTAATTTAGTGGCTTGTTCAGGGTTGGGACAATTATTCGAATAATGTCCCTTTTTACCACATTTATAACATCTCTGATTGGAACCAGAGTTTTTCTTAGGAAAAGATTTTTTATGAGAAAATCTTTTATGCTGAAAAGGTTTTCTAAAAATATCTGCACGGTGTTTTCTTTTCTTTTGAAAATGTTCTCCGTGAGGTTTTCTAGAAAATTTTCTAATATGTCTTTTCTTTGCCTCTCTTGATGGAGCAATAGGAGGAAGGCCAAATTGTACACAAAAATTACCCATTTCATATTTGGCTCTCTTTCTATCCTTCATCTGTTGAGATATAAGTTTTTGATCATTGCACATACTTATACCGAGTTTCGTGATTATGCTAGTAATATCACCATAGGTGTAACTATCATAATCAATTCTACCGGTACTATCAAGTAGTGCTTCCTTAACCTTAATGGCAAACAAACGAGGAAGGCCATCAATGAATCTTTCTTTCCAGTAAGGTTTATCAGAATCATCACGCATTAAAACACGTGAGATAAAAACAGTTTGATACCAATTGTAATCAGACATATTTGGACATCTCAAATTATTTAAGTAATCAGAAAAACGATTAGTCACATTTGAAGGAGTTCCTATAAAATGTTTAATAATCGTATAAATCAAGGTATTAACACCATCAGTGACACCACGTCCTACGGTGTTATCCCAAACAGGGGTACCATCTTCATTTTGCTTAACAGCAAATTGAATCCTTTGTCTAGCTTGATCGGTAAGATGTTTATCCCACCATGATCGAAGCATACCCGTAAAACCAGAAACCAACATTAAAACAATGTCAGGTTGTAAAATATTCTTTTGAACATAAGCATCTGCTACCATGGACATTCTTTGTAGAAGATTTAGGACTTCTTGTTCAGAAAGTCCATCAATATTCCACTCATATATCCTGTCAGCATTTGCTGAAAACTGATCTCTGAACATGCGTTCTTCGATCGCTAAATCAGGTGGAGTTGGCCTTGAAAACCAGTTTTTCACAAATCCTACAGGTTTTGTAGAAGTGAGTCTGGCTATCTCAGCTGGCTCCGATGAAAATTGTTTTAAAACAGTATCAATGACAGAATCATCCTCAGAGGATTCATCTGTGGTATTTACTGAAATATGATCTAAAAAATCCTTCTTACCTTTGTCAAGGACACTAGTAGAAGGTTTTGATCTTTGTTTTTCAATTTTTATCTCAGCTAGCATTTGATCAATTCTGTCTAGAGTACTGGCAGAATCCATTTTCTGTCTGTTCTCAGGCAGAATAATCAAAGGTTTTTCAACCAATTTGATTTTTTTCTGAGGATCAGAAATAATTTTGGGTTTTTCTAAATTCTCTTCAATACGATCTAATTGTTGACCGATTGAATGAAGAGCTATATTTGAAAAATTATTTTGCTCAACAATCTTCTTTGTCTCATGGGCCAAAGGGGCCAAAGGAGACTTTGGATCTTCTATAGTTGGATATTTTAAAGGAGAAGCTTTAACCTCAGAACCTTTTACATTTACTAAAATTGTATCCAAAGGAGGATGGTTTTGGGTTAAAACTGTTTTATCCTCTTTAATAAATTCAGCTTTTAAAACATTTAAAAATTTATCTTTAAATTCATAATTCTTAAAATCATAATGACTTTCAAGAAAATCAAAGAATAGTATATGCCTGTTATGGGCATACATCCATTCTGTCCATTTTCGTCTAACTCTTTGTCTTTGAGATAGACTAAAATCTCGGGCATAAGCTTTTCGCTTTGGCCGGTTTTTCATGCTATCAAAGTCCTCATATAAAGAAATGAAATCAACTTTAAAAGGTTTGCACATCATCATTAATTGTGGGTGCAAATTATCTGTGTTTAAAACAAAATCTGAAGCCGTTGGAGACTCGTTAGAGTCTTCTTCGATTTCTTCCTTTTTTGTTTTTCCTTTGGATGTTTCAAGATCATCCTTGGAAGTATAGAAAGCAGAAGTGACTTGTGACTCCGAGGAGACACCTTTAAGTTTGGACTTAGAAGAATTTCCCTTGGAAATTTCTTGGAAAATTATTGGACGTTTGGGCTCTGTTATTTTAACAGAATCCTCTAAGAAAGTTTCGAGATTTCTATCTCTACTTTTTCTTAGGTCCGAAGAGGTGGAAGATCTAGGACCAGTGAAAGAATTCCTTCTAGGTTTATCAAAAGTGATTTTAACAGTACCATCAAGATATTGCTGAATTAAGTCAACATCTCTGTCAGGAGGCATGACTTGTCTTGGGGGTAATTCCTGAGGAAGAACCCATTCATCTGGAAGAGAAACGTCTTTCCAGTAAATCATTTTAGGAATTCTGACATCAGAACTTGCAGAAGAGCTCTGTATCAGAAGGGTTTGGTCGGAAGAAGAATGGAGTTTAGCCTTTGGGTTAAGGCTGGTTTTCATTAATCTATAGTAAATTCTGTAGATTAATGATAAAGGTTGACTACCTTCAGACATATCAATACCGGAGGTCAAAATGTTCAATGTTAAGACATCAAGAATATTTTTATCTCCTAAGGCAATAGTTAAGTCTGGATAGCAATCAAAATGAACAGGGCCTTCAGTAAGGGAAGCCTGAACTATCCCTAACTGACTGTCATCAAAATTCCTGAATCTTGCATCGCGCAAGCACAGGAGCACAGAGGCATTAATGCCTTTTCTCATTAATGGTTTAATTGCAACTTGAACAGAAGCAATATGCATGAATGAAAACTCTTTTTTCTTCATGTCTGCTACAACATCGCGTTGAAACAGACGGCATTTTTCTTGGGATTTTGAAATCCCAAAAGTTCTCTCTACAGTTTTCACATTGAATTCTGTGAGATGAACTTTTTCCCTCCAGGTTTTATCATAAAGAGAATCAATACCAATCTTTGGTAAGCGCCATCGATTGATCTCAATCATTGGGTCTTTTTCAAAAATTAATTCATCAAAATTTTGATCTTCTTCATTAATAATTTCAGGCAATCTACCTGATTTGGAACTAACTGAAGAACTGGATCTAAACATCCTGTTCTTCTTGGCAATCAACTAAGGGACTCAGGTACTTCCTAGGTCTAGGTCTTTGACCTTACCCTGCTGCACAGGTAACTCATACCTTCACAGACTCATGTCCTTACTGTTCACTCTTCGTTCCCATCAATACCTAACGCCTACCCCGGCTAACGGTAACACAGGGATCTAAAGTAAACAGCCCTCGACTGCTGGAGAAGAAAGTGCAACAGAATAAAATAAAAGAACAAGATAGAAAGAAACAGTGTAAATTTTGTTAATACAATGAATAACTTATTTTGCTTGTTCATTGTCTGTGCCTTACATGGTCGGCCTTGCCGCCTGTTAAGTATTTTCTTTATATTTTCTCATGTAATGCATGCATTGGTCGGCATTGCCGCCTCTTAACTGTTGCATGTTTATTTTCTGTTTGCCATCCCTGTTCTTCTCTCGCTCCTGTTCCTTTCTCTCTCTTTGACCTTGTGCTTCTTTCTATTTTACTTTTATTTTCCATTGATGAAAGCTGCTTCCTTCTCTTTCTTTTGTTCCTCTGCTTGTTTTCATATTTCTCTGTATCTGTCTCCCTGCTTCCGCTCCTCCTTTCCCCAAATGGTATCAGAGCCATTTTCCGGTTCTGTTGCTTACTGTTGAATGTATTTATAACTGTATACCTTGATAACTGTTAAGGATACTCTGTATTCCTAAATTCAGAATTTTATTTTATTCTGTTAATATCACCTTTAAACTGTTTAGATATTTCCTTTAATCTGATAATTGTTAAAAGAACTCTGTGTTCTTATGCTTGAGTCTTTAATTTTATATTATTTGCATCCCAGTCGGGTCGAGGACTAGGGTAAAATCGCGTATCGAGGACTGCAGTAAGATCCGTAAGCCCCTGTTAGCCGTTATGCCGGGGTTGGCGCTAGGCGTTTATGGGCAGGTGTGAGACTGCTGGAAGGATTATAAGCCGGTTTTACTTTAGGAAGGACCAATGATATCTGTGCAAATAGTGTAAGGTTAAGAATTTAAGTATTAAGAGGTATTGAGTCTTTTTAATTTTTATCATGTTTATAGGATATATTAATTCAGTTCATTAGTGATATAAATAGCATAAAGCCAAGAATTCAAATTTAGAAAATATTTGAGTTTTCTTAAGTTTTATTAAGATAAACAGGATGTATAGATCCTATTCATCAGATAGCATCGGATCAGGTGAACTACCTGATACGTTTGAGTATGATGAACGTAACTATGAGAATAGTTACAATAGAGAATATGAGAATGAGTACTCGTATTCTTCTTATGAGCTTGAAATTAATGGAAAAATTTATGAAGAAAGAATTAATAAAGATGAGGTAGAGTATGAATACTCTCCTGTTGAGCCAGAGATGTACTCTCCTGTAGAGTATGAGTCAACAGACTTTTCCGAGTCTGTTTCTTTATACCAACAACTGTATCAACACAGTGTTGATACTGTTCTTCCTTCTTCCTTTTCCCCTTCTATTTCGATTAATACTTTAAAAGGTATTAATTCTTCTGTTTTAAATGGTTTTAGTAAAAATCTTTTAAACTTTGAAACCCAGAAGCCTTCTGTAAAGTCTTCTGAGAAAACTTTTAAAATTAATTTTGAGTCTTTACTTAATGATTTTAAAAGTAAAGAAAATAAGCCTAAGCATTTAGCTTATGCTAAATATTTTAGTCTACCTCAAAGACAGAGGGTTAGACGAAAATGGACAGAATGGATGACTGCCCAACAAAGGCAGATTCTATTCTTTGATTTTCTTCAAAATCATTTTGATTTTAAGAATCTTGATTTTAAAGATAAATTTTTAAATGAATTAAAAATTTTATCTTCTAAAGCTGAAGACAAGTTTTCTTCGAAAACACAGTCTTCTAAAGCCTCAGCAAGTCTTTCTAAACTTGTTGCTGAGAAAATTGTTTTAGAAAACCTTTTACCAAGAAACAAACAGATTTCAAAACCTGTAAGTTTCCTGGAAAAGATTGATCAGATGCTAGCTGATTTACAGCTAGAAAAAGAAAAAGAGAAACCTTCTATTATCACCGTTTGTGAAAATAGAAAGGATTTTAAATCAAAACCTTCTATTATCATCTCTGATGAAAATAGAAAGGATTTTATCTCAGTATCTGCAGATAAGTCTTCGGACAAATCCACAGATCCTGAAAAACTTTTCAGTGCTCCTCCCAAAAGGAAGCATTTGAAAAAGAAATTTAGAAAGAATTCAACTTCTCTTCAAGAAGTTGAGAAATCAGTATCTTTCAGAACGAAAGATACTATTAATGTATCTTCCCTCCAGGAAGATACAGCTCAATCATCTTCCCTCCTGGAAGATGATAAACAGTCAATATCCTTCCAGGATATTGACAGTGAAAGTCATTTAACTTCCTTTCAGGAAGTTAAACGACAGTCAACTTCCCCACTGGAAGTTGACAGAGAAGTATCTTCCCTCCAGGAAGATACTATTCAATCATCTTCCCCACTGGAAGATGATAAACAGTCAATTTCCTCCCAGGAAATTGACAGTGAAATTTGTCATTCAATTTCCCTTCAGGAAATTGAAAGACAGTCAACTTCCCCACTGGAAGTTGACCAAAGAGTATCTTCCCCACAGGAAGATACTATTCAATCATCTTCCCTCCAGGAAGATGATAAGCAGTCAATATCCTTCCAGGATATTGACAGTGATAGTTTTTCATCTTTCTTTCCGAAAGATGAAAGACAGTCAACTTCCCCACTGGAAGTTGACAAAGAGGTAACTTCCCTCCAGGAAGTTACTATTAAGTCATCTTCTGCGATAGAAGATGACAGACAGTCAATTTCCGTTCCTTCTCAGGAAATTGACTTAAGACTTTCAACTTCCCCACTGGAAGTTGAAAGAAGAACAACTTCCCTTCAGGAAGTTGAAAGACCAGTATCTTCTGAGATGGAAGATACTATTGAATCATCTTCCCCACTGGAAGATGATATACAGTCAATTTCCTTCCAGGAAATTGACAGTGAAAGTCTTTCATCTTCCTTTCCGGAAGATGAACGACAGGTAACTTCCCCACTGGAAGTTACCATGAGATCAACTTCCTTCCAGGAAGTTGATAGATCAGTATCTTCTGCGATAGAAGATACTATTGATTCATCTTCCCCACTGGAAGATGATAAATAGTCAATATCCTTCCAGGATATTGACAGTGAAAATTGTCATTCAATTTCCCTTCAGGAAATTGAACGACAGTCAACTTCTCCACTGGAAGTTGACCTGAATGTGACTTCCCTCCTAGAAGTCACTATTGATGTATCTTCCTCCCAGGAAGATACTATTGATTCATCTTCCCTTCGGGAAGATGATAAACAGTTAATTTCCGAAATGGAAATTAACCGTGATAGTCATTTAACTTCCTTTCAGGAAGTTAAACGACAGTCAACTTCCCCACTGGAAGTTGACAAAGAAGTAACTTCCCTCCAGGAAGTTACTATTGAATCATCTTCCCCACTGGAAGATGATATATAGTCAATTTCCTTCTAGGAAATTGACAGTGAAAATTATTCGTCTTCCTTTCCGGAAGATGAACGACAGGTAACTTCCCCACTGGAAGTTACCATGATATCAACTTCCTTCCAGGAAGTTGATAGATCAGTATCTTCCGCGATGGAAGATACTATTGAGTCATCTTCCCCACTGGAAGATGACCTGAGCCTTTCAACTTCCCCACTGGAAGTTGAAACAGGATCAACTTCTTTTCAGAAAGTTGACAGATTAGTAACTTTCGAAATGAAAGTTACTATTGATGTATCTTCCCTCCTGGAAGATACTGTTGATTCATCTTCCCCACTGGAAGATGAAATACAGTCAATTTCCTTCCAGGAAATTGACAGTGAAAATTGTCATTCAATTTCTTTTCAAGAAATTGAACGACAGTCAACTTCCCCACTGGAAGTTGACAGAGAAGTAACTTCCTTCCAGGAAGTTACTATTGAATCATCTTCCCCACTGGAAGATGATAAACAGTCAATTTCCGAAATGGAAATTGACAGTGATAGTCATTTAACTTCCCTTCAGGAAGTTAAATGAAGGGAAGTTAAACGACAGTCAACTTCCCCACTGGAAGTTGACAGAGCAGTAACTTCCTTCCAGGAAGTTACTATTGATGTATCTTCCCTCCAGGAAGATACTATTGATTCATCTTCCCCACTGGAAGATGAAATACAGTCAATTTCCTTCCAGGAAATTGACAGTGAAAATTGTCATTCAATTTCTTTTCAAGAAATTGAACGACAGTCAACTTCCCCACTGGAAGTTGACAGAGAAGTAACTTCCCTCCAGGAAGTTACTATTGAATCATCTTCCCCACTGGAAGATGATAAACAGTCAATTTCCGAAATGGAAATTGACAGTGATAGTCATTTAACTTCCCTTCAGGAAGTTAAACGACAGTCAACTTCCCCACTGGAAGTTGACAGAGCAGTAACTTCCTTCTAGGAAGTTACTATTGATGTATCTTCCCTCCAGGAAGATACTATTGATTCATCTTCCCCACTGGAAGATGAAATACAGTCAATTTCCTTCCAGGAAATTGACAGTGAAAATTGTCATTCAATTTCTTTTCAAGAAATTGAACGACAGTCAACTTCCCCACTGGAAGTTGACAGAGAAGTAACTTCCCTCCAGGAAGTTACTATTGAATCATCTTCCCCACTGGAAGATGATAAACAGTCAATTTCCGAAATGGAAATTGACAGTGATAGTCATTTAACTTCCCTTCAGGAAGTTAAACGACAGTCAACTTCCCCACTGGAAGTTGACAGAGCAGTAACTTCCTTCCAGGAAGTTACTATTGATGTATCTTCCCTCCAGGAAGATACTATTGATTCATCTTCCCCACTGGAAGATGAAATACAGTCAATTTCCTTCCAGGAAATTGACAGTGAAAATTGTCATTCAATTTCTTTTCAAGAAATTGAACGACAGTCAATTTCGCCACTGGAAGTTGACAGAGAAGTAACTTCCCTCCAGGAAGTTACTATTGAATCATCTTCCCCATTGGAAGATGATAAACAGTCAATTTCCGAAATGGAAATTGACAGTGATAGTCATTTAACTTCCCTTCAGGAAGTTAAACGACAGTCAACTTCCCCACTGGAAGTTGACAGAGCAGTAACTTCCTTCCAGGAAGTTACTATTGATGTATCTTCCCTCCAGGAAGATACTATTGATTCATCTTCCCCACTGGAAGATGAAATACAGTCAATTTCCTTCCAGGAAATTGACAGTGAAAATTGTCATTCAATTTCCTTTCAGGAAATTGAAAGACAGTCAACTTCCCCACTGGAAGTTGACAGAGCAGTAACTTCCCTCCAGGAAGTTACTATTGATGTATCTTCCCTCCTGGAAGATACTATTCATTCATCTTCCTCGCTGGAAGATGAATTACAGTCAATTTCCTTCCAGGAAATTGACTACTTGAGTTTTCTAACTTCCTTTCAGGAAGTTCAAAGATACGTAACTTCCCTCCTGGGAGTTACAGTTCACAAATCAGTATCTTTCTCACTAAAAGTTACTATTCCATCATCTTCCCCACTGGAAGATGATCAAATTCCCTTGTCAATACCTCTGGTCTTGACAAGTTCAAATTTTTCTTCTTTGATTAATTTGTTGAAATATTTTATTTTAACAAATTCAATTATGTTCTCTGCATCCTTTGCAGACTTGATCCAGAAAAACTATTTTCTAAAATGGTTTTTCTTCCCTTTAATCATACTGGAATCGGAACTGCCTTTCCCCGATTTCATTATTTGAAGCCTTCTTGGTCCCAACCAAGAACCCAGATCCTGTGTTCCACAACACAGTCAAAGTCCACCTTCCAGTTGAAGAAGAAGACTTCTCCAAAAGAAGACTTCATTCTTTTTCGCCCGGGAAGAGTTGAGAAGAAGATCAACAGAAGATCAGTCAGTAGAGGATGACAGATGTCCTCACTACCGACACCTTCGGAGATCTGGTCAGCAGATGAAGACAAGATGTCCCCACTGCCGACACTTTTGAGCCAGTCAGCACTAGAAGACAGAAGATCTTTCGGTGCAGACATCATGAGTTCCTGTCAGCCCAGCTTTCGGCGCCGACAGCTTTTACTTTTGTAAAAGTAATTCACGCGGTGTAAATTACTGTTTGCTTTTTACTTTCGGCTACTTTCGGCCGCTTTTACTTTATGTTTGTCTCCCGTGATTTACGGGATTGCGCTTTTGTAAGGCCTCTCCGTCTATATAAGGAGAGTTCATTTTCATTTGTAAGCAGAAGTTGTTTAGACGGCAACTCTCATAGAGAACCAGTTCTACTCCCTTCCTTCTATAGAGAGAACTTGTATCTCCTCCAAGAGTGAATCTTGTGAGTCTTGAGTGAACTTTCAAGCCTACTTATCATCTTCCAGTGGGGAAGATAAATCAATAGTATCTTCTATCGCAGAAGATACTGATCTATCAACTTCCTGGAAGGAAGTTGATCTCATGGTAACTTCCAGTGGGGAAGTTACCTGTCGTTCATCTTCCGGAAAGGAAGACGAATAATTTTCACTGTCAATTTCCTGGAAGGAAATTGACTATATATCATCTTCCAGTGGGGAAGATGATTCAATAGTAACTTCCTGGAGGGAAGTTACTTCTTTGTCAACTTCCAGTGGGGAAGTTGACTGTCGTTTAACTTCCTGAAAGGAAGTTAAATGACTATCACGGTTAATTTCCATTTCAGAAATTAACTGTTTATCATCTTCCCGAAGGGAAGATGAATCAATAGTATCTTCCTGGGAGGAAGATACATCAATAGTGACTTCTAGGAGGGAAGTCACATTCAGGTCAACTTCCAGTGGAGAAGTTGACTGTCGTTCAATTTCCTGAAGGGAAATTGAATGACAATTTTCACTGTCAATATCCTGGAAGGATATTGACTGTTTATCATCTTCCAGTGGGGAAGATGAATCAATAGTATCTTCTATCGCAGAAGATACTGATCTATCAACTTCCTGGAGGGAAGTTGATCTCATGGTAACTTCCAGTGGGGAAGTTACCTGTCGTTCATCTTCCGGAAAGGAAGACGAATAATTTTCACTGTCAATTTCCTGGAAGGAAATTGACTATATATCATCTTCCAGTGGGGAAGATGATTCAATAGTAACTTCCTGGAGGGAAGTTACTTCTTTGTCAACTTCCAGTGGGGAAGTTGACTGTCGTTTAACTTCCTGAAAGGAAGTTAAATGACTATCACGGTTAATTTCCATTTCGGAAATTAACTGTTTATCATCTTCCCGAAGGAAAGATGAATCAATAGTATCTTCCTGGGAGGAAGATACATCAATAGTGACTTCTAGGAGGGAAGTCACATTCAGGTCAACTTCCAGTGGAGAAGTTGACTGTCGTTCAATTTCCTGAAGGGAAATTGAATGACAATTTTCACTGTCAATATCCTGGAAGGATATTGACTATTTATCATCTTCCAGTGGGGAAGATGAATCAATAGTATCTTCTATCGCAGAAGATACTGATCTATCAACTTCCTGGAAGGAAGTTGATCTCATGGTAACTTCCAGTGGGGAAGTTACCTGTCGTTCATCTTCCGGAAAGGAAGATGAAAGACTTTCACTGTCAATTTCCTGGAAGGAAATTGACTGTATATCATCTTCCAGTGGGGAAGATGATTCAATAGTATCTTCCATCTCAGAAGATACTGGTCTTTCAACTTCCTGAAGGGAAGTTGTTCTTCTTTCAACTTCCAGTGGGGAAGTTGAAAGTCTTAAGTCAATTTCCTGAGAAGGAACGGAAATTGACTGTCTGTCATCTTCTATCGCAGAAGATGACTTAATAGTAACTTCCTGGAGGGAAGTTACCTCTTTGTCAACTTCCAGTGGGGAAGTTGACTGTCTTTCATCTTTCGGAAAGAAAGATGAAAAACTATCACTGTCAATATCCTGGAAGGATATTGACTGCTTATCATCTTCCTGGAGGGAAGATGATTGAATAGTATCTTCCTGTGGGGAAGATACTCTTTGGTCAACTTCCAGTGGGGAAGTTGACTGTCTTTCAATTTCCTGAAGGGAAATTGAATGACAAATTTCACTGTCAATTTCCTGGGAGGAAATTGACTGTTTATCATCTTCCAGTGGGGAAGATGATTGAATAGTATCTTCCTGGAGGGAAGATACTTCTCTGTCAACTTCCAGTGGGGAAGTTGACTGTCGTTTAACTTCCTGAAAGGAAGTTAAATGACTTTCACTGTCAATATCCTGGAAGGATATTGACTGTTTATCATCTTCCAGGAGGGAAGATGATTGAGCTGTATCTTCCTGGAGGGAAGATACATTAATAGTATCTTTCGTTCTGAAAGATACTGATTTCTCAACTTCTTGAAGAGAAGTTGAATTCTTTCTAAATTTCTTTTTCAAATGCTTCCTTTTGGGAGGAGCACTGAAAAGTTTTTCAGGATCTGTGGATTTGTTCGAAGACTTATCTGCAGATACTGAGATAAAATCCTTTCTATTTTCATCAGAGATGATAATAGAAGGTTTTGATTTAAAATCCTTTCTATTTTCACAAACGGTGATAATAGAAGGTTTCTCTTTTTCTTTTTCTAGCTGTAAATCAGCTAGCATCTGATCAATCTTTTCCAGGAAACTTACAGGTTTTGAAATCTGTTTGTTTCTTGGTAAAAGGTTTTCTAAAACAATTTTCTCAGCAACAAGTTTAGAAAGACTTGCTGAGGCTTTAGAAGACTGTGTTTTCGAAGAAAACTTGTCTTCAGCTTTAGAAGATAAAATTTTTAATTCATTTAAAAATTTATCTTTAAAATCAAGATTCTTAAAATCAAAATGATTTTGAAGAAAATCAAAGAATAGAATCTGCCTTTGTTGGGCAGTCATCCATTCTGTCCATTTTCGTCTAACCCTCTGTCTTTGAGGTAGACTAAAATATTTAGCATAAGCTAAATGCTTAGGCTTATTTTCTTTACTTTTAAAATCATTAAGTAAAGACTCAAAATTAATTTTAAAAGTTTTCTCAGAAGACTTTACAGAAGGCTTCTGGGTTTCAAAGTTTAAAAGATTTTTACTAAAATCATTTAAAACAGAAGAATTAATACCTTTTAAAGTATTAATCGAAATAGAAGGGGAAAAGGAAGAAGGAAGAACAGTATCAACACTGTGTTGATACAGTTGTTGGTATAAAGAAACAGACTCGGAAAAGTCTGTTGACTCATACTCTACAGGAGAGTACATCTCGGAAAAGTCTGTTGACTCATACTCTACAGGAGAGTACATCTCTGGCTCAACAGGAGAGTATTCATACTCTACCTCATCTTTATTAATTCTTTCTTCATAAATTTTTCCATTAATTTCAAGCTCATACGAAGAGTAAGAGCACTCATTCTCATACTCATATTCTCTATTGTAACTATCTTCATAGTTACGTTCATCATACTCAAACGTATCAGGTGGTTCACCTGATCCGATGCTTTCTGATGAATAGGATCTATACATCCTTTATCTTAACTAGAATTAAGAAGACTAAGATACTTCTTAAGTCTGAATTTTAAACTTATACAATCTATTACTTAATATACTGGACTTATATATCCTATTGATATAGATAAAAATTAAAAGACTCGTATAATCCCTATTTTTAAGTTTTCAATCTTATATTATTTGCACAGATATCTTTGGTCCTTCCTAAAGTAAAATCGACTTATAACCCTTCCAGCAGTCTCACACCTGCCCATACAACGCCTAGCGCCAACCCGGCATAACGGCTACACAGGGGCTTACGGATCTTACTACAGTCCTCGATACGCGATTTTACCCTAGTCCTCGACCCGACTGGGATGCAAATAATATAGAATTAACACCTCAAACATAGGTATTTAGAGTTTTTTAATAATTAACCATATTAAAAGGAAATAACCATACAGTATTACAAGTAATAAGAACAGGATAAGCAAAAATATCATCTTAAGAGCAAACAGTATTCTTAATAATTTTCAAGATAAAAAAGAAATATAAATTTAATTCAACAGTAAGCAACAGAACCGGAAAATGGCTCTGATACCATTTGGGGAAAGGAGAAGCGGAAACAGGGAGACAGATACAGAGAAATATGAAAACAAGCAGAGGAACAAAAGAAAGAGAAGGAAGCAGCTTTCATCAATGGAAAATAAAAGTAAAAATAGAAAGAAGCACAAGGTCAAAGAGAGAGAAAGGAACAGGAGCGAGAGAAGAACAGAGATGGCAAACAGAAAATAAACATGCAACAGTTAAGAGGCGGCAATGCCGACCAATGCATGCATTACATGAGAAAATATAAAGAAAATACTTAACAGGCGGCAAGGCCGACCATGTAAGGCACAGACAATGAACAAGCAAAATAAGTTATTCATTGTATTAACAAAATTTACAAAATTTACAGAAATTTGAAATCTCACAAGATTTCTCTCACAAGATTCACTCATAACTTTCAAGTAGGCTTGAAAGTTCACTCAAGACTCACAAGATTCACTCTTGGAGGAGATACAAGTTCTCTCTATAGAAGGAAGGGAGTAGAACTGGTTCTCTATGAGAGTTGCCGTCTAAACAACTTCTGATTACAAATGAAATCAAACTCTCCTTATATAGACGGAGAGGCATTACAAAAAACAAGTCCCGTAAATCACGGGAGACAAACATAAAGCAAAAGCGGCCGAAAGTAGCCGAAAGCAAAAAGCAAATAGTAATTCACACCGCGTGAATTACTTTTACAAAAGTAAAAGCTGTCGGCGCCGAAAGCTGGGCTGACAGGCACTCATGATGTCTGCACCGAAAGATCTTTTGTCTTCTAGTGCTGACTGGCTCAAAGGTGTCGGCAGTGGGGACATCTTGTCTTCATCTGCTGACCAGATCTCCGAAGGTGTCGGTAGTGAGGACATTTGTCATCCTCTACTGACTGATCAGACATTTGTTTAATCAGACATTCCATGCCCACCAAATGGTATCAGAGCCATTTTCCGGTTCTGTTGCTTACTGTTGAATTAAATTTATATTTCTTTTTTATCTTGAAAATCATTTGGGGAAAGGAGGAGCGGAAGCAGGGAGACAGATACAGAGAAATATGAAAACAAGCAGAGGAACAAAAGAAAGAGAAGGAAGCAGCTTTCATCAATGGAAAATAAAAGTAAAATAGAAAGAAGCACAAGGTCAAAGAGAGAGAAAGGAACAGGAGCGAGAGAAGAACAGAGATGGCAAACAGAAAATAAACATGCAACAGTTAAGAGGCGACAATGCCGACCAATGCATGCATTACATGAGAAAATATAAAGAAAATACTTAACAGGCGGCAAGGCCGACCATGTAAGGCACAGACAATGAACAAGCAAAATACGTTATTCATTGTATTAACAAGATTTACAAAAATTACAGAAATTTGAAAATCTCACAAGATTTCTCTCACAAGATTCACTCATAACTTTCAAGAAAACTTGAAAGTTCACTCAAGACTCACAAGATTCTCTCTTGGAGGAGATACAAGTTCTCTCTAAGGGAGGAAGGGAGCAGAACTGGTTCTCTATGAGAGTTGCCGTCTAAACAACTTCTGCTTACAAATGAAAATGAACTCTCCTTATATAGACGGAGAGGCCTTACAAAAGCTCAATCCCGTAAATCACGGGAGACAAACATAAAGTAAAAGCGGCCGAAAGTAGCCGAAAGTAAAAAGCAAACAGTAATTCACACCGCGTGAATTACTTTTACAAAAGTAAAAGCTGTCCGCGCCGAAAGCTGGGCTGACAGGCACTCATGATGTCTGCACCGAAAGATCTTCTGTCTTCTAGTGCTGACTGGCTCAAAAGTGTCGGCAGTGGGGACATCTTGTCTTCATCTGCTGACCAGATCTCCGAAGGTGTCGGTAGTGAGGACATTTGTCATCCTCTACTGACTGATCAGACATTTGTTTAATCAGACATTCCATGCCCACCAAATGGTATCAGAGCCATTTTCCGGTTCTGTTGCTTACTGTTGAATTAAATTTATATTTCTTTTTTATCTTGAAAATCATTTGGGGAAAGGAGGAGCGGAAGCAGGGAGACAGATACAGAGAAATATGAAAACAAGCAGAGGAACAAAAGAAAGAGAAGGAAGCAGCTTTCATCAATGGAAAATAAAAGTAAAATAGAAAGAAGCACAAGGTCAAAGAGAGAGAAAGGAACAGGAGCGAGAGAAGAACAGAGATGGCAAACAGAAAATAAACATGCAACAGTTAAGAGGCGACAATGCCGACCAATGCATGCATTACATGAGAAAATATAAAGAAAATACTTAACAGGCGGCAAGGCCGACCATGTAAGGCACAGACAATGAACAAGCAAAATACGTTATTCATTGTATTAACAAGATTTACAAAAATTACAGAAATTTGAAAATCTCACAAGATTTCTCTCACAAGATTCACTCATAACTTTCAAGAAAACTTGAAAGTTCACTCAAGACTCACAAGATTCTCTCTTGGAGGAGATACAAGTTCTCTCTAAGGGAGGAAGGGAGCAGAACTGGTTCTCTATGAGAGTTGCCGTCTAAACAACTTCTGCTTACAAATGAAAATGAACTCTCCTTATATAGACGGAGAGGCCTTACAAAAGCTCAATCCCGTAAATCACGGGAGACAAACATAAAGTAAAAGCGGCCGAAAGTAGCCGAAAGTAAAAAGCAAACAGTAATTCACACCGCGTGAATTA
The DNA here is from genome assembly GCA_036559045.1 of Platycarya longipes. NCBI lineage: Eukaryota > Viridiplantae > Streptophyta > Magnoliopsida > Fagales > Juglandaceae > Platycarya > Platycarya longipes. The sequence goes on along the minus strand of CM071793.1, from coordinate 18,524,624 downwards.
CTTTTACAAAAGTAAAAGCTGTCCGCGCCGAAAGCTGGGCTGACAGGCACTCATGATGTCTGCACCGAAAGATCTTCTGTCTTCTAGTGCTGACTGGCTCAAAAGTGTCGGCAGTGGGGACATCTTGTCTTCATCTGCTGACCAGATCTCCGAAGGTGTCGGTAGTGAGGACATCTGTCATCCTCTACTGACTGATCTTCTGTTGATCTTCTTCTTGATACCATTTGGGGAAAGGAGAAGCGGAAACAGGGAGACAGATACAGAGAAATATGAAAACAAGCAGAGGAACAAAAGAAAGAGAAGGAAGCAGCTTTCATCAATGGAAAATAAAAGTAAAAATAGAAAGAAGCACAAGGTCAAAGAGAGAGAAAGGAACAGGAGCGAGAGAAGAACAGAGATGGCAAACAGAAAATAAACATGCAACAGTTAAGAGGCGGCAATGCCGACCAATGCATGCATTACATGAGAAAATATAAAGAAAATACTTAACAGGCGGCAAGGCCGACCATGTAAGGCACAGACAATGAACAAGCAAAATAAGTTATTCATTGTATTAACAAAATTTACAAAATTTACAGAAATTTGAAATCTCACAAGATTTCTCTCACAAGATTCACTCATAACTTTCAAGTAGGCTTGAAAGTTCACTCAAGACTCACAAGATTCACTCTTGGAGGAGATACAAGTTCTCTCTATAGAAGGAAGGGAGTAGAAAAACCATTTTAGGAGGTTTTTCTATTTTCCGCTCCTCCTTTCCCCAAATGGTATCAGAGCCATTTTCCGGTTCTGTTGCTTACTGTTGAATGTATTTATAACTGTATACCTTGATAACTGTTAAGGATACTCTGTATTCCTAAATTCAGAATTTTATTTTATTCTATTAATATCACCTTTAAACTGTTTAGATATTTCCTTTAATCTGATAATTGTTAAAAGAACTCTGTGTTCTTATGCTTGAGTCTTTAATTTTATATTATTTGCATCCCAGTCGGGTCGAGGACTAGGGTAAAATCGCGTATCGAGGACTGCAGTAAGATCCGTAAGCCCCTGTTAGCCGTTATGCCGGGGTTGGCGCTAGGCGTTTATGGGCAGGTGTGAGACTGCTGGAAGGATTATAAGCCGGTTTTACTTTAGGAAGGACCAATGATATCTGTGCAAATAGTGTAAGGTTAAGAATTTAAGTATTAAGAGGTATTGAGTCTTTTTAATTTTTATCATGTTTATAGGATATATTAATTCAGTTCATTAGTGATATAAATAGCAAAAAGCCAAGAATTCAAATTTAGAAAGTATTTGAGTTTTCTTAAGTTTTATTAAGATAAACAGATGTATAGATCCTATTCATCAGATAGCATCGGATCAGGTGAACCACCTGATACGTTTGAGTATGATGAACGTAACTATGAAGATAGTTACAATAGAGAATATGAGTATGAGAATGAGTGCTCTTACTCTTCGTATGAGCTTGAAATCAATGGAAAAATTTATGAAGAAAGAATTCCCAAAGATGAGGTAGAGTATGAATACTCTCCTGTTGAGCCAGAGATGTACTCTCCTGTAGAGTATGAGTCTACAGACTTTCCCGAGTCTGTATCCCTTTACCAACAACTGTATCAACATAGTGTTAATACAGTTCTCCTCTCTTCGTATACCCCTTCTATTTCAATTAATACTTTAAAAGGTATTAATTCTTCTGTTTTAAATGATTTTCAAATATTTAATCTTTTAAACTTTGAAACCCAGAAGCCTTCTGTAAAGTCTTCTGAGAAAACTTTTAAAATTAATTTTGAGTCTTTACTTAATGATTTTAAAAGTAAAGAAAATAAGCCTAAGCATTTAGCTTATGCTAAATATTTTAGTCTACCTCAAAGACAGAGGGTTAGACGAAAATGGACAGAATGGATGACTGCCCAACAAAGGCAGATTCTATTCTTTGATTTTCTTCAAAATCATTTTGATTTTAAGAATCTTGATTTTAAAGATAAATTTTTAAATGAATTAAAAATTTTATCTTCTAAAGCTGAAGACAAGTTTTCTTCGAAAACACAGTCTTCTAAAGCCTCAGCAAGTCTTTCTAAACTTGTTGCTGAGAAAATTGTTTTAGAAAACCTTTTACCAAGAAACAAACAGATTTCAAAACCTGTAAGTTTCCTGGAAAAGATTGATCAGATGCTAGCTGATTTACAGCTAGAAAAAGAAAAAGAGAAACCTTCTATTATCACCGTTTGTGAAAATAGAAAGGATTTTAAATCAAAACCTTCTATTATCATCTCTGATGAAAATAGAAAGGATTTTATCTCAGTATCTGCAGATAAGTCTTCGGATGAATCCACAGATCCTGTAAAACTTTTCAGTGCTCCTCCCAAAAGGAAGCATTTGAAAAAGAAATTTAAAAGAAAATCAACTTCCTTTCAAGAAGTTGAAAGATCAGTATCTTTCGAAACGAAAGATACTATTAAAGTATCTTCCCTCCAGGAAGATACTATTCAATCATCTTCCCTCCTGGAAGATGATAAACAGTTAATTTCCTTCCAGGAAATTAACAGTGATAGTCTTTCATCTTTCTTTCAGAAAGATGAACGACAGTCAACTTCCCCACTGGAAGTTGACAAAGAGGTAACTTCCCTACAGGAAGTTACTATTGAATCATCTTCCCCACTGGAAGATGATATACAGTCAATTTCCTTCCAGGAAATTGACAGTGAAAATTGTCATTTAACTTCCCTTCAGGAAGTTAAACGACAGTCAACTTCCCCACTGGAAGTTGACAGAGAAGTAACTTCCCTCCAGGAAGTTACTATTGAATCATCTTCCCCACTGGAAGATGATATACAGTCAATTTCCTTCCAGGAAATTGACAGAGAAAATTGTCATTTAACTTCCCTTCAGGAAGTTAAACGACAGTCAACTTCCCCACTGGAAGTTGACAGAGAAGTAACTTCCCTCCAGGAAGTTACTATTGAATCATCTTCCCCACTGGAAGATGATATACAGTCAATTTCCTTCCAGGAAATTGACAGAGAAAATTGTCATTTAACTTCCCTTCAGGAAGTTAAACGACAGTCAACTTCCCCACTGGAAGTTGACAGAGAAGTAACTTCCCTCCAGGAAGTTACTATTGAATCATCTTCCCCACTGGAAGATGATATACAGTCAATTTCCTTCCAGGAAATTGACAGTGAAAATTGTCATTTAACTTCCCTTCAGGAAGTTAAACGACAGTCAACTTCCCCACTGGAAGTTGACAGAGAAGTAACTTCCCTCCAGGAAGTTACTATTGAATCATCTTCCCCACTGGAAGATGATATACAATCAATTTCCTGGAAGGAAATTGACAGTGAAAATTGTCATTTAACTTCCCTTCAGGAAGTTAAACGACAGTCAACTTCCCCACTGGAAGTTGACAGAGAAGTAACTTCCCTCCAGGAAGTTACTATTGAATCATCTTCCCCACTGGAAGATGATATACAGTCAATTTCCTTCCAGGAAATTGACAGTGAAAATTGTCATTTAACTTCCCTTCAGGAAGTTAAACGACAGTCAACTTCCCCACTGGAAGTTGACAGAGAAGTAACTTCCCTCCAGGAAGTTACTATTGAATCATCTTCCCCACTGGAAGATGATATACAGTCAATTTCCTTCCAGGAAATTGACAGTGAAAGTCTTTCATCTTCCTTTCTGAAAGATGAACGACAGGTAACTTCCCCACTGGAAGTTACCATGAGATCAACTTCCTTCCAGGAAGTTGATAGATCAGTATCTTCTGCGATAGAAGATACTATTGATTCATCTTCCCCACTGGAAGATGATAAACAGTCAATATCCTTCCAGGATATTGACAGTGAAAATTGTCATTCAATTTCCCTTCAGGAAATTGAACGACAGTCAACTTCTCCACTGGAAGTTGACCTGAATGTGACTTCCCTCCTAGAAGTCACTATTGATGTATCTTCCTCCCAGGAAGATACTATTGATTCATCTTCCCTTCGGGAAGATGATAAACAGTTAATTTCCGAAATGGAAATTAACCGTGATAGTCATTTAACTTCCTTTCAGGAAGTTAAACGACAGTCAACTTCCCCACTGGAAGTTGACAAAGAAGTAACTTCCCTCCAGGAAGTTACTATTGAATCATCTTCCCCACTGGAAGATGATATATAGTCAATTTCCTTCCAGGAAATTGACAGTGAAAGTTATTCGTCTTCCTTTCCGGAAGATGAACGACAGGTAACTTCCCCACTGGAAGTTACCATGACATCAACTTCCTTCCAGAAAGTTGATAGATCAGTATCTTCCGCGATGGAAGATACTATTGAGTCATCTTCCCCACTGGAAGATGACCAGAGCCTTTCAACTTCCCCACTGGAAGTTGAAAGAGGATCAACTTCCTTTCAGGAAGTTGATAGATCAGTAACTTTCGAAATGAAAGTTACTATTGATGTATCTTCCCTCCTGGAAGATACTATTCATTCATCTTCCTCACTGGAAGATGAATTACAGTCAATTTCCTTCCAGGAAATTGACTATTTGAGTTTTCTAACTTCCTTCCAGGAAGTTCAAAAGCACGTAACTTTCTTACTGAAAGTTACTATTCCATCATCTTCCCTACTGGAAGATGACCAGAGTCATTCTGCTCCAGGAACAATTCTTGGAACAGAAAAATTTCGAGTAATTTCCATTCTGGAAATTACTAATCTTATTCCTTTGTTAAGATATTTGATCTTAACAAATTCAATTTCTTATTTGATTAATTTGTTGAAATATTTTATTTTAACAAATTCAATTCTGTTCTCTGCATCCTTTGCAGACTTGATCCAGAAAAACTATTTTCTAAAATGGTTTTTCTTCCCTTTAATCATACTGGAATCGGAACTGCCTTTCCCCGATTTCATTATTTGAAGCCTTCTTGGTCCCAACCAAGAACCCAGATCCTGTGTTCCACAACACAGTCAAAGTCCACCTTCCAGTTGAAGAAGAAGACTTCTCCAAAAGAAGACTTCATTCTTTTTCGCCCGGGAAGAGTTGAGAAGAAGATCAACAGAAGATCAGTCAGTAGAGGATGACAGATGTCCTCACTACCGACACCTTCGAAAATCTGGTCAGCAGATGAAGACAAGATGTCCCCACTGCCGACACCCCTTGAGCCAGTCAGCACTAGAAGACAGAAGATCTTTCGGTGCAGACATCTTGAGTGCCTGTCAGCCCAACTTTCGGCGCCGACAGCTTTTACTTTTGTAAAAGTAATTCACGCGGTGTGAATTACTGTTTGCTTTTTACTTTCGGCTACTTTCGGCCGTTTTTGCTTTAGTTTGTCTCCCGTGATTTACGGGATTGATCTTTTGTAAAACCTCTCCGTCTATATAAGGAGAGTTTAGTTTTCATTTGAAGGCAGAACCAGTTCTACTCCCTTTCTTCTATAGAGAGAACTCGTATCTCCTCCAAGAGAGAATCTTGTGAGTCTTGAGTGAACTTTCAAGTTTTCTTGAAAGTTATGAGTGAATCTTGTGAGAGAAATCTTGTGAGATTTTCAAATTTCTGTAATTTTTGTAAATCCTGTTAATACAATGAATAACGTATTTTGCTTGTTCATTGTCTGTGCCTTACATGGTCGGCCTTGCCGCCTGTTAAGTATTTTCTTTATATTTTCTCATGTAATGCATGCATTGGTCGGCATTGCCGCCTCTTAACTGTTGCATGTTTATTTTCTGTTTGCCATCTCTGTTCTTCTCTCGCTCCTGTTCCTTTCTCTCTCTTTGACCTTGTGCTTCTTTCTATTTTACTTTTATTTTCCATTGATGAAAGCTGCTTCCTTCTCTTTCTTTTGTTCCTCTGCTTGTTTTCATATTTCTCTGTATCTGTCTCCCTGCTTCCGCTCTTTTTTCCCCAAATGGTATCAGAGCCATTTTCCGGTTCTGTTGCTTACTGTTGAATGTATTTATAACTGTATACCTTGATAACTGTTAAGGATACTCTGTATTCCTAAATCAAAACCTTCTATTATCATCTCTGATGAAAATAGAAAGGATTTTATCTCAGTATCTGCAGATAAGTCTTCGGACAAATCCACAGATCCTGAAAAACTTTTCAGTGCTCCTCCCAAAAGGAAGCATTTGAAAAAGAAATTTAGAAAGAATTCAACTTCTCTTCAAGAAGTTGAGAAATCAGTATCTTTCAGAACGAAAGATACTATTAATGTATCTTCCCTCCAGGAAGATACAGCTCAATCATCTTCCCTCCTGGAAGATGATAAACAGTCAATATCCTTCCAGGATATTGACAGTGAAAGTCATTTAACTTCCTTTCAGGAAGTTAAACGACAGTCAACTTCCCCACTGGAAGTTGACAGAGAAGTATCTTCCCTCCAGGAAGATACTATTCAATCATCCTTTGTTGGGCAGTCATCCATTCTGTCCATTTTCGTCTAACCCTCTGTCTTTGAGGTAGACTAAAATATTTAGCATAAGCTAAATGCTTAGGCTTATTTTCTTTACTTTTAAAATCATTAAGTAAAGACTCAAAATTAATTTTAAAAGTTTTCTCAGAAGACTTTACAGAAGGCTTCTGGGTTTCAAAGTTTAAAAGATTAAATATTTGAAAATCATTTAAAACAGAAGAATTAATACCTTTTAAAGTATTAATTGAAATAGAAGGGGTATACGAAGAGAGGAGAACTGTATTAACACTATGTTGATATAGTTGTTGGTAAAGGGATACAGACTCGGGAAAGTCTGTAGACTCATACTCTACAGGAGAGTACATCTCTGGCTCAACAGGAGAGTATTCATACTCTACCTCATCTTTATTACCGTTAGCCGGGGTAGGCGTTAGGTATTGATGGGAACGAAGAGTGAACAGTAAGGACATGAGTCTGTGAAGGTATGAGTTACCTGTGCAGCAGGGTAAGGTCAAAGACCTAGACCTAGGAAGTACCTGAGTCCCTTAGTTGATTGCCAAGAAGAACAGGATGTTTAGATCCAGTTCTTCAGTTAGTTCCAAATCAGGTAGATTGCCTGAAATTATTAATGAAGAAGATCAAAATTATCAGATTAAAGGAAATATCTAAACAGTTTAAAGGTGATATTAACAGAATAAAATAAAATTCTGAATTTAGGAATACAGAGTATCCTTAACAGTTATCAAGGTATACAGTTATAAATACATTCAACAGTAAGCAACAGAACCGGAAAATGGCTCTGATACCATTTGGGGAAAGGGAAAGTGACTTCCCTCCTAGAAGTCACTATTGATGTATCTTCCTCCCAGGAAGATACTATTGATTCATCTGGAAGATGATAAACAGTTAATTTCCGAAATGGAAATTAACCGTGATAGTCATTTAACTTCCCTTCAGGAAGTTAAACGACAGTCAACTTCCCCACTGGAAGTTGACAGAGCAGTAACTTCCTTCCAGGAAGTTACTATTGATGTATCTTCCCTCCAGGAAGATACTATTGATTCATCTTCCCCACTGGAAGATGAAATACAGTCAATTTCGTTCCAGGAAATTGACTGTATATCATCTTCCAGTGGGGAAGATGATTCAATAGTAACTTCCTGGAGGGAAGTTACTTCTCTGTCAACTTCCAGTGGGGAAGTTGACTGTCGTTTAACTTCCTGAAGGGAAGTTAAATGACAATTTTCACTGTCAATTTCCTTCCAGGAAATTGACTGTATATCATCTTCCAGTGGGGAAGATGATTCAATAGTAACTTCCTGGAGGGAAGTTACTTCTCTGTCAACTTCCAGTGGGGAAGTTGACTGTCGTTTAACTTCCTGAAGGGAAGTTAAATGACAATTTTCACTGTCAATTTCCTGGAAGGAAATTGACTGTATATTATCTTCCAGTGGGGAAGATGATTCAATAGTAACTTCCTGGAGGGAAGTTACTTCTCTGTCAACTTCCAGTGGGGAAGTTGACTGTCGTTTAACTTCCTGAAGGGAAGTTAAATGACAATTTTCACTGTCAATTTCCTGGAAGGAAATTGACTGTATATCATCTTCCAGTGGGGAAGATGATTCAATAGTAACTTCCTGGAGGGAAGTTACTTCTCTGTCAACTTCCAGTGGGGAAGTTGACTGTCGTTTAACTTCCTGAAGGGAAGTTAAATGACAATTTTCACTGTCAATTTCCTGGAAGGAAATTGACTGTATATCATCTTCCAGTGGGGAAGATGATTCAATAGTAACTTCCTGGAGGGAAGTTACTTCTCTGTCAACTTCCAGTGGGGAAGTTGACTGTCGTTTAACTTCCTGAAGGGAAGTTAAATGACAATTTTCACTGTCAATTTCCTGGAAGGAAATTGACTGTATATCATCTTCCAGTGGGGAAGATGATTCAATAGTATCTTCCATCTCAGAAGATACTGGTCTTTCAACTTCCTGAAGGGAAGTTGTTCTTCTTTCAACTTCCAGTGGCGAAGTTGAAAGTCTTAAGTCAATTTCCTGAGAAGGAACGGAAATTGACTGTCTGTCATCTTCTATCGCAGAAGATGACTTAATAGTAACTTCCTGGAGGGAAGTTACCTCTTTGTCAACTTCCAGTGGGGAAGTTGACTGTCTTTCATCTTTCGGAAAGAAAGATGAAAAACTATCACTGTCAATATCCTGGAAGGATATTGACTGCTTATCATCTTCCTGGAGGGAAGATGATTGAATAGTATCTTCCTGTGGGGAAGATACTCTTTGGTCAACTTCCAGTGGGGAAGTTGACTGTCTTTCAATTTCCTGAAGGGAAATTGAATGACAAATTTCCGGTTCTCATCTTCCCCACTGGAAGATGATAAACAGTCAATTTCCTCCCAGGAAATTGACAGTGAAATTTGTCATTCAATTTCCCTTCAGGAAATTGAAAGACAGTCAACTTCCCCACTGGAAGTTGACCAAAGAGTATCTTCCCCACAGGAAGATACTATTCAATCATCTTCCCTCCAGGAAGATGATAAGCAGTCAATATCCTTCCAGGATATTGTATATATATATATATATATATATATATATATATAGGAATGAAACTAAAATTTGATGTTTGTAAGTGATTGATATAGTATGTGATATGTGTGAGTATAAGTAGTATGTATTTTTTGCACGTGACTATATAAAAAACAATAATCATACTTTTTCTTCTTCATTTTTTTTCTTTTTATTTTCTTAGAATTAGAAAGAACAAAAAAAAGAAAAAAATAATAATCATACATCATAAAATTGTAGACAAAAATATATTCTTAGAAATTATCTGATAACATAATTTTCTTTAAGGTTTCGTAATTCACTAGTTAGAGACCATAACCAAAATAAATAAATAAATATATCTAGGATTTTTTCTTTTAAATTAAGTTTGACAACAATATTTCATGGAATAAAATTAATCTATTATCATTTTTAAAGTAGAATTCTTGATAATCTTTTTCTTAATATAAATTAGTAAATGATAATTTTAAAAAAAATTTTTTTTTTATAATTTGAGGGAGTGACTTTTTTATAAAAGTTCACGCGATCTATATGAGGTGTTCAAAGTACATGAGTCGTGGCGCAATTAAAAAGGTGACACCATCTACTTATTTATTTAGAAGAACTTTAGAGTTGTTCCAAGTTCAAAATATCTTCACGAAGTTCAAAACATGATTATCATCATTTATGTGGCGACGTGACTTGATCTTGGACTCTATATGAATAAAGCAAATATTGAAAAAGTTGGGATTGGTACTCATCTGATTAGTATGAATCTCAGATTGCAATCAATCACCTCGCTAGGAAAGAAAAGAAAGTCTAGCCATATCGAGAAGCCCCATCGGAGGATAGAACTATAATACAGATCGGGATAGCCGGGCCTGAGGCATAAGTCAGTCAATCTACGGGGAGTTCTCATTACAGGGGAGGTGATACCTAGATAGAGAAGAGGAAGTAACCAACTTAGCCTATATATCCTTGAAAAAAAAAAACTTAGCCTACATATATACAAGTCTATTCTATATAAAAAAGGGAGAATTTATTATCACTTTATTGGATGAAAATACTCATTGCTTAATTAATGTTGCAAGCGTTACTTTTTGAAAGAATAATGAAGTAAAAATAACACGCACTACAAAAAAAATATCTCTATTGTGTCGACTACTTTTTTGTTGAAAAAAAAAAACGCTGCAATAGTCGAGTATTTGCGGCAACTTTATTATCAATGGGCACATTTAACAACGAGGTGGGTTATGCAACTATTACAAGGAGTAATTTATCTACTATAGCGAATCTTAACACTACGGCGACAACACTTTTCTCGCAATTAATTAGGTCTTATTGTGTTGATAATATATCTTGTTAGTAAAGTAAATTATAATGGAAAATATACCTAATTCAGTGCCAAAACGCACCAACTTTTTTTCCTCAAGCCCTCGAAAGCAAACCATAGCCCAAATCGTCTTCCCTTTCTTGCCCACTCACAGAAAACTCAAAACCCTCAAAATCAAATCCTAGAACTCTAAGAAAAATCCCCCCTTTTCAATCTTCCCTTCTCCATGTGATTCTCGCAATCGACTTTCACCATCTCCTTGCCTTTGCCTCCGCATGCCCCAATTCAACCCCCTAGCACCACGAATGCCTTGGATTGAACCTTCGCCTAATCCCCCTGCAATTCCTCTCCGAACATCTACTTAAATTTCTCAGCCTTTGCAATGCTGTCATGGATGGTGGGTAGCCCATAGTACAGTGTTACCTGTATTTCTTGAATATTTTTACACAAAGGCCTGACTTTCTTAAACCCTATAGGTAACTAATATGTATTTTGTTGGATTTTTGCTCCCATTCACCGTTTTCGTTCTTGATATTGCATTGCATTGCCATATATATGGGTACTGGATAATGAATTATGTTCCAAAATATACAATATTTTCCTCCCAAAATTTTATTTTGACTTGAATCCTTTCTTAATTAAATATTTTGTTCCATTGTCACTTTACACTTTCTACTTCTGTTTTGACTAAGTTAATCGTAAAGAATTAGATGTCTATACCTAATATATAGTCTAGAACATGGAATAATTAATCCCTAACTATATGTTATTTTTAGCTTTAATTGTAGCTATGACCTTGAATACTCTTGTGTTGAAAGTAAATAGTTTTTCTATTTTTTTTTTTTTTTTTTGTTGATAGTTTATTCATGTTAACATCTGATGAGATGGGTTTGTACTATGTTTGGAAATAGATGTATTGTTGCAAATCTCTCTTTCCATTCAGACTCGGGATTTGAATTTAGCATCAGACTAATTTTATTAAGACTAGGAATTGAACATTCATTCTTGAAACTCTTTATTGCATTTGATTTGAATAAGTAATTCCTTTTGAGTGGTGACAAGCTGGTAATTATGAAATATGGACACAGAAAAACGGCAAAACAAACAGATTTCTTGTGTGTATAGTTCAATTTATCTTGAGTGAATTATAATGTATTAATCACAATTAGATGTTAGTTTCTATAGATGGACACAGTCCCACATGTGTATACACTACATTCAGGACTTCTGCTTAGTAGAATCACTAAAAAATTTATTGTAAAACATTGAGTGTATCAGTAAAGCCATAAATGAATACGTTACTAATTCCTATAGTATCCCAAAAGACATAATCTTATTTTGCTCTTTCCTTTATATACATTTTCTTTTTTTCTATTTTCTCCTAGAAGCCAGTTGAAATTCACTGAGTTCATTGAGTATTTTCACAACATTGTTGGTGATTAGTACAGCTCACTACCACATGCTACATTATTGCTTACAACACATGCCTAAGGTAACGACATGTGTGTTTTCATGCTTATATATATATATATATATATATATATATATATACATATATATAAGACTATGAGGGTAGTGGACATGTTGCTTCCAATTATTATGCCATAAATGGAAGGGCTATGCATTATCTCGTACTCATATGTATGTGTTGTACTCTGAATAGACACAAAAAAATTAAGTTGGGAAGTGTATTCATGGTAGAGACAATTTCTTCAGCAAGTTGTTGGGAGTTAACTTCTGCAAGGAAGTTCTCAACCTTCATAGCAAATGTCTTTTTTTTTTCCTGCAACATTAAGTAGGTAGAAAGCAATTGAGAAAAAATAGCTGCCACAACCAAAATTGTTATACTTTGTAGCTAGCTAGCTTTTGATAATATTAAAGCTTGAAATATTTGTCAGTGTTTTCAACCTTGGAAATATTTTTTTATTACTTTATTAGTCTTTCATGGGATGCGTATGCTCAACTAACTACTAGCTACTTTGCATGCAAACAAGATAGTTATTTGTAAAATCCTCAATTGGGGCATGATCATCTCAAATGGCCTTCCCTATTCCTATTCCCTGTTCCCAATCTCCAATAAACAATATTGTTTATGGCAGGGATTTGCATGGGGGCATTGCCCTGCGATTGATGAATTATATGTATTGAATTTATAGTCCAAACTTATTCAATACATTTGTGGTTGCCTTGGCACTAGTCATTATCATTCGCACTAACAATCATTTAGCTATTTTCAATCACCTTATATAATGAGGTGGACTTTGTTGCAAGCCACCCATTCATTAATAGTGTTTTGAGGGAGATTGAAGTTGGTTCAATTGAAATTTTTAGCTCATACATAGTTGTTGAGTACCTGTCCAACACTTTTGTTTTTCCTTTTTTAATGGTTAATGACTAAAGTATCTTGCATACATTGCTGACTATTATTCCATGTTATTACTCATGCAAAGTTTACATTCATCTCAATAACATCCCTAGAACAATGCAATGTCTTTATATTTTAATCCTGCCAGCAATGATATAGTGTTTCTAATGAACCCAAAAATATGTATAAATAGGCTAGAACTTGTTGCTTAGGTTTACATTGGGTGTTGCAACTACCATTGCACTCGTAAGACTCAAGTGAGTCTAAACACCTTACTGTCCTACTTTTTGGTTAGGCTAGATAGTGAAAAACAAATTGCATTGCATGCCCTATGCGTTGCCTAGAGAGATTATGTGACTTGCATGCCTACCGATAGGTTGCTGCCTACTAGTTCAAATGTTGTCCCTACATTTGTGATAGCGTTCACATCTTTATTCAGTGGAAGATAGTTATTATCTTGTGGGATAATATATACTAAGAGACTTACTGTGGATCTCATTGCCATTAGATTATAATATAGGAGAGATATTTCTATCTCCTCCTCATCCTTAGCTACTGGGCATAGGTTCGATTTACGAGCACGAAAAATGACAACTTCTCTTCACAAACTATGTTGTTGAATGTGTTTATTCAACAGCGTGCATACACAAAATACATCCAGTTTGTCTTCTAGAAGTGGCAGAAATATTTACCATGCCTTTGCACTCAATAAATATTGGCAACCACACTGTCGATAAACAACACTTGTGTGCTTCACTTAACCCAATCGTGTATGCCCAAAAAATTGGTAAACCATTAACAAATTTGAATTTGTTAAGAACGACCACTATTTAAACTTGTTATGTTGGCTGTTTGGACGGTCCAAACCATGCTTGGGGAATTCCAAACCTTAGTGGAAGACTCCATTCGCACTTTCTAAGATGTGTCCATACAAATTCTTTTGTTTCACTAATTGGACGTAGATTACGAAAACACTTAACATGTCTCACATGTTCCTACTTTTTTATAACAGGAATATGTTAGTAATAAAGAGTGTACTTTAGGGTTTGGTTTGTTTTAATAAATGAAATGAGATAAAAGTTAAAAAAAAGAATAAAATATTTTTATAAAATATTTTTTTAATATTAGTTTTGTTTTGAAATTTGAAAAAGTTATTGGGGATTTAAAAAAGTTGAATTGTTTATTTTATCTTATATGTAAATTTAAAAAAGTGTAATTATGAATTTGAGATAAGATGAGATGAGATGAAATGAATTGTGAAAACAAACTAGACCTAAGTATATTTAAATGGGAACTGTTGTAATTGAATGCATAAGCCTAAACCATCTTGGCATTGTATGCAATAGCCTAGAGTTCTAGCAACAATGATCATCTATCAATTATCTACTAAATAGCAAATATCTGCTAGGATTTTTCCTTTTTACGATTTTCTACAATTTAACCCCAATGTGTCTTTGCGACTGAATGGAGATTTTCCCAAAGGTGCTTCTCTCACTTGTATATTCGTGTGCTGTCGCAGGCAATCAAAAATAAAACTTATATTCCAAAATATATATATATATATATATGTAGTAGTGCGAGTAAGGATCGTTTCCACAGAGAGTATCTAGCCTAATTTTATACTACGTGGACAAGGATGGGGGGTTTTGAATATAACGAAATAATTTCAAAAAAAATAAAAACAACTAAGAATAACTCAATTTAAAATATCGAAATTAATCAAAAGAACAAACCTTGGTCTAAGTCAACATCCACCATCATAATTTTATAACTAATCATCGATGCAAGTAAATATTAATTAATACTTTGAATATTCACCATTTGAACTATTTTTATATCTCTCCTTAGTCATAGTTAATTAGAAAACAAGCAATCTAAGTAACCTTAACAACTAAACAACCCAAGACAGGCGTTAAATATTTAATCTAGTAGTAGCTTTAAGAATTAGAGAGATCGATGAAACTAAATAATACAAGCATAAGCGGTCATATTTAATTTAGTCGAGTGTTCTTCTTAAGATCTAATAATTTCTGATGCAACAGATCATTAAATCTGAATTGTTTCATAGATTAAAGGGATTAAACAATTACGAATTTGATATCTAATCCAGCAATAGATTATAACGAATAATAAACTAGGAGGCCTCCTAGTAATTAAACGATATAATCATGAAAATAGGCACAAAAGAATATCTGATACTCAAAGCATAAATTGAACAATAAAAACGCCTTAGATCTCACAATTTTATCAATTTCGAGGTTTCCATTTCCTCCGACCAATTATAAGAGTTTAGCCACCCAGGGCTATGATGAAAACTAAAAAGAAAAATAGAAAAAGAGGAAGAAAATGGGTTATGGTTGTGCTCCCCTTCAAAACTACATATATATAAGTTTCCTCCTTTCACTAGTTCTCTAGATAGGATTTGGATAAGATAGACTTCATTTAAATTTTGAATTATTCTTTGTTTCTTTCCATGCATGTGAATTTGAATTTGAATTATCCTTCCTTGATAGACTTATTTTTGAATTTGAATTTAAACTTTGAAATAGTTTCAAATCTTCACATCTCTTTTCGTTCAACATTTTGAAACAAAACGTCAATAGTGCAGGTGGGTCGACTTTGATCCTGATTTCGACTTTGGTGAGGTGAGTATCTCTCAAAACTCAAAACATAAGAGTTGTAGATCTCTTTCTTGGAGTTTTACATCATTTTGAATCATATAAATCTAAAAATGTATGAGAAAGTTATGCCCATATTACAAAGTCATGTTGAAACTGTCTAAAATCACCCAATTAGCTTCGTTCTGCATTTAACGCTTTCATTTGCATCCTAAATCAAAATATAAGAATAATGAGTACATTTAGGTATTAAATAAGTATAAAAGATTAAATATTAAGGGATAAAAATATGACATTTTGTATTCTCATCAAATTTCCTCACATTTAACTTTTGCTCGTCCTCAGACAAAACTCAAATTCATTTTCTCAAAAATACCAAGGTTGCAGCGCCATCAACAAAGAACAACCAAACTCTTCAAAAATCATAACATATCATGAACAAATAACTTACAATTACTTAGTAAGCATTTTCACATGAAGATGAAATAAACTAAATACGTAGACCCTCACGAAAATAAACACTCAACTCTCATATGTTTGAAGGGTATATGTTTCACTCAAATTCATTCCAATGGAAATGATCTACCATAGGCTTGCATATCTTATCATTCTCCACCACTAGGATCACATGCATAACACGAATCATAAAGACTTTTCAAGGGTTGTAACGGGGTTTAGGGCTAAGGTGGAAAATATTTAGGAGTAGCTCAAAAGCCATAAAAACTAGTGGAGCAAATATGAATCAACTCAAATTTGAATATATAAGATATGTAAAACCAATCACTCTATTCAATAGTTTCTTCAATTTAAACCATGTAAACTCATGCGTTGAAAAATAGATCGTTCAAAAGGAACACTTTTCGTTTGAAGCAAGGAATGATCATTCGCAATAGCTTTCACCTTGTATATATCACATGTAACTAGACCCCTTTATTGGAGTTTTAGGAGGAATTATGAACATGGATAATTTGTACTATCAAAAGCAATTTCTTTCATCACTTCCTTTCTTTATTTCTTTTCTTACCAGAACTACATCAACAATGGAACTCGTGAATTGAGAATAAAAACATATTCCATTCACCAATCATAGGCATACCAAAAATCCAGACGCCCCCACACTTATTTCTTACACACCCATACATGTCATAATGATAACAATATTCCACTAGTTCTACAACTGGGGTAAATTTATTGTTTTTCAGGTTTAAAACTTGTAACGTGGGTTCATAACAACGAAAAAGACCAATAAAGGTCAAAGGGGTTCAACAAATGGAAAAATTAATTACAAGGTAGGATATTTGGCTTATCTAGCTTATAACAAAGAGGGCCTTAATCATGTTCATGCATGTATGTATCAATGTGATCTTGAAGAGAATCAAGGCAAGTTCTAGAGAATTAAATTCTTGAAAGAATATCTCACATGAAAAAAATAGTGAGACTGATATGGATATGTCAATCTAAAGGCTTAAAATCTCATCGGCTTTTGTCTACTAAATTTAGTCACTACCATTCTTCAAGGAAAGTAACTAGACTAATTAATTTGGAAGATCACTTATTCAATCATGTTATGAATTTTTTCAAGCTTAATTATATCTTCATGACAAACACAACCAAAAATCATTAAAAACCACAAAAACAAAAAGTAAAACTTTATTTTTCTTTTTTGAAAAAAACACAGATTTTTTTTTTCAAAAAAAAAAAAATTAAAACACAATCTAAATCACCTCCCCCACACTTAAAACTGACATTGTCCCCAATGTAAGATTAAATGCAAGGAAAAGACAAAAATAACCAAAATAAAAATGCGAGAATAAGAAAAAAAAATTCCCCTTTGGTTGCCTCCTAAGCAGCGCCTTTGTTTATTATCGTTGGCTCGACTCAAGGCTTTATAATTCAATCAGTATAAACTGGATCCTCAAGGTCTAATGTTGCCACATCCTCTACTTGGAAACCTTCATAGAAAGGCTTAAGTCTAGGGCCATTCACCTTGAACACTTTGGAAGTTGCTAAACTTTGAATTTCAACTGCACCATGAGGAAGAACATTAGTAACAACAAAAGGTCCAATCCAACGAGAACGCAATTTACCCAAAAATAAACAAAACTGTGAATGGTATATAAGGACTTTTTGACCAACTTTAAATTCCTTCCTAAAGATCATCTTGTCATGAAAAGGTTTCGTCTTTTCCTTCTTAATCATTGCACTCTCATAGGCATCATTGAGAATTTTCTCTAACTCTTGTAGTTGCAACTTCCTGTGTTCTCCACTTTTATCCATTTTCATGTTGAAACTCTTAATAGCCTAATAAGCCTTGTGTTCTAACTCAACTGGAAGGTGGCATGGTTTCCCAAACACGAACCGATAAGGTGACATACCAATGGGCGTCTTATATGCAGTCCTATAAGCCCACAAGGCATCATCCAAGTGCAAACTCCAATCTTTCCTACTTGGATTGACCGTCTTTTTAATGATGGACTTGATCTCTCTATTTGATACTTCCGCTTGTCCACTAGTTTGCGGATGATAGGCAGTTGACACCTTGTGGGTTACATGGTATTTTCTCAGCAAAGACTCCATAGTTCGATTGCAAAAGTGCGTGCCTCGATCACTTATTAGTGCTCTTGGAATTCCAAACTTGGAAAATATGTTAAACTTGATAAAATTTGTAACAACTTTAGAATCATCAGTCCTGGTGGCTTTAGCTTCAACCCATTTCAAGACATAATCAACAGCAAGCAAAATATAAACATAATCGAAAGATACAGGGAACGGTCCCATGAAATCGATGCCCTAAACATAAAAAATTTTGCAAAATAGTATAGGGGTTTGTGGCATCTCATTCCTTTGGGATATATTACCTGTTTTTTGACAATTATCACATGACTTACAAAAAGAATATGAGTCTCATAATAAAGACGACCAATAGAAATCACATTCTAGCACTTTTCTCGCCGTCCTCTTAGCTTCAAAGTGACCTCCACAAGCATAAGAATGACAAAATGTGAGAATAGAAATAATTTCATTTTCAGGAACGCACATTCTTGTCACTTGACTTGCACAATGCTTTCATAAATATGGGTCATCCCACACATAGAATTTGGCATCACTTTTGATCTTATCTCTTAGAGCCTTAGACAATCCAGGAGGTAAATATTAGTAACCAAATAATCTACAATATTCGCATACCAAGGTAATGTCACACTTGCAGAGAACAATTGCTCATCAGGAAATGTTTCCTGCAGACGAAATTCATCCTCCACACGAACTAAACGACTCAAATGATTTGCGACACAATTTTTTGTCCCTCTTTTGTCTTTGATTTCCAAATCAAATTCACTCAAGAGAAGTATCCATCTTATTAATCTTGATTTGCCTCTTTCTTCGTCATCAAATAACGAAGAGCTGCATGATCAGAGTCAACAATGATCAAAATTTTTCTAAAGTAAAAACAACAGCTAAAAGTTTTTTGTCAATAGTAGAGTAATTTTTCTGGGCATTATTCAAAGTCCTTGAAGCATAATAAATGGCATGAGATGCTTTTCCAATTCTTTGACCCAAAATAGTGCCTACCGCATAATCACTTGCATCGCACATTATCTCAAAAGGAACGTTCCATTCAGGGAGTTGCATAACTGGGATAAAAGTCAACAATTCCTTCAGCTTATCAAACGCCTTTTTACACGCATTACCAAACTCAAAAGCCACATCCTTTTGCAGCAACTTGCATAGGGGTATGTTATTTTGGAGAAGTCCTTGATGTGTCTTCGGTAAAAACTTGCATGTCCAAGAAAAGAACGAACTTTCCGCACACTAATGGGGTAAGTTAAAGATTGAATAATATTAACTTTGGCATTATCTACCTCAATTCCCATAGATGAAACAACATGACCCAAAACTATAACTTGTTCAACCATAAAATGACATTTTTCAGAATTTAACACAAGATTAGTTTTTATGCATCTTTGAAGAACAAGTGTAAGGTTATGTAAACAATTATCAAAGGAGTCTTCATAAACTGTGAAATCATCCATAAAGACTTCTATGATATTCTCAATATAATTTGAAAATATGTTAACCATATACCTTTGAAAAGTGGTTCAAGCATTGCAAAGGCCAAAGGGCATGCGACGATATGCAAAAGTTTCGAATGGGCATGTAAAAGCCATATTTTCTTGATCATCCAGAGTAATTGCAATTTGAAAATATCCTGAATAACCATCAAGGAAACAATAGTAAGAATGACCAGTTAGCCTTTCAAGCATTTGATCAATAAAAGGTAAAGGGAAATGGTCCTTGCGAGTTACAACATTTAATTTTCTATAATCTATACAGACCCGCTGCCCATTTTGAACACGGGTAGGAATTAACTCATCATTTTGATTTTTCACAACAGTTATTCCAGTCTTTTTAGGAACCACTTGCCAATTATTATCCGAAATAGGATGACTCACTCCAACTTCAAGAATTTTGAGGATTTCCTTTTTTACTACATCCATCATGGGTGGGTTCAATCTTCTTTGCGGTTGATGGGAAGTTTTTGCTCATTCTTCAAGTAAGATGCGATGCATGCATGTAGACAGGCTAATCCCTTTAATATCCGCAATTTTCCAACCAATAACCGTCTTATGCTCCATAAGAACTTGCACAAGCTTTTCTTCCTATGGTGCACTAAGTTTATTGGAGATGATCACTGGTAATGTTCCTCCGTCTCCAAGGAACACGTACTTGAGGTAACTAGGGAGATGTTTCGAATTTGGAATAGGGTCTGCAAAACAGAGGGTAAAGGCCTCTCGTTAGAAATTGGTAATGTAATATAACGAACGTTACCTAACTATTGTAACTTTGGAAAATCATTCAACACTGCAACAACTTCCTGCAAATCAGTACTTAAGGCTAACTCCTCATTATCTTCCTCAAGATGCTTACTAATGGAAACTTCCAATTTATCTTTTCCATCAAGTTTAGAAATTTTCTGTGCTAAAGAATCATTCACATCAATAGAATAAACAGGATTATTATTACCAGGATTTTTCATGGCATCATAAATATTAAACTTAATAATTTCACCATCAAATTTCACGGTAAGTGTGCCATTATGAACATCTATATTAGTTTTGGATGTCATTAAGAAGGATCTCCCTAACAAAATAGGAGCATTTTGATCACCATTCTCCATATCAAGCACATAAAAATCAGCAGGAAAAATCAAATCATTAATTTGCACAAGAACATCCTCAACTACACCCTCAGGATAGGCAATAGATATATCGGCCAATTGAATCATAACACTAGTTTTATTCAAAGGTCCAAGTTTTAAATAAGCATATATAGAATATGGCATGACATTGATGGAAGCTCTTAAATCTATCATAGCCTTATCAAATCTAGTATTATCTATCGTATAAGGGATAGTAAACATACCTGGATCTTTGCACTTTGCAGGGAGGTTTCTTTGAATAACTGCAGAAACATTCTCTCTTACTCTCACATTCTCACATTCTTTAAATTTCTATTTTCTCTTAATTGTACACAGTTCGTTCAGAAATTTAATATAATGAGGTACTTGTTTAATAACATTTAAAAGTGGAATATTTACCTCGCATCTACGAAAAGTCTCATATAAGTGTTTACTTTGATCATATTTTCTAGATTCTGCTAAAGCCTAGGGAAAAAGAGGTACTGGTTTATAAAAATAAAAAGGCGAAAACTTACGCTTAGGTCCGTCATCGTTTTTATAATCAGAAAAAAGCAAAAACTTACTCTTAGGTCCGTCATCGTTATTGGAAATGTTCCTGTCTACAACGATGTTTTTCTCCTTGTCTTGCTCTGAAGATGCAGGGCTGCCTTTACTGTAATCTCAACCTTTTTACCATTTCTCAAAACGATGGCACTTGCATTTTCTCTTGGATTTATTACCATTTGAGAGGATAATTTCCCTTAACTTTGTGCCACAAGCTGGTTACTTGCGGTTGCCATCTGGCCCATCTGATTTTCCAGACTTTGAATACTGGCCATCGTCTCTTGTTGAAATAGACTTAACAATATCTTCTAAAGGTATACCAAAATTAGAAGTTTGGCCCTGTTGTTGTCTAGGGGGTATGGTTGCTTATATTGCTGGAAATTTTGGTGGTTTTGAGTCACGGGCTGATTTATTTGTGGATTCCCATAGCTAAGATTGGGGTGATCCCTCCATCCTAGGTTATACATGCTCGAATATGGATCAAACTTCCTTTGCGGTTGTCCAGGAAAACCACCCACTGCATTCGCTTGCTCAATGGGTTCCTCTTGAAGAGTTTGGCACATATCAGTTGGATGCCCTACTACTGAATAAATCCCTCAAGTTTTCACTGTTTGCATATTACCTACAGTCATTTGATGAATAAGCGAAGTTAAACTCGCAATTTGTTGTTCAAGGGAAGAAATATTTACTTCGTTAACATACTTAGATGGAAGGTCAAGCCTAGTGCCAAATTATTAAGAATTGACTGCCATATTTGCAATCAAGCTTCTCGCGGCCTCAGAAGTTTTATCCACTAGAACTCCCCCAATAACAACATCAA
Organism: Platycarya longipes; assembly: GCA_036559045.1. NCBI lineage: Eukaryota > Viridiplantae > Streptophyta > Magnoliopsida > Fagales > Juglandaceae > Platycarya > Platycarya longipes. Next base: position 18,502,802 of record CM071793.1, on the reverse strand, counting down.
TCATGCTCCTATCAGTAGGTAGAAGGCTTTCATAGAAATACTGAATAAGTAGCTGTTCACTAATTTGATGATGGTGGCAACTTGCGCATAATTTCTTGAAACGTTCCTAGTATTCATATAAGGACTCTCCATTGTGCTGCCTTACACCACAAATTTCTTTTCGAATGTTGGCCGCCCTTGAAGCTGGGAAATATTTCTCCAAAAATAGCCTCTTCATCTCACTCCATGTGGTAATACTTCCGAGGGGTAGATAATAAAACCAATCCTTAGCCGAATCCTTCAAAGAAAACAAAAAGACTCTTAATTTAATTTGATCTTCAGTTACTCCTGTGAGTTTTATACTTGTGCATACTACATGAAGTTCTTTTAAATGCTTTTGAGGATCTTCACCTGCAAAGCCATGAAAAGTGGGCAAGAGATGTATTAGTTCAGATTATAATTCAAAAGTAGTAGTAGCATCTAAAGTAGGGAATGTTATGCATAAAGGTTGTTGATTCAAATCAAGAGCGGCATGCTCTTTCAAAGTTTGATTTCCAGCCATGACTTCTTCCTCTTCTAAATCAGAATTGCTAGCAAAAAGAGAAGAGCCGGATTGTTCTCTTAAAAATTTATCCGAGCTTCCCTCCATAACCTGCACAAAGTTCTCTCTATTCTGAATCGGACTGAAAATCACCTTGATTAGAAGATCGAGTTACAGTCACAAACAATCAAGGATATAATAAATCATGAAAAAAAATATAAGAAGTCAAAAGAAACCTAGAGTAATGAAAATAAATAAAAATAACTATCTAGTACTAATGTGATTTTTTTTCAATTTTCAATTTATATTTTTTCAAAAAACAAAATAAGGATCACAAGAAGCACAAAAATAAACTAGAATCACTCCCCGGCAATGGCGACAAAATTTGGTATGCTGTAGCAGGCGACAAAATTTGGTATGCTGTAGTAGTGCGGGTAAGGATCGTTCCCACAGAGAGTGTCTGGCCTAATTTTATGTTATGTGAACAAGGATGAGAGGTTTTGAATATAACGAAAATAATTTCAAGGAAAATAAAAATAATAAGGAACAATTCAATTTAAAATTTCAAAATTAATCAAAAGAACAAACTTTGGTCTAAGTCAACATAATGCAAGTCTTAAAAAGTTAAAACACCTATTTTTTAAAACTCAATAATATTCTAACTTCTCAATCCAAATATTAAAAAAAAATCACTAATCTTCATCATAAAAATGAGAGTAGATATTTGATTTTCAATTCTCGAGAAAATGAGGAGATTACAAAATTTAAAATTTTTACATTAATTACAAAAATAAATTTATTTTGGTTAGTACACTGAAAACTAGTAGGTATTGGCCGAGACGCACTGAAATTGACAATATTTAACCCGGTACAAAATACGTAGCTACTCCCCATGTCGATTACTGTTTTGATATGATAAATACCGATTATACTGACTGGTATGACACAATATTTAAAACCATGTTTATGGATATACGTAATATACATATATATAATGAGTAGTGCTACATGTACTTACATTTTCATTTACGTAATATAAACTTCTTTTGAAATTCAAATTTTGAGTTTCAAGTTTCATGATTTTTAATATATCAATAATTGACACATAGAAAAGTAAGTTTTTTATAAATTTTTCTTAAATAAATTTTGTATTTTTTATATATAATACGTTATTAAATTGATAGATAAAATGGCAACGTGCGTGAGCATAGGCTTGTTCATCCAGTTTTGCTCGGCCCAGCCCTGAATTATTTTCTTTTATTTTTATTTCTCAATAGTTTTGATCCTTTCACCTAAGAAATTTAAGAAAATTACTTATCATTCGAACCTGGATGAACATACCTACGTGGGTGTACACACATAAATGACTTAAGCCTTATTTGGATACATAAACGATTTTACCTCATCTCATCTCATTATTATAACTTTCTCAAATTCTAATAAAAAATTTAATAAACAATCCAACTTTTTAAAATTTTAAAATAATAATTATATTAAAAAATAATATTCTAATAATATTTATTTAACTTTTAATTTTCGTCTAAAACCATCTCATCTCATCTTATTATTCAAACATACCCTTAATTTGCAACTTCAAGCTTCTAATCATCCGTGTACTAGTCTTTTAGAGAAAGGGTCTCTTACATTTCTCTTATGCACCAAACTTTAAATAAGGCGAATTTGACAAATCAAAAGTGTGTCTTAATAGGATAATCAATTTTGATTAAGAGTGTAACCGGTTCAGTTTAGTACGATTTTAGATCACAAAATTTGGGATCGAAGTATCGGTATGCATCGGTTTTACATTTTCAAGAACCAATTCCACACTGGTTATCTCCTAGATTGGTATTTTCGATTTTATCGGTTCTAATGTTTGGTTCGGTCCAATATTCCAATTTTAATATATTATATAATATAAAACATCATAGTATATACTACTATGGTGATAGTATATTGTAATATATGTTATAATTGTATTATAGACTATATATAGTGATATAAGATTTTAAAAGTTAATATTATATTAATTATAAATTATCATAACTCAATACTAGTTTAGTTGATTTAAGTAATGAGATACTCTAACATTGCTTCCTTATATACATCTAAACACATATTATACAATGGTGGTACTAGATTTTTACTTGCTAATCAACTGCGATTAGATAGCCCAAAGACATTGGTGATCAACGGCGGAGCAACATTGGGGCAGGGGCCATGGCCCCCTTATTCAAAATAAACCCTCAATTGCTTTTTTAATTTAAATAACCCCTAAATTTTATTCGTAATTCCATATATATAGAAATTGGTCCTCCCGAAAATATTTATAATTTCCTTATCTTTATATGTTTTCTAAAATTTTATAAAATCTCAATATACATAAAAATATCTCTCATATTTTTTCCTATAACTCTTAGATTTTGTATAATTTTCATATCTTATCTATTTTAATTTTTGGGATGTGGCCAATACTAAAATTAAATTAAACAATAAGCTATTAACATTTATCTTAGTTTTATATTAATATATACTATTGAGTTTCTTAATATAGAATTTAAAATGAAAATACAACAAAAATAATTTAAGATTGATGATTTATATGAAAAATTATAGAGACGATTTATCCTTTAAACCTCATGAGCAAAGAAAAGTTTATTTAAGTTTAATTTATAGTATTTTATGCTTAATGTGACTCTAAAATAGTTAGATTTTACATTAAATGTGATTAACTAACTTAGATATTAGAATGAAAAATGACATTTTAAAAAAGTATTTGATAATTTCTATGAAGAAAATAATTTTTAAATATTTTATATTTACAAAAATAATAATGGACGAATATTATTCTCTAAATTAGGCATTAAATATATTTTTATGTTATTTGAAAATTTATAAAAATCAAATTTTATGTATGCTTTATGATTTTATAATATTTATTGTATTTTATATAAATATCTCGTGTAATAAAAAAGTTGGAGTCACGTAATCATAAATATGAGAAAAATAATGATAAATATAACAAAATAAATGAGACGGAGATATATGTAATTTGAATCTGTGACATCCAGTTTTTCTTTTATTTTTTTGAAATTAACCTACATCCAGTCTGATTCGGATAAATCATCAGGCCATTATAAAGAGAAAAAAATGAGAATCAGTCTAATATTTGAAGATTCTAAGAAGGAGAAGAAATTGTTATACCTTTTTTTTTCTTAATAGAAAAATTCTACTCAACTGCGCGGCTTATACCACTTAACTGTTGAAGGAAAAACAAATGAAAAAGTAATAAATAAAAGCAATTTGTAATGAATTCATTGGGAGGACGGCTGCCCTCTGTCTCATCACCAAATTATATGAATGACCCCACCACTATTATTTTAAATTTTGCATAGTGACTTGTATAGTAACTTGCATAGTAATTTTAAGGTCTATAAATATGAGTTTCAATTGTTATAAATTTCATAAGAAAATATATAGAAAGAAGAAAGTTTCAGAGAGTTTTAAACGAGTTTCTTTTCTCTTGCAATAGTAGTTTTCTTTTTTAGTTTTATAACATGTTATCAGCATGACAGTTCTACCAATTCTGAAACTAGTGGTCTTATTTCTCAAAAATGGCAAACCTTACAAAATTGGAATTCGTTACTCTTGATATTTCTGGAAAAAATTATTTAGCATGGATTCTTGATGCTGAAATCCATCTTAATACGATGAACCTGAGTGAAACAATTAAAGAAGGAAATCAAACGTCCCTGCAGGACTGTGCTAAAATAATGATTTTCCTTCGCCACCATCTTCACGAAGAATTAAAAACTGAATATCTTACAATAAAAGATTCCTATATTTTGTGGAACAGTTTAAGGGAGATGTATGAACACCAGAATACTGTCATCCTCCCAAGAGTTCGTTATGAATGGTTGCACCTGAGGTTGCAAAATTATAAAAATGTTAGTGAGTATAATTCTGCACTTTTTAAAATAAGCTCAGTACTAAAATTATGCGGTGAGAAAATCACCGATGATGATATACTAGAGAAAACTTATTCTGTTTTCATGCCTCGAATGTGCTGTTGTAGTAGCAGTATCGAGAGAAAAATTTCAAGAAATATTCTGAACTTATATCATGTATTCTAGTAGCTGAGCAGAACAATGAGCTCTTATTAAAAACCACCAGTTATGTCCTACTGACTCAATATCATTTCCAGAAGTGAATGGTACATCATTTAGAAGAAATCGGTGGCGTGGATGTGGTAGGAAAAATTATAGAAATATTGGTCCCAGAAGTGACCATAGTAAAAGGGATAATAATAATATACAGTATCACCATAAGTGGTACAATTCAGAAATGGGTAAAAATCCCCAGAATAATTCTTCAAGGAGAAGTGAAGAGGTGTGCCATAGATGTGGAATGACAGGACATTGGTCATGTACCTGTCGTACGGCCAGGCACTTAACTGATTTATATCAAACATCTATTAAAGAAAAGAATAAAAGAATTGAAACAAATTTAGTAGAACCATCAGATAATTTATTAGACTCAGTAGATGTAGATGTTACTCATCTTGATGTCTTTGATTTCTTTAATCATCCTGAAGGTCGACTTGACCACTTAATTGGAGATGTAAGTGTTCCACTCAATTAATGTATTTTCTTTCTATTATTTGTAATAAAAGTTTTGTATATTTTGTAAAATCATGGATCATATTGATGAGTTTTTTATCTCTGAATTGAATGATAAAGATATATGTCTGGCTGACAGTGCTACAACTCACACAATTCTCAAAGATAAGAAATATTTTCAAAATCTAACACTAAGCAAAGCCTATGTCTATACCATATAAGATTCATCAGATTTAATTGTGGGCACAGGAAGAGCTTATATTGTATTGCCTAATGGCACCAAATTTTGTATTGATGATGCTCTATTCTCTTCACAATTTAGAAGAAATTTATTGAGTTTCAAAAATATACGTCGTAGTGATTACCATATTGAAACGACCAATGAAGACAGTAAAGAGCATCTTCATATTACTAAAACAATATCGGGCCAGAAGCTCGTATTAGAAAAACTGTCTGCTCTATATTCTGGATTGTATTATACAAAGATAAGAACAATTGAATCATATGTGGTAGTGCACTAGACGTGTATTGACCCCAAAGTATTTATGACTTGGCATGATCGCCTTGGACATCCGGAATCTATAATAATGAGATGAATGAATGAAAATTCGCATGGGCATCCTTAAAGAATCAAAAGATATTTCTACCCAATGAATCTCCGTGCTTTGTATGTTCTCAAGGTAAGTTAATTATCAGACCATCTCCCTCAAAAGTTATTGTTGAGTCTCCATCCTTTTTACAAAGGATTCATGGAGATATATGTGGGCTTATTCATCCATCAAGTGGACCATCTAGATATTTTATGGTTTTGATTGATGCATCTAGTCGATGACCACATGTTTATCTGCTTTCCACTCAAAATGTTGCATTTGCTAGATTTCTTGCTCAGATAATCAAACTACGAGCACAATTTCTTGAGTATCCAATTAAGACCATTCGATTGGATAATGCAGGTAAATTTTTCTTTCAAGCTTTTGATGATTATTACATTTCAATAGGAATAGATGTTGAACATCCTGTTGCCCATACACATACTCAAAACGGTTTAGCTGAATCTTTGATCAAAAGGATTTAGCTAATCGCTAGACCTTTACTTATAAAATCAAGACTTCCTGTTTCGGCTTGGGGACATTCTATACTTTATGCAGCATTATTAATTCGCATTAGACCATCTGCATATCATAAATATTCTCCATTACAGCTTACATTCGGTTAACAACCAAATATTTCTCATCTTCGTACTTTTGGATGTGCTGTATATGTTCCAATTGCACCTCTATAGTGTACAAAAATGGGTCCTCAACGTAGACTTGGGATATATGTTGGTTTTGATTATTCATCTATTATCAGATATCTTGAACTCCTTACAGGGGATATGTTTAAAACACGTTTTGAGAATTGTTACTTTAACGAATTCACTTTTCTATTAATGGGTAACGAAAAGTCAGTGCCTGAAGCAGACAAGTAATGATTTGGAATAATAAAGCCCTGTCTCAATTTGATCCTCCTACAAATGAATGTAAACCGGAAGTTCAGAGGATTATTCATTTACAAAATATTGCAAATCAATTACCGGATGTATTTACTGACACTAAAGGTGTAGTAAAATCTTATATTCCTGTTGTGAATGCTCCAGCAAGGATTGAAGTCCCTGAAGGACAAATTGTCAAAATAACAATAGGTAAGTCTAAGACAAACCTGAAGCGTGGAAGACCTATTGGTGCAAAAGATAAAATTTTCTGAAGGAAAAATATACAAAATGAATTTTGTGTTCTTGAAGAACTAATACCCACAATACAGGCTAAAAATATAATTGATGCTCTAAAAGTGGTTAAATCTCCTATCCCAAAATCTCCTGAAAGGGACCTCCGGAAGAGGTATTTCATGAAATGTTTTCCCCTAAAGAGGAACAGGTACCTGAAAATAATGAGATCTCAATACATTTCATGAATACCGGAGAAATTCTAGATAGAAATAAAACTGTTGTCGACAACATATTTGGATATAAAATAGCCATTGATATTACCAGAAGTAATGAAGAAAATGAGTCAAGAACCGTCGAGGAATGTCGACGTAAAAATTATTGGCCAAAATGAAAAGCAGTCATTGAAGCTAAATTAAATTCGCTAACAAAGCGAGAAGTATTTGGACCTGTTGTCCAAATATCAAAAGGTGTAATGCCTGTTAGATATAAGTGGGTATTTGTACGAAAACGTAATGAGAAAAAATGAAATTGTGCAGTATAAAGCACGGCTTGTCGCATAAGGTTTCCTGCAGAAATTTGGGATTAATTATGAAGAAATATATTCTCCCGTTATGGATGCAATTACATTTAGATTTTTTATTAGTCTGGTTGTTACAAAAGGATTAGAAATGTGGTTAATGGATATGATCACTGCATATTTATATGGATCCTTAAACCATGACATATATATGAAAATCCCTGAAGGATATAAAATACCTGAAGAATCTACAAGTACATCTAGAAATATGTACTCTATCAGACTACAAAGATCTTTATATGAGTTGAAGCAATCCGGACGCATGTGGTATAATCGCCTAAGAAAAAATCTCTTGAAAGAAAGATTTGAAAATAATCCTATATGCCTATGTGTTTTTATTAAGAAATCAGAATTTGGATTTGTCATTATTGCGGTTTATGTTGATAATTTAAATATTGTGGGAACTCCTAAAGAGATCTCAAGAACTGCTACATATTTAAAGAATGAATTTGAAATGAAAGATCTTAGCAAAACAAAACTTTATATCGGCCTGCAGCTCGAATACTTGCCAAATGAAATTTTTATTCATCAGTCTATGAATATAGAGAAAGCCCTGAAACATTTTTATATGGACAAAGCTCATCCCCTGAGTACTCCAATAATTGTTCAAACACTTGATGTGAAGAATGATCCATTCTGTCCTTGTGATGATGATGAAGAAATTCTTGGTCCTGAAGTACCATATCTCAGTACAATTGGAACTTTGATGTATCTTGCAAATTGCACTCGACCAGATATTACATTCTCAGTTAATCTGCTTGCAAGATATAGTTCTGCACCAACTTAAAGGCATTAGAATGAAATTAAAGATGTCCTTCGTTACCTTTATGGTACGGTTGATATGAGATTATTTTATCAACGTGGATCAAGTCCACAATTAATTGGGTATGCAGATGCAGGTTATCTTTCAGACCCACATAGAGGTAGATCTTAAGCTGGATATTTATTTACTTATGGAAATGTTGCCATATCATGGAGATTTGTTAAGCAGACACTATCTGCTACTTCTTCAAATCACTCAGAGATTATTGCAATTCATGAAGCAAGTCGAGAGTGTATTTGGCTGAGATCAGTGATCAAACATATCCAAAAAAAGTGTGGTCTTCCAATGATTAATGATAGCTCAACAATTTTATATGAAGATAATATTGCTTGTATCACTCAAATCAGAGGAGGATATATCAAAGGTGACAAAACCAAACATATTTTACCTAAATTCTTTTATACTCATGAACTTCAAAAGAAATGTGAAGTTGATGTCAAGTAGATACGATCTAGTGATAATCTGAGAGATTTATTCACAAAGACATTACCAACTGCGGCATTCAAGAAGATTGTGCACAACATTAAAATGCGAAGACTCAAAAATCTGTCGTCATGCACTTTTCAGGAGGAGTAAATGTCTTGAAGACTTGTGCTGATTGTACTCTTTTTCCTTTGCTAAGTTTTGTCCCTCTGGGTTTTCCTTTGCAAGGTTTTAATGGGGCAATCTTAAAGCACTTGTGGATACATGAGAAGACTGTACTCTTTTTCCTTCGCCATTGGTTTTTCTTCCTACTGGGTTTTTTCTTAGCAAGATTTTAACGAGACAGATTTTTTATAGGTGGTCATTCAAGGAGGAATGTAATGAATTCATTGGGAGGATGGCTGCCGCCCCCTGTCCCATCACCAAATTATGTGAATGACTCCACCACTATTATTTTAAATCTTGCATAGGTACTTGCATAGTAACTTGCATAGTAATTTTAAGGCCTATAAATATGCGCTTCAGTTATTATGAACTTCATATGAAAATCTATAGAAAGAAGAAAGTTTCAGAGAGTTTCGAAAGAGTTTTTTTTCTCTTACAATAGTAGTTCTTTTTTTTTTTTAGTTTTATAACACAATTTATATTATGGTATAAGACTGTTGAGTAAAAGAATTTTTTTTTATATAAAATAAAGTTACTTTATTGATGGGTATGTTTATCCTATCCATCACTATTTTAGGAAAATGTTATTCAACACGCGCATGTTGAGGGTTGTAATTCAAAGAGTTTATTCATAAAATCTGAATAGCCAAAACAAATTAAGAGAACAAACAGAAAAAACAAGCATGCGTCAAATGGTGGACCGCGTAGCTAGCTGGGTCGTTTTACAAAACTTCAAAATAAAAAAGTTGGCAAGGTACATTTTTATCTTATTTTATTAAGAGAAAACTACATTCTATTAGTTAATAACAGACATTACAAATGAATGTAAAATATATATTATAAATTAACTGAACGACAATCTGTAACTCCCTAGTATACTAAAAGTGACTGATATTTTCTAATCTTGATTGCAAATCTCTCTAGAACACCATCTGAAAGACAGTCCTAATTATGTTCAAGGCAGAGTGACAACCAACTAAACAAACCCCACTTTTGTACGAAAACGGATTATGAGACAAACTCTATGAACCATAAGTCCTAGATACTGGATTTTTTTGGTTTTTATTAAAACTAAATAACATACAAAAACTAATACTAACTGGGACAATTAGAACCTAAAGGTCCAGTTTTCAACTTTGGAGGAATTAAAAAAAAAAAAGACAGGTGACTGTTGCTGTCAGTGGCACATGGAGACCATGCGCCGCCTCTAGAGCATAGCGAAAGGACAGAAGCGGAGCACCGGTTGACCTGGACCCTTTAGCCTCGCGCATGGCTGCCGAGAAACCCATCTGATGATAGTGCATGAAGATCAAACTCCCACTGTAAGGGGAACACACGCTGCTCTGTTCAGTACGATTCCATTGCGGATGATAGATTGGTGCTCTAGGAGGACATTAGCGAGGCAAATGTGGTGTCTAGCATGACAGAAGGCTTCACAATTGTCAACCTCGATGTTGCTCCAAATACTTCCCAAACAGCCCTAGGTACCTGCAAAAACCAACCAAAAATAAAACTAAAAGAGGAAGAAGAAGACTAAACATAGGGGATGGAGACGAGGAGAGGGGTGACACAAGAAGGGTAGGAAGAAACGATGAGAAGGGGGGAGGGAGACAAAGTGGAAACCACAAAAGGAAGAGAGAAATAGAGAATGGAGAGAAAATGAGGAGGAAAATGGAGAAAGGGAAGGAAACATGGGAGAGGAAGGGAGTGAGGGTGCAGCTTACCCCCCCACCCCGGTTCTCAAGTGGTGCCATTGTTAAGAGGTAACCATAGGTTTCCAAGAGAAAGAGCAAGAGCTTATACATTATATTCTCTGTCCCTTCTTTCTTGCCAAACCAAGGTATATTTTTATTTCATAAGCGATAAACGTAGAAAGAAAATGCATGATACCCAAAATCTACAAACCTGTGAGGTTAAACTTAGTACTAAATGTTTGTCTCACTACTAGAAAACACATTTTTTGGACACCAGTTTTTATCATAAGAGGGGTGTAAAAACACCACAACATACTATTACTAGCGATATTAATTAGACACATGTTGGCTGAGAGAGTATGTATTTTTATACGCAATTCTAGCAAAATGCCAAAATGGCTACACTTAGTTTCTTTTTACTTGCAATTTCCATTTGCCATAAATACGCCATTACTCGCCACAATTGGCTGTCCAACCATCCTTGTAAAACGTTGAAAACACTTATTTGCCTAAAAAATTCTCCCTGCAATAGACTCCCACCTTACTACAAAAAGTTGACCCTCGGCTTTTGTTGGCATTGTCGCAACATTATGTTTTTACGGCCTTTTTTTGGTGCTACAATAGACATTTGTCAACATGTTTCAAAGGCACGGCAAATGTTTTACCTATGCTTTGTGTCTTTTTGTGGCATTAAAAAAATCTCCATAATAACTCTTTCCCAACTATAGCTAGCTGTAGTTGACGCAACTGAGAATTGATTTTGTAAGGCACATTCTCGTCACCTTTATTTCGCCGCAATAGCCTTTTTTTAAAATTTTATTTAGGTCCTTCCTAACAATATATTTTTGGCCATGCGTGTACGAATTCACTAGGAGAAAAACCTATGAGAAGCCGAAATACATATTTAAAAGTTGCAATACTTTTGTTTGCATTGTTTGGTAGCAATATAAATAATTATATATATTACAAATTATAAGATTCACAACTTTATTCATCAAAAAATAAATGCCAGCCAGATTCACATGTTTAAATACATGTGATTAATTGCATAATAAATATGTGGGAAGAATAGTAATTTATAAACAAACCATTACAATCAGTAAACAAGAGATATATATTATCTACCACAATATCTTGCATGCAATCCATGCAAATACAAATCATCAACTTGAAATCAAGTGGGATAACTTTACACCCATGCAATCTGCATCTATTTGGCACACCCATGCTAAACCTAGATTAAATAAACCATCATCACAACACTAAGATAGATTTGCTCGATTCATTCATGCATATATCTAAATTAAGAAATATCATGAGAGTACCCCTCAGCCAGTTACTACAAATTAGTCATTTTGGACCTTTCTATTCTTATATATACAGTGGTGCATTAGGATGATACCCTATTTCACAAATCCAGATGGAACTCAATGAATTTGACTTCTCTTTTAGTCCACATTCTCTTTCAGATGGAACTCAATGAAGTAGGATTTGCATCAAGAGCTTTTTCTCTCTGGCATGAATGTTTGGATTTGCCAGCTTTGTATTTATGCTGTCCATCTACCATCAAGCAGCTAGCAACTTTGACCAACTTTAACTCCCTCTTTCATCTGGTACAAACCTTGCATGCAACCTGTAAATAAGTATTAAGTTAGTAACTAATTTGTTCCTCTGTTATTGCATGAAACAATTGAGCATAATAGCCTAACCTCAATCCTTTTTTTCTACTCAAGCATTATAAAACTATGTCCAAGAAATAAAGACAATACTACATCAGTACCAGTACCATGAGCATTATTTATATAAACATTCTATCATTGTCATCTAGAGCCCAAATTTCATAAAATATTTTTGTCAAGTGGGTAACGTTGCATTTGACCGACTTCACAAAAGTCTTTTCTCCCAAAATCCCATGTGCTAAGGTTAGCGGATCTTCTTTGGACCCTAGGTCTTCTTTTGGATCCCAAGTTTTCTTTTGGACCCTGTGTCTTCCTTTGGATCTTGAATTCCGGCATTACAATTTGCCCTGTCCTTTCATTTCTTCCCTTTCGCTCGTCAATGGCCCTTGCGCATTTTCATACATCATAGCATTCATTCTTCTTTTTCTTTTCCTTACTATCCTCATCTTTCTTCTCTTATCTTTCCTATTCTTTCTTTCTTTTGTTTTCTTTTCTTTTCTTAGCTAGTTCGTTTATAGAAAATATCGTTTAGAAGCATATCTTTGAACTGAACATATGTGTGCACTTAACATCGTCGGGACATAGGGTCATTGCATAGGGACATCTCATAGAGTTATCGCATAGTGTCCTAGCATACATCAGTTCATGGCATTCTTCCATAAAATCAAGAGATAGAAATCTCAAGTTTCATTTTATATTTTCAGAGAATACGTCCAATAATTACTACGTTTAGGCATCTAATCACAAGTATATAATAACACATTGGGGTTCGATGAAATGGGCTACCAAGAATGGCCAATAACACATATATTAGCATTTTCAGTTATATTATCTTTTCTTTACTAATCTGGTAAGCTCTAGAGGTGTATGAACATAACACTTACCTAGTCTCCATACTATTCTCTACCATGCAGTTCAATTACAAGCGCATTACATCATTCAACCTACATGCATACATACAACGAGCATCAATATATATATATATATAGATATATCTAGCACAAAATCAATTAAACTAGGAAGAACTTACACTTCACTTAGGACACTCTTTTATTATCCCCGTGTCTTGGAATCCTTACTTACTATGCTAAAACTATTGGAGACCCACTTATGGACACTGAGACACTTCCCTTCTATTCTTGGGCTCTCACGTGGCTTTTACTATACTTCACATTTAAGGATCAACTTATAGACAATACCTTTTCCAAATTAACCTTATCCCGATGCATGACTTAGGCTAACCAAGTCACGCATTTCAATACTATACGATACACCCGATACTACGACATCTAAGTCTACACGTCATCATCATCATCTTCACCCATGCACACCATGCGACTTTAATCAAACTCAAGGGCCTAACATCGCATACCCTTACTCAGGACAGAGTATCCATTAAATATGATAAATTTGTCCGGTACACGTGTCTCACCAAATGCACATGTACCTTACCTCCTTATCACCTAAGGTCAACATATAATATGTCGGTCACCTACCTATGAAAACAAGCACCATATATCGATATCAACCTTCTCCATACTGGTTGGTAGGACTATTCCTACTTCCAAGCCCTTTACGAGTCCATCCCAACACTTGACACAACAACGTCTATCTCAATTGTACCTCCGTCGCGTTATGTAGTTTGAGACTACTTTCGAGCTGCACCATTATCGATCACTTCACATGGTAGTACGCCACATGACTTTTACACCACTTCTAACTCGACATGAGTATGATTTCTCACATACTCTTTGTCATTTCATGACACCTTGTCATGCTCCCATCACTTCACTACTATGCAACTCCATCGATTCATACATATTTTGAGAACACAGCTACACAGTGACACCTATCACTGGGACTACCTATCACATTACAACTCTAGGATACTGTTCCACCGTTCTCAATACTTCACGCGTCCTACATTCCTCATTCATGCAACTATCCATCTTTGTGGCATGCCTTATAGTGCATCACGACTACATTACATGGAGTACACCCCACGCGTACTCTCCTCCATCCATACCACGCCACGTAGAATGCACTCTATGTGTACTCTTTTCACAACACACTACGCCAGATACCATATGATACACGCCACACAATATACCGCTTTATCCCATGGGGTACACTCCACACGTACTCCTACACAACACCATAGATGCACACCACACGGTGCATCGCTCCATGATATGAAGTACACCCCACGTGTACACCTTACGAACACATTCTGTGCTGCATCACCACTACGGCACACACAGCACCTCCATACTCCACAGCATAGTCCATAACACTACTTTGTAGCACAGCTAACCAACCACACAACTACCACAATAAAGTTAACCAACTCCCATCACAACTACACAACGAACTCCACAACACCAATAGCACAGTCCACAATCAATCAATAATAACATAAATACAAGAAAGAGAGGGTTATACCATTGCAACGTAAACCTGTACATTGCTTGCTTCCTAGCACAGCTAGGGGAATTGAAAGCCACTTACTTGAGCGTTAACCTCTCCGTCGAGGTTGATATTGTTGCCTCAGAATGAGAATATCTCGGGGTTTGAGTTTAGGGTTTTGATTACTAGATCTGGGTTGTGTGAGGGTGGCCAACATGGTGGGGAGTTTGTTGCTAGCGGTAGAAGGCTCATATGGTGATGTACAATGACACAAAGTGACGGTTTGGGGTAGGGTGTTCAATTCAACATCGGAAGTTAAGAGAATCTCATGGTTGTGGAGGTGAGGCGGTGCAACCACCGAAGGGTGGTGGAGCTACAAAAATGGGTCAAACTCATGCATGGGAGAGTGAGGGAGAGTCTGGAAATGTGGCGCCATGGCTGGACAAGGGGAGTTAGGGGGAAGGTCAGTAGAGGTAGGAGAACCTTTTGGTGGCGACAGTAACGCCGGTGGTGGCACAGTGGCTGCGCCGGTGGGTCACCCAAGAGGGACCCATTTCGGTCAAAAGGGGGATGAGGGCTGCCAGTAGTAGTTGGAGGGCCGCCTGGGGATAGGGAAGCATGCCAGTGGAGTGCAGTGTCGTGGGTGGCCGTGGTGTGGCGGTGATGTGGCTTGGAAGGAGGAAGAACCCATCTTAGGTTCAAGGGCTAGGAGTTGCACGTGAGGCTTTGCCAGAGGTTGGGTTCCGTTATGGTGAGTCGCCGGCATGAGAGGATGCTGCCGGTAAGGTGGTGGCTGGCAGAGCTAAGGCCGCATGAAGTTGAAGCCACAAAGGGGGGGCACGCATGAGAGGGAAGAGAGAGGGGAGAGAAAGAGAGAGGGTAAAGTGAGAGACCTAAGGTTTCCCTCTTGGGAGGGTATTTATAGGCTCTACGCTTTGGATATTCAAACGGACAGACAATGGGCTTAAAATACTATTTAGAAAACATTTAAAACCAATTTAACTTTAAACACTAAGAGGAGTCAAGATAGAATATTATTTTAACTTAACTTTAGTTTATAAAATAATATTCGTCATCATTAATTAAATAATGAAGTTTTACTGAATATTTTAAAAGGATAAAGCCATATATATAAAATCGGAGATTTAAAACATGGTAATAAAATGATTTTGTACAATTATAATATTTTGGAACTCTTCAAAATATTATAATTGTATTTTCTTTCAAACCAGGCTCGAGAGCATTAAAACACTAAATGTATTTTAAAATCAACCGTTATCTTTTAAAAACATGCCATCGAGGTCTAGTACGTGCATCAAAGCTCATCCCAATCAAAGGAGAGAGAAACAAACTATCACATCATTTCCTCAAAAATTGCTAAGCGTTAGAGGAAGAAAGGAGCGGGTGTTACATGCAGTGTGGTTATATATTTCATATGATCTAAAGAAGAAAACATACACTTCTAACCTATTATATTTGATAAATTCGTCAATGCAGTGCATTCTACATAAATTACCCATACAATGTACCCTGGGAGATATCTATCCATTTTAGGGAAGGAAAACACTGACCTATTTGCCCTCAAGGAATGAACTAGTAGGTATACCAATAATGAGCACCAACTTGTCCCCACCACGTCATCTTGTTATCTAGATCTTCACAATCACCAACTTCCTTTGCAAAGTTGCCTGTATTGATATGCAATGCATAACATCAAATTTCAAATTGTTAGAACTTGACAACTGTCACATAAATATTTCTCAAAATAAGCGCAAGAAAATATAGGATGAATATATATAACGTATTTTGTGATGCTCCTAAATTTTGCTTGGAATCGGACGGATATCTGAAGCGTTAGGACATACAACACAAGGCTAGCTGCCCCCGTTCATGACAAATAAAGATGCAATGCACCTAGCATGCATCTAACAATATGCAATATTCGCAGTGGATAATTGTTTTTCTTTAACAATACTATGCACCAAACTAAAAAACCTCAAATACTTAAAATATCCATTATACAAAAGGACATAATAAACAACTAAGATCATAGCACTAGTCCAAAATGGATCGAAGAGTATTGGAGATGCAAATCCATAGTATAAGTAGTAATTTAAGTTAACTACTATTTTAACATTGATGCCGCACCGTCGCTTAGTCTATTGTGTCTAGCTATTCAAATCTCAATTCTCCTTCAAGTCCTGCAACAAGATCTACTATTTGAGGGGAATGGTAGTTGAGATTACCACAGTGAGATTTGATTACAAATCTCAGTAAGTTAACTAAGAACCTCCATACAGATTAATGATGCATGCATAATAGTAAAAAACATTAAAGTATAATCAAAGTCATAAACAAGCATAAAATCACTTAACATATAACATAGCATAAATTGACATGACATGAACTTAAGAGGTGAACGTGAATTTGAAACTTGACATGACATGAACTTAACTTGAATAACATGAACATGGACTTGAAACATGGCTGAACGTGAACTTGAACATGACTGAACATGAACTTGAACATGACTGAACATGAACTCGAACATAGCATAAACATGAACTTAAACTTGATTAAACATGAACATGAACACTGACAATCAAAATAATTCTACCAGTTGTTTTCTCAAGAATAGTGAACAATTAGAATGATTCCACCCAACTTATTCTGT
This sequence comes from Platycarya longipes, assembly GCA_036559045.1. Taxonomy (NCBI): domain Eukaryota; kingdom Viridiplantae; phylum Streptophyta; class Magnoliopsida; order Fagales; family Juglandaceae; genus Platycarya; species Platycarya longipes. The sequence goes on along the minus strand of CM071793.1, from coordinate 18,485,520 downwards.
CCAAAATACTCAGACAATTAGAATGATTACGTCATAAGTGTAACGCCCCGATTTTTCGCATTGATTACAACGTAAATCGACGCATCCGGACAAGTAACACAATGCTACTTATCCTACGTAAACATAAAAAGTAGCATGCATGCATCTAAGTTTACTAATTAAATGCAATGACGATCGCAGCTGGAAGAAGTAAATTCTCAATATATGCAAAGAGATCTAACTCTTGCATAAATAGATCATATGGCATACTAAAATTACACTTCTCATAACATCGTATTTACAAAAACATACTGTATTAACTCTTACATAACCCAGTTAGTTTTCTCAAAACATAATCTCATATCCCACCATCATCCAGTACTCTTACTTCTTTACTTGATCACATACATGGGATCATCTCAATCGGAGAGGAGCATTCTATAGGACCCTCAGGGTACCTCAAAATCTCCAGTGCTGATCGGGTCTCAATGCAATTTATCTATCATTGCAACAACATCTATCATTCCATGAGGAATGATAGACAAAACATAAAAGAGTGAGATTTACAAGAAATCTCAGTAAGTACACAGTTAACGAAATAAGGCACAGATAACATCAACTATCATCATACATAGTCATACTTACCAACGTATCACTTATAAGAATGCTTTATGGGACTTATACAGGTCAATTACCCATCTTCCCATACAAACTTAGATCTTATCTAGACCCATCATAACATACTTAATACTTATACTTTTCACCTTACTTCTTAACCTTATAGGTTTCCCTTATTTCTTATCCTCGATGGGCATTACGTATCGCCGTCCTTGTCGGGTCTTACTTATCACGTAACCTCGACAGGCGTTACGTATCGCCGTCCCTGTCGGGTCTTGTTTATCTCTTATCTTTGATGGGCGTTACGTATTGCCGTCCCCATCACATATAACTCATCAATCATCCGGGCGTTACGTATCGCCGTCCCCGTAATGATGAGTCCCGTGTCAATCTTCCGAGCGTTACGTATCGCCGTCCCCGTAATGACACGGAACATACTTAACATATATGACAGGCGTCCCCGTCAACTTATCAATCATCCGGGCGTTACGTATCGCCGTCTCCATGATGACGTAAACATTCTTATCATAGCGGGCGTTACGTATCGCCGTCCCCGCTAGTCATGTCAATCCTACGGGCGTTACGTATCGCCGTCCCCGTAGTGACATAATTCTTATTCTTACGACAGGCGTTACGTATCACCGTCCCTATCGGCACGTCAGTCATACAGGCGTTACGTATCGCCATCCCCGTCATGACGTGACTAACATATTTATACATGCATATGCTTTTCATTCTTATCTTAGAACCCTTGTTCTCACAAGTCTTTACTAATATCCATTATTATTACCCGTGGTCGGGCCATGTCACTATTGTTAGCAGTGGTCGGGCCATGCTACTATTATTACCCGTGGTCGGACCATGCCACTATTATTACCCGCGGTTGGGCCATGCCACTATTATCACCCGTGGTCGGGCCATACCACTATATCTTTTCTTATTCTTATGAGTTTTTCACGTATAACTCATTCATTTGAGACACCAATTTTATTCCAGGAAAAACCCTGGGTCTAAGCAAAACAGGATATCTCGCTCAAGCGGGTGTCGAGCGAACATCAAGCGAAGTCACGGGTTGGAACTCGCTCGAGTGGGGTATCAAGCGACATTCTAGCAAGAGTTCATATTTTGCCTTTGCTCGACTCACCTGTCGAGCGACAGTCGAGCGAGATCACGACTCATGGAGTTTTTCAACCTAAACCAAAAATCTTTTAACATAAACCTTATTTTTACTTATTAAAATATAAATCTATGTCCTTATAATTTTCCTAACATGTTATCATCACAAAATCATATCCAAAACACCATAGATTCCAAGCATATCATATAAGCCTAGTTTAAGCTCCAACTAACAACAAACTTAATTTCATCAACAATCTACTTATTCTATGCCAAGATGAAGTTAAATTGTATACTTACAAGTTTCTCCCAAACTTGGTTGAATGATCAAACTAGTCCTTGCAATATTTCTCCTCAAAACACTCACTTAGCTCACTTAGGTGATCTTTGGAGGTTCAAGGGTTAAGATAGGCTTCTTCTTTGGCTTTTTCTCCAAGTGGACGTGAGTTCCTTCTCCCAAAAGATCCCTTATGGACTGAAGATGACTATATATATATAGAGGAATCGATGGCTTGGGGAAAACGGAAGGAAAACCAATCAAAACAATTGGTTAAATCAAACCGTGTGTTGTCCAGCCTTGGCCTAATCTAATGATCATCCATATCTCTCATGATCTCTCATGATCTCTAAGGATTTTCATCCCATGGCTATGCTTCTTCCATATCTAAAATCATCTTAGATCAATGGCCCAGATAATTACTAAATATAGATATAAAAGTAAACTCCAAAAAGCCTAAAATATCTAAGATAAGCTCAACCGGCTATTGGCCTTCCTTGCACCCCCAAAGCTTCTAGAACCTCTTCTTCCTCTTTGGCCACACGTCCCAGACTTACTTAGTACCCTTAGAGTGGCTGGAAAATATCTTATCACCTATTTCCCAAGATTTGGTTACCAATTGGTTGGAAACAAGGGGAATAGTTGATTGTTTTGGCCAATCAGATTAGTTCTTCACTTTTGCTTGGTTTTAAACTAATTATTCTTCTAGAAGCTCTTCCTCCACTTGACACATGCTTTCATACGTGTATCTAGCAGATAAAAATGAGGAAAACCAATGGCTATTCGAGCATCTAAAGTGAGGTGGTGGAGTGATTTACTTTCGGGCTCCAGCTTGCACTTAAAACAGATCAGTCCCATTCCAGCCCAATTAATCCATTGATACACTTTGATTCTCTAAAACCTCCAATCATAAAAGTTCTAGATCTATTTCTTAAGGTTCCATAGGAACTAGAATCACTTCATTTGAAGTTTATATGACCAAGTTATGATTTTTATAATAAAACTCAACAGATAAGCTTGAGAACACCAATCCGGGCACACCAAGTGTTGAATACTTATTTCACACGAAATTTACTAAATAAAATCTCCTCATTTTCCACATCTCTACATACTTGTCCAGATCTTAGGATAATTGAGAAAATAATCCAAAGGTTTAATCTTATCCAAGTTCTTAGTCAACTTCAAAGTCAATGCTTATCTATCTCCAATTCAGATCTGCTACTTCAATCTCTATTTCTTATTTGATTAAGTCCATATCTCTTAAACTTAAAAATATAAAAGTTGTAGATATTCCTCTTAACTTTGCATAGCCTCTTAAATCACTCAAATCCGACATCAAATGAGAAAGTTATGACCATTCTACCAAAAGATGTTAAGTCTGTCCCTGTATCTCGCTCGAGCCAGACATCAAGCGGGAGTCACGCGAGATCTTGGGTTAGGCACTTTTTCACCTTAAAACCAGCCACATTTGTACCCAATCTTAATCCTAACCTTTCAATATAAAAAATCCTATACATATATCCCAAAAATTCCTAAAAATAGTTTTGGAGAAACATAATCATCCCACATATGAAAATTAAGCGGATATCTAAAAATCTGGGTTATCACAATAAGTATTTTACATGAGATACCCTAGCAATCCAAATAATTACACTAGGAGTACCTTGTAATGCTCAGACAATCAGAATGATTACACCAAGAGTATTTGAGTAAAGATATTCTAACAATCAAAATGATTATACTAGAAGTACCTCACGTGAATTATAAATGCAGATATCCGAACAATCATAATGATTACATCGCGAGTATTACATGCATGACTAACTGAAAGAATAATGTTTTATAGACACTCTATACTTGAGACATGACATGATGTGAAATGAAAAACATGACATAACATATAACATAGAATATTACGTTATATGACATAGTGTCACATATAGAGTACGTAATATGACATACTTATAATAAATAATATATGTGGCAAAATATATTGTGTAATAGATACGCATTTCGTGATAGCATACTTTGTGTAACAAATAAACTTGTAATGACATGGCTTGACATGACATATATGATAACGTACATTCATAAATTGTAGTTCTCTTACCCTCCACATATATACAATAAACTGATAATAAGTTGAAAGCTAACTAATCTCAATCATCGTGTTCTATAAAATAACGAGCGAAATACGAGGAACTGGAAATAGTGATTTTAAATGTTAGAATTTAATCAGTAACAATTAGCAACAAAAAAAAAAAAAACTAACTTAGAGCAAAATTATCATTTTATTCTCTACACGTAGGAAAATGATCATTTTACCTCTAATTTAAGGATTTTACGTCTTAACTCCAAATATTACCAAAATTTACATTTCACATATAAATCTTATCCTAAACTCAACTACCAACTCAGAAAAAAAATTTAAAACTAAGCACAACTATAAAAAAATCTATAGGAGCCGAAAACATGCATAGGTTTTTTCCATTTATTTTTGTTGCAATTCTTCCAATTTCAAAACTCATGATCAAACCAAATTTTTACAACAAATATCTTCATTTTCTAAGTTTAAAATATACTTAATATATCCATTATAAATATGCTAGTTATCAACACCAAGCTATATAGAAAAAGATCCAACCTTTTTTAATTAAAAAGAATAACTCTTGAATCAAATGATTTGATCTATTTCAAAACATCTCCAAAAACTTCAAAAATCCAAATCTTACCTCTAACATATTCATAACATATTTTTAAGAATAAGCATGCTTTGAGTCATCAAATAAAAGTCATCAAAACAACACTTGAAGTTCTTGGCTTTCCTCTAAATCCAAAAACAGATTTTCAGTTCTAACTTATTTTGATCAACCTCTTAATTCATGACTTGTAAAAAATTGATCTCCAAACTCAAACATCACACAGTTTAAAAAGATATCCTAAAATATATCCAAGTTTCAAAATCAAGATCACATGGTTAAAAATCAACCAAAACATAAATTTAGTCAAGGACCTCAACATTTTGACCTATTTGAATAACTCTTTGCATAAAATTTCACATCTTTGAAAATAACATCAAATATCTTCAAAATAACATTCTAACATGTATATAAGAGGCTTAGAATCTTTCAATAAAATTGTCAAAGCCATTGGAATAGGATTAGACCATGAAATATTCAAAGTTACTCAAAACAAAAACTATTTTTCCACTTTTAGTTTTCAAATTTCTAGATCTAAGGAAAACTATTATCAAAAGCTTTAGTTATGCCACAAAGTCATAATGATCATTCATAAACACATGTTAAAAATACTGCATAAAATATTCAGACCAAGATATGTTCATTAGCTTGGTCAAAACTCTAAAATACAATTCACTCTCTAGTTTAACACCCAGAATGACCTATTCATGGTTAAAACTACCTTTGACTAATTAACTGACCATAAAATGAAACTAAAAATATACACATGGAAACTAGACTCAATGAAGAAATACTTTCATGAGGAGTCATAACAAAAAAAGACTTAAAAGGGTCCAAATTACCACGCAAGAATAGGTAGAAATCTGTAGGAGAGAGCTGTTTCATGTTTTTCTTTAAGAGTGGGGTGAAAAGATGATAAAATGATGTTAAGGGGGTCTTGCACGACTATAGACCTATGTAGGGGGAAGTTATGGTCTTAAATGACCTTTGATTGAAGGTGATTATATCACATAAAGTAAGGAGTAAGGTTGACTGCTGCATGTGATTATATCACATAAGCTAAGGAGTAAGGCTGACTGCTGCAGCTATGAAGCATGGAGGGAGGCAAAGTATATTTATACTTCACATCAAGGTATTATTGAGTGCAACCAAGAGCAGGGAATGATTTGACATGTCGGGAGGAAACTTCCTCAAGAAATTTTGCCAAAATGGCCAATTTTTGTGAGTCTTAGCGGGCCTCTACCAAATGGGCTTCAATTTGGGATTGGTTAGTGTTTGAGATGCTATCAAGCCAAAATTCAATTTTTCTTGGCTCAATCAAAATTTCAAGCTTTAAAAGGTTTAATAATGATGTAATAATATGAATTTGAGGAACTAATAGCATATGAAAGTGATTTCATCAAGTGATTAAAGACAATACTAGATATTGGATATATATGGTTTTGGAGGCCAACTTTAGGATTTGGGAAAACCGTTTAAAATTTTGATTTCAATCAAAATTTTTGGGTTTCAATTGGATTCCTACCATTTATTATTTTGTTAGAGTTGGAACCCTCTTTGGTTCGGCACAAATTGGACGGTCAGATGAAAAATAAGGTTTTTCCTAGATAGCTCGGTCTCACACCTTGATTTCTTCTCAAAACATCTTTTGGTTCCTCTTGGTGCCAAGTGTCAAATACTACTCATGAAGTGTTGCTAAAATCTTGCCAAGTATCCAAATAAAACTTCTCAAACCTAATTTGAACGTCCCATACTGTGATTCTCAAAATAATGCAGTAGGTGCTACTAAGGAGGTTACTATTACTCCGAGAAAGTGAAAATTAAATTATGCACTGAAAAATTCAAAATAATAACACTAAAGTAAAAATGAAATTCATCTAATGAAATTCATCCCTGAAGTGCCTCAAAAAATCAAAGTGCGAATTCTAACAAGCATATCGACCGAAAACTGAAAATAGGATTATTGAGTCATAAAATCTTAAATAATCAACTGAGTCTAATGGCACAAACCATAACGCATTTTGACACTTATAACTATCTCAAATAAATAAAATCATACTTCTGACACCATAGTGATTGGTAACATTGACTATGCTAATAAACTAAAACATACACGATTAGCCAATTCATAAAAATTTATGGAGTTTTCAAGAGATTTCTAAAACTTATAGAAATTCTACCTTTGAATTTCTAGCGGGCTATTACATATTTACCTAAGAATTATTATAAGAGCATTCTAATTGGATTGTCTAAAACTATCTTTCAAAAAGTAAAAACTTGTACATTTATCAAACAAATTTAGTCATATTTGATCAAAAGTGTAGAGATAAAAGTGTAAAAGTTGAATAAAAATACTTTTATGAATAGTAAAGCTAAAACTTTGTCCAACAAATGCCAAATTCGACTTTTGTTGGACAAATTTTTAGCTTTCTTTTTCGCAAAAAGTATTTTTATTTCTTTTTTCCATTTTTGATCAAATATGACTAAATTTTTTTGATAAATGTGTAAATTTGTACTTTTTGAAAGATAGTTTTAGATAAGGGTGTAAATGATCCGGTCCGGTCCGGTCCGGTCCGGGAAATTTGTGGACCGGTTCCATTCGGTCCAAGAATTCTCTCACCCTGGACCGGACCGAACAGGAGTTTGGTCCATACCGGTCTGGTCCAATTCGGTCCAGAAGCAGTCTGGTCCGGTCCAGAAGCAGTCTGGTCCGGTCCAGAAGTGCCCCATATTATTTAATGGACTAAATTTAATTTAAAATATTGCAATGATCAAATATTTTTTTGGCCCAAATTTAACTACTATAAATTATAATATGTTAATATTATAAGATTATATATTATATATTAATATGTTAGTATATATTATATATTAAGTATGTTAGTAAATTATAACTAATAATACTATACATTAGTATATTATATATTTATATATTAATAAATAGTGATAAATTAGTAATAATATATTAAATAATAATAATACACTTGTTACTTATAAGTTATTATTAATATTCTATATAGATATATTATAATTTATATTTATATATTACAACTAGTCAATCAATTAATTATAACATGTTAATATTATAACAGTATATATTATATATTAATATGTTAATATATATTATATATTAATATATTAATTTATATTAATATTAATATTATAATTTATATACTATTTTTATACATACATATATAAATATATATATATATATATGTGGGGTTCGGTCCGATCCGGTCCGGTCTAGGGGGAGAAATCCTTTGGACTGGGACCAGACTGGAATTAATTGGTCCATGTAAAATTTGGACCGAACCGGACCGGACCAAATGGAATTCGGTCTGGTCTGGTCTCGGTCCGGGATAACCGGTCCGATCCGGTCCACCGATCCGATTCGGTCTTTTTACAGCCATAATTTTAGATAATCTAATGAAAATGCTTTAACATAGCATGTTGCACCAAACCCCCCATGAAATTAGGAAAAAAAAAATCCCCCAAACCATGATTCAGCCTACTAGCTGAATATATTTGAAATATAAAAAAAGCTGTCAACAAAAATATGGGTAGACACTAGTTCACTAAGTCCCGCTTTAGGTCTCAACAAAAAGCTGTCTCCAAAAGTGCTTCCCACTTACCGATCATCTCGTCCATTTTAGGTTTGTGCATCTATGTATCCTTCCTATTATTGCTACTAAATCTAAGTACTATTGCTCCCACTCACGGTCACGAACTTTTGTACGTTCTGGTATCACCATATCACCTAGGCCCTATGCATATCCTGGTCGACTTCCAAGTATCTCTTTGAATACTGTCGTTGCTACCTCCTCAATATGTTGGGATGGTTCAAACTCATCCATTTTCCCGACCATGGATTTTTTCACGTGGAGAACTTATTTAAAATTAGTTTGTATGTCCACTTCTTTTATACAATTGGAAACCCAATTGTGGTAATAAATTGAACCTATACTTTTTACAAGTAGTCCGGGCTAAATGCAACTTATGAAGACTCACATAGATGTCTTCTATGGCAGACAGTATGACTTTATCCATCTTATCTGACCAATGAACTTCCTTGTAAAAGTCCACCAAGTTGCCTCATTCAGTCCTCTGCTTGTAATTTATATGAAAAAATTAATTTTAAAATAGTAATGCTAGATATAATGTGTGGCTATCATATGAATTAAAAGATAAGTTTTGCTATGTATAGGCATACCGATGCGGAGGCCTTGTGCACCGGGTTGACGTGGTGTTTTTATTAAAAAGTGAGTGAGAGAGAGAGAGAAAGAGAAAACCAAGGGATTGAAGAAGACGACACAGACTGTGACGACCAAAGATTTTCATTCCATATTATTTTATTCAATTAATTATTTGAAATAATAAATTTGGTAGACTAAGTGGGAAAAGAGAAAAAGGCTTGGGCTTAGGATATAACTTTGGGGATAAGGAAGTGGATTATTGGCCCAAAGACTGATATGTAAGCCCAAAGGCCCACAAGAGAAACCCATTAGTCAAACAAGCCCATGCTTGAGGACACATGTCACTCTAGAAGCATTCTAGTAAGTCTTCAAAGACTAGTAGATGAAGAGAGGGAAATGCTAGTAGTTGACTAGTGGTTGTTTTGGAAAATGTAGGGTGAGAATCAAGGTAGGATTTTTCTCATCATTGGAATCTTCGGAGGTACAAAGGTACCATAATTTGGGTTTCCCTAGGAAGTCATCTTACCCAAGAGCATGACAAATGGTATGAGATGAGGAAGAGAAGGATGGAAGAAAGGAGGAAGAGGCATGATAGGCTAGGGTGAGTGCCAAACCCCTCTGGGCTATTTTCCATGCAATCTTCCACAATCTAAGCAAATGACCAAAAGGAGATATTGTAAGAGTGAGTTGACAAGGTGATGGACAAGTAAGAAGTGGCATCATTGGAGAGATGAAACAAGAGAAGGGAGAGGGAGGATTCGGTGAAGCTAATGGGGAAGGGTTGCCGATTCTTCCATTTGAGATTTCCCATGGAATCTCATCAAATCTAGGTGAGTGACATGAGGGAGATCTTGTAAAAAGGATGACTAGTGATGTGAAGTTAGAGTTGTATGTGTGTAAAAGAGTTGAAGTGACAAAAGAGGGAGACAAAAGGGATGGAAGTTTCGGATAAGGCAAGTGGGGAAGCTTGGAGTCGTATGCTTTGAGTTTTGTTGTTCCTTAGAGTTTTCACATCAAAGTGTGAAAATCTTCCAAAAGGATGGACATGATGTGATACTAGATCATATGGATATCTTTAGGATGGGATAGGACCTTATCATTCTAGTCTATCTCCCATGAGGAACTCGGCAACCACAATTGGAAAACACCAACCTGTTGCTCATTCCACACACTTCCATCATTTGTTTTCTTTTCCCATGCAACCACTCTTATCAATCAAGTGTCTTTCAATCATAGGTATGATGGAGTGTCCTAGAACCCTAGGAGAGAAGGTCATGGCTGAATGGCCTTGTGTATGCCCATTCTCCTCACTTGGCTTCACTTTCTCACAAACCCACACACACACACATACCTATCGGCATTGAGCACTTCTCTCCCACTCTCACCTTGTTACATATTCTTCTATCACCTAAAAATCAAAATACCCTCAGTCCAGAGGAGAAAGAAGCAAGTAGTCTTGAGTATAAGTGCCTTTGAAGAGGTATGTAACATCTTGAGCAATGCAAGCTTAGAAAGCTAGTGAAGAACACACACCACACATATGCTTTGTTTATTCAAAAATCTTTTCTTTAAAACCTTATGAATAAAGTTTCTTCTAATGAAATATTTTATATATTTTCAGAGATAATCTAATCCAAATAGGAGTATTGTAAGTATATTCTTATCTTGCCCTTAGCAATTCTAGTATTCTTTTGAGAGAATTTGATTGTATTGTTTGAATCCTTGTTTGTTTATGCTAAAATGAATTCCTTAGTGAAAATTCCATGCTTAGCTAGGTATGAATCCATGTTTAAAATTATGATTTTTTAAATTTGAGAATATAAAATGATGGGTGGATTTAGTCAACTTACTTCAAAGAAATCAACATGATGCGTAGATTGAAGAAATGCATGCATGATTAAGATTAACTTGTAGGATATTGGATGATGTGGGTTCGATTATTTGAAGAAAATGTTTTGTTCATTTGGTGACGAAATCCATGTTTGATTTAAGTATCATTTTAGATTAAAGGGTATATTATATTGTGGATTTGGATACTTTGATACAATGGAAGAATGTAGCATGATTACCATGATGAGTGGTGATGATATGTATGCATGTGAAAATTTAACTTGGAGTTGAAAGAGAATAGATTGGTGCATATAGGTGTTTTGGTTTTTAAGGGTTTTGTGTTGAGCTTTCTTTTCAAGTATTATGTTACGTTATGATTAAATCTTGAATACTTGGAAAAATTAGAGGTATGAGAACTAGAGGAATTTGATAGCATGATATTCGGTTTTCACATGAATGGTTAAGTGAACTATCTTGATGAAAAAAAAAGTGATTAAAATAATAAACATAAGGACCCTAGGTTTTGGCTAAGACATTTTTTGGTATTAAAAATATTCGATTATTTTATTGAGGCTAGATTGAATTATTTGAGAAGGATAGGAAAATAAAATATTAGGAAACAACTAAGGAGGGTCTTGGCCCAACCCTAGTGGGGGAGGGCTGAGCACCCCTAAGTATATGTAAGGCCCATTGTGTGCTTTTAGATGGAAAAGAAGTAGAATTCTATGGTATTTGACTTGTGAAAGAGTATGACACTTAGTACACGTGTGTTCGTCTCACGTTTCACACGTTAAGTGTTATGAGTTGCATGTGTCATGCATGAAGCAAGAAAATCATGTTTTGAGTCAAACATATTTTTAAAAGAAAAGAAATTAAAATTTTATAAGAATCTCAAAGGCTAGGACGAGGTAGTGCCACAGTGGAACTCCCTGTTCACTCAAGAGTGATTAAAGTCGAGTGAAAGCCTCTAGGTCGACGAAGAACAGTCGGCGGACCATGTATGGCTTAAGAAGGTGTCCGGAGTGTGGTCCCATCTAAAGCTATTGGGTGCCCAAATGGCGGTGTTGGCTTTTGCCTTACTATATAAGAAGTTTGTAGTCGCTTGGTGAGTGATCAATTACTGAGCGATGAAGAGCAAAAAGTCACGAAACATTTTCACTTAGGCTTGAGTGGTCGCTAGGTAATACGGTAACTAGCGGGGAACAAATGGTGCTTAGGGGAACCGTGAGGTGTCCAATAAAAATAAGTAATGATGAAAAGAAAGGCTTTCGAGTCTAAGATATGATATGATAAGTAAGTAGTATCTAAGATAAGAAAAGATGAAAAGTGTTTGAAAATGATGAGTTTTGAAAAGATGTTTCAAGTATTTTGTCACATGAAAGAAGTTAAAGAAAAACAAGTTGAAGAAAGTGACATGAGCATGAGCATGTGCAAAAATAAAGTCATGAATCCCATAATGCATGATGCACATATGATTGTTTGTTATTCGCTTAACTGTATACTTGAAATGCTATTGTTGAAATATTAATGTACTTACTGAGATTTCTCCCGAAATCTCACTCTCCCTTTTTATATCTTTACCATCGCTCATCCTTTCGGGACGATAGAAGTAGTTGCAGATGATGACGGACCAACCGAGTATGATTCTCGGGATGACACCTCGGACCCCCAAGGGGCCGACTAAGTCCACTATCGTCGAGCCGGTGACTCATGGCTTGTTAGGTCGATGAGCGGCGGAGTCACTGCCAATGGTGACGTACTTTTTGGTAGACCTACGCCCTACAAGGTGTTGCTTGGTCCTAGGAGTAGACGAGTCCCTCCACTTGGGACGCCTGTATGAGTCATCTTCTGGGATGAGTTGTGATGTAGGGCCTAACTTGAATCTAGACCGTCTTTGTTATGGCCCTGATTTCAAGGAGGTAAAAAAAGAGCCCTTGTATTAGAAAGGGAGGGCAATGGGAATCGCCTACGCTACTTTTGTATCTACTCGTTTATATTTTGAGAGTTTTTCCGCTGTTTTGGGAAAACGCACTTTTTTGAAACCATATACATTGGTAATATTGACTCTAGATGTGTATGAAGTTTATTTTGAGTTTGAAATTATGTTAAGCATGTGATGCGCGGCAAGTCATAAATGCCTTGCCTTAAATAATTTTTATTTGGCTTGACCTTTTCCGCTGCGAGTTTACTATTCACTGTCTTTATTTTAGCACGCTTTGCTTTGTTTGTATTATGAACGAGGGGTGAGCTTTCGTGTGATGATCATCCCTGACGTCTCAGTTTACGTGCGATCCCAAGCGTAAGCAGGGGCGTCGACACAGATGATTTCCATAACAGCATTTTCTTTTTCCTTCTTTCGTAGTTCATAAGTGAAAACGCAAACCTAGAGTTCCACATAGCTAGTTAGCCACCTGGGCATTTAAGCGGGGTTATTTTCCTATTCTTACACTTCCCATTTTTTTCCTTGTACGTAAGAATTATTCATCTAAACATTTTGGTTTCACCAGTTGAATGCCAATTTACTTTGGCTTGGGATATCTGCTTTTGCAGAATTTCTGGTTCAACAATGTTCATGGATAGAAGGTCAGTGATGCATTGAACTCTTGAAGAGCTCAAGGCACGTCCCTTTCAGCTCTACCCACGCAGAAGAAGACCCACTCAGATCTCTTCCTCTCTTTTAGATTGGCAATGTATTCCCGCAGAACTCAAGCCACGTCTATTATATGTTGAATCATCCTTAAAAAATCCTCGTTCATGTTTTTCATCGAACAACTTAGGTGCCTCATTTAGGTTGTATATATTGATGATAGATTTTGTAAAAATAAACTGAGATAAACAATCCATGAGGTAAACATGGAAGAGAAATGGTAAAGATAGATGAAAGGCACAAAAAAATCTTCAAACACAACAACCCATTGGACTGAGATGGAGTAGTGAGTTACATGTCTTTGAGAAGATCAACTCAAACAACTCATTACAGCAACCCTGGTCAAAAACGCACCTCTTTCTCATAAATCTTCAAAAAATGTAATGGGGTTTGCATGGAAGGAGAAGGAGAAGAGAATGGGAGAAGAGAAAATGGGATAAGTAGAAGGGGAGAAGGAAACTGAAATTCCTTTGGGAGTGAAATACAAAATGCACCGTTTGATAAAGAAAAAAAAAAGGTTTGTAAAACTATTCAAGCAACTTGTTTGAATTAATCCAAACGGTGCATTTTATTCCACGTAAGAAGTGCTCTGCGGGGGATAGCCTGCATCTAGAATTTCTCTTAAAAGAATAATGATACAGTCAATTGAAGAATCTTGCCTTAATGGCATGAATTAAAACAAACATATACTTTAAAAGACCCAACTCCCAAAAATATTTTGGACATAATCAAATTGATTTTCTAATTATTTTTGTTGTAGAGACAATGCTTCTGTATTGAGGTAGGATAGGTGAGTTTTGGTGGTTTTGTATTGGCCAGAGTTTTCTGGCTTATGGTGTGTTGGGTTCAGCATATGGATTCTCTCGACAAAAATAATAAAGCCTGCAGACTTCTTTTGTTTAAGAATAGAAACAGGTTTAGGTTTAGCAACTGGTGCATATTTTTAAGCCAATAGGTCAAAGGCCTTCTAAAGCTTGAGATTGATATTGCTAATTAAGCAGGATTGCCTTTTCTAAGCCCATGCATTTCTTTTACAACCTATCAGGCATGAATTTTATAGGCCCATTTGAGTACTTATGTTTTTGTGCTACTTTAATATTTCCAAAAACTGGGAAATATATTGTTCACAATTATGGATAAATCCTTATGTCATTTGCTTGCATAGTGGTGTATATCCTCAGCCATTAATTGTGATATCACAAAATGCTTTGAAAGTTGGCTTGCTCATGTTGCATGCAAATCAACATCAACTTGTGAAATTAAGATATCATTAACTTGTGGAATGAATGAGCTAATTTATTGATTCTTGACATCATTTGACTAGGATACTCATGTCTCATGTTCAGAGTATAAAAGTAAAAGTAGTACTTTTCTGTAGTGTTAGGACACTAGTTTATATATATAGAGTACCTAATTGCATGCAACATTAATCATTAAATTGATATGTTTGTTTAATGGATCATATTGGTAAATATGCCAAAAAGACTAAAGAATAATTAATTAGAAGCTAACTAACCATGCATATTCATGAATCGAGTAGTACTGTGAGAGTGTGCATTCAAATTACTCATTCTGAAAACGAAGGAAAGAATTCGAATTACTTATTCAAATTATGCAGTATAGAATATTACCTTCTCCTTTAAGACCCGATGAACTATTTACGCCTTGTCGTTTGATTAGTATTGAGCCTCTTTCTGTTCTCCCGATTTTGGCTTGATTGTTTCAGCCAATAACAACCACTGTTACGTAGGTTCACTCAGACACAATGCCAATCCCCACAAGTAGACATATATCAGTTATACGACTAATAAAAAACACAACCATCATACCTTTAAGGCCTCAAATCCCCATTGACCACATAGCTTTACCTATACAAAATTGTTGACAAATTGGTTCCAGACGCCAACTCTTCTTCATGGCTACCATAAGTCTAGTACTTCTTGTGCAACTCATGGTGGAAGGTGTGAATCTCTTTCGCAGCTGTTTTGATACTGCCAATCGATGATTATCCAGTTTTCAATCTAATTCAAAGTCATCCTACATATATAAAAACGTAAAATATTATACCAGTTTCCATTATAATAAATACACTTTTAAATTTATAACGAAGGAAAATGAAGTCTTACCCGAACTCGTTCAATCAGCTCATCCTTCGCCAACTTGGGTACATCATTTTATCTAGCATAACTCATGTCCAAATGATGTTTTACTATCAGCTCATAAACATTGACATCTTATTGTAACAAGATGCGGTTTCCTCATCATTAATCTACAAGTGGATTTTTTTGTACTTTTGCAATTTTTGAAACTCAGTGCACGTGGCGAGCCCACGACCACATTTAGTAAGAACCTAGTTGACATCTGGCACCATTGTCGCGTCCATTTCTGTACTAGACATGACATGAACAAGTGAACATAATTCCCAATATAACAAATTTTTGTCTATTGTTTAGAGATTACAATTAAACTCTTAAGCAATAACTATCTTTACTGATTTCATCTCTAGTAGACAGCGGCTGGGGTATTGGATTCACAGGTGAAGTTTGCGGTCATTGGATTGGATTCACAAGTGAAGTCTCCCAAATGTGGCTAGAATGTTGTGTCGAGTCATTCGAGCTGGTCTCAACAGCATCGAGCGAGGTATTGTATGTGTCGATGTGAACTCTGCATGGTCGGCGGTGACTGGATAAGTACAAATCAACCTGCCTAGTGTTGAACATAGTAGGTCTCCCTCTCCTATGGCTACTTCTTTCCATCATGTAACTTGCAAATAACTCATTACATTTGGCATAATCGTGTGTCAATGAAGGGTGGACATTCCCACCCAAAGCCAAATGCAAAATAGAAAAAATAATCAAATTTTAAATGTAAAAATTGGACAGACAACAATAGTGATTACAATACACTTATAGTTCTTTATTGAAAATACACTTCCATGATTTAAGTTAGTAGCTGATTCGACAAACTATAATGTAAATACAATTATTCCTGGAGACAAGTTCAGTAACAAATAATGGTAGTGACGCGCATCATGTCTTAGTGGCCCTACTAAATTTAACACTAATGATTGGTAGAAGTTTTCTTATAAACAATCCATTTAAGTGACACACCACCACAATAATTTTACCTTTTACATTACTTCAAGGACATATACTCTATGTTTTTTTGACTAATCGGGACTTATCATCATTTATGCCAATGCTAAAATCCATTTAGGCTTGTCTCAGCAACATCATTCAAGAAAAAGAAAAGCAACCAATAAATTGTCAAAATCTTGTACTTTAATACCACTAACACACCAACCAATTGTAGTAGCTGAAATCATACCTTTCTCGCAGTAGTCTGGAGCTATATAATTGCAAAATTACTATGCTTGTTGCCAG
Source organism: Platycarya longipes (assembly GCA_036559045.1). NCBI lineage: Eukaryota > Viridiplantae > Streptophyta > Magnoliopsida > Fagales > Juglandaceae > Platycarya > Platycarya longipes. The sequence continues at coordinate 18,468,778 of CM071793.1, read as the reverse complement.
CATTAAGGGAATAAAAACACTGGATTTCAATTACTATATTTGTTGCTAGTATTAAGGAAAGCATGAAAAAATTTACTCACAAGATGTTTAATTATTCTACATATCAATTGTATGTGTTTTGCTACTAACTAGATTTAGAATGGAAAGCAGAAAGTCAAACATGTGTTTCATGCAACATGAATGCAACAAAGAGCTTTAACCTCAACATATCATTTACTGTCAACCCATTATGCAATGAAGATGAAAAAAATCTTCTATGAGAAAACAAAGGCAAAATTACTTGCTATGTTCCAGAGTAGTTCATATGTTCCCAAACTAGTGCAAAGCTGTGTTATTGACTAGTAACATATAATCACGTAAAGAAAGTTGGCAAAAAAAGTCTTATTTAATTAAATTCCCCAACTGAGCCAGTTGTGATACATTGAACTTCTGAAAAGCATGTAGATTGTCTCGTGTGAAACTATATTAGACTGACTCACCAACTAAATATACATTTAGCCACAGTTACAAAACTATAGATTAATTTATCTGCCATAACTAAATTACAGCAAGCTTGTGTTCAATAAACCACAACCTTTTGTACATATGTGCATGTGTGCAGTATTTTCTGATCTTGGGTGATAGGAGTTAGGAGAGTAGATTGTATATGATAAAAAATAATTTTATGGTTGATCTAATACTATCCATTATAAATGTGAAATGATAATTTACTTGAAATGAGTTATGTGTACACCTTAATTAACCAAGTAGATGCACTCTATATTACAATGTTGAACAAAAAAAGTATTATTTTATTGCTTTAAAATTGATTGATCGATGGATTTCAACTCTATCAGATTTGCTTGTTTGGGTTTTCTCAATGTTGGTCTACAGATCCATAAATTAGCAATGCAGCTTGCTTTGTAGAAATTATAAGAATGCACCTTAGCCTTAGACTAAGGTGTTTAGAAGCAAAACAAGAAATGAAAGGATGGAGATTTTCTCGAATTCAACCCCCTCTTAGGTAGCCCCAAACTGCATGTCATTGTACTCTCACCTGCACCCTTATCCACATAACTAAAATTAATACCTCAGCATGCATCCCTAATTGTGAGAGGGACAAAAAAAGGTGTAGAGAAACCATTCTACTTTTTTGGTATCCATAAAAAAATAATGTAGAAAAACATACCTCTATTTTTTCGAGAAGTCTACCACACAAAAAAGTATAAACTTCGCGTAACACTTTCAGCAAGTACTATCCATTCCCTTGAACAGCTAGAATGGGTTTGGGGAATGAAGGGTGCTACAACTCGAGCAAATATAAAGGAAAATACCAGGTACGGCCAGCAGTGGATGAGACTATATATGGATTCTTTGTAGCAGGGTAGAACTTGAGGGATTTTGAAAATCATTTGGAAAGTTGAAGTTGAAGATGTTTTCTACTTTCTACTGTACTGAAAGGACCATATGGAGTTTTTATATGGAATTGTGTCCTTTCTCACTCTCGATGACAAACCCAAATGAGTTCTCCTAGCATGTTTACAAATTTCTTCAAATACATTAAGTATTTTTTGTAATCTCACACCCAAGTTGTCAAAATCTGCCAACGTCAATTTTGGTGTTGTTTGACTGAGGCCAAAATATGTGAGAATTAGTACTGGGTTTGTAGATAAACGGTCAGATGTAGTTAAATAGAATTTTATTAAGGGAGTACGATTAGTGTGGACATGGGAAACCTGAATTTGATTATTTTAGACCTTGTTTATACACAAATTCATAAGTCCTATTTCAATAATAAATTCGAAAATCTCCATCACTCATTTGACACTTCTTACCTGCCTTGGAAAAAAAAACCCCCTCTTATGGGAGAACCTTAAAGTTTGTCAATTTGCTTATGTGAATATACATTTCTACAACAAGCATCAGTTTAAAAACTATTGGCATTAGCTAACAAATTCTAAATAACATAGTCTATTAATAATCTCATTACCTTTGCCAACTTTTCTGCAGATGTTTTAAAAGCTACTATGCTATTATTTTCCCATATTTATTCATTTTGATAAAGTTGGTCGGCTTTTATACAACTCCTAAATTGCGAGCACACATTATACAACCATTTAAGCTTACTCTCTCATCAACGCAATATATATATATATATATATATTTAGCCTCAAATTTTGCAAAATAAATTTTTTTCTATGTAATAGGTTATCTTGTAATGCTGCTTGTGCTATAAATTGGACAAATTTGTGTAAATTTCTTGTTTAATTAATGGGCTACTTTGTTTAAATTTTGGATGTGATTTTACTGGCCATGCCTATTTGCTGGATTGGGGGTTTTAGTCCACAAGTTCATATGGACATCATCTAGTGATGTACATGGAATAAAGAAGATCTTCCATTGCTTCCTCTACAGTCCACCACAACAGCACTGCATCTTTGGAACATGTATGTCAACCTATTTGCTGCATTAACATCACATACAACAACTTGGAAGTTACTAAATTGTATGTTGTCCATATTTTAATTAGTGAACAAAGTGTGTCGGAAAAAGCTTGACATGAATTGGAGAAGTGAGCTATGGGTACAAACAATGCATGGATGCTAGAGAACTCTCACCCCTTGGAGCATACACCTGTGGAGAAAACCACAACAATTTTGTTTGCATGTTAAGACATGTATTGTCAAACCAATATCATCATATATATTCTATGGGTACATCTACAATTTAATTAAAGGAAAAGGGTGTGAGGAAATAAAAAGACATACCATTTTAGGGGGCTTTAACTAGGTTGTTCACAAACAAACATTAGCCTAGGTGAACAGTCTATTCTAATCCTGACTCCTCATCTGTGAACAGGTCTTCCTCATTGAAATATTCTCCATCTCCATAGGCATCTGCTGAACCAGACATAACGAGGGAATCTTCCATTCTAGCATTTGCTGAATGTATGCCAGGAATCTTCCATTCTAGCATCTGTTGAACGTATCAATTCTAATCCCATCATAGCCACTTTGCGTGCATCAATTTTCATAGACTTTAGATCAATCCTATTTAATGGAGTTGAGATAGGGACATCATCGCATTTCATGGGAAAGTAATATGATAATGTTTCAAATTCTTGATATGTATCATCGTTACTGTCTTGACCATCAAGGTCTTCCAATCCCCTCCTGCCTGTTGTAACGTCATATACATTCTTATTTATGAACTTCTACACAACATATCAATTTCCCTTTATTCTTAGATCTCTAATTTAAAAACACGAAGAAGCTTGGCATGCTAGGACAAATGGTTCGTCCTTATACCAAGTCTTGTCCTTGTTGATACTAGTTATATGATCATCTATTCGTACCCCCTATTTTTTATTACCAATATCAAACCAATCACAACTAAACAAGTAGACTCAACGACCTCCCATGTAATGTAACTCCAGGACATCAATGATAACACTATAGAAGTCGACACTATTAGACTAGTAGTCACCAATTACCAACATGCTTTTATCCTGCTCTGTATGTAACCTCTTCCCATTTATAACGCAAGCAGCATACGATGCAACCCAATTGTCATGACCACAAGCTAACACATATAGATCAGCATAGACATCAAATGGGTTGGTGGCTCACTGCTCTTGAACCTACACAATTTGATTATGTAGTAAGTGTAGACTCTAATAGGAAGTCGAACCCATATTTAATGAAAAAGTTATATATCTGTAATAGACAAACATCAAGCTAACTTACAAATTCATTGAACGTTGAGGTAAACTCTAGTTGATGCATTTGATCAATTGTTGCATAGTTGTTCACCTAACTTCTCTTGTAGTGCTCCCTGCACACAGAACACATGATAAATTCTACCAGATTAGTACTACTCATATGGGGCATGCATCAAAGTTTTGCTACTCAACACAAAAAAGCATAGAGTAGTGGGTTGAATCTAGTTTCTGCAAATGTATTAAGGATATTTTTGCCAAGTAGGGTCCAATCTCGGTGCAGTTGTTAAGCACGTACCAATTGTCAATGATAAAGAGTTTATCTTTTAATCTCTAATTAGAAGCTATACCCAACAAACGGTCTTTTTAATTAGAATTAAAAATCTATCAGTAGTTGGATCTTCCTATACATTCACATTGCGGTCCGGTCGGTTAAACCTTGCCTCAACATCATTGAGATACATGAGCAAAATGTTAGGCATTCAATGCGAATGTATGCTTCCGCAAGCAAACCCTTTAGTCGTGTTTTTTTTTTTGCATACTACTTGAATTTGTCCAAATCCCTCTCAAATAGGTACATCCATCTGTACCTTACTTGACCTCCAAGTATGGCCTCACATACTAAGTGGATAGTTAGGTGCACCATCATATTGAAAAATGAGGGAGGGAAGATCATCTCTAATTTGCATAGAATGCTTACAATGTCAGTTTCAAGCTACCATAAGTGAGGGACAACAAGTGTTCTTACATTTAACTCTCTAAAGAAAGTGCTTAGTTCTGTTAACGCTAAGGTAATATCACTCCTTAAGTACCCACTGACAGCAATAGATAGTAAGTGCTGCAAGAAAATATGACAGTCATGGCTTTTTAGCCCTGCGATCTTGCAATCATATATAGAAATACAATAGGAGATATTGGCTACGAAACCATTTGTAAATTTCACATTGGCCAGCCAAGAACAAAGTCTGTTTTGTTAATCTCTGTGTAACATGTAGAATGCATGAGGCATCCTAATTTTTACACCTTCTTGCGTCAAATGCAATTTCTTTTTGAACCCCAATAACTCCAGATCACGTCTAAAGTTTGTATTATCTTTCATTTTTTCAGGAAGGTTCATTAAAGTGTCAAAAATGTTATCAGATATATTCTTCTCAATATGTATCACATTTAAATTATGTTGGAGACTTAGTGATGACCAATAAGGTAACCTGAACAGTATGCTGTGCTTTGTCTAGTTCAACTTTTCAATAGTTCGTTGTTTCTTCCTAAGAGATTTTTTGAAAGTGACATCCCCTAGCATCTGTTGCTAGCATAAAAGATCTGCTCCTTCTAACACATTTGGTGGCATGCGATGATCTTCTTTACCATTAAAAAAATGTTTTTTTTTCTTCCTCCAAATATGGTTTTGCGAGAGGAAATGACTGTCCAATGAAACAGTGTTTCTGGCCATACTTCAACCAATTACAATCAGTATTGACATTACAGTATAGACATGCAAATTTTCCTTCTGTAGACCACCCAAAAAGATTCCTGTAGGATTTAAAGTCATTGATTGTCCACATTAAAGTGGCATGCAGTTTGAACATTTCCTTTATAGAGGCATTATACGTAATTACCCCATGTTCCTAGAGTTGAAGCAATTCATCGAGTAATCGCTGCAGATAAATATCAAAAATAATCAGGGATGTAAAAAAAAATCGTTCTTTCATGCATAGCTAGGGGGAAAATTATATGGGACAAGGATCATTGGTCATGTTGTTGAAGGAATTGAGGCCGTCACTCACCAAACCAAGCCTAACATTGTGAGCATCGTTAGTGAACCAAGTATGGGATTCATCAAATAACTTTCAATACGCAAGTTGGCAGGATGACGCATGTTTTTATCATCTGGCACTCGTTAATCTCTATGTCATCTCATTTTAGTTGCTATCTTTGTAGATAGGAAAAATTGTTGTAATCATGGCTTTAAAGAAAAATGCCGCAACAACTTCTGAAGGGTCACCCATGTCCCATTTGTAGTTGACATCCATCTAGAGGCCTTACATATAGGGCATGAATTCAATGATGAATTTTCCTTCTAGAATAAGATGCAGTCATTAGGGCATACATGAATTTTGTTGTACTTGAAGCCTAAACCTCGCTCCAATGAACAAGCATCTTTATATGAGTTCAACAATTTAGCACCCAAAGAAGTAGACTTCAACAAGGTCAGAAGCATATGAAACAACTTAATTGACTAACCACCAATAATTTTTATGTGTAACAACTTGACAATAAACGATAGTTTTGAGTAATTTGTGCAACCTTGGAAAAGTTGACATATGGAATCCTCAAATAGTTGGTCAAACAATGACATTGGTACTAATACAGGAACTAATTCTCGATTTGGCAATGAAGTGTTGCTTTAGGGAACCTCGATATTTGTCCCCGCCTGTATGTTTTCTAAAATATCTTCCATATCATCAATGAAATCGTCTTCATCCCCACACAACCATCTTCATTGTCCATGTTGAAATTTTGGATTTCCTCCTCACCATGGAAAATCCATTGCGTGTAGGTTAGAGTGATCCCATTTAGGAACAAGTGACTCTCTACTGTAAATATAGGGAAGAAGAGATTATTACTATATATACGGTATGAACACCGAATGCGATCACTTCCCCTAGCATGGTTTCTAGCCATCTCAAGAAAATTGGCAACGCCTTCAGTGTAAATAGGTGATTGAAGTCTTAAGCCCTCACTCATCCAACTTTTGTCCATCTATGGGATACAACATTATTAGTTAATACTCAAATATTATTAAAACGAGGTCAATCTAAATGAGAATATAACCCCTATAGGCATCTACATGTAGAAATTTAGCTCCAAAAAGAAAGCTAAAAAGGGTGGATAAAACTTATAGTCTGTGCAAAACTGTGTGGATAGATAACACTAGCGATAGCTGGTGCTATAAATGTAGGTGCACTCATTGAGATGGTGGTGAAAGTTGAGCAGGAGATCTGTGCAAAATGCTGAGAGAGATCCATAAAAAAATGAATCGCAAAACGGGTCAAAAGAAGAGAAACATAGGATAATTAAAAACTGACATGGTTATCCAAATATATAGCATATATGATGAGAATATAAAATGTCATATTTTTATCCCTTAATATATAATCCTTTATATTTATTTGATATCTAAATGTACTCATTATTCTTATATTTTAATTTAGGATGCAAATGAAGGCGTTAAATGCAAAACGAAGCTAATTGAGTGATTTTGGACAATTTCAACATGACTTTGTAATCTAGCCATAACTCTCTCATAAGAGCTCCGATTTAGATGATTTAAAATGATATGGAACTCGAAGAAAGAGATATACAACTCTTATGTTTTGAGTTTTGCAAGATACTCGACACACCAAAGTCGAAATCTGGATCGAAGTCAACCCACCTGCACTGTTGACGTTTTGTTTCAAAATGCTGAACAAAAAGAAATATGAAGATGTGAAACTATTTCAAAGTTTAAATTCAAATTCAAAAAGAAGTCTATCAAGGAAGGATAATTTAAAATTTAAATGAAGTCTATCTTATCCAAATCCTAGCTAGAGAACTAGTGAAAGGAGGAAACTTATATATAAGTAGTTTTGAAGGGGAGCACGACCATAACCCATTTTCTTCCTCTTTTTCTACTTTTCCTTTTAGTTTTCATCATGGCCCTGCATGGCTAAACTCTTATAATTGGTTGGCTGAAATTGAAACCTCGAAATTGATAAAACTGTGAGATCTAATGCGTTTTTATTGTTCAATTTATGTTTTGAGTATCGAATGTTCTTCTGTGTCTATTTTTATGATTATATCGTTTAATTACTAGAAGGCTTACTAGTTTATTATTCTTTGTAATCTATTACTGAATTAGATATCAAATCCATAATTGTTTGATCCCTCTAATCTATGAAGCAATTAAGATTTAATGATCTGCTGCATCAAAAATTATTAGATCTTAAGAAGAACACTCGACTAAATTAAATACGACCGCTTATGCTTATATTGTTTAGTTTCATCGATCTCTCTAATTCTTAAAACTGCTATTAGATTAAATCCTTAACACCTGTCTTGGGTTGTTTAGTAGTTAGGGTTAATTAGAACACTTATTTTCTAATTAACTATGACTAATTAGAGATAGGAAAATAGTTCCAACGGTGAATATTCAAAATATTAATTGATATATATTTGCATCGATGATCAGTTGTAAAATTTCAATGGTGGATTGTTATTTTGGAATATAATTTATACATATATAATTGATTTATCTACATATAGATTATTTCGAAATGTTATTGGTATTGAAATATTCCGTTCTAATATTTTAACCAAAATTATTACCAAAACGATATTCAAAACTTTGCCTATAAAATTGACTCCTGCTAATTATAAGTTATAATCTGTTCCATCATGGTTATGTCATGAATGGCAATATATGCTGAGTTCCCATTCATTACATTTTTTAAGATATAAATATATAAATAATTTATTTATTTATATTGGCTTAAATTTTGGAGACAAGTGGCGATTTTATTATATGGTATCAGAGCATATATCATGAGTTTGAAGTTTGAATTCTGAATTTATACTCAAATCTATTTAATTAAATATTTTATGTATTAGACTATTTATTAAAGGAGAGTCTAACTCACAAATGATAAAAATATTAAAATAAAAAATAAAAAATAAAATCTAACTCTTAAACTTTAAAAATAAGTAATAATTTCACGTGGGCATACATCGATACGTTCATTTGGAATGTAGTATATGCGTAGATATATGGTTTCATTCGTGGTAAAACGACATGCGTCATGTGCAGAAACACGGCATCGACATGCGTGGCAGTTTCACCGTTACATCAAGATCATCATCGTCATGGCCGCGGTCTACAGTACTCCACACCGAACAAATATTTAGTTTCATGCATTTGACTGCGTGATCGTTGGAGTTTTACCAATTTGTAATCATTTGTATTATGGGTGTGAACCAATGAATTCCACTTTTGGTTGGCAGTCTTCGTTAATGGATATTTAATGCGTAATTAATCAAAATGTATATAGCTAGCTAGCATTTACAACTATATATGAATATTTATAATTTTAATATATATTTATATGTATATAATATGGCGTGAATGGCTGGGATTGTACTGTACTAGCTAGTGATTGACAATTATAGAAGATGGCGGGTCCTAGTGTTAAATCTTGTGTTTAAGCTTATATGCATGTATAGAGGCATACAGCTCCTCAGTCCAATCTGCTGAGGTGTTTGGGTCCCTCTTCATGGATGGTGATCGAGCGCTAGCAATGAAATCTATTATTGTTTTAAATTTTGATCAGCCTAAAGTTCATGCATGCATATATTAAACAAGGTTGTCTAGAATGATATTTCGGGCTAAAGAATTGAGATTTTTTGTGATTTTTTTAACTCAAATATTTTGTACAATTCATATATATAACATATGTATATTATATGGGGTGCGATTGGTAGTCGTCAATGTCCTGCTACACATCTGCACATCTACACATCCCTCTTACATACATTTTATTATTATTATTTTATTTTCCTTCAAACAGCTGGTGAGCTGTGCCGGTTATTCCCTTTCATTTGTGATATTATATATATATAATATTTGTATCATTCACAAGCACCAAACTCTAGAGATTGTAAAATGAATATTCAAAAGAGAAAATATTCAAAATTTCTAGATAGCTAATTTATTGCACTCTAAAAAGCTAATGCTGTCTTTACCCTGACGGTATGCAAATGACATGTCTGTAAAAAAAATCCTACCCATCATTTTACATACCGTATGTCATTTTTTTTCTCTACCAAATATTTTTTTTTTTACTTATAAATAGTAATTTTTTAAAAAATTTTAAATTTGGAGAGTTTTAAAAATTTACTATTTATAAGTGAAAAAAAATTTATTTTTTTCTTTTTTTTTATTATTAATTAAATATGACTAAATTTTTTTAAAAAATATATAAAGTTGTATTTTTTTTAAAAAAAATTAACAAAATTATTGCTAATGTTGATATTTAATTTTAAAAACAGTGAATACTGTTTACTTGGAAGATAAGGCAGAAATAGAGAGAGAGAGAGAGAGAGAGAGAGAGGCTTTGCCAGCTGGTTGGAAGGACATAGACATGAGGGAACATAAATGATAAGTTATTGATCACTGATTGCGACCCTTAGCTGCTTGTACAGTGGACGATTTTAAAGTTGAAATGCATGGGGTCATGCACATCCAATCTATATGATCTACTTCAATTAATGTGAATACTCTACTTTCACCTTTTCATTTAATTCGTTGGTATTTCTGTCCTGCCTTATTCAATGTTTAGCTTGTTTTGGAAACACACATATCTGACCTTTTTCTGAATGTGCACATCCAACTCGAAAAAGTTGGGTTTGTTTAGATATCTAGATTAAAGGAAAATGAAACAGCTACGCCTTTATTACTTAGTTTAATACATAACTCAAAATGATCATTTTGGATAGTATGTCATGTTTCTTTACGGCCTAGTGTTGGGTTAAAACACTCAATTGTGCATATTTTTGGAAGGTGGTAAATAGAGATGAGAACACAACACGAAATTAACAAGTTTGAGTTTGAAATTAACGAGTTCATGTCAAAATAGGTTGACATGTTAGAACATTACATATAAACGAATCATTAATGGTCAACCCATTTAACTTGTTAGTGATCACCACTTAAGATTTTCCTAAAAACTACACTTAGATCATCTTTAAACCTAAAAAGAAAAATACCCTAAAAACATAACTGTAATATTAGATTTTAATTGATTGGATTTTAGTATTCATTTTATTATATTTTGAAATCTAAAAAACATTAATATCTTTTTCATTAGTAGTTAGATCTATATTTTTAGAACATATTATAATTTGAACTTTTATGTGAAATTATATTAATTAGGTCAAATATATTATTTGGATTAGTTCAATCTATTTATATAAAACTAGTTGAAACATGTTAAAACGGATAGGACTGTGTCGACACAACTCTAAGTAATTCATAACATGTCAAAATGAGTCGTGTCATGTCAATCTATTATTTTAATAAACTGTGTTAGAATTTGAAAGTTTGACATATTTGGCTTAACAGGTTGTAGTTGGATTAATTTATATAATATAATATATATGACTTGATATAATACGAATACAATCTATTAACACGATTTTCCAACCCTTTGTAAAAAGCATAAAGAAGATGATGGCACTACACCATATTTGCTTTTGTGCAGTGGGAGTATGCACCAAAAAAAGTCAGTTTCCTGTCACAATAAGTTTTTTTATGGCGAGAACCTATCACTGCAATTTTGTCGATAATAAATTTTTTTTGAACAAGGGTTTTTTTGCTGTAAAATGTGAATCAGTCACAATAACCTACTATTTGCAGCAAAACTATTTCACAGCAAAAAGTTAAATTTTTTACCACAATTAATATCTCATCTCCCATTATGCTTAAGGGGTCGCCTCTCATGGGTATCAAATCGGTAAGAAATTATAAGAAGCATAGAGTATTTTGCATATAATGCTCTCAAAACATATAAATTATTAATACAGATACAAGGTATATATACAGTAGCCACAAGCATAAGAGCTTGTAATTATTAGGCTTGTAATTCCAATAAGTGAAGAAAAATTGTAGCTAGTCTATGGAGGTAAATCAATGACTGTATCCCCATGCATAAGATACCATAACTATTAGGACTGTAACTACAACAAGTGAAGAGAAATTCATGTAGCTAATGATCTATAATGGAGGAAAATTAATGACAACCTTAGAGTGAATAATTGAGTCCATCTTGTATATATAATGCTCATTATGCTCCTTTGGAAGAGCCTTTCTGTTGCGTATCATTACTGACTAATATGGTAATTACTGGATCATAAGCTGGACTAGTATTGACCACAGTGACTAGTAGCTTGATTAAAGTGCAACTGGAGCTATCAAATGGTAACAAGATATGCTTGGGCTTGTTTTTGAGATCTAAGGCGCACGAGCAACCAATACAAGGTGATCTTTTGAGTAAAAACTAATGATATATTTAATATTTAAAAACTCCTGATTGTTTAGATACAAAACTACTAATCAAGCTGTCTTTGTATTTAGGCTTTCAAGCATATACCATTTTAAATAGAAAATATGACATTTATTAAATATGTTAACGTTGTGTTTCATATGCCTTTAAGTCAAGAATCAGCCGTTAGGATCTTCGGACTTTCATCTACACACAATAAGGAAACTCGGAGGAAAGGGAGTCTCCTTAGTAATTTGTAAACTTAAGAGAGTTCAAATAGAGTTCTTTGTACTTGAGAATTGTTTTTTATACTATGATTCTAGATGGGACATGTGTCTGTCCTCATGGGATCCATGTCCTTTCAACAGTTTACTTTAGTCAGGGACCTTTAATCCAGCATGGCTTTTGGGACGACATCATTAATGTGACATGCATTTTAGGGAGGGGCACCATAAATTTGGCATGGTTTCCTTGATTGCTTTACTTTGCATACACTCGTAGTAGTTTGTCCATGTATGCTATTAGGAGATCAATGACTCTTTATTTCCCGCTCATCTCCTCCAAAGGAGTACCAAGGCGGCGAATCTCTTCTTCTCTATACTATATGCTCTCCTATGTGAGAGGGTCACATCATGGACATGCTTCGCTCACAAACTAGGCTTTCTCGTGGACCTACTATATAGGTTGATGGGAGAAAATCCCTTTAGACTTATCCTGTCAATTTCTATCAGACTAATTCGATAGAAATTCCTTTTTGCCTTTGATTTTATGTCTTTGGTCTCCCCATTGTCATGGCCGAGGAGATCCTCCCCAAGTATCAAGTTCAAGGCTCTGGATTAGATTTATCTGGCTTTTTATATTTAGCAACGTCAGGCGATGTTTTCTGTTCCAACCTTATTGGCGCATTTTCTAACGATTGGATCTGTACTTGTTGGCATCCTTTCAGTCCCCTTAACATTGATAGTGTTAAGCGGCTTTTTTTTCTTTACATCGCACCACGTTGTGCATCCCATGGGATTTGAAACCTTTCATATCCCCCCTGTCTGACATGTTGGTACAGAAAACCAACCATTGCTTCCCTCCTATATAAATGTGGTTTTGTCGTCGTTACTTCCTTTACCACACCTTCGTCTTCTTGCATTCTAACTTCCTCACTCACCTTGCTTAAACTCTTTTTCTCCTTTTCATTCTTCTTAATAACTTTCTCAATGGCTCCCAAGAAGGCCATTTAAATTAAGATTCCTGAAGAATTGGACCCACCCAAGGTTTCACTGCTAGCCAATTCTTCATCGATTGCAACTGGCATTCAAATGCCAATTTGGGGTCCTTGTCGTTCTTGGATGTACCTTTCACGCTCTAGAGAAAGTAGATCTCGAGTCTCTTAGGCCATGTCGTTCTTGGATTGTGTAGTTAAGAGCGATGGTTAGGCTTCAAGGGTTTCCATCTTTCCTAACATGTTCTTGTGCAGACTGAGGTTACCTTTCACTCGTCCAATTCGAGACTTGCTAGATCGTCACGAACTGGCTCCCTCTCAACCCCACCCGAATGCTTGGATGATATTGATATGTTGATGCATCCTATTGCAACTGGCCTTGTTGGAGTAGAATCAGGAGTACACAGACCTTACCGACTATAAGTTTCTCCTCACTTAAAACATTATAAAACGTGAATGGAACATCTATAGCTTCAAGGCGATGGGAATGACTAAACTTCTAAATTCTTCTTTGTGTCTGTGGATGGGAGTTTCTAGTCGGAAAAGTGAACCACCATGAGTTCCCTATCCAGGCCATATGGATGGTGGCCCTTAATGAAAAGGTTGTACGGCTAACAACCTTTCTCAAAGAGTCATGGCGCATCGCTTTGGTGAAGAACCACCCAGTTGATGTTTTCTCGAAGGTTCTCGTTAGGGAAGAGAACGAAAGGGCATTTTTGTCTCTCCTTGATCACATTGTTTTTTACGACCGAGTGACACTTGTCCTACCCAAAGCTACTCTGGCTCGAAAATGCTCTTCGAGTCCTCCTCTCACAAGCAAGGGGAAGAAAACCTGTTGGAGGATGTTGGGAAAGTCATCAGGCCTCCTTCCCAACCTCGATCCCCTCAAGACTAGTCCTCGGCAATGGTTGAGGCTCAACGTCCCCTCGTCCTGAACGGTCGCTCCATCTCCACTTACGTTGGAAACGGGGGCCCCTTCGGTCGTGGTCCCTATGACACCTACTAGCCCATGTAGGTTATCCTGAGAAAGGGATGATCTACTCACTATAAACTTCTATAGGGATCTCTTGGAACCTGATCCTTAGTAGGTTACCTTGGTACAGCCCCTTCAACTGGAATATGGAGGTGATTCCCTCCTTTTCATCCATTCTGCATTCAGCCATTGGAGGCCAAGCCCTCAAAGATGAGGTTGAGGATTGCTTGCAGGTCCCTAACCTAGGCGCGGAGAAGATGCTTTCCCCTGAATCCCCTTTTGTGTAGCCATCCAACGAAGGCCTTGACTCTGTAGCCTTTGTTGTTGAGACCAAGGTGGTCCCAACCACAAAGTCCTTCGATAAAGCTTCATAGGGAATGAAAAGAACCCAAGTCAACCGAGGCTCAAACTTTGCCATCAAATTGATAACTGCTTCTCATTCCCCTGCACTTGTAGCAGAGTCACCCATTGCTAAGATTGAGTTGAACGTGGAGGTGGGGCTGAGGGAGAAAGTTCCCAAAGCTCCCACGAGAGACAAAAGCCTCAAATTCTTGGTGAGGGCATGTCTACTATTGTCGAGGGTCATATTTGCTTACCGCCCTCCACTAGTCCTCTGAAGGGGTCCACAGATGCAGTCGGGGATGCAGAGGTTGACACATGTCCAACCCAAAAAGAAGGCCTTGTGGAAGTCATTCCCTACTAGCTTGATCAGAGCTGAGAAAAGCTCGAGCAGAATCCCTTGGGCGGCTGGCCAAATCTTTGATGGGATCCTTCTTTGAGATCTCTTACACTTGTTTGGCATTATTCTTTCCTTTGGTAGATTAAGGTATCATTTACTGACTATATTTGTGTTTGCTTTTGTTGGTGACAGAATACATCTCAACTGGCAGCTTTTATTGTGGATGGCCAGAAAGCCTTCGAGGGTATAATCAAGTTGTTTGCTCTTTGGCCGACAAGCCTTGCAATGTGCCAAAGAAAGAGAGATAGAAAGGAGAATGAGCGTGTAGAGGTGGAGTTTGCGAAGGCCCAACTTGCTCATAAAAAGAACAAGGGATAGGTTAAGCAGCTTCATCGTCGGGGGAAGGCATTAAAGGTCGAGCTTAAAATGGCCAAGGAGTAGGTTGTGTTGGCTTCCAATGACGTCTTGACTATTGTGGCTGTGAGGAGTTCAGCCGAGGGGACGATTGATGATTTGATTATGAACCTGGCAACTCTTAAGGAGTCATTGGGCCAATTGCTTGAGCAGTTAGAGAAAGATCTACAGTCTCTTTCTGAAGCCTTGAAGGGGTAGGAAGATTATCTAATGGTCGGCCTAGCTTTTATTGAGAAGGAAAAGAGGAAGGCTGATTAAGCATTTAAAGAGTTAAAAAGGGCCACAAAATGTCTATGCACCCAAAAGGTGATTATTGATGATCTGTAGAGTGACCTATCCTGAGTCCAAAATGTGGTCCCTTGTCTAAATAGGCAGGTGAGGTCGGTTGCATTTGCCTACAGTCAGGGTTGGTTGTACAGGTACATCGAAGGCTTAAAAAGGATACAAGATCACATTCTAGATAATCCTCAAGCAAACTTAAGGGCCCTCGAGGGGCAATTAAGAGCCCTCGACCCCACCAAGCTTCCTCTAGACTTCGACGCTCTTGAATATAGTTGCTCCTTAGGTAGAGATATTGTGACAAGGCAACAAGGAGATGGGTAGAACAGAAAGGGTAAATTGAAGGCTGTCGTGGGCTTAAGTTGGATGGGCTTGTGGTGAGTTGAAGGAATGAGAAGCTATAGGGTTATTAATCAAGACAAGCTAGACCATGGGATTGGCAACGGCCAAAACTATATTTAGTCTTTATTTCTGTTTTAGTTAAGTAGACATTGTGAGGGCCAAAGGCCCAATTATAGTGAGGATCCTACAGTAATTTACATTTCATAGTATATCAGTCCTATAAAGGTGAAAAGACCTATTATTTGGAATATTCTACTATTCACTATCCCTGTAGAGGTGCTTTCCCTTGAAGAAAGTGTTTCCATGTTAATTAGTGAGGAAATACATTTTATCACTTTCACATTCGTACTTTACTATATTTAGCCATTACAAGTGGTATCTTAGAGCCTAGATTATGTCCCTTTGGTATTCCATGGCAAAAGGAACTCATCTAAGGACCTTCAGGAAGGATTCACCTCCTTCAAGAAGACCATTGAATCACACATAAAAAATATAGAAGTACAATTTAGCACCATTGATATTGAGCTCCTAGATGTGAAGAGGTAGATGGAGTCCATGATGCAAAAGTTCTCCTCCTTGGCCACAGATCTGCAAAGAGGAAATGTGGATAAGTCAAGAAGTACTAGCAACAATGGGAAAAATATTGGTCAATAATAGCTCATACCTCATACTGGATAGATTAAATACAGATCTGTGAGATTAGAGTTTCCAATATTTGATGGTGATGATTCACACGACTGACTTTACAAAATAAACTAGTTTTTTATATTCCACAACATCGCTTGAGATCAATGTCATTTCACATGACTGGAAAAGCACTGGTGTGATTTCAAGAGCTTGATGAGTCAGGATTGTTGACTGTGAGTGAGGAGTTTGTAAATGCTCTATTAATTAGATTTGACACTAGTAATTATGATGATCTTATTGAACATCTTACCAGGTTAAGACAAGTAGGCACAATGGAAGAATATAAGTTTGCCTTTGAGGTACTCTCTAACAGGTTGAGGGGTTTACCTGAGAATTATAAACTGAGTTGTTTTCTTAGTGGCTTGAGAGATAACATCAGTTTGACTGTGAGAATGTTTCACCCAAGCAATTTAATTATAGCCTATGGTCTTGTCAAAATCCAAGAAGAAAGATGTATCCCTCATAAAAAGCCAAACGCACATTAAACCTTTTTCCACTACATTGAACCAGCAACCATTAAATTCCAACCACAACCAAACCACACTACCACAAAACCCAATAACTCCCACAATAAATTTGTAGTATCTATTCATAAATAAGTCAAAATCCATTAAAGTAAGGAGTGAAAAGGGATTGTGCTACCATTGTTACTCAAAATGGCATCCTAGGGATAGATGCCATAGCCCTAAATTATACCTGATTGAAAAAGTGGAGGATGAGGGTGAGAAACCACAAGAAGACAATGATTAGTTTGTTGACCAACTTGAAGGAGTGGGCCTGCTCAATGCTGAAAAAACCCCAAAAATTTCCTTACATGCTATCATTGGATCCATGAGTCCTAAAACTATGAGAGTCAAAGAAAGAATTGGCAATTAGTGGGTTATTATCCTTATTGATTCGGGAAGCACCCATAACTTCTTAGATCTAGCAGTGCTTTCTTGAGTTCCCATACCATGGTGGACGAGGAAAAATTTAGATTTAAGGTAGTAATGGGGAGTTAGTGGACAATGAGGGTCAAGTGAAAGAAGTGAATGCTTCCCTTCAGAGGCAAGTTTTATGGTGGATATGTATGTCCTAGTTCTTGTTGGCTGTGACATGGTGCTTGGATACAATGGTTGCAAGGGTTAGGGCCAATACTATGGAAATTTAAAGAATTGGCAATGTAGCTTACTTGGAAATTTAAAATTAAAAGCGCTCATGGATAACACCTGGATCGAAGAGGGTCTTATTTACAAGTATAATAGAATGAAAACAAAGAATAATTCTTCTTGCAGTCCACCAATGTGGACTGCAATGCATGCTTAAATGAAACGGTCATGTTTCACATTTGAATACATAAACAAATTAAATAACTTAATTTAAAATGTTTGCAAATATTAATTCCTCTGTCGTGTCGCCCTTTTTGGTTTTTGTTTGTAACTTCTCTATTGTAGGTTGTTTCCTTTTCGATGGGGCCTCCCTTTTCATCTAACACGAGAACTTAGCACTTTATTTGAACTTCCAGTTTTGGCATCAATGGAAGTATAAGTACTTGTAACTATGTCATAGGGTTTTGATTTAGTGTAAATTTCATTCATTGCCTATAACTTCTGTGTCATGTCTATAAAATTATCTTTTACTTTCAGTTGTATTTGTAGCTACTTGGTAACATAGTTTTATCAAACTAGAGTATCTACTAGCCGCTAGTTTACCACTCAAGTCATCTTAACCGCTTCGAGTCAAACCATATATACATTTAATGTCCTTCCTCCACCTATCCATAAAGTACTTTTGCAACAACTCTCAAACGAAAATCGAAGAATGTACCAACATAAAATTCCTCTCATCTCAAATAGTCCACACATGCACTTTGCCTCTCACTCTTCCTCATTGAAGTATGCATGCACAGTTGATCGTTTGATATAGTCTTCAACTTTCCTCTAGTCATTTATCTGATTATGTTGTAATCGTCCCTCCGTTCTTATGAAAACACAATCAGAATAGATAATCCACATTACTTCTGCATGCACTTTCATAAATTTAGAATTCACGTATACTTTTTAAAATTTCTTCACCATGGGCAAATGGGATATACATGGGATTGTGCAATTGAATGAGTGAAAGTCTACTACCATTTCACTCTCTACTTTCTTCCTTAGTGCATTGTCAAATTGATTGACGAATTCTTTTAATATAGTCCTTGAATGTACAAATCCATCAAAAAAGGCATGCATGCTCTCACTCCTCTTAGTTGTGCTCATCTCATCCCAGAAGGTATCTTTCAGGTATACAAGAATCCAAAATATTCGCTCACAATAGAGACTTTGAATTCATGCATTCTCATGCAAATCACAACTTTCAATAAACATTTCCCAAGACTTCTCAAACTCTTCAGAAATCTGAGAATCATAAACACCTTTCTGCAATGCACTATTCAAAGCCACTATATTTAGCATGAAGTGCCACAAATAGTATATGTGCTGGGTATGTGGAAAAAATATTACAATTTCATTTTAATGGCCCTGTCTTGGTTAGTGATGATAGCTTTTGGCACTCCCCTTCCATACATTTCAATCAAGTCTCAAATAACAAAACATTGTTTCAGTATTTTCACTTAATATCAAACCTTCTTCCAAAAGTATTAATTGGCCATGGTGGTTAACACCAAAAAATGGGGCGAATGGCATGCCATATCTATTTGTTAGGTATAATTGTATCAAATGTCACAACATCCCCAAAATACTCATATGTGGCTCTACTACGTGCATCGGCCCAAAAGGCATTTTGCAGTCTTCCATCATCTTTCCAAATCCATCAATGAGTAGAATTCGCCATTCTTATATTGCATTCTCTCAAAATAACCACGAAGTGCATAACACCTCCTTTGCCAAGTCTAAGGTGTCAAGCCTTATCAATATAATTCTGTGCATCTTTATCAATAAATGGAAGTTGCTCAAACCCACCAGCCTTGACAGCAAAGGCATTAAAACTTTTGGACATGCTGATGTCTGCCTTGTTGTTGATATCTGATTGCTTCTTGAAAATGTTTCAATAGAAAGTCGATAATGTCTTTAAATCTACAAAATGTGAAACATTGTACATTCAAATATCTACAAGAAGAAAGATTACTAAACCAAAAACAAATATATCACAAAATTTTAGAAATCAAAGAGGATGAAAGTTATGTTAAACAATTACATGGAGCACTCAATTGCAAGTTCCCAAAAACCAAGAATCGTAGAAGGCAAAATTGGTGTTCCTTGGACACCCTAAAGCCCAACAAGAGAAAATGTCCTCATTTTGCAAGTTTAAAATAGAAGATCAAGATGATAGCAATGAAAATATTTGAAACAATGGAGCCAATGATCAACTTATTCCTAAACTTAAAATGATGGAGCCAATGATCAACTTATTCATGTACCTTTGTATGCTCGAGATCTTGAGGAGCAGATGCATGGCATGGAGCAGGAGAATGAAATTGGAGTATTTTGATTTATAGGTGTTTTCGTCAACTCCCTGATAAAGTGAGGGTCTTTTTATCTATTCCTATTTTGGACTACAAAGGAGTCTAAGAAATTAGATTGTACATAGCACCACCTGAGAACAAAAGGGATACCCCTATATTTTATTGAAAATATAGCCAAACACCAAACCAATCAAATTCCAGAAAATATAACAAAATCCTCACCAACTACCATAATATTTTTGCCACCCTAAAAGGCTTGCCTCTCACTTGCTCTCATGACCATGCCATCAACTTACAACCTAGTACTAACCCAATTTCTATACGACCCTATCGTCACCCCTACTTCTAAAAGGACGAGATTAAAAAGATTTCCAAAGAGGTGTTGGATTTAGGGGTAATTCACTCCAAGTCAAGCCTTTATTCCTAACCTATATTGTTGGTAAGAATGACAAATGTAACGTGGTGATTATGTGTCGATTATAGGGTACTAAATAGTGCCACAGTGAAGGTTAGATATCCTATACCAATGGTGTAAAAGTTGCTAGATGAACTACATGGAGCTAAGGTGTTCTCTAAGCTTGACTTGAGGTCAAGCTACAATTAGATAAGGATGAAGCCAGAAGACATCCCAAAGATTGCCTTCCTGACACACGAGAGACACTACGAGTTCTTGGTTATGTTATTTTGCCTAATTAACTTGCTGTCAACTTTTTAGAGCTTAATGAACCAGGTTTTTAAGTCTTACATTGGAAAGTCCATTTTAATTTTTTTTTATAACATCTTATTTTATACTCGAGATGCAAAAACTTAGTTGGGCCACCTAAAGATCACATTTGACACTTTGAGGCAACACCTGTTATTTGTTAAATTGAGCAAATGTAGCTTTGGGCGTGATGAGGTGTCATAGTTGGGCTACTTAATTTCTGAACAGGGTGTATGGGTTTACCTTGATAAGCTTAAGACTATGTTGGACTTGACTAAGCCATGGTCCGTTAAGGATCTAGGCGGCTTTCTACGCCTCATAGGGTATTATTGAGGGTTTATAAAGAGGTACGAGGCTATAGCTTCCAAGTTCATAGATATCTTGAAGAATGAGGGTTTCAAGTGGGAATGTGGAGCACAAACTACATTTGACAGGGTGAAAATAACAGTGACACAACCCTTTGTCTTGGCTTTACCAAAATTTCAATCTCTATTTGTGATTGAATGTGATGTCTTGTGTGAGTCCATTGGTGCTGTTTTGATGCAAGGTGTGAGACTTTTAGCCTTTTTCTGCAAGTCCTTGAAGGGAAGGGCTATAGGAATGTCAATCTATGAAAATGAGTTTTTTGAACTAGTTTCAACAGTACAAAATTGGTGCCCTATCTATTGGTCTAGGCCTTTGTGATCAAAACTGATTATTTAAGCCTCAAGTTCTTACTTGATCAGAGGATATGAACTACTATGCAAAAAGAAATGGATTTCAAAGTTGTTGGGTATGATTTTGTAATGGAATATAAAAGGGTAAGGGAGAACATTGTAGCAGATGCCTCATTTAGGCTAAAGGAAGATACTAAAGTGACACTAGATATGACTTATGTACCAAGTTGGGACTGAGTTACTGAGATTAAATCCTTTTATGGAGGGGACCCAAAGTTAGAGAGTTATGGGAAAAGCACCAAACTGGTGATCTAAACAACCTTTATGTAGTTAAAATGGGCTATTGCTCTACAAAAACTGGTTGTACATTACTAGTAACTAGAGTTTCATTCAAAAGTTGCTATAATTAGTTCACATCAGTCTTATGGTTGGGCATATGGGCTTTCACAAAACCCTACACAGGCTAAAACAAAATTTATATTAGCCTGGCCAAAAGGTTTATGTGAAGGCATTCCTTAGAGAGTGTGACATGTGTCAAGTGGTGAAAGTAGTCAACAATCTCCCTAGTAGCCTTTTACAACCCTTACCCATACCCTCAAAATCCTGGGCAAATATTACTATGGATTTTGTTAAAATGTTGCTTGATTCTAGAAATTCAATGCTTTATTGGTTATAGTTAATAAGTTTACAATGCACATTTCATGCCTATTTGTCACCCTTACACTGATAAAGTGGTTGCTCAACCATTTATGAAACATGTATTCAAGTTGCATGGAACGACAAATTCCATAATCTTTGACTGAGACCCCCATCTTCTCTAGTCAATTTTGGAAAGAGATCTTCTCCCTACATATAGTATAGCTGGCCTTTAGCACTACCTACCACCCACAGACATATGGTCAGACAGAGGCAGTAACAAGTGGTTGGAAAATTACCTTAAGGAGTTATGTGGAGGAAAAGCCTAGGTATTAGCCTCAATGGATCGAGTTGGCAAAATGGTGTAATAATTCAAGCATATATGCATAAAAAAATAACTCAATTCTAGGCATTATACGGGTACAAACCCCAAAGCTAACCATGTCTCACGCACAGCAAGATTAGAAGAGGTAGAGATTACCTTGAAGAGCCGTGAGCAACTATGGCACCGATTGAAGTATGATCTCAACCTTACAGACAATCATTCATTAGCCATCATCAAAGTCTCAAACTTGCTCCTTAGTACTCAAGCCCATACCAGGTAGAACAAAACATTGGCGAAGTGATGTAAAGCTTGAGACTCCCCGCAACGACGTAGATCTACGTGTTTCATGTTTTGCAATTCAAGCCTAAGCTTCAGCTAGGGCGTCACACCCCTTGCGACACTATGCCATGTGGATACTAGTGGGATCTTTAAGATCGAACAAGAAGAGGTGTTGACTAAGAGATTAAATTGGGTAATGAACAAACCTTTGATTGAGGTGTTGATTAGGTGGCAAGGCCAGATTGCAGAAGAGGCCTCTTAGGAGGCGCACCACCACCTTTGTGTGGATTTTCCTCACCTCGTGGGAAAGGTTTTTTAAACGGGAGTGAGTCGTGACACAATAGTAAGGAGATGGGTAAAACAAAAAGGGTAAGTTAAAGGCTATCGTAGGAAACCCTAGTGATGAAGACTTAGTGTCATGGGTGTAGGTGGATGGGATTGGAGATGGGCTAAAGAAATGAGAAGCTATAGGGTTATTAATCAAGACAAGTTGGACCATTGGTTTGGCAAGGGCCCAAGCTGTGTTAGTCTTTTTCTATCTTATTTAAATAGAAATTGTAAGGTCTAACAGGCCCCATTACAGTAAGGGTCTTATAGTAATTTTCATTTTATAGTATATCAATCCTATACGAGAGAAAAAACCTATCATCTAGAGGTGCCTTCCTTCAAAGAAAGTGTTGCTACGTTATTCAATGAGGAAATACAATTTATTACTATATTCCATACTTTATTACATTTAGCCATTACCTTTATGATTACCGATGCCTTCCTTTCCGACTCTAAAGCTCTTGATCCCAACCCTGATATGCCTACACAAGACCCGATGCTTTTGAGCCTGATCCTAGCGTCCCTACGTCTGTTTTGTTTGTGTTTATTTGAAAAGAGATTATTACTCCAGTTCCTTTCTTTGTAAAGTTCTCCGTCGAAACATTAAGACATTAATACATTTTACATTTTATTTCTACTTCTCGACCCTGAATGCTCGTTCTCTCTTTTAATTATGTTTTTCTTTTAGTATTGATATATTTTTTTTTTCATCCATTTGTACCTCGTGACAGTTATCAATAAACTTGGCATTTCTTCTTCACTTATCAGTCTTGAATGCTTATTCTTTCTCCTGCCAGTTTTTTCTTTGGTTCGTTGCTTTGTTATAACATTACATTTATGCAATTTGTGGGGCGTATCAGAGTGGGGAATGATGTTGTCTATGTCATGAGCAATGGTCTACAGGGAGAGAGGTTAGGAGGCCTTAGCTTAGTTCCTACTCTTTAGCCTCTCCGAAAAGGAACAAGTCACCTCGTATCCAAGTAGTTTAGAATGCCAATGAAAGAAAGAGAGAACAAGCATGTTGTTATGATTTTTCATAGTCCCAATCCGCTGCCACTAGCTTGGTGGGTGGAGCTTTTGGAGTTGGGCTTTGTTGTAGAGAGATATTGCCGATCCCAACGGGAAGAGAGATCAGTATGCCTTGGGCTAGACCTTCTCTATGGCCTTCTCGCGAGGAGGGGGCGTATAGATTGTAGCATGGTCGAGGAGTTTAATATTCTGCTGGAGAAATTAAAAAAGTTAATATAACCTCACTTTTGGCTGAGGAGGTAATTTTTTCGAATGTCTAGAAATCCAATCCACTATTTGCTGTGGTGGGGGTGAAGTAAGTTGTTGGGCAGTGTAGAATTGGACCCGCTCCCACTCGTTAACATCATAAGGAAGGTAGTGTTGGGTTGTGCTAATTTTGTGTCCACTATTCATCTTGGTGCAATCGAGATAAGTTATTAGGTAACCAAGTGGCTAGACCCACCCTCTATCGTAGGGGTAGAAAATGACCTTTTAGGCGCATCTTACCCTTTTGGTCTCGTGAGGAGGTAAGTACCAAAAATTTTGAGATTGGACATTCTCTCACATGTTTATATTTATGAGAAAGGTAGATGTCAGGCAGTTGAGGACTAGCTTATGCTCCAACATGAGAGAGATAAAGCAATCTTTGGCATAACTCATCATTTGGTACCTCGTGGAGGAGGTTTGGATAGTTGAGCAATCAGTCCATTCTTCGTCACGATGGAGGTCGAGTTTGACTTATTGGACAGCTGATAGGTCGAACCAAGTCACCTATGTGAGGAAGTTGAGCCTCCTACTCACCTTTTAATCCCCATTGGGAGGTACGTACCAGGTAGTTTGGAACTAGGCTCGCTTTCGCTTGTTAACATCACAAGAAAGGTAAGTGTTGGGTTAGGCTGGTGGTGAGCCCACTCTTCATCGTGGCGGAGGTTGAGGTAAGTTGTCAGGTAATCAAGGGCGGGACCCACTCTGTGCCACGGGTGGTAGAAGATGGCCTTTTAGGTGCATCTTGCCCTTTGGTCCCACAAAGAGGTAAGTAGCTGTATGTTTGGGACTAGACCTGCTCTCACCTGTTGACGCTCATGAGGAAAGTAAATATCAGGCAGCTGGTCCATACTTTACCACAAGAGGGATAATGCAGCTTTCAGCGTAACTCATCCTTTTGGTGCCCCATAGCCAATTAAGTAGTTATTGATGGAGATTTCAATAGTGAGGTTTACATTTGGTGGAGTTTTTCGTTGATGGAGTTTAATTTGATGGTGTAAAGAGTCGAGATAGGTGAGACGTGTTTTGCTCTTGAAAAGCCATACTTTCATTAAAATAGGATTTTACACTATCAACATTAAAAGAAAAAAAAAATTGTGAGATACAATATTTCTTTGATAAGAGAGCTTTTGCCTGTTTCACTCTTGTCCCCAAATACCATGCACCCTCACTTCCCCTCCAGTCTAGCAAAATAAGCCCTAAGCCAAGACTTACCAAGACCTCATGGAAGGTGCTTGTCCTATTCCTGTCATCACACCTCGACATCCCTCTATTTTAGCTCTTGGACATTGCATCCCATACTAGGTATAGGCCCAATCGAACGCACGAAGCAGAAGGAAATTGACATGTTCTCCTTGAACTTCTTCCACCCCGAAAGAGGTCAAGAAATTCATTTTCAGATGGTAGGTCGATGTCATTGCCCGTAGGTTGTTAAGAATAGGCATGTCGATTATGGTGTTATAAAAGAAAAGTGCCTTTACCACTAAGAAATCGACCATGACGGAGTTCGTGTAGAGGGACTTGCCTCCAAGGATAGATAGCTTGATCATCCTGAAAGGTTGGACCATGTCATCGGAGGACGTTTAGCAGCATAGGGGTCAGCTGAAGTCGGGTTGCATCTATTCCTATTTGGGTAAACTTCCCAAAATAGGATATGTGTGGAGATTCCATTGTCGATGAGGAGTGATGAAGTCAGCAACCAGCATAGTCACCACCAGGGCATCATCGTAAGGGTAGACGACCCACTCCTCATCGGCTTCTTCAAAGGAGACAATGAGAATCGTTTCATACCTCTTATGCTTTGCTAAGCGGTTTTCAGCTAAATATATTGTGTGGTACCTTCCCGCCTAGTGTACATCTTCCAACCGATGGAGGTTGTGCCCCACCAGTCCCGCTATGGTCTTTATTTTTTCCAACAATGGCTCTTCTTGCAGCGGTGCATGGGGAAGATCTTGACAGGGTTCCAGTGCAAGTCCTCGTTGTCGTGGCTTTCTTCCATTCAGGGTTGTTCGGCTCTGTCCAAGCCTCTATTGTGATCTGTCCCTCCAATTCTGTTCTGGCCTTCGGGCAGGAGGGTGTTGTAGCCTTGGTCGCCCTAACTGCTCCCTTTGCCCATTAAGGAAAGACAATCCTTAGTGTTGTGGGTGGTGGACCAATGCTAAGAGCAATAACCACAACTGGCTCTTGTAGCCATCTTTTGGGCGGGCTATCGATTGCCTACTTAAATGGAAAGCATTGACTGGTCGAATTGAGGTCCCAAGCCTTTTGCAAGTGCCTTCTCTCTTGTGCCGCAGGACTTTCTTTGGCTTCTCGCAGGCCTTGGCTTTGGCTGGAAGCCTTTTCCCTCTTTTCGGCTTGCTTCAACTCTCTCCTCCTAGGCTCAATCAAGGCTCTGAGAGTGTCTATGGTATTGATGAAGTTGTCGGCATGATCCATGAACTCTCGTAGCATGGCAGGAGTTCTTTTTGCCAATTCTTTCTGCCAAAGTTAGTATATCTGCTTAGTAATTTATGTGTAAACTTAGAGAGTTGAGTGAGAATTCTTTGTACTTGGAGATTGATTTTTATACAAAGATTCTGGGTGAGACAATTTGTGTCTATCCATGTGGGGTCCATATCCTTTCAACAATTCACTTTAGTCAGGATCTTTTAATATGGTGTGGCTGTTGGGACGACATCATCACTGCGACGTGGTTTGGGGAAAGGTCTCATTAACGCGGCGTGGTTTCCTGACTTGTTTTACTCTACAAATGCCCAAAGTAGGTCATCCATGTCCACTGTCAAGAGATCAAGAGCTCTCCTCTTTCCCACTAACCTATCTGAGTAGGTACTCAAGGTCATGTGTTGTCGAGGGAGTAACAAGGTGGCTAGTCTCATATCCTCTATACCGTCTGCTCTCTCATGCGGGGGTCATACCATGGGAATGCTTCACTCACTGACCATAGGCCTTTCAGGGGCCCACCAACTTCTTTCCAAACATGACCATTTTGTGCTTGACCACATTGAGTTGAGCATTTTGGCCTTGTTTACCAATAATTCAACATGGGCCCACTATGTGGGCTGATGAGCAAAATTTTCCTTACAATATACATTTTGTGCCAAGTGATCATAAACATAATAGTAAAACTACATATAGTCATAAAGTAGATATGCTCTACATAATCGTTTTGAAAAGAAGTAGGGTGCACGATTAAAAAATTATTTTTTTTATACAAGCCTCGTATTTACTTACTTTTTTCAAAGAGATTGTGTGATAGTTGCACATTCGTCAACCGCAAATATCATTTCTCTAAATATATGATTTATAATTTTAGTTTCTAAAAACTTTTTTATGCAAAAGCAACCATGATTGTTAATGCTTATAAGCAATTTATAAAATAAATTCTATATTTTTCTTTCCAAGTTTTCATAACGAGATTCATATTCACTACTAGACTTCTTTAAAGAAAAATTGATAGGAAATCATCAATTTATTTCATTGGAGAACAAAACATTATAGATATTTATCAAGCCAAAGGGCTTGAGAAATAAAGTCTGGAAAACTCTCCCACCACATTTGAACATTCACATCTCTCCAAGCATTCCTAGCAAGTAAATGAGCAACCCTATTACTCTCCCTATAGACATGATTAAAAGTACAAGATGTACAACAAATTTGTAGCCTTTTAATCCAGCAAACAAGGCCGTATATAAAAATTCCTCCATATTATTATTTTGAAGAGATTGAATCATTAACAAATAATCACTTTCAACAAAATTATGTGAGATACCCATGGTAGAACAGATTTGCATGCCTCGAAACACTACTAGAAACTCTATCACCTTAGGATTCTCCACTTCCACTTCTGGCCAGCTTGCTGCCATAAGGACTTTACCTCTATCATCTCTGAGTATTGCTCTTATTTCAGCTCATTACAAATCCACAAACATTGCCCCATCAATATTAAGCTTGAAAAGTGAAATCGGAGGAGGCTGCCATTGGGGATGGGATTTCAGCTGAACATTGTTCTTCACTTGCACTCCTTTATAACTCTGCATTAATCCCATTACATGATTAATCACTAACTTTGGGTTTAAAATTTTCTGATCAAATACATACTTATTCCGCCTATACTAGAACACCCATGCCAGACAGAAAAATAATTCAATGGAGCCTAACTGCTTATTTTCCACAACTTGCAAAGCTAGCTAAAAAATAGAAGAATAATTTAGCTCTAGCAGCAATGGAAAATGATCATTCCAGGCATTCCTAAGTTGAGGGCAATTAATTAAAGCATGAAACATATCTTCCTAGGAGCTACTACACAAGCTACACATATTATCTGTTATCACATGTTTGTTTAACAAATTTACTTTAGTAGGCAATCCCTTTCGGCACACCCTCCATGCAAAAACTTTGATCTTGTTTGGAACTTTCATTTTCCATATAGCTTTCCATCATTTCTGTTGCCTCATGACTGTAAAAGATTCTACACCATCCTTCCATATGCCCAAATCCATTTATCTAGTGTATTACCAGGATTGATTACTACTTTTAAAATCTTTGTCATTGTCCTTGGATTGAAGAGAGTCCTAATTTTCTAAATATTCCATCCCCCCGACTTAGTGTCGATGATATCAACCATCACTTCTTCACTATTTTGCATCATAAAACGGTTTTCATCCATCAATAAACTCTGATCTGGTAGCCAATGGTTAGTCCATAATCTAACTGTGTTACCATCCCCAATATGCCATCAATCCCCCTTCTTTAATCACTTCTTTGCTTCACAAATAATCCTCCATGTGTAGAAAGGACAGAAACCCAAAGAAGCATAAAAAAAATTCGTTTTTGAGAAATATCTTGCTTTTAACACCTTATACAACAAGGAAGAGTCATCTTGGGCCAGCCTCCAACCTTGCTTTGCAAGAAAAGCAAGATTGAAATTTCTGAGGTCCTTAAAACCCATCCCTCATCGTGACATTAGCTTACACATTTTTCTCCAGCTAACCTAATGGATCTTCCTTTCATTATGCTTTTGTCCCCACCAAAATTTTGCTATTAAACTATCAAGCTCAGAGCAAAAGAAAATAGGTAATAGGAAACAACTCATAAAGTAAGTTGGAATCAACATTGCCACATCTTTCAATAACACTTCATTTCCCCCTTGAGATAATAACCTCTCTTTCCAATTTTGTAGCTTCTCTCACACCTTCTTCTTTATAGACTGAAAGGCTCTTGATTTAGAATGACCAACTAAATGAGGCAATCCGAGATACTTTTTATACTGTTTAATCTCACCATTACCCCACATTAGTTTGATCACTTCCTTTTGATCCTTACTAAGATTACCACTGAATACCATTGTTGTTTTCTCACGATTAAGTTTCTGTCCAGATACATTTTCATAATCATCCAACAAAACTTGAACCCTCCTATTTTTCTCCATATCTGCCTTTCAAAAAATCACATTGTCATCTACAAATAGCTAGTAGTTAATAGTGGGAGCACCCCTACAAATTTTTATGCCCAAGATCTATTTCCTCAATCCTGCCTAATTTAACAAAGCCATAAGACCCTCAATACATAACAGGAACAATAAGCGGATAAGGGATCCCTTGTCTCAAACCTCTTGAGGGGATAATAGGACCTTTTGAATCCCTATTAACCAACACAGAGAAGGAAAATGAGCTGACACACTTCATAATCAGCTGAATAAAAGAAGACTTAAATCTCATTACTCCTAATACTTTGCTAAGATAACTCCACTCAACCCAATTGTAAGCCTTACTCATATCTAATTTAATCGACATGAATTCTTTCTTTCCATTTTTCTTATGCCTCAGAAAATGCATCACCTTATAAGCAAGAAAAACATTATCCGTAATTAGCCGTCAAGGAACAAAAGCACTTTGTGTTTCACCAATAATACTAGGCAAAACTAATTTCAGTCGATTAAAAATTACTTTAGCAATCAGCTTATAAAACACATTTTTGAGGCTAATAGGCCTATAATCAGCCACGATAATAGAGTTGTGCTTTTTAGGGATAAGAGTAATATGAGTATGATTAATAGAGAAGGGAAAATCACCTGAGTTCAATGCCTTTAGAACTGCTACAGAAACTTAGCACTGATAGAACATGAAGGACATTCCATCCAGGTCAAGCACTTTTAAGGGGCTCATTTGGGACAGTGCAGTAACCACTTCACTGTCAGTATAGTGTTGACGCAGGGAATCATTCATAGAATCAGTCACACGGGCTACTAGATGATCCAAAAAATATATTTGCCCATTGGGATTGATACTGGTAAACAAATTTGCAAAGTAACTCAAGATAGTTCTATCTCTTTGTTGACCGTACATCCATTCTCCTTGAGAATTCTGTATTTTAACTATCTGGTTCTTCTTCCGCCTCAAAGAAGCTTTCATATGAAAAGACTTTGAATTTTTATTTCCTTCTTCAACCACAAAGCCTTAGAGCGTTGTCTCCACATCAATTCATCCATTTCCATCCATTTTTGCACCCTTTCTCTGTCCTTCTTATGATCTGAACAATGCTCACTAGTAGGGTCAACTTCATTCAGCAATTCCATTTTCTTCCTGGCCATAGAAAGTTGTTTTTGAACATTACCAAAATAGGGCATGTTCCATATATTGAGTTGAGAGCCACACTCCTTAATTGAAGCCACCACATTCTGAATAGCACCCTCTTCTCCTCTCCCCCTCCAAGTAGCCTTTATAATGTCCTCACAAGCTTTATCTCCCACCCACATTTCCTCAAAAAGAAACTACCTTTTAGCTCTGCTTGAGTCACCCTCTCCTTCAGTTTTTACCCAAATCAGCACATAATCACTAGAAGCTTCCAGACTATGAGTTACCAAGGCACTTAGGAGCTATCCCACCATTTCGAATTAACCAAAACTCTATCTAGTCTTTCAGAAACAGTATGAGAGCGCACTCAATGATTATTCCAGGTGTATTGATTATCTCTGAACCCTAGATCTCTCAAGGAACATATGTCTATAGTCTTTCTAAAAGTTGCCAATTGCCATTCAAGTCTAGCCCTGCCACCACTCTTCTCATTATGGTGTAAAATCTCATTGAAATCACCTAAGACTAACCAGGCATCTCCATGACTTCTTCACAGGGATTTAAGTAAATTCTAGGTTCTATATCGGGAACAAACTTCTGGGGATCCGTAAATCCCAGTTACAAACCACTTTTCACCTCCAACTTCCTCAATCATAGAGTCAATATGGCTGAAAGAGTAGTCCAAATAGAAAAATCTACCTCCCTTCCCCACAATAAAGCCAACCCCTCTTTTCTACCAATACAGTCTACAAACAAGCAATTAGTATAGGCAAGTTTATATTTACATACCTCAAATTTCTTTGCTCTCAGTCTTGTCTCCTGAAGAAACAAGACATCGAGAACTTCCCTGTTCACCAAAGCGCAAAGGGCTCAAATACCTCGTGGGTTCCCAAGACTTCTTTAAAATAAACAAGTGTTATAAAAGAAAAGTAGATTGAAATATAAATTTCTGAACAAAAGAATTTGCAAAATATGATTAGAAGTAATCCGAAAATAGGAGAAGAATATTATGGATGATAAATCAACTTAAATTAGCTTAATTGATGACAATTATTACACCTAATTCAGAGAAAATAGGAGAAGAATATGATGACTGATGTGAAAATAACAGAGGATAGTATATTGTGAGGGATGTAAGGTGTCAAGAAAAGCAATAACGGGGGTATATAAACATTACAAGTCATGCTAATTTATTTCTATTTTAATTTTTACATTTTTTCTTATAGTGACCTTCTTTTTCTTTTTTCTATTGCATATTTTGGGTAATATTAATTTTTGCCTTTTTTTAACCTTTTTTCTTTACGTTTACAATATATTTAACTTTGTTAAAAGGTTTGCTCTTTTTTTCATCTTTAGAGAAATGCTGTATCTACATAAAAATCTTATACAAATAAGTTCACATAAAAATCTTAATGTGATCTATCATATTGTAAATTCTTTTTACATCCACGAATAAAATTGCTTGTATAAAATCTACGTATAGACTTAACACTTCTCTTATTGTTATCCATTCCTTTTTCAAGTTTATTTATTTAGGGTCTATGTAGATACAAAAATATTTTCATCTCATATAATTTCATTAGTACAAATTTTTTAGATTTTCATATAAAATATGATAAATAATTTAATTTTTTTAAATTTAAAAATAATAATAATATTAAAAGATAATATTCTAATAATATTTTATTCAATTTTTAAATTTTATTTAAAATAAACATATTTTAATAATATTTTATTTAAATTTTAAATTTTAAATTTTATTTAAAATCATCACATCCTATCTTATTATCCAAATGAACCGTAGTCTAGATTTTATGTCCTTACCGATCTGTAAGTATAATTATAATTATTATTGTGAGAAATGCTAAAACCATATATGGGATCTTCCCACTGGGACTTTTTTAAGTGAGTGATTAAAGAAATATATTTAGACGATGTTGTATTTTTTTCAAAGTATCTAAAAAAATACACGAAAAAAAATTTGCACCGTCGGACTTCCAATTGGGATCCCTATATGTGATATAGAGCCACTGGAGATTCAAGTGCCAAATCCCTACACTTCGATATGTAAATTAGTTGAAATAGTAGGGAAATCGTTAATTGAGCCCATTTTACTTTTGGGGCTATCCAAGTTTACGTGGTTTGTAATTTAATCACTCTTTCTTGCGATGACGGATTCATCCCATTCCGCTTCAACCCAGGCTAACCTGAGTTGGGCTGAAATCGAGCTCAACTTGAAACATTCTAATTTCATCTCTTCCATTACATTTTCGTTCATTGAAATCAATGACGACTTGTATGCTTTAGAAGAGATTTTGCTCAGAAAATCAAACAGATGATGCCAAATTCTGCCTAATACCAGCAAAGAGAATAAAAACTTTTCAAACTTTGATTACAAATGTCACAACATCCCAAGAAAAATGCCAAATTCTCTTTTGTGGACCTAGTGTTTCATTTCAAAATTCTCAAAGAGAAATTTTTTGGTTTTGAGCAATAAACCAAAATCACTATTGGCAACAATATATCCAACATATAAAATAAAAGCATATAAGCTTGCTCCCACTAACCTTCAAATATATACACCGATTAACAGTATTTTCTTTCAATTCGAAAGAAATAATTGTATCATTAAATTTAAGATATCACTGTCTAGAAGCTTGTTTAAGTCTATGTATTAACTTATTTATTTTGCAAAGAATTTGTTGTTTTTCCTTTATGAAAAAACCTTAAATCAAAATGAGCAACCAAAGACATAATAATTCTAAGTGAGTCCTTCTTGGATATAGGAGAGTAGGTCTCCATATAATCAATATCTTCTTTTGGAGTGAAAAGTTTGGCCACAAGTTTAGACTTAAAGACCCACTTACAACTAACTGCTTTATATTCTTGAGGCAATTCGACAAGTTCTTAGACTTTTTCTAGTCCATTGATTTCAACTCAACATTCATAGCATCGATCCATTTATCAAAATCATTACAATCAATGCCTTATCGAAATAAAACGAGGTCTTTACTTGTCCCGATATCATAATCAGACTCTTATAAATAAACCACACAATCATAAAAAAAAATAGCAAATGTTCGTTCTCTTTGAGACTTTCTTAATGTTAATTCTTGTGGTTCTTCCATAATTGATTCATTGGTAATAATCTCATTGGAGAGTGATTTATTGATCATTAATTTGTTTTCGTCGTTGTTAAATGATTCTACAATCGTAGGAACAACCATTATTTTAGAAACTAAGGTTAGTGGGATTTGCACCCTAACTTTTTGAATATTTGTATTTCATAATTGACCACTCCCGTTGATTTCACTATTCTAAATGAATTTGCCATTAGTCGTTTCAATAATTTTCATACTATGAGTAGGAAAATAAAACTTATACCTTTTGGATTTCATTAGATAGCCAATAAAGTAACCACTAATCGTTTTGAAATCCATTTTCTTTTTATGTGGATTATAAATCATAGCATCTTCTAGACAACCCCAAATCATAGCCTTTGAAATTGCTTTATTAGAAACTTTATTCAATAAATAAACAGCAGTCTTAAGAGCTTCATCCATAATGAAATGGGTAAAGATAAATTACTTAACATATTCCAACCATATCCATCAATGTACCATTACAACTTTCAACCACTCCATTCTACTGAGGCGTGCCTGGTATAGTATATTGTGCACATATACCATGCTTTCTTAGGAGTTGGGAAAATGGGCTAAGGCATTGACCCAATCCATAATATCTTCCATAATATTCACTACCTCTATTTGATCTAATAATTTTCATTTTTGTATATAATTGTCTTTCAAGCTCAACAATGTATGCCTCTAGGGCATCCATTACTTTAGATTTTTTATGCAATATATGGACATAACAATAACGTGAAAAAGCGTCAATGAAGATGATAAAATACTTTATTTTACCAAAAGATGGTGAGTAAACGGCCCATAAATGTTCATATGGACAATTATAAGAAGTTCTCCACTTCTTATAGCACCTTTCCTTGTGTGTTTGATTTATTTTCCCTTCATACAATCCACACACACATCCAGATTAGTCAAATCTAGTTTTGGCAGAATTCCATCTTTTACTAATTTTCCCATTATTTCTTTATATATATGACTCAAATGTATGTACCACAAGACAAAAGAATTTTTATTGATCAGGTTATATTTAGTTCCAAAATTATGATGGAAGGTTAGAAAACTTTTAGAAAATGACTATTAAAATTCATTTTATACAAACCATCACATAAACTCCCAAAACCAATAAAAGAGGAGTTAATAAACAAACTAGAACCTCTTTTACAGAATGGAAAAGACTAACCTTCAAAGTTGAGTTTAGACATGGAAATCAAATTACGAGAAATAAAAAGAATATAAAGTGTCAGAAACAAATCTAGATAACAATTAATGTCTAAAAATAAACAGAATGTTCTGATAGCAACTACTGAGACTTTGATTCCATATCCCACAACTATGAAACTTTCATTTGGATTTAAAGTTTGGATTGTAAGGAAGCCCTGCATCAAATTAGAAACATAAAAATGGAACCTGAGTCAATCCACCAACTATTAGAAATAACTTCAGTAAGATTTTATTTGACATATACATACACTAGAGGCTTATCTTTCTTTTCAAACCATACCTTATGTTTGTGACAATCTCTTTGAACATGCCCAGACTTTTTATAGAAATGACACTTGACATTGTTTTGTCTCCTCTCATGAGCCTCTATGCTTGGAGAAGGCCTAGTGAACTTAGGTGGTTCTGCCCTTTTGCGCTTCTTAGGTTTCTTTCACTTCTTGCTGATTCCTTTGCTTTTAAGGTGAACTGAATGATGTTCTTATTGCTTGAGCCTTGCCTCTACTTGAAAAATCATACTGGCCAATTTAGTTACATTTCACTTATCCTTAATAATGTTGTAATGAATTCGAAATAGTCCATGCTAAAGAAGCAATGAGTTCAAAATAAATTGCGCAAGAAAGAACTCATCCACATTCATCCCAATAGCCTTTAATTTTGCAGCTAGATTTGATATTTCAAGAATGTGCTTATGCATCCCACATCTACCATCAAAATTTATGGTGGTGAGTTCAACCATCAATGTTCTAGCAAGAGGCTTGTCAACTACATGAAAATATTCTTCCATAGTTTTAAAGAATTCCTTAATAGTGTCACAATCAGAAAGTGCCGACTTAATTTTGATCCCTATACTCATTCATGAACATAATGTTCAATCGATTCAATCTAATACTTTATATCATTCATGGGAGAGATTAAGCAATTGAGTATTATGTTCATGCGAATGAGTGTAGCAAACAACATTAAGTTAACACTTTCTGAATGTGACACTACTAAGAAATTCTTTAAAGCTGTGGAATAACATTTTCATTCAGCCGATAAGTCTCTTGTTGAGACATTGATGGCTGAACTCAGCAGCCTAAAGTTTAATGGTTCATGTGGGATGCATGAACACATCCTTGAAATGTCAAATCTAGTTGTTAAATTAAAGGATCTTCCGATGAATGTGGATGAGTTCTTTTTTGTGCAATTTATTTTGAACTCCTTGCCTCCTCAACATGGACTATTTCAATTTCATTATAACACTATTAAGGATAAGTTGAATGTAAATGAATTGGCAAGTATATTTGTTCAAGAAGAGGTAAGGCTTAAGCAATGAGGACATCATTCAGAAGTCTTGACTTAATGTTGTTTGCTATACTCATTTGCATGAACATAATGCTCATTTGTTCGATCTTTCCCAAGAATGATATAAAATCTTTTGATCCGCACTACTTTCCTCAGTAATAGCACGCACTATCTTAATCCGTAGTGCCTAATAAAGATCCAATATACCCAAGTGAAACTAAACTTGTGCAGATCAGTCTGAAAAATTTGTTCCATAAACAATCGAAACAGATGAAGTATGTGAATGAAGTGAAACAAGAACTAGAACTGCAATTAAATATATACTCACACATTAATGCTTTGAGTTAAAATAATAATAATGATAATAATAAACAATAAATAATACCACTGCAACACATCTTTGGATGAAAATTAAATCATACAAAACTAGATTTTTTTATTATTATAGTGATTCCCTTTCACCTATTAAAAATAATTATAATGTATCCATAATTCGTTAGGTCCATGACATTTGGATATCCAATTCTAAGTCTCAATTGAGGATACACATTGATTCTTTTATCTTAGTTTATTGATCACAAGAAAAGTGGTGCTACTTTGGGCCGAGCCAAAATGTTCTCATGATGAAAGATATATATATATATATATATATATATTCAAAAATTTTGCAAAAGTCATCTTCTTAGTGCTTGGGATATGAGTATTAAGATCCCAAACATATAGCTTGAAACCAATGATTTTCTAGTTGGGTCACTTTGATGATCATCGAACAATTTCATAAAATAAATCTCAAGATGAAATAATCACTTTGCAAAACAGTTAATCATCAATTACAACATGTTATTATTTACACAGTTCCATGTATGTGACAATTTTATATTCAAATAAATTATAGAAAAACAATTATAATATACAAGTAAGTACAATAAATGTCATTGATAAACTATGGTTCTATACTTGTAGAACAAACTATAGGCACTATTATCAATCAAATATAAAAGATAGACATCACGTTGGGTAAAAAGAAACGCACTAAAATGAAAGTGATTTGATGAATAATGCCATGATCGGCATCATTAGATTCCAAAACAAAATATTAGTAGTACTGCATATAGGAGAATCTCATAGATAAGGTCAAACCGACATATAATAAAATCAAAATCCTCACTCAAGTTAGTCACCGAATGGATAATTACGTGATGATGTAAATTAAAAAGAAAAAGAAAAAGAGATTTCATTTTGTGGGAGATATCAGAAGTTGTACCCGAAGAGGAAATCAAATAATAAATCTTATCAAACATAACCAATCAAATCAAAATGAAATATTGCACAAATATTTGATTTCAACAAACATTAATGGAAAATCATTAAGTCTTAACGATGGCTCTTGTAGGGCCTATTTAAACCAAGAAGCTTGGGAGCCCATCAGAATAAAAGCAAATGATAAGATAGGCCCAATTACTAATTCACAGGACGGATAAGTATTGAGCCCTGCATAGGCACATATGAAAACTAACACTCAACCCTCACCATTATCTATGGGATTCCATGCAGATACGAGATCACGTCGGTTACGGAAAGATGACGTGTGAACAGAAATTCTCGCAGAAGATAAGCATCACCACAAGGCCTATATAAACCAGGTAACTCTCCATGTAGAGTGAGTCCAATTTTCTCCCTTATTCTCTAATTTCTTATTCTCTAATTTCTTCTTCTCTAATTTCTTCTTGATAACTGGAAAATTCACTGACTTAAGCATCAGAGCTTTCTCAGGCAAAGATCGTCGGATCTTTTCAACTTCTTGCAGGTGAATGGTTGCAGGAGGAGAGCGAGACACGTCCTTAACATTGGCGTCGTCTGTGGAATTCTCTTACGAACTATTAACGTGGTTCTCGCATGCCAACTGTAACTCGTTCTGTAGCGAGCCGAACAACAGGAGCATCTATAGAAGCACAATTAGCAGCAACCGAGGAGAGACTGAAGAAGGCGTTAGACACTCTGGAAGCATTACAGAAAGAAAACGATGAGTTACGGCAGAGGAATGTTGAAACCAACGATGCCGCCCTACCTGCTCACAGTGAGCAAGGTGAAGGAGAAGCAGATAGCAACGCTGAAGCCAAACGGGAACGCACAAAGAAACAAAAGATGCACGACGAACTGAAGGATGTAGCGGGAAAATACGAGGAAATAGCAAGAAAGATGGGGGGATCTTCGTCAGTCAACTGCCTACTGAACCAGACCGACCTACCGTACAGCAAGCGGATTATGGAGGTCCCGCTCCCACCAAAATTTAAAGTTCCCCAGATAAACATGTACGATGGATCCAATGATCCAGTGGACCATCTAGAGAATTTTAAAATCCACATCACGCTCCATGGTTTCCCATGCGAGATTGCTTGTCGGGCCTTTCCTCTGACCCTGAAGGGGACAACGAGAGGATGGTTTGGCAATCTCAAACCAAGGTCGATCGATAGCTTTGAAGACCTGGTCAAGCAGTTCATAACCCAGTTCATGCCTAGCAGAAGGCGCTAGTGCCCAGCTACCTATTGGTTCACGGTCAAACAAAAAGAAGATGAAGACCTCAAGAGCTACCTCACCCGCTTCAACAAGGAGCGGTTGACGATAGACGATCAAGATAAAAAGATTACTCTAGCCGCTCTCCTAGGCGGAATTTGGCCACAAAGCCCATTTATGATAGAGCTAGCTAAGAGGACCCCCTCTACCCTCAGGGAATTCATAGATCAAGCGGACACTTTTGTCAACGCCGAGGACACATTGAAAGCCCTGGTTGAACCACGGAAGGAAAACAGAAGGGGCGAACGGAAAGGCGGACGAGATGATAAAAGGCTTGGAGCAAGTCGGCGAGAAATGAGGCAAGAGAGACAGCCAAATTGGAACACCAAGCTAATACATAACAACTTAAGTGTTAGAGAAGAGGTGGAAGACAGGAGTGAAAAGCAATAACACCAAACAGACGGACGATATTGCAAATACCACCAGACGAGTTCACACTGGACAGAGGACTGCACGACCATGAAAAAGAGGGTCACTGAACTGGCGGGAACTGGTGAGTTGGAACAGATGATGGCAGAACGGTCAAAACCCAGGCAACATCGAGAGCCCAGGCTGGAGGATAAAAGAAATGCCAGCCCCAAAATTAGGCGCTGAGGTAATGATCGCTGAAACAATGGCAGCTGGGCAACAAAGAAAGGAGACGAGGACAGAAACAGGGCGCCCCCGAGAGGTGGCAGGAACAAATCGCCCCAAAGAGGTGGCAGAAACAGATCACCCCCAAGAGATGATAGGAATAGGGCACCCATCGAGGAGATCCGAACAATATCAGGGGGCTTTGCTGGAGGCGAAAGGTCCACATCCAGCCGGAAGGCGTATGCGCGAAAAGCGAGGTATGATGAAGTTTATTTGGCAGACAAGGACCCCAAACAACGGAAACTTAGCGATGATCGAATAGTAATATCCTTCGGAGAAGAGGACAGAGAAGGGATTTTGTATCCGCATGATAACACTCTAGTGGTCACCCTCGTTATAGCTAACTACACAACCAAGTGAGTGCTGATTGATAATGGGAGCTCTACCGATATACTGTTTTGGGAAACATTCAGCAAGATGGGTATCAATGATGACCGACTACAACCTTCCCCGATGCCATTGAAAGGTTTCTCCGGTGAAGCAGTCCAACCTATTGGGGCCATCACACATCTGATGACCGCCGGGACTGGAGAACAAATGGTCACCACCTTAACCGACTTCTTAGTGGTCAAAGCTCCCTCCTCCTACATTGTTATATTAGGGAGACCAACACTCAACCGGCTTAGGGCAGTAACCTCTACCTATTATCTCAAGATGAAGTTCCCAACCAGAGGTGGGGTGGGAGAGTCAAGAGGCGAGCAGGCACTGGCTCGAGAATGTTATGTGCAAGAACTGAGGAATAATGGAGGTGAGGTCTGCACCGTGGAAGAGATGAAGAGTACATGCATACCACCCCTTCCACCACCCACGGCAGGAACCCAGGAAAAAGACGTGGAGGTCAGAGACGAGCAGAGTTAGCATCACACCGAGGTCAATGAGCCTTTGGAGCTCATAACTCTATTCCCTAACCGCCCGGAAACAACCGTATGCATTGGTACAAACGCCCCCCGGCGGACAGAGAGAATTTGAAGCAGCTGTTGATGGAACACAGAGATGTGTTTGCATGAAGCCTTGAAGAGATGCCTGGAGTGGACAATGCCATCATTGAACATCGCTTGGGTTTAGACCCTGCACACAAGCCGGTGCACTAAAAAAGGAGATCATTCAGCATGGAGAAATACGCTGCCATCAGTTTGGAAGTTGAGAGACTGCTCACCGTCGGTTTTATCAAGGAAGCCCACTACCCAGAGTGGTTGTCTAACGTAGTACTAGTGAAAAAGAGCAATGGTAAATGGACGATGTGCATAGACTTCACCGACCTCAACAAGGCTTGTCCAAAGGATAGCTTCCCCCTAACACATATCGATCTTGTCGTGGATGCAACTGTGGGACACCAAACACTAAGTTTCATGGACGCCTATTCAAGGTACAACTAGATTCAGATGCACGCGACGGATAAAGAAAAGACTGCATTCATAACAGATCGTAGGTTGTATTGTTACCAAGTGATGCCGTTCGGATTAAAGAATGCAGGAGCAACTTACCAGAGATTAGTCAACCGAATGTTTGCAAAACAGATAGGAAAAACCATGGAAATCTATGTGGATGATCTCTTGGTGAAAAACAAAGAGCCCACCCAGCACATCGAAGACCTGAGGGAGGCGTTTGGTGTACTATTGAATCCATCCAAGTGTGCCTTTGTAATCAAGTCAGGGAATTTTTTGGGGTTCATCGTATCTGAAAGAGGAATTGAGGCTTCTCTAGAAAAGATAGAGGCCATCATCAATATAAAGCCGACGGAAAACTTACATGAGACACAGCAACTAGCAGGGAAAGTGGCCGCCCTAGGTAGATTCATAGCAAGATTGACGGATAAGTGTATGTCTTTCTTCCACATGTTGCGCAAGACACATCCCTGAAACGAAGAGTGTAGTGAAGCGTTCAAAAGATTAAAGCAATATCTAGCCAATCCGCCCCTTTTGAAGCAACCAGAAGAGGGCGATATACTCTGCGCTTATCTAGCCGTTTCACCATATGTTGTATCTACCGTCTTGGTAAAGGAAGAATGAGCCGTCCAACATCCCATATTCTACGTGAGCGGAGCCTTTAGAGGAGCGGAAGTACGGTATCCCAAGATTGAAATGCTAGCTTTTGCCTTGGTAATGGCGACCAAAAAGTTTCATCCATACTTTCAAGCTCATACAATAATGGTGCTAATGGAAGCACCAAACTCGGAGGAAACTAGAATGTACAGAGAGGTTGATAGGATAGTCGATTGAGTTGAGTGAATTCAACTTGAGATACTAGCCAAAGAAGACGATGAAGGGACATGCATTAATAGACTTTATGGTGGAATTCTTAAATTTCCCCCAGGAAGTCCCAACAGCACCAATAAGCAAGCCGTGGGTACTGTACATAGATGGTTCGTCCTGTAAGGCGGGTGGTGGTCTAGGGATACATCTGCTGAGCCCCAATAACGAAGAAAGGCATTACATTGCCACACTAGCATTTAAAGTAATGAACAACGAGGCTGAATTCGAAGCGCTAGTCACTAAACTTTCTATAGCCGCCAAAATTGGGGTAACTGAGATAGAAGTCAAGTCGGATTCATAAATCATTGTCAACCAGGTGTTAGGCCTGTATACAACCAAAAGTGAAAAGTTAAAGATATACCTGGGGCGTGTTTGGGAAGTGTGTGATCTTTTTTTGTACTTCATGATAGCCCAGATACCCCGAGCGGACAATGAGGTGGCAGATAGGCTGGTGCAGACGACTTCTGGAATGAAAAAAGTGCCTCTTCCTTGGCGAGTGGAGAGAAGAATTATTGAAGCACCAACCATCGGCGCGGAAGTGGCAACACTGAACTCCAATGTTCTCGAATGGGCAAATGAGTTAGTGGAATACCTGACGGTAAGCAAACTACCAGAAGAACGAGAAAAAGCACAGAGAGTTAGAAGAAAAGCGGCTAGATTCCTGCTCGTCAATGGGATTCTTTACAAAAGAGGTTTCTCCACCCCGTTGTTACGATGCATTTTGTCCCAGGAAGCTCAATATGTCCTAGTAGAGATACATGAAGGAATATGTGGGAATCACTCAGGTGGGAGA
This sequence comes from Platycarya longipes, assembly GCA_036559045.1. Lineage (NCBI taxonomy): Eukaryota > Viridiplantae > Streptophyta > Magnoliopsida > Fagales > Juglandaceae > Platycarya > Platycarya longipes. Next base: position 18,426,304 of record CM071793.1, on the reverse strand, counting down.
GCCTTAGCCAGAAAAGCAATCAGAGTAGGCTATTACTGACCCAACGCAATAAGGGATGCACGGGAGTTCACTAAGAAGTGCGTTAAATGCCAAGAGTATGCGCTCATGCAGCATGCCCCACCAGAAGAACTGATGTCCATGACGGCACCATGACCTTTTGCCCAATGGGGCGTGGACCTAGTAGGACTATTCCCACCAGGGAAAGGCAGAGTGAAATTCATGATAGTGGCCGTAGACTATTTTACCAAATGGATGGAAGCGGAACCGTTGGCCACCATAACCAGCATAGTGGTGATAAGGTTATTGTGGAAAAATGTTGTCTACCGATTCGGAATCCCCCACAACTTGGTGACAGACAATGGGCGGCAGTTTGACTTTGATCAGTACAGGGAATGGTGTGCCGAGCTGAAGATTAAACCCAAGTATTCCTCACCCGATCACCCCTAGGCTAATGGGCAGGCTAAAGCAACCAATAAAACCTTACTCTCTATCCTAAAGAAGAGGGTCGCTAAAAAGAAGAGAGATTGGGCGAACGAGCTCCCAGGAGTACTCTGGGTGTACAGAACAACAATCAAAACACCAATCGGGGAATCCCCGTTCACGCTAGCTTATGGGACTGAGGCGGTGCCACCAGTTGAAGTAGGGTTGCCCAGCTACAAAACAAACCATTATTCGACCCATCAAAATGACAGCAAGCTGGAAGAAAATTTGGATTTGATAGAAGAAGAAAGAGAAATAACGGAAGACAAAATGTTACTGGAGAAAGCCACAATCGAGCGATACTTCATTAGGAGAGTGAAGCCCAGGACCTTCAAAATCAGGAATCTAGTCTTGAAGAGGAGCGGAGTGACAACCCAAAATTATGGAAAGATTGGACCACAATAGGAAGAACCCTACTTGGTAGTGACAAACAATAGGCTTGGGTCATACAGGCAAAAAGATAGTCAAGGAAAGGAGTTGCCTCATCCATGGAATGCTGAGCACTTGAAAAAGTTTTACCAATAGTGTCGTCAGTACTTTCGTTTCAGTTATGTCTTTTTTATTCCCTTAGTAGTAGTATTGGTGGTTTTCCATTATAGTGATTTCTATTTTAGTATTCTTATTTCAATTGAATTCTTAAATGATTATAATTATAACATCCGTATTTGTTACTTCGAGAATCCAAATGTTTTCCCATTTTCAACTCCATTGAATCTCATGCCCTGTATAAAGTGCTCGTAATTACTTGTGGCGTCACGTACAAAAAAAAAGGGGCGCACGGAGGTCAATAGACCACGCCACCCTTGAACACCTATACTGCGTTATCATACTCAAAGAATTCCTTACTAATAAAAGACCCACGATGGGCTATCCAACTCGCGGGGTTAAAGGAAAAGTCATGGATCGCCCCAAACCAACCTTAAACACCAATGACGAGTAACGACACTCGCAAGTGCCACATAGAAAAAATGGCGCAGAAGCAAATGACCCCGCTAACCTTAAACACCAATGGCGAGTTATGACACTCACAGTACTAATGTAAAATGGGTGAAGAGGCAAATAACCCCGCCAACCTTAAACACCAATTACGAGTTATGACACTCGCGATGCTAACTTCAAAGGGGGCGAAGAGGCAAATGATCTCGCCAACCTTAAACACCAATGGCAAGTAACAGCACTCGCAGGTGCCATAAAGAAAAAGGGGCGCAGAGTCACGATGCCATGAAAAAAGGGAAAGGTCGGGGACCGCCCTGCTAAGTGACCCACAACAAGCAATCCAGCTTGTGGGGTCGAGGGAAAGGTCACAGACCACCCAAATAATTGAGACAAATACTTAAAACTATCAAACTGCGAGTCAAGCGTACAATATTGAAGCGAGTACTTGATGTTATTTGCAAAAAATAAAAATAAAAAGAATTTGATTACAAATTGAGGTTACAATGTGCAATTACAAAAAGAATAAAATAAAACGAAGAATAAAAGCCTCAAATCAAGGAGCATCGCCTTTGCTAGGTGGCAGCAATGGAGGGATGTCCACAAAGGCGTCTGGAATTTCCTCGTGCCCGAAAGTATCAGCGCGGCGGCAGGCAGCCATCTCGGGGGAGAACAAGCTAGTATCGAGAGCTTGGAGATCCGTAGCAGGATCAGCCAAGAGGCAGTTTCTAAGGTGCACAATACCAACACTGTGACCAAAAGTGAAGGCCGTGTCCCTGACCTGAAAAATCATAGCCAATTGGGCCCGAAGACAGGCAGTTTCCGCCTGGCAATAGCCAGCTGGTCTACTTTCCTAGCTAGTTATTCATCCTTGGCCAGAGCAACCAAGTTGGCCTTCCAAAGTTTCTCGTCCATGTTCGCATGGCTCACCTTATACCTCTGGTGATGCTCTCGAACCTCAACCAGAGAACCTTGCGCCTCGAAAAGGTCTTGAGCTGTAAGGCGCGCCTTCTCCAGGGTGTCCAGCAAATCTTTGGTCAAATCACCGCACCTTCCTTGCGAACTGGCAAGCTCTTCCCAGACTGAGTTTAACTCTCTGCTGCAGGCGAGGAGCTTGGAGTTCAAACGGGTTAACTCAGCATTATAGGTCGTTGAACTTCAGAAAGCTGTGCCTTCACTAGGTCCCTTTCAGACTGCAAAACCCGATGGGAAAAGTCATCCTTGATCTTTACCTCTTGAGCAAAGCGAACAGCATCTCGAAGGTCAAGGACCTCGCCGTCACGGAGCTCTAGCTCCACATGAAGAGAGTTGGTAAAACCTTCCGCCTGGTCCAAGCGGAGTTCGAGCTCCCTATTTCTCTCAACCAGGGCTCTAGTTTGGCCTTGTCGGCTTGCCACCCCCCTCTCATCTCTTCTTCCCTCCGAACAAAGTCAGCCACTACGCGCGCCGCCAAATTGTCAACACCATATGAGGAAGAAAAGAGAACCAAAGTAAGTAAAAGAGAAGAAGGAAAGAGAGAAAAGAAACTAAGATATGTCATGAGGTTACCACTGAAAACCAATCAATTAACTGGTTGGCCATCTTCGTAACGATGTCGACTTGAGCAAGAATAGGCGAGGAAGAGGCACCCCCACTACCGTCACCCCCAGTGTTTTCAACGAGGTTACCAATCCTCTCAGCTGCCAGAGTTCTCATATGCTTAAGAGCCGCATTCACCACTTGGCCCAACAAAAGCTCAGAATCAGGTAGCGCCTCAAGACAAGCTGCCTCATCCCGTTCTGCATGGGCACCCTTCCGAAGCAAGTTATCCAACTCCTCTTCTGTAAGATAGTCGGGATCCCCACCAAACGAAGACGCGGGAAGAGGGATGGTCGAGATACACTCTCCACTACCAACCAAAGATGGAGTGTAGTCTCCAGATATAGTGGTTGGGGGAGTTTTCAAGTCAGACTAGCCAACAACCAAGTCCCCGCGGGTGCCCTCGGGAGCAGGAGATTGGAAGCCTTCTTGACCAGTGGGCTAGGCGCTGACCAAATTCTCCTTCATTACCCTAGGAATAGTTTTGGATGAGAATAGTGGGCGGACACCAAAACCAGTAACCCTTTCCAATTGAAGGGCGGCCGCCACACCAAAGGGCAGATCGCCACCCCTCACTGGGCCTCCAGTAGTTGGAGGCACGAACACAGAACCAAATTCCAGAGGACTAGTCCAGAGAGGCGCTTGGACTTGGAACATGGCGGCCAGCTCAAAAAGGGCAATGCTGACCAAGCCTTCCCTATTCCCTAAGCCAGTGGAGCATGGTCTTGCGGAAGAACCACCAGAGGCGACAGGAGTAGTAACCACAGGTGAGGAAAGTGTTCTGCCCTGACCGCCCCTCAAATGAGTTTCAGACTCTTGGGCAGCTGTTTGCAGGCATCCGTCGAAGGCGCCAAGTCTCCTGTTGAAGATGGGGGTGTAGGCGTCCGCTCCCGAACTTCCTCGACGAACATCGAAGGTTTCTTTGAAGGAAAGAGTTGAGAAGAATCATCAGCCCGAGCCCTTTTTCTCTGACCCTCATTGTTTTTCTTCTTGGATCTTCTCTCTTTTTTGCCCTCGCTTGCATCAATCTCCGACCGCTTTTTCTCCTTTGGCCCTTCCTTTTTCTCCCGCACAACAAAAGCGCCTCTCATGGCCTTTTCAGAAGGAACTGGTAAAAGGGCAGGAATAATATTTGTGATCATAAAATCACACCCTTGAATGAAGGAACGGTTGGGAGATGACAATAATCAATCAATATAGGCGAGGGATAGCAGCTTGTCAGACTAAAGGTCGTCCGGATGGTCAGCAGCCCAGGCACAAACAGCATCGATTCGTGCCAGCTCTCGGCTGGACAGTGGAGGCATAAGGGCTCACAAACGTCGGCTTTCAAGGAAAGGACGCCAGATTGCCCTAACTGGAAAATCCCTGAAGACCTCCTCTTGGGCGGGAAACTCCCACCCCTGGCCACTGATAAAGAAGAACCTTGTGGCCCACGCCTTGGCATTGGAGTACCGGACTTCAAACAGAGCCAAGGATTGCCCTTTTTCCTTTTTGCGGAAACCGGCCACACAACCCTTGGTAGCCGCCCTCACATCATAAAAAGCTAAAAACTCTCGAGCAATCATGTCAGGGTAAGGATCGCGGAGGGGCTCCAGGACCATCCGAAAGACAATGCAAGTACATAAATAAGCCCTCAAGGCAAAAGGATGAAGTTGAATAGGGGCTAATTTCAAGAGATCCAAGATGTCACGAAAAGGGCGGCAAAAAAGGAGCTTCAACCTATTAGACAAGAGGGCTACAGAAATGGCTACCCAACCAGAGAATCCCTCATCATCACAACATCCTGACTCAGGAGCTTTCATCACGACTGAACTCGGGATATTAAAACTCCTCCCGAATCTCAGCTAAATGTTTCTCTCGAACGCTTGAACTCCATGAATATCCGTCGAATGTTATACCCTCAGGAACATCAAAAGGTTGAACTGATCTGCTACCTTGGTGAGCCATAAAGTTGTTAAGAGGGAAATGGAACGAATAAGAAAGGAGCAAGAATGGGAAGAAAGCAATGAACAAGAAAGGGATAAGAACGAGATGAACAGAAAGAAGGGGGAAAAGAGAGAGAAATGAGTATTTAAAGGAAATGATGACTGTGGAACGCCAACCGATGAGAGCATAATGATCTAACAACAAAAGCAAGGGAACAGTCGTCTGATGGAAAATAACCGTCACACAGTAACTCCCACCCCACTGCCATATTTGGCTAATGAAAAGACGAAAGGACTGTAGGCACTTGACGGTTCACAGGAATTTATGAGTTCCTAGGTATATCACGGCGGAAACCTAGACATTGAAAAGCCAAAATGAATTGAATTTCCTACGCCTCGAGGCGAAAAAATTTGCGGGGTAGCTGTAGAGCCTATTTAAACCAAGAAGCTTGGGAGCCCATCAGAATAAAAGCAAATGATAAGGCAGGCCCAATTACTAATTCACAGGACGGATAAGTATTGAGCCCTGCATAGGCACATATGAAAACTAACACTCAACCCTCACCATTATCTGTGTGATTCCATACAGATACGAGATCACGTCAGTTACGAAAATATGACGCGTGAACAAAAATTCTCGCAGAAGATAAGCATCATCACAAGGCCTATATAAACCAGGTAAATCTCCATGTAGAGTGAGTCCAATTTTCTCCCTTATTCTCTAATTTCTTCTTGATAACTGGAAAATCCACTAACTTAAGCATCGAAACTTTCTCAGGCGAAGATCGCCGGATCTTTTCAACTTCTTGCAGGTGAACGGTTGCAGGAGGGGAGCGAGACACGTCCTTAACAGCTCTGATACCATATGTAAATTAAATAGACGTAAAACTTAAGATATCAGAAGTTGTAGCGGAAGAGAAAATCAAACAACAAATCTTATCAAACATAACCAATCAAATCTAAATGAAATATTGCACAAATATTTGATTTCAATAAACATTGATGGAAAATTATTAAAGCCTTAACGATGACTCTGATACCATATGTAAATTAAATAGACATAAAACTTGAATCTTTATGAATTTCAAAATCTTGACTATCATGATTTTCTCAAACATAAATAACATATCAAAATTCATAGCAATTTCTTTAATTAAAATCTTGATTGGAAAAATGTAAAATTATTCAGGAGAGAAGTTTCTGTCTCTTAGCCCTTTCTCTAAAATGAAAAGTCACACTCAAAAATGATGGAAACCATACGTTTCTTTTTAATGTGTAGAGAGAGGACTTGTTACGTTTTCGTAACTGAAAATGCATTAGTAACTGTCACTCCACCTCCCATCAAAGTAGGAGGAGAAATAGAAAACTACTTCTCTCATGCGCATCAACAAATATTCTAGAGAATAGATTAGGTAACTCATTTTAATGGGAGTCTAAAAGTCATACACATGCCATGTGGGCCGATCTTAAATATCTAACAATACAGAGTTTATAAAAATTAATTTATAAATTAATTTAATATATTACGTGATAATCATAAACCTTTATTTTTAAGAAAAATATTTTAACTACCAAATAGTTGTATAAAAATATATTTATAAAGTGATTTGGCTTGATATGATAGCTTAGATTATAAAATTGATTTTATCATAAAATAGATCTAACAGTATATATCAAATCATATAAAGTTTATCTGAAGAGTCTCATATCAAATTATATCAATTTTTATATTTGTTATTTTTACAAGATTTTCACTTTATAGATATTGTATTTCTCACTTTTATATATAAATATATATAGCTCTTTTCACTTAACCATGCTACTGATGGAGTTGAAGGATTAAGTGTAAATTTCAAATCATCAAAACTAGATTTTGCATAAATTTTATATATTCAATATTCATTTATTAGAGTTCGTTCTAAGAACTAACTAGGTCAGATCTTACATTGTTTCATAAAGAAAGAACAAGTTATATATAAAACTGTTTTTTTAGTTTTACAGTACTAAATATTCAATATAATATTACTATTTAAAAATCAAACACATCAATGCCATATAATATCTAAATAAATGTAGCAATAACATTTTATGAAATACTGTTTAAAAATGATAAAATACTTTTGTCTATATATTTTTGACAAAAACAAAATGACCAACTAAATCGTGGAAGAATAAGAGGATGGTAATGGTATAATAAAGTGGTGGAAACTTTATGGAAGGGTTCTTATTTTTATTTTGAAAGGCGCTACTGACTAGCTAGTTGGTTATAACGATCATGAAAACACATTTTTCACTGTACCCAGTGGCGGAGCTATTAAGGGCAGAGGGCCATAATATGCTGATTTTATTTTTTATGATAATTTAATATTTATTAATCGTAATATTTATTAATTTTGAAAAAAATAAATACATATGAATTTTTTATAATTTAATAAATTATATCAGTATCATCTTATGTTGGCCCCTCTTCTATAAAATTATTTTGATCTTATAGGTTAATTACTTATAAGTTCAATTTAAAAACTTGCAATTTACATATCTTAAAATTTATTGTAATTTCAGAAATTTAGAGCAAATAAATATAAATATAAATATAAATATTATATATGATATACATATTACAAAATCTGAAAACATATTAATGATATATATATATTTCAAGTAAAGAATGCAACAACCAGAGAATAAACTATGTATATTTCATCAAGCAGTACATGCCTACACAGAATATGTAGACAATCATAATTGACTAATTTGAAAAACTCAACTTTTAATATATATAAGATTCAATACTTAAAAATAAGTTTCTAGCAAATAATTTAGTTGTTTATATTGAAAGAGAAATAGTTAAAAATTTTGATTTAGTTTCAATACTTAATGATTTTATTTCTTTAAAAGAACATAAGTTATAATTTTGGACATTCTGTATTCTTTTTGTTTGATATATTTATATGAATATCTTTTTGTTATTTTAATGATTTATTATTCTTGATAATATTATATATTTTTTTAATACATATATTGTATTAAACGTATTTTATTTTTATTTTAGATTTTATTATCAAATTGGTCTATACCAAAAAATATATATATATTGAAATTAAATAAAAAATATTTTATTATAATTTTAACTTTCCTTGACCTCCCTAAAATAAATTCTTGATTCTGCCACCGACTAAACAGCTGGATGCCATTGAAGACGAATTACTTGGTGGCTGATCCTTGAATATATGCGTATCAAAGGTCTCACCTCAAGCAATTTATTTTTTGTATGAATAGTTGGTTTGTAGAGCATAGTTGGTAATAAATTATAGCTTGGCCCGACTGCCTAAAATTTGTTAGCTTTTCTTGAAAAGCTTGGAAACCATGGACCAATTCTACATCTTTCATTCATTGCTTACTAACCGGGTTTTTTTTTCAAACTATTTATTTTAGCCTTTTCTTGGTCTATTTGTGGTTATGGGCACTCGTCGAGTTTGGGTTGATCTGTTGTTCTGGGTTGATCTGTCGTTCTGGATCGAGTTGCCATCCGAGAGGTTGAGTCGCTGTCCGTCGAGTTGCGTCGCCGTTAGGAATGTTTGTGCAAGGGAGTTTGCGATGGGTTGGTTCTCGTTCACTGAAACGTGATTCAAGATGAAATGGGTTAGGCATCTGGTGTAAGCAAGCTCATGTTTACTCATATAAAATGATGATATGGTTAATTTTTATTGGAAGGCTGGTTTTGTTGGATGACTAGATGGGTTCGTTATCAAATTGTCTCTTTTATTTTTATTTTCTGAAATGAAACTTCATTGCTCGATTATCAAACAATTCAGGGCTTATCAAGCAAAACAAGAGACATAACCTCATTGAGGCCTTCATCAACCCAAACAGACTCATATCTAAAAACATGCCTACTTTGGCTGCAGCAACATGTGCTACCTTATTGCCGCTTCTTTTAATGAAAGTCAGTTTCCAACCTGCTTGCCATTGAGAGAAAGAATTGAATATCATCAATCAACTGCCCCTTATGGAACGGGTCTTATTAGTTGAACTCTATATAACAATTTTTTATATTAGCAAATATAAATGTGAAATTTATAAACTTTCTCTCAATATATATATACACATACATATATTATGCGATTTAGAAGTTTTTACATCTATATGAAATAATTTGATTTAAAGATAAAATTTAAAATTTAAATCTTATAAATTAAATTATGTAAATAATTTACGATGTAAACAAATAGCGTACCACTCTAAATCATTTAATGAGGGTCTGTGCTACAGGGATCGCTATTCAATTGAAAAATTTGACTGACAAGTGCAAATGTATTTTTTATTTTTTTTCTTTATTTATTTTTATGTATTTTTAAATATTTAAAAAAATATCAATTCATTAATGCTTGTTTTCTTAAATATTAAATAAGGAATTTTAAAAAATAAATCGATCATTTTTATTATTAGGTCAATTAACATTTTCCTTGACGCAGAGAAGCAGAGTGCCTTTTCCTCGTGAGAAAGAGCAAGGTCCTATTTCCTTCAATACTTCAAAGCTTTGTCTCACGTCTATGAGCTTAGTCTTTTATCATGGTTTATTTCTGTTAACAGCGAAGAGCTATGGATACTGATGAACTAGATAAACACTAGGAGAGATTACACCTATCTAAAGAAGAAAATGCTTGTTATCATGCAAAACAAGAAGTTCCGCACACGAGTAGTGGGTAGGGGACGCAATGCATAGTCAGTAACGCAATGGTAGACAAAGGGGTCAATGGTGAAGTCTTTTGGGTCACCATGTCTCAGATATGGAGGCTCGAAGGTTGGGTAAATTTCAAGGAGCTTGGCGACCAGAGCTTCCTCATCTAGTTCCAACTCAAAGAAGACAAAGAAAAAGTTCCTAGCGGGCGACCATGGTTCTTTGACAGAAATCTCCTTGCTCTACAAGAGATAGATGAAATGATTTTCATCAATGCAATCCAGTTTGCATATAAACCTTTCTGGGTTCAACTCCATAGCCCACCACTGCCACCATGAATTAGAAGTTTGGAGAGGATCTTGCCTCATCCATTGGCCCTGTTATCAAAGTTGAGACAAATGCTGAGGGTCATGGGTTGAGTAGGTGCCTTCGAGTCAAGGTGGCAGTGAACCTCAGCAGGGCCTTGATGCGTGGAAAATGGCTCATGTTTGAAGATAAACAATACTGGATTTCCTTCAAGTATGAAAGGTTGCAGAACTTCTACTTCCAATGGGGAATCCTATCTCATAAGGGCAAGTCTTGCCAAAGACAACGATATGAATAACAAGGTGATGAGCCAACCCCCCAACAGTATGGTTCATGACTACGTGTGTAGCCCATGAACACCAACATTTTTTACTCTCGTAGGTATGGTGGCCCAAGGGAGGACAACCAACACCAAGGGAGGAACCACAGCCTAATCCCAAAATCTTTTCACAGAACTTTCCTGCTGTTGAAAACCAAAGTAGATCCTACCGAAGTGACCAAGGAAATTTGGGAGCAGGGAAACCCCCCCCCCCCCCCCAAAAAAAAAAAAACATTATAAGCAACAATGCAGGATTTTCTCTTAAGTCCATCACCAAAGACAAAAGTGGAAATCAACCCCCTAGATTAAAAGATAAATGGAAACTAGACAAGGAAAACATAGTTGAGGTAGAACTAGACAACCTGTCCACTCTAGGTAACCCTATTATAATGGAACTCGATCCTATTAGCACCAACTTTCATCTATCCAGGAAAAGCTGAGCACCTCACCTAGGTTACTCCAAAGGACCACCATGCCCCATTGCATGCAAATGAAGAGAAGCAGCAACACTTCTTGCACCCCCAAGAGACCATCACCAAAAAATGGAAAAGGTTAGGTCGTGAGCCTAAACCCCTCCATAGCAATGAAATCACCACCCTAAGTGACATAACAAACTCCTCCTTGAGTGTAGGGTCAGAAGGGGGGGGGGGGGACAAAACCATTACCATACCTAAAGTAGGGCCTAGAAAGTCAAGAACCCACTAGAAAGTCAAGGAAAACATTACCTCTAAGGCAGAGGTTGGAGTCTAGCCCTACCAAACCCAATGAATGTCTTAGCATGGAACTGTCGAGGGCTTGGGAACCCTCAGACAGTCAGATCTCATGACCTTTTGGTTAAGGAGAAGTGCCCCTCCATGATTTTTCTCATGAGAACCAAGTGCTCTAAGATAAAAATAGAAGTTATTTACAAGAATTTGAAACTTGAGTCATGTTTAGTTGTTGACAGTAAAGGCAGTAAAGGGAGGATTGCCCTCTTGTGGAAAGATCATATCAATGTGGAAATCTATAATTACTCGACATAGCACATTAGTGCATATGTAGCAAAGAGGTATGAGCAACCTTGGTTCCTCATGGGCTTCTATGGCCATCCTGAAATCTTCAAAAGAAACCAAATCTAGGACCTCCTAAAGCACCTCAAACCAGTAGCTCATATGCCTTGGCTGTGTTGTGGTGATTTCAATGAAATTGTTTGCCAATCAGGGACAATGAGGGGTGGCTCTAGGCCCTACAAGCAAATATAGGCCTTTAGAAACTCTCTAGGGTACTACAGCCTAATACCACCTATAACCAAAGGCTCTTTGCTCACATGGGCTAACAATAATAGTGAGCAACATTTTACCAAGGAAAGGCTTGATCGAGCCCTTGCAAACCCTGAGTGGCTTCAATTTTTTACAAACTCCTGTTGTCATGTCCTTCCTGCCTTTAAGTCTGACCATTGCCCCCTTCTTATTATTCTTGATTCTCTACAAGAACACCCTGGTGTCAAGGCAAATTGTTTTAGATTTGAGGCTTTGTGGACCCTTAAACCAAATTGTGCAAGCACCATCAAAGATGTATGGTCTAAACTTGCCTATAGGGGAGTCTTCTGAACTTATGGCAACTAGATAGATGAAATGTGCCTCGAAACTCAAGAGATAGAATAGTCAGCCAAACAAAAGGGCCCAAATGAACTGAGGAGGAAACTAAAGGAAGTTGGAGACCTACAAGTTGAAGGCAAAGGAGATCATGTGGAAACTGTCACAAAATTGGAAAAGGAAATTGATAAGGCCCTAGCTGAGGAGGAACTAAGATGAAAACAAAGAGCCAAACAACATTGGCTCCAACATAGGAACACCACCATTTTTCATTTGCATGCATCCCATTGAAGGAAAATTAACCATATCTCCTAGATATTGGATCGCATTGGCAATATGGTGACTAAGAAAGACCAAATAAGGGCAATTTTTACAAACTTTTTCTCAGACTTGTTTACTTCCTCATGCCTAGTAGAGATCGACAGCTACACCAAGAACATGCCTAAAAAGGCTACTGACAATATGAACTCTCTACTACTCCAAGTGTACACAGAAGCTAGGTGAAGCAAACAATTTTCCAAATGAAAGGGATGGGGTGTCCTAACCCAAATGTCTTCCCTGTCATATTTTTCCAGTCTAATTGGGCTACCACAAGCAAATAAGTTACATTTTTTGTGCTTAACATTCTAAATTGTGTAGGTTCTTTAAAGGGTGTAAATGATACTTACATTTCTTTGATACATAAAGTCAAAAATCCCACAAAAGTTTATGATTATAGGCCAATAAGCTTGTGTAATGTTGTTTATAAGATTATGGCCAAAGTGTTAACTAATCAACTTATATTTGTCCTGCCTAGCATTATTTTACTGACACAAAGTGCCTTTGTTCCAAGTAGAGTCATAACAGATAACATTTTGGTGGCATATGAGACCATCAACACCATGTCCACAAGAATGTAAGAAAAGACAGCTTACATGGCTCTCAAGCTCGATATAAGCAAGGCTTATGATCATGTGGAATGAATCTTCCTCTCCTCAGTCATGAAACATATGGGTTTTGACCCTAAATGGGTCCAGCTTGTGATGAATTTCCTCACATCTGTGTCATATTCGATCCTACTTAATGGAGAAGCTCAACAAAGGTTCAAACCATCTTAAGGGCTAAAGCAAGGGGATCTCTTATCCTCCTACCTATTTATCATATATGCAGAGGCCCTATCAAATCTCCTATCTCAGACTAAGCTAAATGGCAGTATTGCAGGGGTGCCAATGGGTCAAGGACCTATCAAAGTAAATCATCTCTTTTTCGTTGATGATAGCATGTTATTTTGCAAAGCAAACACCCTAGAACTTAGAAGACTCATGCATATTCTGAAAACATATGAAAAAGCTTATAGTCAAGTGCTCAACAAGGAGAAGATTTCAATCTACTTCAGCAAGAACACTCCTTTTGATAGCAGGAGAAACATCCTCAACATAGTTGTGTTCCTGCCACAGGTTCAGTGGAGAAATACCTTGAATTTTCAGCCATGGTAGGAAGATCCAAAGTGGCATGTTTCCAAGGGTTGGTAGATCGAGTTTGGTCTAAAGTTACCAATTAGAAGACATATAAGCTCTCAATAGCTGATAGGGAGGTGCTTATCAAGTCTATTTTGTAGGTCATTCCCATCTACACAATGGGTATCTTCCTCCTCCCACAATCCATCACCAATCAATTGGACTAGGCCCTAAGCTCTGGTGGGGTTTTAGTGAAAATCAATTTAAAATACACTAAACCAATTTAAAATACACTAGGTTAAATGGAGTGAAGTTAGCAAAGCAAAAGATTAGGGTAGAGTGGGTTTCAAAAGCTTCAATAGTTTCAATCTAGCCTTTCTTGCAAAAATGGATGGAAATTACTTCAAGACATAGCCTCACTACCAGCCACTATCATCAAGCAAAAGTATTTCCCCCAATGATCCTTCCTCAAGGCAAAACTAGGCCATCGACCATCACTGGCTTAGAGAAGTTTACATGCCGGACTTAATGTTCTCAGAAAATGTCTTTATTAGAGGATTGTCAATAGTTCAAGGGTAAGAATTCGGGAAGATCAATGGCTGCCTAGGCCTCATTTCCTTACACCTCCAGTCAAGAAAATAGTACAAAACCTGTGTCAAATGGTGGCTGACCTAATCGATTCCCCCCTCAGAAGATGGGATGATAACATCCTCTCTAGCCTCTTTACCCAGAAAGAAGTTGAACAAATCAAAACAATCACAATCAATGTGGGAAACATGGAGGATCAATTGGTCTGGAGTGGAACTACAAATGTCATTTACTCTGTAAGAAGTAGTTATCATCTACACAGAGAACTACAAGCCAATCAAGCAAGTGGTCCCTCAAGAATCCATAACCAGAGTGCAATATGGAAGGTTCTGTGGAAGTTAAAAGTCCCCAACGATGTCAAAATGTTCCTATAGAGGGCGTGTAATGAGGCTTTGCCAACCTTATCAAATCTTTGTAAAAGGAAGATATGTGAGAACAGCAAATGCCCCATCTGTCTCCATGAGGAGGAATCCACAGAACATGCTAATTACGCCCAAAGAACAACGCGGTCGTTTGTAGTATAGTTTTGGGGTGTCAATTCCACAGGAAAATGGATTGAGAAATTGAAAAATAGTAACGAAATTAAAGAAAAGATTTAGAAGAGTGCAAAAAGTGATTTTTGAAGTGTAACGTAAACTAAAACTAAATGAGTAATTTAAAAAGTATAAAAATGAGATGAAAAGTAGAGCGTAGGGAATTCCTTGCATATTTCTGATATTCAAATTTATTCTTAATTCATTGATAACTCAATTTAAAATTCTATGTCCAAATTTTCAATCAGAAGATATAACATTAATAACCAAAATTAAATCAAATGTAACTTTTTGAAAAATCATTCGTCACGATTCAAGAACAAAAATTGTTATAACTATTGAGAAAATTCAACGTCGACAACATACTCAGGGAGCAATACTGCAGCAAAGAATTAAATCAATATAGACAATCAATTACTCCAAAAATAATCATAGAACTAATCATTTCAATGGAAAAAGCATGACTGAATCCATAAATGAAAAAGAATCTATAATTATTTGAAGACGAAAAATATCACAAATAAATTGAGAATGATAGAATAAAAGAGTTTTAATATTTAAAGACCAAATACATGAATCAAAAATAAATTACAAATACCATCACACACAAGTCCATCCCTAACTTTCCTTGAGAATTTAGTTATACATATTGAAAATATGTAATAAAAATTCTCCAAAGGATACTATGGTAGAGCCGACCATATGTTTCTATTTTCTTTGGTTTTCTCTCTTTCTCTCAATGTAACAAATGGCTCTCCAAGCATAGTTTGATGCACGTCCCAGCCCCTCTATTTATATGGTTTCTTCATGTAAGTTGACATGCCCAAAATAATGATGAAATCAAGTTGCTTGCCGCCGTGTATTACTTGTGCTGCTATCTTCACTTTATCAGGTCGGTTTGAATGCAAGTTGGCGCCTCATGTGTGTCTAGCTTACATCATCTTTTGATTTGCAAGTGGGGTCCGTATGATGATTAAAGTGCAAGTGCAAGTGCAAGTGGACCTATGCCTTCTTCTTTCAACTTGTGGCCAATTTATGCATTTTATTTCTTGCCCATTTCTTGATAAAGCATGCATGTCAGTTTGGAGGGAATTGAGAGCACCGAATCTTTTGTATGGGATTGATTGTGCTTTATGTCGGTTTGAACTTGAAGTGCCGTGTATCATTTTTCTTCCTCAACTTGGTCAACAATTTTAGCTTGAATTCAAAGGAGTCGTGTGTGACTTTGCTTCCTCTTCATTTCTTTCGGCTGAAATGCTTCCACTTGCAAGTGTGATTTTATTTGTCTTCAAGTGAGCCAACCGAATATGCATGTATAGAAAATTTTCAAGTCGGTGCAAAGCTAGAAATGTTGTGAGAGAAAATAAAATCAAGCAATTAAGGAAGATGGGATTTTAAAAATGCAAGGAAATTCAAATGGCCTCCTTTGAAGTGTAAGGTAATTAGTAAAAATTCATGAGATTTATTTAATATATTAAACTCATGTATTTATTTTTGTATTTATTTGAGACTTTAAATATATTAAATCATGCTCATATCCATCTCAAGATAAATAGCTATTAAATTAAATAATAGTGAGTTACATCATTATTTTTCTTTTCTTTTAGCATTTAAATAGGGTATTTAGAGTGCATTTTTGTGCACTCATCACATGTCCTTTGGAGTTGTGGTGCAACCAGTGATGTCTAGAGCCAAGCAAGTTTCCCACTCCAAAAACTCTCCCTCAATAGATCACCATTCAGGGCAATATTGGAGCAAATGGTGACTAGACTACCTACAAAATTATTGGAGGAAGTTGGCTTGATAGAAAAACTAATATGGTTCATAAGAAATGAATTGATCTATGGAAAGGACCTTAGGCACCCAACCTTAATCATAAAAAAAGCTCGAAATGATCTGACATGTTTCAAAGCCTTGCAAACCCATATCCCATGATTAGTGCCTATAAACACTTCGAGAAGTAGTGTTTGATGGAAGCCACCGCTAAAGGGATCTTTTAAAATGAACTAGGATGCTGCATTGGACCAAGAACAATATCTCATAGGAATGGGAGTAGTACTGCGAGACAACCAGGGATTAGTCCTGGGAACTCTTCGAGCTAAGAAACCATTAAACCTCTCTCCATTTACGATTGAAGCCTATGCGATGATGTTAGAAATAATTTTTGTAAAGAGGCGGGATTCCACCACGTGATCTTTGAAGGAGACTTCCTCCTGGTAGTGAGCCGAAGGCAGAAACCAATAGCTGACTAGAGCCAAGGTGATCTGATTATTGAAGATACCAAGCTACTCTTACAAAGTTTATCTGATTGTAGTTTTTGTTTGACTCGAAGGGATTCTAACATGTCTTACTCCGGCTTCCCCACACCCCCACTTCCCCTAACCCTTTTCTCCTACTCCTCCCCCCGCTTCTGCTTTTCTCTCCCCCTTCCCGCTTGAGTTTTTTTGTGTTTTTTTTCCCTTTCTCCTCTCTCTCGTCCCTCGCTCCCCCCCCCTTTTTTGTGTCTCTTTTGCAGGAGTACCGACAGCATTCTTGGCCTCTAGGGCTTTGGCACCAGGCTTAGTTCGAAACCCGCAAGTTTTGGTGGTGCAATCGGTGGTTAGTTTGAAGTCTGTAAGTTTTAGCCCCAATGTGCCCTGCCGCTAGCCTCGCAAGGCTTCGATCTCACATTCGGAGGTGACTTTCGTCGGTAGCAGCTGCGCGTGGCGTGTACGCACTCTTTGAAGCAAGGGATTCTTTTCCCCTCGCGCCACCTTCTAAGGTGGTTTCCTCCGCCACTTGCTCCTCCACCGAGATCAGGACATCTGGTTGTCGCGTGCCTATCTCTCCGCCACTTTTAGGGACAACACGTGTAATCCACGCGCCACTGACAGCTATGGATCTTCTATTTTCATGTTTTTGTGTTTTGTCTTGGTTTTTTTGCTTGTTGTTAATAGGTAGGAATAAAATAGAATATTTTTATTCCAGTGTTGTACTTTCCTTCCCTCCATTAGAGGTTGGGGGTTTTCTCTCCTCCCCTCCTTTAGAGGTAAAGGTGGCGATATCCTCCCCCTTCTTGGAGGATGGAGTACTTTTACCTCTGTTTGTCAGAGTGTCACCCTCTTAAACAAGCCATAAAATTGAGACTAAAATCTTTGTTGGTTTTATCATTTGAGAGTGCTAGAAATCAAACAATGTCCATTGTGATGTTCCCAATTTACGTTTGGGTTTTAACGTAAACTGAAGCGCAGGATAAGTAGCATTGGGCTACATACCCCCGTACATGTCAAAACTTTTATGAGCTTATTAACTCTTGCATAAATAAATCACATGGTAGAAGTAAAACTATAACCTTCATTCCTTTACATTTATAATAACATTTTGTATCAAATATTCACACAACCAGTTAATCTTCTTAACACATATAACATATCCAACTGCCATCTTGTAATCTTACTATTCCACTTGGTCACGTTCGTAAGAGATCATTCCATCAAAAGATGAGCATTTTGTATGACCCTCAGAATCTCCTATGACGTCCATGTCCCATGGCAATTTATCTAATCCTACAACAACGTATATCATTCCGTGAGAAATAATAGATACAAATAAAAGAGAGAGATTTCCAAGAAATCTTAGTAAATACACAAATAACATAACAAAGGCAATATCAGTACTTCTCGATAAAACAAAATGACAAATATCATGATAAATTAACATAGCACATAACTCATGAATGCTTTATGCATGTCTTATGTATGACTTATGTACCATTTTTCACATAGACTTATACATTTTCATTAAAAACTTATATGCACATGGGTACAAAACTTTTTGTGACATGCAATGACTTTCTTAAAATTCTTATCTTATCCATATATTTTCTTAATTTGCTTAAACATATGACTTTATGCATGACTTATGCTAGACTTATACTTGGCATATGCACCCTTCAAAACTTACATGTTCTCACAAGAAAACTTTTCATAGAAATGGGTGTCAAACTCTTCGTAACGTAATAAAATCTTTTTCTCGAAACTCTTATTCTTTCATATTTTCATTATCCACTATTAATACACGTGGTTGAATCATATCCACTATTATTACTCGTGGTTGAGCCATATCACAATTTCTGAACCTCAACAGGCGTTACGTATTACCGTCCCCACCGGATTTATATTTTTGCCAATCGCACGGGCGTTACGTATCGCCATTCTCATTGTGACGAGTCTTATCATATTCGTATCAGTCATACGGGCATTACGTATCGTCGTCCCCATTATGACACAAACATTCTTAATTACGTAAAACAATTCATTTCATCTAAGAAACCCTTGAGGGCAGAAACTCCTAGATTCTTTAGGAGTTCTCTTATTTTCTTTTTTATTCAAACTTATATCTTATTTTTCATGTTTTAAGAGTTTCCAAAACAGCCCATTAATTATTTCACCAATAAATTTTACAATTGATTATTCTAGTAATCTTCAAAGTAAACTAAAATTTCTAAACTTATCATAAAGATTTAAATAACATCCAAACAACTAAAATCAAGGAGGTGTTTCAATGGTTCGAGTATTCCAGCACATGGAAATAAAATGCAAGAAAATCTTGGATAATTTCAAGTGAGGTGTTTCGGCCTTATGTGTTCTCAAAGGGTCAGTCTACTTTTCTAAGACCTCTTCTCCCCTTTTGACATATGTCAAAATGTCAAAAATGTTGAGAAACCAATCAGATTTTGCCCCTATTCCTAAGGCGGTGCTAGTGATCAAATTCGATTTCCATTTCTACTCATTTCAGGCCCGTTCACTTCTAGTACAAATAAGTCCTTAATTCAGTTCGTTTCTCTAAAAATATAAAACATGAAAGTTCTATATCTTCCTCTTAGTAATCCATAGAATTTTGAATTAACTCGTTCTGAGATCAGAAAAGAAATATATGCTTAATTTATCGAAACATGTCAAAACTACCCGAGAAGACCCAATCCAAGCTCACCATTTGTTTCCTTTTCATTTCGGTGCTTGGTTGACAACAAACCTATCCCATAGCTCATCTAGTGCCACTTTTTCTTACACTTGGCATGATGCCATATGTAATGGAAATATATTTCACAAGAAAGTTCATGCAAAGGCAGTTACTAACTCAAAGTAAGTGGTTCTCACCCAACTCGATTACATCCACTTTTTTCTATGATCCAGTCCTTATATATTAAAAACTCAAAACTTAAAAGTTTTATATATATCTCTTATTGTTTTATAGCCTTTTGAATCATCTCATTTGAAAATCGGATGAGAAAGTTATATTTAAATTACTAAGATACGTCAAGACTGTCTGAGAATCATCTAATCCGAATTGTTTAAGAATATTCCTTCAAAAATACCTTGCTTATACAACTAGAACTCTTTTATCGTTGGCTTTCCTTATTTGGTTTTTTAGAAGTGTACATTTCATCTAGTCTCCTTTATGTGCAATTCACGTACTCATCTACAAAATGAAAACAAAGTGAAATTCGGCCACTTGGATTCATTTTCAAACGTGTCAACTTCATGCCGATTTCATCCGCGATTAAACCCATATCTCTAAAAACTCAAAACATAAAAGTTGTATATGTTTCTTTGGGCTTTCCATATCATCTTGAATTATCTCAATAAAAAATCAAATGAGAAAGTTATGATCTAATTACTGAAATATGTTAAATCTTTCGAATTACCCAATTGCCTTGATTTACACTAAATTCTTCTATTGCATCCTTCTACTATTTTAAACCTAACTTATCAATATTCTATATAAGAAAATTTTCAAAATAAATAATATATATATATATCCAAAAAAAAGTCCAATGAATAACTAAATAAAGATATTTATTCTTATCATGAGGAAAATCTAATAAAAAAAAATTCGGGTTATCACATTCTTCCCCCTTAAAATAAATTTTGTCTTCGAAATTTGGTAGAATAAACCTTAGCACTAATATATAATCCAAAACATACTTAAGAGAAATCATATAATCATTAACACCTTTATAGGCACAAATACTGCTCTCTCTCCCTCAATACATCATGTTTAGAACTTCTAGGCTATCATGTGATTTGAAATCTCTACTTTCTCATTATCCTTAATAAATTCCAAAAATTATTATCAACTTGTAATAAACTGTGTTGGTTTCGGTAGACTCTTATACTTTATCTTCCAAATGCTCCTTGTATTTTCCCTTTGGTACACCAAAAACTAATTCTCAAATTAATCATCAATAAATTAAATTAGTACAATCAAATGATAAATCTTTTATCAAGATTTCAAATCACCGTTAATTCCACATAATCGACTCAACTCTGGACTAATATCATACTTATGTTGCGCACTCTAATAATTTACCATAGACATAGTATTAACACATATCAAAAACACCTCTTATTTTAAACCAAAATGGAACAAGGACCTGCATTCTTCAAATACATATACTTGCCATTTTTATACATCCTTAGTAAAACCAATACTTTTTCAACATGCAAGTGATCCATTCTTATCATTTTCCTCTTTCGAACCTATCTCCTTGAAGTACAAAAGATCACTTCTTAAATCCACATCATCCATCATTCTTAAACTTGATATGGGTCAATCCTAAGACCAACCATTATGATCTCTAAGTAATACCGACATTTTTTTCCCGGTTTTTGATTTACATCTACAATCCTTGGAGGAACACACAAACTAAATCAATGCCTCAGTCCCCAAAATATTTTCCTTGGAAATTTCTATATCAATCATTCAGTTCTACTCAATTCCATTTTAATGGTTACAAACTAATTGATTTCCAGAATGAATCAGGCTAACACAAAGTTTGCGGTACTAATACTCAAATCTTATCTTAAATTGAATCTTCAAAATTGAAATTCTAAAACCTGATTTTATAAGAATCATTTTCTGGAATCTATAAGGTCAATGAACTTATATCCTATCACAAATAATCGACTTTCAAAACTTTCTAAAATAAATCATTTTCTAGAGTCTGCAAAACCTTAAACCTTTGGTCATATCCTTATAAATTTATCTTTGAAGTTCTTTGAACTAACAACCCCTTGCTCTATAAACTTATTTCATAAAGTTTAAAGGGGTTAAGACCTATGTTATCTTACCCTTCAAAACAAAATTTACCTAGACCATGACATTTCCTTCAAACCTCAATATTATGAAAGCAATCTAAATCAATAAAAATTCAAGCTTATCATACTAAACATTTATTCCTAATAATGGCATTCTCGATCATAACATCTTACTACCACAACTGGACCTTTGGCTTACAATAATCCAACCTCTATAAGAAGCAAATGTTCTTGCGTACTAATCTTTTGTACCTCCATACAGTTTCTAATCTTAAGAGTATTCCAAATCCACCTAATACTATTACACCACATTTCTCGAAATCCTAAAATTTTGTTACCTCATAACTCCGGTCATATCACCATAGTTGATACCTAAGTTTCAACTCCCAAACCTCCAGTATACACCACATTGAAAATCCATCAATCTATTCTCAATTAACTAACAAGGTTACCACAATTTTCATAGTTCTCCCAACTGAACCTTCAATATTTCAAAAGAAAAAGTAGCCTTACATGTCTAAATTTTTATGTGACATTCAAGTCACCATTTATTCCTAAAAATAATCATAATAATTGTAGCCAGTCATAATTTTCCCAATTATCATGCTTAGAGTGTACACTCCATTTACTCACCCAAAAGCCGAAAATTTAAATCCTTTGAATTTAATACCATCTCATCCAACCAACATTCTACACCTAACAAAACACTTCTCCCGAGCTCAAGTACAAAACAAGGACAGGCACCATACTTTTCATCAATTTAACCCTACCAATGATGATTTCGACGTCAACTGCAATATCAGTTTCTACTTTTACTTTTCTCCGGTATCATCACATAACCTGCCTTACTAACCCCACTTCTGAAATTCGAGGCATCTCCAGGTTTCAATTTCACACGAAAACCAACTTGACTCAAATCCCACTCAAAATTTAAGTGTATCTTATTACCATATAATTTTCATCATAGGACACTTGTGGTTTACCCATAGTCGTATTGTTCTAATACCACTTTGTGACGTCTCCAATTTATCTTTGCGTTTTAACGTAGATTGAAATATTATGATAGGTAGCACTAGGCTACATACTCTCATACGTATTAAAAATTTTATGAGCTTATTATCATATGCAATGCAATTCACAGTGGAATAGAGTCTATATTCGTGGTTATGCAAAGAGTTCTAACTCTTGCATAAATAAATCACATGGCAGAATTAAAACTATAACCTTTATACCTTCATATTTATAGTAACATTTTGTATCAAATATTTACATAACTAAGTTAATCTTCTTAACACATATAATATATCCAACTGTCATCTTGTAATCTTATTATTCCACTTGGTCACATTCGTAGAGATCATTCCATCAAAAGATGAGCATTCTATGGGACCCTCAACGTACCTCAGAATCTCCTGTGACGTTTGAGTCTAACGGCAATTTATCTATTCCTGCAACAACGTCTATTATTCGTAAGGAATAATAGATAAAAATAAAAGAGTAAGATTTCCAAGAAATCTTAATAAGTACACAAATAACGTAACAAATACATTATTGGAACTTCTTAATAAAACGAAATGGCATATATCATGATAAATTAACATAGCACATAACTCATGAATGCCTTATGCATGTCTTATGCATGATTTATGTACCATTTTTCACATAAACTTACATATTTTCATGAAAAACTTATATGCACATGAGTACAAAACTTTTCGTGACATGCAACAACTTTTCTTAAAATTCTTATCTTATACATATTTTTTCTTAATCTCCTTAAACATATGACTTTATACATGATTTATGTTTGACTTATACTTGACATATGCACCTATTTAAAACTTACATGTTCTCATAAGAAAACTTTTCATGGAAATGGGTGCCAAACTTTTCGTAACATAATAAAATATTTCTCTTAAAATTCTTGTTCTTTCATATTTTCATTCTCCACTATTATTATCCGTGATTGGACCATATCCCCTATTATTATTCGTGGTTAGGTTATATCCACTATTATTACCCATGGTTGAGCCATATCACTATTTCTGAACCTTGACGGGCGTTATATATTATCATCCCCGTTGGGTTTATATTATTGTCAATCGCATGGGCGTTACGTATTGACTTTCCTATCATGACGAGCCTTATCATATTCGTATCAGTCATATAAGCATTATGTGTTGCCGTCCTCGTTATGACATAATCATTCTTATTGTAGTGGGCGTTATGTATCGTCATTCCCACTGGTCAAATCAGTCGTACGGGCATTACGTATCGCTATCTCTGTCGGCACATCAGTCATCTGGACGTTACGTGTCGTCGTCCTCGTCATGACATGACTAACTTTTTAATCTTTTCTCTTATTCTTAGTTGTTCCTTTCTTATTCTCATGAATATTTTTTTTTATTTCACTTAAAAATGCATGTCATTTCTTTTGATGTAAAACTTGTCAGACCATTTGACATAAAACTCATGACATAATGGGACATGCATATACTTTTAGACGTTCACATGTATGTTTTATGTTTACATGAGTGTCATGGCATATAAAACATATTTATACAATGCATGGCATAACAAAACACGTCATACAACCCATATCAAATAAGACGTAATTAATTTACTAAAAAGAAACGTAAAATAATTCATTTCGTCTAAGAAACTCTTAATTCAGTTCGTCAAACTTATTTCTTACTTTTCTTGTTCAAGAATTCTCAAAAAACCCATTAATTACTTCATCAATAAATTTCTCAATTGATTATTCTAGTAATCTTCCAAGTAAAATTTCTAAGCTTATCATAAAGATTTAAATAACATCCAAACAAATAAAATCAAGGAGATGGAAACTTGGACTTAAAACTCACTTCTAAACCTCACTAGGCCGAACCCTTTAAGGCTGGTTTTCTTATTTCTTTTGGTCATTCCAATACTTCATATTTTCACATAAATTTCTTGATACATCATAATAGAATATTTTCTTATGTTCTTGTAATTTTCCTTAGTATTTTTTTAAAACAAAAACTAAACTAAACTTATCTTGAATTCATACAAATACTTAGATAAAGTTTAAATTCAAAAGAGTAACAAACATGATCTAATATTCAAATAAAATACTCTATGCAAATTAAATTGTATACTTACAAATTTCTCCAAAACTTGAGTTGGTGATTGAACTAAGCCCTTGCAAGTTTTTCCTTCAAAACACTCAATTACTTTCTTTTAAGATTTAGGTGATGTAGGAGTTTTTGGAAGAGTTTTTCTCTTTCTTTTTCTAAGGTGGCCGTGTGTTTTCACCAAAGGAGCTATTGAGGGACTTCTTTATATATATATATATATATATATATATATATATATAAGAGGGGATGACACACTAGAGTGCTTAGAGGGATCAAATTAGCTCAAGGTAACTGGTTACTCTTTTAAACATGTGTGTGAGGTGTCTAACCTCTTGTTAGCTCATGATCACCTCTCATGCTTAGACTTAGTTGTTATAATCTTCATCTATGGGTCAGATTTATGCCATCAATGGTTCAAGTAATTCCAGCACATGGAAATAAAATGCAAGAAAATCTTGGATAATCTCAAGTGAGGTGTTTCGGCCATGTGTTCTCCAAGGGTCAGCCTACTTTTGTAAGACCTCATCCCCCCTTTTGACCCATGTCAAGATGTCAAAATTCTTAAGAAATCAATCAAATTTCGCCCCTATTCCTAAGGCAGTGCTAATGATCAAATTCGATTTCCATTTTCGCTCCTTTCAGGCCTGTTCACTTATAGTCCAAGTAAGTTCTTGATCCATTTCGTTTATCTAAAAATTTAAAACATGAAAGTGCTAGATATTCCTCTTAATGATCCATGAAATTTTGAATTACTTTGTTCTGAGATCAGACGAGAAATATATGCTTAGTTTACGAAAACATGTCAAAACTATCCAAGAACACCCAATCCAGCTCACCATTTGTTTCCTTTTGATTTAGGTGCTTGGTTGAAAAGAAAGCTATCACATAGCTCATCTAGTGCCACTTGACCCTAGACTTGATATGATGTCATATGTGATGGAAAGATATTTCACCAGAAAGTCTATGCAAAGTCAGTTACTAACTCAAAGTTGGTGGTTCTCGCCCAACTCGGTTACATCCACTTCAAGACCGGTTTGATCTATAATCCAGTCATTATATCTTAAAATTCAAAACATGAATTTTAAGATATAAGGACTGGATTATAGTGATCAAATACGATTTCCATTTTCGCTCCTTTCAGGCCCGTTCACTTCTAGTCCAAGTAAGTTCTTGATCCATTCCGTTTATCTAAAAATCCAAAACATGAAAGTGCTAGATATTCCTCTTAATAATCCATGAAATTTTGAATTACCTTGTTCTGAGATCAGAAGAGAAATATATGCTTAGTTCATCAAAACATGTCAAAACTACCCAAGAACACCCAATCCAAACTCACCATTTGCTTCCTTTTGATTTAGGTGCTTGGTTGACAAGAAAGCTATCCCATAGCTCATCTAGTGTCACTTGACCCTACACTTGATATAATTTCATATGTGATGGAAAGATATTTCACAAGAAAGTTCATGCAAAATCAGTTACTAACTCAAAGTTGGTGGTTCTCGCCCAACTCGGTTACATCCACTTCAAGTCCGGTTTTGTCTATAATCCAGTCCTTATATCTTAAAATTCAAAATATGAAAGTTGTAGATATATCTTTTATTGTTCTATAGCCTTTTGAATTATCTCATTTGAAGATCGGATGAGAAATATATACTTAAATTATTAAGATACATCAAGACTATCCGAGAATCATCCAATCCAAATTGTCTAGGAATATTCTTTCAAAAATTCTTTGCTTGTACAACTAGAACTCTTTTTTCATTGGATTTCCTTGTTTGGTTTTCTAGAAGTATACATGTCATCTAGTCTCCTTTGTATGCAATTCATGTACTCATCCACAAAATAAAAACAAAGTGAAATTTGGCCATTTGGATCTATTTTCAGACGTGTCAATTTCATGCCTGATTTCGTCCTCGATTAAACCCATATCTCTGAAACGTCAAAACATAAAAATTGTATATATTTCTCTTGGCTTTCCATATCATCTTGAATCATCTCAATACGAAATTAAATGAGAAAGTTATGATCCAATTACCAAAAGATGTTAAATCTACCGAATTACCCAATTGTCTTGATTTATACTAAATTCTTCTATTGCATCCTTCTACTATTTTAAACCTAACTTATCAATATTCCATATAAGAAAATTTTCAAAATAAATAATAAATATATATATAGATATATCCAAAAAGAATTCCAAAGAATAACTAAATAAATATGTTTATTCTTATTATGAGGAAAATCTAATAAAGGAAAAATCCAGGTTATCACATTTGTCACCTTGTGCAGGGACGCTATAAATCTGAGATTAGCTTGGCCTGTTATATGGGTTTTGTCCTGTAATTACTGGTCACAGTTGTAACTTTGCTTATTAATATAATGCAATGCAATCTTTTTATTAAAAGAAAAAATCATTATTTTTTTTAATAATTTAATATAAAATTATTTAATATTTCTTGTTTTTGGTCCTCACAAGCCCACGTACAAGATACCTCCTCCCCCTATTTTATTTAATATATTTATACACTTTTCAAACTTTATAATAATGAAAAGAAACCCTTATAAGATTACGATGATAATTGAAAATTACGGTGATAAACGGTGAAAGGGATAAAACATAGAAATGGGATGTGACAGTGGTAGACGTTGCATCAGTTTAATATTATTTATTTTACAAGTGAATTACTATTTTATTAATCCTAGTCTAGAAAATTCAATGATGGTGGTCACCGAGTTTTTTTACATAGTGATTTAGAAATTATTTTTAAATAATATTATGAATTTGTATAAATGATATTTAAAATTTTTAAAATATAAAAAGAGAAAAAGAGAAAAATAATAATAACCTATTCAATGACAACCGTCAATGACTTTTATCTATGATTGTAGCAGGATCTTTATTTTATATTAAGAGTGACTTCTTTTTCCACTCCGGCCAACATCTGAATCCTGATTTAGATGGATTAGTATTTGCATACTCATTTGTGGCATATTTGAAACACAATGGTTGCATTTATAAATTAATCTCGCAATGCTATTTCTCAATAATTTCTTTTCGGCCTTTTTTGAAAGTGCATTTTTGCAATCATAAATACGTACAAGTTTTGCTTTCATAAGCATGCACAGATACTTGACTTTGTTTATTCCACACCATTTTTATTACTGGGAATCCAATACCTAAGAAAAAGTCTTTATATATATAAATAATATATATAGACTACTATTATAAAAGCATCAATGCGAGATGAATAGTGGTCGTTCCGTGATTTTTAGTTTCCATTTTAGTCCCTCTCTTGTTCTTTTATTTACATTTTATGTTTCTGTTTTTAACTTTTCTCCTTGTCGAGTGTTTTAATCTATTCATCGTCGTTTATTGAGATTTAAATTGATTTTCTGCTCACTTAGTGCAAGGATATTATCTCTAAACAATTTGAGACCACACGAATTCCATTTCTCTCTCTCATTTTTAGATTTCCCTCTCGAGTTTTCTTTCAATTCGGACTCCTTTCTCTTTTCTCTCTCTCCACCTCACGGCTCTTGTCGCCGTTTGCAGTCACGAAACACGCCAAATAGGAAGGTTTTTTCATCCTATATTTGCTCTTTTTTTTTTTAGACATGAATTTAGGATTTATTGATGTTTCGATTTTTGGGGACGTGATCAATTGTTGCTCTGTTATAAGGTTTTTTTATGTTTTGATTTTTAGGGGCGTCGATTGCTGTCCTGTTTGACCGAGTGTAGTGATTCTAGTTCTCTCTTTTTCGTTAATTTATTCTCTCTCTCCACCTCACAGCCCTTGCCGCCATTTGCAACCATGAAGCACGCCGAATAGGAGGGCTTTGTCATCCTTTATATGCTTTATTTTTTTTAGACATCCGAATTTAGGATTTATTAATATTTTGATATGTGGAGGTGTCAATTTTTGTTCTGTTCCATAGATTGTAGTGATTTCAGTGCTCTATTTTTCGATCGTCAATATTGGTGATTTTTGCTTATTGGATTTTTTTTGTTTACCATTTATATATATATATATATATATATATACACGTTATACAAGAAAAAACAAGGGATGGAAAAATAATTTTTATGATGTATAAATGAATAACCACAGGAAAATGTTTAAGCCACCGATAAATTGTCTTTACACTACTACGACACGTAAATTAGTTGAAATGGTAGGGTAATGATTAATTTAGTCCAAGCATACGCGGTTTGTAATTTAAGCACTCTATCTTGCGGTGAGGGGTTCATCCCATTCGGCTTCAGCCCAGGCTAACCTGAGTTGCGCTGAAATCGAGATCAACTTGAAACATTCTAATTTCATCTCTTCCATTACATTTTCCTTCATTGAATCCAATGGCGACTTGTATGCTTTAGAAGAGATTTTGCTCAGAAAGTCAAACAGATGATGCCAAACTCTGCCTAATACCAGCAAAGAGAATAAAAACTTTTCAATCTTTTGGTTACAAATGTCACAACGTCCCAAGAAAAACTCCCAAATTCTCTTTTGTGACCTGGTGTTTGGTCCAAGGTAGAAATGGAACCCTTTTATTTATTTATTGATTATTATTTTTAATCAAATTTCTAGATATGATCTATTTTAATTAGTAATTTATGGCATTTTTTAGCGGGGTGAGTTAATCTCGACAAAAGGAGGCATCACAAATTTATTTAAAACCGCATTGGTAATTACAGGCCGGCCAGATTTGTTTAGAATATTATTGGATATCTGGCAAATAAAGATGGGTTTTGGGTATAGAACTAGCATACCTTCGTACAATTGTTAGTATATATGGAGTACATATACTGTATATTGTTATTGTGACAGGATTTAATTTATAAAAAAATTATAAATTAAATGTTGCAAATCAAATTATGTCGCATTAATGATGTGAACCATGTGTTTTCCACCCCTATTAATAAATAAATAAGAAATAATAAATATAATCATAGAGTTGTAAGCGTAATTATTTTTAAAAAAAATAAATATATATAAAATTCACGTAAAAAAATAATTTTTTTTTTAAAATTGACTAGATTAATTTACAACTTCACGATTATATCTATATTATTCTAAATAAACTGACTAAAGTTTGAAGATAAATGTAGAAGATGACATTTTTTTGGTTTACACGTTCCGTATAGGGCCCGGCGGCCGGCTCACGTGTAAATAAAAAAATTTTAAAAAAAGCGCAGGCTTTGGGTAGCTGTGCCGCTTTACCTGGACGCCATGTTTATTTTGGACAACTTCCCAAACGACAATTTATTGGTCTACAATTAACCTGAAGAAAATTGCTTTTTTAAAATTTTGCTAATAATATGAAAAGAAATTTCTTAGACAGGTATATCAGCAATCTTTGGAACACGAAAGATAATGAAAGTGTTTAGTCGTAGGTGTAAAGGTGAAAACAAATGCTATCATTTCTTTTCAATCATATATTTCATTTTACTTCATTGACGTGGTATTAATATTTGGCAACACATGGCTTATTAAGAAAGTAAAAAAATATATTTATTCAAAACAAAATAATTTTCAAAAATATAAAATGTAAAAAATTGTATATTTTTCTATTTTTTATGTTTATATTTTAATTTTTTTTAAATAAAATACATAGTGCCACATACTGATGTCACATCAATACAATAAAATAAATAATATAAACATGATAGCATTGCTCGTGAATGCAGAAGTTTGGAAATGCAAAGAAAGGAAGAAATATGTGCTGCAGAGAAGGTAGGCCTACCGCCTACCTAATGCTTTCGACTTTAGAGGCTAATTGGGAGTGGCAGTCAACTACAATAAATTTCTGGGTCAACTCATTTAATGTATCTGAACAGTCCGGGTACAGTTAGGTTTATTTCTTTTTTAAACAATTATTTCATAGATATATTAAACAGATACATGATGCAAGAGTTTACCGGATGACAGGCTCCGATATTCATTCAAAATTAACAAATACAATACCAAAAAAAAAATTGGTTTTGCAGGGTCAAAGACTTGATTCGCACCCGAGTGCCATAAGAAATGCCACTCAAAAGCGAATAAAGGCAATTCAATAAACGAACTGTAATATTGTGATTAAAAATCATTGCAAAGATTCTTGTGCTATGATTGTCTGGTCTAGACTAGCTGCTGGAAATTTATACTAAATAGCTGGTTGAAGAGTTGTAGAGTTGTTGGAATGCAGCGGTCGGCGATTAAGATGGCGCGTGGACACACGTACCACATTAGGAGAGGAATGTATAATCAGGTTTGGGAGATCCAAGATGGCCAGTTTTGAAAGTACCACGCGCGACTACAAAAGAACCTCACCAAGTGATAATGCGTGGATCTCATGCGCAATGAAATCCACACGCGTGAGTTATGCATCGCTCCATCCAGTAAAATGCTTCGATCAATTAGAAAATTGACGATTAGAAACTCTTACAGTGGGTTGCATGTAGGTCATCGAGCTCTAGTATGCTTTTATATAGGTTGGGCAGCCCAATTGGGAGGAGGGCCCACCCCTCTAGAAAGGGCGAAAAGGAAGAATTTTTTATCTTTTTCTTGAGGGATGGCCAGAGAGGCTTCGCAGGAGAGACAGAGAGGCTGAGTCAATTTTTTTTATAATAGGACTATTTTAATTCAGGAAAGAATAAATTACTTAAGTACGAATGAATGGTACTCAGTCTTTGAGGAAAAAAAATGATATTTTATAATTATTTTTATAATTTTATTTTAAATAAAGAACATTTTTTGTAAAATAGATTATAAAAATATTCCCAATCTAAAATAAAGTTACAAAAATAATTGCATGCATGCCATTACTATTTTTAACATGACTTTTTATTTCTTTAAAAAACTTTTTAACATTAAGAGAATTATATTTTGTGGGATGATTTGACGCATGGAAAGTCCTAGGTTGGAGATCTTGTGAATTAATTTTTAGATATCTTTAAAATATACATAAACTAGGCCCAGTTTATATATCATTAAAGATTTGCGATTTTTTTTTTTTTTTAAATAACGTGGTGGCCACCCGATTTCTAATTCTAAATATATTATATAAAAATATAATGGGTTTTTTTTATATAGTAAAATAATAGATTTTTAATTTAAAAGTGAAATAAATTGAGAGGAGAAGTTTTGCATGTTTAAAAAGAAAATGCATCTCTACTTTTTATTGTAGCTGAATTTCAGTCCTTCCAAACCTGGGGTCTGGGGCTCAATTCGACGAATACAAGGTGCTGCCGTAACAGTATTGACCTCTCTCTCTTCCCTATCCTTTCAGGCTCTTTAACAGATGAGCAACGTGTTTATCCACGACGGGTACAGCAGAGTTTAATTATATAAAGAACATTGAAAACCTCGAGTGAATATACGGTTCAGCAGAAAGTCATAGACCATTAATGAAGTTACTTAAGGTTACGTTTGGATTGAAGTTAAGATAAGTTAAATTAATATGAGTTTTAAAAATTAAATGAAATATTATTATTATTATTATTATTATTATTTTTAAAAATTAAATTAAGATTTGAAAAAATTATATTAAAATTTGAAAAAATTGTGCTGAAGTTTATATTTTATATAAAATTTAAAAAAATATAATGATAAATTTAAAATAAATTTAACTCGCTTCCAAATTCAAAAGGAGCCTAATTATCTCATAAAAGAATAATGGATGAATGCAGGGATTTTTTTTTTTTTTTTTTTTTGTTCTTTTTCAATAAGAACCTTTTCATTAATCAAAAGATATTATATGACAAGGGAGTAAGATCCCAAAATCATTGCACTGAGATAAATAAAATTTTTTATTTTTAACTCGGGTAGAATATATCATTAAATTAACTAAATGATAAATTTAATTTAAAAATAAATATTTTATTAAATGTATATATGTTATTCACACTATTTTTACAGTACTGCCAATTTATAAATACTTTTTTAAAAACAAACAACAATCATGAAAAAATAGTAATTAAAATTTGATAATGATAGACTTACAATTTCATTTTATCCATTTATTATTCCTTTTATTTTTTTATTTAATCATTAAGAAAGTATTGATGAATGAAGATACAAAATTTTTTAATAATTAAGAATATTTAAAAAATATTTAAAAATAATAATAATAAATGATAAAAGAGTAATTCTAGTATCATTATTCATTAAAATTAGTACTCTCTCGTCGTCATTATCATTGTTTTGGTGGGTTGGCGTCGTAATGTGAGAGGAGTCTCACGAGGTGGCTGCAGAAACGCCAGGTGCGGTCCAAAATAAATTGCCTGGCCTTGAATGTTTGAGCTGGCCGTGGACAAGGATAACTGATGTATGCCACTAATTAATTGGATTTTTTATTTTATTTTATCGATATTAGAAATATATGTTGGCTATTTGTACAGGGTTAATCATGGATTTAAATATAATTTGGATAGTGAAATAAAATTAAATAATGTTAAATAAAATTAAAAATTAAAAAAAAATATTATCTTTAATAATAATAATAATAATAATAATAAACAACTAATTTTATTATCAACGTAAGTTAAAAGCATTAGATAGGCATATCTTCTCTGAGCAGCTCATATTTCTTTATTTACTTTTTCACTCCTTTCTCATTCATGAGCATTGAGCAATGCTATCATGTTTATATTATTTATTTTATTTTATTAAAGTGACATCAGTATGTGGCACTGTGTGTTTCATTTGGAAAATTTTAAATTTAAAAAATTTAAAATTAATCTTTCTAAAGTTATATTTTTAAAAATCATTTTTGTTTTGAATAAATATTTTTTATTTTCTTAATAAGTCATGAGGCATTAAATACTAATGCCACATCAATGAAATAAAATGAAATATTTAATTGAAGAGGCATGATAGTGTTTCTCTTCATCCGTACTCTATTTTTTAAAAATAATTGAAGAGTAATTTCATTCATCAAATTTCTAATAGTTCAAAGGTTACTATAGATAGAATGCAAGTGGGGCATTCTTCTATATCATAAGGATCATGTAATACCACAACGGCAGATTTGGCCAGATTATAGGTGGCAATGTTGACTTCTCTATATACATGTGAAGCTTCCCAATGGCAGAATCCTTCTATCAATTGTCTTAAGTCTTCAATTAGGAGACCACCCAGACTCCAATTTCGCTTTCTACCCTGCAGTTAGTCAATAATCTGCTTGGAGTCACCTTCCACAATGAGACGGTGGAGG
Source organism: Platycarya longipes (assembly GCA_036559045.1). Lineage (NCBI taxonomy): Eukaryota > Viridiplantae > Streptophyta > Magnoliopsida > Fagales > Juglandaceae > Platycarya > Platycarya longipes. Next base: position 18,392,561 of record CM071793.1, on the reverse strand, counting down.
CTTAACTCCTTACAAAAAGTTGTAGCCAACAGAAGACCATGTGCTTCGATCTCAAACACTTTTCTAATATAGGGTCTCGAAGCTTTTAGTGCTCCAATAACTTTGCCTTGGTGGTCTCTGACTAGTACTCACACCCCAATCCTCCCTAAGTCATCTCTAATAGCTGCCTTCTGTTTGTTTTTGCCATGGTTGATTTCTTGAGTTTCCTTGCTGTGAATTGGTCTGAGTTACCTTGTTGGCTTCTTTGTAAAGTTGCCATTCATTCTTTGCTCTCTGGATTAGAATAGAGGCATGTGTGAATTTTTTGTCGTGTAGAACATCCTTTCTTCTAGTCCAGATTCCTCTTAAAGTGACTGTCACGACCTCAAGTTCATTAGTATCCAAGACCTGAGTTCAGCTAGCCTAGATATTTGAAAAAGTTATTATTGTGTATGGACATTTTATGAACTTTGATCCAACTTTGATTTCACACGTCCCTTGATGCTGGGCACCCCTACAAGACATGGCCGGATGTTTCAGGTTTAGTTAAGCAAAAAGAGCAGAGGTTATTCTCCACTAGTTTCCTTCTCTTTAGGTTAGCTACAGTGGGAAGGGCTTCACTATAGGTCCTCCAAATGAAGAGTTTGATGGCAGGTAACACATTTAGGCTCCAAATATCCTTCCACGCTGCTTTGTCTAGCTGCTTGCTCAAGGATTTCCCCTCCTGTTCAGCCTCAAGTTGCCTATAGTGGTGATATCCACTTCTTACAATGTATATCCCAATGTTGGTGAATTGCCAAATTAACTTGTCTTCCATGCCTCCAAGACTTATGGGGATCGAGTTGATGGCCTCTATTTATTGAGCTAAAAACATCTCTAATAAGAGATCCTCCTTCCATCTTTTAAGACTAGGATCAATGATGTCACTTACTTTTTCACACCAGCACTCAATAGCTTTAGGGGATGAAATCTTAAAGGTAGGTAGTGTTGGGATCTATTTCTCAGACCATATGTTAATGTGTTGTCCACTTCCAACTCTTTAAATTAGACTTTTTTTAAGGAGATCTAACCTTGAGAGGATGCTCCTCCAAACATAGGATGGTCTTGAGCCTAATTTTGCTTCCAACATGTTAACTAATGAGAAGTACTTATGTTTAATCACTCTAGAGACTAGGGAGGTAGGGTCTTGTATCATTTTCCAGCTTTGCTTTGCAAGCATGGCTAGGTTAAAGCTCTTGAAATCCTTGAACCCCAATCCCCCTGCCTCTTTTGCCTAGCTCAATTTGTCTGAAAAAATCCATTGAATTTTAGCTTGAAAATAAAGAAATATTCTCATTTTAGCTTTCCAGAATGTGTAATTGTCTTCAAAAAATAGTAGAGGCTGACTGCTAGATTAGTTTTCAGTAAAGGTAACTGCAATGTTATCCATAAGATTTTAACTCAATAGATAATTAATTTTATAATAGAGGCATTGCTTTAATACCATTTATTTCCCAGATGATTAATACAAGAGAGGGTGAATTGAGTTATATTTAAAAATTTAATAGTTATAAACCAAGTACACAATTTAAAATATAAACAAAATATGAAGTAGCAGGAAATGAAGAGTAAGAGTAAAAGAGAAGTAAACTCAATATTTTAATGAGGTTCAATTCCACTGCCTACATCTTTGCCTTAAGTTACCCCTTGAGAATTCTCAAATTCACAATTCAAAATCCTTCAGGTAGAGATAGAAACCTATTACGTCTTTAAGAAACACCACTATAAAAAATTTGTGTAGAATACCCTCTATACTTACAATCATCTCACATGTGATGATTCACTATTCCCTATATAGAGCACTTTCTACACAAACAAGAGTTGTACACACCTTTTAGGGAAATCAATTTCCTTATTTAATAAGATTGGTACATTTTCCTTGTTTAAGACTTGTCCCAAGGCCTGTTCATAGATGTCTAGGATATCAGTTACAATGGATAGCTCAACTCTTTAAGGAAAGCTTAGTAGAATAGTAAGTTGTCATCTGCAAAAAACAGGTGACTAACACTTGTTGGACCTCTTCCAATTGGCACCCTAGTTATGTCCCCTTGTGCTTCTGCTCTATGTAGTAAGGCAGATAGGATTTCTGCACACATGATGAAATTGTATGGGAAAATGGGGTCCCCCTGTCAGATTTTCCTAGATGAATGAATGGAAAGGTTGTTGAGGTTTCCCATTAACCAAGATGGAACATGTGAAATAATTTAGGCAGGTCTTAAAAAGGTCAATCCAGTGTTGTGGGAAATCTAGTTTGAACATCACAACTTGCACAAATGACCACTTAACCTTATTGTATGCCTTGCTCATATCTAGTCTGAATGCCATGAATCCTCTCTTTCTTTTTATCCTCGAGATCATAGAATGTAGAACCTCATAGGCAATTAAAGTGTTATCAGAAATGAGTTTACCTGGCACAAAGGTACTATAGTTGATAGATATAATTTGAGGGAGGATACATTTCAATCCCTAAAGTGAAAAACCCCAAAAGAGTGGCTGAATTCATAACCATCAGTATGTGTAATGTGTCATTCACCTCTTTTAGGGAGCCACAGTGGTTAAGGACTTGCAATACAAACCTGCTAGTTTCTCTCTACACCACACTCCATTTTTTTTTGTAGAAACGGGTAGGAAACCCATCAGGTCCAAGGGACCCTAACGGGTTCATTTGGAACACTGTCACTCTAATTTTTTCCTCACTAAAGGGCTTCATCAAGTTCTCTGCCATTTTGGTGTCAATTTTTGGACTAAGAGCATTCAAACATGTGCTAATATTAGAAGGGTTGGTGGAGGTAAATAGGGATGAGAAGGAACCTGTGACGATATCTCCAATCTCCTTTGGTACATGTGCTACTCAACCATTGGTATCAACAATGGAGGAGATGGAGTTGGTCTTCCTTCTTTGTGTTACCTGCTTATGGAAAAAGGAGGTATTTTTGTCCCCATTTTTCAGCCAATGGTGCTTTGCACACCGCTTTTATTTCAACTCATTTTTTTCTAGTGAGACTTCCACTTTGTTTTGTAGTTTATTCAATTGAGGAATATGAGAGCCCTCTCCTTTATCCTATAGGTGACTGATCCTGGCCATATGATGCTTAGATTCTTGCTAGTCCTCACATTTGTTCCTTTGGTTCCATGTGGTGAGGCTCTTTTGGAAAGCCTATAATCTTGTTCTCATAGTACCAGCAAGAGTGGTTCCCATCACTCATTTGTTCAATGCTTCCTCTATTACAGTATTACTAACCTTTTTGTCATGCTACCTCATATTGAAACACCATTTGCCATTTGTGTCTTCCATTGTCTTGGTATTGTGTGCATATGTTGAGAGGAGAGGGATAACTTAACTGTAGCCAGGACATTGCAGTGAGATGGATTAAATCTATCATGCCACTCTTGATTTTTCATAGCTCTATCAATTCTTTCCTTCGTAAATTCCCTTCCATGTATGCTGTTTCCCCATGTAAACCTTTACCCAGTGTACTAAAGGTCCTAGATGTCACAGTGGCTTAGTGCTTATCTAAAGAGTTCAATATGCCTGTATGGTCGACTTTCCCCTCCACTCTTTTTTTGGGATGTAGGATCTCATTGAAATCCCTTGCACAAAGTTAGAGTACTGTTGGGGCAGATTTTAACATCTTGAGGAGTTTCTAGCTGCCTTTTCTTTTCCTTGTCTCAAGGTGTCCATAGAAACCTGTGAACTGCCAAGATTGGCTGTCAGACTTTTCTTTGACCATGGCTATGACATTCCATTTAGTAAAATTACTTATATTAACTTGCCACTCCTTTCTCCACAAGAGGGCTATACTAATATTGAGACCTGCACTGTCCACAACAAAATAACCATCAAATTTTAATGTTCTTCTCAATCATCCATTCGAGCTTTATTGCATTTAGTTTCTACTAAGGTGCACTTTTCCTTAAACAACCTTCTAAGCATCTAAATTGTTTGAGGGTTCCCAAGTCCTCAACAATTCCAAATTAGGAGACTCATTGACAGAAGCAGGGCTAACACTAGCCACTACCATGTTTTCTTGGTCATCATTGCCTGACTCAGTTTTCTTTGTCTTCTTAGATTATTGGCTCCTCTTTCAAACGTCTAGTTCCTTCCATTTTAATCCCCTAGTGTTGAAAGGTGTTGGTTATTTCTAAAAAAGTAGTGTTGATGCTCAACTTGCCTTTGGCTTTCCTTTTCCATCTGCCATATTGCTTGTCTCCAGGGAACTTCTTAGTTATGGGGTCGAAGAATGACCTAGGGAGTGGGGGGTTTGACAAATCTGATATGGCCTTAGGGACTTGCCTAACTAGGATCGGGCTATTCTCTCGAGTCTCATGAGCAATTGGTGCCATAGATTGAGGTGGGGGAATATTCTCTTTATCATAAGCTGAATCTAAATCCATCAAATTATTTTTTGGTCTAATCATTACTATGTCTTTTGAGGGTTGGTTGTCTCCATTATTATTCAATCTAGGGGACCATTCCCTTTATCGTAAGCTGAATCTAACTCAAAATTAATTTTTGGTCCAGTTATTACTATTTTGAGGGTTGGTTGTCTCCATTATTATAGCCCTCCTATATATCACCCACTTGTTGGCTCTCCTTGGTATCTTTATGGCCACAAGTGGGGTTGATAGTCCCGTGTTGAAAAGTATCCCCAGTTTGTCCTATTCCATCTTGAGTTTTCAGAGTTGTCACATTTTCAGAGTTGTCACATTCTCCTTTTTTGAGATAATGGTGCTTTCCACGTGTTCCTTTTTTTGTTCAAACTCCTTTGTCCCCATGAATATTCCTTCCCCTGTAGTATGATGTCCATTTTGTCCAAATTCCTCAGTGCGACCTCCATATTTTCGACTATCAAACAAGGAAGTGTTCATTGGTTGTGCCTAGGGTGGCAATATATTATATGACTCATTAATTTAACATGGACACGACATGATAATAGCAGGTTAGAATTTAGTTTTAATGGATTTGCATCAAAGCGTGTTGACCCATTAAGACACGATTGTTTAATGGGTTAATAGTGGATCAACTTGTTTTGACTCGTTATGACATGTTAAAAAAAGTTAAAATTACAATTATACCCTTATACCTAAAAGTAAAATTATTAGAATTTTAATTTTGATATTTTATATTTAGATTGTAATTTCAAACATATAGTTATTAACTTAGTGTTATGATCTTTATAAGTATTGTGATTTTAACATTTATATAAAATTATTTTAAATTTAATCAAGTCAAACAAGTTAATTTCAGGAATATTACATAAACAGGTTGAAACAGGTCATATTGTGTCGTGCTACTAATGAATCCAAACGGGTTGACACGACACGATCTGTTATGTTAATAAGTCGTGTTATGATTTGAGATTTTGACACGATAAACTTAACGAGCCGGGTTAGGTTTGACCTATATAGTATAATATATATCTTTTGACATGATACGAACACGACTCATTGACACGATTTGACACCCCTAGCTATGTCCTAAGCCATGGGCCAAATTCCAGTGCAATCTTTCCTTCTGGATGTTTATTAGCCCTAAGTTTAGAGCAAGTCCTCCCTTTGTGATATAGGGTTCCACAATGGAAGCAAAAGCTCTGTAGTCGTTCGTATTTGAAGGAGATCCAGTACTTTGTGTTTTCGAATTATATCCACTTTCCTCTAAGCAGGGGTTTGGGCAGATCTACGACCACTCTGATTCGAAGACAACGCCCCCACGCAGACCTATCTGATTCAACATCTACCTGAATAACGTGCCCAAGGAAAGCGCCAACTTTCTCCCCCATATCCTCATTCATTGCCACCAAAGGGAGATTATGGCATTGAATCTATAAGGGTTCGTAATGGAACTAAAGGGCATTGATGGACACCTTTTCGTCAACTTCTTATAGGCAGAGGAGGTTTCGACCGAAGCACTAAAGTTTGCCACTCAAGACCTTCTCTTTGTCTTCAACAGTCTGGAACTCGATGAGGAAACTTTGATCGTTCAAGTCCTTGAAATGAACCCAGCCTGCTAAGTGCCATACCTGTGACATATATTTTTGTGATGTAAACATATAGCTACCAATCATTTAGACCCGATTTGAATATAGAAGAAGTTTCATCTATTTTATTTCATCTCATTATAATTTTTTTTAAGTTTTTACATAAAATCTAATAAATAATTCAAAATTTTCAAATTTTAAAATAATAATAATATTAAAAAATAATATTTTAATAATATTTTATTCAACTTTTAACTTTCATCTAAAATCATCTCATCTCATCTCATTATATAAATGAATTCTAAATGAGAGACCGTGCTATAGGAACCGACGTTCAACGAAGAATTCGACTGACAAGTGTAAATGCATTTTTTTTATTTTGTTCTTCTTTTTCTTTTTTAATTATTTTTCTATATTTTTAAATAGTTTTAAAAAATAGAAAAGATATTAATTTATTAATATTCACTTGCTTAACTATTAAATAGAAATAATCAATCAATTTTATCCATTCAACTTGTATTTTATTTTTTGGGATTATTAAAATTCCGCTAGCTCCTTATCACAGTATGTTCAGTTTCACCACGTGGGACAGCTATCATTGTCATCATTTCAGACATGGCCAAATTAATTTATTCCTAGAAATTATATATACCAATAGTGTATATATAATACAAAATTTGGTTGACAAGAGTATAAGGATTCAGCTACAATTAAAATACTAAATTATAAAAATTAAATTTGTGAATTATGTTAATAACTATAGAGGTTTATAATTAACTCATCATTTAAAAACACGATTGTATATATAAAACATTGTGAACATATCATTTTTCAAATTGAAAAGTAACGATTCAAATGCGAAATAGTAATATTATAAGTACCAAATAAATTTATTAATTTCTGATTTTTTTTTAAATTTAGTGACGAATTACCATATCTTATTTAAGTTAGAAATCTATCATGTTTTTTTAATAATTTAATATAAAATTATTTATTATATCTTGTTTTTGGTCCTCACAGAGTCACAAGCCCACGTACAAGATACCTCTTCCTTTCCCTATTTTATTTAATATTTATACACTTTTCAAACTTTAATGAAAAGAAACTTATAAAAACTTTAATGAAAAGAAACCTTTATAAGATTGAGATGGTAATAATTGAAAATTATGGTGATAAACGGTGAAAGGGATAAACGTAGAGATGGGATGTGACAGTGGTAGGCGTTGCATGCATCCCTTTTATAATATTATTTATTTTGTAGCTTAATTATTATTTTAAGGATAATGCAATTTCAGAAATGATGATTATTATTATTTTTTTACTTAATGATTAAAAAAATATTTTTAAATAATACTATGATATATTTTAAAAAAATTATAAAATATAAAAACATATATGAAAAAAAACACAACACCACCTGCATCTATAACTTTTCTCAATAGTTATAACAAGATTCTTATTTTATATTAAGGTTTGTTTGAATTCGGAGATGATTTAAGTTGAGATGAGTTTAGTTTATTTTTTAATATTATTATTATTTTGGAATTTGAAAAAAATATATTAAAATTTGAAAAAAGTGTATTGAGATTTAGAAAATGTATAAGAATTTGTGTTTTGTATAAAAAATTATAAAAATGTAATGATGAAATGAAAATAAATTGAGATGAATTGAGATAGATTTTCAATACAAACGAGACCTAAGAAGAACATCTTTTTCCACTTTAACCAACTTCTGAATTCTGATTTAGATGGATTAAATTAGTATTTGCATACTCTATTTTGGCATATATATTTGAAACATAATGATTGCAATATTTGTCTATTAATCTCTCAATGCTATTTCTCAACATTTTCTTTTCGGCTCTTCTTTGTAAAAATGCATTTTTGCTTTCATAAGCATGCACAAATACTTGACTTTGTTTATTCCACACCATTTTTATTAGTGGCATTCCAATATCTAAGAAAAAGTCATATATATTATGAAAAAATAAACACGGCATGAAAAATCATTTTTCTGATGTATAAATTGTTGATGTGTGTTCTGCATTTCTGAGTTGAATTGTAATTTCCAGTCCTAATCTGCAACAGAAAAGATAGAGGGTTGGATTCCTCGACCCTGAGAACTCTCCGAAGCTTTTGTTAGAGATGAAGGTGGATATCTTCAAGACAATAATCAAAGAGGGCTTTAGATAGATGTTCATACCTTTTTCGAGTGATCTATTCTTTCCTTTATATGGGTTGAAGTATTGATCAGATACACGTGTAATTATCCAGGAATATCGGGGAGCAGATTAATCCCCTCTATATCCTAGGTTTCTTGAGATCATTTATTGGTTTTGTTTCTTCTCAATAATATCTCTATTAATATGATTACCTCCGAGCGATCAATAGATATTTTCAGATATTTACATCAATCCGCATTTAATGCGATATGCCATCCTGCCAGGCATTAAATGTTTATAGGATTTCTGATCATCACACTATCAATGTGTCAGGGATAACTATAACGAGCTAACTAAATTTATGGTCTTTGTATAATAGGAATTCTCGTGGGAGGAATTTAGTTTGAGTAGGAAGTACTTAGAATCCAACTGAAGAAATCATACATAACATAATTCCTTCTAAGTCTCCGAAAGAGATGTAATAGATGGGCGTCACTTTAAAAGGTGCCTACCACCTTATCCTCTATCGCAATTACCCCTCACACCCATGATTACGAAGGATAATATCAAAATTATATATAATTATAATCCCAGTTCAATAGATATTACTTAACATAAAATAATATATATGTATATTTTTAAATTATATTTCTTATAGCTTGTGTCAGTTTAGCGTGGAAACATCATAAAATTTGTCTAGCATTAAACAAATTGAACACAAACTCTGAGGCATCTTATTTTCTTTTGGATTGTTAATTAAAATTTGCATCCCTCCTCGTAATCACAAAGCACAGATATGGCCGACCATATTGTGGTTGACGAGATTGTTTGTTGCACAGCTTTTTGATCTGACAGGCATATTTGGGCGGGTTGTAGAATGTAAAAACGAAACAAAGATGGATGATGAAGGGATAACATTTGTAAAAGTGACCACCTGGTGAAAGTAACCAAGGAGGACAACGACGACGACGACAAGAACAACAACGTCGTCAGATACAATCGTAGACGGTCAAAGCTTCCCCAACAAAGCACATCCACGAGCTGGGTGACAGACTCCCACACGTTCGCTGACCCAGAGATTTTAGCAACCCACACGTCGGTCCCACCCCACAACCTCCCTCCTCCCACTATTGCCATTATTTGATGCCTTACGCTGTCGACAACAACGACTACTTCCCTGTTCCTGCCATTTAACCCACTTTAATGAATTAAAAACATTGACATAAATTATAAAGCTTTGCTTTTCTGCGAACCCGAATTTAAAGAGCGAAAAAAAAGGAAGGATTTTTTGCGAACGGTAGCTTAAGCTTTAACTCTCTCCCTCGCTCTCTCTAGAATTCACCATCTATTCCTCTCTGTAAATTTGTTTATTCTGTTAAAGGAGATCATGGTGGTGGCTGCAGGGGGTGATTGATCAGAGAGGGGAGAAATGGGGGCGTGCATGTCCACGCCCGAGGGTTGCGTGGGAGGGAGATTGAGGTCCTCCAAGAACAAGACTCGTAAAAGGAGGAGAGCAGTATCCAAACAAAGAGTTCCTTCTCGTTTGTCTGAGGGATCACTAGACAAGGTTGGTAGGCCCCCTACCTCTGATCGCTCCTACAACAACCCCACTTTCCAAGGTCCCTCTCTCTCTCTCTCTCACGATCTTTCATGGAAGTTGTAAAACGAAGAGCATTTTTTTTTTCTGGGTTTAATTTTTACTTTCATTCTTGTTTAATTTAAATCTGGGTTCCTTTTTTTAATGGATTTGTTTGATGAATTCCGCTGTGGATTGTTTCTGTTGGATGGATGCGTCTATGATTTGGATTAGTAGGCAGGTTTTGTATTGTATAGCTTTTGAAAATGGTGTTGAGGCAGTTAATCTGTTTAGCAATGAAATGTACGATTGTGTAAGGGGGAGAGTTTCGTGAAAAAGTGTAATTTCTTTCTAAAAGCGAGGCAATTATTGCGTTGCGTGATGATAGTGTCCTCGGGTAAAGAATACGTAAATTAGTACTTAGCGCCTTCTGCTTTGAGCTTTATGCAAAGCAAGATATTCTTTTCGTGGAGGTTGTGAGCTAGATCTTTCCCATGAGATCGGAGTTCTCTACAGTGTTCTTTTCTTGCAATTTGCCTTTAGTTTGCGGATGAGTTCGAGTTCTTTCTGGCCAATTTGATAACTAAAGAGAATGTATTTTATTAGGAGGAGGTTAGACCTTAATTCAACATTGACCCAGTGGCAGTTTTTATGAATTTGATTGTTCTTGAGAGCTGAAGGAGATAGATCACCTTCATGGCTTACATTCTTCATAACTGGGAGACTAGAATATCCAAGTGAAAGTCTGATATTTAGCAATTATAGCTTGATAACAAGGCTAATTGCCTTGTTAAGCACAATTCGATATTTTTCCAAGAGATTTCTTCGGGCTTATCATCTGGATTTTTGGTTCTGAAGTTCTTTTGTTGAATTTGGAAGCAACATGTTTGGCAGCCCATCTCAGCATTGGATGATGTGCCAGGGACCTTGCATAAATAGTCTTTTGCAGAGGTTACTTGCAGAAGACACCTTACAGTTTGATAATGAAAAAAACTCGTGTTGGTTCTGAAGTTAAAGTGCTTGTATCTAGAAGAAACATGGTGAACCTGTCTAAGAGAATTTGGTGTTGGAGTTTTAAAATGCTGCAATAGTTTTGGGCAAGTAGCAGTCATTGTAACTAAATACCTACAAGATAGTGTTGTTGAACTTTGAATGCGCTATTAACCATATAACTACTGTTGTTGCTGATTATGCAAAGAAAGTTGACAATGTTGGTGGCTTGCTAAGTAAACAGCTGAGAACGTAAATATTTTGCAGCGTGCATGTAACATGAGGAATATGATTTAGAAAGTTGGAGCTTCTTTAGGATGTGATATTGGCGTTGCTTGCAGTGACAGCATTCCAAAGATAAAGACTAAATGGATCAGGAATGTTAGGGGAATCGGAAAACATTTACAATGACATGAGTTGTTCCAATTGAAGAAGTTCAAAGCTAAGTTGCATTGAGATCAGTTCAGGATCTACACCTCAAATCTACTTTTATTGGGACACTTGTTTTAGGCGGGTTATGGTCCTTAGAGATCTATCTCACGATCATTTATTTATTCATAGTCCTTTCAATTGTTTAAATGCTGCTGAAATACTAATCTGTACTAAATGATGCTTATTGACTGCTCCAACAAATCCACTCATCAGTAACTTGGAAGATTTTGGAGCATGATGATCCTTTGCTTCTATTCCCTGGAAAGGAAAAAAATTTGGGTTGCTTTATTATTCCTCTCTATTTTTCTTCTGCTGTTTTTCTCAACATAAATTTTAGGTCCATAATTTTGTAAGCATCTGGTCAAATTACATTTTCTGCAATTTTTCTTATATCATTTCCCTGTTTCTGTTCAATTTAATTCATAAGCAGGAAGCACTGAAGAGGCATGGTTTGATTCAGTAGCAATTTTTGAGTCTGATTGTGATGAAGATTACCAAAGTGTTTCAGATGGTATGATCTTTTCCATATCCATAATCGATTTTATATATGAGATTTCTTTTCCTCCTTGTCCTAATAGATCATATATGTTTATAGTTGACGTTTCTAAGGTTGACTTTCTGCACACCACTGATATCTGCAGATGTCTTATCTCTGAGTAGCTTTGAAGGTGTAGCCAGAGCAAGTGTTTCATCTCTGAGAGATGCCAATCATGGAGACTGTAGTGTCAATAACCATCAAACTTCTTCCACCAGTCATATGCATAAACCAGGGGTTTTGTCGAGGAATTCGGTGTATAACTCTGTTGGTGAGGTTTCTAAAACATTGAATGTTCAAGTATCGAATTTGGATGATGTTGATTCACAATCAAAACTTGATGGAAGTTCAAATGAAGCAAACCGACCTGTATTCCTCAATGAAATCTCATCATCCATGGAGGGAAGTCCTGGCGAGGAGGAAGGAATGTTAGACAATTGTGGGATTCTTCCAAGCAACTGTTTACCTTGTCTTCCATCCACTGTTCCCTCTGTTGAAAAGAGAAGATCATTGAGCTCTAGTCCACCAGGTTTAAGAAAAAGGGGAACCTTGAAACTTTCCTTCAAATGGAAAGAAGGAAATGCCGATGGCACTTTACGTGAGTATCGAAACTCTCAACTTTTTGATACATCATATCATTTGGATGAAATCGTGGATACAATAGGAAAATATATTTATGTATTGGTAGGATATAGTTTAGATCATATGAAAGTGCAGTTTGTTATACTCTGTCAGAGTACAGTATATCGTAGTTCATTAGTAATTTGGTTTTATTGATCAGTTTATTCTCCCCTCCTGCTTAAATCATACTGATAATGGTAATGCTTAGTTATAAAGACATATGCACATACATATATACATGCACACTCGTATGGGTATTTTTATTTTCATGATTAGCGGTGCTACTTTGTAAGCAACTTGCACCTTTAGAAAGAAGTATAACGTGTGAATTTAATCACTTTAACTTATTATCTCTTTGTACGATTTCAGTTTCCTCGAAAATGCTTCTACAAAGACCAATAGCAGGTTCCCAAGTACCTTTTTGCCCAATAGAAAAGAAAATGTTTGATTGCTGGTCATCTATTGATCCCAATACTTTCAAAGTTCGGGGATTGAATTATCTTAGGTAAGACTCTGTTGCTTTATATATGCAAGCATGTGCAAAATTACATGCATGTGCTTGCACATACATAACTGCATATACAATGTTTACATATTAACTTAGTGCTTGTATTGAAGCAAGCATGAACTTATGTGCAAAGTTTGTAAAGTCCAAGAGAGTGACTTTTCTACTTGGATACCTTATTGATTGAGTTTTTTGCTGTTAACAATTTCATTTGGAAATTGGTCTTTTATGTGACAGGGACAAGAAGAAGGATTTTGCTCCTAATTATGCTGCATATTATCCCTTTGGTGTTGATGTATTTTTATCTCCACGGAAAATAGAGCATATTGCTCGTTTTGTTGAACTACCTGTTATTAATTCTTCTGGAAACCTCCCACCTATCCTCATTGTAAATGTCCAGGTATATCTTCTTTCTATTTTGATGGCACTCTATGTTGTGAGCATGCCATTATGTGCATGTTTGTCTCCTTTTATTGATTTTAAACTTTAAAGGCTAAAGGGTGAAGATGGTGTTAAGGCTCCTCATAAGCTTGGCCCTGTTGTAGATACGACCTTAGCAAATCTTTGCACTTTGCAGTTAGTCCAGCTTGTGTCTTCAAAAGTTAGATAAACTATTTTAATGAACTAATAGCTTTTAGTCTGTGAAAACAACATCGGCATTGGAGAGTAATGTTTGTATCTTTCACTGTTCTGGCCAAGCAGGATTCCAGCAAGACCTATCCGACCCATCCCTGTTCCCCACTATGGAAAATACATGTTGCTTGACCCTTCTCTGGGTTCTTGAGTTTTATTAAATTTCAGGTTCAAAAGTTGCAACTATAGTAAGTTTTTTTTTTTGGGTTATTAATCGTTCATTATTATTGCATTTATAATCAAGATGGGGTGAGTGGTTAATCTATATACCTTCAGTTCATTGATGAAATTAACAAGCTTGCATTCTACCAGTTACTTCATTTAAAAGCTAACTCGACAAAGCCCTAAATAAAGTAGAATATGAAACCTATTCTAGTCTCCTAAAGGAATGGAACACCCCCCCCCCTCCCAAATTTTCGTTTTACTTTCCTTGTTTTGTGGCATTATTATTCCCTGCTCTAGTTGTTATTGGTACTCAATAGTTTTTGTTGCACATCAACAAACCATATTTGACAGCCTCATTTTTCTTTCTGGTGGAGGAAGGAAAGGGATCACACTTTTTCACTCTAAAAGTTACCTGCTTGTTTTCATTTTTTCCTGACATCCTCAAAACACTGTAGCTCTCTATGTCGTGTTCCTTAGCCAAGCATCTCAAACCATGGAAGTACTTTTTCTTTTAGTGAAGGGGGTCCTGAAATATGTTATAACATAGAATTAGGGAAAGTTTCCTTGAGCCTCTAACAGACATGGGCTTTTGAACTGTTTAAACTTTTAATACCAGTCTAAGTTTCTTACTGCATACTTTCATGAGATAAAATTCTTTCAATTATTTCTTAATATATTCTGATACTGGCATTCATGGACTTTACAGATACCCTTGTACCCGCCCGCACTTTTTCAGGGTGAAACTGATGGAGAGGGAATGAGTTTCGTTTTATACTTCAAGCTCTCTGACAATTACTCAAAGGAGCTTCCATCCAATTTTCAAGAACTTATCAGAGTAAGATGGAGCATGTGTTACCGCCAAAAAGAAAAGAAAGGAAAAGAAAAGAAAAGACAGAAGATGAGAGCATTAATGAACTTTGCATTTTAGTCATGTTGATTCTTATAATGAGAAGATAAGCCTTATAATTTCACACTAATGCTTACCTATCAAAAAAAAAAATTCACACTAATGCATTCTTCTTATAGAGTAGCATTCTTAAATTTGAAAATGCTATCTGTTAACTTGAGGCACATTGCAATTTCCCTGTGGTGCTTTCTGTCTGACAGTATCTTCCCGTTTGTGTTCAATAAGACTTTAAGACCTAATAATAAGAGGGAAGTAATTTTAAATTTTCTCTCATGATGTATGATTCATTGTCTCACATCCTTGTATTCTAAAACAGAGGTTAATAGACGATGAAGTTGAAAAGGTCAAGGGTTTTCCTATGGATTCAAATGTACCCTTTCGGGAAAGGCTGAAGATATTGGGCCGTGTTGTAAATGTGGAAGATCTTCATTTGAATGCACCAGAGCGGAAGCTTATGCATGCTTACAATGAAAAGCCTGTTCTTTCACGTCCTCAACATGAGTTCTACTCTGTAAGTTTGCATCCATCTAGCTAGTTCATTATTACTGTAATGCCGTATTAAATTCATGGATTTCTTCCCTTTTAGTGACGCTAAAGATTATCTAAATCAGCTGTGGAAATCAATGAATGTATTTTGCAGTTTTGACTTGCATTTACCAAGATCTGTTTTTGAATATTGAAAGGAATTTAGAGCATTTTTTAAAATGGGGTCCCGAGCCATGTGCAGCCCCTGATCCTGTATATTCATTAGAAGGTTTGCATCACTAGATATATCAAGCAAGCAATCACATTCAGTTGTAGATTGTGGAAAGCATATTCCAGGAGTTTGTGGATATAATTCATCGTGTTCTACATAATGATAAAAGTTACTCAAATGTGTGAGCGAGTATGCCAATCTTTGTACAATTCAGTATGTCAAACTATTTAATCCGGTCTCTGTTCTGAGTGTTTCTTTGAAAATCTTTTTGACAACATACAAATGGTATCCAGATAACAAAAGAATAATATTACTGACATATCTTTTCCCTATGCTTCTTTGGTTACAGGGAGAAAATTACTTTGAGATTGATTTAGATATGCACAGATTCAGTTATATCTCTAGGAAAGGGTTTGAGGTATTCCTAGACAGACTTAAGCACTGCATCTTGGATGTTGGCCTCACAATTCAGGCAAGTCTTTTTTTCCTCTGCCCAAGAAAAAGATTTCCCTTTTTATAATGTTAATTTGGTTTTGATGCTAACCATCCATACGTTATCTATGAATTCTAAAACAGGCGAACAAAGCTGAAGAATTGCCAGAGCAGGTCTTATGTTGTATACGACTAAATGGAATTGACTACACAAATTACCAGCAACTGGGGCTTAGTCAATAGCCCCTTTAAGATTACTACCAACTACTTTAACAGTGTAAGACAAAAGGTCAATAATTAAAGAAGGCTAATTTCTTAGAATTTCTGTAGCATTTTGTACTTTCTGGTTTCAGATCCCTTAGGAGAGCCTAACATGGGAGAGAGATAGACATATGTTGTGAGGTTCACTTCATGTTTGTTTATCTTTCTCCTATTCTAAGCTTTAGAGTTGTTGTAGAAACTCTTAATCCTAAGTGATCTAAATCCATATTTTCCCGTCATCTGCAACAAATGAAGGCACCCACCAACTGTGCATGAATCACAAGCGTAAGCACGCACTCCACGCAGTTTTCACAAATGGTAAAAGCATGCATTCCCTCTCTGATCTCTAAATGCACTGGCATTGGCATGCTGATTGATGCCTGACCGTCCCTCAAATTCAAAATATCTCTGCTCCATAGAGCGAAAGAGTAGATGGATCTACATCTATCTATATAGAGTGATCATAGCTATATATACTACCAGAAGTTTTGATAGTTTCATCCTTATCCAAACAATATAGTGACTTGTCTGAGAAGCACAACAGAGGGCTTTTTCATTTGCTTTGCTTAATTTGTAACTCTTGTAAACGTCTCAAATTAAGTATGGCATATTCGATCCTTAGGCAGTGTATTATTTATAACTTAGGCAACCATGAATATTCCTAGGTTGAATAAATGTTCCTTCTGGCATTTGATTTGATGAAGAGGGAAGTCTTGAAAAGGAAATTCCGTAATGCTCCTCTCGTGATCTTCTCCTCTATTTTTTTTTTTACATGATTTTATCTCTTACCTGTCAATTTTATACGTCACTTACTATGAATAGTAGATTATACAGCTGGTATATTCGTTGCAATATATTATTATATACAATGAAATATAATTATGTCCTATACAAACAAAATAAAATATATAAGCCAAATAAAAATTAAAAAACAATCAAAATATGAAAAAAAAAAAAAAGGTATATCATATTTTCAAGATATTTTTTGGAAAAATAAAATAGAGGTGTTTTAAATGATGAAAAATAAAAAGAATATGTATTAAAATATAAATGTAAAGGAAATAAGGGAGTAAATGAAATATAAATAATTAAAAACTTACTTGAAGGATGAATAGTAACCAGTTATATGTAGAGAGTTACTGTAATAATTTGTATTCTACATGTTTTCCATAATTCGGATAGAACTCATTTTATGAACAATTTTTCAAATAGTTTTTTTTTTTTATGTATATATATATTATATAAGCCATTAAGAATGCTCTAAAGTGTCAACAATGGAGCTGCAACCTCTTCGATTCCACTTACATTTTTGCTTAATTATTCTTGAATACAAAGTATACATCTTGAAACTTATATTAAGATAAGATAAATATCTTAAATTTTATAAAAATTAAAGTAGGATAATATCAAATCACTTTGATTTGATAATTATTAATTTTATATTATCATCAACAATATTTAATGCATAAGACCGAACTCTTACGTGCGTTTAGAAGAAAAATATATATATATATATATATATACACACACGTCAATGGTACTTACAGGTCGTTAAATTAATCTCGAAAAATCAAAACCTTTAGAAATTTATGTCCTCACCAAATTAAGTTCAGAAAATTCAACACGGTATGTTAGATTCATTAAAGTTAGTAGGTCTGGATTAATATTACTACCCATTTTAGTAGGAGGGCATCTTTGGGCAGGTCAATTCAAAAAATCTTTGTAAAAATAGAAATTGACTTTTTTCCACAAAATTATCATAATAACATCTTTGTGGAAAAAAATTTTTACGGCAAACAAAACGATTTTTGCGGCAATTTTATTTGGCCGCAAAAATAGCAAAACCCTTTTGCGACTGTTTTACACCGCTGCAATAATATTTTTAAGAAAGATATCTTCCTCTTGGATCAATAGTTTTTTCAGCGAGAAAATATTAGCCTTTTGCGGCGAGAATGACATTAATTTTTTTTTCTCAAGATATACCATCATCACAAATAATTATTAGCTAATAATACAAAAACATTCCGTGGAAAAAACAATTGTCTTTTACCAAGAGATCTCGTTGGTGGGTAAAACTTGTGGCAAAACAACTGTGTAGGAAAAAAAAACTTTTTGTGACGATAATGAACTGCCACAAATAGTTTTAAGTTAGATACTCTATTTATTTAGATGGGTTTATTTCTATAAAAAAAAATATTTGCTGAAATTCATTATTTTGTTTTATGATGAGAAATATTATTTTAGACCTATAAATCAAATCGAGTATTTTAAAGAGTCTCGAAAAATTAAAGTATTTTAAATAAAATATTTATTTAAACAATATTAAAAGCAAAGCAAATTTATTTATTGAAGTAAGCATCTTTATATTTTTAGGAGCCCAAAACTACTATAGTCATAAAAATTCATTTCTATTTAAATTCATTTTAATTATTTTCAGACATTATTATTAATATTTATTATTCATTTTATATTAAAAACTCTATTTATTTAGATAGTTTTATTCTCTTAAAAATATTTAATAAAACTTGATTATTGTGTTCTATGATAAAAGGTTATTACTTTTAGAATTAAAATTGATTTACTAGGCCTATTTTTATTGTATTTTTATTTAGTTATTTTTTTATTAATTATTGTATGAATTTTATTTTTCATCTTTGAATCAAATCTCATCCAAAATCAAGGGATGGAATTAAATTTCAAATCCCTAACATTTTCCCTCCTCTTCTCTCCTTCAACTTGGGTTCCCCCTCCCCCCCCCCCAAAAAAATCCCTCCTCTCCCACAACTGTTGCTTCGCGAGCAATGTTTTGAATATTGTACCGATGGGCGTACCGGTCAAGTCACTAAAATAAAATATTTCGGTATTGGTACCGTTTCGTGTATCGTTTCAGAATACTCTATATATAAATAAAATATATATATTATACAAATATATAAATTATATTTCAAAATAATAGTCAAGATATGAATAATTATATATATATATATATATGTAATTAATTTAGTGTGAATTGAAGTAAAAAAATAGCAAAAAATGAAAAAAAAAAAAGAAAAAAAAAAGTGAATGGCCAAAATCTGGTACGGCCGGTACGAGGCCGGTACAGTCGAAATACCGGTCGATAAAATCGGTACCAGTCGGTACGGCCGAAATTCTGACCGGTACAAAACAGCACTCTGAATTGTACCAGATGACTGGCCGGTACGGTACATTATTAAAAACACTGCTCACTAGTCCAAGCTGTCGTGAATAGCCCCTCGTTGACAATCCCACCTTGTCGGCCACCTCCTCCTCCCCTTCAGTCGACTTTGATTTCTCCCTCTCTCTTCCTCCTATTGTTTTAAATACCATACCATATCAGTCAATATATGCCATACGGATTAAGTGGGAGATACATAAATGATGTATGTTTCATACTGGTTGATATTTCGAATGTACCAACCAATATTTCAATATTTTACATTTTTTCTTTATTTTATTTTTAAATTTTTTTACCTCAACTAAGACTAGACTACTTACATATATAGATATATATTAATATATATATATAATTTATTCATATATTAGATATTATTTTAAAAATTAATTTATATATTTATTATATTATATAATTTATTTATATATACTAAACGATATTAATATCAAAATATTTTACTTCAACATGTTAGTTGGTACGTTTAGTGATACTAGTACGGTATTTAAAACAGTTAGCTTTTTTTCTGGATTTCCCATAGTTGTCGCTGCCCAATGTCGTATGCCACCACCCACACCTTGTTGCCGTTCCCAGTCCTTCGTCGGAGCTCCCTGCTCCTCCACGCCTAGCCCAGGCAGCCCGAGGCCCTCCCTCTCTCCCTTACTCTATTTGCAACCCACGGCCACCAACTCTCTCCAGCGTAGGCGTGCTCCTTCCAAGCCATCACTCCATGCCAAGCAACCACCCCGACCACCCCTCTTAGTTCTCTTCTGCCGCGATGTCTTGATTTTTGGCGATTTATGCTCTATGTCGTCAAGGTAATTAGGTTACTACTGTTACTTTGACATTAACTAGTGTCTACCAAAATCCTCCATTGTAGTTGAATTGATTCATCAGTTATGGATATTTTGCTTTACCTATGTTGGTGTTCTTCCTAATTTATTTGTTGCTTTACCCTAGCAAAAAATTGATTCCCTAATTTATTTGTTGGATTTATTTGTTGCTTTACTTATGTTGGTGTTCTTCCTAATTTATTTGTTGATGAATAAATTGATTTCCATGGGATGATACTCGAGAACAGAGTATATGCAGGCATTTATGGGCTAGCATCTTTCATGGAATGAAAATCTCTTTAGTGTGCTTGTTTATTAATGTAGATGAAAGTCAGTTGGAATGAAGACTTTCTAGGAAATAACACCACATCATGGTCCAAGTTGGATCATCACCTTTGTAGAAGTAGAACTTTGAGGAGAAAACTGCTAGTACTGTGTTTTGTGCATCTATTATATGTAAATGAGATTTTTTGTTAGTTTTTAATCTAGTTCCATGTATACATATTTACGCTATCAAGTGTGTTATGCTTATAGGTTTTAGGTGACACAAAAAAGTCATTTTTCTTGTAGTGACATATATTTTTAAAATTTGAAAATTGATAGAATTGAAACTCTTTGATATGATATGGAAGTAGATCATACTGATGTGAGGATTTTGATGCTTGCCCGGTAAGCTTTTTATAGAGTTATTGTATATTTCTGTTCTTATATTTCATCCTCTAGCCCATTTATTAAAATTGATGGCTACATGTTTCAGGAAAATGAAAGTGGAAAAATAGAGATATTTTATCCTGGTCAAGATATTTTACTTACGACATTTTCTTTATTACATATATACATATATATATATATACATATATAAGTTTTAAATTTCATAATAGTTTCCAACTCCTACTTTCAACCACATGTTATTTATTCTGTTTGTGTACAGTGCCAATGTGATGCATTAGAAGGGAAATTTTTAGAGGAGAGAGCAGCTCTTGAAGCCAAATACTTTTTGTTATATCAACCTTTGTATACCAAGGTATCATTCTGGTCTATATTCTCCACTAAGGATAAGAGAGTTAGTTGAGCGCTTGCTCTGCAATTATAAATTAATTGATACTGTAACTGAGCTTTTCCTTTTCAATTTTTGTTCACAAACCCCCTCATTATTAGTGTTTATATTTAATAATTAACTGTGTGGGTTTCAAAATTAGAATATCCTTAGTAGGTTTTTTGTTGCGCCTGTCATGACAAAGTCGTTAAGTTTATATTGCTTTGGGATTCAATCTATTTTTCATATTCATCAGCTTTGGTGGAAAAATTAATATTGTGCGACCTTGTAGAAGTTTATTTTACTGTAATATTATAGTAGTTTGGATATACATCTAATTTTTTATAAAGTAATTGGACTACTATGCCTTCTCTTACATTTGTGAAATCTATTTTGAAAATGTCATTTATTATCTTCTTATTTCTCTAATCTCACATGAAGCCTGCAAACTCATTATCAATTGCTGTCATCTTTATATTGTTTCTTCTCTTAATCTATGTGTGAAATGATATAATTATATTAAATACAGGTCATCATCTCCAGTAGCTCTGATTTTTTTAACTTAATGCATTCAGGCAAACCAAAATCGACAATATAGGGGCGAAGTGTGTGGGTGTTGATAAATTTGATAACAAGTATTATGAGAACCTTGAGGTTCAATGTGGCTGGTGTTTCTCTATGTCTTTCAGTTATATACTTTCTTGCTATTGCAATATTACGGGTCTGAAAATATATGTTCAGAATTTTTAGCTTTGCATGGTCATCAAAATGATTTAGCATCTGGAGTAGTTCCCCTGAATACATATCCTGTGGCATTTAGAGGTGAAAAAGTTATTACGGGTCTGAAAATATAACTTTTAGCCTTGCATGGTGATCAAAATGATTTTGCATCTGAATTAGTTCTTCTATTTATATATCATGTAGCATTTAGAGGTGAAAAAGTTATGAATAACTAAGATTTGTTACTGAATTTGAAATGAGCCCAACTAGAATATGTTACACAGTTTACACAAACCATTGTTAACATTGCTTTGATAAAGCTTCTTCTAAGTCTTAGTAGAATTAGTATATGCAGTTTTCAAGCAATAGTATGCAAACTAGAAATAAAGTGGGTTGCAAATATTTTGGATATGCATCGCTGATTTCATTATCTAACAGTTTTGGAGAAATGCTATATATCTAGGATATAATATGGAATTAGAATGCTTCATTCGTATCTGGACTTTTTAGTCCCAGAAATTAAAATTTATTTTCTTCAATTTTTCTTTTAATGTTGGTTAATGTGAGCATTCAATGGTTTTCACCTGGACTCATTTACCTCGCCACTTGCCAGTAATTAATGGATTAGCATCTACAATGGTTTGATCCTTTTTAACTTGAAATAGCCTAATTAGGAAAATTTTCAAAGTAATTTTAGTATGTTTGTTAACAGATTCTCCAATGATGAGCATTCAATGGTTAATATGATCTTGTACATTTATAGTGGTTTTGTTTGTGTTCATATTCTCAAGTATTCTTCTTTTTCTTCATTTTTTTGTTTTAATTTTTCCTTTATGTTCAGGTTTACTCATTTGTATTTATTATGGATGACGAAGGAAATCAGTATCTTGGTTACTTGGGAAGAGCTAAAAGTAATTCTCCTTTACTTGTGTTGCTGTTTGAGCATGAAATAGAGTTGGATAAAGATGAGTTTTTTTTATAACAGATAGAGATGAGTTGTTTATGAAGTGTTGGGATTAAGTGATAGAATAGTAGTGAGTTTGTAAAGCATAATGTTGGTGTTGATTTCTAAAACTTGAATTTATTGGGTATGGACTTAGTTTGTAAAAACAAATGTAAAATTTTCTAATATTTTCTTTTTAAATTATTATGTGTCAATTTCGATCGTTAATGTTGTGATATATTTATTTTAGTCTATATTAGACTATTTGTTGATTACTTTTGGCTCAAGTTTCATTTTTTTTTTGTAACTTTTTTGTTCTAAAATCTCTTAGCATTGGCCAGGAATATAACTCGTGGCAAATACTTTTTACCACTATCCACTTAGTAGCTAATTGTAAGCAAATATGTTGGTGGGAAATAATTTTTTCTGAGAAAGTTTAAGATTATGATTAATTTTGACAAAAAGGAATTAAACCCAAAATTTTTTTGCCACAATATAAGTAGTAGAAATTACGTATATACCACTGAATTAGCCACAATACAACTCATGAGTAAAGATGTATTTTGACTAATTAATTCCATGGATAGATTCATATTTGCAACCACCATAGTCTAGATGTCAACATAATTTGCCATGGAAGAGAATAGTTGTTGCCACAAGGTCAACTCGTGGGAAAAATATAGTATTTTTCACAAAATTATATTTTGCTGGTAGGTAAATTATTATTGTTCATGATTTATATGCCATCAACGTCCCACCAATAAAATTGGTAGAAAAATTCATTTCCCAATTAATATAAACTATTTGGACCACATACGTTCGGGGCAAACAACCGAATTCGTTGTAGTATAAGCTAGATTGTTACGTAGAGTTTTTGGAGTTCAGAGAACATTGAGACATGAGTTCAAAAGGAAATTAATTCAGTTGAAAAACCAAATATTTTAATGTTTTTTGGTTTATTTTCTTAATTATCTGATCTTTTCTGTTTTAATTTATTAAAACTGGTCCCTCCAAACAATTTAATTCAATTTGACCCCATTAGATTTGATCATGTCTTTCTTTCCTCTTCTCATGAGCGCTATGATCCCTAGGCAGCTTGCAGGGGATCCCGGGCCTGTGCTCAGCATTATTCTTGTTGAGAGGGGGCTTGAACAAATGCCTCCCGTGTATTCTCGCTCGAGTAAGACACTTCCAGCTCGAGTGAGACTTAACTCGAGAGTTTGCTCGACGTCCAGCTCTAGCGAGATTCAGGCAGAGATTTTGCGAGACCTTCACTCAATATCCAACTCGAGCGAGTCTGACCTAGAAGTGTTGGCTTGAGCGAAAGTTACTCTCACTCGAGTGAGATTGCATTAATAGAAATATCGCGGGCTTCATTTTGTGCGAACTCCAAACGAACTGCTGCACTCTGTTTTTCCCCCGACGAACAGAGCATCTCCAGGCCTCATTTTTCCTTCAGTTCTTTGAGAAATTGAGTATAAACATGTGAGGATTGAGTGTATACACGTGATGTAAGTGATTTCTCTTGTAAGAATCTATTGATTCTCTCTCTCTATGTATTCCATTTGTTTATAGTGAAGTTTTGAGACCAACCCTACAGTGGATGTAAGTTTAGTTGAGCTAAAACACTTAAATCTTGTGTTCTGTGATTGTTTTACTTCTCTTTGTTGCTACCGTTGCATTTGATTCTTTTTATCTGTTGTCTTGTGTTTTATTGGTTTATTCCTAACAAACTGGTATCAGAGCATTTGTTCTATGAAGATCAGAAGGGATGGCCACAACAAGATTTGAAGTAGAAAAGTTTGACGGACAGAACAACTTCAATTTGTGGTGCTTAAAGATGAATGCTTTGTTGCGTCAGCAAGGGTTGTTCAAAGTTCTGGAAGAAAGGTCTGTTGATTCTCCTATACCATCTAAGGACGATGAAGAGAAGGTACACAGTACTATCCTATTATCATTATCTGATGGAGTATTAAGAGAGGTAGTTGAGGAAGAGACCGCTGATGGTCTCTAGAACAAGCTTGAGAGCTTGTACATTAAGAAATCTTTTACTAACCGATTGTATTTAAAATAACAATTATACACTCTCAAAATGAGTGAGCTTTCTTCAATTACTGAACACTTAAATAAGTTTAACAATATTGTTATGGATCTTTGAAATTTTGACATTAAACTTGATGATAAAGATCAAACTTTAATTGTTTTGTATTCGTTACCTGCATCTTTTGAGAATTTTGTGAATTTTATGCTATATGGAAGAGATACCATCTCCTTAGCAGATGTGAAGTCAGCTTTGAACTCGAAAGAGTTGAAGAGTAGGTATAGTGATAAGGGTAGTGAAAGTCAAGCCAATGGTTTGATTGTCAAAGATTCCTCCAACCGAGGAAGATCCAGTGAAAAGAGTTTAGAGAAGAGTAGAGGTAAGTCTCGGGAAAAGTCAAAGTCGAAATCCAACAAGAAAAAGGTCAAGTGTTATTACTGCCAGAAATTTGGACATTACAAGAGTGAGTGTACTAAGCTGAAGAAGAAGGAGAAATCCACGAGTTCCTCTAATGCCGATAATGTTGCTGATGAGTCTGATGGCTTTGAAGTTGTCCTTGCAAATACTGACTCCAACAGCCGTTTTAGTGACAAGTGGGTCATAGACTAAGTTTTCACTTTTCACATGTGTCCCAAGAGGGACTGGTTTATGACTTATGAACCAATCAACAGTAGTTTTGTTTTATTGGGAAACGACATGACTTGTAAAATTGTAGGATTTGGCTTAGTAAAGATAAAGATGTTTGATGGGATTGTTAGGACATTGTCTAATGTTTGACACATTTCAGACTTGAAGAAGAATCTTATCTCCATGAGGGCTTTTGATTCTTTGGGTTTTAAGTACACATGTGAATGTAGAGTACTGAAGGTTAGCAAAAGCTCCATGGTTGTTATGAAAGGAGATAAGATAGATGGTCTCTATTTCCTATAGGGCGGTACAGTCAGTAGTGAAGCTACAGTGTCTGTATCTGATGATCAAGATTCAAATGTCACTCGTCTATGGCATATAAGACTGGGTCATATAAGTGAGAAGGGATGTCCATCTTCAGTAAGCAGGGGTTGTTAGGAGGCAAGAATACAGGTAAACTTGACTTGTGCGAGCACTGTGTGTTTAGAAAATAATACAGGGTCCAGTTTGCTACAGGGTCCACAGGACTAAAGGTACAATGGACTATATTCATTCCGACCTTTGGGGTCCATCCCCAGTTCCATCAAAAGATGGAGAAAATTATTTGCTTACTTTCATTGATGATTATTCATGGAAGGTGTGAGTTTATTTTCTGAAACAAAAAAGTGATATCTTAAAAAATTTTAAGCAGTGGAAAGTTCTGATTGAGAACCAGACAAGTAAGAAGATTAAACGGCTTCGGACTGAAAGTGGAATGGAATTTTGCGGAGGTGATTTTTATGAGTTCTGCAAGAATGAAGGGATTGACAGACATCGTACAGTTAGACATACTCCACAACAAAATGGGGTAGCTGAACGGATAAACCGAACTTTGCTAGAGAGAGCACACAATATGCTCTCAAATGCAGGCTTGTCTAAGGACTTTTAGGCGAAAGCAGTCAACACAGCCTACTTTTTGGTTAACCGCTCTCCATCCACAACTATTGGTCTGAAGATACCTAATCAGGTATGATCTGATACACCTAGTGATTATTCAAATTTTGGTTGTCTTATTCACTTTCATGTTAATAATGGTAAACTAGAACCAAGGGCAAAGAAATGCATATTTGTGGGATATGCTACTTGGGTGAAGGGATATCGATTGTGGTGTACTGATCCCAAATCACCAAAATTCGTGATTAGCAGAGATGTTTTTGATAAAAAAAAATCTATGCTTAATCCGAGAAATGAGGAGCTACAGGCTCAAGCTCCACAGAGAATGCCACCTAACTTTCAAGATCATGTTATAGCTGATAAGTATGATTCTGATTCTGAGACTGAAGCACAAGTTGAGCAGTAGTACAGTATAGCTACTGGTAGACAGATGAGGCAACTTCAGAAATATGCTCAAGCAGACATGGTAATGTATGTACTTGCTACAACGGAAGCAATTGTTGGGCAGAAACCTTCTAGTTACTTAGAGGCAGTTAAAAGTACCGAGTCTACTCAGTGGTACTCAGCTATGACTGAAGAGATTGAGTCTCTTCATAAAAACCAAACATGGGATTTGGTTAAGTTACCAGCGAAGATGAAGGTTGATGGTTGTAAATGGGTCTTCAAGAGAAAAGAGGGAATCCAATCTGAGACAGATGCAAGATACAAGGCACGCCTAGTTGCTAAGGCTACAGTTAGAGAAAGGGGATCGACTTCAATGAAATGTTCTCCCCAGTTGTTAAACAAAGTTCAATCAGAGTTTTACTTGCCATTACGGCTTTGTATGACTTGGAGTTACAGCAACTTGATGCGAAAATAACGTTTCTATATGGCGAGCTTGATGAGACTATCTATATGCGTCAGCCAGAGGGATTCGTTGTTGAAGGCAAAGAGGAACAAGTGTGCAGCTTGAAGAAGTTTTTGTATGGTTTGAAGCAGTTACCTAGGCAATGGTATAAACATTTTGATCTATTTATGATTGATCATGGTTATTTGAGAAGTAGCTATGATTATTGTGTTTATCATAAATAATTACCTAATAAGTCTTTCATTCACTTATTACTTTACGTTGATGACATGCTTATAGCTACTAAAAGCATGGTTGATGTTGATTTGATGAAAACTCAACTTAGGAATGAGTTTGAGATGAAAGATTTAGGTGCTGCAAAGAAAACTTTGAGAATGAAAATTCACAGGGATAGGAAAGTTAGGAAATTGTACTTGTCCCAGAGAAAGTACATTAAAAAGGTTCTTGACAGGTTTAGAATGTCTAATTCCAAACCTGTAAGTACGCTATTGGCATTGCATTTCAGGCTTTCAACTTTCCTATCTCCTCAGACAGATGAGGAGGAACAGTCCATGACAAGTGTTCCTTACTCTAGTGCGGTTGGCAGCATTATGTATGCCATGGTTTGTACCCATTCAGACATTTCACAGGCAGTGAGTGTCGTTAGCCGATACATGGCTAAACCTGGTACAGTTCATTGGCAAGCAGTGAAATGGATTCTGAAGTATTTGAAGGGAACCTTGCATGTTGGCTTGATATTTGATAGAGATGTTTATCTTAATTCTAATGTTGTTAGACTTATTGATTCTAATTATGTTGGAGATTTAGATAAAAAGAAGATCATTGACATGTTATATTTTCACTTTATGCAGTTCTGCTATTAGTTGGAAAGTAACACTTCAATCAACTGTTGCTTTATCAACTATGGAGGGAGAATACATGGCAGCAGCTGACGCTGTCAAGGAAGCCATTTGGGTCAAGGGCCTGATCAGTGACTTAGGTCTTCAGTAGGAGGGGGTGATAGTATTTTGTGACAGTCAGAGTGCAATACATTTAACTAAAAATCAAATGTATCATGAGAGAATAAAACACATTGATGTTAGGTATCATTTCCTCAGAGAAGTAGTTGTAGATGGTATTGTGGGCATTCAGAAGATTGCTACTACAGAAAATCCAACAGACATGATGACAAAGCCAATTGTAGTACACAAGTTCAAACTCTGTTTGGACTTGATTGGTGTTCGGGATTTCCAGATCCCTTAGGGGATTTTGATGGGGTTGGTCCTTTGATTCCAATGAGGCTTGTGAGTATTCAAGCCAATGTGGAGATTTGTTAAGAGGTGGTTGAATAAGCGTCTCCCCTGTATTCTCGCTCGAGCAAGACACTTCCAGCTCGAGCGAGACTCAACCCGAGAGTTCGCTCGACTTTCGCTCGACGTCCAGCTCGAGCGAGATTTAGGCAGAGATTTCATGAGATCCTCACTCGACATCCAGTTTGAGCGAGTCTGACCTAGAAGTGTTCACTCGAGCGAAAGTTACTCTCGCTCAAGCGAGACCACATTAATATAAATATCGTGGGCTTCATTTCGTGCGAACTCTAGACGAACTCCCACACTCTGTTTTTCCCCGACAAACAGAGCTTCTCCAGGCCTCATTTTTCCTTCATGAGTTCTTTGAGAAATTGAGTGTAAACACGTGATGATTGAGTGTATATATGTGAGGTGAGTGATTTCTCTTGTAAGAATCTATTGATTCTCTCTCTATGTACTCTATTTATTTATAGTGAAGTTTTGAGACCAACCTTACAGTGGATATAAGCTCAGTTGAGCTGAACCACTTAAATCTTATGTTCTGTGATTGTTTTACTTCCTTCTATTGCTACCGCTGCATTTGATTCTTCTTATTTATTGTTTTGTGTTTTATTGGTTCATTCCTAACAATTCTCGTGAACTAGCACAACACTTTTTCCAGCAGTAAACACTAATGCACATATATGATCGCACCAACTTTTTTTCTTGAAATTTCTTTTGTTTTCTCGTACTGTTCCAGAAATACACGTTGCCAAGCATGTTATAAAGCTTGATACAAGAAATTATGATAATATTACGGCAGGCAAATTGTGAAAATCAAGTACTACCTCATCAACCATTTCTTAATTTCCCCAAACAAAATAGATCACACTACATTTTGATGTAGTATATATTATTTATATGAATCTATCTTCTGTCCACTTGTTATACCCACCTCAATGGTGCATGTCTATATTCTTCAACTTAATTTTAAAAATAAAAATTAAAAATACAACCAAGAGGTTTGGACAGGGGACACAGAAGGTAAAGCTGTAAAACACTCGAGAGTTTAATTTCTCCAATCTTATTTTAGCATCCCATCACTTTGTTGGCCATAAGTGCTCTCTTCTCAACCACAGTCCCGTCGTTACCAGCAAGCGCTCGGTACTTATCTTTCCTGGTGAAGCTGGTACATTCATAGGAAAGAGTTGCTGCGATCACCCTCTGTATGTAATTTGCTACCTCGTGGCTGGACTTCCCAGAACTGCAGGTTAGCTCCAATGGCAGCTTGTTCAAAAACGTTACCTCGTATGCCGGGCTAGGATTCATGAAGAAGTAAAATGGGTCCATCCCTTTCCACCCTCGAGCTGTCGTTCCGTGAAACATACTCATCCGGTTCACCATGGCAACCGGCACAAGCTGGTCCGTCAGTTCGGCAAACAAAGCTGAGAACCTCAGCAGGAATGGTTCCCGGCAAGTTGTTCCCTCGGGGCATATTGCCAGGTCGCCTTCTTGCAAAAGTTTCTTTATCATGGCTGCGTCTGCGACTCGGTCACGACTGAGCCGAACTGTCTTGATGGGTGAGATTATCTCGGAGAGTCGGGAGACGGAGTAGGTGACTGCAGGGATAGGGCGGCCGAGGGCGGTGGATAGGAAAATGGGGTCGAGGAGGGTACGGTGGGAGCAAATGAAGAGGACGCCGGACTGGCCTGTGGATTTCTTGACTGGAGGAGGAGGGGTGCCTTTAATGGTGACACGGACGCCGAGTGCCCAGAAAGCGTAGTAGACAAGGGGCATGGGGAGGACGGATCCGGCGGCGATTCGTAAACAGGCAAGGACGAAGCCTATGGGGATCCAGAGAATGGTGAGCAGTGTAATGAGCGGAGTCGGCTTTTGGACGAGGCGGCCGTCGTGGAAGACTATGGGCTTGGGGAGCTTGTCACTGGTCACAGCCTTTACGTCTGGCTTGGGCGGCACTATGTAAGCCTCCTGCGTCCATGATATTCAATTCAATCATAGGTAAGTATTTCTCAAGTAGATATAGCATTATATCGTTTGAATATTACTATGAAAGTTGAATCTCAATATTAAAAAATAATATTCTTATTTAACTTTTAATTTTAATTTAAAATCATTTTCTCTCTTCTTACTATTCAAATTAACAAGATCATAAAATATTAATGCTCCATACATATACTCGTAGAATATGTAAGTGCTGCTAATTGTTTAGAAAATAATGAGATTTATTATTATGAAATTAGTTTTTTTCATTATGTGTCTCGTATTTATTTATTTTTTTAAATATGTTGTGCAACACTTATATACACATTGTACATTGAGAAATAATAATTGTAATAGTAAATTATGCAATCATCACGTAATCGGTTTAAAAAAAATGAGTAAAATACGGTATTCATATAAAAATTATTTTTTTAATAATTGATTTCACTTTTTTTTAAGTGATTATGCGATATTTATTCATTCTACAATTGTATGTAATGGAAATATATATGGTAGAGAGTAATGCTACATATAATTATAGAGTACATAAATCTCACATAATCCTTTTAAAAAGGAATAGGTGTATTATTAAAAAATTAATTTTGTTCACATAGATAACCTCATATTTTACTTATTTTTATTAAAACGATTCTTGCGCGATGCACCTATACTCCACGATTATAAATATTATTTCTTTATAGTAGAAACTCAAAATTAATTAAGAGAACTTATGCAAAATTTCGATTAGAGATCAGAATTAATATGCTTTACCTGTACCGTCGATGCTTAATTTCCACACAAAATCAAGATCATGCGTGTATATATTTTTATCAATCAGCATGCTGCATGTCTTATTTCTTATTTTATTATAACGAAAAGTCATGAATCCCATTATTTAATTATTCAGGAAATGCATATAATCGAGTAATTACTCCCTGAACGAGGTACCGATTATGACACGTAAAATATTTGAACTAGAAAAAGTTTGCGTTAATATATAGAGAGAAATGATACGGGGATATGCGGTTGGCGCCCTTTTGCGCTCTCCTAATTATAGTTTATTTTATATTTTTTTCAGAAATAATAAAAGAGAGTATGCAGATAAAATTTATTTATTTATTTTCGTTTTTTTTCTAACTAAAAAAAAAGGCTGTAAGGGCACAAAGAAGCCCCAATCGTGGAATCCCATAAAATTACTAATATATACTAAATCAAAAAATAGAAAAACAACCCAAAAAAATTATAACGTTCTTACAGAAAATACAAATCAAATAATTTATATTTTAAAAGAACTAAAAAATAATATAATTGAAATTTTATCAGAACCTTATAAAAAAAGAACTTCTCATTCTCAAATAATGTAGAATTCTATATATGCACCACCTACTCTTATCGAAATATCGCAAAAATAGATAATTATTTTGATCAATATTTTAATTCTTAATGAATGCTGTTAATTTTGTAAACTTCTTAATATAGGATAGATTTAAATATTTTGGTAATTACAACACTAGGGCCGGTGATCGTCAAAATCGATACTTTGAAGGATCATTAATTGCAAATGAAATTAGATGGTATTAGTTTAAGGGACATGCATATTATTCTCTCATTTAATATTGTTCCGTTTGGATTTGAAGATGAGATGAGATGAGTTGAGATGAGTTTAGTTTATTTTTTAATATTATTATTATTTTGAGATTTGAAAAAGGTATGTTGGAATTTGAAAAAGATGTATTGGGATTTAAAAAATGTGTATTGGAATTTGTGTTTTGTATAAAAAATTATAAAAATATAATGATGAAATGGAAGTGAGTTGAGATAAGCTCAACCGACTTCCAAATCCAAACGGGGCCTTAATCTGTTTACTATCCACATGCAATTTCACAACTGAAAGAAAATAAAATGAAACGTTAAAATTTGATTTTTGAATTTATAATTGCATAAAATAGTGTATGGCGGCAAACCTTGCACAATGACATAAAGGGCGCATCGGTATGCCTATCCCCGAGGCCAATATCTGGCTGAGTTTCTCCAAAAGCTTTATTAAGAGCATCTGCCTTGTTCTTTCCTACAAGAATCCCTGGCTCACTAACAAACCCGGTCGCTCTACCCCTGTAAGTTGCTACCTCTGTCCCCAAAACCGCATCAGCTCCTAAGAAATCTTTCAGAAACGCTTCCACCATGATTCTTGGATTCGCAGTGAGGACGTACCGTTGTCCGCATGCAGAAAAGACGCGCCACGTTACTGGGTGGAGATCGCTCGAGTAAAATTTTGGCAGCACAGCCCGCGCCACCGACTCGATTTCCGACACTCTCACGCCGGCAAACGTTGCAAAGATGAGAACTTTAATCCCGGCAGACTCTGAGACAAAGTAATAGAGAAGTCCGGCGAGTGGAGAAGCTAAGAGTAAGAACAGGAGCCTCAGAATTCCACCAAGCTCGAAGGCCAGAATGGCAAAGTAAGGGAAAGAACTACGGCCTCTAAGCAAGGTTCCATCCATGTCAGCCACCACCGTGTGCTGTTCTCGACCGATTGACACGCATTTGTCCACGGTTGGGAAGGTAGCTTCAACCATGTTGGCTTAAAACCTCAAGGAGAGAGACCCTAGTTTTCTGTTGGAGCCCTCCTGGTTGCAGAGGTTGATTTCACGTCTATGCTTTTCAGTACATATATATAGAATTAGAATATGCGTGAGAGAGAGAGAGAGAGAGAGAGAGCGCGCAGTGGATATAGGGACAAAACTGCTTATGAACACAATGGTATTTTAAAAACAAGCTAGCTAGGCAACTTCTTGTATTTTAAGCCTCTTTTGACATCCTTGTTTTCGAAGGAGAATTAGTAAAATCTAATGTGGTGTGCGTGATTGAGTAATAAATTAATAATGTCCTGGTTTAATCCGCCATGTCTTGTTTTTTAGTTTGAGCTTTGCAAATGCAATGTCCCTCTCCCACGGGACCCGCCACCACGCTCGCGCGTGGAAACTTTTACGGCCACAACATTGCCGTTTAAGGTATATTATTTCTCCACATAACTCATAAGTGCTTAATTAAATTACAAAATCTCTTTTCACTATTGAATAAGTTTTAGTCAACTTGTTATCATCGGCTAATGTTTGTCGTGGGTTTGTCATTTTTATCATAAGAGCCTTAATGTGCAGACTTTTATTATACTGAATTATATTATAACTATATATTTTATTATATATCATCACTACCTCAACTATTGATAAATTATATATTTACCATATTACAATATCACAATTTACATAGTTCAACACAATGACAATATATAAAGATTAATAAGCTTTATTCACAATTTCACAATACAACTTAACCTTTATAATTACCATATTTATATAACGCAACGTTCACAAATCTCAATAAACGCAATAACAATATTTTTTCACAATTTTCATAATTTAAGAAGTCCAAATACTTAATGTAATATCTCATGTGATAAAAATAACGGTAGGTAGTATATGAGATCTCATATTTCTTGGGAAGGAAAAGTCTCTTTATAAGGTTTCATTGGGGTTCCAATTGTATCTTTAACTAATCCTTTTGGAATATAGGTAGTGTGGTTTGGGCTTTATAATATTGGAGCATTAGAAACTGTATCAGAGCCTATCTCAACTAAAAATGTGGGACTTGAGCCGCGCAACCTATAATGGACAGGCCCGACAAGGATATCAGGCAAGTAAGAGGGGTAGATTGTGATACCTCATATGAGAAGAAAATGATAGGTAGTATATGAGATCTCACATTGCTTGGGAAGGAAAAGTTCTTACTCTTTATAAAGTTCTAATGGAACTCTAAATATATCATTGACTAATACTTTTGGAGTATAGGCCATATGGTTTCGACTTTTTATTGGGGCATTACAAATAGCCTCAAAGTCTATTGTAACTAGAAATGTGAGACTTAAGTTGTGCCACTTACTAAAAATTAACACGCTCGACGATGACGTCAGGTATTTAAGGGGGTAGATTGTGATATCACATGTGATAAATATAATGGTGGGTGGTGTATGAGATCTCATATTGTTTGAGAATAAGAAGTTCTTCCTCTTTATAAAGTTTCTATTGGAACTCTAGTTGTATCATTGACTAATCCTTTTAGAGTATAGGCCATGTGATTTGGGCCTTCTATTGGGACATTACAAATGGTATCAGAGTCTATCTCAACTAAAAATATGGTACTTGATCCATGCCACCTACAATGGACAGGCCTAATGAGAACGTTAGGCATGTAAGGGGGGTAGATTGTGATATCCTATATAAGAAAGAAAATGATAGGTGGTGTATGGGATCCCACATTACTTGGGAAGGAAAAGTTCTTGTTTTTTATAAAGTTCCAATGGGGCTCCTATTGTATCATTGGCTAGTCCTTTTAGAGTATAAGCCGTATGATTTAGATCTTTCATTGGGGTGTTACACTTAAGAAATCACATAACTAATATCTTCATCACAACCACGCACTTACTCCCAACACTTACTACTATTTCACAATCACGATAATGTCATAAACCATATTATCTTTTCCTATGTTTGCTAATGAGACACAATCATTAAATTAATATTGTTTTTTGATTTTTCTCCTCTTGGATGATAAAGGATGAGATTTATCGTCCTCTTCTTGAATTAAAATTAATATCATTAATAAATATCTATATATAAAACAACTTAATAATCATAGTTCTAGTAAAGCATAGCATAACAGTCTATCGTTCAATGCCCCCGACGAATTGATTGAGCAATGAGATTAATAGAATTATAAATATGAAATATGATAGAAATTAAGATTAAATATCAAATCATATAATTTCTTGTTACTTTTTTAATTGGCGTTAATTTTATATATTTGGGATCAAATATGCACTGAACCATGTAGTTTTTTCATCTATATTTTAAGTTATACTCATCAAATCACAATATGAAGATGTATTCTTTGCCAACAAATTATTGTAAATCATTTGAGAAACCATCATCATTTTGATCCTAGACAAATACAAAAATATTTGTTATAGTAATGGTATATCGATTATTTAATGTAATTATTATACTTTCTATACTAAATATTAATTTTTAAAATATTATATCTACTATTTTCTTATCTTGTCTCTTTTTTTATAAGTTTTTTTGCAGTTTTATGTAAAAAATTTCTCAACCTTTATGTCAAATAGCACCACCAACGCTGATTCTGAGTCATAAACTATCTCCATATTTATTTGATACCTAAAAAATGAAACACTTATTAAATAAATTGCACATTTAATTAAAATATAGCTATTCACATGTGTGTCTTTGCAGATGAATATATACATAAAATTTGTATTTAAATTACTTTGGTACAATCAATTTTGGTTCTGCCTTGCATCTTTCACACCAAGACGATCCTTTAATGAATTTAACTTTGATTTTGCAAATAAGGCAGGAATTATAATACCATCTATAGCTTTTGTCTATCCTTATAACTTTGCATAAACACATTACCAATAACTCTTACGATATTAAATTGTTATCAATTATTACATAAAGTGTATAATCTTAAAGAAGGATATATTATATTAGATTCAGAACATAGAATCAAACATTTGTACCGACAGTCCATAATTACTTTATCTTAGCAATTTTTTTCTATTGTAGAATGGAATGGAAGTTCTACATTAGATATCACCAATTGCTCTGGTTTTCTAGTTCTGGCTTTCTTTTGTGAGACATCTTACAATCTAATTTAATGAAATAAGTTAATAGATATAAATAATACGATACTTAAATTTGTAGAGACTTAAAATTTATAAATTTATTATTACTTTTCTCGAATTCTTGATACGTCAGGAACCTCAGGGTTTACGTACCAGTTTGCCGCAATTATTGATGATAGATTAAACTCGCCTGAGAAGAAAAAAATATTTAAAGTACATATGTAGCACTAATATTATGTTTTATAAATATATTTTATTTTAGTAATGTAAATATTATCTCTAAATGTTTTGACTATAATAGAGGTAACCACCACAACAGTTGGTCATGGATTATCCTTATAAAAATCATCATCAATTTGTATTGCAGTATTCCCACAAAGTTGCTTGTAAATATTATCTCTAAATGTTTTGACTATAATAGAGGTAACTACCACCACAATTGGTCCTGGATTATCCTTATAAAATTATCATCAATTTGCATTGCAGTAAACCCCCACAAAGTTGCTTGTATATACTTATTCCTAAAATTTAATGCATGAATTAGTCATTTTTAAAAGTAATATTATTAATTGGTAAATTAATTTATTTATGAGTTAATATTGAATAGATTGTACTTACTTTTCTAATAGCAATTGAATCGTCCATAGCATCGCATGATAGCCCTTTGAATTTCTTTCCTCTATACCTCCAACAGATTCTAATCTTTCAATTATATCTAATAATGATCCAAAGACATAATATGATGATAATATTTCGTTATGTCGGAAATAATATTTAAACTTAAATTTAAAATATGAGATGATAAGATTTCATTACATAGGAAATAAAATACTTACCAATCAAGTATGTTGGATCATAACAACATTTCTCTATAATTTAGTAATTGACAAAACCAAACTGGAACTTAGGCACTAACTGATTTATTCCATCAAGCTCAATGACTAAAGTCATCGATATAAAGAGAATCTTATAGTTTGTAGCCACTGGACGATACTTTCCTTTACATTATTCAACAACAAAATTCTTCATTGAATATGTTAAGCCCTTCTGTCAATAATGGATGGAATCGCTAAATCAAAAATTTCCATGTGCTTGTATGTATTAAAGTCTTCTTTAAAACTAAAATGAGAAAAGATATTAGTTAAGATATAGTAGTGTCTAAATAAATGTAAGTATGAAAGTATTTAAAAATAACTTACATTGAAGTCTGGAAGTATCAAGTCAAGGCTAAAAAGTTCATGTTGATTTGCTATATTTGTTGCATCCCACATGCGTAATATTCTAAATTCAATACTTCATGATTCTTTTTCAGTTGATAATTTATTAAAGGTGTGCAAGCCATATGCATCTCAGTTATTCGTAATGAATAGATTCAAAACATGCTAGAAAGAATGCAAATTATCATGTATTGCAAATATAAAATTTATAAAGATAACATAAGAAACAAATATAACTGAAAAATAGATGAAAATTAAATACTTTTCGGTAGATTGTTGAAAATCTCATTATATACAATAACTGTTATACAAAAACGATCATTATTGTCTTTTTTTGTAATAAGAATTTTTAATGCATCTCTTCTCTTTATTCTAGATGTTGCAACGTACAACTGACCATGACTAAAAATCGGCTTTTCAAGAAAAAAATCTGACATGTTCTAATGTTTGACCTTAACTTTTGTTGATTGTCATTGCAAAGCATACAAAGATTAGCAATTGCCTTTGTTTCAATATAAAAAGCAATTTTAAATCGGAAGTGGATAAAATTATGCGAGGAATAAATATTTTTCCTCCAACATGCATTCCCATCATGATTTTGCCTCAGCAACCCATTTTGATAATTGAGTAACTAAAGTCGAGTGTCATTGTAAAGTCCATTACATTGATTCAAATTTCAAAATAGCATTATTGGTAGCACTGCTTTCAATCTTAACTTATGATTTGGAATACTTTAAAATTTCAAAGAGTTTAAATATTCTACTGGAAACATCGTTTCTTGTTCTATAATATTATATCCAACTTTACATATTGAATCAAAATTATAAAATACTTGTTCATCCAAATTGATAAGCTGGTCTATCATGTAGTCAATGATATCCCAAACAACATTATTTGTAAGTGCTATAGTTACTCTTTCGCCCAAGTATTTTGAGTTATTGTATTTATCTCTTAAATCAAGATTGGTAGCATTTACAATATCGACAATAAGATGATCTATTAGATTGAACAATTAAATCAGATGGTATCTCAATCATTCCTTTACTTTCAACACAATTCAAGTCACCGTCACCCATTCTTAAGATTCAATTTGCAGAATAATCTCTTGTATCAATATCCCCCATATTTTGGTCAAGTCTCATATTCGAGTCATTGTAAAAACAACACAATTCCTCCATAATAAAGATCTATTAATAGTTGCCTCAACTATTTGCTCTCTTTGACTTTTGGATACAACTAATAATATTTGACAGAAATCACTATCAAGAACAACTATCTTCCCTCCAAATGGCTTTTTCTGCACTATTTACATTAATAAATCATACAATACTCTCAAAGAGCGATCCATATCTTCAAAACAATTTCAGTGCGCCGTATGAGGCTCATCTCAAATTATGAGATTTGTCCTTACCATTAATTCACCAAGTTGAGAGTCCTATTTAATTGAGTAAATTGAATTATTTGACAAATTAATAGTTATTTGAAACCTTGAATGAGCAATTCGACTATCAAGCAATAATAAGGCCACTATTCCGGATGAAGCAACTACAAGTACTATTTTTTCTTTGAAATTTAATCAAAATATCAATATTTTTCAAATATAAGTTTTTCCTATATCACCATGTCCGTATACAAAGAAGAAACCACCATTTTTGCTATTCACAGATTCATGTTCCTCCTTTAACTCAACCTTATTATAGTTTAAGTCCTTCTGCAGCAACTATTATTATTTTCCACAAGTAGTAATACATTTGGATACGTTATATTTTCAAACTCCCTTAATGATCTTCTACTTCTTACCAACAATTGTTTAATTTTGCAAAATGCATAAGTTTTTATCTGTAGCTCAGTAAGATGTAAGTTTTCACAATGAAAAGCTCTTCTTTGATAATGAAATATGTTTTCTGATAACAACTCTCAATTACCAATTCATAATTTATAAGGATTTAAAACCTCACAAAAGATTAATATTGTGACAAAAAATTCATGTAGTTGCCTCCCAGATGCCCATTGTGAAGCATGATTTAAAGTTTCATGCCACTCCTTATCATTATCAAGTAAACTAAGGGCATAACATGCCTATTTGAAATATGGGTACAATACATTATCTACTGTTCTTATTTTTTCAAAAGATTGAATCATTTAACTATATTAAGAAGCATGGGTAAATAAAATCGTTCACCACTTTTAATATATGAGTAATATATTCGACCTACACATCGTCCTTGCTTTCTCATATTTCATTCCTTATCTCTGTTATTCCAAACCCAATTATTTGGAAAATTAGAATATGTTAAATTTCTTGCTTTCTCATATATAGCATTTGTTTTCATCCATTCAGTAAATTTTCTCTATAAAATAATTGGTTGATTGAATACATTATCCAACTCATCCGAATCTTAAAATATGACTAAATGCTCATTATTAAGATGGAAACTTAGTCTCTCCACCGCCTGTTCATGATAATGAATGTCAAACCGAAAAATTCATCAACATGCTTCCGTTGCAAATGCATATCTGCAATCTAGATACGATTTGATCTCATTAGTATTAGTAACATGTTGTGACCTTGTAGAACCATCTAGATAAAGATTTTCTTCCAAAATTATAGTCGCACGATCAGGTTCTTTATTGATGTATTTGAACAAATACTTTATAGATCTTGAACGATTGCACCATTCAACATTTATATGTGCTTAATATTTCACTAACAGGTCCACATTGTAAAGAACAATAAATCTGTTGTCCAACTTAGTCTATTCTTTTTAATATACATATCAAGATCATTTCTTCTCCTTTATACTACAAATCCGTCTTCATCAATCGACGTCTCCCTACAAAATCTGTTTGGAAAACTTTTGGTACACTTGTTATTAATCATACAACTTGCTTTTTGATTTATAAATCCACATGGACCATGAACTATATACTGCTTTACTACATCATAAGCAATTTTATTTCTATTAACATCTGGGATCTCTGTAGATATGATTTTATTTATTTCTGTTAGACTTGGATGGTTGTCATCATAATGTAAAAAAAGTAGATATGTGCATGAGGTAGTCCTCTCTTTTGGTACTCCATAGTGTAGATAACTAAAAAGATATAATATAAATTTAATTAGATCCGTATATATTTGTCTAGTTTAGAATACTAATTAATATTATAGATGATTAAGAAAGTATTACCAGCAAGCACCCTCCCGAAGTGTTGGCCATGTTTTAAGTTATGTAGAAGTTAATCGAATTTAAATTTATAAACCCTTTTGACTATATATGGTCGATCCTCTTCTTTTGGTCCAGGATTTTTAGATAGAAAACTGTTAATCTCTATCCATTTTGTATTGCATATGAATGTTATAAAATAAATCAGGATAACCTGCCCACCTACAAATGACCATTGTATTTTAATAATTCTCAATCATATATTATGGGCTTTTTGTGAAACTTGAAAGTAATACAATTCTCTTTCCAGTAGATGTAGGTGTTGTATCTTCTCTCAAAACTGTATTTTTCAATCCACCATATAACTCAACTTTTAATTTATGTTGGTTTCTTTTCACCCATATATCGAATTTCTTCAATACATGTGTATGCATCAACAACAAATTGTTGGAAGAAACAACTGTCATAAATTAATGTATGTCCTTCTCATTCACATTCTTGCAATCTGTATGCATAATATTCCCTTATAGTACTAATGCGTTCTTTCTTTCTTGATGTACTTCTATGATCAGTCCTACGAAAAATACTAAGCTTAAATCCATCCTCTCCATATGAAAAAAATGGATACTGTAGTGCCATATATGATGGATGCAACTTATTAATTATTTTCAATCCACCTTCTTTATATTCGACAACAATATTCTGATGAGCATCCTCAATAACAATATCACCAATAATAATTGCAGTAATTTCAAAACAGCTGGACAAATTATATTCTCTTCATCTATTGTTCTTGAACTAATAAGACACATTCTCATTTGATGAATATTGTCCTTTGAGAAATGGTCACTTGCCATACGAAATAGTTTCACCAGTTTGTTCGTTTCATTAAGCATTTGGACTAATGTAGTAAGAGTTGATCGCTCAATATTTTTATTGGAGTCGTTTGATTCAGTACACTCATTCGATTTTGTACCTCATTCTCAGTGTCATAGAAGTATAACTGTGCAAATCGAGGATTAAAACTACCATTGGATGTAGAGTTTCAATTTTATGATGATTTTAACCATTAATTCAAAAGATGTATGGACCACCTCCATCATTGATATTCTTGTCAACATTTTCACCCATTGAAATGAAAGCAAGAATGACATTATGACTTTGTATTTGTGCCCTAAATCTTTTAGAATGTTGCCCACCCATAGGACTTAATTGTTCTTCTAAGAGAAGAGGTGGCTTCTAAAGTAAAGGTAACACAATTTGACACTATTAGACTCTCCATGCAACAAAGAGAAAATCTCGATTGAGTGGGCTTTCTTGATGTTCAAGTTCTCTCTTCATACCATAATATTGCTCGACAATAATCACATTTATAAGATAAAAACCAAAATTTTAAGGCTTTGTGTATTTTTCTAAAACGTAAAAAATAGAATAAAAAATAATCGTTACTATTAATCCTATATTAAAAAATGTGTTATTATACATAAATTGTGTAATTGAGATTTTTACTTGAACGACAGTTGTGCTATCTTTGCTTTGTTCACCATCAAGATACATCATTGCTCCACTTCCTTTATCATCTATTATCATTCGTCTTTTAGGACGCACAATTATGTTATCATTCATATCTTCATCATTTTGTTCATCAGCACAATGTACTCTTGCTCCACTTCTTCTATCATTAATAATCGTTCATCTTCTACTACGTGCTAGTCTGGTATTTTTTATTTTTTATTTTTCTGAGGAATAGAAATGGTTACAAAGTAAAAAAATGAATATAAATACATCAAATAAAGATCAATTGTTTAACTTAACATAAGCAAATTAATTAAATCACAAATATATGCATTAGAATAATCAGCATGTAACAAATAATAAGTATATTGAGACGGTACTTGACGATCAGTTGGAAGATTCAAGTGTACTTGAAAGAGTTATATTTAAAAAAGATGTAGTTGCTCCTAACAAAATGAGTAGCATATAATAATTGGTATAATTTCCCTTAAATCTATTGAAGGACATTTAGCTTTTTAAGAAGTTTTAATTATTTACTCCTAATTTATAACAGAACAAATTTCTAAACAAAGTCAGTAGAATGCTACTTACGTATTGAAACTGTAGGAAAATTTATACTAAATGTACTTAAGAATTTTTTTTTGAAGAAGTTCAAACTGTAATTAATGCGAACAAAAAAACAAATAAACCGCTTTTTAAGACATTTCAAACTTGTCACTAATGACAAAAACTCATCATTCCATTATATGAGATATTTGAGTTTTAAGATGGTGTTAATTTTAAAAAATACATTATTTTATTTTAGATTTTAGATTTTAGAAGACTTGTGGTATTGACGTTTCTTCTAGAAGAACATTTGATTGTACTAATTTTATGTTATCCAAGATTCCAAAGGAAAAAAGTAAACCATAATGATCAACTACACCTCATCATTTTAATAATTATTTGATAATGTAGTATTAAATAATAAATAAATTATCTAATATATTTTACTTAGCTACCACTTTTTTTTTATTTCTATAATATGTTCAGGATATATTTATAAAAGAATAACAAATATTATTCTAATTGGTAGCCCATTAATGTAAGAGATCACTACGTCCGAGTACTCACGCATGTATTAAAAAAGTTACTATTTGGTTAATGAAAATGCCATAAAATATATTATTTTAAGAAAATGATATGACTCGTTCCTAATTGAAAGTTAGTTCCTTGAACTTGTTCAAAGAGTTTGGAAAAAATGCATTATTTTATTTTAGAGTTTAGAAGACTTGTGGTATTGACTTTTCTTTTAGGAGAATCTTTGGTTGTACTAATTTTATATCATCAACTAATTTTATATCATCCAAGATTTCAAAGGAAAAAAGTGACTGATAATCAACTACACCTCATGATTTTAATAATTATTTGATAAGCAATATAAAATAATTAATATATTATCTAATATATTTTAGTTATCTACCAATTTTTTATTTCTATAATATGTTGAGGATATATTTAATAAAAGAATAAAAAATAGTATTCTAATTAGTTTAGGTATCCCATTAATGTAAGCACTACAAGATTATAGAATTTTTGCCACTAATTCTTGTCCCACAACTAACCATAGTGGGAAATAGTGGTAATTAGCACCAAAAGCATCTGTCGCAATAATAAAAAAAAAACAATTGCCACATTAAATCATGTGACAAGTCGGTTTCGATGGTAATTGCTACTATTTGCGGCGACATTTGGTCACGGCAAAAAACTATAGCCAAGAGATAGGCTTGTGCGTCGTCGTTTTATTCCTAGTGAAATAACTCCTGCAAGTTTGTCCTTCCCTCTCCCAAATAGTATG
Source organism: Platycarya longipes (assembly GCA_036559045.1). NCBI lineage: Eukaryota > Viridiplantae > Streptophyta > Magnoliopsida > Fagales > Juglandaceae > Platycarya > Platycarya longipes. Next base: position 18,348,773 of record CM071793.1, on the reverse strand, counting down.
TCCCCTAAAGCATTAGCCCAATAAAATGACATCTCAAAATCGATCCCTAGCTAGGTATGAGATTAATGTCGAGAAGGTGCTTTCCATCGGTCGAATACATGGTGTTGCTGGCACGATTCCGGCCACTTCATCGCCCTTTCGTTGCTTTGTTCAACCTCAGGTTCCAAGTGATAAGTTCCCTTCAAAATTTTCAACCTCTAGTGTGAAGAACTTGACTTGTGCTCTTTCTCTCACACTCTCCCCTCTCTTAAACCCTTTTCATATTGATAACTGGGCAATTTGTGAATGCATTATGTTGTAATTACTTGTTTTGGTATCTCCCAAGCCTTAGACACAAATTGAAGGAACATATACACATAAAGAGTTTTGTTTTCCATTTTCGGATTTAGCCTTTCAATTGGCCAAATTGGACTGTTTCGATTGTTTCTTTCTGCAAATGATTTGTGCTGTTGTCATTTTGAGCATTATCGTCTCAGGACTAGCCTTGTAGCAACTTGATTGGAATACATGCATTTGATATAAAATTGGCCTTTTGATTGTACATAATTTGGTTGTTTAAATAACAAAATTTGAACTAATAATCCTCCACTCTAATTGAATTAGAGAAAGGATCAGTTCAAGAGTTTGAGGTTCATAACGAATTCATTCTGCTCTAGTTCAGATTAGAGAACTCAACTGCCTTGGTGGACAATAGCATCTAATTTTGCACATGGAATCATTATATATCTGGTTAATGAAATAATATTCAAGAATCTCAATAAAACAATAAGATTTTTCAAATCATTTGTCCTAAAGTGCTCAAAGCCTCAAACAGTGACAGATGAAACTAGCAGGAACTATCATAACTGAAATATTTAGAAACTGAAAACCATGTAGAAAATTATGCAGTATTAAATTTATGATAGTGGTCTTTGTTTTGCAAATACATTATATAAACTAATGATTGATTACATTTTTACACGACAACAACCATACTTGGTCCAGGGTGGTTTTCAGTCTTGGGTAAAGCAAGGGCTCTGTATTAAGGTGCTCAACCCAAGACAACACTTACTATCACAGGACAAGGTATGTTTTTCACTTCTATTGTCTGTACTCTTTAACTTCTACTTAATGCCTTAAGAGATGTAATATTTTGTTTAATAATTTAGTTTTGCTAAAGTTCAATTCCTAGACATCATTTCCAATGTATTCTGTAATTGCTACTTCCATTTGATTTGAGTTTTCATAGTTTGAAAAGTTCATGATCAACTGAGATTTAGATTTAATAGATGTATTTGATACTGAGAAATTTGATAAATCTATTCGTACCTTTGATCAACTTTAATACAAATTGTACAGCAAGGATAGAACAAGAAATGATTAATCCCAAATAATGACATACTTAGTTTGGATAATTTTATTTTAAAGCTCTAAACATTTTGTGAAACACCCCTAAAATACCGCGTCAAATATAGAAGGTATAAATTATCTGCGATTAATACTGAATACTAGACAAGTATATACGAGGTTCTTAACTAACATGTAAATAAGTTGTGAGGATTAATGAACTCTTAAGACATCTGAGATATATCTACAAGTCAGGTTACAATGTATTTTTTTTTCTTGCTTCCATCTTTGAAGCAAATTGAAAATACTATGTGGGCTAGTTCATCCCTCCAAAGTATTGAGTGGTATATGTAATATCTTAAGAAGACTATCTAGTTAGGCTAAACATTTTTGTGAGTAATGATTAATTTTGATTATGAGTCGTGAGACAGTTTATGCTTTAGTTTGGATCTAGATAAAAAATTATTTGACATCGAAGCTATTGTAATTAGAGAGATCCACTAACTGATTCATAAATGAAGGGTATACAACAAAAGAAGCATTTAACTTGGTCATCCTGGTCAGTGTTGAAACTTCAATGTCTACCAAATGTCAAACTAATATAATAGTACATGTGCCAAAGATGAGCCTGAATATTCTATATGATTCCTATCATTTCCAGAAAGTTGAGTTTAAATTTCTTAAAGACCTTCTGAAATAACTTGCACCAATTATAATTAACAAAAAAGCCTTGGTTTCACTGCAACCTATAAACATACAAGGGCCAACATCCCCCCCCTCCCCCCGAAAAAAAAATATATATATATATTTATATATCATCGAAAGGGAGAGAAAGAGAGAGAGAGAGAGAGAGAGAGAGAGAGAGAGAGAGAGAGAGAGAGAGAGAAACCAAGTACTAACATAATAATAACGCATGAGCGTATGACAACCAATGATAAGTTAGGATGATTTCATTGCTTTTCTCAACCATGGATAACTCATGTATGAAGAAAAAAATTTCGACCCTTTCTCAGTGATGGCAATATAACAACTCTTTTGCCTTTTGTGATAATTCTGATTTTCAAGCTCATCTTGAGCAACCATAATCTTTGTACATGCTATTTTAAATTGCATATTGAATGACTGAAAATGACGTCATTCAGGTTCTCAAAGGGAAAATGTCTACTAAGTAGGTGTTCTAATTTTTATTATTCACGATGCATACCTAATAAGTACAGTAATTAGTTTGTGACATTCCTAACTTATATAGCTCATTTCAAGCCTATGGATGTTGTTGAAGGCATTACAAATATGGTATGTTCCAATTCTATGGGGTATAAAATTGATACAATGTCCTAGTTTAGACACGAATGACCCCATGTGTATGCATACTCACTACTATTCAGCTTTTTAGGTGTGGAAAGGGTATTTGTATGCTCACATATATAATACCCTTCACAATTTTATTAACTAGCCTCATGAATCCTGATCCATTGAGGCAAATGTTTACTGTGATACTCTTGCTTGCGTTTGATGACCCTTATATGGAACTTTATATATGATTTTGACTCAGCAATTTGAAGCATAGACATAGACTTCTTCCATCTTCATGCTACGTTGATATGTTATGCATGAAATTTCATTTCAAGCTTACAGTGTAATTACAACCCATGTTAAACTATGTGTAGCTATGTTTAGTTTTGTTGCATGTGGTACATCGCTTGCCAACAATATCCTACATAAGTGCATACGCTTTTCCACACCCATATACCAAATGCTTGTGTGAACTCTCTCTAATGTGTAGGTACTTGAATTTTCCCTGTATCGTGCAAACTATCCCAATTCAATTACTTTCTTGTTGACTAAACATCCAGTGCCTCATTGCTAACCTTGAATATATAACTTCATCTTGCATGCTAGATAGATAAGACTTGGATGCATATAGAAGATAAATTGCAGTTGAGTGAATACACTTCAGGGGTTAAAACAATTTTTGGATACGACAATGGCCCATGCACCTAGAGTAGACCGCATAAGGTGTCCCTTGTAGGAGATGCCGGAATAAAACTTTTCAAACTCTACATGTGGTAAATGATAATTTGTTTATCACTAGGATAGATATATCTTATATGGAATGGATATTCCATGGTGAGTATGAAAACTTTCATAGTATGTTAGAGTCAGAGTTAGACTACAATGAGGACATCAATAAGAATGAGTATATTGATGATGTGGATGAGATGTTACAAGACATCCGTGTAGGGTCCTTTATAGACAACGGGCCTAGAATAGGTGATTATGGGTCACACTCCATTGTAGGTGAAACCTCTAATGCTTCAGCTGACCTAAGCTTCGAGGAGTTGCTAGCCAACACAAAATGTCTACTGCATCCAATCTGTCAAACCTTCTCAAAGCTATCATTCATATTCAAGTTGCTTCATATTAAGACAATTGGAGGTTGTACTGTGAAGTCATTTGACATGGTCATCAAGTTTTTGCAAGCTACATTTCCTGAGGCCTTGTTGTCGGCTTTATATAATGAGGCTCGTCGCATATAAAATGGGTTGGGCTTCACATACATAAAGATTCATACATGCCCAAACGACTGTGTCATATTCTAGAAGGAAAATAGTAGTCTGGAGAGTGTCCAAAATGCAAAGCATCTCGGTGGGTCTTAAGATCAGCAAGCTCACATCGGATTCCGAAAAAAGTCATGCGATATTTCCCTCTGATCCCATGGCTACAAAGGTTGTTCATGTCAAAAACGACTGCTGCTGCTATGCGCTAGCATGCTGAGGAGCGTGTTGACAATCCAAATAGCATGAGACATCCCACTAATTCTTGGGTGTGGAAAGATTTCAATGTAAAACATGGCTGGTTTAGGGACAATCCTCGGAACGTCAGACTTGGTCTAGCAAGTGATGGATTCAACCCATTTAATAACATAAGTAAGCCATACAGCATTTGGCCAATTCTGCTCGTACGTTACCACTTTCCCCCTTGGGCTTGCATGAAAGACCCGTATTTGATGATGTCATGGCTAATACCTAAACCTAAGGCCCCGGGAAATGATATTAACGTTTACTTGCAGCCACTAATTGATGAGCTTAAGCAGTTGTTCAGTGAGGGGGTGGCAAACGTACAATGCTTACAAAGGAGAGACTTTCTTATTGCATGCAGCATTATTCTGGACTATCAATGACTTTCTAGTAAATGCCAAACTCTCAGGATGGAGTATAAAGGGGAAGATGGCCTGTCCTGTTTGTAATGCAAATAGAGATTCACTTTTACTTCTTCATGGCCATAAATATTGTTATATGGGCCATCGACGATGATTTCCGCCTGACCATCCTTGAAGACACAAAAAAGCTTCATTTAATGGTGAGGAAGACCACCACCCACAACCACATCAGACTGCAAGTTTGCCCCTTCTTGCTCAGTTAAACAAGGTCTGCAATGTGCAGTTTGGTAAATCAGTCAAGAAGAGGAAACACACGCCTATTGAACTTAGTTGAACCAAGAAAAGTATATTCTTCGAGCTTTCTTACTGGATAGACCTAAGGTTGACACATAATTTGGACATTATGCATATTGAGAAAAATATATGTGATAACGTGTTGGGAACATTACTGGATCTTGAAGGTAAAAGTAAAGACATTGCCAATGCAAGTTGAGATTTGGAAAACCTTGAAATAAGGAAAGATTTGACGGTTATAATACGTCGATGCCCCTTAGTTCTTATATGCTAACTCCTACCGAGCAACGGTCTTTTTGTTTACGGCTAGAGGAGCTAAAATTCCTTGATGGTTTTGTCTCAAATATTTCTCGGTGTGTCAGCAGTAATGACGAGAAAGTGATGGGAATGAAGAGCCATAATTGTCACATATTCATGCAAACACTTTTGCCTGTTGTCATTGGTAGGTATCTACGACCTGATGTTCGAGAAGTCTTAATGAAGTTAAGCTCATTTTTCAAGCATTTATGTTCCAGAATTCTGCAAAAAGAGACGTTGGAACGTCTCCAAGTTAACATGCCCATCATTTTATGTAAGTTCGATATGATATTTTCACTTACATTTTTTGACATCATGGTTCACCTAGCGATTCATCTGGTTGAAGAGGCCTTATTAGCTGAGCCTATGATGTACTGATGGATGTACTCTTTCGAGTAGTATTTGGGCAGATTCAAGTGTTACGTTCGAAACTTTATGCCAGAAAGATCTATTGTTGAGGGATATGTCCATCTAGAATGTTTGACATTTTGTTCCATGTATATTCATGATATCGACACAAGGTATAACTGAGAAGAGTGTAATGCAGACATAACGTAAGCGGACCTGACGCCAATCTTGAGCATGTTCTCTCCATTATGATGATTTACTATTCAAAAACTAAACCAAAATTACTTTTATTTTATTCTCTCTACTTTCTTTTCTTCAGTTTTGATCAAATATTACGAAAGCATTTTTGAAGAGTCCAATGTGGAATTATTTTGATGTTAGTTTCTTATCAAACTTATATTTTTTTATTAAATTTTAATAATTTATTTTAATGAAACCAATAATAATATTCTTACACAATTTACTCAAGTTCATGCTCTTTGTACACAAGTTTCAATCAATTCGTAAGGTGCATCATTCTTTTAATAGAAATGCTAAAGTTACTTTTTAAAATTAGAAATAAAAATTACACTTTAATAAATTTTTGTTTATTATTATTATTTATTTAATAATTAAATAAATATTTTTTTAATAATGTGGGAGTTTTTTCAAAGCAAAAATAATATTAAAATTATTAAAAAATATATAAAAAAAACCAAAAAAAAACAAATACCTAACCGGTTTCCGAAGGAAAGGCTCTAGTGCCACTCTTCTTTTAATACTTCTTTGTGTTTATATAATAATTTATTTTTTCCAATAAAATACTTTAGCCACCGACCGTTACGACAGGTTTCGTGATAGGAAATTCAGGAGGACGGTGTCGCTTCCTTTTTTTTTTTTTTTTTTATAAACTAGTCTAAATAAAAATATATACTTATATATATTAGGTGCTCAAAGCCTCAAAATCCATGGTCCAAGTGCATGTTCAAAATAATCTTTTATTTCCTTTTATGGAAGAGGATTTTCGAAATTTCCCAAAACACAGGGCCCTTTTCCTAGTTTCCACTCTCTCCCTTTCTTTTTTTAGTAACTTCTACATTTTGTTTGAGCTACAACTGCTTTTATTTATTTTTGTTTTTTTAATCGTCATCGTGAATCTGACCTCTCTCAGTCAATCTGTTCCATCTTTTCTACTTCCTTCAAATCTAGGGTTACCATTAACAAGAAAGAAGACGAAGAAGCTTTTACCTGAAAACAATCCCAATTAATTCACCGATTCCTTGGCCTTTTTTTTTTTTTTAATTTTTTTTAATTTTTTATTCTTTTGCCCAAATAACTCTTCTTCTTCCTGGAAAAGAACAGGAAACCTTTTTGTGGGACAATGAAGCGGGCAAAGCTTGAAACTTTGACGTCGCCGACTCGGCTCAGATTGCTTCAATTTTTTATTGGCGTTCTGTTTGTTTACTTGCTCTTCGTCAGCTTCGAATTCCCCCTGGTATTCCGGACCGGGGCCCCGTCGGATTCGGACGAAGAGGAATTCGGGATTCTCGGCGACGCCTTGCCCGGGCAAGTGCCACTCGAGAGTGGAGAAGAATTTTCCGAAGATGACGCCCTGCCGAACCGGATACCGAAACGGCGAATGCGGGCGTTCAGTAAAGTATCTGGCTTGGTTTTGAACGAAAATGGTTTCGATGGTAATGCCGGTAAGGACGAGATCTCGGAGCTTCACAAGGCGGCAAATCACGCCTGGGTAGTTGGAAAGAAACTGTGGGACGATCTGGAGTCCGGGAAGATCGAGCTCAATGCGAAAACCCAGCTCGAGAACCGGTCTGAGTCATGCCCGCATTCCATTTCGTTATCCGGGATCGAGTTTCGAAACCAGAACCGGGTCCTGGTTCTCCCATGTGGGCTTACGCTGTGGTCCCACATTACCGTGGTGGGGACGCCGCGATGGGCTCACCCGGAGTACGATCCGAAGATAGCGTTACTGAGGGAAGGGGACGACTCGGTGATGGTGTCGCAGTTTATGATGGAGTTGCAGGGGCTAAAGACGGTGGACGGGGAGGACCCACCGAGAATTCTGCATTTCAACCCTAGGTTGAAGGGGGACTGGAGTGGGAAGCCGGTGATCGAGCAGAACACCTGTTACAGGATGCAGTGGGCCACGCCGCTGAGGTGCGAGGGATGGAAGTCTAGGGCGGATGAAGAAACCGGTAGGTGGTTATTTCATTTTCGGTTGGTTTTTGCAGATTGCTTAACTTAAGAGAATGCATAATTACATCTGTCTGAAAAAACTGGCATTGTTTACATTGCTGATTCTTTTAAACTCTATGAAGTTGATGAGCAAGTGAAATGTGAAAAGTGGATTCGCGATGATAACAATCACTCAGAAGAATCGAAGGTGACATGGTGGTTGAAAAGGCTGATAGGGCGGACGAAGAAGGTGTCTTTAGACTGGCCATACCCTTTTGGAGAGGGCAAGTTGTTTGTTCTAACCCTCAGTGCTGGCTTGGAAGGTTACCATATCAATGTCGATGGGAGGCATGTCACTTCTTTCCCTTATCGCATTGTGAGTACACTTGTTAGATGTCTTCTCTTCTAATTTTAATGAATGCAGGACATCTTTGAAGAGAAAGAAACTTATCTAATGTTCGTAGGGATTTGTGCTTGAAGATGCCACTGGACTCTTTCTCAATGGAGATATCGACGTGCATTCTGTGTTTGCAGCTTTCTTACCCACATCACATCCAAGTTTCCGACCACAAATGCCTCTCGAGATGTCTACTGAATGGAAAGCCCCGCCTCTACCCAATAGGCATGTGGAGCTTTTCATTGGCATCCTTTCTGCCGGAAACCATTTTGCTGAGCGAATGGCTGTGAGAAAGTCATGGATGCAGAATAAATTAATTAAATCTTCACATGTTGTGGCTCGATTTTTTGTTGCAATGGTAAGGATGGATGCTGTAGGCATGTATTCTTTAATGGGGAACAATTAATGCATAAGCTTTATATTGGATTTTTACATCTATATTTTGACAGCATGGGAGAATGGAAGTAAATTTGGAGCTAAGGAAAGAAGCAGAGTATTTTGGGGATATAGTTATAGTTCCTTACATGGATAACTATGATCTTGTAGTGTTGAAGACTATAGCAACCTGCGAATATGGGGTGAGTGTTGGGAAAACCCCCAAAGTTGATTATGCATTTATTCTTTATAGCTATAAGTTATATATCGTTAATATGTGGCTCTTCACAGGTTCTCACAGTGGGTGCCAAGTATATTATGAAGTGTGATGATGACACATTTGTTAGGGTGGGTGCTATGATCAAGGAAGCGAGGAAAGTTGGTGAAGATACGAGCCTTTATATTGGAAATATGAACTACCACCACAAGCCCCTTCGGCATGGTAAATGGGCTGTGACATATGAGGTATGAATTCCTTCCTCCCCCCTGCCTACCCTGCCAAAAAAAAAAAAAAAAAACAAAGATTTTGTAGTTTTTTTTATAAGTAAAAAAAATATTATTTATATATATATATATATTAATAGGAGTAACCAAGTACATTGTATGTATATAAGAAACACCTAGTCCATACTAACAAGCTCCTAATGACCCAAAAAGCCCATGAAAAACTATCCAAATTACATCAAGCTCGAGTTGGAATAAAATACTTAAACACACCTCTCCATCCCCAACCCCAACCCCAACCCCAACCCCTTGTTTCCCATAGACTAATACTCCACCCTAAACACCCTATATGAGAACATCTTTATAATGCCCACCCTTTAGTCTTCCCTTGACTTGAGCTACAACCCATAACATTGTAGTTGACCCACCACACTTTCTTGGATCTGATTATAGGGACAGTGCCGAATCCGATTTTCCATTTTCCTTTATCTGAGTTTAAAGGATTCGGGCCTATCTTAGGTTTGTTTCTAACGGCCATGTTGCCTCCAACTAAAAGCAAGTCTATTTTCGTAGACAAGAAAGTGATCATTGCCTTCAACTCGAAAAACTGGGTTTCCATCTCCTTTAATGTTTTGTGCATTACATCAAGTTGGTTCTGAGCTTGCGTAATCTGCAGACCACTTACAGAGTTCCCCTCACTCTGAGTCACCGAAGCTTGACCCATCTTCAAAGCTGCTGCATATGCTTGCCTCGCCACCACAGTTGTGCTTGAATCTTTTTGTTTCGACTTTAAGTTGATGTGCTTGAATCTTTCCTTGACCCATCAGCATATAAGGAAAAAAAACATATCCGCAATTTTGCGTAATTTAATAGCAAACTTCACTCGACCCTGATCTTCATATTCTTTAGGAATGACTGCAACACTCTGTTGGTCTCCTCCACCATGTTTGGTGATAGTTACATACCTACCATGAACATTAGAGCATCATTGAGCCACGGATGCTCTGTTCCCTTCACGTAAATGCTTTGAGAATTCTGAGTTTTCCCCCGCCTGTAGTACTACTTCCATCGTAGCCACCAGCCATCCTATACCTCTACGACCCATAGCTAGAGACCTCCAAACCCATCTACTCCTCTCCCCAATTTTCAATGAGGACCACCATGCTTTCTGGTAAAAATCAAAGTTTTGAATTTCATTCTAGGGACCGTTCTGGTTGAGGCACTGGAACGGAATATTTTGGTACTGGTCCGTTTCGGTGTGCTGTTTCGGGATTAATTATATATTATAATATATATATATATATATATAAACTAACAATTAATAGAATAAATACATATACATGTAAATGTGTATCGTATATATGTGTACATATTGGAAGAATTGAAGATTTATAAAATAAATGTAAGTTGAAAAAATACAAACTTGAGTTGAGATACAAAAATAAATAAATAAAATAAAAGAATAGATAACATATTAAAAAATAATGATATTTAAAAAAAGGCGTATTTAAAATTACAAAGTATATAAATATATTTTATATTGTAGAATTAATTAAATACCATCTGAATTTAAAGTTTTAAAAAAATATGTCATTCAAATACAAAAAAATTACAAAAATAGTCTAAACTGGAATAGGGACTGGAATGGCCGGAATTTGGACCGGAACAGTCGGAATTTGACCAGAATGACCTGAACAGACCGGAACGGGCTGGAATTTGGACTGAAATGGAACAAGGAGGTATAGTGCACCGGTTGAGGCACCGGAACGGAAAATTCCGGCCGTTCTGGCCGGAACGGAACGGATCAGAATTCAAAACCTTGGTAAAAACTCAAAAGCCTTTTATTCCACCCAATATTGCACCACCCCCATATTAATTTCAAAGCTTCGTATCAGATCTTCCCAAGCTTCATTCCTGATGAATGTTCACGTAGAGAGAAGCACAAACAAAAGACAGATCTGGTGCACCGAAGAAACAGCTGAAGAAACTATGGGACGTACATATCTTGCCGCCGGAGTGCTCCCAGCAGACTCGCAGGAGTCCGGCGACTCTAGCTGTGTTGTTGGCACGACCAGGGGAGCCCAGTTCCGAGAAGAAACACAGTTAAAGAAATTGGAGGCAGATGTTGACGGCGGTGGACTCCTAGCAGGCTCACCAGAGTCTGCGACTCTTTTTGTGTCGATGACACGACCAAAAGTGAAATTCTTGGTTCCAGCCCCCTTCTCCCTTGCTTCTACCCTTTATTCACTCTTTTCCTTTGGTTGCTAACATACCATTACCGCTATAACAGTTTTTGTTTTGACTCAAAATAAGCAATGCTTCTTGGTTTTGACTTCTAATTTTTCTTTTCAACACAATCGTAGTTAGCATTGGTGTTCATGTTCAGGCAATGTGATGACGGTGGTGTTAGCCATGCGTAATTATGGCTGATTTTGAATTTCAGTTGTTTTTCAGCATGGTAAGTTGTCAATGTTCTATGTTGGGATAATATAGCTATCTTCCAGAGGTTTTATCATGGTTTATTTTGGCAACCTTTGGGTGTGGTATCTATTTCTTGTTTGTAGGTATCAGACACGCTCATTCCATTGTATGATTATCTTGCCAATATGGTTTATTTATCGGTTAGGCAATCAATGGGAATTCTCTAGTTCGTAGCTAAATGTGCGATTGCCTCACATAGAGGTGGTGTTTAAACGATTTTCGTCCCCCAAGGACATTGCATCTGCTGTGAATAGAGGAAGCCATATAGCATTAATAATTCCTTTCTCAAGTTTGATGTTTGGGTTATAAAATGACCATGACCATATCCATAGTCATATTCTTTTTGCTGAGCTGAAATTCCAGAGAGTTTGGACTTTTTTACCAACTCGATTCTTAGTGCTCTTTTGACCATGTGGATTAACTATTTTGGGGGTCTGATATGTTGTTCATTTCTCACAAAATAATGCCCTTTTCTTGTGTGTTCAGGAATGGCCAGAGGAGGATTATCCTCCATATGCAAATGGTCCGGGCTACATTTTATCATCCGACATTTCACAGTTCATTATATCACAGTTCGAAAAGCAAAAACTAAGAGTATGTTGTTTGTTCTTCTGCTCTCTCCCTCTCTTAATAATGGCTTTTGATGATTAATTAGATGGATGCCTCTGATCAAAGAAGACTGATTAGATGGAATTCCACATGTTTACAGTTGTTCAAGATGGAAGATGTGAGCGTGGGAATGTGGGTGGAGCAGTTCAACAATTCAAGACCAGTGCAGTATGTGCACAGCTTGAAGTTCTGCCAGTTTGGGTGTATTGAAGATTATTACACGGCACATTACCAATCTCCAAGACAAATGACATGCTTGTGGGACAAATTGCAATCTCAACGAAAACCCAAGTGCTGCAATATGAGATAACAATGACGGATAGCCATACAAATTTTGCAGCCATAGTATATACCTCTCTGTAAATACGCAAGCCTGGGTTATATATTAAAGGGGAAATTCATGCTCCTTCCAAATTCATTCATTATTTCACCTTGTCTCCATCTTTTTCTTCTCCCATTTTCGTTTAGGCTTGACGATACTGATATAAATAAAGTTGCTACCTGTGAACCATACTGAAAACGTATAAAAGCATTTAGTAGTTTTGTAAGTTGTGCGTAAGTCAGAGAAGGGGAATGAAGTGAAATCTCGTTCTTCTTTTCCATCTTCATTCATTGTTTCATCCTTTTCTCGATCCTTTTGTCTCACCATTTTCATCCTTCTGAAGGCTGGACGGTACAAAAGAAAAAGAATTATGACGACAGTTATATTATGACGAGAGTTAAAAACTCAATCGAAAAACAAAGACCTATTTATTTTATATAGAGTGTATCTAGTTTAGAGTTAGATTATCCATTATTTTAACTAGTTAAGTCTATGAAAAGTGATAAGTTCAGTGAGGTGCTGCTTTCAATTATCGATGGCAGGCAGATGTTAAAAGATGCAAGGGAAAGTGCATATATATATATATATAGGCATAAAGTTGGATGCTAATGGTTTCAGAATATAACGGTGGGTACAAAGCTAGCTCTCCATATATATATATATATATATATATATATATATATATATATACACGAGTAATGCTAGAAAGCATTCATTATTTGAGAGTATCCATTATACTCATGATTATTTGTTTAAAGAAAAAATGATCAATTGGTTTAAATCACTTTATGGGTGTAATGGATACCCTCAAATAATAGATGCTTCTAAGATTTTCTCTATTATATATATATATATATATATATATATATATATATATATATATCGCTTTCTGTAGCTTAGAAATGCAGCACTAGTGGCCTAGTGAGAACCATTATCATGAAAGCGCTCGATTCTCTCTTTTAAGGATATATGGTGCGTAGAAGAAGGAACCTTATTCCATAGTCTTGTATCTTTATCGATACCTTTGGACTTGTAAAACTTCCATCTACTTTTAAAGCTGGAGCACAAATTTAATTTGAATAAATATCAAATACAAGTCTCAAATAGATAAGTTCTTTATATAGAAGTAGAAACTACTAAAAAAAAAAAAAAATCAATATTTTATGCTTTTTTAAAGTTTTTTTTTTAAAGATGTAGTCCAATTTTTTTTATTTATTTTTTTATTTTTATAAAAGACTTACACAAAATTTATCTACTTAGAACATGTATGTTACTCGGTTACGATGCCAAAAATACTAACAATATCGCTCTGTTAATTATTTTTGTAAACAATATTTAAATGTCATTATTGCAGGAAAATATCTATGTACATTACATGCTTCGTCAAGATAAAATGAAAGATAAAATTAATTAAACATTAGGCCGTGGAATTACTGTTTGCTGTAATATGCACCACTTCTCTGCCATTTTTAAGCGAAGAACTAGAAAATATCCCATTTTGATCTTCCTTTCCAATTTCTGGATTTGGTGTCCCACATGCATAAGCTAAAACAAGAACCAAACCACTGGCCATGCCAAAAAATATTTCAACAAATCCCCTGCAACAAGGCCAATTTAACTCGAATTTAGGCATAAAAATCGAAGACTGGTAAAAAACTAGGGATCCAGAACAAAAAAAAAAAAAAAAACTATGGAGCAGTACGTACAGTTCTTCGATGGAAGAAGCTTCAAAATACCATTATTGTACGACGTCGTGAAGAAACAATCCGTTGACGTGTTGACACCATTAGGACAGTAACAGATAAAGGAGTTGTACGATCCCGTGAAGCCGCAAACTCCATAGCTGCTCTCGCATCGAGAACACAAGCCTGGATACTCATTATTCACATTGAACTTATATTTAAGGGCAATCCCGTACTTCCAATATTCGGGTTTAGATTCCTCGTCATTAAAGCTGTAAAACCCAGAATACGAGGTGCACTGCAACTTCTTCAAATCCATTTCAAATGCCGGCCCAAGATCCACCGGTGTGTAAATGCAGCAAGTAGAGATTGGGAGATTAATAGTAATAATAGGCCTGCAAGAGTACAAAACACTGCAAATGGGTGTACCCTCGTTAATATCGCAGAGAGAGACTTTGGAGTTGTTTCCGTCAGCATATAGGCCATCCAACGTATATATCGGGGAGGAAGAGATTGAGCAGTCTAATAAAGCGAAAATAGTGTCGTCGTGAAAAGTGAAGGGCGCATCCCAGTCTAGGCCGAAACCTTTGCTTGGCTGAGTGCAGGAACAGGTGGACATGGAAGGATCTGAGATGTAGATGACTTGTTTGGCGTAGTCTATGGCGGTGACAGGGTAGGAACCAGTATGAGTTGTTAAGACGAGGTTTTGTTGGTTGCAAGTAACATATTGCTGGAAGCGTGGATCGCCGCAACCGGGATCACTCCCAAATGGGAATTGGAGGATTTGTTTGCCACAGGTTTTTTGGCAGGTCTGTGCTGAGATTAAAGGGGGGATATTGATCAGTAAGATCAAGATAAAGAGAGAAATGAAAAAGGAGGTAATTAGAGTTATGGAATGAGAATGGCTCTCATGCGTCATTCTTACAGGGTATGGATCGAAAAGAGAGAAGCTAGCGAGAAGTGAAGAGGCACTAATAGATGTTGTAGAAGACCAGAAGCATGCAGTTTGTGATTGAAGAGGAATTAGGAGATGGTGGGAGGAATGCATATGGGTCTATCGACTTATTATATGGGGATTGGAGGATCGATGCTTTCTTACTTTCTGTGTTATGCAGCTGCCTGGCTTTTTCCCCTTTACTTTTTCCCCTTTACTGGTCGAGTACTCCTTGACAAATAATAATCAGTGGTAAGAAGTATCATTTTTTAAATATTTAAATTTTATTTAAATGTTTAATTGAATTGCGATGATTTGAATTATTTATAAATAAGAATGAGTAAAGATATATAGTAGAGTGAATTTTGTAGGTTTATTTAAGATAAATTTGAATGTATTTAAATATTAATATAAGTTTAGATGTATTTGTAAAAAATTGAAAATATTATTATTGAGTTGAAAAAGATCGTGGATTCCATCTATAAGAAAGTTTTGAATTAAAATAAATTTAGTAATTTAAGAATTGAGTATTTAGATGTTAAACTCAACTAAATTGATTTTAACTCAACTAAGTTGATTTTAACTCTGGCCAAGTTTTAAATGGGATCTATTATTTAAAATTTAAGTAAATAATAATAAATATGATAAAATGTATCTATCTTTTTTTCATTTAAAATTTAAAATTTTTTAAAATTAAAATTAAAATAAATAATATCATGTGCACAACTATATTTTATACAATCATATTTTAAAATGATGATATTTACGTGATTAAAATATAATAATATAGAAACTTAGAAAATTAGTTGTATGTGATCTACCAATTTTTATTTAAAAAAAAAAATATTTTTCTAGACCGCAAACAAAGAGAGGAATATGACACCCAAAGAAAATAACAATATAATCTCACACTTATGGCCTACTCTTACTCTTACTCTTACTTTAAACTGTCTAAATATTATTGTTATTTTACTTTTATGAACTATATATCTATTTTATTTCTTTTTAGTTTTAACTTTTAACTGGATAATGATTTTTATTCTAGTCTATATATAATTCCCTCACCAGGACCCCTCAAAACAAGGTTAGCCGTAGGTTTCTTTTTCTGGGAAGGTCCATTTTGCATCCCAAGTTAAAAGAAGGCCGCAGAAGAAAAGCAGAAACAGAAAATATATATAATAGAAAGAGCTATATAATGATTATCTACCTCCTAAATCTCAATCATTCATGACTACGCCCCCAGATATATATACTTTTATTAAATAAAAGGAAGGTACGCACGTATTTCATAATCCAATTGCAGTTTGTGGAGGACAGAGTTTGTGCTCGAAGTCTATTTAATTATGTACTCTCAAATGGCTGTCATCCATATAATGTGATGTATATATATATATACACATATATATGTGTGTGTATGGTGTTAAAAAATACGTCAAAGTCTTGCCCTTTTTTTTTTTTTTTTTTTATAAAACATTCTTCTTTCCTGAGAAAGATCAATCTTAACTCATTTCATCTAATTATTATAATTTTTTAAATTTTTAAATATTTTTTTAAATTTTCATACAAAATATAATAAATAATTCAATTTTTTCAAATTCTAAAACACTCAACATATTAAAAGATAATATTCTAATAATATTTTATTCAACTCAGTCCAACTCAGCTCAATATCCAAATTTAGCTGGCCCAATATGGTTTCCAAATTTACCTCAACTCATCTCATCTCATCATTACAACTTTTCCAAATCTTCACACTTTTTCAAATCATCATATAAAATATAATAAATAATTTAATTTTTTAAAATTCTAAAATATTCATAATATTAATAATATTTTATTTAATTCAATTAAACTCATCTCGACATCCAGACTAGGGCTGTAAAAAGACCGAACTAGACCCGTTGTCTCGGTCTGGTCTCGGTCCAAAGGATTTCTCCCCCTGGACCGGACTGGACCGGACCAAACCCCATATATATATATATATGTATATATAAAAATAGTATATAAATTATAATATTAATATTAATATAAATTAAGATATTAAGATATTAATATATAATATATATTAACATATAATATATATTAACATATTAATATATAAAATATACTCTTATAATATTAACATATTATAATTTATTAGTTGACTAGTTGTAGAATAAAAATATAAATTATAATATATCTATATAGAATATTAGTAATAACTTATAAGTAATAAGTGTATTATTATTAATTTATTACTATTTACTAACATACTTAATATATAATATATACTAAGATATTAATATATTATAATTTATAATAGTTAAATTTAGGTCAAAAAAATATTTGATCATTGTAGAATTTTAGATTAAATTTAGCCCATTAAATCATATGGGACACCCCTGGACCGGACTGGACTGCCCCTAGACCAAATTGGATCGAACCGGTATGAACCGAACTCCTGTTCGGTCCGGTCCAGGGTGAGAGAATTTTTAGACCGAATGAAATCGGTTCATAAATTTTCCAGACCAGACTGAACCAGACCGAATCATTTATACCCCTAATCCAGACACACCCTAACTTCGCCATTTGATGAGAAGCCTTATTCTCTTCTCTTGATGTATATTTTATTTTTTAATTTACACTACATTTAAAAATTGTTTTGATATTTTCAATCAACTTGTCATTCTATGACTAGTTCTTCTGTGACTTTTGCATATATCCACAGATAGAAGATCCTCTTCAAATATATATGATTTGGGCAGGTTTGGATGACCAAGTCATCTCAAGCTTTCTCGATAATTTTTGTACGGATGGAACACTTTATATCCAAACACGAAAAGCAATATCTCTCCTATTGTTTAAAAATGTATAACTGCACTAAGTAAATAAAATCCGTCTGAAAGTATTAAATGCTATTTGAATGCATTTAATGTGTTTACATTAAAAAAAAAAATTAAAACAGGTCTATTTGGATGGATGTTAAGTTAAGCTGAATTAAATTAAATTAAATATTATTTTTTAATATTATAAGAATTTTAAGATTTAAAAAATTAAATTATTTATTATATTTTATATGAAAATTTAAAAAAATGTATTAGAATTTAAAAAATTTATAATAATGAGATAAAGTGAGTTGACGAGAGTTTGGGCTCCAAATAGAGCCTAAAAGCTCTGGTTTATTTTTAACTTTTAGTTTTTATTATAATTATAAGTAAATTAACTTGAATAAATTTTGAAATAAAAAAAAACTGCAAATTTAAAAAATAATTAAAAATTATTTTTTTATCAATTTTAATTTAAATAAAATATTTTAAAAAAGATATTGTACAAAATTATTTTTAAATATGTTAAAAATTATTTCTAATAATAATTCTTTTTATTATAAAATATAAATAAAATCATTATTTCACTATTATTAATAATCAAATCAATACTCAATATCCTTCGTATATCAAAACAACTCAAACTATTTCCAATGGGATCCACAAATTTTTTTCAATTTTTTCTTAAACTATTTATAAGTATTTTCAAAGTTTCTCAAAATTTCTCAACATCCAAACGTAACATTAAATTTAAACCAATTTTCCTACATAACTTTATAGCCTTGTGCTATTACTGAGTGAGAGCCAAAAAAAAATTGAGGCATGCATAAAGCTCTTGCAGTATTATCTCCTTCCCAATTTCTAATACTACTCCAACGGAAATCTTTCAAATTTTTTTCATCTAAAGATACATCCCAATTTGCTTTATAAACTGTTACCTGATTTTTGCCATCTGATAACTTTATATACTGAACCGATTGTAGTTGTTTGCTGATCCCTTAGCATAACTATTGCGGCCAGCTGATACTCTTAATTCCAACTTCCAAGTCATTCTTTTTACCACTAAAAATAGCTTTGGGACTTTCAAACTTATCTTTAAGTAATTTGTTTCTTCCTAACCAAATCCTTCTAAAAACAAATGCAGCTTCTTTCAGTTCATTTTTCTGTAATCTTGTCATCATCTCCTCCCATATATATGCTGAAAAAGCCATGCATATATATTCCTCTAGATCTGTACATTTTCATTTCTGAAACATGCTTAGTAAGTTTGTCCATACATCTGAAGCTGCACAGCTACAACTCCATAATGCGTGGGAGGTAATATTAATTGTCTCCTCAAAGTTCAAACAGTGCACAAATAGGGCTGAGAGAGTTTTCAGTGACTTTCCCAATTTTATTCATATTCCTCTTTGTTAGAAAAACCTCCCAAGCTGCTTTCTAAATAAATAAAATATTATTTATATTATTAGTATATTATTTTTTAATATTATAAATATTTTGATATTTGAAAAAATTGAATTATTTATTATATTTTATATAAAAATTTAAAAAATATATAAAAATTTAAAAAATTTATAATAATAAAATAAAATAAATTAAAGAAAGTTAACATCCAAACAATATTAAGAATCTGTGATCCACGTCAGCTTTTTTCAAAAAAGCTGGCGTGGATCGCATCTTCTTTATAATATTGTTGATATATCAGGAGTTTTGACTTGCCAGAGTATTTAATTTGAAATTTCTTTTACAAATCTGATACATTATGTCAGAGATGCGGAGGATATGCCGTTCAAATTGGTTTGTAAATATTATTTTTTGTCCCTATTTGAATTAAACATGACTCACTTTCATGATTGAAACTTAAAACTTAAATTAAAGAATAATTCTATTTAAAATCTTTTATACCATATATTATTCACGTGATATAATTTAATTAAAATAATAAATCTTAAATTTTAAATCTTATAAATTAAATTATATCAAATAAATAATTTCACTAAAAAAAAAACCCTATAGATAACCAATTAGCTGCATCTAAAAGAGCTATTTACAACCAAATCAAATTATTTTAGTTGCAAATAACCTTTTTAAATACAATTAATTATTTATTTATACCACTTTTTCTTATAGTGTTTGTGATGTAAGCTTGCAAATAAGAGTACTACCATTGGCGGCGGACTTACCCACACACACATATATGCCGGTATTTAATTGTGTTGCCACTCAAAATATTTCTAACGGCTATTATTGTTGCCGCTAGCCTCTATCTCACTTTTGTAAACTACGCTTTGTAGTTTGTAATTGGTTAACTCGATCTCTCTATTTAGTTTTTGTGATGTTGTTTGGATAATAAGATGATATAAGATAGTTTTAAATTAAAATTAAAAGTTAAATATAATATTTATAAAGATGTTTTCCTCCTCTACGGCCCAAGTAATAGGTTCAAAAGAAATAACTAAGAAAATAAGATAAGAAGGCTCGACCCAGCACGATCAAGCCCATCGGCTCGACTCAAACATAAGTTTAGGGGTGTTCATCTGGAATGATTTTTTATCTGGACCGGTTTTTTATCTGGTCCAGTTTAAAAACTAGATTTTCAGATTCCGAATCCGGACTCCGGATCTGGATTAAATTAAATCTGGAATCCAGATTTTAAACCATCTGATTTAATGATTTAATATGAACCGGATATTGAATATAAATCCGGTACCAGATCTAACACCCGGTACCAGATTTTATGAACGTTTGTTGGAATTGTAATATTTGTTAATTTTCCATTTAAGTCTCTATTTTATTGTCTCATTTTTCCTTATTATTGTAGTGCTTTGAGCATTGCTTATTATTAATTGGGTGGTGCTAATCTCATCTAGTGCACGGGTCTGTGGGATTATTTCATGGTTTGCTAAGAAGTATGGTATTTAGCTTGAATACATCCAACTATGGGGCTTGGCTCAAATAAAAACCTGAACATGAATTTAACAGCTTTTTTAGGTTAATTATTGGGTTTGTGATGTTGGGGTTCCATTGATTAGCTTTATTTTTTGGGATATATTGTCAGTTTATTTCATTGCTGTCCTGGTCTTATACCATCTTGCATGAAAAAAGAGAAGAAATAAAACCTTAATCTTTGTCTGTGATATAATTAGGTGATAATGCTAAGAAAGTTTACGAGCCTGCTTAACACAAATTTTAAATTTCTCAATCATGATATAGTTGAAGAAGTCTAGGCAAACCCCACCTAGTTGTGAGCAACACTTAACACAAAGTTTGTTATCTTCTTTATTTTGTTCATGGTATTAAGCATGGTTTACAAGCTAGTTAGGCATATTATTTCATAGGTTTCACTTCTGGTCACATGAATTCATTGAGATTTACTTTGATGTTAATTGAGCTAGTGACTCACAGATAGTTTCCTTATCATAATTTACTTTTTCTTACTTGGGGCTTCTCTGGTTTCTTGGTATATATATAGTATGAAACAAATAATCATCATGTCTAATACTAGACATAAGTATCATGCACTTACTAAAACTACTTCTAAACTCATATGGTTAAGTTAGCTTTTAGCGAATCGAAGTACTCCTCAAATGGAATTCAAACAAATCAGGTGATCATTTTACTCAGTTCATGGGGAGCTGGTAGAGTATACTAATCAGCCGACTCAACAATCTCTACCCATTTGAGATAGATCCTAAAAAAGATACAAGGACACGGATTAGCTTGTAGTTACTTGATGATGTGTAATGTTTAATCTATCTGTTTAGCCAGAGGGATGAAGGTTTTGGCCTTTTGTTTGGCGTTTTGTATCTTCATGTTGGGTTTGAATCTGTCGTGCAGGTTATATATCTTAATCCTCTTACTTTGTTGAAGTGAGTAGAGTATCATTCTGTCCATACATTGAAATATGGGTAAATGCACCTACTTTTATACGAATGCAGTTTTTTTTAGTTTTATTTGTTTAATTTATTAACTTCATGCTTTTGGATTATGGCTTTGTTGGATTCTTACTGCAAACATGTTATATTGCAGGTAAATGATTGTACAAGTGAAATAACCAGCGGTTGCTTGTATAAACTCTGTGCTGTTTAAGAAAATATTTTTTCTTTTTCTTTTTTCATTTTAATATCGAAGTGAGCACAACAATAGGTTTTTTATATTGTTTATTTCATTTCTTTTCAGATATTATTAGTTTTTTGTCATTTTTAGGTAGTTCTTTGAAGTGTCAGGTACTTTTACAACCCTTCAATGTGGTGACTCTATGTTTAAACTAATTCCATTGAAAGGAATCAAAGATCGATATACATGGATGGGTTGCTATTGATTTGGTTTGCACTTGGATGAGTCCAGTTATGGATGTCCTGATTTATTGGGAAACTTGCTACCAAAAGAGTATTTGATTATTGCTTTTGTTTGGGTGCATAGGAAACTATTTGGCTTCTTGTATGGTAAAATGCAAGTAATCATTATTAAAACGGCAGAAAACTGTCATCATAATAGTTCTTATCAGCTAAACTCATTCAAATTCTAATTTAACACAGCACGTTCAGATCTTTGACATATACATATATATATATATATGAAAATGACAATTGAGAGTTTGTTATATATTGCTGGATTTTTCATAACAATTAACGAGGCTATCCATTCCAACTAAGACCTCTACAAATCATTCATTCCTTTTCCCAATTCGATTTCAATGTTATCCAAAATGTTCTTTTAAGCATTCCCGGCCAGATAGGTAGTTCAACTTTATTATTTTTGGTCAAAGAATGACACGGTTGGATGGGTTAAGAAATTCTATTAAGAATAATGATTAGGTTATGGAATAATTATGATAATAATTCAAGTTTAAAAAAAAAAGTTTAAAATCCGAAAATTGGATTTCTAGTTTTAAAAAATCGGATTGATCTGGATCCAACTCGGATTTCAACCCGGGTGAATCCAGGTTGGAGTCCAAACCGCTTTTAAACATTTGGTTCTAGGCCGAGTTGACCTGAATTCCCGGTCTCCGCTTGAACACCCCTACATAAGCTAGTAGAACCAGTACTCAAAATGTCTAGACATACGAGGGAACACTCCTTTGATGCAACCCCATATAACAGCAGGCAGCATGAGAGAGGAACTTGCCACTCTAGAGTTCCCTCAAACAACACTAGGCCCATGAGTACTTGTCTAAGTAGATGGGCATAAAGTAAGGAGAGCCATTGATTCTTTGATAGGACAACATCTACGGGCTACAAAAAATGCTTGCAGAATAGAACAAATCAGGAAGTTGCATTAATGATGTCATCGCAGAGACTACATTGCATTAAAGGATTTTGACAAATAAAATAATTAAAAAGACATGTGCTGCACAGGGATAGACATGATCTATCTCCCAGACTCCTTGTTTAAATAGCAATCTCCAAGTATGAAGGAACACTTTTTGAGCTCTTTCCCTTAATTTACAAACTTATAAACGAAGATACTAACTTAGACATAGAAGACTCTCCAACCTCACCAAGGCCCCCTTCTTCCACTCTTCTTTGTGTGTGTAGGTCTAACCCCAAAAGACCCAAGTTACTAGAACATAGTCTAACGGTATATGAAACACAATGTTAATAGTGTCGCCGTCTGTGGATTCATTATACGTCTTACGTGTACTTTGTATTTCTACGGCAATCGTTCTCAGATAACTCGAGGACAAGAGGAAGTTGCGTCAATGAACATGAAGGTGAGAGTACATACTATGGATCAATGAGTGGGAAAACTGAGAAGTGAGATAGAGAAGCTTCATAAGAAAAATTAGGCACTCAAAATCAAAGTTTAAAATTTCGTACCGTACCGATCGGTACGGTCAAAATATGCCGTACCGGCCGGATCTCCGGTATCGATTATAGAGGTATACCGTTTCGGCTAAAATATCGGTCATACCGGATTGTACCGACCGTACCGGTCAATATTTCGGCCGATATTGGCCTCGTACCGGTCAATGTTTCGGTCGGTACCAGTCGTATCGGATTTCCGATTTCGGCCATTCATTTTTTTTTTCATTTTTTGCTATTTTTTACTTAAATTCATACTAGACTAATTACATTTATATATTTATATATAATTATTCATATATTGATTATTATTTGAAATATAATTTATATATGTAATTATATATGTAATTATGTTTTATGTAGATTATTTCGAAACGGTACACGAATGGTATCAATACCGAAATATTTCATTTCAGTGCCTTGATGAGTTTGCTCACCAGTATGGTATTCAAAACTTTGCTCAAGATGCCCCATCAAAGACAGGACAACAAACCATGATCCAGCAACAACGAACATGTAGAATCCCAAAACGTGGGAGCTAGAGCCAATGGGAAAGAAGAAAGGAAGAATATGTTGGACGAGCTCCAAAATCTCTAAAGGAAGTATGAAGAGATGGCGGAGAAGATGGACACGCCATTGTCAGTAGACCAACTGCTTACAAGCACTGGTTTTCCCTATATTAAAAAAGTGATGGTCGTACCTTCTCTATCGAAGTTCAAGGTCCCCACCATGGAGATGTATGATAGAGGGAGGGATCCCCTTGAGTACCTGGAGACCTTCAAAACTCACATGACGCTACATGGTTTCCTAGAAGAGATGACATGCAAGCCTTTTTGCTGACCCTAAAAGGGTGGCATGAGTGTGGTTTGGGTCTTTGGCACCCAATCCCATAGATAGTTTTGGTAAGCTGATGCGTTTGTTTTTGACCTAGTTCATGTCAAGCAAAAGAAGGCAAAGCCCTATGACGTATCTCCTCACCACCAAACAGGGGGAAAGCGAGAGTCCGAAAGCATACTTGTCCAAGTTTAACAAGGAGTGCATGACAACTAATGACCAGGATGAAAAAACAACCATTGCAACACTTTTGGGAGGAGTTTGGCCTCGATACCAATTCATGGCTGAACTGGAGAGAAGGACTCTTGCTACAACATCATAATTCATGGATTAGGTCATCAACTTTATCAACACTGAAGATACTTTCTAGGCCTTGATCAAGCTGAGGAGGGAAGAGATGGAATATACAGAAAGGAAGGCAAAGGCTCCATCCAAGCCTAAAGTCCACAAAAACTCTATAACACTGAATGTCAGAGATTACAAATAATATATTTAAATAGTTAGACGAGATGATATGATTTAGATAAAAGTTAGAAGTTGAATAAAATATTTTTAGAATATTTTGTTTTAATAATATTATTATTTTGTGATTTGAAAAAAAATTGAATTTAAATTTAAAAAAATTGAATTAGATTTAAAAAAATTGAATTATTTATTATATTTTGTGTAAGAATTTGTGAAAATTATAATATGATATAATATGAATTAAAAGTATTTCTCTATCCAAACAATGCTAGTAATTTTATTCCCATTTAGCTACATACAAGACAAAACACGCGTGATCGGTCAACATATCTTATCACCAAAAACGAAGAATCTGCTCCAACGATTTAGGAACGGTTACTCAAAGCAGTTACGAGCAATTTTTTTTTCTTTCTAGTGAGGTGAAGGAATCTCTCCTTATTCACTTTGAATAAGGTGTATTTTCCCTTGTGGGGGAGGCTGTTAGTATGGATGATTTACAAGAGGCGTGGAAAAGGATTTCGTTGAATAATGAGGAAAAGCAGGAGATCAATGTGGAGATGGAAGATCTTGAAGGACTTCGATGTTCTGCACGTTGTAGTCTTGTGGGTAAAATTTGTCTGGATCTTAAAGTTGGCATGGAAAGTGTACGCTCTATGATGTTGAAGGTTTGGAATGTTAATCATTCGGTAATTTTCAAGCCACTTAAGGACAATGTCATTGCAATTACTTTGGTCTCTGAGGATGATAGTGATAAAGTTCTCGATAATTGTCAATGGCTTTTTTATAATGCCATGTTCGTTTTAAGGCAAATCGATCTGCATGTTCAGTCACACTTACTGGATTTTTCAACTAAAGTATTATGGTTGCAATTTCATCACATACCCATGGCATGCATGTCTAGGCATATTAGGGTCCAAATAGGAGAATCTGTGGGGAAGGTGATCATGGTTGATGTTCCCTCTAATAGTATTGAATGGGGTCATGTGTTACGAGTGCTTGTAGAAGTGGATCTGCATAGGCTGGTTACTCGGGGTAGAACAGTTAAACACAACAATGCTAGCATGTAGATCCCCATCCAATACGAGAAGTTTTTGAAGATATGCTTTAAGTGTGGTTGACTCACGTTTTAGAAATAACTCCTAAATATAAGAGTTGTCAAATAATATTAGGAAAATCTCTCGGTCATTTTCTCAAAAAATAGTTAATTTAATATGTAAATTTGTCCACTGTCAAAAATAAAATGAAGTTATAATCTAAAACTGTTCACAATGATATTTACAATGAGAATGATTTTTTATTTTTATTTTTCGACATTATAAATATGTCAAGTTTCTTTTTGTTTGAGATGATGAATTAACACTAAAATTTAGCTAGCATTTAAGAAATTTTGTTTTAATGCACCTTGACGCTACTTGAATCATTTCCATAAATTAATTGGATTCGTGAATGTGCATAAATAAACTATGGTTATCCTCGCTCGAGAAGCTAAATCACGTCAATCAACGTCATCTAATCCAATATTTTCAAGCAATAAATGGGATATTATAAATTTTATATTATAAAAGACATTCTATCAAACACTCTATGTGGAGGGAGAGACCAAATCATTTCCATTCCATTAAATTCAAACTAACCCCAAAAAATATTACACTACTTGGAGTCTTGCAACCCAAATGAGATAACTAAAATACATATTCAAATAACTCAAAATAAAAATGGAAACATGCCTAAATCGAAAACAACTACAAGCGGTCAAGAGACATAACTCAAATCGAAAGCAAAATAAATCACCAAATGTATAATAAACCATCGACTGAATGAACCCTTAGTAACTGAACTAAATAAATAAGCTGTTGGAAACGAAATCACTGAAACCAAATTGCACAAATAAGCTACTGAAATAAAATTAGAAGCACCGAATAAAGAAAACACCGCCTGAACATATAAGCTACTGCAAGTATAAAAATGAAAACTATTGTAAGCCACTTAATCAAAGTGAAAGATTTGAACTAATGGACATATAGATCACCGAGAATCCAACCTATTGCAATAAAGTCAAATAAAGTTCAAACTAACTACATGAAAATATAAAGAAACAGAGACTTGAATCCAACCAAAAGGTCTATGGATTCTAAAAATAAGAACCGGAACTGAAACTGAAACTGAAACAAGAAAACTAAAATATGGGCAAGCTTAAGGGGGGTTCGGCCAAGCACTCTGGTCTACGAAATCCCCCTAGCAAAAACCACTGAAAATTCGTCTCCTTCCTCCCTTTTTTTCAGTTATGACAAAGTTGGGTTCTAGTTCAGCTTGGATCCAGGAAATTCTGTTATGTGTCTCAACTGTGCAATACTCTATTGTTGTCAATGGCCAAGTTGGTTCAGGGTTTAGTCCTTCTAGGGGTTTAAGGCAAGGGGATCCATTGTCCCCTTACCTCTTTCTCTTATGCATGGAAGGATTGACTTTAATGCTTTCTGCAACAGAAATCTAAAGTGAGCAGTTTATTGGTTTAAAGGTCAGTAGGGGTGGCACAACTATTACTCATCTGCTTTTTGCAGATGATTGCATGCATTTTTGCAAGGCTGACTTACAGCAATGGGCTGCTTTGAAAGCTATCTTAGATGCTTATGAACTGGTCTTGAGACAAAAGTTGAATATGCAAAAAACTTCCCTATTTTTTAGTTCCAACACAGGTGAAATGGTTCGAGACAGGTCGACTCAGATTCTTAGGGCTAGATGTTTATATAATGCAGAAAATTACTTGGGCATGCCTTCTATGGTTGGAAGGAACAAATGCAGAGATTTTAAGAGCATTAAAGAAAGGGTAAGATGAAGAATTAATAGTTGGCAAAACAAGTCCTTGTCACATGCAGGTAAGGAGATTCTTCTGAAGTCAGTGATCCAAGCCATACCAACGTATGCAATGTCTATTTTCAGATTATCAAAACAGTTTTGCAAAGAGGTGTCAATGATGATGGAGAATTTCAGGCGGGGTCACTTAGATAACACCAGAAAGGTGCATTAGAAGAAGTGGTCTGGAATGAGGCTTCCTAAGGGTCAAGGTGGGCTTGGTTTCAGGGATATGGAGGTATTTAATCAGGCTTTGCTTGCCACGTAGTTTTAGAGGTTACTTGTACAGCCCTCTACCCTTATTGCAAAAGTTTTGAAAGAGAAGTACTTCAAGAATAGTGATCTGCTGATAGCATAGTTGGGACATTCTACTTCTCTGATCTGGAGAAGCATTTGGGGTGCAGGTGACTTAGTTAAAGCAGGTTTGAGGTGGAGAATGGGTAATGGTGAAGCTATAAAGATTTGGGGTGATAGCTAGTTGTCTACCCTTTTCTCTCACAAAGTATAATCCTAGGTCTCCATACTACAGAATGATGCTTGTGTTAATGAACTTTTATATCAGACAGGTAAATGGAAAGCTTTTTTGATTGATAGCATTTTTAATGAAGATGAAGTAGTGGTGATCAAGTGCCTTCCCACAAGCACAAGAGGTTCAAAAGATAAGATCATTTGGGGCCCTACCAGAAATGGATTTTCTTCTGTTAGATCTGCTTACTACCTACATTGTCAACTTAACAGATTAATTTGGGAGAAGTTTATGCTCACCAAGCAACTTCTGATTGTTGGAAGATTCTGTGGGAGCTTCAGGTTCCAAATGGGATTAAAGTATTTATGTGGACAACCCTTCAGTAGCACTTCCTACAAAAGGGAATTTGTTTAAGAGAAAGATTGCTAGTGATGCAAACTGCCCTCTCTGTAATCAGCTCGAAGAGACCAGTACAAATGTGCTATGGAGTTGTGTAGCAGCTCAGGATGTGTTGGCTGATAGGAGTAATTTGTTACAGAAGGAAGTTATGTGTGACATACTTTGTTCTTATCTGAGAGAGGTTGTTGTTGCGACACTCTAAGGCTCAGTTGGAGCTTATAGTCTTTGTTTTTAGAAGACTTTGGTTTAGAAGGAATAAATGGGTGTTCGAAAGATGTTGGGAGAATCCTACCAAAGTCTGGCAGGCTGTTAAGATGGAATTATCAAAATATCTTGCCGTCCAACAGACTACTAGAACATCTGATGCTGTTTCTTTACATGTTAATATGACCCCTATCACTTGGTCTATGCCTGAAAATTCCTGGTATGAACTAACTGAGATACAACTTTTGATGAGGGACACAAGAGATTTATCTCCAATGCTCTGCAAGCTGAAGCCTATGCTTTGCAGAGGGCAACTTTGCTAAGATTAGAACTGGGTTTGAGTCGCACAATATTTGAAAGGGATTGCCTTGTTTTGATAAATGATGTGTAAAACACTTATAAAAATTGTTTTTGGTATGAACAAGTTGTAGAAGATTTGAAAATGTTTTTCTGCAATGTCTCCCATACCAGAGTACAGATCATTTTAAGAAAAAGACAACACTGGAGCTCACATTCTTGCCAAAATGGCTATAGACTTTGACGAGGTGCTAGTATAGTTTGAAGATGGTCCCCGATGTATTGGATTGTCTTAATAGAGAGAAATTTGTACAGACTGATTAATTTATCAATGCATGACAGCTTTATATATATAAAAAAAAAAAAAAAAAAACACGCGTGCATTCCACTGAATCCAAAACGCAGCACTCCATTTATATTTGGTGAAACGACATCGTCAGATCCCTGGTACCCAACGATGTCCCGTTGATTTCCTCTACTTTAATCCCTAGCACGACGCTTTGACAAGACTCTGATGCTTCACTTCTTGCTTCTGTCGCCCAGAACTGAACTCCCCTAAAGCCATCCTTCCCGATCTGAGCACATAACATGATGTGGAGGGCTCGTACATGTAGGAGAGCCGCTGCAGCATCAACAAGAGATCATCAACGCTTGTTTTGATGGGTTCCTCCGATAGACATGAGCAACTGCTCCATCTCCTTCTCAGACCATTGTTTTCGACTTGTCTCTTATCAGTCCCTCTTGGGTATTGCTTCAAATTATTTCCCTCTCTTCTGTTTTAGAAGATGTTTGAGCCAAGGATGCCCCACACTATCCTCAACTGATAACAGACCTTTTCCTGATTATTCCCCCAAAAAACCTACCATCAGAGACTCTGAATTTGTCCATCAGATCTCAACTACTATAAAATTACGCCGCTTTGAGCCTCTTCGCCACATTCTAAAGCCTTATGAATCAAAGTTGAGGCCTGACCACCTAATTTGGGTTCTCATGAACATTAAGAATGATTATAAATTGGTTTTAGATTTTTTTGACTGGGCATGCCTACGGAGAGAACCAACACTAGAAGCCCGTTGTATTGTTGTTCAAATTGCTGTCGCATCAAAGGATCTGAAAAAGGCCCATGCACTTATTTGTGATTTTTGGGCAAAACCCAATCGAGATATTAGCTTGTCATATTCTCAATTTGTTGAGAGATTGATATACACTTATAAGGACTGGGGTTCAGATCCCTATGTATTTGATATATTCTTTCAAGTCCTTGTTGAAGCTGGGATGTTCAATGAAGCAGGAATTTTTTTTGAGAAATTGTTGAATTTTGGGTTAGTTGTCTCTACTGATTCTTGTAATTTATTTCTTAGTCGTCTATCAATAAATTCTGATGGGATTGAGATGGCTATAAAGGTTTTTAATGAATATCCTGAAGTGGGTGTTAGCTGGAACACTGCATCATATAATATCATAATTCATTCTCTTTGTAAATTAGAGAAAATAAAAGAAGCCCACAAGTTACTCCTTCAAATGGAGTTGAGGGGCTGTATGCCTGACGTAGTGAGTTATAGTACTATAATATGTGGTTATTGTCATGTTGGGGAACTTCAAAAGGTGCTGAAACTCATAGAAGAAATGAAAATAAAGGGATTGAAGCCAAACCCCTATACCTACAACAACTTAATACTTCTTCTGTGCAAGTCTGGTAATGTTGTTGAAGCAGAGGAGGTATTCAGGGAGATGATACAGCAGGGAGTTGTTCCAGATAATGTGGTCTATACAACTCTTGTCAGTGGGTTCTGTAAATTGGGGAATATTCCGACTGCATATAGAGTGTTTGATGAAATGCGGAAGAGGAAAATTGTTCCTGATGGTATAACATACACCGCTATTATACATGCATTTTGTCTGACTGGAAAACTTATGGAAGCAGTTAAACTCTTCCGTGAAATGGTTAGTAGAGGGTTCGAACCAGATGAAGTTTCTTTCACAGCACTTATTGATGGTTATTGCAAGGCAGGTCAGATGAAAGAGGCCTTTAATCTTCACAACCAGATGGTTCAGAGAGGGCTTACTCCAAATGTTGTCACTTACACTGCACTTGCTGATGGCCTCTGTAAAAGTGGTGAGTTAGATACTGCAAATGAGCTTCTTCATGAGATGAGTGAAAAGGGCCTCCAACTGAATATATACACTTACAACTCCATTATAAATGGTCTCTGTAAAGCAGGAAACCTAGCACAAGCAGTAAATCTGATGAAAGAAATGGAAGTGGCAGGCTTCCATCCTGATACATTTACTTTTACTACTCTCATGGATACTTACTGTAAGATGGGGGAGATGGCTAAAGCACATGAGCTCCTGCGTGAGATGCTGGATAGGGGTCTTCAACCTACAGTAGTGACATTCAATGTGCTGATGAATGGGTTTTGCATGTCAGGAATGCTGGAAGATGGCGAGAGGCTGCTAAAATGGATGTTGGAGAAGGGTATAATGCCAAACGCCACCACCTTTAATTGTCTTATGAAGCAGTACTGTATTAGAAATAATATGCGTGCCACAACTGAGATTTATAAGAGCATGGGTGCTCAAAGAGTGATGCCTGATAACAACACCTATAACATTTTAATAAAAGGGCATTGCAAAGCTAGGAACATGAAAGAGGCGTGGTTTTTGCACAGAGAAATGGTTGAGAAGGGATTTGATGTTGCAGCTAGTTCCTACAATGCCCTCATCAGAGGTTTTTATAAGAGGAAAAAATTTATGGAGGCTAGGGAACTCTTTGAAGAGATGAGAAAGCACGGGTTGACTGCAGAGAGAGAAATATATAACATTTTTGTTGATGTGAACTTTGAAGAAGGGAACATGGACTTCACTCTTGAGCTCTGTGATGAAGCAATAGAGAAATGTCTAGTGGATACAGCCAAAAATGAAACGACATAACTGGAGCTGGACTTTTTGGGTTATTATTTGGTATGATTTTTTGCAAACATAAACTGTCAATTTATGTTTGCATCAGGTTGCTTGGTGGGATGCTATGACATACTATCCAGATCTACCTAGAATCATGGTAATTTTTATGTTTGACCTCTTCATTGGGATTCTTTATCTTTTACATGTAGCATATGTACTGCACTAGCCCTTAGTAACTATTACATTCTGGGACATCATGTATTTATGAACGTTATGACATCGACGTGACTTCTATCATCAAGCAAGATTGGCATCATAACTTGTTATTTCAAGTTGGGCTTGGGTGGAAAGATCTCCATATTGGGTGAACTGATCACATCCTAATCATGTCAAACAAATGAAAACGAACAGCCGTGCACATGGGCATAGGCGTGTGCACAATTTATTTGACCCACAAACTATCACTTATTTTTCACTTTGCACCCTAAGCTACAAAAAGTTTCAATTTTCCCTACTGTTAAGATGAGTGAAAAATTGTCCAGCTTGCACAATCTTACCGGTCAGATTTGAATGGAGGGTGCAAAATGAAACCTATTTGTAATGTAGGGTGCAAAGTGAAAATATTTGTAGTTTAGGGTGCAAAATAAAAAGGGGTGGTAATTTGTGGGTGAGAGTTGTAATTTCTCCTTATAATATTCAATAACCATATGAACTATGATAATATATGGAAGGATGTTTCTCTTGTAATATTTATTTCTTGGTGGTGGGAGGGGCAAGATCTTGAGTTTAATCGCTTTATAAATTTTGTTTGATGGAGTCCTCCCAAATGCTAATACAGAGTTTTGTACTGGTCTTGACATTGATGTCAATCTTAATTTCGTCATTTTTGGGTTTTCTACTCTGATTTGAATGAATTTGCGTTGCCAAAGCACTTTGGTTCACCTTGAAGTTTTATGCATTAAGATTACTTTCTATATCAGGTTGTTTGCATAGTTAACATCCCGACTTCTAGCCAAGTGACCTACATATTTATTGGCCACAAAATTGTGGAATCTAATTGTAATAGGCAGGCTATATCAATGTGGTTGTTTCCAATGATAGTTTTCTTTTATGGAAGTTAGGAATAAGAAAGGTAGCCCAAATATAACTCTCACTCCTGCTTATTCTCACCTTTGCATGCGGCTTGATTCATTTTTTAACTTTTGTTTAGTGTCATTAAATCTCTTGATCTTAATTTACTTGAATAGATGCAGGACTCTTGGTTTGATTGGAAGAGTTGGTGTTACCAGAAAAAGCTGCTGCGAGGGCATTTAGCCAAGAGAAGCTCGACCAGGTTTTTAGGCATTACTTGTTTAATAACATTATGGTCACTTAAAAGGAAATTTTTTTGAGTAAGAACAGATGAATTTGACTAGTAGTTCCAAAGCGACCACAATCAGTGTCATTTGCATCACCTTATCTGTCCTTGCTTTGTGATCTTCTGACTTGAAGGTTTCAGTAATGGAAGATTATCTTGAATTTTTGTGCCAGCTGCAAAAGAGGTTTTATCAACTGAGCTGCGATACTCCTCTTTATTGGTGTTTGAGCATTAACTTGGTCTTACAACGAGTCAGACTGTTATTTGAATGTCCAATGACTCCATAAAATCTGGCACTGCATTGCGAAGCACCTTTTCTTATAGAAGCCATGTACTCCATTTTGTGTACATCATCCAATTGTCTATAGATAGTCATTTTATAATATTGTATACGATGCAAGTTCCATTTTTTCTTTCGTTGATACTTCCTTACTAGATATTATTGTTTTCTTCTTATCAATTTTGGCTATACTTCCTTAATAGATTGCTACTCCACTATAGCCAATTTTGGCTATACTGGAGTAGCAATCTATAGTTCTTTAGAATATATGATCCTTTCCCGAACTTTTGCGTTGGGTAGACTAATTGATGTGGTGTCCTCTGTCACGGGCATATTTTTCTTTTTAGTTTTTAGTTTCGTGCGAGGGCTATGTTTTTCCGATCATGTGCAATTATCAAGGTGATGGGCATGGCCTTTACATTTCCTCCTTAACATAAAACATTACTACAGCGTTAAGATTGGAAAACTAGATCATGGTCTTGGGGTAATACTCTCTTCAGATCTAAGGTTGAACATCTCATGAGTGCAAACAATCTTTTGGGGCCACACCACCTAGTGAAAAGTCAGTGATTTAACTAGTTCCGTGTGGGGAAACTTCCAAGATTGCAGTGCACGTGACCAAAACTTACTCTGCAGGGATGGGTCCGAAGGGCCCTCTCAACCTTGGAGAGGTTCCCGACAAAAAATAAAATAAAAAATGGAGAGGTCCACAGTTGGACTGGATTACTATGGGATTGGGGGGTTATATAGAGGGTCTCTTTCTTGCGTCAAAAATTATATATGTTATGGATATCTCTAAATTGAGACGAGGTATGGACATGGTTTTGTAGACTACAGCAATTATCCCTCACAAACTCCCAACAAGAACATTACTTTCAGTTGCAGTTGACAACAAAAAGCCTAGAAAAGAGAGAGACAGAAAGAGCAACCAATTGAAGTTAGTCAACTGGTTACCACTTGGAGGAGTCTTTAAGAAGATGGCAGTGACATTTTCCTTTGAGCAAGTGTAGTTGCAGCGACTTGGACGAACAATT
The DNA here is from genome assembly GCA_036559045.1 of Platycarya longipes. NCBI lineage: Eukaryota > Viridiplantae > Streptophyta > Magnoliopsida > Fagales > Juglandaceae > Platycarya > Platycarya longipes. The sequence goes on along the minus strand of CM071793.1, from coordinate 18,314,234 downwards.
CTGTACACACCACTGCTGGCTAAAATAAAAATATCTTTCCTGTTATCCTCCCCAAATGAGTATATGTAACCCAGTGCAGGTAGAGAATTTCCTGGTATGGAGCTACAATGGATTGGAGAGTCATGAGCACAACTGAATGGAATCATGGCAGAAGTAAAGTTTCCACTATTTGCAGGGCTTTCAGCAGCTGCCCAAATAGCACTCCCATACAAATCTGCATACAGGTAACTGAACATACAATGACAGTTAAAGATTGTTGCCAAATGTTTGAAAAACTCTAAACACAAATATTAAAGGAGTTTTATTCCACTTCTTTAGAAGACCATGTCAGTAAATGCTAGTTTTAGACACAAATCAGGAAGAGTTGTTTTTTAACCCCTAGGGGTTGGCTCAAGTGATGAAGGCTTTGAGCTTAGAAATATACTCCCCCCAGGTCATATGGTTCAAAACCCCTTGCAAACAATGGTCTTAAGGTTTAAATTTCTTTGGGTGCAAACAATTTATAGGGATCATATGACCGAGAGATCTTCTCCTTGAATTACTCGAGATGTACTTGTAGAAAACTCTTTACCGAAGGCCTGTATACTTTTGAGATTAGTTGGGACATTGTTCCTAGACATCCGTTGTCAATTAAAAAAAGAAAAAGGAAGAGATCTTAAATTACCCACCTTCCAAACATGCATGGATCAGTCAAGGAACGATAAAAATACCCTCCCGATATTGCTGCAGATCCTTCATTATCATTTACATCTGAGTGATTGTAACCCAGCACAGGGAAGATTGGGTTAGTAGAGTTAGCCGGAGACTGATGAGGGTTATAAGGGAAAGGACCTTCAAAGACACTCCACCCGTAGTTCCCACCCTTGGTGATTATATCTACCTCTTCATAATGATCCTTTGGCATTTTGACAATAATAAGCATCAAATCTTCCATTTTCATAACAAAATAAATAAAGCAAGTGATAAAATGCGTGTTAAGAGATATTCAGAAGTAATTTGGTCTCTAAACCTGCCCAGTATCTGCACAGACGAAGTACAAAGATCTTTCTGAGTCAAAGCTACAACGCCACGGATTTCTTAAACCTAGAGCCCAGATTTCAGGTTGCAAGTCCTTGTCTTCGGAAGAAGGATTTATCTTGAGGCACAGAAGAGTTTCCCCAGAGAGTTAGTTCACTTATTTCATCTGCGCCTGTAATTAGATAGCAACAAGACCAGGAAGATGGCAAACAAAATCAATTACACATTCATGCTAGAGTTAAGTGTTCATACAATTCTCATTCGAGGACTGCTCATGCAAGTCTAAACAATTATCTTTAAAAAAAAAATTTAAAATTATCATAATATCATTTTGAAAATGATTTGTTTTTCCTTTTTGCCTCTATATATTAATGGATCGGCACACAATCTCTATTCGGAGACTGCAAATGAAATTTCTCTTTACGTTATGTTAGTTACTAAATAATCTAACAAAAGAGCATAGAACCCTACACATTCGAACAGTTTATGTGCCATTATTACTCACTTGGTAAATTATCAATGTCAAGCCTTAAAATCTTTCCAAGCAAGGATTTCTTGTTTTGGGAGAAATAATAAGGATCACCTCCTTTTCCACCGTCTCCCATCATAACATATAAATATCCATCAGCAGGTCCAAATAGAATCTGTCCTGCGTGATTGAATGCAAATGGGAGTCCCAGTGTAAAAACCCTTCTCACCTCTATTGGGCTGGCACTGTATCCCTGGGATATAATAATTTTACAATTATGTCAATGAGCAAAAACTTCCTAGCAAATCTCATGGCTGAGAAGCAATAACAGAAAGAAAAATGATAGTTACAGTCATGAGTGTGCAAGCGTTGCTTACAATCACTTTGAAAAAGTGAAAAAAATATGGAATCTACGTGAGAAAATATATATAATTTTTTTTTAAAATAGCGGGTTCACTCTTTTACAAAGTGATTGCATGACATTTGTACACTCTATGATTATATGTAGCATTACTCTAACCGAAAATGTATAGATATCTACTGAGAAAGGTACCGATGTGCCATTAGCAGTGAACTCTGCAATAACTTTATGATACCGGCATGGCTGAGCTGCATTAGAAGAACCTATCTTTGAAGGATCACAGTCTACATCTGTGTTACAAGCACACCTTCCAGAACACCCTGGTGTTTTGACCTTATCACAATTGAATGAGGCAAAGAAACGACCATTTTGGGGGAAGTTGGGATGAAAAGCCATACCCATCATCCCAAAGCTACTATCAGAGAAGACTCTATCAGACAAATCCATAAAGGGCCTGGACATGTCCAGCCCCAGAATAGCTCCTGAACTTTGCTCAGGTATGGTGGCCAACCAAATTTTGCCCGATTGTTCAGAGAAGAAGGCACTGTTAGACCCATCTGGATGTGCAACCATATTGAGGTAAGACCCATTTCCAATTTTCTCAAGACACATGCCCATTGGTGGAAGCACAGTTTCAGTTTTTTCAAGGAAGACTTGTTCACCATTGAAACATATTGATTTATTGTCAGAAGAACCACCAAATGCATCACAGAAAACACTTTTTGATTGCCAGAGTTCGTTTAGTTTGGATGGACTTGAATCCGCTGGTGCCCCACCCCTAACTTGTAGTGAAGGGGCGAAAGGGGAACTCAGTATAGACACATTTTGACATGCATTCCAGATAGTCGAGCAAAAGCTACTCGCTGCCTTGTTTGACAGGGATGAGTTTAGCAATAGAGTGGAGGAGCTGCAAAGAACAGGAACTGCTTGAGGTCCCGATTCAACCTTAAATAGCTGAGCTGAGAACTGATCACACCTCTGCAAATAATAAAATTCCATAAGCTTTCAACTATTATGATGATGATTTTCTCATTTAGAATTGTATCTAATGCTATACTGAACTTCCATTCAAAGCTGATAAGGCAGACGAGTCGATGACCCACATTACTTAAATGCCTATATGCCCACAATCTCTAAGACATAATTTAGGACAAATCCAAAAGCCTCTAGAAAAGGAAAACTAAAATTATAAGACAAATATGTGTTGGCCATTTTCCCCATAAATTGCCAATGAATTACCATATTTCTTTGTTTCCACATTCCATTGTCGTCTATTCAGATAGGAAACAAAGCAAGAATGAGGAACAAAGGTATATTGGAATATGCATTATCAAGTAAGCCTGAGCATAATTTACATCCATGGAAATATACGACTAATTTCAGGACATCAAGATTCAAGAAGCAGTCGCCTTGACAAATTTTACCCCCATACCAGTACAGAACAGCCTCTACAACAGGTTAGACATTGTCCTTAACGATTTTGAACAATTTAAATGAAGATATCACTATAACATGATCGACAAGACTTACTGCACATAGAATTGATTTCACAAGAGTAGCACAGCAAGGATCAGAGATATTCATTTCATGAAATTGCTTCTGCAACTGTAGGTCTTTGGCTGAGTCGCAGCACACACTTCCATTGTAAGGACAAAAGACCAGAGGTGTCTCTAGAATGTGAGGTGCTCCTTCGCCATTTAAATCAAAGAAAAGCTATTCAGCGACACAAAGATAACCCAAAACAGAGATTAAGCTAAAACGTGTGCAGAACATGATTGAAGTGAAAGAATATATACTTGAATCACTGCATAATGGAAGTGAAGAAGAAGGGTAATTAAGCAGTAGGAAGTGAACAAAAAAAATGAGGATTGTGACAGCCATAGAGTCTTCCATCCTCTTTTCCAAAACTGAAAAGATACAAGGAAGAGAAACAGTAGTAGCTAGCCCTTCTCTTCAACCCTCTAACGATACATATACAGTAAGATCAGTCACTAATAATTTGATATTGAATCAGAGAGGACAAAATATACAACTTTAGTTGTTATCGTTTCGACAGAATCAATACCAAAACTGGGTAACAATTCAAAAGTTGAGTTGACTTGATTGTCTAAATGGGTGGCGCGGACAGAAAATAATCACATTACACTTAACAGCAAGATTTATAAACTAAGAAAAAGAAAAGAATAAGGGACAGTATGAGAATAAGTAACAAAACCCACTTTCTTTTCATAAACTAAGAAAAAATTTGATCTGGGAAAGGGAAGAATTGCTCAAAAACAGTTGCACATGTCAAAATCTAAACAAGGACAGCACTGTAGTGTGCTAAAGCAGAGTAGAACAGGGACTAAGAAAATGAAAAGACAAATAATATATATTAAAGAAAAAAGGCCACCAAAGGAGTGATGCATGGTGGTGATTTTCAACAGGATACTGCTGGTTTTTCTTTTCGTTTCTTTGTCTTGGTCCACTAGGGAGCCATTTTTGGTGGAGAGCTACACTCCCATCACCACACAGACGACATTCGTAAAATTTAATGTTATCTTAAAAACGAAAGACACAACTGATTGTAACATGCATGATCATAAAGCACAAGCATGCGCAATGCGCATACAGTTTATTCGCAAATAAAAAAAAAAATTAAAGAGCTTATTAAAATTGTTCACTATAGGTTACAAAATATATATATTTTTAAAAAAAAAAAAATAATAATTTCAAACATTAAAATTAGTGGTTTGAGCATCCTATTCCAATCAACTAGTTTTTATAGTAATGTGAATAATGTGTGGGGACAGTATAATTAAATCAATTTAGAATAAAGGTGTAAATTATAAAAATCAAAATAGGGAAAAGCTATAAATAAATTAATAATGCCTTGTAGAGTACCATTAACCAAGCCCCGGCCTATTTAAACTTTCCTTAATGAGAATTTTTTTTTTTTTAACCTGTATACACATAGCTGTCTGACGTGGACACTCATGATCTCCTGCCCAGTTGTCTAGAATTCATGCGTTGGGCGAACATGTAAATGGGCAGACGAGCTCTTTCATCTGTGCCATGGAGCTGACCACCATGAATGAAGGGGCATGCAGCACAAGAAGGAAGGAAAGTTTGCTCATGTTTGCAACAAAGCGCCTGGCATGGGTTGGCCAGAAAGGGATATCACTACCAAAAAAAAAAAAGTCCGTTTTAGTGGCAAATAATTTTTTTTAATCTCGATTAAAATATTACAATACCTATTTTTTTTTCTTGTAATGATGCAAGGTCTTCTCAAAACTTGCGTAACAGGTGAGTAGTAAAAGAACCAATATGCAACTATATATATATTGATATATTTATGATGATTTAATGTAGATGGATAAACAAGATTTAAAAAATAATAGTACATCCAAATATATGTACCTGATTGAGCAATTTGTTGTTTCTGAAGTATACATATGCAAACAGCGGGGTACGAAAATTATTTTATTCTCAAGTTGATGTTTAGATCAGCACATTCACATCCGTTACACGTGGTAATATTTGATTGATAAGATTTAAATTTCAAAACTTATCCTTTAAATTAAATTATGTCAGAAGTTTGTGGTGTTGAGGCCTTGTAAAGTTGTAATAGCTTTGCATTACTTAAAAAAAAAAAATTTCCCTTTTTTTTTTTTTTTTTATCAAGTTTCTGTGTTTTGCTTCCTCAACTTTTGTCTGTTCGGCAAGTCTACTGTTTAAGAGCAATGACATATTGTCTACAGTATTTTATTTGGCCCTTTAATATTATCATCAAATTATAATTTTATAATAATTACATTTTTTTATCGTGTCATTTCATGAAAATCAGAATACGAAAATATTTACATTAGGACAGTGCTATTCTACCACCTAAGTAACACCACTCCATTGTACACCTAATGTTAAACAAGTATTTTATTTTTTATTTTTTTTATTTATGTTTATATCTTTTATCATTTTAAAATATTTAAAAAATACATAGAAAAATATCAATTTACTAATTATCACTTCCTAAATTATTGACTAGGTTAAGCATATTTAGTGAAAGAACCCACATTCATTGGATAGTGGAATGTTACATTTCTAAGAAAAACATAAAACTTAGATTATTGTTGACATGCGATTATCTCCATTTTTATAATTTTACTATAGTTTAATTCCATTAATGTTCAGCTTCTTAATTTTAATTGTAGCATTTAAAAATATTAGTTGTAAAATTATAAATTTTCTTGAAAGAATGCAAATCCAAACATTCTAATTTTGTCAAATTCTTATATCTTACTATTTCTTTTTTATCAATTTATAAGTGGAACTGTTTATATAAAATCTCAACTCAATTATTTATGCTAGTATGGAAGTATACGGTCTCTTCATTAAACTATAATCCTAATTTCGTCCTTAGTTTCAAGAGAAATATATAATAGAACACTACAATAATAGAGTTAGGTTTTTATAAGCAAAAATGTCGATTTTAATTCCATTTTTTTTGTAGCAAATAACCAATTGCAACGATTTTCCATCGTTAAACGTAAAATACCGAATGGACAAAGTTTAATTGCAAGGAAATATATTAAAAACGATAATAGCTTACTTTTTACAAGGATTTATAAACGTCTTCGTAACGCGTTTATGACAATATATACGGTCTGTCACATGGATTTTGGACACATGATGTTTTAGAACCTTTTCCCTATAATTCTCTTTGCTGAGACTTTTTTTTTTTTTTTAGCAAGTTAATTTCATTAATCTAAATAGATGATACATGAAGAGTAAGTAGGGTTCCTTAACAGTCTTTCCAAAATTAAAAACAACAGTGCAAAATAGTGAAAAAATATATATATATATATTTATTTGAGAACAATTTTTGAGTCTCTATCCATGTCTTACAAAAAAGATGTCATTTTATTAACAGATGAAAATAAGTATTTGCCAAAAGACGAACAATGAAACCACCGTTGAGAGCAGTGAAGTTGGGCGGGTGCACTACCAGTAGTTTTCTAGAGATATATTTTGGGTAGGTCCACAATTCCTTTTTCAAAATCATAGTTTATAAAATATGGTAATGTAGTGTAGTAGCCTGAGCATAAGTTGAGTCGTCGATGGAGGACCAACACAAGCGATAGCGGTACGTGCAATATACGCGCCACCTAAGGAGTTGGTCAAACATGCAGATCTGATGGATCTAGGGCCTCTGAGGCCGATGGGGCCGTGTGTGGCCTTAAAATTGCTCCAGGATGCGATAGCATGTAGGAGACAAGCTTGGCTTGGACAGCCTGTGCGACAAATGCACCAAGCATAATCAACATTTTATTCTGCGAACTAATAGATTGGTGATTAGAGATGTTATGGAGGCAACACAGGTTGGCCAGAGGATGTCGGAAAGCAGAAAATCAATTAGGGACAATGCTAAAGAGGAAAAACTAAAAAAAAAAAACCCTTAAAAAAACTAGAGAAAAAATTAAAGGAAATGCCAATAGAACTTGTTAAGAAGAAGGTAGTTGGAGCCAAAACCTGAACCACCTCCACCCAATGAAAGAATGAAAATCATGGAGATAGATTACTAAAAATCGCCTCTTTGTTGAGACTTCAGTTGTTAGGATTTTTATTTCTGTGTTAATGTTTTAGTTTCTTTAATAACGAATAATATATACAAGCCAAAAAAAAATCATATATATAAGCAGCAAGTGCCCTTTTTTACCCAACAGGAAATTAGGCCCATCATTATTGAACTTTCTTTGTGTGGAGGGAGATTGGGTATATTTTTCTTGGAAGGGAATGGCCCTGGCCCATATAATTTGCCCAGTTGAATTGGTGATTTTATACCTTATTTAAATGGATTTTCCAGAAAATTTGGTGATTTTTTATCTCAGGGAGGAAGATGTTAGGGTGCGGTCGGGCTGCACCCAACATTTTATAACTCACCTTTTTTCACTCTCTAAATTCCTATAATTAATATAAAAACACAATAAAAAATATTAAAAAATAAAATACAAAATACAAAAAATAAAATAAAAATTAAAAAATACAATAAAATAATAAAATGAAGAAAACATAATAAAAAATATAATAAAAAACATAATAAAAAAATAAAATAAAGATGAATTTTTAAAAGGATTTCGACCTCACCCAGCTCCCGATACTGTCGGCGGCGGTGGGCGACAACGCCCACCCAATCGAGACTGGAGGGGTACCGGATCCGAAACGGGTTTCAGGCCACCGGGGGCATACCAGAGGTCGTCGGGGCTCGCCATCGCAAGGGTGAGGTCACCGGCTCCCTCTAGTTTCGACAGGGTGGGCGGTGTCGCCCACCGCCGCCGGGAACGACAGGAGCTACAAAGGTGGGGGATTTGGTAAGACCAAATCCCAACTTTTCTTTTTTACCTTATTTATTAAATACATTTATTAAAAGTTGTAGTTTTCTCTTCTTTTAGAGGAGAACTTGGTACTTATCTTTTAGGAGGCAATTTTAGTATTTTCAGATTATGTTTGAAAAAATTAGAAGCTAAGCTTAAGTAAGTTTTTAGTTGATTATAATCACATTATGATATAAAATTATTTCTAAAAAAAAAAAAAAAAACTTAAAACCCTAAACTAAGTAGGTGGTTGTGTTACAACTGTCACACCATTAAAGGGCCAACATATCCTCGATAATTTCCTGGAAGTGGGCTCCATTAATTTTGATTAGGTTTTGTTGAACATCATGATACGTTCCACCCAGCAAGTACAAGTAAGGATTTGATTCGATCCTTCCAATTCCAGAGTGCAATATAAATGGACTCGTGCTACACTCCGAGATAATCACTGAGAGCAATCTCATTAGCCATTATTTAAGTATAATTTTAGTGAATGTAATTTTTATTTTTAGCTTTTGATTATTTTATTTATATAAGTTTTTATATTAAAATAATTATTTTTTAAAAATAAAATAATAAAATAATATAACGAATTTTTTAGTTTTAACTATTTATATCAAATCTTCACATTAGATTTTCAATTTATAAAAATATATAATAATTAATAATTAATAATTAGATCTTTTTAATTATCTATAATTATTAAATTAATTAATTTTATCATATTTGACTATTCTATCTATTATATATTAATTAATAATCATATTTTAATTAAATTATGAGTTTTAAAAAATAATTAATTATCATATTATATTTAAATTAAATTACTAATTGATATTTAAAAATAATAATTTCTACTTATTTCTTATTCAATTATATTTTTTTACCAACTTAATTTTTCTATTCAAGAATTATAAAAAGAGAGAGTAACGCAAGAAAGAGAAAAAAAAAGAATAAAAAAAAGATTTAATTATTATATTTGATTGATTATATTTGATATTTGATTAAGATTTATTGTTCATAAAAATTAGATTATTTGACTTTTAAATAATTTAATGTAGGCCTAAAATGAACTTTAATATCTAAATTCTCATTAAATTTAATTTTTAAGTAATTCAATAAAAATACTCTGATAAAGCTAATAAATGAATTCCATGGTACTACACTCCCGATGGGATTCCCACTAAGGTGTATATATGATATTTTTAAATATATTTTAAAAAATTCAAAATTTATAATATCATCAAAAACTATTTTCTTAATTACTAAATAAAAAATTAAATTAAATTAAAAAGTTTCATCGGGAGCCCAGCAGGAATAGTAGCCTTTTCTTTTTTCTTTATTATTATTTTTTATATACTTTTTTTTATACTCTTAAATATTTTTAAAAAACTCACAAATTCATATAAAAAAATTTTAGAAATCAAGTAAAAAAATAATAATCAAACATCAATCGTAATCTTTTATATTTTCCATATAAATTATAACATCATTCTTACGATTTTTTTTTCTTCTTATTGTCTACTTTTTAGCAATTAGTTATAAATTAAAGAAAAATGCTAATTTATCCATTTATTTGATAGAACGATGCTAGAGGCAACGAGCATCGTTGGTCGCACACCGCACCGACGTTAGTGTGTTTGTTTTTTTATTTATTTTACATCATTTTTTTAATACTCTTAAAAAAAATTTTAAAAAATAATAAAAAAATCATAATATTATTAAATAATATTTTCTTAATCATTAACTTAAAAAAATTTTAAAAATGAAATGGTGTGCACCAATGATACAAATAGCATTTTCCGTTTTGACATTTTGTATTTTAAATTTTTTTAAGTCATTTTTTTTTACTTAATTATTAAAAAAGTAAATATTAGTATATTGATATTTTATTATATTTTTTAAAATATTTTAATATGTTAAAAAAATAGAAATAAATAAATAAAAAAATAAAATTGGTCTAGCGGTACATTAACGGTCATGGTAGCACCACCTTTAATTAAAAAAAAGTCTATACACCGTACTTATATTTTATTTTCATTTTAGTGATATTGCTTAACAATCTTTATATTTATTTAAAACAAAAAACAAAAACAAAAAAACATCTAAAGATGATAACAAATAGAATGGAATTTATAGCACTGCTATATATGTGTTATGTAGCAATTACACCACTCGATTACCATCTGTTATCATATGACTATTTCTACTTAAATTACCAAATAAAAAATACAGGAAAGAGTAAATATGTAATTATATATATAAAGGACTTTAATTATATATTTTGTCTTTCAAGTAAAATTGTTAAACTTTTTGGCATGTAGTGTTCCAAACATGTAAGGGAGAGTTCAAAATTTTAGCTGCGAGTGAGAGAGAGATAGGGGATTCGAGAGGAGCATGTGAGAGAAGGAATCTTGTCCTTGCTTTGATTTACTATGATTTAGATATGACCGAAGAGCAATACGTGAGACTTGAAGGGCTTTTTTTTTTTTTTTTTAGCTCCGGCTCGATAGATTTTGATGTATAAGACGATAAACTAAAACGAGATTTTTTCTACTATTATTTTGTATAGATAAATTGGAACCATTGAATTTATAGTTATTATTGTGGCCTTTCACTTTTCTAAGAAAAATTGCAGAATCTATGTAAATAAATTAAAATCTATATATATATTTTTTGTTATAATTGTTAGCGTCTTTTTTGTCGTGGAGTTGAAAATTGATTTTTTCGATTTTCAATATTAACGTCCTTTTGTTTAGTTTAGATAATTTAATTTTTTGAAAAAAAATTTTAACCAATTAATTTTTATTTTTATTTTTTTTGTATTTTCTAAGGCCTTTTTCCATTTCGGGATTGTATACAACCGCCAAATTCGCCTTAAGGGAGAGCTAGTCCAAGAATTTTTCTCCCATTGGAATCTCTCTATACTTCACATTGTTCTAATCTTTCCTTCAAGAAATAAACAACAGAACACGACTCAAAACTCATCGTAGAAAACGAACCACCAACAAGAATCATGGACTTAGAATCCCTCATCACTAAGATAGAAGCTCTCTCATGGCAAAACTTACACCTTGAACCTATACCAGAAAAAGCTAAAACAATATTAGACTTGGTACTGGTAGGCTAATTGGTAATAGATAAACCTCTCAATAAATTTGGAGTGCACTTAAAACTTCATCCAAAAATCTCTCATTGAAGACCTGGAAGTCAACATGATCTTTTTTACTTTCCCTTCTCCTCAGGACAAGCTTTCAGAGTGCTTGATTAAGCACTATCGAACTTTAAAGATCATCTCTTAATTCTAAATCTTGATCTCCAAGATCTACACTGCAAGAAATCAAGCTAAAACACTTCATTTTCAATGTCCAAATTCATGATTTAGCATTGGATCATGTGACACTAAAAAATGCTACACACATTAGAAATGCCTTAGGCAACTTGGGGAAGGTTTAGGAAAACCCAATCTCCAGTATAGGATGTAGAAAGTTCATCAAAGTGAAGTTTGAAATAGACATCACAATTCCCCTGCAGCAAGTCTTTATGCTACCAAGAATTATAAATCAATAGACTTGGATCTCTTTTAAATATGAAAGGCTTTCATAATTTTGCTAGGCTTGGAGAAGATCGAGTCACTCCCAAATCTTTTGTAAGTTTGTAACTATTAAAAAAACCACATACAGGACTCACCTACAGATTATGGCTGGGAGTAAAATTCACTAATCCTACCTCCACTCCTGCATTTCATCAAACACCATGTAGTTAAGAATTAGAGGAAATTATTTTAAACCCTCACACTCAAGCTATCGAGTCTCAACAATAGAAAACAAAAGGGGAAGAAATTCAAATCACAACCAACCAGCAACACAGGAATTTTGATATCTCATTTCTTAATTAAAAAGAACTCACTAGCAGTAGCAATGAATAACTCTCAACAAGACCACCAGAGCTTTACCACTTCTTTCCCTCACCGACGACACTACCAAGATAAGCAAAGAAATCACCATTCTCAACGTCCAATGATCCGATCTCACTGTTTAGCTATAGAAATTCAATAGCATTAAAATCGACACAACCAACTTCTTCTTTACTGTTGAACCAACCCTAGTTTAATTCCATTGATTTCACCAGTTAAAACTAATTTATATTTATCCCTCTCATCAACTAAAATAAGGACGAATCTATCTGTTGGGATGGAAATGGTGCAGTAGACAGGTTTCAGACTCACATTACAAATACAACAACGTTAGCAAGGAGTTACAAACCCATGGAAGGCACAATGGCGTCAGATTTATTCAGCCATGAAAGGTTTTAAGCACATCAAACAAGATATGGGGCCAAGAAATCCTCAGCCCATCCCAATGAGCCCAACTCCATATTCTCCTCTTCTATTAAACAAGGCCATCTCTTCATAAACAAACAAGATGAAAATATTTTCACTATAAGGCCTATTACCCTATGTCTCTCAAGCCTATCTCCAACAAAGGAAAGCCAATTTGACTCGTCATCTAGGCCCAACAATTCTATCCCAAACCCTTACTTAGATATTCTAGTCCATAACCCTATTAGCCTCACTAATAGCCCACTTGGCTTCACCCACATTGTTTACTCTCTCTCAAATAACACAAGCCCAAAATTACTCCCCACCCCCCAACACCAACCCGACTCACTTTCTCAAGAAAGACCTGAGGTGAGTCTCCAACAAAACTTTCAATTGCCCCACCCATATATCTCTAACGGCGTCACCCACATCACCAACTCCCACATAGACATTTCAAGCACTAGTCCACTCAATCCAGGCCATGGTGATTAACCTCACAAATACAACATCAAAGAGGCCTATACCTCAGCACTCCCAAGTCTAAACACTATCCGATTATCAAAAGAAAATCAATTGTTTATGAATTTATAATCGTCCAGTAGTGAAAAAGCCACAATCATTGACAACAATTAGATGAATCTACATTGGCCCTAACTTTGCTAGAATTATAGTCGAGCTCTCTAGGCAAAGCAAAGAAATCTAAAGGAAAAGCTTGCATGCCATCTTAATAGTAGGCCTTCACCTCCACCACCACGATCAGAAAAGTACAAAAAAACAAGAGAGGGCAAGCTTCAAAATAGCTCTCTCCTCTAAATAAAGACAATGGCATGGAATTGTAGAGGTTTAAACTAGTCCAATGCAATTAGAAATTTAAGGGTTAATATCAAGAAATTAATGGCGGTAAACCACACAGATACAACATCAAAGAGGCCTATACCTTAGCACTCCCAAGTCCAAACACTATCCAACTATCAAAAGAAAATTAATTGTTTCTGAATTTATAATCGCCCAGTAGTGAAAAAGCCACAACCATTGACAAAAATTAGATGAATCTACATTGGCCCTAACTTTGTTAGAACTATAGTTGGGATCTTTGGGCAAAGCAAAGAAATTTAAAGGGAAAGCTTGCATGCCATCTTAATAGTAGGCCTTCACCACCACCATCAGAAAAGTACAAAAAAAAAAGAAAGGGCAAGCTTCAGAATAGCTCTCTCCTCTAAATGAAGACAATGACATGGAATTGTAGTGGTTTAAGCTAGTCCAATGCATTTAGGAATTTAAGAGTTAATATCAAGAAATATAGCCTGGACCTAATTATTTTGTTAGAAACCTTGGTGTCAGTAGAACGCACCCTATCTACTGTAAAGAGTATAGGTTTCTATCATTTTATTAGTTATCCAACATCTTGTAAAAAAGGAAGTCTTCTATTTTTGTGGCATTCAGGTGTAGAAATAGAACAATTCCATATTAATATGATGCTATTTTAATTTTAATTTACTAAGATCCTTCACACCAATCGTCGTTAATTATTTATGTCTATGTGTTAGCTCAATAGAACTTTAAAGCTAATTTTTGGACTCATTTGGATTCAATTTATCAAGCATTTCCAGGACCTTGGACTTATATGAAAATTTTTAATAATCTTCTAAATCAATTAAAGAAATATTGTTGGCGTCTGATCCCTTCCAATTAAAATAGGGGACTCAAAACTCCAATGGAAAAAGATGGACTCATTGACATTAGATAGTAGGTCCAAAATTGACGTGGTCGAGCAACAGATACAACAATGTGCTCATAAGAAAAAGATTAGACCACGCAATTGTAAATCAAAAATGGCGACTACTATTCTCAGACACAACACTGCACCACCTAGCTTCGTCAGTCTCAGATAACCATCCACTCTTACCATACACAACATCAAACCAACAACGGTTTCATCTTTTAAGTCTGAAGATGTTTTAGATTCATAATTCACTCAACCATAACATCATCAAAGAAGCGTGGAGCAAAAATTATCAGGGCAATCTACCAAAAAAATTAAATCCACAAAAGAAGCCCTCAAGCTATGGAACAAAACTCACTTAGAGAGAGAGAGAGAGAGAGAGAGTTCTTCAACACAATCTCCAAAAGTAAAGGGAAAATGAAGAAATCTTATGGCGCTAAAAATCAAGAATTATGTGGCTCACATCTTCATATCTCAACACAAAATTTTTTCATCTATCAACAACACTCCGATGAAGTAACACAAAGGACTTCATCAACCTGGGACTAGGTAATTGGCCAATGGACCTAGTTGTTAATGAATCTTATTTTATTTAACTACTTCGAATCCATTTATATTTTCTCAAATCCACAAATTTCAAAGCACTAGACAATCTGTTTGAGAAGCAAGTCTCAGACCAAAAAATAAATTTCTTAATGCGGTGCCAAGTGAGGAAGAAATTTAAAGCTCTAAAATAAATCTTAAATCACAAAATGCCTAGTCCAGATGGAATAACAACACTTTTCTATAGATACTATTGGAGTATCATAAAAGAAGGTTATTGAAGCGGTGCTGAATTTTTTTCTGAAGTGAAATACTCTTGAAACAAATGAACTACACCAACACAGCTTTCATCCCAAAAATTCGTATTCCAAGTACCCCGAGCCAATACCGTCCCATCATTCGCACAAATGTAATCTATAAAATCATTAATATTATATTTGCAAATCATTTCAAATCTACACTAGCCAATATTACGTCCATTTTTAAACAACTTTTGTTCCAGGCCGCAATATAAAATAAAACACTATTATTGCACGAGTTGTTCTACTACTTCATGACGAAAAGAGAGAAAATTGGTTTAATGGCCATCAAACTTGATATGGGAAAAAAGAACTATTTTGATCTTGTTGAATTCTTTTTATGGTAATGAAACTATTGGGACACAGCAAATGATGGATAAATCTGATCAAAGAATGCATCACAACTACAACCTTCCCATCTTTATTAACGGCTCACCAAGAGGTTTTTTTAAAGCTCAAAAAGGGGTAGACAAGGTAATCCGATCTCGTCATTTCTCTTCATGCTGATCACAAAGGCATTATCAAGAATCTTATTAAAAGTCAAGGCCCAAGGTACCCTTGAAGGAATAAGACTCGACAAAAATAACCCATCTATTTCATATCTACTCTTAGTGATGATGTAGAAATGCCAAAGCAATCTCTAAAAGTTTAGAAAAATATCAATAGTGGTCGAGGGAAAGAAATATCTAAACAAGTCCTCCATCTTCATCACGAGAAACACCTACCCAGTAATCAAATATATGATTTCTCAATAGCTCCCTTATAAAGCCTTTCCTACAAAAATGAAATACCTGGGTGTTTCTACTTTCTTTAGTAGGGTAAAAGAGAACTAAAAAGAACTACTAAGCAAATTGGAGAAAAATTGGAGGATTGGAAATTGTAATTTTTATCACAAGCAAGGAGAACAATGTTGATTAAAATAGTAGTCAGCACCATTCCATCTTCTTACATGTCTTCTTTTTTACTTTCAAAATTAGTATGCAAGACTCTTAACTCCAGTTTCAAAAAATTTTTTGTGGAGATTTTCAAAATACAAAACACGCAACTTGACTATAAAATCATAAAAGTCTATCAGCCAACCAAAAACTTCGAGAGGACTTGGTCTCAGGTTAATGAAAAATATGAATCAAGCTTTATTAGCAAAAACAAGATAGGAAATGAGTAATGAAAGCAATGGTTTATCACTCCATTCTCTGCCAAATATCTGAAGAATTTGGAATTTCAAAGCACAACACCAAAATCTTCACATTCTTGGTTATGGAAATAAGCTCTTCATAAAAGAGATCTCATTAAGAGAAGAAGATGCTACCAAATAAATAATGGACTTTTGGTTAAAGTCTGGTCAAAGCTATGAATTCCCTCAATGGAATATTTCAAGCCAAGACTGATCTAATCAATGAATCAAATTCACCCTTCACTAAAAGTCTCATACATGATCATAGAAAACCCATGATCTTGGGATATATATATACACAAAAAATGCAAAGTTCCTTTGATCAAGAAAAGCATCATAGAAGTTCAAAAAAATACTTCTACCAAGTATTTCCTTAAGACAAGACAAGTTGATTTGGTTCCCAAACCACAATGAGAAATTCACTATTAAAACAACCTACCACATAAGGGTTAGTAATCAAGACACGACTTAGCAATTCTTGCCACTGACCTTTTTCAAATCCATCTAGAGTCTAGAAATTCAGCCATAAGTTGTTATTATATAAATTAGTTTGTAACATTCTCCCTACTAAATCAAGATTGAGCATAGTCATCCCTCAACTTGGGTTAGAAGAATATCCATTATGTAATGAAACTGAAGAAACCTCACTACACCTCTTCATAGAGAATCCAATAAATCAAATTTTATGGCAACAAAGTTCTTGACCATTAAACCTTGCAAACCTGCTAGTACACTCTATATTAGACTGGATAAAAATAATTCTAAACCTAGATAAGGAATTGGGACTAAGCGACTTGAAAAAAAAATACATTCACAACTATTTAAAGTCATTATCATGGACTTCATTTGGAGAAAAAAAATGATATGGTCTACAACCACACTACCCTATGTCTTGGGATGACTAAAAATCAAATGAATTAGATTTATCAAGCCTACAAGAATGCATGGGAAGGATAGAAAAAAAAAATCAAATCGATGCTTGGGAATCAACACATCAAAATCACAAAGTTTCTCCTTTGGCATTGTTGTCAGAGTTTCTTTCTCAACAATATTAGCAATATGCACAATGGAGGAATCTTGGGGATTAGAGCTGTAAAAATTTAAATCACAAATTCCTTAATAGTTGAAGCTCCAGGAGCACTCTTAGCTTCCTTAATGACATCTAGAACCAACAAAATCTAGCAATGCTAGAGGCCAATGCTCAATCTATTATAACAGCCATCGAATGCATATATTCTTCTCGTACTGAAAAATATCTCCAATCATCAAAGATAATCAACAAATATTTCGTCACCATTAGAAATGGAAAATAAAAAATCGATATACACACTTAGTAGTACAATAGACAGCAACCAATCTGGTCTTTAAATGCATACATTTAGATACTTTTTCTAGATGCTTTTTGTATATTGATAGTGGCAAGGATTCACCTTAAACCTTATTGTATTTTAAATTTTATTTTATAAATACAACGTGCTTGATTAGAAAAAAAAAACCCTAAACGTTGACATTTGCAATAGTTTTAGCTTTTTGTACTATCTATCTTACTTGCTTTTGGTTTCCCTAAAAGTCATGCACTCACATGTCTGAAGCTGAGGTGATGGTGTGATACCTCATATGATAAGAATGTGGGTAGGTGGTGTATGGAATCCCACATTACTTAGGATGGAGAAGTTTTTACTCTTTATAAGATTTCAACGGGGCTCCATTCGTATAATTGACTAGTCCTTTTAGAATATAGATCATTTGATTTGGGTCATCCATTGAGACGTTACAAATTGTATCAGAATTTGTCTTAACCAGAAATGTGAAACTTAAACCGTGCCACCTACAACGGACAAGTCCGACGAGAACGTCGGACATTTAAGGGGAATAGACTGTGATATCCCATATGATAAGAATGCGGGTGGGTTGTTGTATGGGATCCTACATTACTTGGGATGGAGAAGCTATTGTTCTTTATAAGGTTCTAATGGGGTTCTATTTGTATCATTGACTAGTCATTTTAGAGTATAGATTATGTGATTTAGGCCTTCCGTTAGAGCGTTATAGATCGAGCATCCCAAAATTGTTTCACAATAGCATGAAACAACGGATCCCTCTTTATTGTCAAAATGCAAACCCAACATTCAAAATCCTCTCCTCCTAACGAAGTCCTAAGTCCTCTTCTCATTTACCTCTTCATATCCACTTCTTGTTCATAGTTATATAACTATTGTGATGTTTTGTTTTTTTTTTTATTTCTCCTAGGTTAAAAAAGTTTCAATCTATTGCTTTTGGACTACTTACCATTCAAACACCACCCCACAACACTCTATGGCTACCAACTTTTCAAAAAAATCCAAAATTGACAACACTACAAGAAAATTGAACTTTTGTGATCAATTATTTGCGATGAAAAGATTATTTGCGACTCATTTTGATTGAAAATAGTTGTTTTGCTAGAAATAATTTGTTGCAAATAAGCAATTTTCTTGTAATGTAGATTATTACTCGTGTCTCATTTATCCTCAAGTCATAGCTGTCACGATGAAATCACAATTCTAATGACCATATGTATGACACCAATGGCTTCCTCGACCTCATGCCAGCTTTTCAAGATTCTCCCTCCCACACATTGCACACTAGCCTCACATGCCACTACAAGAAAAATAGATTTTTGTGGCCCTTTAATTGTGACAAAAATACAATTTGCAGCTAACTTTGGTTGTATATAATTATTTTGCTGGTATTAACTGATTGTAAATATGCAGTTTTCCTATAATGTGCCAATATAACAAAGTCATGTGTTCTCTTTTTGTTGCCAAATATAATGATTGCCGAGCCTAGCTATCATTCTATCTTATTGCTTTCCTTGCTAGTTTTAGTGTAGAGCAAGAGAGAATCAATTTATAGATTTCTAAAGAACGTAGAAAAAAAAAACAATTGTAATGCTCGTTCCTCTATTGTGTGGCCTCCAACCACAATCATTAGTCCAATATTGGATGGATTAAAAGTAGCAAACTATCTCTTTCGATGATCATGTGACCTTTTTTAGTTTGTAAAATATTTGGTTCAACATTGCCTACTTAATTTTGTTTTGGCACTATTGTACGTGCTTGGGACATCTCACTCCGGCCTAGTTTTATACCTCCAATATTATTCAAATGCTTCCATGATTTATATATATATATATATATATATATATATGCACACACACACACACAAACGCGCACGCAAACAATATACACGCATTATTTGCTAGAAAGTACGTACAAGCTACGGAGGAGTTGCTCTTAGATTCTATCAAATAATAATAATACCAACGGGGAGTAGGTACAGGAAAAGAAAAAGGGAAGGGTAGGTAAGCAAAGAAAGAAGAGGCCGGGTCTCGGAGTGATCGGAGAAGGGAAGAGATGGTACAACGGTCTCTTGAACTGCATAATCAATGCAGCATATACCGTGCATATATGTCGTTTAAGATAAAACAAAATATGTTCCATGTGATCACTGATCAGAGTGTCTTTGAACAGGCAATTCCACTGCCCAATAGGCACCCACGCAGACAATCACGTACGTGGTTTCTTGCATGTACCCCGCGTTGTATGTATCATCACTATCATGCATATCATCGATCGATATTTGTGTCTATAATTTAGTACTATATATTGAATAAAGTGGTGTATTATATATTAAACTAAATGGTTATTTATTTATTAATTTATTATTATTTAGTTTGAAAACGGCCACAAGAGTTCACAAGCTATTCTTCCTAGCTTCGACCTAGCTGGACTTAATTAATTAATACTATAAGTTGCTAATTACAACTAGTAATTAGCCACTTTACAACTAGTAATTAGTAATGGTTTATATTACTGCAAGACAGTGTGATGATTGCTTGCTAATTGTGACAACATATGCAACTTTAAACTCTATAATGACAACATACTAGGAGTGTAAATGGTCCGGTCTGAGAAATTTGTGGACCGATTTCATTCGGTCCAAGAATTCTCTCACCCTGGACCGGACCGAACAAGAGTTCGGTCCATACCGGTCCGATCCAATTCGGTCCAGGGGCGGTCCGGTCCGGTCTAAGGGTGCCCCATATGATTTAATGGGCTAAATTTAATATAAAATTCTACAATGATCAAATATTTTTTTGGCCCAAATTTAACTACTATAAATTATAATATGTTAATATTATAAAAGTATATATTATATATTAATATATTAGTATATATTATATATTAAGTATGTTAGTAAATTATAACTAATAGTCTAATAGTCTAATAACACTTTCATATTAGTATATGTTAATAAACTATAACTAATAATCTAATAGTCTAATAATACTATTACATTAGTATATGTTAATAAATTATAACTAATAAGTAATAACACTATTACAATTTACATTAGTATATTATATATTTATATGTTAGTAAATAGTGATAAATTAGTAATAATATATTAAATAATAATAATACACTTATTATTTATATGTTAATATTATAAGAGTATATATTATATATTAATATATTAATATATTAATATATATTAATATTAATATTAAAATTTATATATTATTATTTATATATACATATATTTAAAAATAAAAATTTTAAAAAAAAAACTCTAGGGATTCGGTCCGGTCCGGTCCAGGGGGATGAACTCCCTGGACCGGGACCGGACCGGAATTTTCCGGTCCATATATTTTTTGGACCGGACCGGACCGGACCCAAACGGTCCGGTCCAGTCCCGGTCCGGAACAACCGATCCGGTCCAGTTTGCCGGTCCGGTTCGATCTTTTTATAGCCCTACAACATACGCATCTTTAACAAGAATTCCATAATATGCTCAAATAACATCATTCTTTAAATTACCAAATACATGATATAAATGCAACATTATCTTACAAAATATTTGTCACCAAACGATGACAGCTGAATTAATGAATGATATTCGTATGATAGCATGATTTCCAAGAAGAAAGCGGCCAGTGCATGCATGCATGTAAGCCAGCTAGCTAGCTATATATCATTCAACAATATTAAATCATGAAATCTTGCTGTATAGTACGTACCTGAATCTTTCTCCCTGTCCGACAGTTAGGTAAGACTGACATTAATATTAGTACGTACTCCTTCATCTATGTATTTGTTATGCGATATGCATATATAATTGCTCTCTGCCTTCCAAAGTAGCTTATATAAATGCCTTTAAATTACTGATCTCTAATATTTTAATTAAGATCTGGAATTGCCTTTTTAAAATTCATGGTAAAGGTAGCTATATATTATGCGATATAATTCATGAAGATTGCAGCAATATTCTGCCATTCGCCGCGTAGAAATGTGTGCCCGGAATTGGAATAAGTTCAGATATAGTTGCTACGAAAACTGGGCTAGCTATTTATGGCAGGATTAAAATAAAGCAGGACCGGACACTCTGATTCCTATCCATCTACCCCTCAACGTTCATACCATGCACCTAATAATCTCTTCACGTGCCTACCAAATTAGCAACCAACCTTTTGAGTGCTGATTTCATGCACTATTTAAACCTCAGTCACTCGGTCACTTAACTCCCACAATACCAGAGAACCAAGTCATCCTTGCAATATCGGTTGTTTAGTAATATTTCTGAGAGTGAACTTGAAGTAGTAGCTAGTCATGGGGAAGGGTAATGAAATCAAGCTTATTGGTTCATGGGCAAGCGCATTTACCACGAGAGTTAGGATTGCGTTTAACATAAAGAATGTTGAGTATGAGCATCTTGAAGAGGTGCTCGGGAAAAAGAGTGACCTTCTTCTCCAATCCAACCCTGTCCACAAGAAATTCCCTGTTCTTCTCCATGGCGACAAGCAGCCGCTCCCCGAGTCTCTCATCATTGTCCAATACATTGACGACGTCTGGAGCTCTGGTCCTTCCATCCTCCCTGCCGATCCCTTGGATCGTGCTTTTGCTCGATTTTGGGGTGCCTACGTTGATGAAAAGGTGAGATATTTTTTCTTATTATATCCCGTTAATTCCTACATTCTTTGGTTATTTCAATTAATTAATTTAGTTGTTGGTACTCTTGGTACAACATTTAGTGTTGGAAAAATCTATTGATCATCCTTTCTATCATCATTCTCTCATCATCTTATCCTATGATATTGTGGCATTATATGATATTAAATTTATAAATAAAATATAATAAATATACTTCCAATCATTTAATGTCACCTCATAAAATATTGATGAGGTGATCAAGAGATCATAATAAGAGCATTCATATTGGCTTATGCAAAGTCATATTTGCATAATATAAGCCTAAATTCCTCTACATTAGATTATGCATCTCAAAATATTTGCATAACTATGAATAGTAATTCTTTAAGTTTGTAGAGTCACTATTCACTTTTGAAATATAATTTTATTATTTTCTAATTTCTCTCCTACTCATTAAAATTAACTTTGTAAAATTTTTATTAAGATGATTTTGATACATGAAATTTGTATAAAAATAATAATTTTAAAAAAAGGTTAAAAAATAATAATATTTTACTATTATTTTGACTCAAATATGCAAAAGCTAATGTAGAAGTTTTGCTTAAATAGCAAAGTGAATCTCCAAAAAGGATGATTTTGCAAATGCATATACATAAACCAATGTAAATACTCTAAAAATTGAGCATTAATCTCTCGTGTTTGTTTGTTTTTCTTTTCTTCAATCCGTATATATACCAATTTATAATTAATTTGAAATGGGTGTGCATGCAGTTCTTTCCGTCCTTGAAACTCGTTAGGGTTACACAAGGAGAGAAGTTGGAGGCAGCGGTGGAAGCAGTCGGTAAAAGTTTTGAGGTGTTGGACGGAGCCTTTCAACAGTGTAGCAAAGGGAACGCTTTCTTTGGGGGAGAGCGAGTCGGGTACCTTGATATTGCCTTTGGGTGCACCTTGGCCTGGCTGAGAGCTTTAGAGAAGATCGTCGGAGTGAAGCTTTTCGACGAAGTAAAGCATCCTGCACTCGCAAAATGGATGGATAGCTTTTGCTCTGATCCCGCTGTTGTCGGTCTTATTCCCGAGACTGATAGGTTCATAGAGTTCCTTAAGCTCCTGCCTGGTGCTCCACCTAGGCATTAAGTAGTAATTCCAATGAGCAACTTGGTTTTTGGGTTGAATCTTCTCCAGTTTTGTGTTGTTCAGAAAAAATAAAATAAAAACTTACTTTGATCATGTTGGACATGGAAAGTAGGGCTTGTATTCCGTTTGCTTTATGCTTATTTGGTGCCTGAAATATATGGTGAAGAATAAAATTGACTTCTTTATGATTGGAGTATAAAACTGAGCATGAGTTATTTGTAATTTTTAATATTATATTTGTTTTGGTTTTGAATCACATCATGACAAGCATCAATAGAGGACTCAGCATCAATAGAGTGGATCCATGCCTAGGTATATATATATATATATATATATATATATATATTAATCCTCATCAACTTTGATGGTTGAAAAAAAAAAAAAAACTAAAACTAAACTATAGTTGATTGAAGGTTTGCACGTATCCCATCAATTAAATGTTAAATGGGATGAGAATATATATTGTATAGGCTAAAGCTATTATATTCATATATCTTCTCTCTAATTATCACATTTCGTGATTTATTAAAAATCATTAAATATATCTGTTAAGCGAACATTTGATAAATTGTCAAGAAATAATAAAAGATATATTAATATATGTTAAAAAAACAATGAATATAAAGCATTTCTCGAGTGTGTGTGTGTGTGTGTATATATATATATAGAATTATAAGCGATAAATTTATATATATAAAATATGGAAATCCAAGCACATGATTGATCTGACGTATATATATGTTGGAAAATACTAAAAATTGGAAATGGGCTAAATTAATAATTGAGCACATAAAGTTTATATATATTGTAGCATCTTTCGAAAGTAGCCATGAAGATTGGTCCGACCATGCCTCTTATATCGATCTGAAAAAATGGTCATAAGTTTTTTTATATATTTACTGATCGAGTTTCCCTTAACATGATATAGTTAGGCTGCTAACCTGTGCCATATTGGTCATGATGAGCTGGTACCATGAACAATCTTCGACCCCCACCTAACGTATCAACTAATAATTACCTCGTACGCACGTATTTAACTTGCATTGATCACTCATGAGTTAATTAATTAATTTATCGATAAACCCATTAATTACGGCCAGCCCGATGCATGGCTTTAATAATTATAATATCAATAAAAGACGTACATCGAACGAAACCCGTTGCTAATTGATAATTAGGTTAACTAATTATATATATGGGGAAAAAGTTTGTATTTCTCTTCTATTTTAAGCAGCTAGCGTGCCAGCATAGATGTTGTTAATGACGTATTCTGCAGTTCAACTTTTCGAGCTCTTGATCGACCGAAACCTGCAAACACAAATAGATGGATGGTTGGGGTCCGAGACCGCTTCGATATTTAAGTTAGTATATGGAATGTGAATCATAAGATTTTGTAAGGGATATGACAGAACGTACCTTTTTCGGATCTTATCAAGTCTTATTTATAGGTAGTTACCTGTGCCTTTCCTGAGAGGTGGTCTGAGGAAAAAGATGTACTGGCTGGATACTATTCAATCGTCATCCCAGAGAAGGATAATCTGATCCAGTCTGTCCCATCCTTATCCAGTTCGGTAATTAATGTAGCGTGTTCATGACTTTTTTGCATTTAAGTGAGGTGATCTGTCAGAATGACGGGAATCTGGTCATTCATTAATGCAAGAGTGACCCTGACGTGAGAGAGATCCATAAATTGTGCTTCCAGCACAATTTCGTTTTTGACATTAGCGTATGATCGAGGTTGTCTCGTCCCTTTCTTCTTTTGTCGTGGTGGTTTGTGATTCGAATTTTCTCTGATTTCGGCATCTCCAGTCGAGTTTGGGCCTGTGCTATTCAGGTTTGGCCCATGGGCTTCGAGTCCAACTCCTTTCGGACTTTGGCTCGTTGCTAACTATCATTTCAGTACCCCGCGAATTTTTATCGAAGGCGCTTCGATGGATATTCTAAAAAATTTTAGAGATAGTGTTCATCTCTTTCTTGGTCATGTTCCGTCTCAACGCCGGGGGGTCGTTCCTACATTCCCTTGTTCGAGTAGAAAGATTTGGTCGAATAAATCTGGGGTTATGCTAGTTGGCATGTCATTCCCCTTATCGGTTGGGCTGCTGGGAACGATTCAACTTCTGAACTATTAATGCTTGATCACAATCGTTCGTATTTCGTGTCGAGTATTTAATACCTTTTAGATTTTAATCATCCCGTTGCTTCGACTTCCGAACTGTTGCTGACGTTTCTCGTTGTGCTGTCAAACAACGATTAGCTCGTGATATGCACACGTTGGATCATTATTACCTGGTCTGTCATTTTGGCGCACGTCTCTTACTTCTGATTGGCTGGCTTCGAACACGCCCCCTGTTCCCATGGGTCACATCAGGTGATATGGCATCGATATCGCTTCGTTTTCCACGCGCTTTTAATTCGATTTCTGGGTATAAATTATCCATAAACCTTGTTACTGTTCTTCCTCCTCTACCTAATCTTGGTTTTTATCTTTTGCTGTCTCGTTGTTTTTTTGTTGCCCCTCAACCTTTTCCTGCACTTTTCCGAACTCATGTTTCCATGGCTTCCTTTGATCCTTGTCCTTTCTTCGCGGGCAATGGTTGGACTTCCTTCATGCAGACCTTCGATGTCGATGCACTTAGAAAGAAACATCAGATTTCCTAGAGGCATTCCCTGGAAGCATCCGGGGATGGCGTTAGGGCTTGCGATCGCGAAGGAAGGGCCTAAAAAGTTGTCCTATTCTACTTGATGTTCTCGAAAGGTTTCTATCTTCCCTTCATCCGCCTTGTTCGAGAAGTTCTTCATTTTTTGGGCTTAGCCCCTACCCAAATTTTGCCGAATGGGTGGCGCATTCTTTTGGCCACTTGTGTGGTGTTTCGGATCGTTCTATCTAGGAGAAACAATCCTTACCCCAATTTGATGGCTCAAAAATTTTTCTAGATATATCGGCACCTCCGTCGTGATGGAAATCTCGCGGGCTTCCAAATAAAGCCTAAGTGTCGATTGATTTGGATGGAGGAGAGACATTCGAGTGTCCGAGGCTATCACCAGAAGTTTTTCTTCGTTTCGGGCAGGGATTGGGAATTCTCTGAGGGAGAAGGGAGTGAATTCACTGTTCAGAAGGACTGGGGTTTTCTCCCTTCCCCGACGCACATGGAGATCACTCTCACTGCTCTGGAAACTAAGAGAGTGAAGGTTGTTCTATCCTAGGGGGTGGAAGATCCCAACCAATTATGGTTTGATGTTCTTTTAACCGAGGAGAACATTGAAGAGTATCTGACTTGGCCATACCGATCTTATGCCGAATGTCAGAATTTTTTTAACGTTCCTGAGGAGCTTCCCCGTTTGTCTCGCAAGCGTTTTTCCGACCAGGAGGCTCAGAATGAGCGATGGACAAAAAGTCTTCATAGTGACGCAACTTCGAGCCGTGGCGCCCATCCAAAGAAACAGAAGAAAGGGAAGGGTCCACGTATCGAAGACCATGATGTTCACGTCTCTCCCATGAATTCTCTAGTCCGTAGTCCCGTGCAGGCTTCTTCATCGACTTCCTTGGATGGGCTCCGTTTTCTAGAAACCGAGCAGATCAGGTCTGAGGCAAGGAGAATTGTTCTTGAAACTCGAATAGAAGCAACAAATGCGGCGGGGGTTGAGTCTTTGGATGAAGAGGACATTGACCGGGCCTTACAAGAGGCCTTAGATCGTGTTGCCGATCTTTCTCTGGGTGCTATACTGTTCGAGTAGATCTTCCGCCAAGAGTCAGAAGAGCAAGTCGTTAGGGCAAGCCAATTGCCCACTCCCCCCCCCCCCCTCTTCTTCTTTAGAGCATCATTCGAACACTCACGGAGGTATAGGTGAAAGTGAGGGGGGATCCGATCCTGGAGGTGATCAGGAAGATGTCAGCCAACAAGAGGTGCAGGGGCGTGGAAATGGTGAAGGTTGTCAAGGCGAGATCAAGCCTAAGAGGTCGGACGAGGCAAACATCTCGAAGGAAGGGACGCATATGGATGCTTCCAGTGGGGGCGAGCGGCCCTTTGTTTTAATCGATGAGTCTCCCAAAGGTCCACCCCCGATTTTTGAGAAGGGGTCGACTTTGAACACTCGAACTGAACCACCGCCCATTTTTGAGATGGGGTCAGGTTTAGGGACTCAGCCTGAGGACCGACAATCACCTCTGGGCTCGGAAATTCCTGCTCGCCCTCCATCCCCTTTTCGATTTCGAAGTGGAGTTGCGATGCTTGGGCAATTTGTCGAGTCGGAATCGGACGGGGGAGATCAGACTGGTGAGGCGACTTCAGAGCATCCCTCCCATTTTGAGCAAGCCAAAGCAGATGCTTCCGAGCGGGTGGCTAGAATGTTGGAGCCTCTGATGACACAGGTGCGACCCGTGTATTTTATTAGATCTATACATGGTCTTTTTTCTTTTATCGAACTGATAATCTTTTTTTTTTTGCGTTCAGGTCGCTAAGCAAATATCTCAGGCTGTGGGTTCCGAGCTTGCAAAGCTCACTGAATTTAATAGTGAGCTCGGGACAGTCTGCAAGTTTGGTCTTTACAAGTTACAATAGGCCAAAGACCAGCTTGATTCTTCTCAGCGAACTTGTAGCGGCTTAATCAAGATGGTCGAAGAGCTGGGGGCTGATAAGAACAGACTAGAAAAGGCCAACATTTCCCATTGAACTGAATTGGAAGCGGCTCGAGATTCATTGGCGATAGCTCATCGAAGGAACACACGCCTTCTAGATGCTAGATCGGCCACCGAGCAAGACAAAGTATTTCTCCAAGTTGTGCTGACCGCTCGAACATCAGAACTAGCTACCTCTGCTCAAACCCTCTCTTTAAGGGAAGAAGAGCTGGCGGTTTCTGAGCATGCTCGTATAGCTCAGGAAGAATAATTGGCTAGCTCGGAGCGTGCCAGGGAGGCTTTAGAAGAGGAGTTAGCTAAGTCGGAACGTATTCGGGCTGCTCAAGATACTGAGTTAGGGGGAGCTCATAGTGCTTTGGAAGATGCCCATAGGAGGATAACTGATCTCGAGCATCAAATATCTCGAGTGGTAGCCATTCGCAACTCGGCCTAGGGGTATGGTTATGCCGAAGGTCTGCGTCGGATATGAGCCCAACTTTTGGTGGACCCTCAGCCCAACCCTAATAATATAAGTCCGAAATCTCTTCGTCCGGATCGGGTTGCGAAGAAGTTTGTAAAGAAGATCGGGAAGCGTCGTTATCTACCTTTTGATGATCTAAATCCTCCTTCACCTCCTGAGACCTGACTTTTTTTTTTTTAACTGATGCTTTGAGATATATAAAATTAGTAACCTTGGTTTCTCTTTATATACTCTGTGATTGCTAGTTTGATTCCTTAATTCAACATCCGCTCTATTGTGCTATACCCCGTGAATTTTTGGTTAAGTGTAAACTTAACCGAGAATTTTAAAGAATAATTTATGTGTTTAATGTCGGGATTCAATTGTTACTTCGCATAGGTGGGTTGACCGACCCCACGGGGCTTGATCGACTTCACGTGGGTGGATAGACTGACCCCGCGGGACTTAATTGATTTCGCGTGGGTGGGTGGACCGACCCTGCGGGATTTGATTGACTTCGCGTGGGTTGGTAAACCGACCCCACGGGATTTGATTGACTTCGCGTGGGTGGGTAGACCGACTCCGCGGGATTTGATTGATTTCGCGTGGGTGAGTAGACTGACCCCACGGGATTTGATCGACTTGTTGCGTATATTCGAAATGTATAACTTGAAATGCATTGGAGACTAATAACGTTTGGATTTTTATAATTTCAAAAAGTGAAATACATCTGGAAGTGTTATACATAATACCTTTTGAGTCACTCGCTATTCCAGGGATGTAGTAGGTCGGTCCCAAAACTATCATTGAATCGGTAAGATCCAGGCCTATTGGTCTCTGTTACCACATAAGGTCTTTCCCACTTCGGTCCCAGTTTCCCCTGTGCTGGTGTTGTAATGCCGATTTGTCTTAGCACCAAGTCTCCGATCCTAAAGTTGCGCGGTTTTACTCTTTTATTGAAATACTGTTCTGACTTGCGTTTGTTGTTAGCAACTTGGGTGAAGGCTTATTCTCTCCTTTCTTCTAATAAGTCCAATCGTTCCTTCATTTTGGCATCATTAGCGGCCGTATCATAGTGCTGAACAAGCAGTGTAGGTATTCCCACCTCGACGGGAATTACTGCTTCGCAGTTATAGGTAAGAGCGAACGGTATTTCGCCCGTGGGAGTTTGGACTATCGTGCGATAAGCCCAAAGGATACTAGGTAGTTCATCGGCCCACGCCTCTTTGTGCGTTTCGAGTCTTTTTTTCAGTGTGGAAATGATCGTTTTGTTGGTTGCTTCAGCCTGTCCATTAGCTTGTGGGTGCCCAGGCCAGGAGTACTTTACTTTGATTTTTAGCTCAAAGCACCACTCTCGGTAATGATTGCAATCGAACTGTCTTCCATTGTCGGATATGAAACTTTGAGATATTCCGAATCGGTAAACAACGGATTTCTATAAGAATTTTTTGATGGCTTGAGAGGTGATGCTGGCGAGGGCTTCGGCTTCTACCCATTTTGTGAAATAGTCCACTGCTACTATGATGAACTTGGTTCCACCCCTCCCGACTGGGAATGGTCCTATCAAATCTAGCCCCTATTGAGCAAAGGGCCAGGAAGACGTCATTGAAGTGAGTTCCTCTAATGAGGAATGTGATATTGGGCTGTGCTCTTGACATTTTGGACATTTTTTGACGAACTCATTTGCTTCTTAGAGTGAACATGGCCAGTAATACCCCGCGCGAGTTACGCAGATAGCTAGTGTTTTTCCATTCGTGTGAGCCCCGTAAATTCCTTCATGGATTTTGGCAAGTATATACTATCCTTCCTCTCTCGTCACGCATCTGAGAAAAGGCTCGGAGAATTCCTGTATAACACTCTTTCAATTAGAGTGAACCTGGCCAATCTGTTTCTAATTTTGCATGCTTGATCCGGTTCAGATGGTAACATGTTTGTCCTGAGGTACTTGACAATGTCAGTTGCCCAATCGGGGACCGCGGCTGTTACAGTTTCGACTTCGTTGCCAATGGAGGGTATGTCTATTGTCCTGATCTCAGTGTTCTCTAGAGGCGGGTGCTCGTCCTTTCCCGATGCTATTTTCGCTAATCGATCTGTCAAATGGTTTTCTTCCCTAGGGATCCGCTGTAGATGGAAGTATCTGAATCGATCTCTTTCGGTGCATACCAGCTCTAGATATTTTTTCAGTTTTTCACTTTTTGTGATGTATTGACCGAGTACTTGGCTTACTACTGTCTGGGAGTCGGTTCGGGCTTCTAGGTCTGTCGCTCAAAGAATCCGGGCGATTGTCATCCCAGCTATGAGTGCCTCATATTCTGCTTCGTTGTTGGTTACCCTGAAGGTTAGGCCTATAACGTAGTTGTACTCAAATCCCTGGTTAGTGGTAATATGTACTCCTACTCCACCCTCAGTTTGGCATGACGATCCATTGACGAACAACTGCCATGGTTGTTCCTGAGGTTTATTGGGGATCTCTTTTGGAAATCCCGTGTATTTTGCTATGAAATCAGCCAGAGATTGTGCTTTTATCGCTGTCCTTGGTTGGAATGTTAGATCAAACTTGCTTAGCTCGATAGCCCATTTGGCCAATTGACCGGAGGTATTGGGCTTCTGAAGAATAGCTCCGAGGGGTTGATTGGTCATCACTTTGATGGTGTGAGCTTGGAAGTAAGGGCGTAATCGGCGTGTGGCTATCAGCAGAGCAAATACCATCATCTCCATTCGAGGGTACCTGGCTTCCGCACTCCGAAAAGCACTGCTAACATAGTAGACGGGCCTCTGTCCCCGATCGGTTTCTCTTACTGGGACTGCAGATGTTGTATGAGATGAGACCGCTAAGTAAGCTGCAAGAGTTTCTCCAGGAGCAGTCTGGCTAAGTAGAGGAGGGCAGGTCAGGTAGTCTTTTAATTGTTCGAACGCTCGTTCGCATGATGTGTCCCATTCATGTGCTTTTTGGAGGACTTGAAAGAATGGGAGGCAGTGATCTGTTGTCCTTGCTATGAACCGAGCGAGGGCGACGACTCGACCGGCCAATCGTTGGACTTCCTGTAAATTTCGAGGGGAAACCATCCCGAGGATAGCCTGTATTTTTCCAGAGTTGGTTTCGATTCCCCGTTCGGAGATCATATAGCCTAAAAATTTCTCGGATTCGACTCCAAAGGTGCATTTGGCGGGATTGAGTTTCATCTGGTAATACCGCAGAATGGAGAAAGCTTCCCTTAGGTCTGCCAAATGGCTTCTAGGGCTTCGGCTCTTGACTAGGAGGTCGTCGATGTAAACCTCCATGTTCCTTCCAATTTGATATTTGAACATGCGATTGACTAGCCGTTGGTAGGTCGCCCCTGCATTCTTGAGTCCAAAGGGCATGACGGTGTAACAATAGAGTCCTCGATCCATGATGAATGCTATTTTGTCCTCATCGTCTGAGCTCATCTTGATTTGATTATAACCTGAATATGCATCCATGAAGCTGAGGAGGGAGTGTCCAACAGTTGAATCCACAATGAGGTCGATGCATAGCAAAGGAAAGCTATCCTTCGGGTAAGCTTTATTTAAATCAGTGAAGTCCACGTACATTCGCCATTTTTCGCTCGTTTTTTTTTACTAGTACAACGTTGGACAGCCATTCTGGATAATGAACTTCTCGAATGAGTCCCGCAGCTAAGAGTCTGTCGACCTCCTCTGCTATGGCGGCGTATTTCTCGGCACAAAAGCTTCTCCATTTTTGTTTAACTCTACGAGTTGTTGGGTTGACGCATAGCCGATGCTCTATTATTGACCTGTTTATTCCGAGCATGTTAGTGTGCGTCCAAGCGAACACGTCTTTGTGCTCGATGAGGAGGTTTTTGAGCTCCGCATTTATTCTAGGGTTCATTCTGGTTCCCATTCGCACAGTTCGGTCTGGGTTGTTTTGATCGACTAGGATTAGTTCCAGAGGTTCGTTGGCTTCTGTTTAACGTAAGGTTCTTTCGTCCCTGACTTCATCATCCCAGATTGCTCGGGGAGGAGCCGGTGGGAGCTCGGCGTTTTCGAGCCCTGGGGAGATCGTAGCTATAGAATTGATTTTGTATTTCAATTCTCATGCATAGCATTCCCTGGATGTGACTTGCTCTCCTCTGACTTCACCCACTCCTTTATCGGTCGAAAACTTGATCTTGAGGTGGCAGGTGGAAATGACTGCTTTCAAATTATTCAGGTTGGTCTCCCTAAGATGACATTGTATGAGGAGGAGACTTTCACTACTAGGAATTCGGTCATGATTGACACAGTTCTGGGCGCGAAACCTATCAAAATTGGAAGTGTTATGATGCTTTTGGGATGTACTGTTTCACCTGTGAATCTTTTAAGAGTGGCTTGGATGTGCCGAAATTGGTTGCGATCGATTCCCATTTGTATAAAGGCTTCCCAAAAACAAGATATCGGCCGAGCTTCTATTGTCAACTAGTATCCTTTTGACCATGAAATTAGCTACTAACATGGATACCACCAAACGCATCATTGTGTGGAAAGATGATGCCCTTCTCATCTTGTTCACTGAAAATGATTAGCTCTCCCTTAGGGATTTGGTTTCCTCGTCCTGGTATTTTTTCCCAAAGTATAAACTTCCTCGTACCTGGCTTTTCGAACGTGCGCCCTTTGAGAGGAAGAAGTAAATCCTCCTCTGGATGGCCTTCCGATGATGGTTTTGATCTCACCGGGCGAGTGGCCAGATGTAAGCTCGCTTCTGTGTCAGGTTGACTCTTGCTCCCGATTGGGGGGGACCTTGATCGGGTCTTTCCCCATCGACTGGTTAGCTGCTCATTGTTTTGCCTATTTTTTAGCGCCTGGCAATTTTCTGTATTGTGTCCAGTTGTCTTGTGATATTCGCAGTACATGTTTCCTCTTTTTCTTCTAATGGACTCTCGTCTTGATTCGGATTGATTCTGATTTTCAACCACCAAGTTGGATTGGGGCCATGGTGAAGGTCTATATTCCCGTGGGAGACCTCTCCTATTTGTTTCATCTGGTAACTTCCTCCTGATTCGATGTTGGCTAGAGTTTTCTCTGGTATTGGTCGTCGTTCGGTTATACTGTCGGAGTTCTCCATGTCGTGGGGCTATCAAGGCCTTGAGTGTGTCTTCGGTGTTAATGAATCCATCAGCTTGATCCATGAACCCATTCAAGGTTGTAGGAGTCTTACGGGCTATCTCTGCCATTAAAGGGCTCCTGGCCCATATGCCGCCCAAGAGAGCTGCCAACGTGATATTCTCATCTTGGTCGTCGGTCGTTATTCTTTCTTTATTAAACCTGGTCAGGTATCCTTTTAGATTTTCTTTCTCTCTTTGTTTGACGGTCAGGATGTATGTTGTAGGGCTCCTCCTTTTCCTACTAGCCATGAATTAGGTGGTGAAGAGTTGGGCTAATGTTTCGAAGCTGTCGATTGACCCTGGAAGAATAGTTCCGAACCATGTCCGAGCTGTTTCCTTCAGTGTTAGAGGGAATGCTTGACACGCTACTTCGCCGGGATAGTTATGCAGACCAACATGCGCTTTGAAGGCCTCTAGATGCTCCACAGGATCCTGAAATCCATCGTATAGTTCTACTTGTGGGACTTTGAATCTTGACGGGAGAGGGACGGCCATGACGCCTAAACTATAGGGTGTTCCCATGCTTCCTCGCGATGAGCCATGCCCCTCGGTTGGGTTGATTAATTTAGCCATTTTAACATATTTGTCTCCTAGTTTTTTTAACTCAATGTGCATCCGTCGTCGTTGTTCTTCGGATGCGTCATTTTTGTCATGATGTCGAGAGCTTACATTCTCATCAAGGTTAACCTCGCCGCGGGCCAATATTTCTTCTTGGGGTTGTCAAAGGGCAACATTCTTCTTCCTCAAATTTCTCACGATTTCTTCCAATGCTTCTAGTTTCTCCTCCATGGCTAAATCTAAGTGTTTCTCGTACTCGGTCGTCTGGGGTTGCGGTATGGTTGATATGCAAAAAGTACGCTTCTATTAACATCTCACAGACGGCGCCACTGTTAAGGACGTATTCTGCAGTTCAACCTTTCGAGCTCCCGATCGACCAAAACCTGCAAACACAAAGAGATGGATGGTCAGGATCCGAGACCGCTCCGATGTTTAAGTTAGTATATGGAATGTGAATCATAAGATTTTGTAAGGGATATGACAGAACGTACTTTTTTTGAATTTTATCAAATCTTATTTATAGGTAGTTACCTGTGCTTTCCCTAGGAAGCGGTCTGAGGAAAAAGATCTACTGGCTGAGACACTATTCGATCGTCATCCCAGAGAAGGATAATCTGATCCATTTTGTCCCATCCTTATCTAGTTCGGTAATTAATATGGCATGTTCATGTCATTTTTGCATTTAAGTGAGGTGATCTGTCAGAATGACGGAAGTCTGGTCATTCATTAATGCGAGAGTGACCCTGATGTGAGAGGAATCCGTAAATTGTGCTGGAAGCACAATTTCGTTTTTGACATTAGCATATGATCGAGATTGCCTCGTCCCTTTCTTCTTTTATCGTGGTGGTTTGTGATTTGGATTTTCTCTGATTTCGGCATCTCCAGCCGAGTCTGGGCCTGTGCTATTCGGGTTTGGCCCATGGGTTCGAGTCCAACTCCTTTCGAACTTTGGCTCGTTGCTAACTATTCTTTCAGATGTGATCATCAATCCCTTGCATCCGTAGTATTAGCGATGAATTGACCACCAACTAGCTAGTACTTACGCGCGAAGACGTTAGTTTCTACCAAATTATAATAATTAGCAGTGTCGCATTTTTTTTCCTGTTTTGTTAATTTCTTTTTAAATTCATGTTCTGTTTTGTTTTTTCTTTCTGATTTGTTATTTGAGAACATACTTTCAAATAACAAAACATATATTTTATGTTTTTCTGTATTGTTATTTATCTGATATTTAATTTCCTTCTGCAGGACAGTTCACTTACGAGGTTGCCATCATCTTTTTTTTTTTTAATTTTTGGTTCTTTGTCATCATTTGACTTTGTAAGTTTTTTTCGTTCTTCCACTGTTCGATCTTTCTTTTATGGTTTTGTTTTGAATGTCCTTCTATTTTCTTCTATTTAGTTGTTCATCTTCTATTTTTAGGTGTTTTGTTTTCTGGTGCTGGTTGTGTGTATTTGGAGCTTATCAATTCTTTAGTTCAACTTTGTAAGTATATGTTTTATCATCAATTCAATCACCATTCATATTTTTTCTTTTTCTTATTAATGAATAGATCTCTTTACTTTTTTTGGGTATATTCTTTTATGTTCTAATTTTTTCAAATAAAATTTCCTGTTATAATCTGTTTATTTCCAAAAACAGATTAATCACAATGTTGACTATTTTTTGTGAATAATCTGTTTATTCATAATATTTATTATTTGTGACAAAAAAATTATCAAATTATTATTTTTTAATCAGATTATTATTTTTTGTGAATAATCTCTTTCGGATTATTATTTTATTTTCTTAATCTATTTTTTTGTGAATAATCAATTGATATTCAGGTATTTTCATTGTCAATCCATACTATGCTAAGCCTACAACATATTATTAGATTTTAGCATTTCCTTTAGGTTTTTGTTGTATGCATTCTCTTTAGATAAGCATTTTCTTAATTTTTGTATCTATTTTTTAATGTAGCTTATCTAAGTTTTTTTCTATTTTTTTATTTATTTTTATTTTAAAAATACGTTTTTGTCACCACGTCCAGAGAAATTAATATCAAGATAAAAATTAAGAACAAACTTAGATTAAAGAAGAGCAAATCAAACCAAAACTAGATGGATCAGATCCAAACCAAGCAGTAGGAAAAAAAACGCAGTAGAGAAATAGAAACACAATTCTTGATATACAACATCCTAAATAGCAAGAAAAAAGCTGAAAATAATCTAGAGATTATGAAAAATAAAAAACCCAGATCCAAACCAAAAGGAAAAAAAAAAGACTTGAAAAAATGCGACACCATTTCTTAAGCAAAGCAAGAGTCACAGGGGTACTTCCTCGGGGTACTTCCTCATGACCATAAGAATGGCCGCAACTACAAGAAATCGAGGATGAGGTCGGCGATGATGGTCATGGACTAATGATTAGGAATCTAGGGTTTGATTAGGAATTTAGGGTTTGATTAGAAAGAAAAAAAACCCAAATCTAGAAGAGCCTAGATCGTTGAGGGATGCTAAGATTTTCGGAGAGAGCAAGAGAGAGAGAAGAAAGGGGGTTGGGGGGGTGTTAAACGACACGAAAGAGAAGGGGCTTTTGATGATGAGAAGAGGCTTTTGAAATTTTTATTTCATGTAAAATGATACAATAATAGTATATATAAATATAACAATATATATAAAAACAAATCATTCATAATTATATATAAACATAATCATCACTTAGAGATGTTAAGTTATATATTATAAAGTTTAATTTCAAAATTTTATTCTTGTTATATGATTAATAATTTAATTCTTTAAAAATTATTTTTAATTTTAAAATTAATGCATTATTTATTTTTGAAGATGATAAATATACGATATATACAATTAACTATAATTATATTAAATTAGTAATAATAGGTAATAAATATAATTAATATATTATATATGTTTGATATTTAATTGAAATATATATAATCAAATAAATTTGCATATTTAAGAATTTTTCATGTTACAAATTATAATATAACATTCTTTTATATAATTTATAAATTATATAATTTATTTCTTCGTAAAAATCATAGATTGAACTAACATTTTTTTAATGCTTCAATCAAAATTATCTTAAACAAGTTTGAAAAAATTATGGGTTATATTTATTTATGAGACTATCTTATTATTTTTATTAATACTTTTTTTATATAATATATGAAAATCGTGTAATTATTTATCATTTACTTAATTATAAATAATTAACAAATTTTTGTTTATAAGATGACCTTCTGTAAGTAAGCAAGCAGTAGAACAAGAAAATTTAATAAGTTGCAACATTAGTTTATTCTCAAAAATATAAACAAGATAGCGTTTGTAACTAATTATTTGAGATAAAAATGACTGCTAAGGATAAGAAAGTATTCATTTCTATAGAAAATAATCATCCTAGAATTATCAAAGAAATCATATAATTTTGAATTAATTTTTTTGTTAAACTTATATTAAACTTATCTCAATTAATTTTACTAAAGCTATAAATATCATGACCATCTATGAGATTATTTTAGTGTTTTAATTAATATTTTTGTCTAACAATTTATTAAAGAATATAATTATTATTCTCTATTTAACTATTAATTACTATTACTTGTTAATTATTTGTTAAAATTTACATTATTTATTCTATATATTAAATTAATTATTGAAATCTATTTTTTATAAAAACCATATTATTTTTTAAAATCAAAAAAATAAAAAATTAATTAAACAAACAATAAAAAAAATAATTAAAATAAACTAAACAAACGTACTTTAGTACGTTACTTTCACCTATATAATATATATATATATATATATATGTAGGCTGAGTGGTAGCTAGGGGGTAGGTGGGGCTTTATACTTACGTACGTACGTGAGATATATCGGGCTGCAGTGGTAGCTAGGGGGTAGGTGGGGCTTTAAACTTCCGTACGTACGTGAGATATATCGGGCTGCAGGAAGATATGTTGGTAAGGAGGCTACATATATATATATATATATATATTGATAATGAGATATCGGTTAGCAGCTCATCTCTCTTGGAAATCTAAAATTATTCAATACCAACCGTTGAATACTACACGTGCCATGCAGGGAGAGGTAGTTGGTCATATTAATTGCATTATTTTTGGTCAAGATCAGGTCAATATTGTGCCAGGATGATCAGTTTGGTCCTTGTTCTCTTAGAGTTTGCAGTAATGGCACTTTTGCAAGTTGTAGATAAGCCGCTGCATTGGCTTCTCTGAAATTGAAAGTCACTAACATGATATATACATGACCAGATCAGTGCCATATTGATCTGTACTAAATTCTTCTATGTACTAATAGCAGTTAATTATATATATATTAATATATATCAGCTTAGTAGATGGAGTACGAATATACTGGAGCCTGATCCGCTTGTGACTGCTTTTATTAATACATAGATGATGAGAGTGGTATAGATCTAGATGATCATCTGCATCATGGGAACGTAGTAATATTCCAATTCAAACATATATCCCCCCCAATTCATGCCTTTAAAATTAAATACATATATCGATCCTACCTAATTAATTATATATAGCTCTTATCTACCAGCTAGGCCTGTTCATCCGGGTCGGGTTGTACCCGACCCGGTTTAAAATTTTATTTATTTGTTAGTACTTTCAAATTTTTTTTTTCAAGTTTAAGAAGATTTTAAATTCGAGTTTCGAATTCTCAAATTCAAAATCTAGATGAACAGATCACTCACTTCCAGCATCTTCTCTCCTGAAAAATCCTACCTAACTCTCTTCATCTTTTTCTAATACTTACGATCAGATGCATCATCATCTTTTGCGATAAGATATTGCGGATCAGGCCGGACGCGTACGAATTCAGACGTACTTCATATGAAATTAAAAGCGCACTGCTAATTATTCTTTTCATGATTTAATTAATGGAGGATACATGCATAACACAAATGCAAACGTCCGAACATTCGGAAAACTACAACAGACAATGGTACTGCTACTTAGGGCTGCTCACCCGGATACCCGGTGAGATACCGGACTGGGAATCCGGGTTTACCCAGCCTAGATATGTTCGTGTATGTACCCGGTCTGGAACCCGGATGGATTCGAAAATCCAGTTCCGGGTTTACAATTGTTTATAAAAAATCATACATTTTATTTATACAATTTTTTCAAGAAATAATGTTCTAAGGCAAAAAAAATTTATCATATAAAAGTTTATATTTTTATTATTGTCCATAATGATAAAAAAAAATATCAAAATAAAAAACTGAATTTATGTTAAGAATAGCTAAGGTTATAAACAAATAATTGACTTCTTAACTAAATGCATGTAAAATAAAATTAAAAATACATTAATATTACATTGTTTGAACTAATTTGCTTAGAACATTACAAAACACATACATTAATTACTTTAATCAAACTCCAATATTCAACAAACAACATATACTAATTTGCTAAGAACATTGGATCAGCACATCTCTATGGATCACTGAAAAAGGAGAGAGCTCAAGAAAGGACTTGATTTGCTTCATCATGAAAATAGTCCCATTTTGATTTGCTATCCACCTAGCAATTCATCAAAAGAAAAACAGAAACAAATTACTTAGGTATCATTTATTACTTCTAACATTTGTTCTTGTCTTCCAAATGCTAACTATAAATTAAAACTCAACAAAAGAAGTAGAGCTTCTTATAATTTCTAATAGCTTTTCAGGACCGCAATAAAGCATTGCGATGACAACACTTGCATTTTGACATAGGCATCGATGTTTTACGGTCAAGAAACTATGTCCATGCTTAATATCGATAGATCAAAAGAGCTTTTTTGCAAACAACGGTCTATAGAATTAAGTTTACAAGGAGATGTTGATGCAAAATGTGAAAAAAATAGACCTTATAATCTTTGAATCTGGTGGATAATTTTTTCAACTTCCCAAATTAGTTTGACAGACGAGATAACAATAATTATCAGAAAAGAAATAATGTTCGTGTCAGCTTCCCTTGCAAATAAGCAGAGCAGGGTAAAAGCTAAAAGCATCAAATACCTATAATCCAATGCTCAAATACTAAATTATTAAATAGATAGACTAACCACTTCATTCACTTTCTGATCTAATATTTATTTTCCCCAAACATGCACCATGACTATGACAAGAAAAACAATCGCAACCACTCCAATCAGTCTTGATTCCCATCTTTTTGAGTCAGTAGCCCCAGCCATCATATATATCAGTTCCTTCTTACTCTCCCTCAAGACATTAAACTTTTTTAATCCACTTGCAGCACAGTTAAAGCACAAGACCGAGAAAGTGAAAGCACACCAAGTAGATAGTTTGTCTAAAGTTCATAACTTACTAGCTAGAGAAACCCAAACTCAAAGGAACAAACTTGGTACCCATTTTATTTCACGAAGCTTGAAAAATACCCATCAAACACTCAAACATTCTCATTAAAACAAACTAAAAAACTACTGAAAAACTGGGTGGTAAAGAGTCCACTTCTGCCTACATCTACATCTCAACAAAAAGGCAAGGCAGGGTGGGAGGACCAAAAAAGACAGTAAGAATAGTGAGAGGACTCCCAAATATAGGGTACCCTACAACAACACAACAACAAGACCATTTAAATTTAAAATGATTAAAGGGTCATTTTAAAAATAAGCCATCATTTCGAACCTCGAGATTTAGCAAAATAACAACATATACTTTATACCCACATAAAATTTTTTCCAAAGCATTGATTACAAATCGAGATCGAGAGAAAAAAGAGTAGATCAGCATATACTTTATGCCCACATGAGATTTTTTCAAAAGCATCAATCACAGAAAGTAGAAGATGGAGAAAAACACACCTTGGGTTGTAGAAGTTGACGACGCAAAAAGTAGAAGATGACAGCCAAAGAACATATCTTTGATCGGCAAAGAAAGACTAACAAGAGCTAGGGTTTTGACACTCGACAGAGGAATGTAGGCTTCGCCACAAGAGAGAGAGAGAGAGGGCCTGAAGTTCGTGATTCACACCGACAATGGGATCACGATGATGGGTCACACCGGTAATGGGTACACAATGATGGGGGCTGTGGTGTTTTAAATTTATAGTGCCTTTAATAGAGAGAGAGAGAGAGAGTCACGGATGGGGATTGGAAATATAAATAATCAGATAAATAAATGTTAAAACAAATGAACGATGCAATTTTTTAAAAAATATCTGGGTGCACCAATGTTTTAAACCTGTACCCGGAGCAGTTTGGTTCGGGTTTTGCAATCCAAACTCAGTACTGAAATTTTATTTTTTGGATTCAGACCGGCCCAAAAAAAATACCCGGCCCAGATGAACACTAGTACTACTGCATGCTAGCTAGGAAACGATTTTAGGAGTAAGATACTAAGACGATCGAGAAAGTATATATATTGTGAGGATTTGCATGATCTGCTGCATGGCTAAAGAGGCTGTTTAGCTTTGGAGAGCATAGCCTGACTCCGATCTCATCCTTGAGAGAAAATTAGCTAGATCAGTTCAATGTTTCAGTACATTAGGCTGTTCATGGACAACATACTTGTTAGAGACAATTTGAAACAGAACAAATTTAATAACCAAGCACCTAAAGATCAGCAACCAGATCATACGTGATCTGTCTATTTCAAATTGTAACAAATACAATTTTATCTTTTGATTTGAATTTGTATTATTTCAAATGTATACTTATCTGTTATTTGAATTCTTGTAATCTTCCATAGCAACAAACTTATAAATGGTTGTTACTTGTAATCCTATATATATTCGCATATAATACATTATTTTGGTAAGTTGCCAAAACACATTCCTTTAAATTCTTTCATGGTATCAAAGTAATAAACAACTCACGCTATCTCGATCCTATGGCCACTTCAAGTTTGATGTAACCAACTATCTCATGTGGCTTTCTCAACTTGCACCTGTTTTGAAAAGTCACGATCTTATGGGCATCGTTGACAAATTTGAGTCGTGCCCTCCTTCCCAGCTTATTGATGCTGAAGGCAAGGAAATCACAAATCGGGCCTACTCCCTTTGGACTAAAAAAGACCAATTTCTCTTGAGTTGGATTAATGTTACTCTCTCAAAGAAAGTACTATCCTCAATTTAAGGTCTTAAAACTTATAAACAAGTGTGGATTGCTCTTTCTAATCGTTTTGCTTCACAGTCTCAATCAAGAATCTCTCACCTCAAGAGGCAACTCCAAAGTCTGCAACAAAGCTCCAAATCCTCAATTGGTAAAGTCTTGGGATGATCAACTTACTACTATTGGCAAACCACTTGATGATGAAGATCTCATTTCTTTCATCATTGGTGGTCTCAATCCACCATTCAACAGTTTCATTACCTCTTTTACACTTGCAACATGAGATAATTCCCTAACTTTTGATTATTTTTAGAATGAATTATTAAGCCATGAGATGCTACTAACACAGCAATCTGTAGTGGCTCCAGCCAACACATTTGCCATGTTTATTCCACACAAAGGTCATTTTAATATAAAGAACAAAGGAAAAGATCCTCCTTTCAACAAATTCAATTCCAAGAGAGCAATCAATCAGTCCAAACCACAAAAGTATCAATCTCAGGATTCTCCCACCTCCATTGGACAACAACTTTCAAATGCACCTACCTCATCCACACCTCGGGTCCCATGTCAAATCTGTGGACCATTAAGCCCTTAATTGCTATCATAGGATGTATTATTCCTATAAAGGAAGACATCATCCTCCTCAACTCGCAGGCATGGTGGCTTACACAATTCTATCATTGAAGAACATGAGTGGTTTGCAGACAATGATGCTAATGCTCACATCACCAATGACCTTAACAACTTGTAAATTCAGCAACCCTTCCAAAGTGATGATATTGTTGTTGTGGGTAATGGTGAAGGACTCTTTATAAGAAACATTGGTTCCTTGCATTTTCTTTCATCCCATTCCTCT
Source organism: Platycarya longipes (assembly GCA_036559045.1). NCBI lineage: Eukaryota > Viridiplantae > Streptophyta > Magnoliopsida > Fagales > Juglandaceae > Platycarya > Platycarya longipes. The sequence continues at coordinate 18,271,160 of CM071793.1, read as the reverse complement.
CAACCCCTTTCACTAAAATCTGTCTTTTATTGTCCTAAAGCAGCTGTCAATTTATTATCTATACAAAAATTCTATTTAGATAAGCATTGTTACTCTTGCTAACATCTTCTCATTTTTATGCGAAGGACTCAGATAAATGCAATCCTCCTGAAAGGCAAGAGTAAGAATGAGCTTTTTCCAATGCGGCTTCAAGGCATCTCAACCAAAAATCAATAATCTTTTACTGCTTTCTTAGGAATAAAAACCAACATCTCTAGTTGGCACTTTAGGCTAGGTCATTGCTCAAATAAAATTGTTACCTCAATGGTTAAGAACTATTCCCTTCCTTTGTCAAATATTGAGATGAATAAAGCTACTTGTAATGCTTGTCAATTAGACAAAGCAATTTGTTTACCTTTATCTGCTTCTTCTCGGATTACTTCTCAACCACTTGAGTTAATCCACAGTGATTTTTGGTATTCACCAATTCAGACTATAAATGGATGTAAATATCATGTCATCTTTATGGATGATCACTCTAGGTACACATGGCTCTATCCTTTCCAAACCAAAGCTGAAGTCTATGGTATTTTTATCAAATTTAAACTGCTTGTTGAAAACCAATTCTCCACTAAAATAAAACAGCTATAAATTGATGGTGATGGGGAGTATTGTTCCAATCACTTTCAAAAATTTCTCACTCAAAATGGTATTATTCATCGCAAATCATGCCCTCATACTAGTTAGCAAATTGGATTAGCCGAAAGAAAGTTAAGACATATCTTGGAAACTGGCCTCAGTTTGTTAGCTCATTAACACCTCTCAAACAAATATTGGGTAGAAGCCTTCCTCACAATAGTTTACACAATCAATAGACTGCCTACTTTTGTCCTCAAAGATTAGTCCCCATACTTAAAATTGCTATCCCCTACTAAGACCTTTCAATAGTCAGAAACTCCAATTTAGATCCAAAGCATGTCTCTTCCTAGGATACAATCATGCTGGCTACAGATGTCTTGACCTTCGCACTGACAAAATCTACCTATACAAGTATGTGATCTTTGATAAAAATGCTTTCCCAGCACTGGATCTAACTCATTCCAATCAAGCATCCAAGTTGACTGCTGCAACTGATTCTCCTTTATTGGTCCCCTCAACTTTCCAGCTCTCAGAACCTGCATGTTCAACCTCTCCAGACTCCTCCCAAGTAACATCTACCCCTCTATCTTCGTCAATTCCTAAAAGTTCCAATATTCACTCCACCTCTAACCAATCAGATCACTCCCTACCTGAATTTATTTCTCCTACTTCCAATCATTCAATTACCCCTTCTCATTCCCACTCTGAGATATTACCTGCTAGCATAGCCAACTCTCATCCCATGCTCACCAGAAGCAAAACAATATCCCTCACTCCTAAAGTATTTTCCTCATTATCACATGTACTATTCCACTAAGCACCCTATAAATCTTCACACGACTCTTATAGAGTGAACTCCTTCTTGTTACTCCAAAGCAGCCACTGATTCAATATGGAAGGCTGCCATTAATCAAGAATTTGAGGCTCTAATGCAAACTGAGACATGGACTATTTGCCCTCGACCAAAGGATCACAATGTCATTCATAATAAATGGGTGTACAGAAGTAAGCAAAAACAAGATGACAGCATTGATATATTCAAAGCTAGATTAATTGCTAAAGGCTTTGAACAATAATATGGAGTTGATTTCGTAGAGACCTTTAGTCTTGTGATTAAGCCTCCCACTGTTAGAGTCCTATTAGCTTTGGCAGTCTACTTTGATTGGAATATAAGATAGTTGGATGTCTCTAATGCATTCATGGCTCACTTTTGGAGGATGTTTACATGGAACAACTTCAAAACTTTAAAAACAAAAACCATCCTAGTTATGTTTGAAAATTAAACAAATCAATTTATGGTTTAAAACAAGTTCCAAGTGCTTGGTTTACTCGACTGTCCACTGCTCTACTTGAGCTTGGATTCAAAGTTTCTCTAGATGACAACTCCCTCTTTGTTCTTCACCATGGCAACACTCATTCGTTTCTCTTGCTTTGTATTGATGATATCATCTTTACAGGCAACAACAATGCAATCATGCTCTCTATCATCACCAAACTACAACAAATCTTTCCTTTCAAGGATCTCGGTCCACTGAGTTTCTTTTTAGGAATTCAAGCTACTTGCAGCTCCACTGATTTGCATCTCACTCAAGCTAAATATATTTATGATATATTACATAAAGCTTGCATGCTAGGTGCCAAACCATCCAAATCACCAGTGGCCATTGGATGCAAACTGTCTCAATTTGAAGGGGAATCACTTTTAGATCCCACTAAATATCGACATACAGTTGGTACCCTTCAATATGTTACATTAACAAGACCTGACATTGCTTTCTCTGTTAATCAACTATGTCAACATATGCATGCTTCTACTTCTTCACATTAGATTGAAGCAAAAAAGGTTCTTAGGTATCTCAAGAATACCATTGATCATGGCTTGCTTTACACCAAAGGGAACCTGCACCTAATAGCCTACTGTGACTCAGACTGGGTAGGCAACCCAGATGTTCGAAGGTCTACATCAGGCTTTGATATTTTTCTTGGCAATTGTCTTGTGTCTTGGAGTGCAAAGAAGCAACCAATAGTCTCTAAGTCAAGTACTGAAGCAGAGTATAGGGCTTTATCAAATACCACAGCAGAACTATATTGGTTGTGGATGCTATTTAAAGATCTTGGTATCCCACTTTCTCATGCACCCTCAATCTGGTGTAACAATATCAATGCTCTAGCTTTGGCCTCTAATCCCGTATTTCATGTTAGGACAAAGCGTAGTGAAGTAGATTACCATTTTATCCGTGAAAAAGTGCTAAATGGTGACATCCATCTCAATTTCATTTCAACAAAAGATCATGTTGCAGACATATTCACAAAAGGGTTAACTTCAACTCGATTTACTGAACTTACATCCAAGCTTCATGTGCGATCCTCCCCCATGAGCTTACAAGTGGCCATCAGAGACAATTTGAAACAGAACAAATTTGATAATCAAGCACCTGAAGATCAGCAACCAGATCCTATGTGATCTCTTTGTTTCAAATTTTAACAAATACAATCTTCTCTTTTGATTTAAATTTGTATTATTTCAAACGTGTGCTTATCAGTTATTTGAATTCTTGTAATCTTCCATAGCAACAAACTTATGAGTTGCTGTTACTTATAATCCTACATATACTTGTATATAATACATTGTTTTTGTAAGTTGCCAAAATACCTTCCTTTAAATTCTTTCAATATTGTCTTAAGAAATATATATAATTAAAATATTTACATATATTTACTTTATAATGATTAAAATAATTTAACAATTCGATTAATCATATTAAGTTATATTAGTTTAATAATTTTATATTTATGAAATCTTTTTAACATAATTTTCAGACGTAGCATTTATTTTTTGTTAGAAATATGACACATACATACACGCAACGCATTTTATATGCAGAATAGTGTTTTTCATTTTCTTTTTAAGCTATTGTTTATGAAGCTGAAAAGGCTTTGCATTTAATTATCATAGAAGCCCAATAACGCTTCCAACGTACGTAGCCCATAATATTTTAGCTTATGAGTCTAGCCCATAATTATTGGACGAGGAATTCCCCATTCCTTCTTTGATTACGGAATGCGGAATTCCTTTTCAAATGGACGGTTGCTTTCTTGACGAGTTGGATCTAGCCCTTGAGTAAAATCCTTCTTGGAAGTTCTTCGGATGGTAAGAGCCTACCATCTCATATCAATATTTAAACACGGTAAATATAAATATTTTTTAATTTTTAATTTAAATTTTTTTTATCTAATCACTACAATTTTTCCAAACTTTCAAACAAAATATAAAAAATAATTTCAAATTTTTTAATCTAAAAAAATAAATATGATAATACAATATTTTAACTTCAATTTTATCTCTCATTTTTCAAAATCTCTTAAAACATCTCAACTTAATCTATTTTATTATTCACAAATCATCTTCTCTCATCTCACTATCCAGACGAGGTCTAAGAGGTACCTCACTTTATTAAAAGATTCCCTTTGCTCCAAACAAGTTGTTTTTTCCACAATTCAAACTCGTAGCATGATCCTACTTCTTTAAAAAAATATGAAATAATCAACTTTCATTTAAGCAAAAAAGAGTCAATCATTACAAAATTTCTCAGAGATTAACTTGCTAGATATCAAGATAGGACCGTATTCAATCCAACAATGCATCTCTTGTAATGATAAACCCAATTTTACTAACATATGTGCTATCTCATTCCCACCCCTTCGAATAAAACTAATCTGACCATGAATAATATCTTTCGAGTTTGCTTTTATATCCTCAATAATCTATCCATAGGAAGTACAACATCCATCATTACTTGCTACTGCCTTAACAATAGTTTGAGCATCACCCTTAATGATAACCTTGTTGCAACCCAGATCAAGGCAAAATCCAGTTGCCTTTCTCATAGCCGTGGCCTGATCTACAGTTTGTGGCGCAGCTGTCAATTGTACCGGTTCACAACATATTGTTATAACATCACCATTGTAGTCTCAAATAATAATCCCCGAGTCCAGTTTCTGGTTTTTCAAGTCCACTATTGCATCGAAGTTTACCTTGTACCATCCCTTAGCAGGTTTCTTCCAAGTTTGTTGCTCATTTCTTGAACCATGAAGTTACCTTCTGCTGCTTCTGTGCTGATGTAAACTCACTCAAAGATTGTACCGCATTTAGAACCACTTGTGTTGGACCCTCAAACTAATTTTCAAATGCCATCTTATTCCTTCTGGGCTACATGGATGTTAAAAAAACAGCTGCCTCCTCTAACTCAGATTGCTCCAGTCTGTCCTTCATATTTTGCCATAAACTCAAGAAGTCTTCTGTCATAACAGTTTATTTGTGCATTTTACTACCCTTCTCAGCCCATACATCACTGACTGCAGAACATTCCCACAGTGCATGAAGGACTGATTCACTTTCTTGATTGTATAGAGAACAAATATCAGAGTTTCCTATGCTTCTTTTCTATAGCAGTTCCCTTGTTAGTAATGAATTAGAACTTGCTCTCCATAAGAAGTGTTTTGTTTCTGCAATAACCTTAAGATTCCATATAGACTTCCATAAGTCCCAGCATCTTCTTGGTTAAAAACTTCTTTTATCAACTTTTCATCCCACGTTTTCAATTCTGGAATAATTAGCTCACTGACCCACTCTAATATTTCAATCCATTAGTGATTGAAAACAATGAGAGATTGCTCTTGGCAACCACTTTTGACCCAGGATTTTTATGTTCATACCAGTCCCCGCACGCCATATAAGCCCCTCCCTTAACAACTTCTTTGCTTCACAAATGCTTCTCCATATCAGAGCAGGAGAACTACCCAATATTACTTCCACCACCTCACCCCTTTTAAAGTACTCGTTGCTATATATACTTTTGCCAATAGAGAGTTTGGATTTTGAATAAAATTCCAGCTATGTTTTGCTAGTAGGGCCAGCGGTGGATCTCTATAGGGGAAGGGCGGCCATGGCCCCCCCTAAAGTTTGGAAAAAAATAGAGTATATATTAATTTTTTTAAAATTTAATAAGGTAATATTAATTTCATCTTCTTTGGCCCCCCTCTAAAAAAATTATTTTCTCTTTATAAATTTAACTTGATTAAAAAATAAAATCTCACATAAAATAAAATGATGTATATCTAAAAAAAAAAATATGTAATAACATATAAAACATTTTTATTATAAATTAAAATAAAAAAGGAAGTTAAATGATCTCCGTCGTTGAGTACTGCTATATACAGTCCACTAAAGTGGATTGTATTGCAATCCAAAATATAAAATTACCATATAATCCTTCACTTTGTTAGTAAAATTACCAATTTGTCCTCTTTCCTCTTCAACAAGAAACGATTTCAGAAATTGAATAATATCATTCGCGCCTCCAAGCCACGCCTCCCTCCCACCATTGTCGACGACCTCTCTCACCTGTCAAGCCACGCCTCCCACCATCGTTGACGACCACTTTCATGCCTCTGCGAAGCCACGTCTCCTACCATCGTTGACGAGAGTTTGAGAAGTCTTGCAAAGCTACTCTTTAAGTCACGCATTACACTCTTGAAACAACAAGAAATCTATATGTGTATGTCATCTGCTGTTTGTTTTGTTAATTTTTTTTTCCTTTTTGCATTGCCTTGGTTCGATGATTCTGGATAGCTGATTTACCCCACCCCAAAAGCATTGTCTTGGTTGCTTTTTGCATTGTTTTGGTTCCTTTTTCTTCAATATTTTAGCTTTTTGTGTGTGCTATCCAGGTAAATAAATTGTACTGATTTACCCCAAAAGCACTCATTTTGTCTATGTAAACTTGTATAGTTAAAAGGGAAAAAAGGTCAAAAGGAGAGAAGTAAAGTGTCTATCTTTTTTGGTTATCCAAAGAGAGCTAAAGCCTTCCGTTCGTTGCAGACAATATTTGATATTACTAGTGTTCATGTAATTGGTAGTTTAAGAATTTGAAGAACTGGTTTAAGAATTTGGGAGAATTTGGTTTAAAAAATGCCCAATGGTTTCCCCAATGTTTTTAATTTTGTACCATACCGGCCGGTACGGCCGGTACATACTGTACCGGAGCAGTGGCCGATACAGAAATGGGGTCTGTTTCGTACCGGCCCAGATTTCGGCCGTACCGGCCTGTACCGGTCGTACCGGCTGGTACTGGATTTGAGATTTTTTTTTTTTTTTTTCATTTCTTCCTATTTTTTTATCCTAATTTAGACTAGATTATTTACATATATATTAATATATATAATTGATTCATATATTGACTATTATTTTGAAATATAATTTTTATATATTTTTATATATTTAATTTTTTTTTATGTATAGACTATTCCGAAACGGTACCGGTACCGAAATATTTCGTTCCAGTGCCTTGACCGGTACGCTCACCGGTACGATATTCAAAACATTGGGTTTCCCTGTTTGGTTTAAGAATTGAGAGAACTTGGTTTTAAAAAATGCCCAACGGATGTGGATGTTTGGTTTAAGAAATTGGAAATTGAAATTTGCATGCTTGCATTTCAACAGGCAATATACATTCTCTCTGTTGAAAATTCTCATAAAGGCATATACATGCATTCTCTGCATGTACATTCCTCTGGTGATTGTATATGCATGCAGGTTCTAATAGGTGAGGTTGAAAGATAAGCATAGCTCAAGTATACACTATCTATATAAAGGTTATAATATAGCTTTGGTTTGTTATTTTTTATTCTTGATTTTTCTATCTCAAATCAATGGTCCTAAGCTTGTTCATAAGGAAAAAAAGGCGTTTGTTGACATCTTTTTTTTATCTTTTAATTTATAAACTAGTATGCATATCAAATTGCTTAATGTATTCTTATAATGTCTTTTCCTTGTCTAACTTGAGTACTGATTTCTTCTCTCTTTTTTATTTTTTATTTTGTGTTTAAATATATCAAGATTATTCTTGATGGAGAAAGGAGAAGAAAGTACATCTACCAAACAATTGCTATATTTTTCAGAAAACAGTAATTGTATAGATATCCAACGTTAGAGATGATGTAGAAGTGATGGATGATCATGGTATAGTGCTTGGGAATGATGATGATGATGTGGTTTTAGAACCAATACCGAGAAATGATGACGATGGAATTTCAGAGTCAATGTCGAAAAATGATGATGAAGGGATTTTAGAGCCAATATCGGAAAATGATGATGATGGGGTTTCAGAACAAAAACTGGAAAATGATGATGTAAGAGTTTCAGAGCCAACGCCGGGAATGTTTTTCAAAACTGAGAAAGAACTTATGAACTACTACAAGCAATATGGGAGACAGAATGGATTCGGTGTAATGACCCAAAGAAGCAGAAGGAAAGATGATGGGAGTGTTAGATACGTAACACTTGGTTGTGCTCGTGGTGGTAAGGCAAGGAAACGTATTACCAATATTGCTAAACCACGCCCGACAATAAAGACTAATTGTAAGGCAAGAATTAATGCAGTTTTGGTTGATGGTGTCTTACGCAAAACAACTGCATATAATGCACACAACCATGGGTTAAGTCCACAAAAGGCAAGATTTTTTAGGTGTAATCGTACAATTGATGATTCTGTGAAGAGACAGTTAGATGTTAACGACAAAGCAGGCATAAGTTTAGCCAAAAGTTTTAACTCAGTAGCTGTAGGGGCTGGTGGTTTTGAGAAACTTTCATTTATTGAAAAAGATGCAAGGAATTATATTCAGAAGGCTCGACACCTTCGACTTGGCAAAGGAGGTGCTGATGCGCTTCGTGGTTATTTTGAGAGGATGCAGTATAAAAATGATGGATTTTACTCATCGATGGATTTGGATGATGATTGTCGATTAAAAAATGTCTTTTGGGCCGATGCACGCAGTAGAGCAACATATGGATATTTTGGGGATGTTGTGACATTTGATACAACATACCTAACAAATAGACATGGCATGCCATTTGCCCCATTTGTTGGTGTTAACCATCATGGACAATCAATACTTTTGGGAGCTGGCTTATTATCAAGTGAAAATACTGAGACATTTGTTTGGCTATTTGACACTGGGTTAAAATGTATGGATGGGAGAGCGCCAAAAGCTATCATTACTGATCAAGATAGAGCTATGAAAAATGCCATTGCAATAATTTTTCCAAATACCCGGCATAGATATTGTTTGTGGCACATAATGAGAAAACTGCCAGAGAAGTTAGCCTCACATGCTCAATTTAAGTGTGGTTTGAAAAGTACAATGCAGAGATGTGTTTACGATTCTCAAACATCTGGCGAGTTTGAGAAGTCCTAGGAAGTGTTTATTGACACTTACAATCTACAGGACAATGCATGGCTTGAGAGTCTCTATAATGAGCGAAAGTATTGGGTTCCTGTATACCTGAAAGATACATTTTGGGCTGGGATGAGCACAACCCAGAGGAGTGAAAGCATGAATGCCTTTTTTGATGGATATGTAAATTCAGGGACCATGTTGAAACAATTTGTCGATCAATTCGACAATGCATTGAGGAAGAAGGTAGAGAATGAGATGGCAGCGGATTTCCACTCATTGAATGCAACAATCCCTTGTATATCTCGGCTGCCCATGGAGAAAAAATTTCAAGAAGTGTACACAAATTCTAAATTTAAAGAAGTGCAATTAGAAGTAATGGGCATTATATATTCTCACTGTGTTCTCATAAAAACTGAGGGGGCAATTGCAACGTATCAAGTTAATCACCAAAGCGAAGTTGAAGACGGCATCAAATATTCTACTTTGCATGCATACTTTAATGAGGATGAGTGTGAGGTGAAGTGCATGTGTGGACTATTTGAGACGAGAGGAATAATATGTAGGCACATTTTTTCGATTTTTGCCGCTAGATGTGTCTCAGTGTTGCCGGAAAAGTACATTATGGACAGATGGAGGAAGGACATTAAACGTAGATATGCTCTCATCCGAAGCAGTTACGATGACTTGAGTGATAAACCTGCTGCTAGTCGGTATTCTAGTTTGGTAAAATTATGTTACGAAGTAGCTACAAATGCATGTGAAAGCGAAGATTATTCCCTAGACATGACACAGAAGCTACAAGCAATGAATTTGATATACACTAAATCAAAACCTCAAGCCACAGTTGAAACCATTCATACTTCCATTGACGCTGAAGTTGGAAGTTCGAAAAAAGTGTTGAGTCCTCACATTGTTAGAGGCAAAGGGAGGCCCCCAACAAAGAGGAGACAACCTATAATAGAAAAGTTGCAAACTAAAAACAAAAGGCTGGTGCCAAGCGACAAAGAAAAAATGTAGCAAGATTTATATATTTGTTCTTGATATAGTTCAAACGCATTTATTTTTAAATTATTTAATTTGTTTATGTTATTCAAATGTAAATAACACCACGTACGAAAGGTGTATTAGACCCCACATATTTGACAATACTACATGTGACCCCACAAAGTGTTCTATCTCAACCACATGGTACACAGCAAAGCATTATTTGCGAGGTAAATGTGAAATAATTCTCCCTTTTGTCTATATTTTGAACAACTAATGCCACATTTTGCAAATAGTCTTAATGCATTTATTTTTAAGTTATTTAATATGTTTATGTTATTCAAATGTAGGTAACACCACGTATGGAAGGTGTATTAGACCCCATAGATTTAGCAATTCTGCATGGGACTCCACAAAGTATTTTATCACAACTGCTTGGTATACAGCAAAACGTTATTTCTAAGGTAACTATTAAATGTGAAATAATATTCCCTTTTGTCTATATTTTGAATAACTATTAGGTTTTTTCTTAATCGTTGGAACTACTTGCAGGTAAATTTCGAAAATGATGGCTCTCTTGCTTATTGATAGAAGCCATTGTAGACTGCTGCATGTTGTTCATTGTTAGGAAATGGAGAAGACATAGTAGACTGCTCTATTTTGTTCATTGTTAAGAGATGGTAAAAGACATAGTAGACTATTGCATTTTGACTTCCAAATTTTAGAGATATTTTAACCATTTTTTGGGAATAAAGATATATTTTTATCTTTTAATTTGTGAACTGGTATGCATCAACGCAAATTGTTTGAAAGCATGACAACACTTACAATATATCATTGGATAGCATAGATTCTAAGAGTTTGATACACAATTGCTGGATTTGAATATTACACAGTTTGATACACAACCTATTACAACCTAATTACAACATTACACAATTTTATACACAATTACATAGTTCTCTTTCACAGACAATTTTTCCTTCATTTTCTACTTCAATATTTTCCACGTACTCTTCTTCTCCTCCTCCTTCTTCTTCTTTTTGCTGTTGCATGCCTTCTATTTCCATGTCAAAATCCAGGCAGCCAATTAAGTCTGATTCTCAATTTTAGCTATGCTAGCAGGTAGAGCATCCTACATGAGAAAACATGGTCAACCAAGTACAATGCACAAACAAGACTAATCATTTTGGGGAACCAATTGTGCTACATATGATTGCACATCTGCATCTTCTTAGTAGAATATTATCTGCATTTAGCCAAAATTTTTTCACATTTAATTATCATATAAGAATGTTGCCTTTCACATTTAATTATCTGCATCTACCTTTCACATTTAAATGTCAGTGATGCATTGATGGATAAAACGAAAAATAAATTAGAATGTTCATAATAGTGTGTATGGAAGCATAGTGTAATAGAGATTTATGTTAGTATTGACATATAGAAAATTTTTGCTTACATGGGAATCAAAGTAAACAACAGAAATTAGCCACAACTGAAATGGATTATTGAGAACAGAAAAGCAAATGAAATGAAGAATTAAAAACATATGTGAAATGGATATGAATTGCCATATATATATATAGTTGAAACCAAAACTAATGCAAAGTATCCTCTGTAACCTGTAATCAAAACTACAGAGGATACTTTGCATTAGTTTTGGTTTGAACTATATATACGGCAATTTCATATCCATTTCATACCTGTTTTTAATTCTTTATTTCATTTGCTTTTCTATTCTCAATAATCCATTTCTGTTGTGACTAATTTTTGTTGCTTACTTTGATTCATGATAATTTCATTTTTAAAAACAGATGTGAAAGTATTCTCTGTAACCTGAAACCAAAACCAATGCAAAGTATACGAACATGCATGATACTTTCATTTTATCATGATATGTTGTTATGTCAATTAAATAATTCTTACATAAAAATACACATAAAAGATCTTGATCACATAACATGTAATAGGATAGAATAATTAGTTCATCATCATTCGTATTGTAGAGTACCTACTAAATTTACCTAACATGTAATAGGATAGAAGGATAAAAGCAATATTATAACACTGAACAAGTCCAAAATATACAACTCCATCCATTGATCAATTGGGGCTCCATGAACTAGCTAGCTTGTTGGGAGGGTATGACAAAACAAACCATAATTTGACGTAAGAGCAACCAAATAGAAGGGAAGTGAATGAAAGCATTGTCCCCACCGTATCCATTTATATATATATATATATATAGATTATATAATCTTTCATTATAGCATGGGCGTAAACTCCACGCCATTATTAATTTTTGTAGAATTATCAGCTTTAAGGATGAGGCTTACTTTATACTTTCAGCTTAGTATAAATTGGAAGTCGTTCGCGCATTTTTACAAATAGATAGAGTGCAGACAAGGAAAATCAAAAACTCAAATAAAATTGATGAAGATCTTAATCCAAATTTACAAAGTCCCAAATTCGTATATGTTCCCAGAACTAGAGAACAATTACAATAAGAATTTCCAGAACAATATACCATGATTCACGAGAACCAAACACAACAAAACCACATGACATATGAGAAGGGGAAGAAAGGGATTTACTCTTCTCTATCATGCGATGTGGAGGCAATCGTTTGCTGGGTGGGCGAGCAGAGGGTGACAGCAACTGTTTGCTTGGTAGGCGAGAGGAGGGTGACGACCAATGCGAGTTCTTCATTTAGTTGGGTGAGAGCAGTGCTCAGCAATCACTATGTGGAATGCAACGTTTTCATCAAAATCATTTGCTTTGTTTTGATCTAAATGGAACACATCGTTTCATTTAAATGAAACACTCTGTTTCATCATTTAAATAAAACGCAGAGTTTCATTTAAGACTGTATTGCAGTTCACAATCTTGGACTGCAATAAGCATTATTCTCCGTCGTTTCCTTCTCATTCCATTTTCCAAAGCTGAAAACACTGCAAATTATGCGCCTTACGCCATTACTATCGCTGGCATTTCGTATATACTATCATGGACTTATAGTTTACCTTACATATTGGTGTTTCATTTCGCACGACACGACACCATCCCCTTTCAAATTTACAAATGCAGAGTTTTCCAACTTCATGACTCCTAGGCAGCTTCCAATTTTAGACCGTGGCCCGCCTATCTCTCAAAGTCAAGGTTAGCAACTTTGCAAACTTTCTCTTTAGTCTTTAAATTTTATTCCGACTCTATTTTACTTCTTGTTGGATTCGGATTGTAAAATATTAATCTAATTCTGAGAGTTGGTACCGTATTTGAAGAAAAAAGTTGTGGGATGAACTGTAGAGTCGCCAAGTCGATGACTTAAAGGTCACTGCTTTTTTATGCTAAAAGGAAAAAGAGCAGCTTTTCTAGGGTATGAAATCCTCTTAATTTATTACTTTCGTTATTTAGCTTATTTATTACCTTCCAGAATCTAGTTGCTGGAAAGCATATCCGAATACATTTATTACTTTTTTTATTTTATTTTTTTTTGTTATCACTTGTCCATTTCGTCTAGTATTATAATTTGCTTAGTGCTTTGATGGGTTTTTGAAAAATATAAATAAATGTATATCTTCTAATATATAAAAGCGTCTATCTAATGAATAGTATTTTTGTTCGAAATTTGCTTTCCCGTTTAATCCACACTCTATTACGAAATGACGTTCTGCTTCTCAGTTTCTCGATGTTATTTTTTCCACTGCATGTTTATAGGAGGTGTCATTCAACTAGAATAATTGAGACGACACCTCCACCTTTCTCACCGCTACCTTCTTCTCAAATCTTTCTTTTATACCGTCTTTTTCATGCATTCCCTCTCTTCTCACTGTCTACTCTTCTTCGATCTCGCACCGCTTCGAATTCCTTCTTCCCGTCATCATGTCTTTTTACCTCTTAATTACAGAATGTATTTCTCACATGAATATAACAAAATACTCTTGCTATAACAAAATACTCTTGCTTATGACCGCAAAACTTCAACCACAAACAAGAACAAGAAACCGAAAAATTTAAAAGACAACCAACAAATCCGAAATTGATAAAACACACAAAATAAGAAATTGAGATTCATAAAACACAACAAAATTGTTCCTATGCTTCACGAAGATGTTAAGACATAACAGGATACCACAAAATCGTTTTCAATTAAACAAAATTATTATTTGAAATTCTACAAAATCTAAAACATTTACACAACAATTTAGGATTTACACAAAAAAATGGGTAACCGAGAAAATCCTATGAGATTCATTACCTAAAGTTTCGATGAGGCTCACCTCTTCTCGATCGAAAGTGTTAATCAAAGATGTACCATTTTTTATTCTCTCCTGCAGCCTGATTATATTTGAAGTTATTCCCAAACCCAAACCAACAGAAGGATGTGCAAAAACCCTACGAAATAGCAAGGGAAGTTATTCCCAAACCAATGGAAGAGGGTGAGAGGCGATGGAAAGAAGCGATGGAGAGAACCCATGGACCACGAAATCTGCGATGGAGAGAAGCGACGGAGAGATGCAAAGAAAATCGTAGCAAAGATGAATGGGGAGAGGAGAAATGGAAGAAAAGCAAGAAGTTGAGGGCGGCGAGAGAGAAAAATGAAGAAAAGGTAAAGAAGTAATAAATAAAAGCTAGAGTAAAAGATTAACCAAGAACAAAGCTTTAATTCTTTCTTCACAATTGCCGATTTCTCTTTCACGGGCGACGGCTTCATGGATTGAGAGAGACAGAAAGAAGAACGAAGCCTAGGATAGAAAAGGGGAATGCTTCACGGCTTCTACGAAAGGATAATGAGGGGAAGAAAGGAGATAGTAGCGAGATGGGGCGCGAGGCAGAAGAGAAGAAAGAAGAAACCCTAAGAAAGGAGAAAGAAGAAAGGAAATGAGAAAGAAGATCTGCGGCGCCAAGCACAGAAATGAGAGAAGGGAAGAAAAGGTTAAACCTAGGGCTAAACGGCGTCGTTTTACATAGTGGACTGGGCTTCTTCTGGCCTTCTGTCAGGTTAGACTTCTGTATTTTTAATTACTTTGGGCCAACCTAAAGGGCCAAGGCCGTGTGAAAGCTGCATGACCTATTTAATTATAGGCCCATTGCAGTAATGATAATTTCTAATGTGGGCTGCTGTTATTTCATGTCTACATAATATTTATTATACTATATGTAAGTAATAAATAGAGCTTCAAAATAAATAAAAAAATTTATCTAAAATAAATTATTTTAATTAATAAGGTTCAAATAATAATTGCTTCAAATTAAAAAATATCAATAAATTACTTAAACATGACAAACTAAAATTCTTAATACGAATAATATATTAAATAGGATTTCTTGATTTAAACTTACTTTTATTAAACAAATATTGCATTTATAAATTACTACATAACTTCTTTTTACTATTACGTTATAGTTTATTTTAGATTAACAAAGTCTTAACTAAATGATTATTTCTATTTACTAACTTAATAAAGTTAACATGTAACAATTAAAACATAGGTACAAATTATTTAGGTATATATAATTCATAATATATAAGAAATAATATTAAAAAATGTATACTAATTCATAACATTTGTACTAAATAATATACATAATGCTTTCCATTTGTCCTTTACTTGCCATATTTACTTATATCTTTTAATATAAGATACATGCCATCTCTTATTTAATTATTTTTTTTGCCTTCTTTATAGGTGTTATTTCATTATTTAAATTTGTATGACATTGCATAAATAATCTTAGAGCCGTTTGGAAATTATTGTACATTTAATTGTCCACTAATTTCTGAATTATTCAGTGTGAACAGTTTGAGATTATATTATCTATATTATATATTTTTTTACTCGTACTTTACACGTTTAGTATCAAATTTTGGTGGTTTGCTCCTTTGTTCTTCGAGTATAATGTTCATAAGGTAATTATCCCTTTCTTGAACATGTGTACTTGAAAAACTATAAGAAAGCGCTGCCAACATTTCAACAAATGTGAGAAGTAATTGAGTGAAAAAATTTGTATAATATAGAAAATATAATCTCGAATGGGATAGGCCAACAACCTTTATATAAAATGATATGGAAAGTAAAGGATTTGATCCATGTGAAATGTGTTTACATTATAGTAATTCATAAATATTTTTATAAATGAAGGAAACTTTCTACTTAACATAAATTTACACCTACAAAATATATGTCTCTGAATTCATTGTTGATGATTATTATAAATCATTTCTTCTTTCCTCTACATTAATGAATTTGGTTGTTCTTTTTATACGCAGTTCAAGTGATTATCTATTTTCTACGATCTTATAGTCTTCTATCTAAGAAAAAAAATATATCCCAGGTTTTATTTTTTTTACCCATTTTAAATTTTCATATAAATAGGTTTGTTGTATTTGCATATTCTTTTGTCTTATACTACTGCTACTCTTCTTCTTAGTATAAATATGTTCTCTGTTTTCCAAGATGATTATTATAAACGATTTTTTCTTTCCTTTACATTAATGAATTTGCTTGCTCTCTTTATATGCAGTTCAATTGGTTATCTATTTTATGCGATTTTATAGTCTTCTATCCGAGAAAAAAAATCCTAGGTTTCAATTTTTTTACCCATTTTAAATTTTTATATAAATAGGTTTGTTGTACTTGCATGTTCATTTTTCTTATACTGCTGCTACTTTTCTTCTCGATATAAACATGTGCTCTTTTTCTATATTATTGTTCTGAATTCTTAATGTTATTTTATTTCAATATTCCGATCATGTTTTTAATATTTTTATTAACTATTTCTAAATAAAAATATTTACTTTAGTTGATATTTGACATTATTTTTTATCTTGATTGTTGACCATTTTGTCCAATTATTGAATAATTCTTCTTTTCAATCATGCAATGACATCTACTGGTGAGAAACAATTAAGAAAAAAAATATTCTTATGCTACACTATCACAAGAAAGAAAAGATGAGAAATGTCGAAAAGAAAAAGAAAAAAATATGCTTAACAAAGAGTTTTTACATCTGTTTAAACAGATGTGATTGAAAGAAATATTGATTCAAAAAATGATGTTGACTCACTTCAAATATTATCCGTAAAGGCGGCACATTCTCTCTGCCGATGAAGAGAACGACGAAATTGGATCTTCTTCCAATAGTAATATTCCTATAGTGACTGAGCAAATCAATGCACCTATACACTTGCCAACTAATTTTTTGAACTTGAATAGTCCTATGGATTATTTATCAGCTCAAAGGAAAGTATCGATATCTTTTCGGGATATGAAATATATTTAAAAATGTCGTTATTCTCTTCATTCTGTCATTTTCCATTTATAATTTTCTCTACCATTGTTATTTAAAAATTCTCTTCCGTTAATGTTTTTCACCACAGAAAAACAACAGCAACAATCCATTACTTTTCTAAAGATACTACAAACTATACCATTTGAAGCAAATTTCTTGATATCAATGTCAATATGCAAATATTGTCAAGCAAAAAAAATTTCTCATGAGACTACTGGCTTCTGTTGTGGTGATGGAACAATTTCATTAGCTCCTAATAATGCTCTAATTAGTTTTATCAACTATTCACTTCTAACTCAAATGAATCTGTTGAGTTCTTGACTTATGTGGGCACATATAATAACAAATTTACTTTCACATCATTTAGAGTGACATTGATCGTGATCTATGTAAAAGAAATAGAGGAATCTACACATTTCAAGTTCAAGGACACATCTAGCATTACATTAATGATTTACTTCCTCTAGATAAATATCCTTCTTATTTATAGCTTTATTTCTTTGATACTGATTATGAGTTACACTTTACGTTCGTAATTCAAAGTAAATTAAAGTGTTAGGGTAAATAACGTTAGACTACTCACCCATGTACTTATCAAAATTTAATGCATACACCTAGACTTACTAGTACATGCAATGCAAATTGCAGCAGAAAAATTCTGAATAAAAATTTTCTAATGATCACTTGGTGAAATAAAACCATAATATCCACATCATTCATTCTTAAAATAACATTATATCCTTACATGCATAACCCAATTAGTCATCTCGATCAATATACAAACTTATCAAAACTTTGACTTAGGGTCACCTAGGCTCCTTTTTTACTCTGGGAAAATCTTTCTCTATGCCGATGCCGGTCTCTACTACTAAGTGAGTCAAAACTTCTAGAAATAGAGTACTCCGAGGACCCCTAAGGGTTTCTCCAGGTCTCTTGAGCAACTAGGATCTAGTCCATGGCCGTTATCCAACCCTGCAGCGAAAATCAAATTCCAAAAAGAAAATAAACATACAAGACTGAGATTTCCTTAAAAATCTCAATAAGTACATACGTAAATTAATAAAAATATAGACATCATAAAATAATCGCATATAAGCGAGACAACTAGAGTGTGCATTTATGGCATGCTTCATGTGACTCATGCATGACTTAGACTTATCTCTTATATAGACTTACACTGACAAACTTATTTCATGCATGGATCTTTCATTCTTATTTTAAAATTCTTGTTCTTACAAGTCTTTACTTATATTCACTATTATTACCCGTGGTTGGACCATGCCACTATTATTACCTGTAGTCGGGCCATGCCACTATTATTACTCATGGTCGGGCCATGCCACTATTATTACCGGTGATTGGGCCATATCTAATATTGTTACCCCTTACTGGGTCGTATCTAGTATTGTTACCCCTAGTTGGACCGTATCCAATATTGTTACCTTTAGTTGGGTCATATCCAGTATTGTTACCCCTGGTTGGGCCATATCCACCTTCTGAACCTCGACAGACGTTACGTATCGCCGCCCCTACCAGTTTCTTATTCTCATCAGTCGTCCGGGTGTTACGTATCGTCGTCCCCGTCGTGACGAATCTCACTTCTTAATCTCTTCACTTGTAAAATTTTCTTAACGTATTCTCTCAAAATAAACATTATGACTTATGACGACACATACATGTGACGTAATGTAACATACGTATAACTTTAGACTTATGACATACATAATTCATGTCCATATGAAACTTATAACATGTGGATTTATATCACAGTAAGACACGTTACATATACAATTATTTACGTCATATCAATTCATAACGTCAATACATAACAAGAAATGCTTAAATGACAAAATAAAATATTAAAATATTATTAAATCAAGGCTGGCCGAACCCTACGGTAATCAAACCTCATTTCATCTTATTCAGCTCAAGCCAAAAGCCATATTTACAACTTGTCAAATTTTCCTTAGCTTTCATAAATAAATTAAAGCTTAAACTATATTATTTTCTTGGTTAACTCTTCAATAATTTCTTGCATGATGATTCTTGAAAATTTTCCAAATAAACTAGATTTTCTAAACTTACCATAATTATTAAAATATCATTCAAATAATTAGAAATCAAGTCACTAAAAATTTTAGAAGAAATTCACCAATAAAATCAATGCCTACTATGATAAACTCAGTTCTGCCACTTCAATCTCAGTATCGTCCTTGATTGAGTTCTTATCTCTTAAATCTCAAAACATAAAAGTTGTAGATCTTTATCTTATATTTCCATATCTTCTTGAATGATTCAAATTCGACTTCAAATGAATAAGTTATGCCTGATTTACTAAAAGGTATCAAATTTGCTAATAACAATCCTGTCAAGGCCGAAATTCACTAGAATTGTTTCTCATTTTTTTTCTCATGTCAAGACCCCATATTTTCACATAATACTCTTCATATAGCATCATAAAATATATTTTTAAAGTCTCATAATTCTCCTAACATTTTTCCATAACAAAAACCACTCCAAAATCTAATATGTTTCAACTTAACACGTCAATAAAAATTAAGTTCAAATAAATATCAAATATAATCCAATTACCAAACCACTTATTTTATTCCAATATTAAGTTAATATATGTACTTAAAAATTTTCTCCAAACTTGAATTAATGCTTAGGATAGGTTTTTCACCACTTCTTCTCCAATGCCCTCAATTAGCTCCATTTTGGTACTTAAGCAATGTGAGTTGGTTTTTGTGTATTTTTTATTGGATTTTTCTCAATATGGTCGTGTGATGTTACTAAAAGGGAAAGAGGATAAACTCACACACTTATATATAGTCATAAGAGATGTCTCAATGCATGGCTTTAGGGGTGAAACACTTGAGGTCATCGGTTTTTCCTCCAATATCATTACCTAGGTGTTATCATCACCCTTAATCTAGACTTAACTAGTCTAATCTTCATCTAAGGGTTAGGATTAAGTCACTCGGTTGCCTCATGTGATTAAGGGTTGAGAAATAACCACATGAGGGGTATGAGTTGGCATGGGCTGGTTATCTGCCCAGCCACACATAATTTGATCTCTGGGGATCTTCCATCCAAAATAAGTCCCTGATCCAATTAAATTTTTTGAAAACTCAAAACATGAAAGTTTTATATCATTTCTTAAGATTCTATACGATTTTGAATCACCTTATTCAAAGATTAAATGAGAGAGATATGCTTAATTTACCGAAACACGTCAAAACTTATTCGAGAACACCCAATCCGAGTTCATCATTTGTTTCCTTTTATTTTCTTGCCAACCAAGGCTTCTAGATAACTTATCTCTATTTGCCACATGCCTCCCCACATGTTTTCAGACCGAGAAATGGAAGGAATCAATCAAATTTAAGCACCTAGAGTGAGGTGATGGCACACTTCATTTTCTGGTTCCAGTTTTCGTCAAATCCATATCAGTCCACTTTCAGTCCAAATAAGTCATTTATCCAGTCAGAATTTTCAAAAACCCAAGATATAAAAGTTTTATATTTGCCTCTTAAGATTCTACAAGAATTAGAATAACCTTATTTAGACCTCATGTGAGAAAGTTATGTTCCTTACACCAAAACTCGATGGACCAGCTCGAGAACTCGTTTGGCACACCAAGTGTTTGATGTTTTGTTCTCTCACTTACCTTTGAATTTTTCCCTCAAATTTCAGAAATTTTCCTCTTCCTAATCCCAAATATAATTTTTCTAGTTGATTCCTTAGTAAAAATCTCAAAGATTTAACCATAATTTATCCTAGAGTGCATAATTTGACATTTTCATATCTCACAATTATCATCTAAATCTCAAATTTTATTTCCATAGAAAATATACTTCCAATAAATTCTTTTAAAATATTCTCAAATAAATACTTTATCTTAAAAAATCTGGCCAAACTAATGCTTCCAAAGTTGGCAAGCGTATTATTCTATCCTCATCGTTTATTGAAGGCCCATGAGATATGCGTAAAAGATATATGAAAGCAATGACTTTGATTCAACGTTTTGAAAAGCCTGATATTTTTTTAACCATGACATGCAATTCGAGTTGGAAAGAAATCTTAGATGAGTTGGCGCCACTAAAAGAAACTCAAAATTGCCCAGATTTAATTGCACGCAGATTCAGAGCGAAGTTAGAATAATTAGAACTTGATTTCTTAAAACGACAGATTTTTGGAAAAGTGGCAGCATATGTCTATGTAATTGAACATAAAAAAAAAGGTCTTCCACATGTTCATGTCCTAATCATACTACAAAGAGATTGGAAAATGCATGCTCCTAAATCTTTTGATCTGATCATATCAGCAGAAATACCTGATAAAAACAAGAACTTGCATTTATACAAAACTGTTATAAAACATATGATGCATGATTCCTGTGAAATTCTAAATCCAACCAATATATGCATAAAGAAAGATGGAAACTGCAAGAATTAGTATCCAAAGTGCTTTATACCTGCCACTACTGTTGGAAATGATTGATTTCCACATTACAAGCGTCGTAATACTAGGATAACATCCAAAGTTAGAGGAAAAATTTTGGACAACCTTTGGGTTGTTCCAAATAATCAATATTTTGTTACAAAATTTGATTGTCACATCAATGTCGAGATTTGCTCCATAATTAAGGTTGTTAAATATATTTACAAGTACATTTATAAAGGTCATAATCGTGTTGCTTTCAATATTATTTCTGAACAAAATAATAAAAAGATTGATGAGATTCAAAAATTCCAATCAGCTAGATAGATTGCTGCACCTGAAGCTATGCGGAGAATATATGATTTTACTCTTAATAAAATGTAACCGGCAGTCTACAGTTTACATTTATATCTTGAAGATCAACACATGGTAACTTTTCGTGCATATGAGAACTTAACCACTATTGTCAATTCTAATTCCTCAACAAAATCCATGTTAACTAAATTTTTTGCAACAAATCGAGTTAATCAAAATGCTCGCAATTTGTTGTACAAAGAATTTTCAGAAACTTTTATTTGGAACCAACAACAGAAAATATGGACTCCAAGAAAGAAAATGAGTGTAATAGGACAAATTGTTACGGCAAATCCATTTAAAAGTAAAAGATATTAGCTACGGATATTGATGAATCACATCAGAGATCCTTTATCATTCAATCATATCAAGATAGTTAATGGTATCATTGCACCAAGGTTTCAAGAAGCCGCTACTTTACATGGCGTATTACAAAAAGATACCAACTTAAAAGATTGTTTACAAGAAGCATGTGAGAACCCGTAATTTTACTATCTTTGTAATTTAATATTTTAATATTAAATATATATATTTTTATTTTTTGTGAACATAAATATTGGATGTTGTGAATTGATTTCATTAATATTATTTTGTTGTGTTTGTAATCAAATATTTGGAAATATTTCATTTTCACTTAAGAATTTTTTCATGAATAATTGTAAGCTAATATATTTTCTCTTATGAAATTTATTGTGACGCATTTAATTTAATGTTGGAATTTAATCTCATTATTTTATTATGTTGGTATTAAAATTAAAATGCTGTAATTTATTTTATTTTAATTTGATGTGTTCTATTTATTTTATTTTATTTTAAGTGATTTTTGGTGGGAGTAAATATATATATATATATATATATATATTTATATGGTGGGCTTTTATATAAATGCAGGAATTTATATGTAGTGTTTGAGTTTTAATTAAATGGGTTTGCGTGATCATCAAATTTGGGTCTATATATATATGGGTAATGCTACATACACTCGTGGAATTGTAAACGGTGTGCAGTCGCTTTAACTTTTTTAATAGTGAATCTCATTTTTTCTAAAGCGACTGCACGTCGTTTGCAATTTTACGACTGCATATATCATTTCTATATATATATATATGTGTGTGTGTGTGTGTGTGTGTATAGTTGGTGAAGTGAGTTTGTAAGCCCAAACCCATTTAGCTTTGCAGCCCATTGTGTTAGTCTAGCATGTTGATCGCCTAAAGCAACCATTTTTAGTAAAACGGGATCGTTTGGGTTCATGATTTAAGGGATTAGCTGCTTCTTCTTCTTCTCCTTCACGCGTACGCGTACGCGTTCTGCTTCTTTTCTTTTTCGTTTCCCCTGTTTTCCGTCGCTGTATACGTAAGTTTCAGCCCAAGATTTTGCAACTCTCCTTCATCTTGTCTTCACGCATTACATCATTAGAATCCTAGCATATTGTAGATCATTTCCCCTAACTTTTCTTCACAGATCCATGCTTCACGTGCTCCGATTTCTAGCAAAATCGTGAATTTCAAATTATTTTATTCCCTTTGTTTTTCATCTAAAAATTTGAGATCCCCTTCCATAGAATCTTGTGGTTTGTCTTGGCTAGGTTATGTTGTATTTCACGCGACTTTTCTTGCGCTAAAATCCACATTTTCGTGCCAAATTTCAGTTTATAAAGTACTCATCAACCTTTGCAAAATCACTACGGCTTTTTTGTTTTTCTCCCTGTAAGTGGTCGATTTTAGAGTTCCTTTTTCCCATCCAGCCCAAACACTAGTTTCTCCTCTTCAAACCTTAGTCATCCGAAAATTTCAAGTGAGTTTTTAGTAGTGTTTTAACCACCGTTTGAATCACCGTATTTCAGCGTTTACGATACTCTCAGTAAGCTTTTTCTCTAATTTAATTGATTAAATTATTTTTGTGTTAATTTTAATATATTTTGTGGTATGATTTTATTTATGATTAAGTGTTTAGTTTAGTTAGTTAATAATTGTATTTTATTTATTTACAGTCAGATGATTAATTTATTTGGTTATAATATTCAGAATAATTATATGAGTTGGTTAGATATATATGAATATTGTTTTATTTATGTTATTGGTTTAATTAAATTGTTAGGTTTATTTATTGGTTTTATTGTTGTTACTATAATTTATTGGTGTTTTAATTAAGTTGGTTTTTAATTATTTTAGTTGTTCCCGATATTGATATTTATTTATTTGTAATGATTTATATACGTTGACGCTTTGGGCGTGGCTATAGCGGCAAGTACCCAGTTGGAAGCTTGGAATCGCTGTTCGGTATTTTCGATAACTTCAAGAATTATTAGCGAACGTACTGTAAGTATTTTCCAAATAAATTTTAAGATTTAAATATATTTTTGCATTAACATCTATGTGTTGGTTGATGTTGGTATTTGTTGGTTTATTGGATTATTTAAATGTTGGATATTTGATGCATGGTTGTTTGCTTTGTGTATTTACACGCATGCTCATGGAAATATTTGGAAACTGGATTTTTGCATGATTTCAGATATTCATGTGTTAGAAATGGAAATTGAGTTTTTATTGAGTTTATAGATTTTAATGGTTTTTGGCTGAGTCATAACGAGGACAGAGATACGTAACGCCCGTTGTGATCAGCGTGTGTGTGTGTGTGGATGACATAATGGGGACGGCAATACGTAATGCCCATTATGGTCATTGGGTGTGCATTTCATATCGGGGACGGCGATACGTAACGCCCATTATGATTGGGGTTTTGTGTAAATCATATCGGGGACGGCGATACGTAACGCCCGGTATGATTGGTTTTGAGGATGTTATTTTATGAGAAATGATAGATGTTTTTATTGGGATTTTATTGTGGACTGAAATGAGATTTTAGCATGTGTGGTTATTTCATTGACTTTGAGGAAGATGATTTTAAGCCTCATGCATATGGTAATTTGTTCATGGTTGTTGTTGTTGCATTAATGTATTTATTATCTTGGATTTGTTTGGGATTTTACTTACCTGCAATACCATTTTGTTATCATAGATTTTGATGCAGAGAATGAGGAGGTTGAGCCTGAAGAGGTGGCTCCACCGCTGGAATGAATTAGTGTAGTTAGTTCCTTGGATGACATTCAGTTAATTCTGATGGTTGTGTATTATTTTTATTTGGACCTTAGATGACTGTATTAAATCTCCGGTTGGAGAATTTATTTTGGCTTGGTTTGTATATATTTCTAAAATTCTGGTACTTAGATATTGACTTTAATTATTTCGCTGCGATTTTTATTTATGTATGTCACGTGCGCACACACGTTTTGCACTTATCTTTGGGATGTGTGACCCGTGTTGTTATCATCCCAATGTCTCGATTCCCGTGTTTATTTTAAGGAGAATTTGGGGGCGTCACAAAGCTTGTTTGTATCAAATATCATATAGTTTAAGACGCTTGTTTGCAACTTGGTATATTGTAATCCTGCAAACCCCAAAGAATTTTGGCAACGTTTTAAACAGGATGTGTCAACTGATTTCAAAGTAAATAATGCAACAACAACAGATGTAAGAACAAAGGTCTTACGAAATATTTCTTCTATGCTTGAATCAATGAGAAAAGACATTAACATGTTTCATCTTCTTGATCACGATATTTGTTTTGATGAAGACCAATCTCAATGTAAAGAAATTAATGATGAATTACCAGTTGCAATTTCATAAACTGATCTTCTAGCATCAGCAAGTCTCAATCATGAACAAATACATGCATACAATGAAATCCTACAAAAGGTTTTCTCAAATGAAGCTGTTGTCTTCTTTATTGATGGTCCTGATGGTAGTGGAAAGACATTTTTGTACAAAGCAATACTTGCTGAAGTTAGATCTAAACAATTAATTGCATTTGCAACTGCATCATCTGGTGTTGCTGCATCCATTTTATCTGGAAGTCGAACAACACATTCAATATTCAAAATTTCATTAAATGTTGAACACAATAGCACATGCAGCGTTAGTAAACAGGGAGCCCTTATCAGATTGTTACGTGTTTCAAGATTAATTATATGGGATGAAGCACCAAGGTCCAAAAAAGAAGTTACTAAAGCATTTGAGAAAATATTACGAGATATCAATGATTATGATCTACTATTTGGCAGTAAAATTGTTGTCTTTGGTGGAGATTTTCGTCAGGTCTTACTTGTAGTTCACAAAGATACAAAAAAGGAACAAATTAATACCAGTCTAGCTGCATCTTATCTTTGGCCTACATTCAAGAAAATTACTTTAAGCGAAAACATGCGAGCAAGACTAGATTCGAACTTTTCAAAATATTTGTTAGAAGTCGGCAATAGAAGAACAACAATTACTACTAGTGAAGAAAAGATCAAGATTCCCGATGAAATCCTTATTCCTTATACTAATGATCTTGAATTTTTGGATTATCTGATCGATGCTGTTTTTCAAGATATCAATAGTTATTCAAATAACTTGGTTTAGATGATCAATAGAGCTATATTAACACCTAAAATAGTTACGTTGACCAGATTAATGCCTTTCTTATTGAAAGATTTCCTGGTGAGGTAATGCGTTACTATAGCTTTGATGAAACGATAGATTCATTTGAACAGGGCATCATGGAGGACTTCTTAAATACTTTAACACCGAACGGACTTCCACCTCATGAATTGTTGTTTAAAAAGAACTGTCCAATAATGTTATTTAGAAACATTGATCATTCTAAAGGCCTTTGTAATAGAACACGTTTAATATATCAGAATTTTAATTGCAATGTCATTGATGCAGAAATTGTAATTAGTCACCACAATGGGAAAAGAGTTTTTATTCCAAGAATTTCATTTCTACTAATATAGATGAAAATAGTGGAATCACATTCAAAAGAGCGCAATTCCCTATAAAACTAAGTTTTGCAATGACAATAAATAACTCACAAAAGCAAACGTTAGATTTTGTTGGAATCTATTTGCATCAGCCAATATTCTGTCATTGTCAATTATATGTGGCATTATCAA
Source organism: Platycarya longipes (assembly GCA_036559045.1). Lineage (NCBI taxonomy): Eukaryota > Viridiplantae > Streptophyta > Magnoliopsida > Fagales > Juglandaceae > Platycarya > Platycarya longipes. The sequence goes on along the minus strand of CM071793.1, from coordinate 18,244,234 downwards.
GAGCGAGAACTGCTGCTTCAATAAAAATTATCATAAGGCCAATATCAAATGATGACTCGAGCAACAACTACACAAAAAATTTTGTTTACAAAGACTTATTAAAACTAACATATTCAACATGAGCCTATGTAAGTAATACATTTTCAATATTTATTTATTTTTATTATTTAGTTTAAATATAGTTTATTATATTCTTGCAATAATATATTACTTTTTCTTACACACAAGTAGCCATCAAGATGCGGACTCTGTATTAATCAATCAAATATATTACACCAAGTACAAGATATTGGAGAATTAAATTGGTTATATCTAAAAAATCACCAAAGCGTACATCATAGAGTGCAACAAAAACTTATCAGAAGTTGATTTTAATCGACTTTGAGGTACTACAATTGCTATTTTTAGGATACAGTTCTTTCAACTACATTCTAAAAATATAAACATCTACTTAACTTGAATATATATTCTTTTTATAGGGAAATCAAGTACAAGCAACTATGTTCGACAGAGATATAGATTTACGTGTGGATACATTGCTAATCTTTCATTCCTTCTATATCAGCAATGCATATGTAAAATTAGTGAGTGGATCCAAAATATCAAATTGATTCGCAAAAATACGAGTGGATTTTAGATTCCAGAACAATTATTGAAGATGTACTAGAGGAGGAGCAATAATTGCAGGCACCCAAATATAATATTATCTCATTTAATGACTTGTACGAGTATAGAGATATTGATGCTAATATAGGTATTTCAAACATCTTTATTTAAATTTCTATCATTATTTATTTTATTTATAAATAACAAAGTATAAATATTTCTTATCAGATCTCTTAGCTATTGCAATACATGTGAAGCCACCAAGAGAAATAAATACAGCATCTGGGCCAACAGTAATTCAAGAAATTTACATAAATGATCAAAGGTAAAATTATTTTGCAATATTTGTAATATTTTAGTTCGTTCCTTCAAAGATTATTTATTAAAATCAAATTCTTACATATTTTTTTAAATCTTATAACATTAGGCTTATTTGCCTTTTAATGTTGGGGCAATTTGTTCATAGTGAATGTCAAACAATTTCAAATATCATAGCATCTAAGCTAGTAATTCTTGCTAGACACCTGAGAGTGACCTCTTTTCATGGTATATTCCTTAAACTGTATTTTCTTTATTTCTCATATATTATAAATCGTTGTGCAATTACTAATATACCATTATAATATAGGACTTTCTCTTTCTTCTTGACCTAAAAGTATTTTCTTCATCGACCCGGACATTCCTCAAGCAACATCGCTACGTGAATGGTAATTTCATAACATATGTTAAATATACGTATTATAATAACATTATTTACTTGGTAATAAATCTTTTGCTTGTGACATATATACAAATTTTAAGGTCAACAATTAATGCTCCAATACTTGAAGAGATTGTTCAAAAATGCTTAGATCATCCAGTAGCATTAGTCTCAACTGTTGATATTCGTTCCACAATCAAGATTTCTAATGTGGATAGCTTTATTATGGATTTACAATCCACAACAGGAAGATTTTATTTCTCTTATAATTCTTTTTTCATTTTCTAGGCTTCGCATTCATCATATTTATTTTTATTTTATACAGAAACCAAAATTTTGGATTCACGGTAAAATCCTCGTGGTTGATCTTCAACAAAACTTTTTTTGTATGTCTTGTACTGGCTGAAACAGCTTAACAAAATATAAATACAACGAGAACTTTATATGCTACAATTGCAAAAATTCAACTACTTCACCACCACGGTATATATATTTTGTTTTCATTCTATTTTATAAATTATAATAACATAACTTTACTATATTATTTATTTCTATGGCTTATATCTACATTTTTTATTACTTTCAGTTCTTGAGTCAATGTTGACATACATAATGATACTGAATGCTTGCTAGCTATTTTATTTGGACCAATGACAAACCAATTACTAGGTTGCATTGCAAATTAGTTCATAAATCAAAATGAGAAGGTATCCAAAATACTTAATAAATACTTTTATCATTAGCCATAATTTTTTTCATGTATTACTTTCTAACCTTCAAAATCATAGAGTAAATCTTTCTACACTTTCCTCTACTTAAACTACATGTTTAATTTCTAAATTTTTGCTTTATACAGGAACGTTTATCATGTATGAAAAAAGTTGTGATAGAAATTCTAGAGAAATAATGGTTTATACCTTACTCCTGAAACAGATTAATTCTCGAGAAGGCAAAATAAAAAATTCAATGTGTTATCTATGCATCCAGTGATTGAGACACCAACATGAATTTGAAATATATATTTCCTAGATTTTTTTTCTATATATTTTATTAAGATATGATGTATATATTGCTGTTAAAAACATGGTTTATATATATTTATATATATATATATATATATATATATTTTTTTTTTTACCGAACAGCTCATACATGCCTTTCATGTTAAATTATTGACTAGTATACATATACCTGTACATATGTATATATATTATTATCCCCTTGCTATCCTCACCATCTCTGCTATAGCCTATCATATCTAGTTGATATTATAAGAAGTATTATAATCTAGTACGAAAATATAAATAAATTATTTGATTTTTAATTTTAAATTGTTTGATTTTTGTTTTTGACACTTTATTATCAAAATGATGGATGAAGTTTATCTAATTTTGTTTTATATGTTTCAATTTCATTTTAAATTCAGGTTCATAAATTATGTTTAAATTAAAAACTATAGACTCATTCTTCAAAAGAAAAGAAGTTAATCTACTAGAAATTGTTTTCTAAAATTTCAAAGATTGAACTTGAAGAAAATCTTGATCTTAATTCTCCAATGTTGGAATCTGAAGAAATTCATTTTAGATCGCTAGCACTTGATTCTAAAGATATTGATATATCTTCTCCACAACAAGATCCAGGATTACGTCCTCCTATGTGGGACTATCCAGTCAATAACATTTTGAAATAAGAAGAGCTTATTTGAAAATGGGTCCATATCAAATACGTCTCTCAAAATATCCATTTTTTGGTTCTGAAAAACATCCCAATCGCTTTCAAGTTTCATAGTTTGTACGATTTGGATATTGGCTAGAATATTCTCCATCAAAAGATGCTGCATATTGTCTACCTTGTGGGATGTATTTAATGTTCTAGGATTTAGAAATTTGAAGAATATTAATGATGGAAAACGATGTGCCTTTTTGAATCATATTGGGGAGGATTCTTGCTCTTATCATAATGATGCTGTGAAATCTTGTGAGGATTTATTAAAACAATCACAGCATATTGATAAAGTAACGAATACACAAAGCTCCAAACAAATTCTCAACAATTGACTCCGAGTAAAAATATCTATTGATGTTGTTTGATGGTTTGCATTTCAAATATGTGCCTTTAGAGGTTATGATAAGACCCCTGAATCAAAAAATCGAAATAATTTTCTTGAGATGCTTAAACTTTTGGCTTCATATAATGACAAGGTTGGAAAACTTGTTTTTGAAAATGCTCCTAAATCCTCAAAGTATACTTCACCCTCAAATTCAAAATGAGATTTTGGAGGTTCGTGCAAAGAAAGTGAAAAATAAAATTCGTGAAGATATTGAGAATTCTCAATTTTGCATTATTGTTGATGAGGCACGAGATGAGTCTAAGAGAGAGAAATTGACCATAATTTTGAAATTTGTTGATAATGATGGTTTTATACAAAAAAGATGTTTTGATCTTGTACATGTTAAAGATACATCAGTATTGACTCTAAAGAATCAAATATGTGCAGTTATTTCTCATTATTGTCTTGATATTCAAAATATTCGTGGACAAGGATATGATGATTCTAGTAATATACGTGGTGAATGGAAAGGATTGCAAACATTATTTCTTAAAGATTATCCATATGCATACTATGTTTATTATTTTGCTCACCGATTACAGTTAGCATTAGATGTTGCAGCTAGAGATGAGGTTTATGTTCATAAATTTTTCTCAGACTTAAATTTCATTATCAATGTAGTGGGCGCTTCATGTAAAGGTCATGATGAACTACAAGCTGCTCAAAAAACACATATTGCACATATGATAGCTATTGATGAACTTGAAAGTAGAAAATGAGCTAACTAAATTGGCACTATTAAATGAGCTGGTGATTCTCATTGGGGTTCTCAATTTAATTCTATTTTCAGTCTACTACGAATGTTTGAAACCACTTGCTTGATGCTTGAAACCATAATAAAAGAAGGATCAACTTACTCTCAATGCGGGGATGTGAATACTGCTTATAAAATGATTACATCCTTCTAATTTATATTTATTTTACATTTAATGAAGGAAATCATGGGTATTACTAATATTCTTAATTAAGTTTTGCAGTAAAAATCTCAAGATATTTTGAATGCCATGAATATGGTGTCTACTACAAAATGACTCATTCAAAAGTTGAGAAATAAAGGTTGGAAAAATCTGCTTGAGAATGTTGTCTCTTTCTCTAAGAAATTTGATATTGGCATTCCAGAATTGAGCTCTCGTTATGCACAAGGTCGTGGTCGTCATCAACGAAATCATATTACAATAGAGCATCATTATCATTTTGAAATATTTAATACTACTATAGATTTTCAAATGCAAGAGCTTGATAATAGGTTTGTTGAAAGAACAACAAAGCTTTTAACCCTTAGCCCAACTTTGGATCCAAATGATGCTTATAAATCTTTAAAATTGATGATATATGTCTTCTTGCGGAAAAGTATTATCCTCTTGATGTTTTTGAGAATGAGAAAATCAATTTAAGATTTCAATTGAAACATTTTGAAGTTGATGTGCTTACTATTTCAAAGTTTCAAAATTGGAGATCCATTGCAGATTTATGCCAAAGATTGATAGAGATAGAAAAATCAAAGACATACTATCATATTGATAAATTGATTCGTCTTGTTTTGACTCTTCGAGTGTCTACAGTAACTAGTGAACAAGCATTTTCAATTATGAAAATTGTTAAAACAAGGCTTCACAACAAAATTGATGATGTATTTTTAACAAATAATTTAGTTGTCTATATTGAAAGAGAAATAGTTAAGAATTTTGATTTAGATTCATACATGATGATTTTGTTTCTTTAAAAGAGCGCAAGCGACAATTTTAGACATTCTGTATTTCTTTTGTTTAATATATTTATATGAGTGTCTTTATATTATTTTAATATATTGTTTTTGACATATCATATACTTTTTTAATGCATAAATTGTATTAAATGTGTTTTATTTTTATTTTAGATCTTACTATTAGATTATTCTATATCTCAATATATATATATATAAATAGAGTAAAAAAAGTATTTTGTATATATTAGTTTAGTTTGGCCCCCTCCTAACATAAAATCTTGGCTTCGCCACTGAGTAGGGTCATGTTGAAGTCTTCAATATTTCTGAATCCTAATTCACCTTCATTCTTGTCTTTTCCCAGTTGATCTCAACTTTTCCAATGAACTCCTCTTTTGTCACCATTCTTCCTCTACCAAATTGTGTGTTCATTGCTGAGATCTCATTGCACAACCTCTTTGAAAGTATAAATACATTCATAGTATAGATTGGTACTGCTTGCAACACAGCCTTAATTAGAATATCTTTCTCTGCCTTAGATAGATAACAATTTTCTCAATTATTAATCTTCTTCCATATCCTGTCTTTTATACTTCTAAAAGTGTCATACATTAATTTGCTCATAATAGAAAGTAAACCAAGATACTTTTCATAGCTTCCGCACACTACAACACCAGCTTCATCTCTTATCACATTTCTTATTTTAGTTGTTGTGTTTGAATTGAAATACAAAGAAGTCTTCTCTCGATTCAACTTTTGACCTGATGCTCCTTCTTACAATTGAAGAATAGTATGGACATTGTCCCATTTGTTTTAGCAGCCCTACAGAAAATGACACAATCATCTGCAAATAAAAGATGATTGAGTCTTGGTCCTCTCCTTGCAACACTTACCCCTGTCAATTTTCTATTTTAAGCATTATTGAGCAACCAACTCAATCCTTGAGTACAAAAAATGAAAAGATACGAAGATAAAGGATCCCCTAATCTCAACCCTCTTTTTGGACCAAATTCTTCCCCTGCTGTCCCATTAACTAACACTGCATATGTAACTAATTTCACACATCTCATCACAAGCTCAACTCACTTTTAATCAGAACCTAGTCTCCCCATAACAGCATACAAATAGTATCACTCTACCCTGTCACATGCCTTAGATATATCCAACTTCAAAGCCATGCTTCTCACTCTTCCTTTTTGTTTTGTCTTCATGGTATAAAGCACCTCATAAGCCACCATTACAAATATTAGTTTTCCTGGAATAAATGCATTTTGTGTAGGTGCTATTACATATAACAGTGCATTCTTAAGCTTATTTGCCATTGTTTTTGAAATTAATTTATAGAAAATATTACATAAACTAATGAGCTTGAAATCCTGTACAAATTCAGGATTTTTGACATTTGGAATCAAAACAAAAAATGTAGATTTCAGAGGTTGTAGATCAATCCCATTATTGAGAAAATCTAGTGCTGCCTTGCAAACCTCTTCCTTAACTATGCTCCAATGTTGTTGATAGAATCCTACTCCAAAGCCATCAAGACCTGGTGACTTTAAAGGACTCATTTGGTGCATAGCTTCCTCAATTTCTTCAGTTTCATACTCTTTTGTTAAATCTGCATTCATGGTTTCTAATTTTCTGTCTTCCATCTTCTCTAAAAATATTGTAATGTCATTTGAGGAAAGGGGAGATTGTCGAATAAACCTCTTCAAAGTACTCCTTGAATGCCATTCTGATCCCTGCATCATTAGTGTTGTTTTTCTTTATCTTTGATTTTGTAAATTCTGTTTCTCTTTTTCCTCTCAATATCACAAAAGTGGAAATATTTCATATTTCTATGACCCATTTGATACCAATGAGTTTTGCTTCTCTCTCTCCATCTAAGACCCTCTTGGTCTAGTATGATTCCTATGTCTTTTTTTAAGCTTTTAATTTCTTCTACATTCTCCCTTCCTTCATTCATCTATAACAGTCTCAGCTGCTCATTTTTTGTATTAATGAGCATATCTCTAACTTGAAAACAATGTCTGCTCTAGTTGCTTAAAGCCTCACTACATCTCTTTAATATGCATTTGATCCCCTAAGTTGCTCCAGAACAATAGGTATCTCTTTCCCATCTTGTCTTCACAACTTGCTCACATCCTTCTTCTAAAGACCACCCTAACTCATACTTGAAGTTGCTTTTGTACCATACTGATTGTCACTCCCCCTACTAGAATGCAACAGAATGGGTTTATGATCTGATGTACTGGCACTAAGCACTTCCACTTTCACATGATCCTACTGTTTTTCTAGTAGCATGATCCTACTTTGTTACCGAGGTTTGGCTATTGAACGAAAAGCCATAGAACTATTTGACACATTTTATTAAACTTTTAACCGATCACAGCACAAACATTTTTTAAGGTAATATTCCCAGTTTGACATTTTAATTACTTTAAATTTGGAAATTATTAATGATAAACTCTTAACCAAAAATGAACAATTTACCAATGTAAATATAATTTATACATAATTCAATTTACAATTGGCATGAAAAAGACATTCTCTATTTCCCAAAGCACCTCATATCGTAATCACCTTTGGCCCCTTTTAGTTGTTACCATAAAAGGTCATCTTTAGCCCCAATGTAACATCATGAAGCATTTTCGGACGTGTGCCATCATTATCTTAATCTACAAATTGATTTCGACTCGTCAAGATCTTATGACTGTCTAGATTGAGAGTGATTCCTGGATGCTCGAAGTCGCGATTGGGAAAGGCACGAAGTTGTTGGCTCCACGCCAATTGAAGAAAAGGGGAGTATCGATTTCCCCTATCTTGATTCTCGACACTTTCCGCCAAGGCAGAATCTGACTTTTTCTATAGCAAGCTGCACTGCTGCACGCAAGGTGCTTTCTACGACTCAAATCCAAGCAGACGGCGACACGTAAAACCTCGCCATCTACCTAAATTGGGTTTCTCTTTTTAGTTTTTCCCAACAAAACGTCAAATCTCCCTTTGGTGTCCACGAAATACAGTTCGCTAAGAAATACGTTCTGTTTTTCTAATTCAGGGGGGCTTCTCTTCGTCTTCCTTCTGTCTTCTTCACAACCTAGGCCACTAATTCAGAGAGAGAGAGATGGATGGAGTGAAACTGGATAGGTGGGGGTACGAGGTCAGGACCTCTTCGGATTCTTGTATCGCTGCCATCAACGACTTCTATCAACAGGTCTGTCTCTCATCTCTCTTTTTTGCTTCGGACAAAGTTATATATGTTGTAAATCTGAAATACTGAAATGGGTTCTGGGTTTCTGGACGTTTATATGAAATTATACGAAGGTGCTTATTTATGGGAGACGAAGGTCAGTGATTCTGGAAGCGCCGTTCCATGACAAGCACTGCGTATTGGCCAACATTTTGGCCGCTCACTTCCTCTGCTCCTCCGATCCTTCCCGAGCTCCTTCCCATCTCCAAGCCGCTAAGTCCTGTCTCGTGAGTCTCTTCGTTTTGTTCAGAAATGTATTTTTGTTCTTTGTTTTATGCTCCTAACCGAAATTTTATTATTATGCACAGGCGCAAGCCACCGCGTACGAGAAAGCAGTTTTCGATGCCGTCAGTTATTTGATGTCTGAAGATAGAGATGACGATGTCGCTATCGAGTTACACTCTAAGGCATGTGATAAAATGGTCAAAAACAAAATGGACAGATTTACAATCTTAGTAAATGATCTAATGGTTTCTAGGACAGATTCAAAGTGCATTAACAGAACAGAAATACTTGTTGGTCTTAATATCCATATCGTGAGAAGAGAAGCAATCAAATTCCTCATAGCATTTTAAAGACCTCCAAGTGTATTCCTTGGTCGTGCTTTTGTCATTTATTAGAATCGCTAGTTCTTGGTAATGAAATCTGAAATTCATGTTGGGAACGCTTGATAATGCCAAAAGAGTGGCCAAACATTCTACTACACACTTATCATTGCAAAAATGATAAGTAACTCTAGAGGGATCGAGTGAACTGTCACAGCATTAATAAACCGAGTTACGCATTTGAAACGATCTATAACCAAATCCAGGCCCCGCATAGTGAGGTTATATATGAAATTTATGAATGATGGGTTTATAAACTTAATCTTTCCAACAATTGCTTTAACGATTTGACATTCAGTCTTTGTTCATGATTATGCTTTTCAGACATTGCATGGTTTATGCACAAGTTTTTTGTATTTAAGAAATTTGCACTGCTGTTGACTTGTGGAAATATACTCTGTGGTAAACTAATTGATAGGAGCCCCAATCTCCAATGGCGATTTGCTTTAGGTTCACTATTTAGCGTATGCACAAGCTTGATGATAGCATAATTTGTCTCACTTTTTGCAGATAGTAAAAGATTTTCCTAGAGATCTCGTTTCACTGAAGAGGGCCCAAGTGCTATCCTTTTACATGGGTCGACCTGATCTGTCCTTGAATCTTGTTCAACAGGTGCCTTTCTTTGTTATTTCCTCTGAATTTTTAAAAGAGCCTTTTTCCATTTTTTTTTTTTTTGCGCACATGTACGTAGATCAAGGTTGACAAAGTATTTATGGGACTTGCAATTTGATGTGGCTGCAACACATGTTAACCTGAAGTTCTGAACATTATTTATCTCATGTCAATTTAGTCCCGTAAAATTTGTAAATTGAACAGGTTCTACCCAAAAATCAAGAAGAAAATTACATTTATGGCTTGCTTGCTTTTCCTTTGCTGGAGCTTAACCAAATGGCAGATGCTGAGAAAGCTGCAAAAAAGGGATTTGAGATCAACGGGCAAGACTACTGGGCACAACATGCCGTGAGTTAAATTACTTAAGTGCATTTAAAGGATTTTTATCCTCCTGTTCTCAAGCTTTTTACTTCAATTTTAAAATCGGAGGTTTTGATATATAATATTAGAATATTGAGCATTTTAGATTTTAGAAGGATTGTGGTTTGATACTCACTCCAATGCTCTCCATATTGGGCAATAAAAGCTATGATGAGTTAGGAGGACATTGATCATGTGTGCAAGTGTATTTCCAAGATATGATTATGAACCTTATGAAAGTATGATTGAGAATAATTAGATTGGTAGTTTGTATTACTGCCAATAAGTTCTTGCAGTAAGAAGGATTTACTATTTACCAGCACCAGGATTATTGATATTGATATGAATTTTATGCAGCTGTGCCATGTTCTGCAGTATGAGTGCCGGTTTGAAGCAGCAGTAGAGTTCATGGAAGGATGCTCATCTTCTTGGAGTTCTTGTTCGTCATTTTTGTATGCATATTAATTCTTCTGAATAATACTTTATTTATGCATGCCTATTAATTCTTCTGAATAATACTTTACATGAATTTAATCTCTTTCTCACTTTCTTGGAGGTCTTAATAATCTTTCATCTCCAGGCTGACACATAATTGGTGGCATGTAGCTCTTTGTTACTTGGAAGGTGGTTCTCCAATTCAAAGAGTCTTAGAAATATATGATAATTGTATTTGGAAGGAATTGGAAAAAAGTGATGCTGTGGGTCCAGAGGTGTGCTATTTTATGTAATTTTAACAAAATCCACTTTTTTGTCGATTTTTTCTTAATATTATGGTTCTAAGCCTTTCAGCATCTAGGTATACTTAAATGCAGCCGGTTTATTGTTGCGAGTGTATGTACGGGGTGAAATTGATGCCTTTGAGGACCGTCTCAAGATCTTAACAAGTTGCCTTACAGATCAAGTGAGTCACAAGGAATTATCCTTGCAATAGAAATTCTACAGTAGTTAAAAGGGAGTCATTTTATTAAGATAAACTTGTTGATGTTATATAGCATTAGAGGACAGGTTAGGCAATTGATTCATTGATGCATTTTAGCTTCTATCCACGCGTATTTATTATATGCTGTTAGAAAAGATGCAATCAGGCTTTCTAATGCAGCGCGTGCTTTTTTGTTTATGGAACATGGTGTTAACTATTTAGAATGTGGCATTTTGTCCAGAAAGCCCCTTAACCGAAACTAAAACATAGATAATTATTCTGGATTTAATAGGCAGGCCAAATTAATTGGGTCCAAAACAGCCCCTCAACATAAAGTGAACAAATCAAGCAAGCATTAATGTCATGTGTAGTAATTTTCAAAGTACACATCCTTCTTCTCAGTCCAATGACATTTGTGGAGGAACAGTATCTAATGTGCAAACAACAAGCAACTACATCAAAATGTTTTGGAGCTCTAAACCACAAAAACGATGGTAGATTTTAAAAGGAGTAATTTCTCAACATCTATGTGACTGTTGATTATGTTGCTTACATTCTTCCTTCCAAGTTTGGCTGTTCAGACTTAGGTGATTGATAAGTTTCTTTCGTGTTGCTCAAGCCCCCATATCTGCATTGTAGTTCATCTTGTTATAAATTTGCCCTTGCTAAAGGCCCCATATCCTACCAATTACACGTGGAAAGGAGCAAATTCTTATCACATGTATTTGGTAGGATGGCGTGTTTTATGTACTCTTGATTTTATAATCACAATTAGCACTGGCGTGTCATGGTGTAGATATCATGATAAGCTAATTATTCGAATTTATTTGTTCTGCAATTTCTGGATGTGGGTACCAAAAAGCTCAGGCAAACTGGTATATAGAGTGGCACCTTGATTCCTTGATCTTATGGGCCCTAGCTAATACTGGAGAGCAGTCTAAAGCTGAGGATTTGCTGAAGGGCTTGAAATCCAGGTTAGAAGGATCTTGCAATAATCTTTTATCCCCACCTTCTCAAATATAATTCAGTGATTAGTTTATCAAAATTCCACTGTCTTGTAGATTCTCTAGGATGAGGAAAAAGAAGCAGCAATTAATGCAGAGAGTAATGCTGGTTTGTTCTGATTTCTGCTATCTTTGCCATATAATGATGAGTTTATCTTGTTTATATTATTTGTGCACTTTTCTATTGGTCACATCACATGGCTCTACCAAACTTTATCCATGGTGGGCCAGAGCAACTTTTCTTGGAGCTGATTGAGTTTACCTTGTAATGTATATGGTGAACCCTTGTTCTTGGGCTATGCGGATGCCTATTATTATTTTCAATAAAATCTTGTTTGCTGATCAAAAACCATATATGGTGAACACACTTGCCAAATAAAAGGGCGGAAAATATTTTCTGGGAACTGCACCTTTGTTTCTATCTTCAAAGAAAGAGATCAGGACATCATGATTATTATTTGCGAATGTGTATATTCCATCATTGTATATAGCTTAAACCTTTTTATATTATCAACTTCGGATTTTGTTTTTCATTTTCCCCCAGACAAGTTAAAACAAAGTAATGAGGGGTTCTCTTTTGAGATTTTCGTGCCTTTTCATATCTGTTGTTCTCAGCTTGCAGAATCCCTGTACGAGTACGGGAGTGGAAATGACAAAAAGGCATTGGAATTGCTTGGTCCAGATTTTGATGCCAATAACTGCAAGGTATGATCATATAGGACAGATCTTGAGCTCCGAGCTCCTGATTTCCTTTAGTAGTGGCTTTATGCAAATTTTATTCTTTTTTGGTAGATGCTTGGAGCATCTGAGGAACAACTTGATGTATTCAATGAAGTCTGGTACAGTATGTTGCTGAATACTGGACAAGCTGTGAAGGGTAAGACATCAATTGTTTGTGACCATCAGACGTTTACTGTGGTTTTATTTTGACTGTTATCTTTTAATTCTAGCCATCAAGGTAATTGAAAAGCGGATCGAGAAGCGAGAAGGAGTCCCTTTTATGTGGCGCCTCCTGGTATAACTCTTGCCTTGTGTATGAGCTTCTTACTTGGTAGTTGTATGCAATAGCTTGAAGAAGTTCTTTGACGAGTAGTCTCAAAATATTATTACAAATTGTTCCTTTTGCTTCAGGAGAGAGGCTATAACCTTACAGGAAGAAAGGAAGCTGCACTTGCAGGAGAGAAGGCTCAGGCTTTGGAGACTGCATATTTCAAATAGCCGGTATGCTTCACAATCTTTGCTGGTCTTAGCACCTACAAACTATTTTGAAGTTGTACCCACACCGAGTTTCTTCGACACAGTATGATGATTAGTTGTATGTAAAAGTCTTATTTTTCGTAATGTTTTGCTTTAGTTTTATCTTTATTTAGCTTGTATATAGGTATTTTCTCTTGTACACTTCTTGTGTACTTAGCTTTGCCTATTTACTTGAATAAAATTTCTTGTTACCTATCAAAACAAGTATGTAAAAATGCCTCGATTGGGAAGGTACTGAACTTTTGACGTAAACACTTGCTCCATGTTTTTATGGAAGATGTATAAAATATGTAATTCGGATATGAACAAGGAACCGTTTGAGGTCCTTGTAAACAGATTTTAAACATGGTGTTTATTTCCCTCCATTCTTTTTTCTAGCCGCGGGTCTATACATGTAATGGAAGGCAAGATTTACTCCCCTCCTAGGGAGATTGCATTTTCATCTTTTGACTTAAAAGCTATTCCAGGTTAAAAAGCCCAACCAATTGTTATCGCTTTAGTCGGTCTTCGTTTGACCTTAGGGTATTGAAGTTGACCAATAGAAGGTATTGGTTTTGTTTTTTTTTTTCTCTATTTCTTAAAAGTATTGGGTATAATAGGGCACTGGTGGGGAGGGATTTTCTTTTTGAGGAGTGCGACAGCCACAAAGTGATTACACAAAAGTATATTACAAATCAAAAGTATATTACAAATCAAACCACATTAGGTTGTAGCACCAGAAGCCAAGTTTAGCTTAGCGCAGCTTAGCATAAAGTGACTTGGAATTTGCTCTCTCTTTTAAATGGAATTGTCAACCCAACATTTTCCAGCAATTAATCCTTGAAGACGAATCTAGACTTGTGGCTATTAGACTAATACGCAAGGTTCGTGCGTTTTCATGAAACTGCAACTCCAATAATCACACACATGGCATTGAAACCTTTCATAACTTCAGGTCTTAAAAGTTCAGCCCTCTGCACTCCAATGTGTTGTTTGTGTGCTGCCATGTTTTAGATACCCTCCTTCATAAATTGTCTTGTTATCTTAGAACACTGATATTGAATTAACCAATTTTTTTTTAAAAAAATTATAAATTTACACATATATAAAAATCATTTTTGAAGGATTATTATTTACTTTTAAAGATAAAAAGTATTTTTTTTTTTAACTTCTTATTTATAATCAAATATGACAAAAAAATTTTAATGTGTATAAATTTATATTTCTTTTAAAAAAAATTGACTACTTCAATACCAATACTCTTAGTACTTCCCTCGAACGAGGTACCAAAGATAGTGAAAGTAGAAAACAACCGCCCTTTTGTCAGTTATGGCCTCCAATCACAACCATCCGGTCTTCCTGTTACATTAAAGAACAGATTCCCTTTGCAGTTGCTTCCTAGTCTTCCTAGTCAATTGCCCACTTCGATCTAAACTCCAGTTTCATATTGTCCGTTCTAGCCTTGTTTTCATCGTTTACCTCTATTCATTTGATAGCATGAATCGTTCATTTAAAAGTTAAGAGTAACGTTAGCTACCGTTTAAGATTACAAATTTTGTACTTTCTCTAAAATTAGTGAGATTTATTTTATTTTTTTTAAATAAAAATAAAGCTTTCGCCTAACACAGCGAGACAGTCAAACCTGACTATTGGTCCCCACATCACATCATAATCGGATTAAAACTCAACCTCCTGGCATGTAGTTACTCGCCATTGAGCTTGACGTTGAGATGCTCCAAATCCTCTTTTTTTTTTTTTTTTCAAACATGAGAGGAGTAGAGGTGCTGGACATCATCTACAACAGGAGATATCTGCCATAAAGAGCTTTGTTTCCAAATAGCATCTATGACCAACTGGGAGTCTCTTTCAAATATCAATTGTTCTTGTTTTCTATTCGATGCCATCTTAGTTGCTAAAAGAGCCACCCTTGCCTCTGTTACTAATGACGATATGAAGCTAATTTCTTCTGTTTGGATTTCGAAGATGTTACCAATGTGGTCTCTGCAAATCGCTGAAGCTACTGGAAATTTATCTCTCACTGCTACATCAAAGAAGAAACTGTGGTAAGATGGTGGTGGCGTACTCCAAGTCTCTGTTTTCAGGTTCTTTGTATTCCAAGCTTCTGTGTAATTCTGATATATTTTTCTCATCCGAATGTTTGCTTCGCTAATGGAAAAAATGAGTTGATTATGGACAATATCATTTCTAGTTTTCTATATAAAGTCCAAAATTATGACCACGAAAATTTGAAATTGGTGCTCTTTACTTGCTCGCAGCCCCAATTCTCTACCAGGGTAGATAATCATTTTTACTCGATCTGGATGGATTGAATAGAGGCAAATATCCAAAATTAAGTGGCCATTGGCTTTGAATCCATAGAATCTGAGTTACGACATTGGATGAATAGGTGCAAGGCTGATTCAGGAGCTTGGTTGCACAATGGGCAATCACCTATTTCCTCATTTTGGAGAACTTCATTGATTCGTGCCTTAGTAGGTAGTATGTTCCAGATTACTTTCCACAGTAGTAACTTATGGCGATTGTGGATGTTCAGTTTCCAAAGGGATGTGTAGAGGCTCTAAAATGGTACTTGAGATGATGATGCATGGTTTTCGAGCACTTCCTAATATGTTGTTTTAACATAAAAAAATGCCACTTCGAGTTGGGATCCAAAGTACTTTGTCTTGGTTTTGTGTGATTGCAGGCAACTAAATCTTCTTTACTTCATTTATGCTTTCGCTATTCATAAGAGTATTCATTCTTGAGACATTCCATCTTCTTGGATTTTCAATAATGAAGTCAAAAACTTTTAGAGAAGGGAGTATCTCATCCATACCTTGGATTGGCCTTAGCTTGAAATTTGGCATAGTGGGTATCCAAGGGTCCTTCCATAGACTTGTGTTTGCTCCATTATTGATTTGGAAACATTGACCTTTTTTCAGAATTTCTCGTTTTCCTAGCATCCCTTTCTGAAGGCTCGAATTTGATTGTTTCGATTGGGTAGTCTAGAAGTCCGAGTTCTTTAAATATTTTTCTTTCATTAATTTGCTCCACAATTTGGTTGTTCCTTGACTCATTTCCCATCCAAATTTTGCCAATAATGCAAAGTTCATATTTGTTATTAATTTCTCCTTGAATATTTGGTTGGCATATTGACTTTCAAGACTTGAGTGTCAAGTTGTACTGTTTATCTTTTAAGAATCCCCACTAAAAATTTTTAAAGCTGGTGTCCAGTGACTTACACATTGCTATTAGCACTTTGAATGACGACATATAATAAGCCAGGATCGCACTTGCAACAGTTCTAATCAGTGTAGTTCTTTCAAGTTGAGATAGTATTTTTTTTGTTTCTAGCCTTCTAATTTCCTTTCTACTTTGTTTAGCATTTCTTTGTAATCCACTTTTTTGTTGCGGCTGAATGATGTTGGGAGCCCTAGGTATGTCATCTTCTCGGAAGAAGCTATGTAGGGTAATCTTTGGGAGATGGCTGACTTTACTACTCCGTTGGTATTTCTTGAGATAAAAATAGAGGATTTACTCATGTTGACTTTTTGTCTCAATCATTGCTAGTATTTTGTTCAACTTTCTACGATGACCTATGCGTTATGCTCTGTTGCTTTGGCAAGAATTATGGTGTCACCAGTAAAGAGAAGGTGAGATATGGAGGACTATTTCTGCTTTTTTTATTCCCTTTATATTTCCTTGAGCTTCAGCTTTCATAAGTATTCTTGAGAGTGCTTCCATAACAAAAATGAAAAGAAATGATGGCATTGGGTCACCTTTTCTTAAACCTCTTTGAGCTGAGAAGGAACCTCTAGGTGAACTATTAATAAGTACCGAAAATGTTGTTGTTGTGATGCACTCTTTGATTAATGTTATCCACAAGTCAGAATAGCCTAACTGTTTCATGACCGCAAAGAGAAAGTCTCATTCTACTAAATTAAAAACTTTTTCCATATCCAGTTTTATGGCCATCAATCCCTTTGTCCCTGATTTTTGCTTGAGATGATGAAATAGCTCATGAGCTATTGTAATGTTTTCTTTAATGTTACGTCCTGGGACAAATGCGGATTGCAGTGGGGAGATAATATTGTCGAGAGTTGCTTTAAGACAATCGGCATAATTTTAGTAATGATTTTGTAGATAACGTTAGTAAGGCTAATAGGCCGAAAATGGCTCGAGCAAGATGAATTTTGGACTTTAGGAATAAGGGTTATATTTGTGTGGTTTAATTGTTTGAGAAAATTCCCTCTCCTGAAGAAATTCTAGATAGCCTCTATTACCTCTTTCCTTATGATGTGCCAGTAATGCTTGTAGAAAAGCACAGTTATTCCATCGGGGTCTAGGTGCTTTGTGGTTCGGAATTTGTCTCAAAGCTCCATATATCTCATTCTCTCCTAGTATTGCTTGCATCATTTCATTGTCTAGGATAGTGATTTGATTTTCAAACAGATTGTCAAGCTGATCTGAGAATCTTGGCCTCGATGAAGCATATAGAGTATGGAAATGATTTATGTAAGTGCTCTCGATTAAAATGAGATCAATAGAAAAATTATCTGGACTCAATTTGATGATGTCAATTGAATTTCTTCTTATTTGGATGGTTGTGGACAAATGAAAAAAATCTGGTATTGAGGTCCATTGTTATAAGCTATGAAATTCTTGACTTTTGTTTCCATAATGTTTCTATGTATTCTCTTTGCTTCAGGAGGTCATATTGGATTTTCTTCTCTTTTTATTGATCATAGAGGTTGACTGGAGCATTTTGGATTGCTAATAATTCATTTTCCTTGTGCTGGATGTTGTCTTGTATGCGTCCGAAATGAGTCTTATTCTAGATTTTTAGTGTGCCTTTTGTGGCTCTGATTTTCTTACATAGAATGTATGCTGGATTGCCCCGATAATTGTTTCTCCAAGCTTCTCGTACCATATTTTGGCTGAGCAAGTCTTTTGTCCAAAAAGCCTCAAACTTGAAGGATGTAGTCTTCCTATCACTTTTAACTTTATTCAAGAGCAAATGATGATGGTCCAAAGCTGATGTGGGTAGATGTTGAAGATTAGCATCCGGGAAGAGTATACTCCATTCTTGGTTGGGTATCGTTCTGTCTAATCTTTCTCTGATATGTGGACCTGAATATCCAACGTCAATAAGCCCTTGTCGATCCATAAATACTTTGAGTCCACTTGTTCTATTTGATTGAATCGGCCAACCCACATATTTTTCATTTTGGTATAGCATGTCGTTGAAATCTCCCATGCAGGTCCATGGTCCTTTATAAACTTGTTGTATGGGTTCCAGATGATTCCAGAACTGGGTTTTGAGGTTCAGGTAAATAGCCAAGGATAATGTGGAGGATCCGAGTAAACCAAAATAGTTATAGCATTTATATTCACATTCACTGGTTCTATATCAACACCCAGTCACCATAATAATAGTAGGCCTCCCCTTTTACAAGTGGCTGGAAAATATACAAAAAGTTGAAAGCCTAGGCTATATACAAAAGAGGTGGTACGATCATCTGCCACCATAGTTTCTAATAAGAATGTTATATCAGGATTATATTTTCTAATAACAGCTATTAGAACTCTGATTGTCGTAGGACGAGCTAATCCCCTATAGTTCCATGCTAGTGCCCTCATTCGGTCGTTAGAGGCTTCTTGAAGTTGGCCTCAGTACCTATTTTGGATTTTTTGGGGAGTGATGTGTTATGTCGACTATATGGAGTGAACTGAGTCTTGCCCTTGGTCTTCATTTTTCCATGAGTATCTTGCTGGATTTTCATCTGTGTGGGCTCAGTGGTGTAGTCTTCCATCACCTGATCTCCTATATTATTTTCCTTCTCTATTTCTCTTGTTTGTGCCTCTATTTTCACCTCTAGAAGTTGCTTTTTCTTCTTTGGTTGAGTTGTTTCCTCATGGACTTCCTGAATGGGCCTCTTTGAGTGCAGTGATTCAGCTTGCTTGATTTCCTGATAAGGGAGTTCTGACTGTGCTTGAGTCTGAACTTGTTCAGAAGCTAGATCCATATTATAAGAATTTTGTGTTTTTGAAATTCTTGCTATAAAATGCTTCGGTTTAGGAATCTTGATGTCTTGTGACTTGACCTGTGCAATAGGTTGTCTGTACTTGGGCAGTACTGACACAAATGTTGAGTTTCCTAGATCGTGGATGAATAACTGAGATCCTCTTTGTATTTGAGTTGCTTGAGCTACTGTGAGCTTCTCTAGAGAGCTTAAGTCTCTAGCTTGCTTGACAAGGGCTGAGAGCTTTGCCGAATCAAATACCTTAGTGGCTGGTGGGTATTTGAACGAGGGGGGACTCAAACAAATTTTTGGATTGGGATGGATTAACAAAACTCTGTTGTGATGGCCCAAAAGATATCTCTTGAATGGTTTAGGTGGATTGATGGGCTTTCAGGCTCGAGATTGTTGGGCTCTGAATTTGGAAAGGTGAGCCTAGATTTGCTAATATCACTTTGTTTTGAAAACCCATGATGATTGGGCCCTTGCAGTTCGAGGTTATCAAATTAGAAGCCTTGGTCTATTTTTCCTCTTGATTTGCTTCAACAATTCTATTTAAGTTTAATGAGCTAAAATGGACTGGGGTATCACCTTTTTGGGCTGAGGAGAAATCTCTTGGAATTGTAGCCCGAATAGAAGCTGGCCCAATTAAATCCTGATGACCTCTGATATCTTTCATTTTTGTGTTCCCCTGATGCCATTAATCTTTCTAGGGTGTGAAGTTCTTTGTCGCGGCATGCCTGCGTGAGATGTAACCCAGTCTTGTCGAAAGTAGTGCTACCAACTCCTCTATGATTGTGTTCTTTAACATTGGTGTGAGGTAGGAGAAGTTAACCTTCTCTGAATTCTAAGCTGCTACCGTGTTGGAACTTGGACACTCATTAAATGAATTAAGGCCGGTTGATGACGAGGGAACTAAGATTTTTTCAATGTTGTGAAATAGTGTTTCCAATGCTGAGAATGAAGCTTCTTCGTTTAGGCTATCTTTGTTCACTAGAGATTTTGCCAATCTTGGAAATGGCTGTTGCAACCCCGGTTGCTTTGTTACCGTTGCTTCTCTGTTTGAACTGGTGCTTGGATACAGATATGAGAATTGAAGAGTGTAGTTGTTCTTTTGTAATTCATCATATATTTGCAGTTCTTTGCCTCTGCTTTCATGTAATTCTATGTTGTTGTGCTTTTCAAATAACACTGTCGTGTTTCCCGCCTATTCTTGCCCACCAAATGTTTGATGAGATTTCAGGGAAGGGTTGGGATTAATATACTCTGATCGTAACCATTGACCAAAGATGTTTATGTCTTGAGGTTGAGTAAGATGAGTGCAGAAAATTTGAGTGTGTTCCATTCTGCCGCAAGCATAGCAGTAATTTGATAACTTCTCATATTTAATTGCAATAATTGTTTTTGATACCGTACCATACCGGCCAATACGGCCGGTACATACCATACTGATCACTTGAGCGGTACAGATACACTGCCTGTACCGTATCGGCCCAAATACTAGCCTTACCGAATTTTTAATTTTTTTTTTCATTTCTTGCTTTTTTTTACCTCAATTTAGACTAGATTATTTACATATATATATATTTATATATATAATCTATTCATATATTGACTATTTTTTTGAAATATAATTTATATATGTATTTATATATATAATTATATATATATTATTTCAAACGGTACACGAAACGGTACCAGTATCAAAATATTTCGTTCCAGTGCCTTGATCAATACGCTCCCCAATACAGTATTCAAAACTTTGATTGCAATCCATGTTTCTGTATTATCGCATCGTGGCAACATAAAGCCCCACTTCAATGGAATTGTTATATCCATTTCTACTTTGATTCAGAGGTATTGACGCCAAGTAACCCTAAAGGTTACGTTTTCCTCCACCATATTTAGTTTTCCTAGCGCTTCCCCTATGTTTATTGCAATTTTTATTGTCCTGTAGTCTATAAGAAACCCATGAATTTGGATTGTGAAGGTGGAGAACCGAAAACAAATTTCTTTAATCGTCAAACTTGGTGGCCAAGATTTTAACACCAACAAATGGCCTCTGAAATTCCAGGGTGCTTGGGCTAGAATTCTCTGTTTGTCTTGAACAGTTTGAGAAGTTATTAGGAACTTGTTATCTTCCATGTCTTCCAACCGAAACTTTTTGATGAAATTTCATGTTGCCTGGATGCTTGCTTGAACTGCATTCTTGTTCATAGGCCTGTCTGCTATTAGTTTCCCTGCTAGAATTTTTTGTTTGAAGCTTGTTTTGCTAACTCTGGTGCAGGTTTTAAGTCGAGATCTTGCCAAGAGAGGGTTTCAGTTTGCGAAATTAGCTTTTCCATGTCCATCGTTTCCTGCAAGACCAAATTGTTTCCAAAAAGAGAAAGCTAGTGGAGTACTTTTCCGCAACTGGTTTCAGGAATAAGAATTATTGAACCCAATGTTTTAAGTCTCCTATTTACGTATAGATTTTATTGATAACAAATAATATTTAAGACTCAAGCTCAAGTTTTCTACGCATGAAGGGAGTTAAGCACATCAAAAAATCAAGCATGAGCGAGAAGAAGAATAAGTCTACAAATAAAGCTTATAGAGTAATTTTGTACATCTCTTAATAAAATTTGAAATTGGATTAAAATTCAAAATTAATCTTCTCTTGCAAAGTATCAAATTTCTTTTTTCACATGTGCATGACATCATTAAAAGGTTTAATTTTAAAAATTATATTTTACATGTGCATGACATATGCATGACATTATTAAAAGTTTTAATTTCAAAAATTATATTTTACAAGTGCATGACATATGCATAGCATCATTAAAAATTTTAATTTCGAAAATTATAGTTTACATGTGTATGGCATATGCAATGACATCATCAAAAGGTTTAAATTCAAAAATTATATTTTACATGTACTTGACATATGCAATGACATCATCAAATATTTAAATTTTGAATTTAAAAGATGATTGAGTGTTATTTTTTGGCATGTACATGTGTTGTTTGAATATTTGGAAATATGAATGATGTTGTCTTGAAAAGATATACTTTTATTTGCATATTTTGAAATATGAATAATGTTTTCAAATTTGGTAAGATTTGAAATTAAAGGCTCATTTGCCTATAAATAGTTCACTTGAGTTTTACAAAATTACAACAACAAGAGCCTACACATTAATTGCAAAATTTTGTATCATTCTTTCAAAGTCATCATTATCTCTTATCTAAGTTTTGTGTCTTAATTCTTATTTATTTTAAAAGAAATATAAGTTGCATTATATTGTTCTTATTTCACTCATTATAAAGTGCTGATAATCTACCCACTATCAGTTCTTGTATCATTAAGAGGGTGCATATAACCCTTGTGCATGTAGAAGTTATTCTACACAGGAAATAGTTGAGTCATCAAGTGTGAGGTAATTACAAGTGTAAAGGGTGTTATACACAGATTCTTTATAGCAGTATTACTCAAATGTGTAATAGGTTTCTATCTTAACATGAAGAAGATTGAATAATGAATTTGAGAATTCTTAAAGAGTAGCTTGAGGCGAGGATGTAGGCAGTGGGATTAAACCTCGTTAATATACTGAGTTTGTTTCTTCTTTCTCTTACTCTTTATATTTATTGATGCTTCGTATTTTGTTTATATTTTATATTGTGTATTTGGTTTATAAGTGTTAATTTTTTAATATAACGCAATTCACCCTCCCTCTTATATTAGTTATTTGGGCAACAAGAACATTTGAATGGAAAGTTACAAGAACACCACATAAGAGTGGAGACCTCTACTTTCTAGAGAGAGAGTACATTCATTATTGGTGTTGCTTGATCAAGAAAGTAAATAATCTCTCTCATTCACTTGCTCCGAATCCTCTCAGCCATGAGAATTATATTCTTTTGTCTTGAAAATAGCAGCAAAATATTTTATATAACAAAGATAAGATTCACAAAAGAAGTTTCGAATGGCAATTTATATGTAAATGTTAGAATTGTAATAATTAATTCTATGTACCAATTATACTATACAAAGCAGCCTATATACGAAAGGCCCAAGGCTATACAAGAGTCTGGGCTCGTTTGGATGAACAAAGTAGTTGAGTGCACTTAAGTTTTAGGCTGCTTAAACATCTAAACACGTGGGTCATCAAGTGAGTGTAGTTCAAGTTTGAACTAGGGCTCGTTTGGAGCATAGAGTAGCTGAGTGCACTTCACTTTTAGATTGCTTTAAACATCCAAACACATGTGGGTTATTAAGTGAGTGTAGTTCAAATTTGAATTCCTTGGTTGGACCCCACAACTGAAGAACCCACATTCACCTAAACCCATGAATTGTGAGTACAACCAGCTTTGCAAAAAATCAACTCAATCCGAAAGGGATTTTGTGGGGTTAGAAAGTTTGTCCATTTGTTCCTTGGCGTGCCAGAATGCAAGTGCAAGCTTGTAAAATCATTTTTTCTTTTACAGGTCTAGCGTTGAAAGGGAGACAACAATATCAAGTAAATAGTAGACATTCATGGTGGGACCCAATTTTTTTTAAATAACTTCCTAAAAATATATCTAAACACATTTTAACATCCAAACACACATAAAATCAACTTAAGTAGGTCCTACAAAACCCACTCAACTATCTCAACTCACTACTACTCATAAATAGCTCAACTCAATATTCAAACGCAGCCTTATTCAACCAATATGAGACTCATAGAACACATATATGCTAACACTAGCATTTACACTAATAGTGAAATGCTTTCAGAGTGGGTCAAAAAGATCAATCTAATTCCAAATCTGACAAAGATGATCAAAGAAATCATTGATGGATTGGCTAGACTCCTATTTGAGTTGATACAACTCAACTACAAGTTGGTACTCTCTAGACCCATGAGGGGTAGCATAATGCTGGCTAACATCATCCAAGTTGATAGAACATCATCATAGCTACCAAATAGGTTGGAGATAGTTGGAATGGAGGTGTTGCGCATCCAATTAAGGATCTGTTGATTATGGCTCTCATCTGAGAAGGCGTTGTTGAAGCTTACAAGCTCTGATATTACTCAAATGAGATCTTCCCTATGGTATGCCACGTGATTAAAATGAGGCTTCAAGCACAATGATTTTGAAATTTGTAGTAGTCCTTACATGATTGTAGCTATCTAATAGCAACGAGTAACACTCGAATGACTCAATAGTAGAAAACAGGGAAGTGAAACAATGCTAAGAAGGATAAAAACTACTAGTACTTCAGGATAAGAATGGTGGCTTTGATGCTATGTTACAATTGTATTAATTAAGAGTGTATCCAGTCCGATTCGATCTGCCTTTGGATAAAATTTAGGATCGAACTAGTATGTATTGGTTCTAAATTTTCAAGAATCAATTCTACACCTATTACCTCTTAAACCATTATATAATATATATATATATACACTATAGTATATTATAGTATATAATACTTAATGATAATATATTGTAGCATATTATAATATACATTATAATTGTATTATAGACTATAGTGATATATTATAATATATAATATAATGACATTATAATATATAGTGATATAATATTAGTATAACTATTAATACAATAGATTATAGTGATATAAGATCTTAAAATTTAAAATCATATTAATTAATAATTTATCATATTATACAAAACTATTTTATATATAATTATATATTATATATAAAAATTATTTACACTATAAAAAATTAATGTATAAATATATATATGAACCAGTCATGTGATCCGGTTTGGTTTTAAAAAAGAAAAACTAGAACAAGGCCAATTTTGACCAATTTTAAAAAAAAAAACAAAATCAGTACCGGACCGAACTAAACTTGGTACTAGACCAAATCCACTGGTCCGGTATATCGGTTCACCGATTTTTTTCTTTCACCCCTAATATTAATCATTTCTATACATCAATTATGCTATATATAGGAGACTAAAGGATATACAAGAGGGATCCATCTCGACTCAAAACAATAGCTAATTTCTTTTCAAAATTGCGGGATTTCTTCTCTTATGATATTTCTAGTTTAATCAAGGGTGATACACTTCTTTTCAATATGAGATAGGTTGCAGTTATAGTCAGAACTCCAATCGGGGCAATTGCCTAATTATGACTTGAGGTAGCAAACGAGATTAAACTCAAAAATACTGCTCACTTTGTTCCAAAGAAAAGATGCCAAGTCGTTGTGAATAAACCAAATGATTAAGAGTCTCCATTTGTGGTCTATTACTATAGTTACATTTTCTAGCAAGCCCTTTGACTCTCTTTCAAAGATAATGAATGGTAGAACAGCTTCAAAGCAAAGATATTAAAATTTGGTGGGACATTCTTGCTCCAAATTGCTAAAATATTGCTTGTAAGTAGTAGCATAGTTATTAAAAATCTCAAATACATGTTCAGTGGTTTCCATCCCTAAGACTCGTTATTGGTGCACAAGGAGAAAGGAGAGCAACGTTGATTGACCAAGTGACCGAAGGGCTTGTTTTGTTGAAGGAAGCCTTTTGTGACAAGAAGGGGGCTTTCTTTGGGAGAGATCACATCGGATTCCTCGATATCGCCCTGGGATTTATGTTGGATTGGTTGAGAGCAACGGAGATCACGATTGGGGTGAAGATGCTAGACGAAGCAAAGACTCCTTGGCTGGTGCAATGGGTAGACAACTTTTGTATGGATGGTACTGTTAAGGGTCCAATCCCAAAGATTGAGAAGCTTGTAGAGTTTGCTAGGAACCTTTTGGCCAGAATCGAGGGCACCTAGTTCTCCTCCTAAGGACTAGTTTTTTTATGGACAACTACTTATGTCCTATTTGGATTCGAAGATGAGATGAGTTGAAATGAGTTTATTTTATTTTTTAATATTATTATTATTTTTGAATTTGAAAAAGTTGTATTGGAATTTGAAAAATGTGTATAAGAATTTGTATTTTGCATGAGAAATTGAAAAAATATAATGATGAAATGGAGATAAACTGAGATGAATTTAGGAGAGTTTTGAATCCAAACCAGTTCTTAATTTTACGTTTCTTTTTGCTTGAAAATTGCCTTCTGTTATGAATTATGAGCTGCAAAATGGAGCAGTTATATTATTATTGGGGTCTCATGTCAAAGTATAAGCACATATTAAGTCAAAAAATACATTCAAGACAAGAACGGTGCTCAAAACGGCCCTTTTTTTTTAACCGCTCTCTTTCGAGTGAGAGTCTTCCCTTTACGCTTTCCAGTAAAGCCTAGTACCCTCTCTAAGATCCCCAAATCGCAAGAGTTTTCATTCTCCATTATCATCGACTACCAACAGTGTGATTATGGAGGAAGATCTGATAAATTTATGTGAAGGCCTGACACTTACTGAAGTCAAGAGGGTTGAAGTTACCCTGTCGAATGAAGACACTTTCCTTTCCAACGAAGGCAGCAAACTCTATCTAGCGGCGCTTGTCGTAGCAGAGAAGGAAGTTAATAAGGGAGCTTTCGTGAGCACCATGTCAAATGCCTGGAGACTCAACGGAAGAGTCAATATCAAACATATGGGAAAAAACCAGTTCTTGGTGGAATTCCTATCTGATGAAGAAAAGAAAAAGGTGATACAAGATCGCCCCTGGTCCTTTGACAAGCACCTTGTGTACTTACAAGAGTGTGCAGGCCATATAGCCCCCCAAGAGCTTAATTTCTCCTTTGAGCCCTTCTGGTTCGTCCCCTTTGCTGGCCTAAACAAGAGAATATGAGAGAAAATAGGAGCATCCATAGGGGAAGTCGTGTTGTTGGATGTAGACGCTAATAGCAGAGCTTGGGGAAGTTTTCTCAAGGCAAAGATTCTCATCGATATCACGAGACCGCTAGCCAGGGGCTGAATTCTCAACTTCGGAAACACAAAGAGATGGACTACGTATAAGTATGAAAGAATGCCCAATTTTTGCTTTCATTGTAGCATTATTCGACATCCTAACTCGGGATGCGCCAAAGCAATCTCTGATGGTAGAACACGGGACCTCCAACAACTCCAATATAGGCCATGGGTTAGAGCAAACTCTACGGCCGGAGCAGAAGCCACTCCCACTTTTTCCAATAGTAAGACCACCGGTGCAAAGAAGCCTTCGGAACGGAGGAATCAGTCCGACAAAATCTCATTGGGAGGGGGAGAATCACACAACAACCCCGGTGGGACTTAAAGACCAAGAGACTCTTCCTTTACCTTGTCTGAAAGAAGGGATGGACTGGTTAATAAAATTATAACCGTTGCAAACAACCTGGAAAGCACAAAACATCCTTTACAACCTGGACTTTCGGACCAACTCCAAGTGTTTGATGTAACGTCCAAGAAGCCACCTGAGCAGTCAGCCAGTACTCCCATTCAGACTCTAAGCAATCCGATAGTAACATCCAACATCGAAAATCTTGGCTCGCCTCTATGCATACCAACATAGGGTATGCAAAACCTGGATATGATCCTCACCCCCTCTATGGATAAGGCCAGTTCTTTTGCTCCTCTAGTAGCTTCAACTATTAATTTAGCCAAGAACCCTACTCAGACAAAGTGGAAGAATAGAGCTAGAGGAAAACTATCTAGGTTCCCGAAGCCTCTCATCCAATCACCATCCAATCTTGGATTAAGAAAACTGGAAAGAAGCGCCTAGGCAGCCCTAATGGAAAATTTCTCAGTGGAACCAAGAAACTTAAACAATCTCTATTGGCAGAGACTGTGTTACAACCCTACCAATTACCATGAATGCTTTATGCTGGAACTGTTGAGGGTTGGGGAACCCTCAGACAATTCGCGAACTCCACCGCGTGGTGAGAGAAAAATCCCTAGATCTAGTATTTCTGATTGAAACAAAGTGTAAAAGAGATAGGGTGGAGTCAATCCGAAATAGACTGGGTCTTGATAATAATTTTATTGTAGACTGTGTGGGAAGGAGCGGGGGACTAGCGGCCCTCTGGTCCAATAAGTTTGACTTTGAATTGTCATCTTACTCTTTGAGGCATATATCCCTCAAATTTCTAATGGATATTCATGGTAACTTTGGTTTGGCATTTGGGTTCTATGGCCACCCAGTAACGGCACAAAGAAAAAAAGGATGGAACCTTCTCCAAATTCTTAAACCAACCCCAAACATTCCATGGATTTGCATGGGGGATTTCAATGAAATAATCTCGCAGGATGAATCCTCTAGCCAATGCCGAAGGCCTACAAGACAGATGGAAGACTTTAGAAGTGTGCTTATTGATTGTGACTTAGGTGATCTTGGTTTTGAAAGGCCTAAGTTCACATGGTGCAACAATCAGTTGGGGTCAGACTTTGTGAAAGAGATATTGGACAGGGTCCTCTCGAACAGTGCTTGGAATAACCTCTTCCCTATTAATCTGGTCCAAGTACTCCCCGTACAATGCTCTGATCATTGCCCCCTGTTTACAACCAGTAGTGACTTTGAACCTAGATCGCAAGTAACAAGGAGACTTTTCAGATTCGAAGCAGCCTATTCAAAACATCCACAGTGTATAGAGGTGATAAAAAAATCCTGGTTAGGCACAAGTCAAATGGGTTCAAAAGCTAACATCACCAAGAGAGGGATTGAGAGATGCAGTTTTCAACTCAAAGAGTGGTATAAAGAGAGAAGGAAGACAAAGCAACACCGGTACAATGGTAAAAGAGAAGAACTACAACTATTACAAGCAAACAGTTCAACTCAGGAAGTGGAAAGGATCAAATCAGTGCAAAAAGAACTAGATGCAATTCTCGAAGAGGAGGAGGCCATATGGAAACAACGGACAAAACAGGGATGGCTACATGATGGGGATAGGAACACCACCTACTTCCACAAGTGCGCTAATCAAAAGAAACAACGGAATACCATAAGGAAGATAAGCGGTGAGAGAGGCATTACTCGGCATACCCCTGAGGAGATTGGCCATGAATTCCAAATCTTTTACTCGCAGCTTTTTGCTTCAACTAATCCCCTGAATCTCGAGTCCTACCTAAAGGACATCACTCCTAGTGTCACAACTGAGATGAACAATGATCTCTGCAAAGGATACAGCAAAGAAGAAGTGCAACTTGCCGTCTCTAAAATGAACCCGCTTGGATCCCTAGGTCCAGATGGGTTCCCCGCTATTTTTTATCAAGATCACTGGAACATAATGAGGGAGAGAGTCACAAACCTTCATCTCCTTAATCAAACCTTCATCTCCTTAATACCAAAAAAGAATGCTCCAAGGTTGGTGATAGATTATAGGCCCATAAGCTTATGCAATGTCATTTACAAAATCATAGCCAAAGTTATTTCCAACAGACTCAAGAAGATCCTACCTCAGATTATCTCTCCTACTCAAAGTACCTTTGTTCTCGACAGACTTATATCAGACAACATTGCAGTGGCTTATAAACTCCTTCATTCAATGCAAAACAGACTCAAAAGAAGAAAAGAGGGATACATGGCTCTGAAGCTAGATATGAGCAATGCTTACGACAGGGTAGAGTGGAGTTTCCTACAAGCAGTAATGACAAAATTGGGCTTTGCATTATCGATGGTGGAGCTAATCATGCAATGTGTGAAGACAGTTTCTTACTCTATCCTCTTCAATGGTACTCCACAAGCACCTATCCACCCGTCCAGAGGCATCAGACAAGGAGACCCTCTTTCTCCTTATTTATTTATTATTTGTTCTGAAGTTCTAATTCAGTCCCTCTGTAAAGTTGAGTTAAAAGGTTTAATTTCGGGTTTCCCAATTACTAAGGGATCTTTTACTATTAATCATCTTTTCTTTGCAGATGTCAGTTTATTTTTTTGAAAAGATTTTCCTTTCGAGTGGAATAGGTTGCATGGCATTCTTAAGGCATATGAATTGGTGTCGGGACAAAGGCTCAACCTGGACAAGACTTACATCATGTTCAGCAAGAATACCAAGGCTGAAGTGCAACAAAATATCTTAGTCACAGCAGGAATCAAGGCCACCGGACCTTTTGAGAAATACTTAGGACTCCCTCCCTTCATCGGAAGACACAGGGCAAGAGTTTTCAATCCCACATTGGAAAATATCAAGACTCAAATGAATAACTGGAAGACATCTTTTTTATCCTATGCAAGGAAAGAGATCTTATTGAAAGCTGTTATCCAGGCCATCCCAACTTACAGTGTGGGGATCTTTAAAATTCCAAAAGGCATCCTTAGGAGCATAAGGGGCCAAAAGGAGAACAAATCCAAAATGCACTGGTTAAATTGGAAAGGTATGGGAGTAGCCAAGCAACAAGGGGGATTATGATTCAGGGACTTCGAAGATTTCAACCTAGCTCTACTTGCAAAGCAGGGATGGCAGCTTGTACAATTTTCGAAGTCATTGGCGGCCAGAGTGCTACAGGCAAAATATTTCAAAGGCAAGGGTTCATGAGAGCAGAGTTGAAAAAGGGTGACTATTTTGTTTGGCAAAGTATTATGGCAGCAAAACCCCTGTTATGTGATAAATTATGGTGGAAGATTGGTAGCGGAAAATCAGTCAGCATATGGACAGACAAATGGATGCCTATCCATTCAACCTATAAAATTCAAACCCCCCTTCAACCTTGGCACATAAGTCCACAGTGGCAACACTCATCGATCCGGATACTAAAGAATGGAAAAGGAAACTGGTACAAGATAATTTCAACCAGGAGGAAGCAACGGCAATACTACAGATCCCTATAAGCTCGTGTGGCAACCCAGATCAACTTGCTTGGAGATGCACGTCAGATAGCAAATTTTCAGTGAAATCTGCCTACCACCTACAAGGCAGCAGGATGAGCAATATAGCTGGACAAACTTCTGAGCCCCTTGACTACGCAAAAATTTGGAAACACATTTGGAATGCTAATCTCCCTCATGCGCTCAGGACTCTGCTATGGCGAGTCGGCAAGGATATCCTTCCTACAAAAGTTAACTTGGTTAAGAGGAGAGTGGTGGAGACACCCAAATGTCCGATCTACCTACGACAACCCGAAACCACCACCCTTGCCCTTTGGACTTACCCAGCAGCTCAAGACGTGTAGAGCATGTGCTCTTAAAAAATCCAAAAAATCCTAAAAATTTCTACCTCTGACAGAGGTTTCACTGATATCCTTGTTTCTATTTTTTCTACAGGTATGGAGTCCATTATAGGTGAAGCAGCCACGACCATCAAGCACATCTGGCAGCGTAGGAACAAAGTGGTTTTCGAATCAACTTTCCTCCCCCCTGAGCAGGTTATCCAGCAAGTGCGATAGGGTCTAGCCGACCTGGAGATTTATCTTGTTAGACAGAGCAGAAACCAACAGTCGAAGTATACACTGAAAGCTCAACCCAAGTGGCACAAACCTCCAGACGACCATGTCAAAATTGATTGGGATGCAACTATCGACAAAATCAACTACAAGCTAGGGATATGAGTGATTATCTGAGACTCTCAAGGCCTTGTTCTCGTCACCTTCCAAACCACTCGAGACCTTTTCCCGGACCTACTTCTTGGTGAAACAATGGCAGCAATCAAGGCCATCACTTTCTACCTGGACCTTGGCTTCCGCTCCAATCTA
Source organism: Platycarya longipes (assembly GCA_036559045.1). Lineage (NCBI taxonomy): Eukaryota > Viridiplantae > Streptophyta > Magnoliopsida > Fagales > Juglandaceae > Platycarya > Platycarya longipes. The sequence goes on along the minus strand of CM071793.1, from coordinate 18,212,566 downwards.
ATATGGAAAGGGGACTCCAAAATTGTAGTTGACAACCTCAACAGCACAGAAGAGAAATGGAGTACATCGAGACTCCTCATCAAGGATGCTAGAAACTTTTTTTGTAATTTTGGTGGTTACTCTATTGTCCACACACTAAGGATGGCCAATTTGATAGCCTATTGTTTGGTCCCAAATATTTTGATCCTTGAATGCATTCTTATATAATTATTTTTTTTTGTATTAGTTCTTTCCTTTGAATAAAATTAACTCGTGAGTTTTTTCTCTCAAAAAAAGAAAGGTAAAAAAAGCACATATTACAGTAAGTATATATGAGTTGGGAAAGTCAGTTTGTAATAAAGTTGAATGATTAAATAGCAATTCGAGCCTTTGAAGTTTAAACTTTCACATTGGTCTATCAAATCAACCACGTAACTCTTTAAGTCCAACTGTGAGGTAGGACCGTAGGCCTACCACTTTGACCTCAACAGCTTCGAAACTGTTGAAGTCTCTTTTTATATATATATATATATATATATATATGTATTATTTGAAACCTCGAGCCATTGAATTCAACTTAAAAGGGAACGAACGGGTAGAAAGCATTGATTTTGTTTACACTACAGCACCGTTGTGGACAGGGTCGAAGGACTCGAGGAGCCACTGTTGTGGACGTGGGATGAAAAATAATGCCTTTTTTGACGTTTAGTACATTTTTTCAAAAACATCGCTCTTATTACATATTATATTCATTCATTATCTTTTTATTTTTAATATTATTACTTTATTTTTTTCTTTATTTTAATCTTTTATTATTTCTTAAGTCTAGAACTAAATAGTTAACACAATGATTTAAATGCAGAATATAGTCCAAATTAATTTCAGAGAAATATTAGTATGTATACTCATTTTGATATTTTATGTATTTTAATTTTTCTATTACTTAATAATTAAAAAATTAATTATTAGTCTGTTGATATTTTTTATATTTTTTATTTTTAAAATGATAAAAAAAATGAGAATTAAAAAAAAATAAAAGTTTAGTTTTACACTAACAATAAGCATGAACGATGATAGTGAAGGGACAAAATAACACTACTCTTAATCTAATCTCTAATTACTAGCCGTATTGTCCAAATCTAAAGTTTTAGGATTTACTTGGAGACATAGATGTTCTTAGATATTACAGACTACTTTAATATTATTTAGAAATAATGTATTATATCAAGTTCAATGTTAGTCAGATTAGTGAATATTTATATGTTTCGATGCAATAACAAGATATTATTTATAACAAATAGTTTTATTAGTTGGTTAATAGGTCATATTTTATTCATGAAATGAACTGGATTTGTATTAGTCTGAATACAGCAAAATGATTTTATTAGATTTAATGTACTTTTTAGATTTAATATGGCTCGAATCTTTAATATTATCTTATTTATTACCTATATCTATTATTTATGCGGAGTACTGTCACCCATTATTAATAAGAAATTGAAAAAAATCTAATAAACGGAAGAAAGTGGAAAAAACAAGAAAGATATTATTTATTTTATTATTATTCATAAATTATTTTATTATTATTTATAGACAATATTAAATACTCATAGCATCAAGACAATTGCTTTTAATATTGAAAATAAGGCTCCTACATACTCAAAACTCAGAGTGGATAAACAATTTTCCTTCGGGTAAGACCCATTTTCTCTCCAATTAGAATCTCTCCCAAACAATTTTTGTTTTATCTCAGGCGATACAATTTTCCTTCGGGTTAGACCCTTTCTCTCTCCAATTAGAATCTCTCCCAAATAATTTTTGTTTCATCCCAAGCGATTTCCAACGACCTTTCTCTGAGCCGGGGTAGGTCAAAGCCTAGGCTTCTACCGCCTCTTCCCCTCTCTTTTTATTTTTCTGTCTGTAGTTTTCATGTTTTCTCTTTCATTTTCCAACCTTCACCATGCAAGTTTTCTGTTTCCCAGCATCCTTGAGCCAACACATGCCACCTCATTCAACTCACCAGGTGCCGATCTTCAAGTTCAAGGAGTGGCTTTATTCTTCCAATAGGTACGTCTACTTCATTAGCGGTGAGGCTGGGCATGGTTCCTTACTGGCAATCGAGTACAATGGAGGGTTTTCTTGCTTTCTTTCATTTCCTCTAATTAAAGATCAAGTGAAAGTAAGTGCAATACCCACTTCACTGTTGTGACTTTTTTTCGAAACCTAAAATTACTTTTAAAGAGTTCCTTCCTTATTTGAAAATTGAAAAAAGCCATTTATTTAGCTCTAAATTATCATTTTTTAGAGTCATTCTCTTGATTTCCTTATTAATATTATATTGTGGATAACTTTTTAAAAAGATGGTAGAAAATTCTCATTCTATTTAAACTTGTGTCATCTAATAAATTATACTTGCTCCTAATAAAAAAAAAAAAAAGAGTGAGTGAGTGAACCGTGCAAAATGCGACAAAACGGGTTGGTCTTTTCTATAATTTTTTTTATCGAAGTATTTTTTACAGTTGCAAAAAACAGATAATTTATAGATCTTTTAAGATAACGACACATTCAACATTGAATATTGTGTGTGTGGTCCTCAAACTGGGTATCTCCAAATTGTAAAATGCAACATTTAGATATAAAAAACAGTAGAAAATCTTAATCATACAGATAATACATACAGTTACAGACAATTCTAACATTTGGGGGAGTTTCTGCAATAAGATTTTTGTAATGCAGGCTTTGGAAATTTTAATTAATATCTTTGACAAAAGCCACACTAGTCAACGGAAAGTCAGACACACACATGTGCGTCTGAACCACCACCGACCAATCCCCGATTCCCACATCACATCACAATCCAATCAAAACATCAACCTTTTACCACATCATCACCGCCAGCAATTGCGTTCGACGCTCGGATGTCTACACTTGTACGGCTCCGAATTCTTTTCAGCTCCTCGACAACCTCCTTCGCATCGGGACGGTCGTCCTTCTCGGCCGCCACGCAGCGGAAGGCGAGCTCGCCCACCGCATGAACGCCGGCCATGGCCTCCGCATCCAGTGCCAGAAAAGGGTCCACCACCTGGCTGAGCAGCCCCATGTGGATCTTCGAGACAACCAGATCGGCCAGGGCCATCTCCCTCTTGTCCCTGCTCTGGTCCACTGCCTTCGACCCAGTTATAAGCTCCAACAATACAACCCCAAAGCTATACACATCACTCTTCTCTGTCAGCCGGCACGACTTGTGATAGTCTGGATCCAAGTACCCCGGCGTGCCTTGAGGCCCCGTCCAGACATACCCAGATGAAGATGCCGACGTCGTCGACGTTTCTGGGAAAACTAGCAGCCTAGACAACCCAAAGTCGCCAACTTTGATTCTCATATCTCTTTCCACGAAAATATTTGTAGAAGTAATGTCCCTGTGAACAATGGGTGGAACGACTGAGAAATGCAAGTACTCGATTGCCATTGCAGTCTGGATAGCCATGTCAATCCTCACTTGCCAAGTCAAAGAGCCTTTTCGGAACAAGGTTTTTGGGCCATGAAGGTGGTCTGCGAGAGTACCATTAGGGACATAGTCATAAACCAAAAGAAGCCCTCTCGGGTCGCTGCAATAGCCGTGGAGCTTCACGAGATTTGGATGATCAATGGAGGAGAGGATCAAGATTTCGTTGCAGAAGGACTTGGTGGAGAAGGCTCGGCCAGCAGATGCACGGTGGAGATACTTGACGGCTACGATTCGGTCGTCGTAGAGCTGACCCAGGTACACGGACCCGAACCCGCCGTCGCCGATTTTGCGCTTGATGTCAAATCGGTTGGTGGAGGACTCGAGCTCTTCGTAGGTGAAAACGGGTGGGAGCAGACTGGCTGAGCGATGGCGATGGAGGAAAAGAGTGTTTGGGTCTTCTTCTATTGCTGATGGTTTAAATCGTCTAGACCGAAGAATCACTGCGGCAATAAGGAGAAAACAAGTCATTGCAAATATAATGCACAAGATCGCAAGTCGTTTCGGACTGCCTTCACGAAGCCATGAAGGAGAATAGCGGCTCTGGGTCCGAAAGCATATGAATTGCTTTTCTGGATCAGAGGAATTGAAGCCACAGACTCCATCGTTGGCCTTGCAATCTTGGCACCTAGAAAAGTAAGTATCCTGAGCTCGGTCCCACTCCACTTGGAACCCAAATTTGATCAGAAAGTTATCGAGGAAGCCCAAAACGTCGCTTTGGCAGCCCTGCTCCGAGACGGAATGGTGCGTGGACCCACAGCCATGGAGCAGCTGAAGTGGGTTCTTGATGAGCTTGCATTCCCAAGGGCAATGGCTGCAATTTGGGAGACTTGGAAGAGAACAAGGTCGGAGAAGAGAGAGGCGAGCACAAGAACCATCGGAGACTCGAAACGGCGAGCCTGAGAGATTGATAGAGCGATTAGGGATGGAGACAAAATCAGGAAAGCAGTACTTTCTGTGTGCAGCTGATTTAGTTGTGGTCTCATTGGAGATTTTCGGGGCCAGTGTGAGAGTGGAGGAGTTGGGTTCGTAGTGGACGAGCGAGAAAGACAGGTCATTAATGGAGATGATAGAATGGGGAGTTGAACATTTGATTTGAAAGGAAGGATGGCCGCAGCCGGGGGAGGACGAGAAAGGGAAGGAAGGCGGGGAAGTGAAAGGTGGGCATGGAGATCCGGACGTCCCTGTCTCTCGAGAACATCTTTGAGCCGCTGCAGAAGTTCTGAACAAAGGGTAGAGTATAAGAAAGAAGAGGGCTGGGCCTAGATTGGAGGAAGAAAGTGGCGGAGGCATGGAAGATGACGAGGAAGTGCTGCTGCACAAGTCATGAAATGGAAGGAGGAGGACTTGGTTGGGCAGAGATCTGAGAGTGACCTAGAAAGAAAGGAGATTTGAGAGGCATAGATAGAGCTTCTGGGGAGTTGCAGAGAGATTGCAGAAAAATAGTGTCTCGTGATTAGGGAAGATAGCTGAGGGTCACGTGAAGCGAGGCGGGTCCTGGTTCGTGGAATTCTCTGCCTTCTTGCTTTCTTTTGGGTTAATTTTTATTAGGGCTGTTATTAACCTTTTACCATTCATATATCCCAATAATAAAGCCCGGTTTGTTTGTTTGTTTTTTTTTTAAATTATCTTATTTTATTTATTTATTTATTAATTATTATATATTTTTTAAATTTATATAAAATAATATAAATAATTTAATTTTTTCAAATCTTAATATAAAAATTATATTATAAAAATAAGATATTTTAAATTTATATATTATTTAATTTTTTATTTTTATTTTAATTTATTTTATTTCATCTCAAAAAATCAACGTTGGTACGTCTGTATACAGACGCTAGAAAAATGACCGACGTGGTATAATATCACGTCAGTCATTAATTTGATTATTTTTAAAAATAATATTTTGAAATAAAAAAAGAGGGGCATAAGTATCTTCGTTTACGTTTAATTTCTCGTTTACAGAACTCATCGTCGTGCAAAGCTCCTCATCCTCGTGCAGAGCTAGTTTCGTTCACTTTATCGGCTTCGTGGTATGGATTCCGTGGGACGTAGGTCTCTTCGTTTAGTGCTCTCACTGCTCTGTCTGGGCTCTCCGATTCGTGTGGGTGGATCTCTCGTTTGGGTCTTCGTGTGGGTCTCTCGTCCATCTCTGTTCGTGGTTAAATCTTGGGTGCAAACTGGTGGATCTTCAGTGTTGGATCTTCTCTTGGGTTGTGGGTTTTCTTCGTATCTGTTTTAGATAAGATCAATGTTGTTCTTTTTTCAGTCGCCTATATTTCTTCGAATACTATGACTTTATTGATGAAACATTCGAGGTTGTCTTGTTCGTTGTTTATTATAAGATCCAAAGCAGCAATTCAAGTTCCAGCAGCTGCCCCACCTTCTTTTTTATATTCAAATGAAAAATAAATATTAGTAATAATAATATTGATGAAAACAATATTAATAATAGTTGTGAATGACTTGAAAACCTAACCATTGTGTTTATTCTTCCATTTTTGGGTTTCAGATCAGATGGCGCACAACCTCTAGTTAATATCTAATTCCAAAGAAGGTTAAGCTTCAAGTATGTGATATGCAGATTTTGAGTTTAGATTTTGCTTTATTTTTCTTTTTTTCTTGTTTGTTAACTAGTAGAAATTAATGGATTTGTTTTGTTTTGAAGTTAGTTGTTCTTTATTTGGATTTCAAGCTTAATGAGAGCTATACTCTGAATAAGTTATCCATATGTGCCCGTGATGGCTTCCACAACATGAAGGTAAGTTCTTTGTTTCGGACTATTGATGATACATCTGAGTGATTACGTCAATAGTGATTTAATTGGAACATGTATAATATATAAGTTATGCAATGATTTACATCTTTGGTTTTTAAGTGGAATCTATTCTCCAACTCAATTTGATTAATCTGCTTGTGTTCCCTGAAAATATTTTTAAGAGATAAAACAATAGAACTTGTCAAGCCAACTGTCTAGGCTTATCTATCCTTGTCTGGAAATGATTCTAAGTAAGTGATTGAAGCCATTTTTACTTATTCTATTGAAATTCAGTAAATTCCTATGAAGAAGCTATAGCTATTGGTCATTATTCATATAATCCTTTCCATGAAGCTTACTACAGCAAGTTCACTTTATGACCAACTTAGACATAGATGCTTAGAAGCAACTTCACTTTATGACCAACTCAGACATAGATGCTTTAGAAACAACGCAGAGAGCCAATGCATATGAGGCAAAAGAGTTGGAAGACTGATGAAAGAAGGGTATGGAGGAGTCACTTGCTTTTACTCAATTTGGTCCTTTGACTTCAGTTCTGGAAGTCACTCACATCCACACAAGATGAAGAAGCTTCGTTGTACAATATTTCTAATTTGAAAATAGTTATATATTTGTCACCACTTCATGCTATATAGGCACAAATGGAGATTCATACTTCTACGAGTCCTAACAAGTTGGGAAATTGAATTGAAATTAATAAAAAAGGAAACGTTTATTTAAAGAAAAAAAAAGTACATAAGTCCTCAAGACAAGATAGAATGTATGATCTTTCTGTTCTCTAAAATATGATGGTCTATCTATATTGGCCATGCAATTAGATGGGGTTACTGTAAATGTGGCGGAATGGACATACTTGTGCATATTGCCAAAGAGAGGGAGAATTAAAAGGTGATTCCTCTTATATTTTGGGGTTAGGTTTGATGTTATGCATTTGCATTGGAACTTTGCTGTTGTGGAGTCGCCAAGTGAAAATTGATTACCGTGTAATTGAACCATGAGAATGTTGTGTTCGCAACACTTTTATGTTGAAAATTGCTGTGTTGTCAAGCCATCCAAATGGGAGGGATACTTATCTACGCCAGATCAAATTTTAAGTATTTCAGATTGTGTATTTTTCAAATTTTAGATTGTATCTTCATTAACTTCCTCAAGCTTAAAAAAGAAATGGTTTACTCAGACTACAGATTTGACCATACCTGATCTAATGAAAAAATGTGATTCAAAGTAATAGTCAAAAGCTGGATATGCACTTATCCAAAGAAAAATCTGGGATCAGTCCCCATCTAAGAGTTCATCTAGGGACTCAAAAGCTGATATGCACTTATTTAAAGAAAAATCTAAATATGCAAATCTGGAATGACATTACAACTATTCATCCAAAGAAACATATTATAAGAAATGGATCTATAAAGATGGAAAATAATAATTTTGATGTATTGTGGGAACAGGCTCTCTCTTCTGAAAACACAAAGGCGAAAAAAACCCTAGAGCGTGTTGCTGCGCTGGGAAGGATGTGATTGGTGCCTCCAACTCCCCCCTCTTCTCCCCCCAACCTCTTCTCAATTTCTTTCTCCACCTCCTTTCTCTTCTTTCTCCACTTTTTTCCTTTTTGTTCTTCCCCGTCCCCCTTTTCTTATTTCCTCCAGGTTTTCTCGCTTTCCCCTCTCCCTCGTCCCCTCTATTCCTTCTCCTTCCTCTGTGGTTGGATTGTTTTCTTCTATTTTTGCAGGTATTGCAGGCGACTATGGGAGCTTTGCGGGGGCGATTTTGAGGCTAATTGAGGTGAAGCTTTTTGTCTTGCTTGGTTACATGCGCCTCACAAGGAGGACCCTTATCCACCGATCAACTTGTCTGTCAGAGTTCCCATCCGAAAAAGACGATGGTTCACCCCACGCGCGGGCAGCCGATCTTGCGTGACTCAGCTTAACGCCGCACATGGAGGGGTCTTCGTCAGCCACGCGTGGTGGCACTAGATTTAGGGACCCCAGTAATACACAGATCGGTAGATCGAACTCTCCCAGGTGGCACATGTCCACCACGTGCCTCCCGCCACCATGGCGCGTTGTTTGGCTTATACCGAGTCCTTTTATGTGTTCTTTGGGCATCAGTTTTGTTTTTACATTGATTTTTTTTTTTTTCCTTTGTGTTTGGCTAGTTTGTTTGTAAAATAAATAGGATGGTATTGAATTTCCCTTTAGCTCCTCAGTTTCTCCTTTGGAGAATGGAGTTGAATTTTCTCTTTCTCCTTTAGAGTATGGAGGTGTGATATCCTCCTCTTTTCGAATGTGGAGGTTTGATTATCCTTGCGCCTTCTTAGTCATACCATACTCAATGTTGGTTGCTGATAGGCTAGAAGTTAAGACAAAGTCCGTGGTGTGCGGGGATGCTACAGATTAGTGTCTAGTTAGGCTTGTAATACAAGTTTATCTCATTTATCAGCCTCAGCTGTAAATTTCGCATTGTGAAATGAGACGTGATCATTCTTCTCAAAAAAAGAAATGGACCTATAAAATTCATAAAAATTCCCTGAAACAGATTCAATCAACAACAATAATATTCAATACATATGAAATACATTCAATACACAAAAATATATTCAATCCCAAGGAATTATATCCAATACACAAAAATACGTTCAATCTCAGGGAATTACATTCAAGCAAATGAGCATTCCTATAAAGTTCCATCTCTCATCAAGTATATATCATCAACTCATACATGTAATGTGACAAGACATTATCATTCAGGTTGTTGGAAAGAGGTTACCATGCCCCCGATATTATGTTGTAAGCTAGGCAACATCTGAAGTGTAGACCTTCCATAGTAATTATTGTTCATATTCCCGAAGCATACATATTTCATCTGCAATAATCGTATAAAAGATAGATAAAAACGATAGCATGCACATATAAGCATATTAGTATGATGGCAAGTATAGGAAGCACCAGAACAACTATTATACAAACAGTACAACAATCCATATGTTTCAATTTCAGAATCTTAATTTTAACCGAATGAAATTTACAAGACAGAGATGAGAAATGTTGCTCTTTATTAAGAACTTTATTATTTTTCCATTGTTGTGATATTTTGAGTGGCTTCATTAATGGTGTTGTCATTAATTTATAAAAAATATAGAAAGATACATGCATGCATGGGAGCTTTCCTACTTGGGATTTATCGATCCATGTTTTCCTAGCTATTGATCTGTTAATTAGTATGGATGATACTCATGAGGCCTGGCACAGCTATTAGCAGCAACAAAATGTAGTTTGAAGGGGCTTACCTTTTTAGTAGCATCAAATGCATCTCATATGTCATTCACACAAATTAAACTAAAATAAAATGTTCAAGCTAGAATATATTCCAATTTTTTATAAGTAAAAATAATTAATCGTTGCCAAAACGTTCAAGATTCTAGGAGTTCTAACACAATAGGTAGTGGCTCTTAAGTTATGAAAACTCAAACCCCACCATTCCCTTCAATAAACCAAAGTAAACAATAAAGTAAGCTTCGTTGTACAATATTTCTAATTTAGCAAAATAGAATATGATAAGAGAAATTTGCTGAAGGAAATGTTAGAAATGTACCCCGTCTTGGATTCGGTCCAGTCTTATTTATAGGTGCCTGTGTTCTTCCTAAGAGGCGGTTTTGAGGTAAAAGATCTATTAGTCGGGACATCACTCGATCGTCATCCTTGAGAAGAAAAACCTGATCTGATCCTGTCTGTCTCATCTTATTAATTAGATTTTCCCTCAATCACTGCTCAACTAGATTTTTTTGAAGATGAACATTAAATGCGGCCTTATCTTCATCCAGTCTAGTAATTAATGATGTGTGTTTATAGCATTTGTGCATTTAAGAGGGGAAATCTGTAGATCAGCAATTGACTGGTTGCTCATAAATGCGGGAATAACCATGATGTGAGAGGGGTCCGCAAAATACGCTAATAAATGCACTGTTATTCCTGATATTAGCGTATGCTCGAAACCGGCTTATTCTCTTCTTCTTCATTTGTGGTAGCTAGTGATTCGGGCTATCTCTGATTCCGGTATTTCTAGTCGAGTTCGGACACGTGGCATCCGGGTTTAGATCACGGGCTTCAGGTCCAACTCTTTTCGGGCTTAGGTTTGTTGCCAACTATCCTTTCACCAACTATTCTTTCAGTATCCCGCGAATTTTTATTGAAGGCACTTCGATAGAGATTCTAAACGCTTTAGAGATAGCATCCTCCCTTTCTTTATTCATGTTCTTCTTCAGCACTGGATGTTATTTTCCTACTTCCCTTTCCGAGCGGAAATATTTGGTCGAATACACCCGGGCGGTGCCAATTGGTATGTCGTTTCATTTACCCGTTGGACTTCTGGGGACGATTTAATTTCTGATCAATTAATGCTGGGTCACGATCTTTCGTATTTCGTGCCAGGCATTCAATACCTTTTAGAGTTTAATTATTTCATCTTTTCGATTTTTGAACCGTCGCTGACGTTTCTGGTTGCGCTGTTGACCTATGATTAGCTCGTGATCTGCACGCATGAGATCGTCATTATCTGATCTGTCATTTTGGCGCAAGCTTCTTACCTCTGATTGGTCAGCCTCGAGCATGCCCCCTGTTCCCACGGGTTACGTCTGGGGACATGGCGTCGATGTCGCTTCGTTTCCCGCTCGTCTTAAATTCGGTTTCTGGGTATAAATTACTCAGAAACCTCATTACTGTTCTTCCTCCTCTGTTTAATTTTCATACTCACTTTCTGCTGCCTCCTCCTTTTTTTGCTGTTCTGCTTTCTTCCCTTACATCTTTTCGAACTCTTGTATCCATGACTTCCTCTGATCCATGCCCTTTCTTCGCGGGTAATGACTGGACTTCTTCCATACAGTCCTCTGATATGGACGCACTTAGGAAGAAGCATCACATTTCCTAGCGGCATTCCCTGGAAGTCCTAGGGGATGGCGTTAGGGCTTGCAAACGCGATGGGAGGGCCCAAAAAGTTACCCTCTTTTACCTTATGTTCTCAAAGAGTTTTCGCCTCCCTTTTATCCGTCGCGTTCGAGAAGTTCTTCATTTCTTGGGCTTAGCCCCTGCCTAACTTTTGCCAAACGGGTGGCGTATTCTTTTGGCCACCTGTGTGGCATTCCGAATCGTTCTTTCTAGGAGGAACGATCCTTATCCTGATTTGACTGCTCGAAAATTCTTTTCGATGTATCGACTCCTTCGTCGGACGGGAATGTTGTCGGTTTCCAGATAAAGCCGAAATGTCGACTGATTCGAATGGAGGAGAGGCATTCGAGTGCCCGAGACTACCATAAGAAATTTTTCTTTGTCTCGGGCTGGGATTGGGAATTCCCAGAGGGAGAGGGGAATGAATTCCCAGTCCAAAAAGATTGGGGCTTTCTCCTTTCCCCAACGCATATGGAGATTACTCTCATAACCCAGGAAATTGAGAGAGTGAAGGCCGTCCTTTCCCGGGGGGCAGAAGATCCCGACTGGTTGTGGTCTGATGCTCTTTTGACCGAGGAGAATATTGAAGAGTACCTGACCCGACCAAACCGATCTTATGCCGAGGGTCAAAACTTCTTTAACATTCCTGAGGAGCCTCCTACTTCTTCTTGCAAGTGGGCCTCTGATCAGGAAGGTTAGAAGGAGAGACGTACCAAAAGTCGTCACGGCGAAGCCACTTCGAGCTGTGGTGCCCGTCCTAAGAAACAGAAGAAGGGGAAGGGCCCATGTGTCGAAGATCAGGGCGAGCGTGTCCCCCCTACGGATTCCCCGGTTCGTAGTCCAGCGCAGGCCTCCTCGCCGACATCTTCAAAGGAGTTCCGCTTCCTGGAGACCGAGCGGACAAGGTCTGAGGCCAGGAGGGTTGTTCTCGAAGCCCAGATAGAAGCGACCGACCCGGCAGGGGTTAAGTCATTGGATAGGGAGGACATCGACCGGGCCTTCCAAGAGGCTCTGGATCGTGCTGCCGACCTTTTTGCTGGTGCCATGCCTTTCACGCAAGTCTTCCGCCAGGAGTCGGAAGAGCAAGTTGCTAGGGCAAACCAATTGCCTACTCCTCCTCCTTCTTCTTCCGAGCGCCACTCTGATTCTTCTGAGGGCGAGGATGAAGCTGAGGGTGAATCCGACTCTGGGGGCGATCAAGGAGGAGTCAGCCTGCGAGAAGAACAAGAGCAAGGCGGCGACGAAAGATGCCAAAGAGGGGTCGGATCCGAGAAGTCGGGTGAGACTGGCATTCCCATGGAATGGACACATGGGGAGACCTCGAATGAAGGTGGGCAACCTTTCGTCGCGCTCGATGAATCCCCCGAAGGTCCACCCCCGACTTTTGAGAGGGGGTCGACTTCGTATGCTCGAACTGAGCCGTCGCCCATTTTTGAGAGGGGGTCGGGTTTTGGGACTCAGTTCGAGGGCAGACAAACGTCTCTTGGCTTGGAAATTCCTGCGTGTCCTCCATCCCCTTTTCAGTTTTGGAGTGGGGTTGCGGTGCTTGGGCGCTTTTTTGAGTCGGAATCGGAAGGAGGGGATCAGGCCAATGAAGCTACTTTGGAGCGTCCCTCGCGTTTCGAGCAAGTCAAGGCGGATGCTTCCGAGTGGGTGGCCAGAATGCTGGAGGCCCTACTGACACAGGTTCGACTCATGTGCTTTGTCAGATTTATGTAGTCTTTTGGTTCCGAGCTGACAGTCTCTTTTCTTTGTGTTTCAGGTCACCAAGCAAATATCCCAGGCCGTAAGTTTCGAGTTGGCAGAACTCACCGAATTCAATAATGAGCTCGGAACCGTCTGCAAGTTCGGGCTTTACAAGTTGCAGCAGGCGAAAGATCAGCTTGAGTCATCGCAGAGAACTTGCGGGGGCCTGATCAAGACGGTCGAAGAGTTAGAGGCCGATAAGAACAGGCTAGAGAAAGCCAATGCTTCTCTTTGAGTCGAATTAGAGGCGGCCCGGGATTCGTTAGCAGTAGCTCATCAGAGGAATGCTCGCCTTGTAGATGCTAAATCGGCCACCGAGCAGGACAAGATTCTTCTTCAATCTGAGTTGTCTGCTCGGATGGTGGAATTGGCTGCTTCCGCCCAAGCTCTTTCTTTGAGGGAGGAAGAGCTGGAGATCTCCGAGCGCGCTCGGGTAGCTCGAGAAGAGGAATTGGCTTGGTCGGAGCACACCCGAGAGGCTTTAAGGGAGGAACTGACCAGGTCTGAACACATCTGGGCTACGCAAGAGACCGAGTTAGAGGAAAGTCGTCATGCTTTGGAGGAGGCCCACACGAGAATAGCTAATTTTGAGCAGCAGATATCTTGGGTGGTGACTATTCGTAATTCGGCTTGGAGGTACGGTTATGCTGAAGGTCTGCGTCGAATAGGTGCCCAGCTTTTGGTAGACCCTCAGCTCAACCCTAATAACATAAGTTCGAAATCTCTTCGTCCGGACCGGGTTGCGAAGAAGTTTGTGAATAAGATCGGAAAGCGTGGCTATCCACCGTTTGATGACCTGAATCCTTCTCCTTCCCCTCCTAAGGCTTAACCTTGTCACCGTGTCGACTTCTTCTTGTTGTAACTTTTTTTTTTTTTTTTGTAACTGATACTTCGGAATGTTTTGTAACTGATACTTTAGAATATATGACATTTGAGACATTGGCTTCTCTTTAGATGCTTTGTCTGCTCTATACCCCGTAAATTTTTGGTTAAGTGTAAACTTAACCAAGAATTTTTTTGAGCGTAATGTGTGTGTTTGAGGTCGGGATTCAAGAGTTGCGAGTTGCTTCGTGTGGGTGGGTTGACCGACCCCGCGGGATTCTAGTGTTACTTCGCGTGGGTGGGTTGACCGACCCACGGGATTTGAGTCGAGAATTGCATATAACTTATAATGCGTTGGAGATTAATAACAACGGGCTTTTCATAATTTCAAGAAGTAAAATACATCGAAAAATGTTATGCATTATACCTCTTAAGCCGCTCACCATTCCAGGGGTGTGGTAGGTCGGTCCCGAAGCTGTCCCTGAGTCGGTAAGATCCAGGCCTGTTAATTGCTGTTACCATGTAGGGCCCTTCCCATTTTGGTCCCAGTTTTCCCTACACTGGTGTTGTAACGCCCGTTTGTCTTAGCACTAAGTCTTCGATTCTGAAGTTGCGCAGTTTTACTTTTCTGTTGAAGTACTATTCTATTTTGCGTTTGTTGTTGGCAACTTGGATGAAGGCTTCTTCTCTTCTTTCTTCTAAGAAATCCAATCGTTCCATCATGTTAGCATCATTAGTAGCCGTATCGTAGTGCTGAACTCGCGGTGTAGGTATCCCGATTTCAACTGGAATTACTGCCTCGCAGCCATATGTAAGGCCGAACGGTGTTTCGCCCATAGGAGTTCGGACCGTTGTGCGATATGCCCAAAGGACCCCCGGTAGTTCATTGGCCCATGCCCCTTTGTGCCTTCCGAGTCTTTTTTTTAGTGTAGAGAGGATCGTTTTGTTGGTCGCCTCGGCTTGTCCGTTAGCTTATGGGTGGCCAGGCGAGGAGTATTTCACTTGGATTTTCAGCTCAGAGCACCATTCTCGGTAATGATTGCAATCGAACTGTTTTCCGTTGTCGAATATGAAACTCTGAGGTATCCCAAATCGGCAAACAATGGATTTCCATAAGAATTTTGTGATGGCTTGAGAGGTGATACTGGCGAGGGCCTCGGCTTCTACCCACTTCTTGAAATAATCCACTGCCACCACGATAAACTTAGTTCCGCCCCTCCTGACTGGGAATGGTCCTATGAGATCTAGCCCCCATTGAGCAAAAGGCCAGGGGGATGTTATTGAAGCGAGTTCCTCCGATGGGGAATGTAATATCGGGCTATACTCCTGACATTTTGGACATTTTTTGACGAACTCTTTCGCTTCTTGGAGCGAACATGGCCAGTAATACCCTACGCGGGCAGCTAGTGTCTTTCCCCCCGTGTGAGCGTCGCAAATTCCTTCATGGATTTCGGCGAGTATATATTGTCCTTCTTCTTTCGTCACGCATCTAAGTAATGGCTCAGAGAAACCCTTCCTGTATAACGATCAGTCAATCAGAGTAAACTTGGCTGATCTATTCCTTATTTTGCGTGCTTGATCCGGGTCAGGGGGTAACGTGTTTGTCTGGAGATATTTGATAATGTCAGTCGCCCAGTTGGGATCTGCAGCTGCTACCACTCCAACTTCGCTGCTGATGGAGGGCGTATCTATTGTCCTGATCTCTGTGTTCTCTGGGGGCGGGTGCTCGTCCTTTTCTAATGCTATTTTTGCCAATCGATCTGCCAGATGATTTTCTTCTCTTGGGATCTGCAGCAGACGGAAGTATCTGAATCGATCTCTTTCGATGCATACTTGCTTCAAATATTTTTTCAGCTTTTCGCTCTTTGTGATGTATTGACCGAGTACTTGGTTAAATACTATTTGGGAATCAGTTCGGGCTTCCAGTTCCATCGCCCCGAGGATCCGGGCGATTGCCATTCCAGTTATGAGGGCCTCGTACTCTGCTTCATTGTTGGTTACTTTAAAAATCAGCCTATAACGTAGTTGTGCTCGGAGCCCTGGTTAGTGATGATACATACTCCTGCTCCGCCCCCAGCTTGACATGACGACTCGTCAACATATAGCTGCCATGGCTGTTCCTGGGGTTTATTGGGGATCTCTTCTGGGAACCCCGTGTATTCTGCTATAAAATCCGCTAGAGCTTGTGACTTTATTGCTGTCCTTGGTTGGAACATTAGATCAAACTCGCTTAGCTCGATTGCCCATTTAGCTAATTGTCTGGAGGTATCAGGCTTCTGAAGAACAGTTTCGAGGGGCTGATCGGTCATCACTTTTATGGTGTGAGCTTGGAAGTAAGGACGTAGTCGGCATGCCACTGTCAGCAGGGCGAATACCATCATCTTTGTTTGGGGGTATCTGGCTTCTGCTCCTTGAAGAGCTCTGCTAACATAGTAGATAGGCCTCTGTCCCTGATCAGTCTCTCTTACTAGGACCGCAGACATTGCATAAGGTGAGACTGCTAAGTAGGCCATAAGAGTTTCTTCGGGAGCTGTCTGGCTAAGTAGTGGAGGGCATGTCAGGTAGTCTTTCAGTTGTTCGAATGCTCGCTCACACGATGTATCCCACTCGTGTGCTTTTCGTAGGACTTGGAAAAAGGAGAACCTGCACAATGTAAGGAGAAGAATGATCGGGGTCTAAGACCGCTCCGACGATCAAGTTAGCAAAATAGAATATGATAAGAGAAATTTGCTGAAGGAAATGTTAGAAATGTACCCCGTCTTGGATTCGGTCCAGTCTTATTTATAGGTGCCTGTGTTCTTCCTGAGAGGCGGTTTTGAGGTAAAAGATTTATTAGTCGGGACATCACTCGATCGTCATCCTTGAGAAGAAAAACCTGATCTGATCCTGCCTGTCTCATCTTATTAATTAGATTTTCCCTCAATTACTGCTCAACTAGATCTTTTTGAAGAGGAACATTAAATGCGGCCTTATCTTCATCCAGTCTAGTAATTAATGATGTGTGTTTATAGCATTTGTGCATTTAAGAGAGGAAATCTATAGATCGGCGATTGACTGGTTGCTCATAAATACGAGAATGACCATGATGTGAGAGGGGTCCGCAAAATACGCTAATAAATGCACCGTTGTTCCTTATATTAGCGTCTGCTCGAAGCCGGCTTATTCTCTTCTTCTTCATTTGTGGTAGCTAGTGATTCGGGTTGTCTCTGATTCTGGTATTTCCAGTCGAGTTCGGACACGTGGCATCCGGGTTTAGATCACAGGCTTCAGGCCCAACTCCTTTCGGGCTTAGGTTTGTTGCCAACTATCATTTCACCAACTATCCTTTCAGTCATCACACTAAGGGTTTCTTTTTCTTTTTTCTTTTTTAATAATGCCATCACCCATTATCCATACCCCCTAAAACCCTAGACATCGCATACAACATTTGAATGCCCTCACCCCTGAAACCCATCACCCATGTTTAATTCCTTTCTCTTGTTTTTTTTTTTCTTCCTTTTTGGTGTCTAATTGAGGAAGTGATGGAGAAAACTATCAGTTGATTTGTGTAAGTTTTTTGTGTACGAATGTTCACTATTTTTTTTGTAGATTTTGGCTAAGTTTATTGTAGTATACACTGATTGTGAAGTTTGGTTGTGTAGATTTTGGCTAAGTTTATTGTTTGTACTTAAGTTGTGTAGATTTTGTGTAGAAATATAATGAATCAGATGTCTTTAACATATTGTTAGCCATTGCATTGCGTACAAGATTAGCAGTTTTGTTAGATTTTGTTAGCATATTGTTAGCCATTGAATCAAAATAGTTATGGCTTAAAAAACTGAAAATACCATTGCATATTGTTAGCAATTTGAGTGGTTTCACTCGGGAAGAGAAGGAGCTCTCTCAGCAAATACAAGAAATTGAAAATCAACTTGAGTGGTTTCGCTTTGAGCGGGATGATGAAACTCAAAGCTTATTGCTGAGAAGAAAGCTCTTCAGGATCGCCTTCATGATGCAAAGACACAACTCTCCCAATTTAAGTCATGTAAACACGATGAATTGAAGGTATCACACACTACCCTACTTTTTTTTACTGTAATTTGCATGTGACGAAAAATTTTGAAGGAAAAAAATGCTCTTGGCATCTTGCTGAAAAGTTGAAAGAAGCTGACTTCACTGGAGAGACCTTGCAGAATAAGATCAAGAAACTTCCGAAAGTCGAGCGGACCTTCTTTGATCTTTCACCTTGATTTTGATTTTTGATTGCGGACACAAGCAAGAGCACTCTGTTCTCAGCAGGCTGCCCAACAGCCAGTCCTGAATTTGGAATGCCTAATCTAGTTTTCAACACAAACACCTATTCTCGTTGATTTGTTAAATTTGGCTTTGGTCACTTTATGATCATCCTTTGGTTATATCAGTAAAGTGCTTTTAGTCTCTTTATAGTTTATACTGAAGCACAAAGGCATTTTTTATTTAATTTTCCAGTAGTCTTTTAATTCATGTTCTATAATTTCTTGAGATAAATTATTTATGATTCATCTAAGATAGGCACAACTTCAAATCTGCGCATGACAAATACTTGCAAAAAATGAGTCAGGTTATATTTTTTTGTACACTTTCAAAGGATTACTATTCAAAAGTTAAACAAAAAGTCATTTTATTCCTTCTCCTCACTTTCTTTTCCTCATTTTTAATTAAATATGACCAAAATTATTTGATATGTGTACAAATTTATACTTTTTGAAAGAAGATGTTGATGAATCCATTGCTAATGCTCTTATGACGCTAAGAATCCCTCATTTTCTTTTAAGGTTCATAACCATCCAATAAATTGCAAATCACTACCTATATAACAAGCATCAATTCCTCAACTAAAACAAAGCATTAACTACAACCACAACCATAATCTTAGTGGGAAAAAAAAAATTAACACCCTTTACTGCTCCTTCATAACCATAATTTGTAAGACTGATCAACTTGCATAAATGATCAACTAAAATATATTTACAATCATTCCCATACCGATTACAAAATTTACAATCATTTTGTTTATAAAATTTCATACCCCCTCTAGTATGGAAACCACACCAAAAATATTTTCCAATCCCCATTCAACTATCTACAAATACCCCTTCTAGTAAAAATTCATCTAAACCAGTTATTGATTATTTAAAAATAAAAAATAAAAACACTCGACTAGTGACTTGCATGGCATTTCCTAAAGATATGCAAATTGAAAAAACTACTAGAAGGTATCAAATTTTAAAGATTTCAGAAAGATTTATAAAGGTGAATAATAAACTTGTACCTCATTATTGTCTGGTGGCATTGGTTGTGTTAGCTCACTACATTAGGTTGGAATAACAATCTCGTCAAGACTACCATCAACTTGTGATTCGGGAAGGTCACCATAATATCTTTATAACAAAGTTTAAAAAAGTATTAACTTAATGCTGCAATACATTCACCACATTTTCAACTAACCAAAGCGTATCATACTAAATTAGGTGAAATCGATGTTAAAGGCATGGGTAGCCTTCCATTTTTCCCTTCGCCCATCACGCTATTAAATCAAATTCAATGACAAGTGACTGGCACCAACCCCCTTCAATTGCACACGCACAAATAAAGATTTAAATAATTGACAACATAAATCATTCCCCTTTAGTAATCAATGTCAAAAGTACTTACAGAATATGCAGCTAGGCAATAATAATGCACTTTATTAATCAAACCCAATATTTCAAAATGGTTATGGAGAATCTTTATTAATTACTGTGCAACTAATCATATTTGTTTTCTTCCTATCACAAATAAATGCATGTTGTCGTCGTGAAGAACAAAATATATATGTTCATCAGCACACTAATTAAAGAAGGTACATGAGTTTGTAGCTTATAGAGAACACAAAAATAGCTTGCATCAGGGGCCATAACATCTATTGTAAAGCATACTCATAAAAAAAAAAAAAAAAAAAAATCATCTGTGTAATACATACCAAATAGAAATTGGCAATAACTTCTATCCCCATACCAAATATGTAATGCATCATGACCATAAATCATGCCATATGGCATACTCTAAAAGGCCCTTTTTTTAGTACTCCAGAAAATCTAGAAGCTTTAGGACTTTTGACTATGAGTCCGGAAATCATAAGTTTAGCACCGGCTCCTATCAAACCTTAAAAAAAAAAAAAATAAATAAAATAAAGCCTAAAGCCTAGGTTACGTAGGAAGAAAAATGGGCATTCAAAGTCGAGAACTCTACTACTCACATATAAACAAAAAAACCCCACAAAAAACACCTTAGTACCACACGAAACACACATATAAAAAAAAAAAAAAAAAAAAAAAAACATACACAAAACACAAAACACAAAAACACGCAACAAAATAAAAAGAGAAAATAAAAATCAATTCTTTCATTTCTTACCCTTGTTGACGGAGCACCAAGCGACAGTCATATTGTTTTTCTATTTTTAGTGTTTGTGTTTTGTATTTTAGTTTTTTGTGTTGATGTTATGTTTGTTTGTAGTTTTGTGTTATGTATGAGTAAAAAAGAAAAAGAGTATTTTTTTTTTTTTTGTCTCACTCCTCTTTTAGAAGATAATAATGTTGATTATCTCTCCTCTTTCAGAGGATGGTGGCGGTGGTGTCCATTTCCTCTCATCCTCTAAAGAGTGGGATTTGTTTATTCTCTATTTTACAAAATGTCATATTTTTAAATAAGCCAAGATAAAAAAAAAAAAATCTTTGAATGTTTTATCATTTTGAGAGGGTATAGAGGTTTAGACAATGTCCGTTACAAACAGTAGCGGAGCCACGTTGGGCAAAGTTTTTAATTTTACTATTCACAAAGTACTTTAATTTTCTTTCTCCACAAATTTCATTGCTATATTTGATCAAATATGACCAAAAGTTTTTAGTATTAATGCAAAATTGTACTTTTTGAAAAATACCTTTTAACCAATCCATTGAGAATACTCTTAGGACAATCATAAAATTGTATATTTCATTTTCACAAATTAATTAATAGATGTTTTATAATTGGAGATTTAAAATTAGACATTATGATGCAAATTATGATTAATAATAAGTGAGTTTTTTTTTTTCTAAGCTAATAAGTGGGTTGTTTGATGAGCAATTTGAAAGATTTCAGATTATATGTTATTGTGATGGGAGAAACAGTAGTGGACCCAAACCAATCATTTATTGTGTTAAGGGACAAGAGCAAACAAGATTAGATTAGGGAATGATGGGGCCTGTCAGGAAAATAAATGAGAGTGTAGAGGACATGTAATGTACAAGCGGAAAAGCAAGGAAACGATGGAAAAAGAGGAAAAAAAAGTGCGCCAAATGAGAAAGTAACTGACACACGTAAAAAGAAGATCACATCATGACAAACCAAGAACCTATAAAAAAACCTTAACCAGATGACCACGCTCTCCTCTCTTCCAACGTGAGTCCTTCGACTTCTTCTTCTTCAGCGGACATATTTCTTAGAATAAAGTTCTTTCATTGTAATTTATACTTTTTTTTTTTACAGTGATATATGAGAGACTATAAAATATTTATTATAAGGGGTTCTCCTCCTCAAACACCCGTAGACATATGCATTATGCCGAACCGCGTAAATTCTGTGTCTATTTCTATTTATTTCATCTTTATACACACGTATGCATCATTACCGTACAGTCGAATCGATACACCACTGAGAGTTCTAAATGACACTGAACAACGTTCAAACCGCCTCAGTAGGCCAATAATGACTCTTTCTTTTACTCCGGCCTATTGATCGATAGCCACCATTGACTTAGGGTTGCAATATAACTTATCTATTTAATTTTTCTAAAAGTAAGATCAAACAATAACCTTTTATTCTTAAAACTCTCTTTTATTTTGTAATTATCAGAAGATTGTGTTTTGAGTTATTCTATAAAAGATACTACTTCAAAATAATGATATAGAGGGCTTTATTGTATCATGATAATAATTTTATCAATACTTGATAAAATTGGACAAAATATATTCTAAAAAATTATCGTTACGAGTTTTGGAGTTCTAAATGTTAATTTTTACTTTCGTAATTATCTTATTAGCACATCTTATGAATTTATAATTTATTTTGATAAAATATCTTTATTCTCTTAATATCTCTTCTTTATCTCTTATTCGTGTTTATGCCATTACCTTTTCAAAGAGTTCAATCGTAATTTTGAATTTGTTATTCTGACTCTCGTGGGTTGGGTATTACTATAGTCACTTTATTATCAGAAAAGAATATAAACTTACCATTAGTATTTTTTAATTAAAAATAGGAACCGGGCGCTGACAGATAGTGATGAACCAATGGTTGGGCCTATCCATAATCAGAGGTGCAAAAATGGGCCCTAATGATTGTATTAAGGATGGGAGGCCAAAGCCCTTTCTAATTCATACACCTGAGTTTAAGACTGTAATCGATTCGAGCCGAATCGAACTTTTGAGTTATCAAGTTGAGCTGGACTCAAATAACTCAAACTCTAGCTCGAGTTGAGAGCTTGTCGAGCCAAGTTGAGTTCGAGCGGATCAAACACGATCTCGAGCCGAGTTGAGTTATTTATCAATCTTGATTTTTATTTTTTAACGAGTCGAGTTATTACTCAAATTTTGTTTATATTTATATATATATATTTGAATAAATTGAAAAATTAAAAATACCAAATTATAAAATAAAATATTAAATCTAATACAAATTTAATTAATATATAAACCTTATATTGAACTATAAAGTTATAACATCTTTATGAATACATTTTTTATATAGTTACACATTGTAGTATATAATAAAACTACCAAATCTTATATGCTAACTATTACACATTATATATATACTATAATTATTCACTTAAGTACTTAATTAACTAATATAGCATTATAAATTATATTCAATATAGGTATAAATGACTAGGCATAAGTAAATGAGCTATATACTACATATTTAATTTCAAGATAACTATGTTTATATTATTAAATTTAATATGCATAGAAGTATATATGTGTGTGTGTAAAAATACTAATATATAGATAAAAATGATATATATTTATGATTTATGAACGAGTTCTAATCGAGTTGAGCTAACGAGTTGAGTCGAGTATGAACGAGCAAGTATTAACGAACTTTAACCGAGTCGAGTTTAATTAAGTTTGTGTTATTTACTAATTGAGCGGATTTCTACTTTCACAATCGAGGTTTTTTTTTTTTTCACTAGTCGAGATCAAATTTAGCTGAGCGAGTATCAGGCGAGCAATTTAGCGAACTAGTTCATTTACAGCCCTACCTTCGTTGGATTGGATAGATGCTTGTCTTCTTCATCTCGACTGAAATCCAGGCTTTCACGATTAGTGAAGCTGAGATCCAAATCGGCATAAAAATGATTTTTACACCATCCGATCAAAATGTGCCACGTAGGCACTTTAACGAGACAAAAATGGGCTGGCATGTATGGGATCCGGATCAGAACTTCGAAAAAAATTACTCTCTTCGAAAATAATCTCTGCAGAACGAAAACCTCTCTCTTGGCATCAGAACTTCGCTGCAGATAAATCTCTCTTCGCAGGTTGGAAGTTCTGATGGCTGGGGAAAAAATCATCTAAGTTAAATCAGTTGTGTTTATGGATTTCATGTTTTTGGCTGCTTTGAAAGTGTAAGAAAAAATTCAATTTTTTATATTTCTAAATTATTTTGTTTACCGCAGCATTTTCTCAGTATACAAACAACGAAGTGATCATCTTTGTGTAACCTTTTTTGTTTTGTTGTTCTGTTAACAAAAAAAAAAAAAAACTCAATATTTGCCTTTTTCATCTGTGTCTCCAGTTATTCTCAAGCATTTTCTGGATAACCAAACGGCACCTTCACCGTGGGTCTAGTTTTTCTTTTTTCTTTTTACAAAATTTCTGCTAGTGAGGGGTCCCAAGACATATGAAATAAAAATAGCCTGCGGTATGTTGTCAAGTTCAACTTTAGCATTATGCTAGCGATATAAGCGATTAAATTGAAAAACGAAACTAAAAGAGAACGAAGAGCAACAGGAGCTGCGGGAATGGTGGATTGGGTATAATTCGTTTCAAAAAAATAATATATATGAAATTTATATAAAAAAATAAACTTTTTCAAAAATAAATCTTATTTTTTTTTTAAATAAGAGTATAATTCGTTTATAACTTCACGATTATAAATAGAGGAAATCTTGCAGTCCTCGCAAACAGATCCATTTCGAGTTTAAGGTTGCTGGAGGCTCGCTGGAGATTGCCGTCGCAGAAATTAGGTCGCCGGCTCCCTCCAGTCTCGATGGGATGGGCAGTGTCGTCCACCGCTGTTGGCGACGACGAGGGCTAGGTTGAGGCCAAATCTCTCTTAAAAATCCATCTTCATTTTATTTTTTTATTGTATTTTTTATTATATTTTTTTTCATTTTATTATTTTATTGTATTTTTTTATTATGTTTTTTAAATAGAAATTGGCAATAATTTCTATCCCCATACCAAATATGTAATGCATCATGATCATAAATCATGCCATATGGCATACTCTAAAAGGCCCTTTTTGTTATAGTCCAGAAAATCTAGAAGGTTTAGGACTTTTATTTTTTATTTTTTTATAGAGCGCTGCAATAAAAATCAGTTTTTTTTTTTTTATGCAATCAAAATTAGGGGTGATCCCCGCCGTACCAGGGGCGGGGTCCTCCAACTACCACCCCCGCTCTAGCCTGGGCGGGGGGTCATACATATAAACCGCACCCCGCCCCCGGTTGCACGGGGGCGGGGTACCTCGCCTATCAGCGTCCATCTGCCCGCCCCTGTTGGGCCTGACCCAATTGATGATTCTGGGTCTGTTTCGGCCCAAATCAAATTTTTAAGCCATTTTTTACCCAGAAAATTATCAAACCTGATATAATTTCACAATAATAAATATCAATATATTAAATACTAAATAATTATCATTACTAAATTCTAAAATGACAAAATAATTTTAAAAAAAAATCACTAAAAATCTAAAAGTCTAAATCAGTTAAAAGTTAAAATTTAAAAATAAAAACTACTAGAAGTCTAGACTAGTTACTAAACTATTACAATTTACAAATTTACAATAATATAAATGAATCCTACAAAATACAAAATTACAAATTGTACTATTAACTATTAATATTACAAATTTACAAATTTACAAATTTACAAAATTATAAAAAATAAGATTGATAATAATGATCCTTGGACACTGGTGATTGGACTTTGTCACGATAAAAGAATCATAATGCAAACTTGGATGGAGACTGTGGGGTTGTTGGGTCTTAAGCTTAACCTGCAATAATAAGTTAAAAAACAATTAGAGTACAAATATAAAGTTATAAACATGAGAAAAAATAATAATTTATTAAAAATACTAAGTTACTTACCAAAATTAAATTGGGTTATTAAGTTAAAAGATGGGCTTGATAATTGACATACAAAATAATACTGTCATAAAAATTAGAAAATGTAAAAACTCATAAATAAGAATTACAAAATAAGTTAAAAACTAACATTACAAATATTATAAAATTATAAATGTAAACAACAATTAAAAAACAATTGTGTAAAGTGCAAACCATGGTGATGGGATGGTAGGTGACGTAGGTCATACTGCAGCGGAAGTAGCTGTTGACGGTGTACCAGGTGTTAACGTTACGGTCGCTACAAATTACAACAATTAAATGTAAAATCTGTGTAACATTAAATTTAATTAAATAAATACAAAATAATGTAAATATTTATTGCGTAACAATTTACCAGATCCAGACTGATCAGCAGCCTCATCCTCGGCCTCAACCGGATCATAATCAATAACCTCCGGAATATGAATTTCAGCACCTGTGATCCAATTCTGTATGCAAATCAGGGACTCAACAGTGATAGGATCTAATGAGCTCCGAAAAGGATCTAATATGCGCCCTCCAGTGCTGAAGGCCGACTCTGAGGCTACTGTATTGATCGGGATGGCCAAGATACTACAAGCAACCTTTGAAAGTACGGGATATTTGGGGACATTCATCTTCCACCAAGCTAATATATCAAAATCTCGTACAAATGGATGAAGATCCAATGCCAAATATTTGTCTACCTCTGACTGGGCATCTGTGGTGGAACCCATAAAATCCAAGGGGGTCAACTCCATCTTGTCACTCCAGTCCATTTTACGTTTTTTTCCACGCCTATCATCTGCACCTGGTGGGGGGATACCTGTGGCTGTAGGTACTGCAATACTACCACCTCCCACGATAATGAACTCATCAAATAATTTAACAAGTATTTCCTAAGCTCGAGATGCAACAGCTGACGCACAATCCTTGCCAATTGCATCAGTCAATCCAAATACCATGCCTTTAACCTTAAACCGTGGGTCAAGGACACATGCAACATATAACAAGATATTAGCTTTATCAAACTCTTCCCCCCAATATTTGTCGAATTTCTCCATCATAGTCCTAGACATCTCCGGCAATGTGGTGTTACTACCTGCTGCAATATCATCTAATTCTTCTTTCACCTTGGCTATTTGTTGACAAAATTGATGTGCCGTGGGATATAGAGAACCAGATGAAACTTTGGTAACATCGTAAAAAACTCTCACAAACTCTATAAAAATATATATAACATCCCAATCATTAGACAAAGGATGCCCCAACTTTTCATCAAAATACTTGACATATTGTATGTCTTCATTACCCAATGTATCAAATGCCAACTTATACTCCTGGGCTGCCTCCAACATCAAAAAGGTTGAGTTCCACCTTGTAGACAAATCAGTGCGAAGACCTTTTTTACATGTTATACCCACAGTAGTTGCAGCAACTTTGAACCTAGCCAATCTAGCAGGAGAAAATCTGACCCATCTCACAGTAGTCCTGACCTGAGCAACTGAGTCACCAAGCTTATCTAAACCATCACCCACAATCAAATTAAGAATATGTGCTGCACATCACACATGTAAATAATCCCCACCCAAAATCGTTTACTCGCATTATTCATGAGAGTCTTAAGATGTCTCATTGCAACATCGTTAGCCCTAGCATTATCAACCGTGCAAGTGCAAACCCGAGTTAACCCCCACTCTTTTACAGCGGCCTCTAAGGCCTTCCCTATCGTCTCACCTTTGTGATCAGTGGTTTAACAAAATTTGAGGATTTTCAATGTCCAACCCCCATCAACCCAATGCACAGTAATACACATAAAATTAAGATTATTACAAAAAGTCCATCAATCAGTGGTGAGGCAAACATTTTCCCCCGCCAATAAACCCTTCAACTTCTTTTTTTCTGACCGATAAAGTTTTTTAACATCTCTTGCCACCGTGTGGCGAGAAGGAATATTGAATCTTGGTTCCAAGTACCTAGAATAGGCTTGGAACCATTTCCCATCAACCACTTGAAAATGCATCTCATCTATAACAATCATGCGAGCTAGATGTGTCCTAGTCTCATTAGGATCATATTTTGTATACCCCTTTAATGCCAACTCTCCACTACTCCTCTCACCCATTTTTTTAAATCCAACTTCAAGTCTGGATTGGGTCTTCTCTACCAAAGATTTTAAAATTGGGAATTTTTTGCATTGTTCCTCCAAGTGTAATTTTATCTGGGAAGTGCCATGTCTCTTGTAGTGGCACCCATAAATTTTGCCACAATAGTTGCATTTGGCTTTTGGATTATTGGGATCACCATCTTCTATCTTGGTGACATGAGCCCAAATTATGGATGAGACTTTCTTGCTAAACTGCTAGGGGGCGGGGCAAGTGCTAGTGGTAGGAGTAGGGTCAGGGGTCTCAACCGGAAGGGGAGTACTAGTAGGATTAAGGGTAGTGGTAGTAGTAGTGGTAGTGGTCAGGATAGGGTTAGGGTTAGGGCCGAAGGTACCCAAGGCCCCCTCCGGGGAGCTCGCATTAGAATCCTCTGGACTTTCCATTTACAACAAATATGAAATTATAATAAATGCAACACAAATGGTCATACCAAAATATAATAGGCTCAAATCTCAATTCAAAATTAGACTCAATTGTCTAACTTTCAAATAATACCTAATGCATCAAACTATAATAATTTATATGATTATATCACTCATTTTGCCTATTAATTTAACATGACATCACAAATATATATGTGTGTGTATGTATATTCTCATTTATTTTATTTTGAGATGTATATACTTATAGTTAACATGTATGGTTAGTGATGATTTTATTTTTCAAATAATAATTTTATTTGTCAAACATTTTGTGTTCACTGTTTTCTATTGATCCGATTCGTTCATCCATATAATATATACTAATATATTAATATAAAGTAATGGTTGAATGCCTCTGGTATTGATTTAATGAAAGAATCAATTTGCCGGTGGTAGTGGCCAATTAACTGATCATATGGTGTCTGCGAATTGGAAGCAAATTGATTAATAAAAGACAACAGTACGGAAACAAAATTAAATTTATGGATAAATATAAATATAAATTGGAATAGACAAGCTGTATAATATTATATATTTAATAATGAGACGTGAAATATTGAAATAAATTAGGTTTTGTTCACCCCAAAACAAAACATACAATCTTAAAGAACTAATTTACTTGATACCTGCTTAAGAAATAACATAATAACATATATATATAGCTAGTGACCCGTCAATTAAAACATGTACTTGTTTATATTATTTATAATTATTTTTCTTTTGTTTTTTTTATAAAGATGCGGTATTAAATTATTAATAAACTTTTAAGAAATAATAAATCTTTCTTAATAATTTAATAATGAAAAGATGATAATTAACTAAAAAAATTGAGGAGGCAGGAAACTAGAAAAGGTCAAAGAATGATCAGAATTCAGACTAGTGATCAAATGCCATCCACCGACATTTGATCAAATGCCGGTACCACCGTCCACTACCAGTTAATTGGCCAGTGGCCACTACCACCGTCCACCGGCAAATAGCAATTTATATTAGTGATCAAATGCCAAAAATAATTGCTGGTATTAATTTTTAATATATATAGATATATATATACACATTATATATGTTACCGATTCAAATTTCAGACAATCCATCGGCATCCAGATTCCAAACCCTAGAACAACGCAAGTCTCAACACAATCAGATAATCCACTCCATAAACTCATAATCAATTATTTAATAAATTCAAGTTTTCAACACAATCATATAATTTCAAATTTTCAAGAATCAAAACGAAAAAAATGGGAGATTAGTATTTAAGTGATTACCGTTGTGGAGATTCGGAGAAATATCGGAGAGGCCGAGGGGGAGAACCAGAGAACTATCGAATACGAGAGAGGGATTCTTCGCACTTGGCAGCGATGGTGGCCAGCGGCTATGACGACGGTGGCCTGAGGTGTGTTTTAGGGCTAGGGTTCGGGCCGATTTTAGAGAGAGAGTGAGAGGGAGACGAGAGAGAGATAAGAGTAAGCGACGGAGATCGAAAGGGGGAGGGGGAGGGCTTAATTCTTAAATTCGTTTACATAAAACGATGCCGTTTTATATAAAACAGCGTCGTTTTATGTAAGTAAATTTTAAAAAAAAAATCCAGATGACAAAACGACGCCGTTTTGAGTCATCTGGATTTTTTAATATATAATATATAAGATATTTAATATTTAATATATATGCGGGGGCGGGGTAATACGGGATGGGGTCAAACCTCTACCGCCCCCGCCCCCGTCCATACCGCAAAAAGAGGACAGGGTTTACCCCATCCATTGTCGTCGAAAGGGTTAACCCGCCCCCGCCTTGCGGGGTGGGGCGGGTTGCGGGCGGGTCAGCGGGTACGGATACCCGCTGACCACCCCTAATCAAAATCAGTTGATATACAGAAGCTGAGTGAAATAGCATGATCTCAAATGTGAAAGGAAAAATAAATAAAGCTAAGCGAAATTTTCTTATTAGCACATCTTATGAATTTATAATTTATTTTGACGAAATATCTTTATAGTTGCGATATCACTTATTTATCTCTTATTCGTGTTTATGTCATTACCTTTTCAAAGAGATCAATCGTAATTTTGAACTTACTATTCTGGCTCTCTCGGGTTGGGTATTATTATAGTCACATTTTTATCAAAAAAGAATATAAACTTACCATTAGTATTTTTTAATTAAAAAATTGGAACCGCATGCTGACAAATAGTGATAAACCAATGGTTGGGCCTATCCGTTATCAGAGGTGTAGAAATGGGCCTTGATGACTGTATTAAGGATTGGAGGCTGGAGCCTTTCCTAATTCATACACATGTATTTAGGACTGTAATCGATCCGAGTCGAGTCGAGTCAAGCTTTTGGGTTATCGAGTCGAGCTTGACTCAAATAATTCGAGCTCGAATTGAGAGCTTGCCAAGCCGAGTTGAGTTCGAGCAGATCAGACACGATTTCGAGCTGAGTCGAATTATTTATCGATCTTGATTTTTATTCTTTAACAAGCTTAAATCGAGTCGAGTTAAGTTGAGTTATTACTCGAGTTTTGTTTATATTCATATATATTTTTTGAATAAATTGAAAAATTAAAAATACCAAATTATAAAATAAAATATTAAGTCTAATAAAAATTTAATTAATATATAAACCTTATATTGAACTATAAAATTATAACACCTTTATGAATACATTTTTTATATAGTTACACATTGTAGTATATAATGAAACCACCAAATCTTATATGCTAACTATTACACATTATATATATACTATAATTATTTACTTAGGTACTTAATTAACTAACATATCATTATAAATTATATTCAATATATATGTATAAATAATTAGGCATAAGTAAGTGGGTTATATACTATATAATAATTATGTTTATGTTATTAAATTTAATATGCATAGAAGTATATATGTGTGTATGTAAAAATACTAATATATAGAGAACAATTATATAAATTCATGATTTATGGACGAGTTCTAATCGAGTCAAATTAACAAGCCGAATCGAATATGAACGAACAAGCTTTAACAAACCTTAACTGAATCGAGTTGAGTGTAATCGATTATGTATTATTTACTAATCGAGCATGTGTTTACTTTCACGATCGAGTTTTTTTTTATTTTACAAATTGAACTTGATTCGAATTTAATCGAATGAGTATCAAACGATCAATCGAGCATATTTCTATATTGGATTAGAGAGATGTCTTCTTCTTCTCGACTGAAACCTAGGCTTTCACGTTGAGTGAAGCTGGGATTCAAATCGGCATAAAAATGATTTTTACACTATCCAATCAAAACGTGCCACGTAGGCACTTTAGCGAGAAAAATAAATGGGCTGGCATGTATGGGATTCGGATCAGAACTTCGAAAAAAAAAAAAAAAATACTCTCTTCGAAAATAATCTCTGCAAAACGAAAACCTCTCTCTTGGCATCAGAACTTGGCTGCAGATAAATCTCTCTCTTCGCGGGTTGGAAGTTCTGATGGCTGGGGAAAAAATCATCTAAGTTAAATCAGTTGTGTTTATGGATTTCATGTTTTTGGCTGCTTTGAAATTGTAAGAAAAAATTAAAGTTTTTATATTTCTAAGTTATTTTGTTTACCGCGGCATTTTCTCAGTATACAAACAAGGAAGCGATCATCTTTGTGTAACCTTTTTGGTTTTGTTGTTCTGTTAACTAAAAAAAAAAAAAAAAGACTCAATATTTGCCTCTTTCAGCTCTATCTCCAGTTATTCTCAAGCATTTTCTGGATAACCAAACGGCACCTTCAACGTGGGTCTAGTTTTTCTTCTCTTTTTTTTTTACAAAATTTCTGCTAGTGAGGGGTCCCAAGACATATGAAGTAAAAATAGCCTGCGGTATGTTGTCAAGTTCAACTTTAGCATTATGCTAGTGATATAAGCGATTAAAATGAAAAACCAAACCAAAAGAGAACGAAGAGCAACAGGAGCTGCGGGAATGGTAGATTGGGCTTGGAACAGAGACCTCCGAATCGAAGGACCAAAATAGAAATGCAACATCATAATTGGAAAGAGAAGCGGCTTAAGGAAAGACACAGGTTTTGGAAAGATGGAAAGATGGAAAGATAGATGCAGTTAGTGAATTTGTAAGAGGTGTATAGTTATTTTAAAAATAATAATATATAAAATTTATATAAAAAAATTTAATTTTTTTTAAAAATATATATATATTTTTAAATGAGTATAGGTAGTTTATAACTCCACGATTATAGTATTGCTCACAAAAAATTTGAGATGGAGGAAAAGATTTTTTCAAGAAACCGTGTTAAGTAAGGGACGGCTGTTTCACTGGAGTGCCTACGTGACATATTCTGATTTGCTGGGGGTAAAAGAGATTTTTATGCCAATCTGAATCGGAAAATGATTGAAAAGTATTTATAGTCAAGATAGTCTTCTCACATAAATAATACTGTTTATGTAAGAAGAGTATCTGAATACTCTCCAACATTTCCCATCCGGATAAGCTATACCGACCTCACCTTTTTCAAGGCCCAGCACTTTGGCTTTTCACACTCATCGACATTGCTCTGATTTTAGAAGATTTTTATTAGATTATACATTTATATAGGTAAAAAAAAAATAAGTTTAGACATATATTAAAATATATTTAAAATATATTTTTTTCATAAATAAATAATATCTCTTTTTTTTAATAAATAAAGTATAAATTATATTCAAAATAAAAATTATTAGAGCCACAAATAAATTTCACAACCAAATCCTATAAGATAATGTATTCCCTTTTTATTGGATCCCCTCCCCTACTTTCTCTCTTCCCTCCCTCTCTTGACAGGTCTAAAATTCTAGTGATTTCCTTTTCTTTCTTTTTTTTCTCCTTCTCCCTGCTCTCTCCCCTTCCCTGCTCCCTTTATTTTCCAGTCCACCCCCTGCTGCTCCCCTTCCTCCCTCCATGAATCGCCGCACCAGAACTAAAGATTTTTTCATCTATATGTGTGTTTTTTTTTTCTTTTTTCGGGGGGCTTTGGGGGTTAAGTTCAACATCAAAAAGTTTTGCAGGTATTTTAATTCTTTGCTTCAAGTCCCTTCTTCCTTCTTCTAGAATCCCCACAATTTAGCTTTCATGCACAATAATCTTGCCGATTCACGTTTTTCTTCCTGGGTCATTCACATGAATTATAAATCATTAGCCTCCTCTTCAATTCTCTTTACCTCTTCCGTCCATGATTAAAACTCTTATGTACTCATATCTTTTGGTTATGCTTTTAGAAAACTCGAAGCATATGATACTGGACAATGTGGACTATTAAATTTGAAATTTGACATTTTAGAAAGTTGATAGCTGTACGTTGTTGAAGGAAGTTGGTGAGGCGCATTGCGTTGGTCAAGAAGGAAAACACTAGATGAGATGAAACCAGGAAGGGGAGAGAGGTGACTTTTCATGTTCTGGAAATATTAAAAAAAAAAAATGATTATCTCATGTCAATTTATGGGATTTATTTGTAATTTTTTTTTTGTATTTTAGCAACTCCTATTTAAAATAATAACTCTCACTTTTACTTCCTCACTTTTAATAAATAAAATATAATATTTTTTAATATGTGAACAAATTTATATATATATTATATATATATAAATATATAATTCAATAAAAATGCTTTTACTCCTTAATTTTTCTTCCCTTCTAGCAACTTGTACTTCGTGGGAAAATTATTTTAAGAAGATTCGATAAACTGAGGATTTCTGTTCGAATTTTATGTATTAGAAAATGTACACAAGTATAAAATTTTATAATTTTTTTTAAGTATTTTATAATCAAATTGAACGTTTTATAATTCAACTGGAGCATCCTCTAATAATGATAAAAAAAAAAAAAATGAAATTGAAGTCGTGAGTTATAACTCTACAAAAAGAAATTTTCTTTACAAATATAACTCTACAAAAATGAGTGATAAAGTCAAATCATAAAAATTTATATTCCATTTTCACAAATTAAAGAAATATATATATATATATATATATTTCATAATTTGATAAAAGAATTATCTATTTAATGTTATTTTCCACCATTAATTGCAATCACTATCAAAGCTTCTTTATGATGTTGTTTTCTTGAAGGATAATCATTCCTTGTCTAAGATTAAAAAATATTTTGTTTTATTTTATCTAATTATTATATATTTTTTAATTTTTAATATAAAATAATATAAATAATTTAATTTTTTCAAATTTTAATATAAAAATTATATTAAAATAATTTATTATTTAAATTTTTACTTTAATTTTAATTTATTTTATTTTATTTCATCACAAATTCATTTCTAAAACTAAATCAAACTTAATCATGGACACAAAAATGTCCTTTTCTGCTGGGTTCTCGAATCTCGATGCTCTCCTCTAATCGACACTCAACTATTTAGATCTGAAATTGGGATTTAACTATTTAAGACCCCCTAATCCCGATGACTTCCCACTACTTTCCACTGGTAGACTTCAGACTCGGGAAAGTTTATTTTTTAAACATATTTTATCTTACTTCATTTCATTTTAAATTTATTATTATATTTTTTAAATTTTTTATATAAAATAAAATAAATAATTCAAAAAATTTTAAATTAAAAAAAATAATATTAACAAATATTTTATAATAATATTTTTTATTTTTATTTTTATTTTTATTTTTATTTTTATTTTATAAATAAAAACAAACAAAATCTTAAATCAACAAGTTAATAACAGTATTTTTTTTTTTTCCTAATTCATTCATAAAATTGACATTTTAAATCAATTTTCTCGTCTGGTCAAAAGGAAACTCCACGTTCTTGATTGCCGTACGTAAAACCAACTTCGTGGAAATGATGACTCCAATAAAATGAAGGAAAAAAGAAGTTTCGTACAAATCCAAATAATACTTCTGACAGACTTTTTAACGTCCGCCTAATAACGCTGCTTCTAGAGTCTAGATTGATTAATCTCGTATGGCCCCACGCGGACACCCCTCCCTCCCCTTATATTTTTCCAACGCGTCCAGCCTCGTCGTCCACTCTCTGAAGACTGAGTCCTCGTCCTCGACCACGTCGGACATTTCCTAATCTTTCTCGCTACGAAACAACGAGAACAACCACAGCATTAACCTTTTCCTTAATTAATATAATATATAAACTATATATTTAATTGAAAGTTGAAAGAAATATAGTGTGCAGTAATAATATATAATGTGAAAAATTATATATTATTATTATTTATTTGAGAAGTGAGTATTATGTATTGAATATTTTCAAATATTTTTTTATTTTGATATTATTTTTTTTTAAATAATATTATTGTTGGTATTATACGAGGAGTGTTAAGAGTCGTAAAAATATATGAGTAATGATATAAATATAATTATTTTATAATTTTTATATAACTATATTATAAATAAAGGATATTTTTATATTCTATTTTATAAAAATGTCTATCATTTATAATATAATTATATAAAAAATTATAAAACGAATTATATGTGTATTATTATTCAAAATATATATAAAAATAATTTTATAAATTAATATAATTTTATGTAATTTGTCAAATTTATTTTATAATAAAAATAATGTTAAAATTTAATAAATTATATCAAATCACCTTAATTTATAATTGTTTTTTTATGAAATCATTTTGTGTGAGAGTATTTTCTCGTATTATATATACCTTCAAACGAGTTGTGTGCGGTTAATTGATACTGCTCTTAGAACTTCGGGCATGGAGTCTTTCAACAAATCCAACGCGGTGAAGCTCCGAAGCCACATCAACAAGTACCTGTATGCCGACGACGACCAGAAGACGGTACGCCAGAGCCGTAGCGGCTCCTCGCGCAGAGCTATATGGTTCGTGGAGTATGTCGAAGGGAAAAACCATGCGATACGCTTGAGGAGCTGTCACGGAAAGTACCTCACCGCCACGGACGTCTCGTTTCTTCTGGGTATGACCGGGTACAAGGTGCTCCAGACAGAGCAGGAGAAAGGTGACTACTGGAAGTACGAGTGGGAGCCGATACGGGACGGGTTCCAGGTGAAGCTGAGGACCTGGTGCGGGAAATACCTCCGCGCGAACGGAGGAACGCCGCCGTGGAGGAACTCGATCACGCACGACGACCCGCACACCTCGTCCACGCAGAATTGGATCCTGTGGGATGTGGAGGCGGTGGAGGTCTCGGATTCCGAGTCGGTATCGGTTCTTATGTCGTCTCGGTCGAGCTTGTCTTCATTGTCTGATGAGGTCTTGGGTTCGGAACCGGAGTCCCCCTTGTACTGTGTTATCTCCTCGACACCGAGATTTTCTTCGCAGGTTAGTTTATTATTTATTTTTCGCAGTTTGATTAATTATTAATGGTTCGTAATTAATCCCTTGTCCAAGTTGATTACTGAACTAGTTTTCTTCTTTGGGTTGCGGGATATATTGTATTTGATTATAGTATTAATATGAACATATATATATATATATATATATATATATATTGGGTGATTTGCATGACCTTATCATCTATGATTGAATATATATCTTCTGGTATAAGTCAAGCGTACTTTTTAGAATCAGGTGTATTATTTTGATTAGAGAAGCATTTTAGTTTTACACACTGATATTGAAATGAGAGTATTGTCATTGGATTAATTATTTTTTTTTTTTTTAAAAGAATAAATTTTTATATATATCTATTTTTTTTATCATATTTAACTAAAAACGAGGAGAAAAAAAAATGAGAGAAGAAAATAAAAATATTTTTTATCTTTAAAAATGAATAATAATCCTTCAAAACTCAAACTTATATTTTTTGAAGAAAGATTTTGACTAATCTAACATGAGCTACAAGTGTATAGTGTCATACTTTACACAGAAAGAATATACTGCATTTTGGAAGGAAAGAAAATAATATTTATAGGAAATTTTGTATAGAAATTGTGTAGAAAATAGATTGTAATTTATTTTTAATTATGTTTTATATTTTATATTTTTAATTTTTAATTCGTTTGTGTTGGACAAATAGTTATTTTTATTTTAATTGATGTAAAATTTTAAACAATACGAAATTTCATATATGTAACATAAGGTGTGTTAAATTATCTCAATTTTCTTGAGGCAGTCCAGCAGTGCATGCACTGTCGTAAAGTTTGGAAGTTTTTTAACCTAGTACAAACTACAATAATCTATCACTCTGGCGGATAGGCACTGCCACTGGCACTGCCACTGGCACTGCCACACTATCTTTTCATATTTTGTTATTCCGATCCCTGGGCTTTTTTTTTAATAATTCCTTTTATGTCACGTTGTAAACATAAAAAAAAAAAAATTAATAAATATAGTAATAACAGACTTATTACTTGACTCCGTTTCCAAAGTCTAGAAACAAATAAATACAATATAACATTACTCTTCTACTATCCTGCATTAAATTAGATGGACGTCCTCTTCCATCAACTACCCTTCCCCACTAACTTTAATTTAGGCAGGTGGCTAAGGCTGGCCTACCCCAAACTCACGTTCACCTACCTTTTACAAAAGCTAGCACACCACCATCACTAGTGTCTAGATCTGTCTCAAATTTGCACCCTTCAGGATTATTCTCAGGATTATTAATTTCATAAGTAATGTTAAATATTATCATAAAATATATAAATATAGTATAATTTTTTTTTTTTACAAAAAAACAGAGTAATATTTTTATTATTAAAAAATTATCACATAAATTTTATATTTTTTAAATTTTTAAATAAATTATGCAATAATTTCATATTCTACATCTATAAATATTATTTCTCTTTCATAATTTCATCCTTTCAAGGATATGTGTCCGGTCATATGTATTATTGATGATACCTTCTAATGAAAATTTAGATATATTTCTTTATGCTCAATAAATAAAAATAAAAATAAAAATAATTTATACGTATTTAAAATGTATAAATTGTGTCGTGTTTGTTATTTGAAAAAACTAAATTTTATCTTAAAAATTTCCTTTTTTTTTTTTTTACCTGACTTGCACCTAAGTATTTATCTAATAATAATAATAATAGATACTATCAATCGATTGGGAAATTGTAACACTTTCCAGAGTTTTCCAACCTAGGTGTGAAATGAAGTGAAAGGATAGACTTTTCCATTGGTTTGTTGAAAATCAGTTGCATTTAAAAAGGGAAAATGACAACCCTCAAGTTTTCTGTCCCCTACGTAAGCAAAAAGCATAGCTGCTTAGGACGGAATTCTTACAATTTCTTTATTCTGAATAAATTTTATAATTTGGGAAAAGACAAAACATAATAAATTTTATATAAATTCTTATATAAAAAAATAGACTTCACTTAAATAAAAAATAAAAAACTAATCTAAAAAAATATATATATTATATATATATTTTTTTTATAAAAAATTTGTATAAGATTTATCTAAAACTTGTATCCATTACCTGTGCTTTTATGTCGTCCTTCACAAAGATTACTCTTCACAATTCTCATTAATCTGACTTTGTGGGCGCAGAGCAATTCCAACAAGTTCCGCTCAGGAATGGAGCTATTCCACAACGCAAAGGCGGTGCGCCTCCGGAGCAACCACGGCAAGTATCTCCTAGCCGAGGACGAGGAGGAGTCCGTCACCCAAGACCGAAACGGATCCTCCAAGACTGCCCGCTGGAACGTCGAGTTCTTGCCGGACTCCGACTGCATCATCCGCCTCAAGAGCTGCTACAACAGGTACCTCACCGCCTCGAACCAGCCCTTCTTGCTCGGTATGACCGGTCGCAAGGTGCTCCAGTCTTTACCCCAGAGGCTCGATTCCTCTGTCGAGTGGGAACCCATTAAAGAAGGGACCCAGGTCAAGCTCAAGACTCGTTACGGCAACTTCCTCAGGGCTAATGGCGGAGTCCCTCCCTGGCGTAACTCTGTTACCCATGATATTCCTCACAGGACCGCCACCCAGGACTGGATACTTTGGGATGTAGACATCGTTGAGATTCAGGTTCAGTCTCCGCGTTCTAAATCTCCGCATCCGCAACCGGTTCGACATGTTGACTCTTTTGAATCAAATCCGAGTTCCCCAACTCCGGCTTCCATCAAATCCGGGAAAATCTCAGGACAAGAGGTTGGAGATTTTCACAATTAAGCTTGAAACTTTACTTTTGGGCTTCTTTTTTTTTTTTTTTTTTTCAAATTTGAATTTGAATTTTTATTTTTAACAATCATTTTGAATATTGTGCGCATGATTTTTCAGTCTGCTGATCCTAATGTGAGTTCGCCTCCCAAGTCGGATGGGAGGACTATTTACTACCATGTGGCCGATGAGAATGGTGTTGTGATCGACGAAGAGGGATGTCCTTTAACTTTTAAGGGGAATGGGGTCGATGAACTGGCCCGTAAATTGGAGGAAGAAACGGGGTTAGAGGGTATCATCGTATGTAATCGTTTCAATGGGAAGCTTTATCCCCTTCGCTTGCAGCTTCCTCCAAACAATGCGTCTATGAATGTCATAGTGGTTTTATCTTCATCAAAAGGTCAGTTTCTACCCTGAGTTGATTCCGTATTTCCTGAGTTCTAACTTCACTTTCGTGATAGAAATTTTATAGCTCGTAAAATGGTTTTGGTTTAGTGCTTAGTAAATTTGTTAGAATACCAAATGCAAAACGATGTTTAGGTTACTAGACCTGTTTAGCATCGGATTACGCATTTTTCATTTTTGTGCCCTGTTTGTCTGCTGGGAAGTCAGTAAAAGATTATTCAAGACTCGGAAAGTTGTATATCATTAACAATGATCGGACCTGATTCCTTATATCTTATTAACAATCGAATGGAGTGCAGTAACCATGCTTTGGAAGCCAATAGTAGGGTTATCAAAATCATGTCTGTAGATTAAACATTTGGAAAAGTAAGCATGTATGTTGGGAATCCTGTGCTAGGTACCATAATTAACGTTTTACATTGGGAGATTCGTCGTATGTTAAAAGGGTAACCTGTTTAACATACAATGGAAGCTAGCAAAAGAAAGTGAGGGGTTGGCTTTTATAGAAGTAACAATTTAGCTGTAACAATTTACCTCAGTTTCTTACCCTCCCATCACCAAATGGTCGGATGGGTCCTCAAAATTTATTTTAGATTGAGGTTAGCCTTGCCATCTAGGTAATGGCTAATGGCTAAAGTGCTACGCTTTTGGTAATTTATAGCTTTTGTTTAAAAAAAAAAAAACATTGAGATAACTGTGTCCTGACGTGTATTATAGCATATTCCTTCCTTTGCCTTGGCTTTTACCTTATTTTAATTTTACTTTTGGTTATCAGTGGCAAAGGACTTTGCAAAACCAGGTTTATCATGAGGAAGACCATGTGGACATCATAATTTTGTTCAAAATATCCAGGAACAAGTGTTCTTTCTGTACATTCTGAGTTAGGCCTGTTGCTGTTAGCATGCGGTGGTATGCCACCTCAAAGCGTCCTGGAACCAATTGTAACAGGTTGCCCATCTTACCTGCTGTTTTTGTACTGAATGTATCGATCGAATGGAGAGAATTAAGAGCACATGTGCATATTTTATTTTATAATTTTTTAATGATGGAGAGTTGTAATGTTTGATCGATAATGTTTCAATCCGGTTCTTCTCGGAAACAATTCAAAAAATACTTTCTTTAGGGTCAGTGAGATTATGTTGTAAAAACTTCTGTGTGCTTGCTGCCTTTGGGCGAGCCATGATTTGATGGTTTTGTAGCGCCTAGTTGCTCTTTGAGGCTTGTGTAATTAATTTTGCTGTAAAATTATTGAAGAAAATCTATTTTCAAACTTCGCTTTGATTATTGATTTTTTATTTTATTTTATTCAGCCTGTTCTACTCTAATAATAAGAATCTTAAATTATGTGTGATATGATGAATGTTTTTCACGAAGATGAACCCATCTGAAGTGAAAACGAGTCCATCTACAGAACTCTGAAAGGTTGATTATATGGAGGCTTTGCCAGATTTATTTGGGAGAGCTAATACAGGGAAGCTCTCTTATATAGCACGAATCTGCCAAGGTGGATAAGTACATAAAATGTAAAATAAAAAATAGAACAAAATAAGTAAAAGTTCACATAACCTTCTGTTATATTATTGCTTTTCTTCGTTTATTTTTTCATTCCTCTGCATCACTGGTTCATCGTCCCATCCAACTTCACGAAAACAAATAAATAGAACTTGTCTTTCTCCTGCACTAATGATTCGTTCATCCACAACATTGCAATATTTAGCATTTTTCTAAATGAAATCCTCATTGTATTAACCGATTCTGCATCTCTTATGAGATCTCCGTCAAGACCATTCCTGACCATCAATTTTTCTTTCCAATCAATTTGCTCTTTCTCTTCCTCTTGTTCTTCTTTGTTTTTGCAAACATTACCATACTCAGAATCCAGGTCAATTTCAAAGCCGCTTTACCAGTTTTTATCCCAAACCCAAAATCCTAACATCTTAGTGAATCTTATTTGCTTAAACCTTAAACAAGAAAATACTAATCTTGCTCTTCTTCAAAATGATATTAAGGTTGCCTTTTAATATCAAACTGAGTTGAGTTGAATTCTTTATGAATAATAGTAAGTTAAGATAATTGAATGAGTTTTGTGTGATCCATTTAGATGACTTTAAAATGTGTTTGAATGTTAAGATAAATTTAAAAATATTTATAAGAAGTTGTAAAATTTATGAGACCTACACGTTGTTCACTAAAAATGGTTGTGCAAACCTACTATGGAAAAAAAGTACAGACACATGTGACTGTTGTGTGCAGGAAGCTGCTGGGGTGCAGAGAGAGAGAGAGAGAGAGTTGGCTTCAAAAAACTCTCAGGACCGAAACCCAAAAACCAAAAGTTGTAGCTTTGTCCTATCAGTTTGCTATGGAATGCTACAATACCGCTATAGTATGCTACAATAATTGTAACCGAGTTCTCTTTTAGGTGAGTTAAATTAATGTATTTTGATGAAGAAATAAGTTTTAAGTAGAGTATATTGAATAGAGTTTGGAAACCAAACGGAGCATAAATGGCTTCTTCCCCATCTGGGTGCCCATGAAATTTCTCTTGTTTTGTTTAGATGCCAATCTGATTTCTCTTATGCTCTTACTTTCTTCAATTGGGTTAAAGGTGAATTGGGTCTAAAACCCACTACTCAGGATTACTAGTATTATTGTTCATATATAGGACCTAATCTTGACAACTTCTGCAAGCCATGAAAGTATTGCCTGAATTGATATAAATTGCTAGGGATGCATCACCAAATGATGGTCTTTTAAAAGTTTGATTTTGTATAGTGAAGATTGTAATTGGGATCCGCTTCTTTGATATGTTTATCAAGGCTTATGTGAAAGCCAACATGATTCAGGAAGGCTTTCGAACTTTCAGCAGGACTGTAGAGGTTGGTTTTGTCCCGAACGTGATTGCCTATTGTAGGCTTTTGAATGGGTTGGTGAAGTTGAGTTGGGTTGATCAATGTTGGGAAGTATATGAAGAAATGGGGAGACTTGGGATACACCCGAATGCTCATACATTTAATATATTGACTCATAGTTTGTACAAGGATTTAGATGCGGATAAGGTGAATTGGTTCTTGGAGAAGATGAAAGTGGGGTTTGCTCAGATTGTTTCGCTAGTCAGATTATCATGGAGTAATATGTAAAAGAAGGTAGATTACTTTCAGCTTTAAATTTGATTGCAGAGATTCAGAGATTTGGAGTTTGATGAAGGGATATGTAAAAGAAGCTGGATTACTTTATGCAAGGGTAAAATGGAGTTTTCATACTGCTGACATGGTTTTGTGCATTTCACGCCTCTTCCCTCCCATGTGTATAGCATTTTTCTTTATTTAGATCCCAATGTGTGTTGCATTAATATTGGTAACTGCCTCACTTCCAAGTGTTAAATCACGACAGGATAGGAAGAAGTAAATTAAGGGGTGTGCCGGCTGCAGCCGGCACACCACATACATTTGTGTTTTTTTTTTTCTTTTTCTTTAATGTGTGGCTGCAGTCCAATTGCAGCGAATATTTTTTCTTAAATTAATTATTGATATTATATCCCAACGCAAAGGCAACGTGTTAGCAATTATCTTGGACGTGCAGCACCTGGGACATTTGAAGACATGGTGCCTGAATTAACAAAAAAAAAAAAAAAAAAAAAGCAAATGTACTTGGGAAGAAAAATTATGGGAATATGGAATGGACACTATAATGGATTAACCGCTTAATAAGGTCTTTAATTACGATACACGATTGTTAAAAATGAAAAAAACAGCTTCGACCGTCGATCATACAATATAATAGGCCTCGTTTGTTTGGATGGAGAGTCGATACTTCCATTTTGTCTCATTTCAATATCCAAATAGCACTTATTCAAAAAAAAAAAAAAAAAAATCTCAAAGTAGTTCAAACAACAACAATTTTTAATTTCAAATTTTCAATTTTTTCATCTAATTATTACTTAATTATTATAATTTTTCTATATTTTCAACTAAAACACAAAATCGATTCAATATTTTCAAATTTCAAAACAAAAATAATATTACAAATTTT
Organism: Platycarya longipes; assembly: GCA_036559045.1. Taxonomy (NCBI): domain Eukaryota; kingdom Viridiplantae; phylum Streptophyta; class Magnoliopsida; order Fagales; family Juglandaceae; genus Platycarya; species Platycarya longipes. The sequence goes on along the minus strand of CM071793.1, from coordinate 18,169,270 downwards.
TCTTGTAATAATATTTTAATTTTATAATTTTTTTATATAATTTTTTTCTCTATTTTCTCAAATCTAATAAAATATTTTAACTCAAACTATTTCTAATTCATCTAAATTCAACTCAAATATCTGATTATTCACAAACTATTTCAATTCATCACATCTCAATTCACTATCTAAATTAGAATTAAGGGCTCCTTTAGATACAAAAATAATTTTATCTCATTTTATCATTGCAATCTTTACAATTTTTTAATAAAATATAATAAAAAACCTTAATATTTTCAAATTTCAAAATAATAATAATATTAAAAAATATATTTTATTCAATTTTTAACTTTTTATAAAAAAAAATTATCTTTATCTTATTTCATCTCCCTCATCGTTTATTGATCATACTCTCGACAATGAGTCTCTGGTTGCTCGCTGCGGTGGCTCAGAAGAGACGAAGAATCCAAAGTTTTGGGGGTCATTGGCGGAAACGCGAAGGTGAAAATATGCAGTCAACAATAAACAGAGAGAATAGCAGAATAAGTTTTCAGCATAAATGTTAGTGTGAAATCAGGACTAACGAGGATAGATAGGAGAAAATGCTGTTTTTTCGCTAGTGTTTGTTACGTAGTTTCAAGGATAATATCACAACAGGCAATGTTAACTACGAATACGATTATTCCTCAGGGCCTCTGAATCAGTTGGAGAAGAATACGGACGAGATATAAAATCCTGTGTTTAAGTAGTTGTTAAGGTGTTCACACTTATCTTTACTGCTATGCTTATCTTCTTCTTCATGTGTACTATCATCTATCTGTTCTTCTCTGAAATTATCAAGACCCATTTTACAAATTCCACCCTGTTTGCCGATCAAAATTGTATCCCTCCGGTGACTCTTCCTCCCCCGCTCTTAAAATGCTGCCCGAACAGCCGGCCACTCTATTCCTCCTCCGCCGCTTTATTATCTTGGTCGCCGTCTCCCTCTCCTGCGCGATTCTCTTCCGAGCTACTGACTTCATCCGGTTCCTCCCACGCTTCCAATTTTCGACCTCCGATCCCACCCTTTCTTTTCCATTTAACTTCTCCTCTGCCTTCGAGGATTCACCTCCGGTTAGTTTAGTTTCCTGTTATCTTTAATTAAGAAATTAATGATGCATTATTTGACCTTCATTTTGCAACTAACGTAGGCTGGTGAAGGATACTGTCTTGAAAAGGTTTTGAAGGATGCTGCCATGGAAGACGGGACTGTTATTATAACAGCTATAAATGAAGCGTGGGCAGCGCCGAATTCGGTGATCGATCTCTTTCTAGAGAGTTTTAAAATTGGAAATCAGACCCGTAGACTTTTGAACCATTTGGTGATTATTGCCTTGGATCAAAAGGCATTTGCACGTTGTCTCGTGATACATACACACTGCGTTTCTCTTGTCAGTGATGGAGACGATTTTCGTCATGAGGCCTACTTTATGACCCCTGATTACTTGAAGATGATGTGGAAAAGGATTGATTTCCTGCGCTCTGTTCTTGAGATGGGCTACAATTTTGTTTTCACGGTAATCTCCTCATCTTCCTCTTCTATTGCATACAACAAGTACTACACCCCTCAAGCCCCACAATTCATTTCATGAATTTGTCAAACTTCATTAGTCATCATTTTTTCCATCATCCCCTCGTGATCTCATGATATGGCTTTAAATGACAAGTTTACATGTGAAACATAATAAATAATTTTTAATTATCTAATACTATATTATGAGATGATGAAAAAATGAATGATGACTAACATAACTTATTCATTATGTCTTTTACCTTTTATTCTTCTTTTATAAATTGTCTACCAAAGGTCTTACTTGGGCTTGGGCCTAGTGGGCATGTGCCTAATGGGCTTTTGCGCTTTCGCCTAACCTGCTGTTGGGACCCCTTTTTAGTCTAAATCCTAAACTTGATGTCCAAATTCTAATCTCCACATAGAAGGTCCTCAAACAGTACACATGGACATGATGTTCACCTCCTACACCAACTACCTACTATAGAAACCTCGAAGTATAAGGAATACCCTAACTTTCCTTGATATTCAATGGCTCTTTGGTTGCTTTTTCCTGCAGGATGCTGATGTCATGTGGTTCAGAGATCCATTTCCTCAATTTTACTTGGATGCGGATTTCCAAATAGCCTGTGATTTTTTCTTAGGGAGCTCTGATGATGTGCGTAACAGACCCAACGGAGGCTTTAACTATGTAAAATCAAATAATCGGTCAGTAGAATTCTACAAATTCTGGTACTCTTCGCATCAAACTTTTCCTAGATACCATGATCAGGATGTCCTCAATATCATCAAGTCTCATCCCTTGATCCTAGATATTGGACTAAAGATGAAATTCTTGGACACTGCGTATTTTGGTGGGCTTTGTGAACCAAGCAAAGATTTGAATAAAGTTTGTACAATGCACGCAAATTGCTGTTATGGCCTAGACAGCAAGCTCCATGATCTAAGGATTATGCTCCAGGATTGGAAGCAATTTATGTCTTTGCCACCAAGTGTCAAGAGATCGTCAAATTTGTCCTGGAAGGTTCCTCAGAATTGCAGGTGCAATGAACATTTCTAATTCCTTGCCGTATGCTGATTTCATTGTAAAATCAGTGCTTAACACATTATGCTTATTCAGTTAATGAAATTTTATTTTTGTTGTGATTCTTGTTTTGTTTATTTCAGTCTCAGATCTCTCAGACATTATGATTCCCGGGCGAAGGACATTAAAGAGGGAGGGCAGGATTGAGTTGAGTTGATAGTTGATCGTATAAATGTTGCATTGATCTAAATTTGCAGCTTTCACGTGAGTTTATAAGACATGTTTGGTCTACTACCTTTAGACGTTGTCCCTGATCTTCAAGTCCTTCGGTATTTTCTCTTCACACAGCAACTCTCTATTAATATCTTTATTTATATATATATAAAATAGCTATCTAACGAAAAATCTTATTTTAACAAAAAAATCTTATTTTCTCATTAAAGTTAACACATTCCGTCTATTTCCGTTAAAATTAATGCTACATCTAATGAAAAATACCATTTTAAACACAATTCATTAAATATATTTATTAAAATAATACTCTTGGCATTAAATTAATTTCACCTTTTCAATTTTTTACAACAATAAACATTTCATTTAAAATTCTTTTAACGTCTGTTTAGTCACCACTCAATACTTTAAATACAATTCAATAAGTCCATGAGCAATGCTAAAAATTCTTATTTTAGAGTTCCTACTTACGATATTTTTTTATTTTATTTTATGTAAAATAAATATAGAATAATAATAGTATAGAATGACACAATAATAATATAAAATATATAAATATAACAATATATATAGAAATAAACCATTCATAATAATTTATACCTTAGAAAGTTTAATTTCATTCATGAAAATTTTAATTACTATTATATGATTAATAATTTAATTTTTTAAAAATTATTTTATAATTTTAAAATGAATGCATTATTTATTAAATTAATTATATATATGGTATATATAGTTAATATACGGTATATATAATTAACTATAATTATATTAAATTGGTAATAATAGGCAATAAATATAATTAATATATTATATATGTTTTATATTTAGTTGAAATATATATGATCAAATAAATTTATATAAATTATAAATTATAATATAACATTCTTTTATATAAATTATAAACTATATAATTTATTTCTTCAAAAAACTGATATTATTTCTTAAAAATAATCACATAACTAAAAAAATTGTGGATGATTCAAGTTTATAGAGATATAGAAAAACTCTAAGACTACAAATATAGGCATTCTAATGTCCTCTTTCTTGAAGCCGTGCAAAATGATGCAAAATGTTAGATCATCATCTTGGAATTATAAAAATATCATATTTTGAACTAATCTTTTATTAAAACTTCAATTAAAATTATCTCAGACAAGTTTGATAAAATTATAGGTTATGTTTATTTATGAGACTATCTTATTATTTTTATTAATTTTTTTAAAAAATATATGAAAACATGTAATTATTTATTATTTACTTAATTATAAATAATCATCAAATTTTTATTAAAAATTAAATTAGATAAACGTGTTTTACACGTTACTTTCATCTAGTATATATATATAAATATTAATAATACGCTAGTACATATTAGTAATACACTAGTATTAGTATATGGTACGTAATACTATTTTATAGTACTGTTACTATATGCTTTTGATAATATAGTAATTAATATACTAATATATATTAGTATTACTAATATATTTGTCTAAAGGAATATGTTGCGAATTTATTAAACCATAAAAGTAATTAATATATGTTTATATTTAAACTATATGATATGATCAAATAAATGTTCATGTTTAAGATTAAAATGTTATGTCATAAATTATAATATAGTATTATCCCATATGTATATATATGTTATATATAATATAAAAAATATTATACTTAATATTAAAAAGAGGAGTGTTACGTAGGAACGATTTTGGGAAACCAAATGCGTACCCATCTTAATGTGGACGTTGACTGTCAAATGCTTAAATGTAAGAAAAATGATATTTGCAGGAAATTTTGTACAGGAATCGTATAGGAAATGGGCAAATGATACGTCATTAATTATATTTTGCGTTTTAACTTTTTTAGTTTTCAATTTTATTTATGTTGGGCAAATAATTATTTTTGTTTTTTTTTCTTTTTAAATATTTTTTAATTTTAATTGATGTGAAATTATAATTGATCCTGTATCGAAACCGGGTCAGTTATGACCAAATTTTAAAATGGAGGAACAGATTATAGACCGAACCGGACCAAATCAATGGGTCCAAAATTCGATCCGGGATGATTTTCTAACTCTCCGCTGTATTTTTTCACCCCTGAGAGCTATATATGCCTAACAGTATTACAGATCTAGTCGAACAAAATAAATAAAACCAAAAAAATTGTTGCTTAAAACCTTAATAACTAAATCCAAAAAAATTGTAAGTGCGTATAATACTACTCAGAGCCATATATGCCTAATAGTATTACTGATCTAGTCGAACAAAATCGTGGCATGCCGATGTTGATCTCTCTTTTATTTTATTTTATTTTTTTCAGTTTGTTTTCTTGCATAGCAAAGCATAAATGATTTCTAATTGATAGACTTATTGAATCAAATGTACTAGAGTGAAAATGATTCAATTTGCATTGACAAATATTACAATCGTTCTAGAGTATAACTGTTGAAAAACATAAGAGTTAGGAATATATTCATTGAAAAGGTGATCATTTTAAAAATACAACTATAGTTGAATATAGCAGTTATAAAAGTAACCATTTGGATGGTTAAGAAAATAATACAAAAGACATAAAAAGATAAAATAAAAAAGAAGTGAACAAGGAATATGTAAATGAAACAGGAAAAGAATTTGGATGTTATTATGCAGTCTAGATGTGCAAGTCCCACATACTTATTTTTAAAAATTGAGTAAGTATAAGATTCATATGAAAAAAATATTTTTTTTTGTTAGTTTAATTAAATTAGATTAAGATTGTACAAACTATTTTAGGTCAGCAAATTCATTGGAGTTTTGAAGCTTAAGAGAGGAGACAGTTTAACTGTAGTTAGATTGTGCGACAACATGAACCAACATCAGTATACCTCTACGAAAATATTGATTTTCGGTGAAATTATTAGAGGTGTAAATGGTCCGGTCCGGTCCGAAAAAAAAGTGGATCGGTTCTATTCGGTCCAAAACTTTTCCCACCCTGGACCGGACCGAATAGAATTCGGTCTATACCAGTCCTGTCCAATTCGGTCCAGGAACGGTCCGATCCGGTCCGGTCCGTTCCAGGGGTACCCCATATGATTTAATGGGTTAAATTTGATCTAAAATCTTGTAATAATTAAATATACTTTTTTGACCTAAGTTTATAAATTATTAAATATATATTAGTATTACTTTCATAAAAAAATAATCATCTTTATCACTTGTCAACTTTTAACCTTATCTAAATATTAAACAAAATATATAGTTATAACTTATAGTATATAGACTTAATATTTATACTATAAGTTATAACTAATATTCTATATTATATATAATCCATAGGTTGATTAGTTAATTTAATTCTCATAAGTCATATCAATTAATCAATGATATTAATGATTATTGATCATATTTCATATATAGTTAAAAACAACATTAATAATTAATATTTATAATTGCTATATATAATCATAAGAAGAGTAATTATTAATTAGTTAATAGTGATACATCATAGGTTGGTTAACTATAATTAATAATACTATTACATAATACATTAGTATATTATAAATTTATATGTTAATATCATAAGAATATATATTATATATTAATATATATGTTATACTACCACTATTAATCTATATTAATATTAATATTAAAATTTATATACAATTACTTATATATACATACATATATATATATATATATAATATGTGTGCATTTGGTTCGATTCGGTCCGGTGGAGAAAAATGTTCTCCCCCTGGACCTTCTCCCCCTAGATCGGATCGAATTTTGTCCGGTTTGATCCGGTCTTGATTTGGTTTAATCGGTCCGGTCCGATTTTTTTAGAGCCCTAAAAATTATAACTTGACCCTGTATCGAAACCAGGTCAGTTATGACCAAATTTTAAAATAGAGGAACCGGTTATGGACCAAATCGTTCTAAAACCGGACCAAATCAATGGGTCCAAAATTCGATTCGGGTCAATTTTCTAATTCTTCGCACTATTTTTTCACCTCTAAGTATTTTTGCCTATTAACAGTTATTTTAACATTTGAATCACATATGGATTATCTAGAAAATCATGTTTGATAAAAGCATAAAATGATGCTTTTTTTAAAATGTATTTTTTAACTTATTTGATATTAAAAAATAATTTAATACGTAATACTCAAACAATTTATTTTTAAAGAAGTTTTAAGGCTATTTAAACCATTTTTAAGACTCTTGACACAAATGTCAAGGAGAACCTTAGTTTCCATTCAAATTATAGCTTTTGGCCACATCACAAACGCATAAAAATATTGACTAATGCCAAAAGGTCAAGCAAAACACTGCCAATTGATGTATTTATGCCCGTTACAAAGACAAAGACTTGATAGCAAAATGGATAACTCTCTTCATTTCTCTTGAATTATAAAATACTCATATAGTACAAAACTTGACGTATTTTTAATATTATGTAGTAAAAAAGAATTAGAGTGACGAGTTAAATAAGTAAAATACTTCGAAATGAAATTATGTATTTCAAATGTAATGAAAGGATACGTATAACAAACATCTTGGCTTAAATGAGTCCACCGTCCGTGTTGGCATGGAAACGAATGGGACTCATCCAATGGTATGGTACAGTCAAAATAAAGTTAATAAACCGAACATGGTATATGTTCATGTAAAAGAAATATATATATATATATTATATATATATATATATATATATAAAAGAATTGCTGCTGCCGTCTGAGTTCGTTCCGAGACAGAAGCCCACAGTTCCTGTGCTTATAACGACAGCTGAGGTTGCAAGCTAAATGCATTATATTTCCAGTATCAGAAATTGCTAAGGTTGGTAATGAATAGGATACATGGAGGCTAATGGAGCAGTCTTTTAGAATTATGTATATTCTTTTCCAGGTGTCAGTATATTCATATGTAGAAGGAAATTTGTATCTAATGAACTCTAATTCTCATTACAAACTCAGATCTCCAAGTTCTTTAACCTTTATACATCTGAATGTATGAATTATATAACTCTTCATACAACTGAAAATCATCACCAATAGTCCATGCAAGAACAGGTGCCATCCTTAAAATGATGGAACCGAGCACGATCTCTCACAATAATCTCCACATTATAGATTCTAGATATTAATTTGGTAACCTTGTGGCAGTCATCGCATACCCGAAGATTCTTAAATATACGAATCGGGGTACCTGGTTTCAAGTTTAAGAGCCCATAAGCAATGGCAAGTCTCTCACTGTGCAGCCTAAGAGCTTCTTGTTTTTCATCATTGAACTCATCAACCATTGGTGCTTGTGAAAAGTCAGTTACATACCCCACTGATTCTAGTCTTTCTTCAATCACTTCCAAAACCTGGTAAATTTTTTTGGTTTGAGGATGAGATGTGTCCCCAGCAAAAAATTCGTGAGAAGTACCGTCTATCTCTATTGAACTACAACCTGGCTCTTTTGTTACACCCTTATCAGTCATCAGTTTTCTAACCAATCCAACTTCATCCCACCGGCTGGCAGATGCATATACTCTGGACAAAAGCACATAGACACCACTGCAATCACCTCCATCTGACTCAAGGACTTGTGAGGCCAATTCTTCACTAAGCTCTACTCCAACATTCTTCTTACAACAAGCATCAAGAAGGCTCCTCCAAATTACTACATCAGGTTTAGTGGGCATATTGGACACCAAGTTCAAAGCTTCATCAATGAGGCCAGCACGGGCAAGGAGATCTACAAGGCATCCATAGTGCTCTAATTGGGGTTCAATCTTGTACTCAGTAACCATCACTTCAAAATAGTGACGGCCCTCATTTACAAGACCTCTATGGTTGCATGCGCTCAACACACCAACAAACGTGATAGAATCAGGCACAACCCTCTCTGTCCTAACCATACGGACAAAATAATCCAATGCTGCCTCAGCCTTTCCATGCATGGCTAACCCTAAAATCATTGAATTCCATGAATTTACATCCCGTTTATCCATCTTCTCAAAGATTTGCTGAGCAATTTCCCATGACCCACATTTGCAGTACATATCCACCAAGCAATTGTTGACCAAAACATCTCGAGCCATGTCATCACCACACTTTCTCAAGACACAAGCATAGGCCCACATCCCCAAAGACAGAGCGCGCAAACCAGCACAAGCACTGATAACACTCTGCATCGTGTAAGCATCAGGCACAAACATTTTCTGCATCTCACCAAATAGTGTCAATGATGTATGAAACTCACCTAGACTAACACAGGCATCGATTATAACATTCCATGAAACCAAGCTCTTTTCAGGCATAACTTCAAACACTTTATGTGCTAAATCCAGGCACCCACAAGAACCGTAAAAATGGATTAAACTGTTACTAACGTACACATCCAAATCATACCCTAGTTTCAAGGCCTGGGCATGCAGCTGCTTCCCTTCGAGCAGCGCAAACAAGTACGCGCAAGCTTTTAAAACAAACGGAAACGTATGTTTATCGGGCATGACAAGGCCTTCTTCTAACATTATACAATACAGCAGGATGGCCTCCTCTTTGCGCTCAAAGCTACGAGCACATGCCCGTATGAGAGCATTCCACATGAACGAATTGGGGTTTTCGATTTGGTCGAAAACCCGGAAAGAGTAGTCGATGTCAACTAGAGACGATAAGTGTAGAATTCGGCTACAGAGAAAGACAAAGCGTCGATTGTGGGTCGAGGTGGTACGAAGAGTGTGAGCGTGGATTTGTTTGAGCCGAGACATGTCCGTACATTCATTCAACAGCGTGAGAAGACGGCTGTGACTTTGATGGTTAGCAGAGTAGCCATTTTTGTTGTTGTTGGTTGTGGACGCAGATGGAATGGGAGGAGGTGGGCTTGGTGTGAGTGTCAGGACCATCGCCACATACACAGGTTGGCTGTAGCAGCGGATATTGCTTTTATGTTACATTTTTTCTTTTCGTTTTTAATTTTGTTTTCTTGGTCAATATAATTTCATCAACAAGGAATCTACGATGAGAAAGGCTTGGGTCCGGATAGACTATAAAAGTCTGATTTGCAGACATCCATTCAAAACTCAACACGCCACTTATTTATAGAATTCACTCTACACTCAATTGTATGAGAATATTGGCTCAAACCTCCCTAAAACAGCTCCAGACTCGCTTGCGTGAGAAAATCAAATAGTTTGTCAGTTTGTAAAATCATACCACCAGACCTGCTCGCCGCCGACGAATAAGAACAAATTTACTTGCCGTCGACAATATCATTTGTTTGTCGCCGCCAATATCATTTGCTCACACGATTTTCCCGATTAGCCACCGACGAGATTAGCTTAAGTTTCGTGATTTTCGCTATTACATTTTGGAGATTTTCACCCTTTTTTTCCTTAGGTTTCCCGGAATCACTAGCTTTTTTTGAAGTTATCTTGATTGGCTATTGTGAATGTAATTATTGTGAATTACTTTGATGTAAAGAGGAAGAGATGGATTTGTATTTTTGGGTTGCTGTAGTGAGAATTGTGCTTATGGTTGTAAGGTGTTTGACAAAAGACTCAAGTGAATTTGTATTAATCTTACTGACTCTATTTTGCCACCTCCATTTACGGTTGATGCTCCATTTCATTCTTCACACTTTCTACTATACTTCCAGTTGGTTTTAAAATTCACGAGTCTCGCTCTATAAGATGGTATAATTATTGAACATACTAATTGTAATAGAATTTACATATTATGTCCATTCCATTTCGGGAGGATAGCATCAATGAAGTAATCAGTAAGATGAATTAGTTCTAAGAAAGCATGTACTACATACACTAAAAAATTCACAATTTTGAAGCTTCTGTTAACCTGCTCTGCTAATGGAACAAAATCAATTTCTTTTCTTCGTTTCAACTTCCAATGAACTTGATGGAGAGAGAGTTATGGAAATACATGTATTAGGATTGATGAAAGTGCAACTATTCTTTTCTTCGTTCATCTCACTAGTTTTAAAATGGGTATGTGCAACTATTCTATTTCACATGTACTTAATCAACTACAATGAAAGTGCATTTTCTGATATTTACCATATAAGTTGTACTTATTTCAAATGGCCGCATAAAGAACATGCATTCTTCAATAGTAGTGACAATGAATGTGAATTTCTCTAATAAACAAAATATTGTAGCTACAAAATAATATGGCTACAAAACGATGATGGCTACAAAATATCACATCCACAACAAATTTAACAAAAGTCTACTACATCAGCTGCCCAATAATTAATTATTTTCTGAAAAGTTAAAATCTCACGATGCTCCATACGGGGAATTTTCTTGCAACCAAGTCGGGATTTGCATATTCTTACAAATTATCAACAAAAACTATCATGACCAAATCAAACATTTAAATATAAAAAATGAGTAACATAAAATTAGTACTCATACATATCAAATATTGTTGACATGTTGGTTGGGTTTGGAGGTAATGTAGTTGAACTCAATCCACCCATACCACTATGAAAAAAAAAAAATATTTCATCAAGTTAGAAGTTTCATATAATGAACATATGACATAATTGGAAATGTAATGAAAAGAATGCAAGTACCTAAGCGATGGACATTTTGTTCTAACATTCCTTCTTATTTACAAATGCTACATCGCCGCTTCTTTGTTGGCATATTTTCCCTTGGATTCTTTTGACGTAATGTTTTAGGCATTCCTTTACTAACAATAATTGGGGGATATTGCAATGCAAAATTCGAAAGTAGCTCGCTCCTAATCGCATGTCCCTCCGTGTTACCATCATCACCGTTATCATCATCATCACTCATCAAATTAAGCTCTTGATGAATTCTCTCAACTCTTTGTGACACATGCTCATATTTTTTAATAGATAGTGATCCTATCTCAGCAACAGGATAAAATTATCTCATCAAATGATGTTTCTTATCGAATGCAGTTGGGATTGTCTCCACTGGCCCATCATCGACACATATCCCATGTATCATGGGACTCTTTGCATTGATTGTCCACCTCTTCAACACATGATTGCAATACAAGGCTCAATTTTTTCTTGCCAAAACTTGTAAAATGTGCCGGCATAGAAAGCCAATAAATTCAAATTTAAGACGTGCAAGATACAACATCTTTACCGTTCCCAAGTGCTACCTCATATGCCGGTTTTTCTCTCCCAGGCATGCCCACCAAGTAAATTTTTCATCCATCTTCATCACGTATTTTGTATGCCTCCCATTGTTGGCTACTACGTAACTCTTCTTGAAAGATCAAAAAGAATTTTCTAGTGTAAAGTTTGGCCACTACCCCCTCAATAAGGTAATCAGTTTTCATAATTGAAATCGATATTTTTGTCTTTGCATCTTTCTCTTTCTCACTTAGATAACGGGCATTTAAAGTTTTTTCATATTGATGGACGAACTCACTTATCATCATACTTGACTGAACATAGTCTTTACAACACTTGTTCATACTCTCACTTTGTTGAATTGTGGACATTCCAGCGCAAAATATAGATCTCAAATAAGCGAGCACCCACTTTTCTTTCTTTGCATAAATAGTTTGCAACCAACTATTTTCTTCCAACTCGTACTTCGATAACATTTCAATCCACTCTAACTCAAACTCCTCAATAGTTAATGTGTCATGAATACAGTGGTTAAAATCAAATTTAAATCCGGGATGTTTGTTGTAAACATGAGCTAGATGTTTAGGAACTTTTTGTAAGAGATGCCATAAACACAATTTGTGAGTTGTATCAGACAATATTATTTGGATGGCCTTAGCCATTGACTTGTCATCATCAGTTAATATTGTAGAGGGAGCACGACCCAACATCGCTTCTAGCCATGTTTTCAATAATCACGTACAAGACTCAACAGTCTTGTTTATCAATAATGCGCATCCAAATATCATAGATTGATGATGATTAATTCCAATGAATACAACAAAAGGCATTTTGTACCGATTTGTTAGATATGTAGTGTCAAAAGTAACAAGATCTCCAAAATATTGATATGTAGCGGGTGATTTACCATCTACCCAAAAGCAATTTTTCCATCGACCCATTTGCATCAACTTGAATCGAGTATACAAAACCTGCTGATTATGTTCATTTTCCAAAAAATACTCATGTAATTTCTATGCGTCTCCCTCTTCAAGGACTTGCTTTCTTTGATTGCCTAAATAATTTTGAATATCCTTAAGAATGCAACCAATATTGTAATCATCACCGTGCTCCTTATTCAAGACGGACATTATTTTTCGTGGTGGTATCCCCTGAGTCATTTAGCGTATCTATCAAATTTTTTTGAGCCCGTGTCACCCCTCTATGCCCACAAAGCAAAGTTGTACTCCGAGGTGTCAACAACTCATGATTATAATGGAGTACAAATTTAGTGACAACCCATTTGCCTTCACTCTTCTTTACTGACATCATTGCCTTACATCCGCACCTTGTTTCTAGAGCCTTAGGTCTTGCTCTCTCTTTTCCTTTCAGATTATATCGATGGAACCCTTCTTTCGCACACACACAAGAGACACCAATTAATGACTTGTCTGTACCTGGCAACCAAGTATGATTTGTACGAATGCTAAAACCAGTTCGTTTAGAGAAGTCTTTATAGTAAGTAAGTGCATCCTCTATGTCGTTAAATTCTAGCTTTACATACGGCTCCACGTATGAGGATAACATTGTATGGCCTTCCTCCAGCATTTCTGTATCGTGTTCAAGCTCATCATCCTCTTCAATTATTTCAACTTCATTGGCACTAGAATTAGAAGTGTCCAAAAAGGTCAACATGATCTCTTGATGTACTCATGATTCACGAAACCTATCATTGTCCAAAGTGAGAAATTTTAATTAAAAGTATCGGATACATAAACCTAGAGATAAAGAATACATAAAAGAGAAGTGTCCAAAATACCTTCTATTACATATATAACCTAGAGACAAAGAATACATAAACCTAGACAAAGAAAAAATAATTGTTAAATGAGGTATGCATTGTCCAAAGTGATGATTCCCAACATGCTCCAAAATCAATCATGCCTTTTTTCAATCCTTTTTTTTTCACCTTACGGTCTAAGTCCAAGCAACCATTACTTAATTCTATGCAATTAAGTAATAAAACAGATGGACCTTGGGTCCCACGATATTGACTTTCCACCTAAAAAGACGTCGAAAAGTGGAGGTAATTTGCATGCTAGACTCTTAAGTAGATATGTAAGTATATTATAAATGCACATTTTCTTGAAAATCGACCCTGGGTCCTCATTAGGATATTAACTTTCCATAAAAAAAAATACCCTGGATCATCATTATATATGAATATTTTTCTGAAAATCAAAAATCCTCACACCTTAAATATTTTCAAAATCCAAGCTATTATGATGAACAACAAACAGGTACATTCACAATAGTTACACTTGAAGATTAACTTAAAAAAGAGCTAGAAACCTAAGGTAAAATGAGAGAGAAAATACCATGCTTTAATCGAGAAAGAAAATTGTGCGAGCAAATAATTTTATCGGAGGCAAACAAATGATATCGTCGATGGCGATCAAATTTATTCTTATTCGTCGGCGGCAAGCAGGTCTGGTGGTATGATTTTACAAACCGACAATCTATATTTTATTTTCTCACGCAAGCAAGCTCGGAGCTGTTTTAGGGAGGTTTGAGCCAATATTCCCATACAATTGAGTGTAGAGTGAATTCTATAAATAAGTGACGCGTTGAGTTTTGAATGGATGTCTGCAAATCAGACTTTTATAGTCTATCCGGACCCAAGCCTTTCTCGTATAGTTACTATTTAAAATTGATCGTTTGGAATATGGCCCAAGGTCCTTTTTTTTTTTTTTTTTTAAATTTAAAAATCATCTTAATCATTATAATTTATCCATATCTAGAATGTGAATGAAATTAATTTTTTTTTTTTTAAGGAAGAACCTAGGGTTCAATCAATTTGTTTTGTGTTGGAAAAGTAGCTCATCAATTACAGCCAATCACACATTAATACGTGCGCTAAGTGCAATAAATAAAATTTACTACATGGAAGTGACGTCCCTCAAATCAATAATTGTGTGCATAGAAGGAAGGTCGATTCCTACTACTTTCTAATCTTTTGATGATTTCGAAGTGACATATATAGGCTGATGGACATGTTATATGATTTTTTCTTTGTTATTTTGTTGCAAAATTTTATTTATTATTATTTTTCTTAACTCTTTTTTAGACTAAAAGATAAGATTAGTTAAAATAAATTATAAAACAAAAAAAATTATTTTTTAATAATATTATTAATTAAAATTTAAAAAATTAAATTCAGATTTAAAAAAATTAAATTATTTATTATATTTTATATGAGAATGTAAAAATATTATAAAAATAATATTGAGATGAGTTAAAAATAATGTAAGGTTAATAATGATAAAAGGAAGAACCTTGGGACGTGCATCTCCCGATTGGCTAGTGAGGGACGTACAAGATGACATGTCCATTAGAAAAAACAAGTCAATAATACAACTATATGACATTGTCGAACTTGTAGCACAATTAGAAAAAAAGCACAAGCATTTCACACGTACATTGGTGACATTTACAAATAATTGCTTGAAATAGATGTACATGCCCAACATTTACAAGGAGTTGAGTCAGCCTTCAAAAGTCATTAGCCAAGAAGCCAAGTTCAGTCACATTTGACTCAAACAGTCCATGATCAACCAAAAGTACCCACAAAAGGATGTTCAAAGTCGAAAAGACCACATAACCCAAAAGAGAGTAAACAAATTAAGAAAAAACGTTGTTTTTGCAAAAATAAAGATATGCTAGGAACCATTGTCCTTTAGTGAGGTATTGTAGAGAATAATTTTTATTTATTTATTTTTTATGATTGGTATTGTATTTTATTATTGTATTTGCGACATATTTATGCAGGAACATTGAGAGTACTAGTATTGTGGCACAAGCGCCACCTAAGGTCCATCGTATTAACTTGTAAGTTTTTAAATTTTTAATTGATTTGTTTTTCTATTATTATCAAAGTGTTATTATGTTTTTATTGTTCAATGCTTATATAGGAATATTAGGAGTATACCTAAAACACATGCCGAACTTATCGCACCTAAGCACTGACTTGGAGAAATGATGGAGGTTTGCTTAAGTCAATAATTAGAAATAAATTTAGTATTATGTTTGAAATACGTCTTGTAATTTAATGAGATTTTTTTCTCATATTTCAAGAGAGTTGTGAAACTTTTGAAGTATTTTTAGAGGGAATGACAGGCTTTGACAATGAAGTAAAAATTATATATGTTATTTTTTGGATGTAAAAATATTTTTGGATGTAAAAATGAACGACAAGTAAAAATATTAAGAAGTTAATTTTTGTAACCTCATTGTTTATTGTAACAGTGAAGTAGAAACATGGTTAGTATTTCATGTTTCTACTTCATTGTTACAATAAATAATGAGGTTACAAAAAATAACTTCTTAATATTTTTACTCGTTATTCATTTTTACATCCAAGAAATATTTTTACATTCAAAAAATAACATCTATAATTTTTAATTCATTGTCAAAGCCCGTTATTCCCTCTAATAAAATATTTCCAAAGCTTCGCAACCCTATTAAAATATGAGAAAAAAATCTCATTAAATTACAAGATGTATTTTAAACATATAATACTAATTTTATTTCTGAACATTGAATTAAGCAAACTTCCATTATTTCTCCAAGTTAGTGCCTAAGTGCGGCAGGTTCAACATGTGTCTTCGGTGTATCCCTAATGTTCCTACATAAGCATTGAATAATAAAAACATAATAACACTTTGATAATAATACAAAAACAAATCAATTAGAAATTTTAAAACTTACAAGTTAGTATACTGGATCTCAGATGACGATTGTGCCGCAGTACTAGTACTTCCAATATTCCTGCATAAACATGTTGCAAATACAATAAAAAAATACAATAACGATCATAAAAAAAAAAAAGAATCTTCCCTACAATACCTCACTAAAGGACAATGATTCCTAGCATGTCCTTTATTTTTGCAAATACCGCAACGCATTTCTTGGTTGGTTGGCTCTTTTTTGAGTTTTGTGATCTTTTCAACTTTGGGCATCCTTTTGGGGATACTCTTGATTGATCATGAATTATTTGAGTCAAATTTGACTGAACTTAGCTTCTTGGCTGATGACTTTCGTGAACTGACTCAACTCCTTGTAAACGTTAGGCATGTGCATCTATTTTAAACAATTTTTTGTGAACATTCACCAATACACGTGTAGAATGCTTGTGCTTTTCTTTTGATTATGTTGCAAGTTCGACAATGTCATTCAACTGTATTATTGACTTATTTTTTCTAATAGACATCTCATCTTGCACATCCCTCGCTAGCCAATCAGGAGATGCACGTCCCCAAGTTTTTCCTTTCATCATTGTTAACCTTACATTATTTTTAACTTATCTCAATCTTATTTTTATAATTTATTTTAAATTATCACATAAAATATAATAAAATAATTTAATTTTTTAAATCTTAATTTATTTTTAAAAAATTTTAAAATAATATTATTATTATATAATTTTTTTTTAATTTTTAGAATTTATTTTAACTAATCTTATCTCTTTATCTAAAACAGAGTTAAGAAAAATATTAATAAATAAAATTATGCAAACAAAATAACAAGGAAAAAAGCATGTAACACGTCCATCAGCCTATAAATGTCACTTCGAAATCATCGAAAATCAGAAAGTAGTAACTTTCCCTTTACGCATGCAGTTACTGATTTGAGGGACGTCACTTCCGTGTGGTGAATTTTGTTTGTTGCAGTTAGCGGACGTGTTAGTATATGATTGGCTATAATTGATGGGCTCCTTTTCTAACACAAAGCATACCGACCAACCCACAGCGTTACACTTTTTTTAAATCTCAAAAGAGAACTGCTATAAATATAAAAAAAATTACATAAAGAAAAATTTATAAATTGATATAACTTTATAGTATCTGTTAGATCTATTTTATAATAAAAGTAATTTTATAATTTAACGTATCACATCAAACAACATCAATTTATAAATTTATTTTGTGCAATTCCTTTATGATTAAAGCATTTTAAACATAATACTTTATTGAATGAAATACTCAATCATTACAAAACCTTTCCTTCAAAACTAAAGCAATAATTTGCATAAGTCCACCCCAAATGGAAAGAGCAAGTTTGACTAGCGTATGAGCAAATATTGTTTGCATCTCTAAAAATAATCTCTAAAACTAAGGCCTAGTTTATTTTTAGAGATGTGATGATATGAAATAAAAATTAAAAAAAGAATAAAATATTGTTGTAATATATATTTTTAATATTAATTTTGTTTTGAAATTTGAAAAATGTATTTTAGAATTTAAAAAAGTAAAATGATGAGTTTGAAATGAGTATTGAATTTTTTGTTTCATCTCCATAAGTAAACCAAGCCTAAAACTAAAACAAATGCTCTAGTTGTGTCTTTGTACAAGTACTGCACGCATCTTCATTTTTTCTTTTTATAAGAAAGCTTCCATATATTGCATCAAGGATTACAATAAATCTTCTCAACCCAAATAATGAGCAACACTGTTACCTAAAGGATTAACAAACTACCAAGAACAAATATCAAAATAAGACATCAATTTTTTAACCTCTAAAGCCAGATTTCCTAGTCTTGTTGCAAATTTGACTGGTTCTTGTTGTAGATCTTCAATTAACATATTGTAATCTAATTCCACAATCATCTTTCTAATACCAGGCTGAAGACACAACTATTGACCTCTTAACACTGCTACCAACTAATTGTATCTGGCTTTTCAATGTGGAATTCCACCTTACCAGTTTCAAAGATAATATCACTCCTTTCATCTTGAAGCACAACTCCAACACTAGCTTTCTTATGATGAAAGAATAAGGTCCCATCAACATTAAGTTTAAGAAAATCCATATAAGGAGGACTCTAACTGCATATAGACTTTAACTTGTTTGTGCATTTCTACTATGAGAAAGATTTATAACAATTCTCCACTGAAATAGTATGATCAAAAACTTGTTTAGGAGTGATTAAAACTGCATCATGAATCTTTTCATTTCTCCTAAACTAGAAACTCCATGCTATTAGAAAGGATTTCTGCAACAAGTCTACAGAACAAGTATTTCTCACATGCTATATTAGATCAATAAAGTAGCGAGGTCTTTAAATATAAAAAAGAATAGGTAGATGGCATTTCCAAAATCCAGCTAACTCAAAACAATACGCAATGGCATGCCCCAAGTCTTCATCTTGTTGAGTACACAAACTACATTTAGGATCAATCTCAACATGTTTCTTGATCATATTTACGCAAGTTGGTAAGCAATCTTTGAACAATCTCCACGCAAAGATCTTTACTTTTAGTGGTAACTTTATCTTCAAATTGCTTTCCAAAGCCTGTTGAGATTACTGATGTTAGAACTCTTCCCTTCTAAACTATTGCAACTATTTTGGATTAGTTTATATGCACTTCGATCACTAAATGCACCACTCTTTTCTTCAATCCAAATTCACTTGTCTTCATACCTTACTAGACAAATAACAATCTCACTACAAGATTTTTGAGTTTTTGACACTAATTTTTTTGCCACAATTAAGCATGGTGTGAAATAGATGTTGTTACCAAAACCATCCATCACGAAAAAAAGTGACCACTTGCCAAGAGGTTTCGTGCGACGAGAGTGTGTTTGTGTTAAAAAGAATTAATTGCGGTGAGACATTGTCACCGCAAATACTAAGGACCCACGAAACACATTAAAATGCATTGTTTTGTGCCTTATCCCCACGGGATTTTAATCTCATGCATTCCCTATTAGGTTGTTAACATTGCCCCAACCCCAAACCCAAATCAGACACCATCTCAAATCCCTAGCTTGACATCCCCGATTCCACTCCGTCCATCAAATGCTTGTTGTCGCCGGCGAGATTCTGGTCAATTTAGCCTCTCTACGGTGCCCTTTAGCTTTGGAGTCCAGATAAATGACATTCTTTCCCTCCAAAATTCTTTTATTTTTTCAATGATAAGTTCCCTCCAAAATACTTGAGCCCATAAATCGATCTGTGTATCCATTCCTCTCGCACTCTCTCCCTCTTAATATATTTGCATATTGCACAATGTCTTGATTTGTGTATAGCGTTTGTTGGTATTTACATGTTTCGGTGTTTCCCAACTTTGATGAAGAAACATATACAACTTTCTATTTTATTCTATATCCTACTACACTACATGTCTACTCTTGGACTTAGCCTATTGTGTGGCCAGATTGAGTTGTTCCGCTAGTTGGTTGCCTAACAAATGTGTAATCTGTCTTATAATTATGTAAGCTATATAACACTCTAGCTATGTAATCTACATAATATGTGTGACCTTGTACCAGCTTGGTCCTCTACACGCATTTCATATAAATTACGACTTTCTCTTCCATTAGGCGACATGGTAGTTGCTACCTAATGCCTTTGGTGGGGAATAAAGGCCTCCATATGTTTGTCCCAATGTTGGAGATTTGAAATGGTAGCCTCCCCGATTGAAATTTCTCAAACCCTAGCAACTTACTTATAAACATAAAATAAACCTTGAGGACTAGTAATTGATATTGTATATTACTCTAATCCTAGGAACTTTCTTTAATTTTTTTATTCTTTTTGAATTTTTAAAAAACTAACTTCATCTACTCAGTACTAATTTGCTAGGCAGGCCAATATATATTGATGTTATAATGGAACTGATCATGATGACTACTAAAATTATACTAGCTAGTTTAATTTGTTTGTTATATATAGTTTTGTGGTACTATGCAAGTTTCATAGTCCCATCAGGAAACCTCCACTTTTTCTTAGTGAGTCCCATTTTTTAAAAGTGTTGCATGCACAATGTTTGTACAAACAAATTAAACTAGCTCAAAATGCTACTAAATATCTCATTAAGATCAGACTAAAACCAGTAGGATGCCTCATTTAAGTTGAAATAAACTCCTAAAGGAGTCCAAAATTAAATAACTGACCAGAGGAATAATAAAACTTAGATTAAGGATATCCAAAGCAACGGATATAAGCCACCTTTTATTCCATTTTAGTTACTCATTTCATTTTTCTACATTAGTTATCACATTTTGAATGGAAAACAAATATATGTTTTCTCTATGGAGACAATAATTTAATTAGTAGAGCACTAAAAGTAATGGGCATGCCATGAATGCAATATATTCAACTCATAATTTGGTGCAGGTGGAATACATGAAATGGTTTCTCAAACAATTTACATAGATAAAATGAAAACAGGGCCAACTAGTTGTGTTACCTGGTTCATACCTTCAAGTTACCAACAAGAAGCCATTATATGCATATGACCCCGAGATAAATCTCCAACACTACTTCTCCAACTAGGATTTGAAGGAGAAGATCCACCTGATTTCATTTTATGGAAAATTTTGGACTGCTAGATACAGTACGTTTAAGAGTCATACTCTGAGGATTCTCCATTCCTACCTCTTTCATTGCTAAGGCTGCTTTAAGGCTGGCAATTTAAAAGGAGAGTAAACAAGACACCTTTATTTTTTTCAAAGATTACCAAATGCATGAAATGCATGTGGGTCAAAGCTTCTTAAATTGAAGACTAAGATACAGAATACAAAGATAGAACTAATATATAGCCTCAAGATAAGCCACCTGAAAGAAAAACTAAACACAATATTTAAACCATTTGGTTGCCCAGGCAGGAAAGGCCTAACTCGACAGTATACCCTAATGTTTCTTAATTAACACCTACTCAATGTTTAGATCTTGATGGGAACAAAGATTTCTACCAACTTTCTGTAGAGGTTAAACTAGTCAGAATTTTACCTCAACCTAGTCTTGCATTTGATTGTATCTCAAGTGGTTCTCTTCAAAAATTCTCTGGATTCTAGGAGCAGCATGAGCTAGACCATAAATGTGCTTACCTAATTAGAAGGATCTAGTGATATCATTCCTCTTTTAAAAACTGAAAGCACATAGAATATTTAATTTAAAATGTACCTAAAATGATAAACTCTTTCCAATATTTATTCCGCAAGATTTGCATGCCAGCTTTTGTATTGTGAAAAATATGTTTTAGTTCCTGCGGTATGTCAACATCAAAGCCACTAATTATTACAGATAACAAGTTTGATTCAAGAAAGTTTGAGAAAGGAAAAATTACCGTGATTATATCTATTTGTTGTTTTTCTACTAGCTTGTGATGTTTGAAAAGCTAACTTTTTGATCCATCATCATGATCATACTGCCAAGCGAATAATACCTCCTCTTTAACTAGAGTTGGAGGTTCTTTTTCCATCTTACTCATAGTAAAAGAAAGGTCATTTGTTTGTGCATACTATGTGTACCTATTCTATGTGTAGTTGCACTAGACATCACTTACCAACAATGGCCTACATTCGTTGTGTAGTGCCTGATAATTGCTCTTCGATTACATGACTTTGTCTTCTATGCTAGATGGATAGGGCCTTGATGCATATCGAAGATAGATTGCAGTCGAGTGAATACGTTGCTGAGGTTAAAGAGTTCTTGGATATGGCAAAAGCCCATTCACTTGGTATAGATCGTATACGGTGTCCTTGTAGGAAATGCCAGAATAGAACTTTTCAAACACATTCTATAGTTAAGGATCATTTGTTTATTACTAGGGTTGATACTTTTTATATGGGGTGGATATTCTATGGTGAGGAAGAAGCTTTGAATTACACCCCAAAATCAGAGAAGGAACATTCTGCAAATATCAACAAAATTGACTACATTGATGATGTTGATGAGCTGTTAGACGACATTCGTGTATGTTCATTCATGGACAATGGACCTAGAACAGCTAGTCATGGGTCACGATTTGGTGTAGGGGAAACCTCAAATGCTCCACCTAACCTCACCTTCGAGGAGTTGCTAACTGACGCAAAACATCCACTTCATCCAAACTGTCAAAAGCTCTCAAAGTTGTCTTTTATAGTCAAGCTGCTTTATATTAAGGCAATTGGAGGTTAGACTGTTAAGTTTTTTGACATGGTGATAAATCTCTTGCAAGCTGCATTTCCTGATGCATTGTTGCTGGCATTATTTAATGAGGCTCGACGCATACAGCATGGGTTAGGGTTCACTTACACAAAGATCCACGAATTAAATTAGTGGCAATTGCCCTATGGCCGCGAAACAGCCATTTTTAGCTGCAAAAATCTTCCTTGGCTAAAACTCAAAAAACTTGAAGATCGATCTTAAAATTTTTTCAACTAAAATATGATTGAAGATAGCTCATAGTTTTTTTATTGTCTCACTCTCTTATTTTCATATTGATAAGAGAATTCACAGTTTCAAATATCTCTCCTTAGTCCTTACAACTTCACTATAGGTTCAAAAAGCAAATTTCTGCAACCTAGAACCCATGGATCATGCCAAATCCTCATGGTCTTTCCATCCCCTACTCTTTTTTGACAACCTTGCATTAGAAAAGGTATTGCTTCCCATATTCCTCTCTAGGCCTATGAGGGATTGTAACTAAGTTTAGATTCAAAGAAACCTGGTTTGGGAGAATATTTTGCTTTAAAAACTTGATACAATAGAGAATCTGTTTATTAAACACGTCTCTACCCTTGTTTAGCATGAAGAGCTATATTGAAAAGTTTGAGATCTTTAAAACCTAACCTCCCTTGAAACTTGGACTTGCATATCTTATTCCAACTAATCCAATGACTCTTTTCTTGTTCTCACGTCTACTTCACTAGAACTGAGCCATCAATCCTCCATGTTTTTTATAAAGACAATCAGACAATTTAAGGCAGCTCATTGCATAAGTAGGTATAGCAAGTGTCACTGCTTTGTGTAAGACCCCATTTCCTCCTTGTGAAAGCTACTTTTCCTTTCAACATTGCAGTTTCTTCCATACTCTTGACTTTATTTCAGAAAAGTAGTTTTTTCCTCCTAATCATTGGAGGCAAGCCCATATATTTTTCATGTTGCTACACAACACTACCCCCAACAGATTTGTTATTTCATCATTCGCATCCTCCTTCACATATCTAGTAAACACCATACTAGTCTAATCCATATTCAATTTCTATCCAAATGCCAACTCATACCTCTTTGACAGATTTTGGATCTCAAGATTAGTGTGCATATCAACTTTGCAAAAGATGACACCGTCATCAGCAAACAGTAAGTGGTTTAAATAAGGAGCCCCTCTACAGATTCGTATACTAGGTACCACTGGATTAACTGTTGCTTGTTTTAACAGATTAACAAGTCCCTCAATACATAAAAGAAAGAGAGAGATAAGGGGATAATGGACCCCTTATCTCAGCCTTCAACTTGGTTTCATGTAACATTTTGGAACTCTATTCAACAAAATAGAAAAGCAAACTGAGGAAACACAAAACATAATCAGTTTTATCCATCTTGCATCAAACCCCAACTTAATCATAATCATTTTCAAGAAATTTCACTCTACCCTATCGTAAACTTTACTCATGTCTAATTTAATAGACATGTACCATTTTTTTCCTACTCTTTTTTGCCTTAGGAAATGGATGGTCTCATATGTCACTAAAACATTGTCAATAATTAACATGTCTGGCAAAAATGTAGACTGAGACTCAAAAATTATATAAGGTAAATTAACTCCAATCTGTTACCCACCACCTTTTAAATAAGTTTGTATAGGACATTACATAAACTAATGGTTCAAAATTTTGGAACTTTAGATGGGTTCTACTTTTTAGGAATGAGACAGATAAATGTATGGTTTAAGTCCTTAGAAAAGACCTTAGTGTTAAGTGCCTCTAACATTGCCTGAGAAACAAGTGGTCCAATAGTGTTATAATAGTTTTTATAAAAGATAGAGGACATACCATCAGGGCCTAAAGCCTTTATATGGTGCATTTGATGAAAAGCATTATGATCCTCTATAATATATGATTTTAACAACTCCTCATTCATCTAAGTTGTTGTTTTAGAACCAACACTTGCAACCAACTCAACATTACCTCTCATATCTGAACTTGTAAAAAGTTTTGAAAGTAATCCACAATCAGATCCTCCATAACCTTCCCTTATTTCCAACAATCTTGATCATCTTTCAGTCTTTTAATAGTTTTTTTCTTTGTGTTAGATGCTTTGGAATGAAGATATCTTGAGTTTTGGTCCCCAGCTTGAATCCACATAGCTTTAGATTTTTAGTGCCACAACACCTCTTCCCTCTCCAACCATTATTTACTTCTTCTCTTGCTTGGAAATTTTCTTGAGCATTTATACCAGTAGGATCCCTCTCTTCCAAATTCTACAATATTTTCTTTGCTTCAGATGTCTTGAACTTAACATTGCCAAAACTTCTTTTGTTCCAGCTTTTCAACTTCTCCCCACAAGTTTCAAGCAGATTCATCATATTTTTTGTAGACCCCCCTATCCCTTTAGGTATGTTTGATGATTCTAGAACATCCTTTCTCCTTCACCCACAAGTAAGAAATTGAACCATGTACCATAGTTGTCATAGGATTATTCAAACATTAGGTATCATTTGCCAGCACCCTATCCAGTCTAACACTAATACATTCAGATCCCTTTCTATGATTTGACCAGGCATATGGACAGTCTTGATACCCCAAATCCCTCACACCACAATCATCTATAACTTCAAAAGTTATGCATTTGCCATTATGGCCTATCAACACCACCTTATTTCTTAGATTGACGTACTATTTCATTAAAACCACCAATTGAATAACCACCCCAAACCATCATCACACTGCAATGATCTCATAAGCGCCCAAGTATAATGTCTATTAGTCACCTCAGGGAAGCCATATATACCTATTAAATAACACTTCCTCCCACCTTGAGCATTATCCACAATTACAACATGAATATGGTTTCTTGAGTACTTCAATACAGATAAATTAATATAATTTTTTCAAAATAAAGCCAAACCCCCCCTAGGCCCCTCACAACTAGCAGCCCAACAATTTAAAAAATCAAATCAAAACTTACAAGATTTCATCTTAGAAACTGTAAACTTGGTTTCATGGATAAAGAAAATGTCAGGATCTTTCTTCACAACAAGATCACGAATGATCCGAATTACACGTGTGTTCCTAAGCCTACGGGAATTTCAGCTCGATGTTTTCATTGTTGCCAGCAAAGCTGTGAAACAGCCTCTGCCAATAACAGAATGTTGCCTTCCACCATTTCTGATGAAAAATGAGTTTGCTTCTTTTGAACCTTTGCCTCTTCTTCTTCCTCTATTGCTTCCTTCAGCTTTCCGTCCTTGGGAAACTTGAGCTTATTTACATGAACTCCTCCTCCCAACTCAAGATCTTTGTTCGTTAGAAGTAGTATTTACTTTAGGAACCAATCTTTATTTTAAATCGGATGAAGGGCCTATACAACCCAACCCATCATGACCTACTAAAGATATCGACCCCAAAATAGAGAAATCAGAGCCCCTTCATCAACTATTACAATAGTTTTTTGAACATTCCTCATCCCTGATATGTCGTAGCTCTAAACTTCGTTTCTCATCCCCTTTCGTTTCCTCTATCTTCAGTTAAAAGCAATTTATTATCCACGACGTGATTAGGCCTATTAGCAGTCTGTTTGTCCATTTCATCCTATTTTCCATAACACCATGATCCAACTTGTCCTGGATTTTAGCTGCAATTAGTGGGAATGTTTGCTGATCTACTAGAATCGTTTCTGATACTGCTCTTACCAGCATAGCGACTAGATCTGGCACATTCCTTGGTTGCATTTTTCCACAACCTCGATTACTAGTAAAACCTCCCCATAGCCATGGTCCATAAAGAAACCCTTTTGCTTATACAAAGTTTGATTTTACTACCATGAATCACACTCCCTATGGCCATGCCATGACACCTATAACAATAACAAAAATCAAGTAATTTCTCATATTGAAAACAAACCCAGCATGATAAATCCATACTAAAATTGATTTTCTTCCAGCGTATCAATGGTTTTATGATGTTTAAACAGACACAAATACACAAGAATTCTCCTCATTCCACATCAACATCGAAATCAACTTCCTAAATTTTTTCCAAAACGCTCCCCACTAAATTACCCATATAATGATTTCTAGCCATTAAGGGAGATCCGGAAGCCTTAACCAAAAGGAGACCTCATTCATACAGACTTGATCAACTTGGAGCAACACAAGTTGTTTATCAAAAGACCCCGAGATCTCTCGAAATACTCAAGCTTTGTCACGCTTATATTCAAATTCCACCAACACCAACACTGCATCAAGATCTCACAATTTTATGGATTTCACTGGTTGCCAAATTTTCCTCATTGTATTCTTAAAAGCCTTCCTTTTATAGTGTTTGTTCGTCAGCAGTTTCATGACCAAACACTTGGTATCCTTCGATAGAACATCTTCAACCAAACATTAATCAACCTGCAGCTCCTCCTCTTCTTGCTCTATTAACATTAACTTTTAGACAGATTGTTTAGTTCCTCATCGATGATGATAATTCAAACTCCAAAAATAAGCTCACAATACGAACAAAGATGGAAAGCAAGAAATTCTGAGAAGGCATGTATAAAGACAAGAGGGCCGACCCGTACCCCTACCTTCACATGCATCTTCATTTACAATATCATAATTTGCATTGATTTCCTCAAAACTATTTATAGTTGTTACCACCACCTTCAAGTCATCTTCTAAAACAATATTAGACAATCCCAATTTTTGACACATAGTTATTGCCCTTCTAAGTGCAAATGTTTTAGCTATTATGGATTTCATTGAGTGAATAATATTTTTACAGTGAGAGACCATGAGCTCACTTCATTATTTCTTGGTTATTTTGTTGACCATTGCAACATTCTAATTTTTCTTGTACATCATCTCAATTGGTTTCTTCTAAATAGTATGCTGCCTCCCTGTCCTCCTGAGTGATTTCCTTCCTTATTGTTTCTTTGTGCTAGAACAAATTCTTTCAAACTCTATTTTGCTAACTGGAATAGTTGCCTTGGGTGTTCAAACTTGTTTTTAAACATAATGGAATTTTTCTAAACCAGATCCTCCTCATTGTATGAGCCACTAATTCCATATATTCCTTGTGTACTCTATCATTTAATCTCTTCCACAGTTTCAAGAAATGTATCTTCATAGTGGATCATCTTTTAATTGGACTATTTGTTTCAGTCTAGACATTATTTGATGCAGGACAACTCCATAATGCATGAATTATAGATTCTATTTTCCTTTCACAAACTAAGCACAAATATGTTCCTGCTATCTTTTTCTTAAAATGATTTTCTTTAGTTGAAAATATATCATGTGTTGCCTTTTGTAAAAATTGCTTCACTGTATTATGTACTCCTAGCCTTCAAATAGACTCCCATTAACTTTCATTCTCTAATGAGTCAGAAGATTCCTCCTTCCTTAATCTCATTCTAGAATGTTGTAGGTGATAAGCATTTTTAACCATAAAAAACCATGTATTTGTTGGTCTTCAGTGTAGTTGTCATCTACATTCAAACTACTCAGTAGAATTATTTTTATCATAGTAGCCTCTTCTTTGCAAAATACTTCATTGACTACATCCTTCATTTACCTACAACCCTCCTTTACCAGCTCATTAACTTTGGAGTCACTGTCTAACATTCTAACAGGTATTACAACCACTAATTCTTCGATATTTTAATTTGGTTGCCATTCAATTCTCCACACCATACCTATTTTAGCCAGATTTAGAATTATAAATTTTTTACCTTTCAAATTTTGAACTCAACATATTAAATAAGCTAAATTTTATAGTAGTGTGATATATACTTATAATTTTACTCACAATATTATCTTCGTCGAGTATCCAACCTATTTGATCAATTTGTTATATATTTTAATGTCTGATATGTTACTTCAAAATTTTCACTATTTCAATTGCTGCAATACCATCGTGTATGGTTAAGTGCATAAAATTACAAGTATAAATAGCACTTTATAATTTTATAATGAAAACTGTTTGAACTTTAAAATCATAAATACTGACTTGAATATTTCTTTATTGAATTTGAAAACGATGATAAAAAGAATAAAATTATTAAAGAAACATATATAATATAATACTTTTATCTTATTTATAGGATATTTTTGTAAATAATTTTAATTATGGGGCATATTGTCATAAGATAAAAGGAGTTTAAAAAAAATAAGAGTTGATTACTAAAAAATTTATCTTTTTGAATAAATTTTCTATTTACTTATTTTTTAAAAATAAGATTAAGCAGCACTTGCACTTTACAAATATAAATATCATTTCTCTTCTCCCTTTGTAAATAAATACTACTTCAATTATACTTGTAGTACTAAAAATCAAGAAAAAATAAAAAGGCTCTACAATAGTTATGGCTATGTCCAATAATTAAGAAAGTAATTTTCTTTGTATAGTTTGCTTCTCATATGTGCATGAGAAGTAGTGTAATCTCTTTACCTTGTGCGTGAGAGTATTGTGTTTGCTATAGGCAAGGTTACTTCATTTTCTTTGCTTGGATTGTCTTGTTATTTCTGCTTTACATTGTGTATCAAAGGTATTAGGAGTATGGCTGAAGGGATCACAAAGTTGTGGGATAAACTGTCTTACAGATTCTAAGAAAATTGAAATATTAATTTTAGAGATTCTAAGAAGACTGAAATATTAATTTTAGAGAATGATATGTCCTCTACTTTAAAACATGGTAAATGTTGCTTAATTGAAAAAATGATGGTTGAGAAAAATATCTGCTTTGAGAATTCTCGAAATACCATGCTCAAGATTTGGAAAATTGGGGGCGATATTCAAATTATGGAAGTGAGCACTAATACTTTCATTTTTAAATTTTCATATGAGGAGGCTAATTTCAAATTTTGGATGGCTAACCATGGCTTTTTGACCAATTTTTGTTTTGTTTAAAGTGCTTTGATGGTACTACTCCACAAAGTCTATAAAATGTTATTTTTAAGGATGATTATTGCAAGTGATTAATGCAATTCTCACTTTTTGATCAATTTCTATTTCGATTAAAGTGCGTTGATGGTAGGGGTGTATGGTAAATGGTCGGACTGACCAGAACCATCAAAAACCGACTACCGACATTGAAACTGGCTGCCACCAACAAAGAATCGGTCGTGAGGTGGTACTAATTTCTTCCAAGCTGAAAGGGGTCAGTTTGGTATCGATTCGACTTGTCTCGAACCAGTACACCGACCAATCCTATATAATTTTCTTTTTGTTTTACAAATATGCAAAACAACGCCATTTCATTTAAGTTAAATGAGTGAAATGGTGTCATTTTCGTTATTATATGTGAAAAAATATATATGAAACAATGCGTTTGGCTTAAAATCCAAACGGCACCATTTCGAAGTCACTTAATTAAACACTCTCATATTTCCTTTTTTTGTCATCATATTCCTTTGTTTAGGGTTTCGGCCTCGCAACACAGCTTCTTCCCGACAAGTTCCAGATGCCGCTCTTATCCTCCTTCACAGAAGATGCCGACGATCGCACCAATGCATCTTGAGACCGATATAAGTAATTTTCTCTCTTCAATCAATCGGTTTTAGCCGGTGGTGAGCTTCCATAGTAGATGTCAATGGAGTCTCAATATTAGGTCGAAACTGATGCCAAACTCGTCGGTGTACACCCTTATTTGATCGTACTACTCCACGGAGTCTACAAAATGTTATTAACTTATTTTTTAGGTGATTCATTGCAAGTGATATTAGCATTTCTCACTATGTCTCATCGAAAATTCTTAATATAATTTTGTTGTACCATGTATAAAATCTATCATATTAATGAAATGGAAATTTCCTTTGTTTCAAAAATAAATAAATAAATAAATATTACTTCTTTCCACTGCTTTGATTCGAACTTATTAAGAGCATTTTCATTGGCTTGACTAAATGAGAAAAATAGCCAAAATTTCAATGATTAGGGTAAAAAAGAACTCACATTGGTTTTGGTATCTTCAAAATTATTTGGATTTCTTATAAAGTAGTTAGAGCATTCTTATTGGCTTATGTATATGCATATGCAAAGCTATATTTACAATGATGAAAAAAATCTACACATAAGCCTACACCACACACCATATATTTTTTTTAATTTTTTTTCTTTTATAAAATATTTAATATATAAATAATGAGTAAAAATTCAATTAGTTTAAAAAGAATAAATTCAGAAAAAAATTATAAAAAATAAATAAATTATATAGTGCGTTGTGTATGGGCTTATATGTAACATCTCTCATAGACTTAAAATTATCCACATTGGACTATAGATATCCAAATATTTGGATATTTATGAACAGTGACTATGAAAATGTGAAGAGCCACTATTCAAGTATGAAAACATATTTTACTATTTTTTTTCTCTTCTTTCACTGTTCACTTACGAAAATATGTATTCTAATTATATATATATATATATATATGATTTGTATATAAATCATATATATGTTAATGAAATGCATCCCATGTACATATATATATACATACATATATGTATATATATGCATTCTAGTTTATATATATATATATTTAAATTGGAATGATTTATATATATATGTATATACATATATGTATATATATGCATTCTAGTTATATATATATATATATATATACATATGTTAATGAATTAGTTGAAATTAGAGTAAAACAATATTTTATAATTATTTTGTCTCAAATTTGCGTAAGTTAATGTGGGAGTTTTGCTTGAATGATAAAATGAATCTCTAAAAAGAGTAATTTTACATATGCATGTATATAAGCCAATAAGAATGTTCTTAGTCAAAGATGGAATGGTAGAGTTGTTTAGTCAAATATTAAAAAAATATTTCTCACTCCAACCAAGAATTACAAAATGTGATAAAAATAAATTAAACAAATTAGAATATAATTATTATTAATACTAAACTGGTTAGAATTAATTATTATTATTATTAAATTGGTTAATTAGGATATAATTATATTAAAATATCAAAATTGTTAGAATTACAAAATGTGATAAAAATAAATTAAATAAAACGATTATTAATTAAATAATATTTTATTATTATATAGAAAATAAATGACTAATTTATTGTGAATCTTAAATTTAAATTATTTGGACAAATATAAAAAAAAAAATTGTTATTAACTCAAATTTGAATATGCATTTCACTAATCCAATAAAGGTGCTCAAAGTTATCACCATTTAAGTAAACCAACATAGGAACTTCTTTGTGAGTACTTTTATACAACTTTTTATTCTCTATATATTATTATTTTTTAATTTTTTAATATTTTTTATTTTAAATTTGTTTTTTTTAACTAATTTATTTTTATTTATTTATTATTTATATATCAAATATTTGATATATATATATATTATATATATATATAATATATATATATATATATAGCGTGTGTGTGTGTGGGGAAATTGCGGGAGGTTGTGTAGATTGTTTTGGCTTCTCAGCACATGTCCTATTAGTAATGCTCCGAAGTCCAAATTCGATCGACAATCCTGGCGCTCCATGATACCCTCACACCGTTTGAGTTACCACCGGAAGCCTTCATCTCCGGCGATGACGCCATTCCCAAGAACCGGTAACTTTTCCTACCCCACTCTTAAAATGCTTCACGAACAGCCAGCCACCCTAGTCCTCCGCCGCTTTCTTTTCTTGGTCGCCGTCTCCCTCTCCTGCGTGATTCTCTTCCGAGCTTCTGACTTCGTCCGCTTCCTCCCTCGCTTTCAATCTTCCACCTCCGGTTCCCCTTCTTTCCCATTCAACTTCTCCTCTGCCTTCGACGATTCCCTTCCGGTTAGTTTAGTTTCCTGTTATCTTTAATTAACCAATTAATTGATGTATTGTTAGGTAAGCAGTTTACCGTAGGTAATTAATTGATGGACTGTTGAGTGCATGCTTGGCGTTGAGGCTGCACGTTATATTTTCGATAGAAAGACTTAATTGAGTCATTTGCCCTTTATTTTGCTACTAAGGTAGGCTGGTGACGGATATAGGCTTGAAAAGGTTTTGAAGGATGCTGCCATGGAAGACAGGACTGTTATTATAACAGCTATAAATGAAGCGTGGGCGGCTCCAAATTCGGTGATTGATCTCTTTTTAGAGAGCTTTAAAATTGGATATCATACCCGTAGACTTTTGGACCATTTGGTGATTATTGCCTTGGATCAAAAGGCATTTGCGCGTTGTCTCGTGATACATACACACTGCTTTTCTCTTGTTAATGAAGGAGTCGATTTTCGTCATGAGGCCTACTTTATGACCCCTGATTACTTGAAGATGATGTGGAAAAGGATTGATTTCCTACGCTCTGTTCTTGAGATGGGGTACAATTTTGTTTTCACGGTAATCTTCTCTTCCTCTTCTTTTGCATACTAAGTACACCCCTCAAGCCCACAACTTATTTCATGAATTTGTTAAACTTCATTGTGTCTTTACCTTTTATTCCACTTCTAATTGTTTTCCTCTGATGAAACTAGCTTTCCTGGCTTGTAAGTAATTCACTCGTAGGCAAACTGAGTGTACATCCTCATCACTTTCACATACAGTCAGTGGACATTTGGAGAGAGAGAGAGAGAGAGAGAGAGAGAGAGAGAGAGAGAGATTTTAGGTGAAACTGGATAAGGAGGCTCTAATATTAAAGCCTTTGGCTTTAGGTATTGAATAGATGGAGAGTTGAGGAAGCCTGGTTTGGTTTGGTAGATGAGATGGGATTATTACAATTTTCTCAAATTTCCATACAAAATATAATAAAAACTCAACTTTTTCAAATCCCAAAATAGAAATTATAGTAAAAAATTATATTCTAACAATATTTTATATAACTTTTAATTTTTATCTCATATCATCTGTGTAACCAGATTTGTGTGTTTGGTCTGATTGGGAAAGTTCAAGGCTTAGATTGCCAAGCATTGGAGAGTACACTACACAATGTTCTGGTTTATGGGATTAGATGTATTATGGTAGTGTCCACTTTTACTGCAGATTTTCTTGGGCCAAATAAGAAGAAATAAGAAGAAAGCTGGCAGTGTTTGAGGAATGGGTATGCTTCATGTCTTGCAATTGACAAAGCAGAGTCCAGGGAGGAAAGCAACACCTGAATTGTTGATATTTCTGGAATAGCAAAAGTCTCTGAGAATTTAAAGTTGATCTCTGTAACGAACATAACACCCCAATCCAACATTGGACAAGGGAATAATTCTTAGTCTGTAAAGTGAGTAAGTTATAAAGTTAGGCTTGAGTGCTTGGTCCCATATTGGCTTCAGCACATTCTTCTTCAGATAAACTATTCTCAAAAACTATAAGAGAAAAGAAAAGAATAAGTGCAGAATACTTTTTTTTACTGAAATTATAAAAAGGAGTAATGCTGGCTGATACTTTGATACTCTATATGAGATAAATATAGGAGGTATAAGAGATCCCACATTGTTTGAGAATGAGAAGTTATTGCTCTTTATAAAGTTCTAATAGGATTCCAATTGTATCATTGATTAGTCATTTTGGAGTATAGGTTATGTGGTTTGGATCTTCCATTGAAATGTTACAAATGGTATTAGAGCCTATCCCAACCAGAAATGTGGGACTTGAGCCGTGCCACTTACAATGGGCAGGCCCGACGAGAACGTCGGACATTTAAAGGGAGTAGATTGCGATATTCCCTATGAAAAATATAAAGTAGGTGGTGTATGTGATTTCATATTGTTTGGGAAGGAAAAGTTCTTGCTTTTTATAAGGTTCCAATGGGGTTCTAATTGCATCATTGACTAGTCCTTTTAGAGTATAGACCATATAGTTTAGGCCTCCCATTAGGGCCTATAATGGACATGTTCGACTAGGATATCAGGCATGTAAGGAGGGTAGATTGTGATATCTCGTATGAGATAATGGTAAGTGGTGTATGGAATCCCACATTACTAGGGAAGGAGAAGTTATAAAGTTTCAATGAGGTTCTAATTGTATCGTTGATTAGTCATTTTAGAGTATAGGTCATGTAATTTGGGTTTTCCATTGGAGTGTTACAGATATAGTCATGGGTTATACAAATACCGCACACTCCTTTTGAAAAAGTGTGGGGCCTACCATTAAATAAATTAATATTTTTATGTAGATTCCATATTTACTCATTTTTTTAATAGGAGTGCGCAACACTTCAACTATGACTACAAATATCATTTTTTTACTCTCTTTATAACTAAGAGCTTGTTTGGGATTGCGTTTCAAGATTTAAAAAGTGCTTTTAAGTAGTTAAAAGCATTTTTAAAGAAAAAATGACATTTTGGTCATTTTATAAAAAGTGCTTTAGTCGGTTAAAAAAACTAAAAAATAGTTTTTTCAAAAAGCACCAAATTAGAACTTTTATTAAAAAGCTCTTATAGATAACTATATATTTTTAAAAAACTATCGTAACTAACTCTAAAAGCACTTTAGACATATGAATCCCGAACAATAAATGGCTTTTTAGTAATAGAGCTTATTATATTAAATTTTAAGTTAAAAGTAATATTTTCTATCGTAATCCCAAACAAACACTAAGCTTCTGTCAAACTTTTCAGCAAAGCTTGAGGTCTGCAACAGGGGCAGAAGTTGAAACAACTCAAAGCATTGTAGATACACATTCTTTTGCGTAATGTTTAAATTACAATACTGATTTGATTATTAGTGAAAAACTGAGAAGAACTGCAGATTACAAATACTTTAAAAGCTTTTCTTTTTGGTATCTGCTTTAAGTCAATAATAACATGCACAGACTTCTAAGCTATTCCATTTAAGAAAAAAACATTGCAATCTGTTAGGTGGCATTGTGCTATTTATTGCTTAAGAACGTTTCATTTTTATCAGCCATAGTCTGAAGGATACTTATTTTCTGTAATCATTGTCATGTTTCTTTTCTGATTGCAATCAGTCTTGTGAAGAACTTTCCTTGATATTCAATGGTTTTTTGTCGCTTTTTCCTCCAGGATGCTGATGTCATGTGGTTCAGAGACCCATTTCCTCAGTTTTATTTGGATGTGGATTTCCAAATAGCCTGTGATTCTTTCTCAGGGAGCTCCGATGATGTACATAACCAACCCAATGGAGGCTTTAACTATGTAAAATCAAATAATCGATCAGTAGAGTTCTACAAATTCTGGTACTCTTCGCATGAAACTTTTCCTGGATACCATGATCAGGATGTCCTCAATATTATCAAGTCTCATCCCTTCATCCTAGATATTGGACTAAAGATGAAATTCTTGGACACTGCATACTTTGGTGGGCTTTGTGAACCTAGCAAAGATTTGAATGAAGTTTGTACAATGCACGCAAATTGTTGTTATGGCTTAGACAGCAAGCTCCATGATCTAAGGGTTATGCTCCAGGATTGGAAGCAATTTATGTCTTTGCCACCAAGTTTGAAGAGATTGTCAAATTTTTCCTGGAGGGTTCCTCAGAATTGCAGGTGCAATGAACGTTTCTTCCTTGCCGTGGTGATTTTATTATAAAATCAGGGCTTAACACATTATGCTTATTCTGTTAATGATTATTTATTTCTGTAGAGTTTCTTATTTTGTTCTACTTTTATTTCAGTCTCGATTCTCTCCATCATTATGATTCCCCGAACGGAGGACATTGAAGAGGAAGGGCAAGGATTGACTTGAATAGTATACATGTTGCATATAGATTTGCCTGCATGTGAATTTGGGACATGTTTGGTCTCAATGTATCTAAGCGGTGTTCACATGTATGGGTTGAGGGGATGCCGATGTAACTTGTATCATTGTCGAACAATGACACATAACAGCCACCACGTAACAGAAGGCTGAAGTTCCACTACCTTCAGTTGTCACATTGCCAACAGGCTGCATGGATGTTAAAATGAGTTTAGTTGAGTTGAGTTGTAAATAATAGTATTTTTTGGATCTTATTAAGATGAGTTGAAATGTTTGTTTTGATGAGTTTAATTTTTTAGATAGAAATGTATGAAGTAAGATGAGATGAGTTTTAACTTTTTTATAAAAAGTTAAAAAAAATAGTAGATCTCATTGATAATTAGTTTGAGATAGTCGAGTTTTATTCAATAATCAATCCAACCAAAGTAATTCAGTACAACGCCTTCCCTCTTTAGTCCTTCAATTGCAGCCCTTTCCTCAATTTACTCTTTATTGGAGTTTGTTGCCATAAAAGAGGAAAATGTGGAGAGAAATAAAATATAAAATGAAGAATTAGTTTGGGTCTAATAATAAGATTATAAAATACAATCATTCAATGTTATAAAAAAAAAAAAATTCCTTCATGAGCATCTACTATTTTTCAAAAAATTCGCATGAATAACGATTCGGAGCTCATATCATATGCGTATCTCTCTTCCATCATTGACTTTTTTCTGTTTGCGTTGGGTTGTGACAGTTTCAACAAAGGAACCAGTTAAATGGATTTCATTTTGAGATTAATTATTATTACTAATAATATTATTATATATAAAAGTTGTCAAAATTAGGTTAGAAGGGCAACGACATAAACGATGAATTGATCAAATATTGCAAGTATAAGGGCGATGACTCAGTGGTTTTTGGGTTATTTTTATATGGTTTGACATACTATATATTGTATCTAAATCAAAATATGAATTCATCTTCAATTATAAATATAAGTTGTATAATAATTCGTTATATTTTCTATAGTTGAGATTTAAATTATGGTTCAAACATAATTAAAAAGAGCATATGAAAACTTCCTATTATCTTTAAGAAAAAAATAATATTACAACTAATAATAATTATTAAAGTCGTGTTTCGTAAGCCTTTGACCCAAGTTTCAGCAACTCAGGTCTTTAAAGTTGGACATACAACAATGAAGAATAAGAATGGTGGGAGAAGATGGTCTAGGTGATCGGGAAGTTTCCGATACTTAAACTAGTAAATTTATTTAGAAACTTATAAATAAAGAGAGTTTAAAGAGTTTTCTTATAATTGGGAGGCTGTTATTTATATTTGGAGTCTGGAGAGACAGATCGTACATGTTCCTGTAGGACTCTTGTTCTTTTTACTATTCCTTTGTCAGAGTATTTTAATGCAATGGAACCTCTATGGCAACTTTATTAATGTGGCGTGCCGTCCAGATTGTGGCATCATAAATGTGGCATGATTTTCCCGTTTGTTTCATTCTGCAAGTTTTTTCGATGGTTCATTAATATATCTTTGTCAAAGGATAAAGGGTTCTCCTTGTTCCTTGCATTAACTTGTGTGGGTCCCCATATGTGGGATGTTGTTGAGTAGTCAGGCCTTCATATCTTGTCAACCATCATTACTTACTTTCCCTACGAGCGAGATGTTTTGTGGGCTAGACGAATCTTGAACTGGGTGACAAGTGAAGCCCATTACTTCTTAGGAGAGGCCCGAGCAGCCTTGGAATAAGGAGAAAATCCCCTTACAATAATAATATTAATGATAATATACACAACACATTCTCATCATATTCAGAAGAGAGTAGTGAATTCTTTATCTATTTGCAAGTTAACATATACACCAAATACATAATTAATGTAGCAATATGTTACATAAAGTGTTGATTTTTTTAATAGTTTCAACAAATATAATAAATAATATGTTACGCACCTTACGTATAAAAGAATAGATCTACGTCCTATTTTACATGTAACATTATATGTAACTTCATTTAATTATTTTCTCTTTATTTTTCAGTTTGAATTTTAAATTTTAAATTCTTCATTATTTTAATAGCTTATATGTGCTTATATGAATTCAATTATAAGTGTATGTTTAAAATTGTGATAGAAATATAATTTATAATTTTAAGGCTTATAATGTATAACATAAATAATAAGTTCTATACTTTAAAAGATATTTACTGTTTGGTAAATATGTATCTAAAATGTTTTTAAAGTTACTTATAGTAATTGTTTTAAAATATATAATTATCTGGATAAGTTTTTTTGATAAAAATTCTAATTTAATACTTTTTGAAAAACCAAACTTTCAACTTTTTTAACCAAAGAACCTTTTATAAAGTTACTAAATATATCATTTTTTTTTTAAAGTGCTTTTAACTGTTTAAAAATATTTTTAAAATTTCAAAACACAATTCTAAATAAACTTTTAAGCATAAATATAGTTTCTTAAAAGAATAAACGGTAAAGAATTGTGCTATTATGCCTCTTCAATGTATCCCCTTAGTTTGTACCTTAGTACAATTTGTATTTTTCTATTTTTTTGCTTTTTGTTTCAAACATTTTTAAAACATATTTAAACATATTTTTAAAATATAAAAAAAATATCAATACATAGTCATTTTCTTAACCATGAAATAAAAAATAATTTTTTAAAAAATTAAATAAATGAGAGGTCAAAATAAATAAGCAAAATGAGACTGCATAATAATATTTCCCTAAAATAAATTATTCCCATCTCATTACCGAATCTCGGTAGCGACCAACTAGATCCGTGTAACAAACTAACCGGATTTTGAAAAGGAAAATTCTAGGGCCACCGAAAGGTCAAGGTGGTCTTGGACTCTTGAGACATTTTCTTGATTCATTTTTTTTCTTTTCTATACATTTACGTAATGGTTAAGAGAATATTTTTAATGATATTGTGAAATTTTTTTTAAATATTTAAAAATATTAATAAAGTATGAAAAAAATGGTAAC
The DNA here is from genome assembly GCA_036559045.1 of Platycarya longipes. Taxonomy (NCBI): domain Eukaryota; kingdom Viridiplantae; phylum Streptophyta; class Magnoliopsida; order Fagales; family Juglandaceae; genus Platycarya; species Platycarya longipes. The sequence goes on along the minus strand of CM071793.1, from coordinate 18,129,787 downwards.
TAATGGAGAATGGTATAGCACGATCCTTTTGAAAAACTATTAAGAGTGATATCTATCGCACTACGAAGTTCGTTCTCTTGTTCAAGATAGTCACACTCACAGGCTGCATGCTATTACTTATTAAGGCCCCATTTGAATACAAAATTCGTCTTATTTAATTATTACAAAAGTTTTTAATCTCAAAATAATAATAATAATAAATAATATTTTATTCAACTTTTAACTTCTATCTCAATTTATCTCATTTCAACTTACTATCTAAACAATTCCTAAGAATTACTCAACCAAATAGTACCTGAAATGTCCACATATTCTCCCCTCCTTTTAGTATTAGCAGCCAAGTATACACCCTCAATATCTAACTTCACTTCTTACCAAATACTCCTATTACTATACTAGTCCATACTCCTATTTCTTTATTTACTATTATTCTTTTATTATTTTATAATATGATATAAAATAATTAGATATTATTTATTATATTTTAATTTTGAATGTATCATTTAATATCGCATCAAGAGATATTAAGAAGGTAATATTAATAAAGTGATGATAAATAGATTTTTCTTTAAGAAAATTATATTGAAAAAATAAAAAAAAGATTTTGAAACTTAGGAAATTGGAATCTTGCATTTTCTCCAAACTTATGAAGATAATAAAATCTTCCTACCTACTTAAAGTCTATTAAATTAATATGTAATTCATTATAGTTAAGGGATTCTCAATCAGTTGAGCCTGATTTATTTTTTGAGATGAGATGAATTGAGTTTAGATGAAAGTTGAATAAAATATTTTTAGTACGTATTCTTTTAATATTGTTTTTGTTTTGAGGTTTAAAAATGTTGAATTGTTTATTTTATTTTATGTGAGAATCTAAAAAAATTGTGAAGATGAATGAAAATTTGTAGAAGACTTTTTAGGATGGAAGTGGAGGGATTTCTGAATTAGATGGGCCCTTTAACATCTCCAAGTCCCAATGGTTTTGGAGCATGTTTCAAGAATATTTGAGTGTAGTTGGGGATGGCGTTACTACAATAATTCTTAGATTTCTTAATGATGAATTTGATGAAAGGATTAATTCCACATATATTACATTAATTCCAAAGATAAATAGCTCCATGTCTCTTAATGACTTTATACCAATTAGTTTATACAATATTTAGTATAAAATCATTGCCACAACCCTCACTAGTAAGTTGAGGAAGGTGTTGCCATACTTCATCTCTTATAACCAAAGTGCATTATATCGAATAAGATTATTACTGACAATATTATGATAACTTATGAAGCCCTTCATATGATGAAAACTAGGCAGTAATGGAAAGAATGAAGTATGGCCTTAAAATTGGATATATCCAAGACAAATAACATAGTTGAATAGGCATACATGAGGGCAATTATGAAGAAGATTGATTGATTTTGGTGATAAGTGGGTTGAGTTAACAATGGAATGTGTATCAATAGTGAAGTATTCAGTACTAGATAGTGGACAATCAAGAATATGATAATACCTACCATGGCTCCTAGGAGACCTTTCATCTCTTTACTTATTCTTGTTATATGCAGAAGGGTTAAGTGCTATGGTTCACAATCGCAAAGTGTAAGTGAGCAGCAAAGACATCATACCAAGATCAATATGGACCAGGTTTGCAAAGCCCCTCACTCCCAAATTTGAAATGAGGAAACCATGCCAACTCACTTGTAGTGCAAATCTACCATATAAAGTGATCGCAATATCAGGAGAAACAACATCGAGCAGAAGTGGCCTTACGACAGGGTTGCCATAAGGAGGCAAGACGCTGGCCAGATAGAAGGGATATCATAGACCCAGACCTTTCCCCAGCCCACACATTAAGCCCTATGGCCAACCCCACAAGCCAAAGAAATATAATAATAATAATAATAATAATAATAAAACAAAGAATGGGAAAAAAGAGAGAAAAAAGCAAAAGCTGAAGAATTACAACACAGATCAAAATGAAAAGTACATTTTATTAATAAAGCTGCAAGCTTACAAAGAACGACAAGTTACAATATAAAACCACAAGCTTACAAAGGACGACAAGTTACAACATAAAGCCACAAGTTCATAAAGAGGAAAACGAAACTTGATCAGATCATATCCCATTAAAAGCTACAGACAGAACCTCCATCATTTGTTACTATCTACCGAGACGCCCAGGGCTACCTTTAAAAAGAGATAACAGATATCTCTATCACTACGATAGGTTAATAATGACAAAAAGTTACCTCAAAGAAAATCAATAGGGATATACTAATGTAAATAATTGGGTCGTGCTACAAGACACATCAAAGATCAATGCATTCCAGAGTCAACCTCTACCTTAAGAATTGCATACTGAACGAAATATTTCAATCGAGGTCAAAAAAATGACGATATCTAGAGAAGAAAAATTATAGAGGGAGATGCGGGATCCAAAAAGCAAATGCATCTCTCTATAAATATGTCACCAAAGATGTCGAATATGAAGAAAAAGAATGCATCTATGTGAAACAAGGGAGGGTTCAGGAGCCAAATAAGAACAACCTCGTCGAAGACGAGCGCAAGCAACAATAGGTAAACAGTAAGGAAGAGCAAGATTCACCGGCAGAGCAAGGTGGCCACAACTGAGAGAAGCCGGCCTTTAATGAGTGGGGTTGTCGCCAATAGAGTTATGTCCAAGGGTGCTTGAGATTAGGTTCCTCCCAATGGCAGCACTTTGTCTTAGAGCAGCTAGGTTTGGCAGAAGGTCCCAGTCCCTTAGATTGCATCGAGAGTTCAGCAAACCACGAGTCTTTATCATTTCCAGGCCCTCATCATAACCAAACTGCCAAGCATTACATATGAGAGCTCATCTGGCAAGCCTCGGATAATAGTCTCGCCATCCTCTACCTCATGCTTATATTAGTCCCACTATTTCTTCTTCTTCGCCAAGGACTTAGAGATCTCCTCATACCTCCTAATCAGCCACCTTTTTTTTTGAGAGGCATCATCTTGCTTCTTGCAACTTGGCGTTCTTTTCATGCAGCCTCTCGAGCTCGAATTGACAGATGTCGAAGGATTTTTGATAGGTGTTCCTTGCCTTAGAGTTAGACCACGCCTCAAGACGGAGAGGTATCACAGAGCCCCTGGTCCTCTCCAAGTCAGACTTAAGCTGGTTCTTATGCTCACATAGCCTACAAACCCTCTGCCAAAATTACAACCTTACACACTGCTCCTTGACAAGGTCCTCCTTAACCCTCCACCTCCTCTGTCGATCCTCTTTTGCAGAGTAAAAAGCTTGCGGAGTGAGCAAGAAGATGGCCTTGTTCTCGCTCTCCACCTCTTTCTAGCCATCCACAATGAATGGTGTCAAAGGTTCCAGACCTTGTCACATAAGCATGGGCTAGTATTCGGAGAAAAGCTACACAAATATAAACAAACAAGGAATTAAGCCTACTATCTACCTGGCAAACTCATGACCTTGGGAGTCGTCAGCCGGAACTTGGCTGAGGTCACATCAGCAGCCTCCACATCAACGATCAAGGCTAGCTGACAATCACTGACCTCCTTCATGGCCACAACAACGACTGTCTAGACCTTGGTGGCTTCTGTAGGGAGCTCCGAGGTGGAAACCACTCAAGGTCTTTCACACCCTTGGCAGGGTGCGCCTCGGGCATGGGTGAGGAAACCTGCCCGAGAGCAGAGTCGAGGGCGAAAGTGAAGCAACAGCTCCCTCAGCAATTGGGAACCCGCGAAGTCTATACCCATTGGCGGGGTCTCAAGAATGGACTCTACAGTCACTCCTCGAGCAAGCAGCATGTCATGGGGGAAGTTTTCAGGAACCACTGTGTTATTTGGAGGAGATAACTCTAGCTGGATCACGAGCACCTAGGGCAGCCTAAGGTAATGGATAAGTCATTAGAATTGGCTCGAGAGAGGACAAACGCAGCGGCTTCTTCCCCTTCCCCTCCACTGACGGGTTGAATAGACTCTTACAAGCTTCAAGGACAACCTCCCTCAACTTAAAACCAACATCAGAATGCAAATTGGCCAAAAGGGCCAAATGTTTACAAAGGCTATCTTCATTTAACAAAGCCTCCATGTGGACGTCATCTAGGTCTCTCCTCACCCAATTGCGGGCAACCTCAACTTTCAACGCTTCTTCAAGAGTAGGAGTTGGACAAAGGGCCCTGCCATCACCCATAGGCTGCCATATAGCGCGGACCAAAACGGCGCGACGAACTTCCTGACCTAATGGAAAATTTCCATCCCCTGTTTGACCTTAGAGGTGGAGACCATTGGAGAACATGGCTGGATACACCACCACCTTAGAGGCGAAGCCCCCCGAGTCAACAGTCCACTCGCCAAGAAGAGGCACCACCAACTTTACCAAGTGCAAAATTTTGTAGGTCTTCCTCAGTGACTCCAATTCATCAGGAGTTAATGCCGACCTTTAGAAGAAACCTCCAGGAGCCTTTGGTTCAGTGCCACCTTGGGTGCTGGTACCAAGGCAACATCCAATGACCCGACGAACTTGGAGGAATGTGAAGAAACCTTGGGGTCATCGATAATAGCGAAAGAAGACAAGAGAAGTAGGAAAAATGACATGAAGGAAGGAAAAACACAAATTTTTCAAAAGAGGTGGAGTGAGCAAAGTGAATCGTTGTTAAGAAAAATGAGGCCTTATATAGATAAATGCAATAGTTAAGGTCCCAAGGCGTCTGGAACCCATGCGCCCCACTAGAATCGCGCAATTCTCGTAATTCTAGTAACACGTATCCAATAACATGACATGGGAAAGGATAACCATCAGGTGAGATTAATGGTGAATGGATTGAAGAGACGCCATTCAATGTGGTGCCAAACCATCAAAATGCAATCATAATTGTGAAAGTTAAAATACTACCAATAACTGCATAAAAGATTAAAATACCACACCTATGTGACCAGAAGTTCAATATGCGAGACGTGGGAGTTAGCAAGTCCGCAACCCTCCACCCAAGACCAAAGAGGATTGTTTAACCCAAAGATGTGAAGATCGAATGATCTAGATAAGAAATAAGAATTTACATCAGACCAGTTCGATAGGAATTGACTAAGTAACTATAAGGGAATTTTTCCCTCACTCCAAGGCCTATCGAGTTTCCCTCAGTAGGTAGTGGGCTTCACCTATTATCCAGCCCAAGACCCAATATCCATAAAGCAACTCGCTTGCAGGGGAAAGCAAGCATTGATGGTTGACATGGCAGGGAAGACTGATGCTACGCAACGACAACCCGTCCATGGGAGCTCACACAAGACAACACATGGAACAAGGAGAACCCTCAATCCACTAATAGAAGAACATTAGGACAGAGAAAAACAAATAGGAAGGCTATGCCGCATTTATGGTGCCATAACCCAGATTGCACGCAGCATTAATAACGTCGTCGTAGAGGCCACTCCGCATTAAAGAATTGACAAAAGACAAAGAGCCCATAGAAATATGCATGATCTGTCCCCGAAACTTCATGTATAAGTAACGACCTCCTAGATACGAGGAAGCTCTCTTGACTCTCTTGACTCACAAACCTCCAAAGATGTTTACTAACTTAAGTATTGAAAACTCCCCAACCACCTAGGCAACCCTCTCGCAACCTTCTTCTTCAATGTTCTTGTAGGCGCAACTCTAAAGATTCGAGTTGTTGGAATTTAGCCCATAGGCATGTGAAATACGATATTAACAATAGTATTTTGGATGCTAAGCTTGGTTATGGTAATTAACATATTTGGAGGAGTACATGGGGGTCTGGGAATCTAATTAAAGAGGGTATGATATGGAGGGTAAGGAATGGTCAAAAGATTAAAACATAGAGTGACAAGTGGTTGCCAACTTCTACCACTCATATGGTTCAATCAAAAGTGAAGCTACTATTAAGGAGTTAATTGATAATAAGAATAATTGGAACACAAACCTAATTCATTAAGTGATGAATGAAGAAGCATAATAATTAGTCGGTTACCTGTAAACAAGAGAGGTTCAAAAGATAAGATCATAGGGGGTTGTAACAAATCTGATATGTTCTCAGTGAAGATTGCATATTATTTGGTAGTTCATCTTAAGAGAATGATGGGAGGTGAACAGTAAATTAGCAATAATGGTTCGATTGGATGGAAAAAAAATTTGGTAGTGAAATTTACAAATGTAATTAATTTTTTTTTTCTCTAAAAAGCTCCTAGTGAAGTACTTCCTACAAAATAGGAATATTTTTAGGAGAAAAATTACTGATAATGTTATTTTTAGTGAAATTATGATACTGCTTCAGATATATGGGCAGATGCTTTGAGCGATTTACTAAAATGGAGATGCGCAGTTGTTGATTTTCATAATATACGAGAAGAGATGACAAGAAGATTACATAGGAATGAATTGGAGGAAGTTGCATGTGTTCTTATAGGTATTTGTTTAAGGAGAAATAGATATATTTTTTAAAGAAAGTTTGAAAGTCACAATTCAATTTTATAAGAAGCAAAATAAGAGGTGGAGAGCTTTCAGTAGGCACAAGTGATGCTCAGAGATTCAATACCAACAAAGCTTCCAATAAATAGGCTGTCTAGTGGAAAAATCCAAGTATCGTTATAAAACTAAAATAAAAACTATTATTGCAAGAAAAAATATTTGGAACTCTTCATTTCTCAATAACTAAATTTTATTTTTTCCTTTCTTTCTTTCTTTTCTTTTTTTTTTTCTTTTTTGTTTTTGATATTTTTTCGTTGTTATTACTTATGTATACAGACTGACTCAAACTCTTTATTTATCGAGAGTTTGAGTCGGAGTGACCATCCAAATAATTGTGGATGGCCATTCACTTATTTGAGGGGAGGGGACAAGATGAGAAATGGGGGCATAAGCCGCCCTCCATATTTGACTTTATATAACACTCCCCCTTGAATGACCATTCATAAAGAATCTGTCTCGTTAAAACCTTACTAAGGAAAAATCTAGTGGGAAGAAAAACCAATGGCGAAGGAAAAAGAGTACAATATTCCAAGTATTTTAAGATTGCCTCGTTAAAATCTTGCAAAGGAAAATCTAGTGGGACAAAACCTCAGCGAAGGAAAAAAAAGTACAATTAGCACAAGTCTTTAGGACATTTACTATCCTTGAAAAGTGTATGACGATATATTTTTGAGTTTTCGCATTCCAATGTTCTGCACATTTTTCTTGAATGTTGCAGTTAATAATACCTTCGTGAATAAATTTGCCAAATTATCACTTGATCATATCTTTGATATATCCTCCTCTGATTTGAGTGATACAAGCAGTATTATCTTCATATAAAATTGTTGGGCTGTCATTGATGACGGGAATATCACACTTTTTTTGAATATGTGGAATCACTAATCTTAGTCAAATATGTTCTAAACTTGTTTTATGAATTGCAATAATCTCTGAGTGATTTGAAGATGTAAAAGATAATATCTGGTTAACAGACTTAGTAGAAATCTGAAACCTGTAGTAATACTTAAATTCCCATTGATAATATTCGTAAGTGTTTCAAGTAATAAGCAAACATAATTTCAGAATATATAACAGGAATAAGAATTCCAATATAATTTCCAAAATACTGCATTAAATAGATCAATATGTTAATATTTTCATCTAAAATTTTTCCCACTTTCGACATTATTATGGAGAATTTGTTTATATACGGCAGAAAGGGCATTGAAACCATCCATGTATGATAAAACTGTAAAAGCTTGAGGCATAGTTCTATCAGTTCGGTGGAAATTTAAATCCGCTTGATATTGTTGACAAACGAGATCTTTGCGGATTTTTGAAAGCTCTGGATTGTTGTTTAAAGATGATTATTTTCACTCATCGAATATTCATGTAAGATCTCATATTCCTCATTGATTCATTTATTGTTTATCCAGAATGATTCTATGGCCAAGAGAAGTTCTTTGGTTAATGTCCCCGATTTGAACCAAAAATATTTTACACTTCAACTACTTATCTTCACTCTTGAGGCTGTCAACAATAGTAGCTGACAGTAGAGGTTCAGCGTTTACGAGAAAACTGCAATTAACCTCACTGACTTTTGAAAATATGCATCTAGCATATCTTGTAATATTGACTAAATAAGATTTGAAGAGATGATGATTTGTTTTGTTATTATTTTTATCTCTATAAGAATCATCTTTACCTTTATTTAGTTCGCATCAAATCTTATTCTCTTATTTACAATTCATCTGCATTTACATTTTTATTCTACAAATTTTTAATAACTCATCAGTTTCCTTCAAATATTCCTCACGATCAATATATGAGGTATCATTCACCTCAGTTACAAGTTGTTCCTACGTCTTCCGTGGGTGCCATGTTGCAAAAAGCGAATGGTCTGGCTAATAGGTCAGATCGTGAAACCGTTTATGAGCTGGTGACTCTCGGCACTTGATATTTCTCCTCTATTGTTGGATTTTCCAACCAGTTACAATCCAAAAATCGTGAGATTGAGGAGTTTAACAAGAAGGTTTTTGTACTTCAATGACTCGTTCAAGAGTCTAATAGAAAAATAGCAGACTTAAAGTAAGAGAATAAGGATTTAAAATCCTTACTTGCCTCTTCATTTCGATTGCCTAATCCTTTAGATAAGGATGACATGTTTTTTTATGAAGAGCAAATGCATTTGAGAGATGAGGCTAGAAGTCTCAAATTTTTGTAACTCATCTAGCATTTGAATAATAAGATCTTGCATTTTCAAATGCGTTCATTGAATTTCTAGCAGTCCTTGTGATCTCTTCACGAGTTCTAACAAGGTAAATCATCAACGTAAACTGCAATAATGACAAATCCGGATTTTGATAAAAACACATGGGCATATAGGATTAATTTCAAATCTTTCTTTCAATAGATACTCGCTGATTTAATTATACCACATGCGTATGGATTGCTTTAACTCATATAAAGATTTTTAAAGTTTTATAAAGTACATACTCCTAAATATACTTAGATTAGATGCTTCAATTAATGTATGTCATCATCTAATGATCCTTATAAATATGCAGTGACCACATTCATCAATCGCATATCTAATCCTTTTGTAATAATCAAGCCAATTAAAAATCTGAATGTTATTGCATTCATAACGAGAAAATATGTTTCCTCATAACTAATCTTGGGTTTCTGCATAAAACCTTGTGTGACAAATTGTACCGTACAATGTCATTTCTTATTACGCTTTGTATAAATATTCACTTATATCTTATAGGTATTACACCCTTTGCTGTTTGGATAACAAGTCCAAATGCCTCTCGCTTTACTAGCGAGTTTAATTCAGTTTCAATAGCTGCTTTTCATTTTGGCTAATCATTTCTACATCAACATTCTTCGACAATTCTTGACTCACTTTCTTTATTACTTCTGGTAATGTCAATGGTCATTTTATATGAAAATATATTGTCGACAATAGTTTTATTTTTATCCATAATTTTTCCAGTATTCATGAAATGTATTGAGATCTCATTGTTCCTCTCTAGGGAAAAATATTTTATGAAACACCTCTTCAGGAGTTTCATCTTCGGGAAGTTCCTCTTCAGGAGACTTGTACTCTTTAGGAGTTTTCTCTTCAGAAGGTTCCTCTTCAGGAGGTCTGTACTCTTCAGAAGTTTCTTCTTCAGGAGGTTTTCTCTTAAGGAGTTACCTCTTCAAGAGCTTTTCTCTTCAAGAGTTTCTTCTTCTGTACAGAAAGTTTGGATAGATCTTATTACTTGTTTTATGGGTATGATCTCTTTAGGAGCACCGATTTCTTTCCTTTTGTACCAATAAGTTTTCAACACTTCAAGTATGTCTTAGGTTCATCTATTACTGTTTTCACAACTTGTCCTTAAGAGATTTCAATTCTTGTTTAAGCATTAACAACAGTAATATATAATTTTACAACACCTTTAGTGTTAGTAAATACATTCAGTAATTGATTTACAATACTTTGCAAATAGATAATCCTCTTAACTTCTGGTTCACATTCATTTGTAAGAGGATCAAATTTAGACAGGACTTTATTATCCCAAATAATTTCTTGTCGTGGTTCGAGCACCAACCTTTCATTAAAACATGATAAAATATTAAAAAACTTTACTATATAAAAGTTCAGTATAAGTAAATCAAGTGTTTAGTCATACAACATGTATGTGACCAATGTTTAGTCATATCACATTTATGCAAACATCTTCATCTTTCTATGAAAAATTATTCTAAGGGCCTTTACCCTTCTCTGAGTGAGATTACTTCTAGTGATACGGTATATTTTTATTATTATCCCCTATAGTGTTATCACTTCTGAGACTCACACTTCTATAGTTCTTTCTATTACGTTTAAAATCTTGCAATTTCAAGTGCAATAAGTCATAATGAGCTTTTGAGAGAATTACATCTTCTGGTATTCATATCTCTCCCTTAAATTATTTCATACAATAAGAAAATTTTTTACCGTGAGATACACAGCACGGTCCTGTAGAGACACGTGATTTGCTTCTTTGATTGTATCTCCAAATTTCATCATATTCAAATAGATCTCATCAAGAATCCTAGATAAATAATTTTTTCCAGAAATGTCAATAGTAATAAATTTTAATTTTATAAGATTTGACATTTTCTACATATATAAATCACAAAAATAAATATATGTATCTAAGAAATGTATTCACATAATCATCAGAATAAAAATATATTTTTATCAAGTAATATTCAGCAATATTACCTTTAATATTCATATCGAGGACTGCAAATAATATACTGAAAATTTTACTTGAAATAGAAGACTACTAACTTTAGTATCGGTAGAACCTCGCGCTGATAACGTGTTATAAAACTAAAAATGAAACTATTACTATTGCAAGAGAAATATAAAAGAAACTATTTGAAACTCTTAAGAACTGAAATTTTCTTCGTTCTATAAATTTTTCTTATGAATTTCAGAATGATTGAAACTCATATTTATAGGCCCTGAAAATACTATGCAAGTTATTATGCAAAATTTAAAAAAATAATGGTAGGGTCGTTAACAAAATTATTGATAGGGACAGGAGGTGGCGGCCGACGATCAATAATTTATAACAAATATAAACTTTTATAAAGTAAAGTGGGACACGATACTAGATGTGAACATTTCAAAGATGGAAGCTGGAGTTTTGTGATCATGAACTGGGAGGGTGATTTAACTGCTTCTTTGTGCATGGCAAAAATGTTAGTTAATCATGCTGTGGTTGAAAATCTTGCTTTAGAGAGGGTTTTGGAGTTATGTCTGGAATTAAATTAGAACATGGCATTTTTAAGGAGATGTTCTTACAGTAATCAAATATGTACAAAAATATGGGGAGAATTGGTCTTGTTGTGGTAAAATGATATAAGATACTAAGGCTTCATTAATTACATGAAATGGCAGAGCTCTAACTTGTGAAGAGGAGTTAGTTTAGTTAGAAGAGTATTCAGATCACTATTTTAAATATCATATTGTATTGGTTGGTACGGTTGGTACATACCGTACCAGCTAGTTGGGTGATATAGATATATCACTTGTTTCATATTGACTCAAATACTGACTGGCTATACCAACTAATTTTTCGGCCGTATCGGATTTCAGCCTATTTCTTATATATATTTTTTCATTTCTTATTATTTTTTTTCTCTAATTCAAATTAGACTATTTACATAAATATATTTATCTATATAATTTATTCATATATTAACTATTATTTTGAAATATAATTTATATATATTTATATATATAATTTTTTTTTATGTATAAACTATTTCAAAATGATATACAAAATAATATATATGTTGAAATATTTTATTTTAATATCTTGATCAGTATACTCACTGATACAGTATTCAAAATATTAGTTCAGATCTCATTTAAGAATGTATTCATTTAGGGAAACAATGTGATAGATGATTTTATTTCCAACGAAGAGGGATGTTCTGATTTCCGAAAAAAAAGCTCATTAGCTCGTGCATTTTCTTTTTTCTTTTTAATTTTTTTAATGTTTACGAAAGTAAGTACTAATGCATTTGTTTATTTTTTAAAAAATGTTTAAAAAATATTTAAAAAAAACAAAAAAGTAGGTTTACACTAGGGAGAACGCCCTACTATAAGAGCTGAGTGGCACACTAGAAGGAGACATAATATTTAAGTCTAATAAATCAAATAAAGCAGTTTTAAAAAATCAAATAAAGCATATCATATATAAAAATCTATTAAAATTGTGGAGTTTTTACTTTTTATACAAGTATTATTCAAAAAATTTAATCTGTATCTAATTTTAAATATATAATGTCTTATTATATATTTTAAAAATATAATGTCTTATTTCAAAATATTTGACTTTCATACATTAAATGAGACTTTCCTTTAAAAATAATGCATTGTATTTGATACTAAATACAACTAACTGCAAGTCCCACTGTATGTTAAATTCTCATTTATTTTCAAAATAAATATAATCATAAAAAGGAATCTACGATATAGTTTGTCATTTTTCTTAAAATTTGTTATTTTTTTAAATTAGAAAAATTCCTGGGTGCAAATCCAATGTGCACTTTAAATACATTATACACACGAGTCAATTTATTTTTGTTTTTTATTATTTTTATGTATTTAAAAATTTATTACTAATAAATTTATGTATATGTATTTTTACATTAAAGAAATGTAAAATTGCACTGGTGCGCACATTTACCTATCGTCGTACTTATAAAAAAGTTATCATTTCTCCTTAAAAGAAAAATATGGATAATACTATATATAATTACATAATATAATTATTTAAAAATAACATAAAATTTATTATTAATAAATTAATTTTTTTTATATAAATCTCATATTTATTTATTTTTTTAAAAATAATTATATGATATTTGGATACTCATCAAAATAACCATCATTTCTCAAATATGAAAACGATAAATATATGGGGCCTGAGTCCCTTTGAGTTTGCGCTCCTATGAAATTTTTTAATTAAAAAATAAATTAAAAAAATCACATATATTTTATTTATATATATTATTTTATTATTCAAATGGGCTTCAACGCGGGCCACTTTGAATCAATCAAGTTGAAAATACCAAAATGAGAAAAACTTCAATCCGAAACTGGTGTAAATCTTAGATTTACTCCATCCAATAGACCACGGACACGTAGAAGATTCATTTAAACTATCATAGGTGCATAAGTTGCGGTGTCATATCGTGTCAACGGGTTGTATTCATGTCGTATCAAGATATGTATATTATACTATATAGGTCAACCCTAACCCGACTCGTTAAACTTATCATGTCAAAATTCTAAATCCTAACATGACCCGTTAACATAACGTATCGTGTCGTGTCAACCCGTTATGACCCATTAGTGAATATTACGAAATTAATTTACACGAGTGAATATTACGATATAAATTAACACGATAAAATATGATACGTTTCAACTTGTTTATGTAAATGTATTGAATATGGTCAAAATTAATCCGTTTGACTTAATTAAAGTTAGCATAATTTTATATAAATGTTAAAATCACAATATCTATAAAAATTATAATACAAACTACAAATATGAATTATAATATAAACAATAAAAATATTGAAATTAAGATTCTAACAATTTTACCTTAAAATTTAATGTATACTTGTAATTTTAATTTTCTTAAGGTATCGTAGCGGGTCAAAACATGTTGACCTGCTATCAACCCGTTAAGCAATCATGTCATAATGGGTCAACCCATTTTGACCCGAAACCCTTTAAGACTAAACCCTAACCCGCTATTATCGTGTCGTGTTCGTGTTGGGTTAACGGGTCGTGTGACATATTGCCACCTCTATGTGCAACCTCGCGAAACACTCGTCTCTCACCCCCTCACAGCACTCTATCTCTCTCATCAGAAATGTTCTTCGTTATCTCTCAAGCCTCAGCACTTTCTCTCCCTCTATCATAGCACTCGTCTCAACCTTCAAAAGTGTTCGAAACCTTGGTCTCTCTCTCCTTCAGAAACATTCTGAAAGGAGATTTGGCAACAAGCCAAAATCCAAAAGGAGTTGGACTCAAAGTCCATGATCCAAACCCGAGTCACACGTGTTCAGACCCGACTAGAGATACCGAAATCAGAGAAAACTCGAATCATAAACCACCACGACAAAAGAAGAAAGGGACAAGGCAACTTTGATCATACGCTAATGTCAGAGACGAAATTGTGCTTATCGGCACAATTTACGGATCCCTCTCACGTCAGGGTCACTCTCGCATTAATGACTGACCGGACTATCGTCATTCTGACAAATCTCCTCACTTAAATGCAAAAATAGTATGAACACGCCACATTAATTGCCGAAATGGATAAATATGGGGCCGCATTTAATGTTACCTTTCAGAAGGACCTAACTAAGCATTGATCAAAGAAAAATCTGATTCAAAGGATGAGACAGACTGGATCAGGTTATCCTTCTATGGGATGAAGATCGAATAGCGTCTCAGCTAGTAGATTTTTTTCCTCAGACCGCCTCCCAAGAAAAGCACAGGTGACTACCTATAAATAAGATTTGATAAAATCCTAAAAAGGTACATTCTGTCATATCCTTTGCAAAACCTCATAATTCATATTCCCCATACTAATTTAAACATCGGAGCGGTCTCGGACCCCGACCATCCTTCTCTTTGTATTTGCAGGTCTCAGTCGATTGGGAACTCGAAAAGTTGAACTGTAGAATACGTTCTTAACAGTGGCGCCGTCTGTGGGATTGCAATAGAAGCGTACATTTTGCATATCAACCATACCGCTACCCCAGACGACCGAACACGAGCAACACTTAGATTCAACCATGGAGGAGAAACTAGAAGTATTGGAAGAAATTGTGAGGAAGCTAAGGGAGGAGAATGCTACCCTTGGACAACCCTGTGAAGAAATATCGGCCCGCGGCAAGGTTAACCTTAATGAAAACGTGAGCTCCCGACATCATGACGAAAATGACGCTTCCAAAGAAGAACGACTCCAGATGCACACTGAGTTAAAAGAATTAGGAGACAAATATGCTGAAATGGCTAAATTAATCAACCCAACCGAGGGGCATGGCTCATCGCGAAGAAGCATGAGAACACCCTATAGTTCGAACATCATGACCGTCCCTCTCCTGTCAAGATTCAAAGTCCCACAAGTAGAGCTATATGATGGATCTCAGGATCTTGTGGAGCACCTAGAGGCCTTCAAAGCGCACGTTAGTCTGCATAGCTATCCCGGCGAAGTAGCGTGTCGAGCATTCCCTCTCACACTGAAGGGAACAGCTCGGACATGGTTCGGAACTATTCTTCCAAGGTCAATCAACAACTTCGAAACATTAGCCCGACTTTTCACCATCAAATTCATGGCCAGTAGGAAAAGAAGGCGCCTTGCAGCATACTTCCTGACCATCAAACAAGGAGAGAAAGAAAACCTAAAAGATACCTAACTAGGTTCAATAAAGAAAGAATGACGACCAACAACCAGGATGGGAAAATCACGTTGGCAACTCTCTTGGGTGGCATATGGCCCATGAGCCTTTTTATGGTAGAAATAGGTCGCAAAACTCCTACAACCTTGAACGGGTTCATGGATCAAGCTGATGGATTCATTAACGCTGAAGACACACTCGAGGCCTTGGTAGCCCCACGACATGGAGAACTCCGACAGTATGACCGAACGACGACCAATACCGGAGAAAACTCTAGCCAACATCGAATCGGGAGGAAGTTACTAGACGAAACAAAAAGGAGAGATCCCCTACGGGAATACAGACCTTCACCATGGCCCCAATCCAACCTGGCAGTTGAAAGTCAGAATCGATCTGAATGAAGACGGGAGTCCATTAGAAGGAAAAGAGAAAACATGTACTGCGAATACCACAAGACAATTGGACACAATACAGAAGATTGTCAAGCTCTAAAAAATAGACAAAACGATGAGCGACTAACCAGTCGACGGGAAAAGACCCAATCAACGTCCCCCCCCCCATCGGGAGCGAGAGTCAACCCAACACCGAAGAGAGCTTACATCTAGCCACCAGCCGATGAAATCAGGACCATCATCGGAGGACCATCCAGAGGAGGATCTACTTCCTCCTCTCAAAGGGCGCACGTTCAGAAAGCCAGGTACGAGAAAGTTTATACTTTGAAAAAAACACCTGGACGAGGAAACCAAGTCCCTAAGGGAGCGCCAATCATTTTCAGCGAAAAGGATGAGATGGGCATCATCTTTCCACACGATGATGCGTTGGTGGTATCCGTGTTAGTAGCTAATTTCACGGTCAAAAGGATACTGGTTGACAATAGAAGTTCAGCCGATATTTTGTTTTGGAAAGCCTTTATACAAATGGGAATCGATCACAACCAATTTCGGCACATCCAAGCCCCCCTTAAAGGATTCACAAGTGAAGCAGTACATTCCGAAAGCGTCATAACACTTCCAATTTTGATAGGTTCTGCGCCCAGAACTGTGTCAATCATGACAGAATTTCTAGTAGTGAAAGTCCCCTCCTCGTACAATACCATCTTAGGGAGACCAACCCTGAATAATTTGAAAGCAGTCACTTCTACCTACCACCTCAAGATTAAGTTTCCAACCGACAAAGGAGTGGGCGAAGTCAGAGGAGAACAAATCACATCCAAGGAATGCTATGCACGAGAATTGAAACACAAAATCAATTCCGTAGCTACGATCTCTCCAAGGCTCGAGAACGCCGAGCTCCCGCCAGCTCCTGCTCAAGCAGTCTGGGATGACAAAGTTAGGGACAAAGGAACATTACGTCAAGCAGAAGCCAACGAACCTCTGGAACTGATCCCGGTCGATCAAAACAACCCAGATCAAACTGTGCGAGTGGGAACCAGAATGGACCCTAGAATAAACGCGGAGCTCAAGAACCTTCTCATCGAGTACAAAGACGTATTCGCTTGGACGCACACTGACATGCCCGGAATCAACAGGTCGATAATAGAGCACCGACTACGCGTCAACCCAACAACTCGGAGAATTAAACAAAAACGGAGAAGCTTTTGTGCCGAGAAATACGCCGCCATAGCGGAGGAGGTCGACAGACTCTTAGCCGCAGGATTCGTCCGAGAAGTTCATTACCCGGAATGGCTATCCAATGTTGTACTGGTGAAAAAGACGAGTGAAAAATGGCGAATGTGCGTGGACTTCACTGATTTAAATAAAACTTGCCCTAAGGATAGCTTCCCTCTGCCACACATCGACCTTATTATGGATTCAATTGCTGGACACTTTCTCCTCAGTTTCATGGATGCATATTCAGGTTATAATCAAATTAAGATAAGCTTAGACGATGAGAAAAAAAACAGCATTCATCACGAACCAAGGACTCTATTGCTACACCGCCATGCCCTTTGGACTCACCGCCATGCCCTTTGGACTCAAGAATACAGAGGCGACCTATTAACGGCTAGTCAATCGCATGTTCAAAGATCAAATTGGAATGAACATGGAGGTTTACGTCGACGACCTCCTAGTCAAGAGCCAAAGTAATAAAAGCCATTTGGCGGACCTAAGGGAAGTTTTCTCCATTCTGCGGCACTACTAGATGAAACTCAATCTCGCCAAATGCACCTTTGGAGTCGAATTACGAAAATTTTTAGGCTACATGGTCTTCGAGCGGGGAATCGAAGCCAACCCCGAAAAACTACAGGCTATCCTTAGGATGGTTTCCCCTCGGAATTTACAAGAAGTCCAACGATTGGCTGGTCGGGTCGCCGCCCTCAGTCGGTTCATAGCAAGGTCAACAGATCGGTACCTCCCATTATTCCAAGTCCTCCGAAAAGCACACGAATGGGATACATCGTGTGAACGAGCATTCGAACAATTGAAAGACTACCTGACCTGCCCTCCACTACTTAGCTAGACTACTCTTAAAGAAACTCTTATGGCTTACTTAGCGGTCTCACCTCATGAAACATCTGCAGTCCTAGTAAGAGAAACTGATTGGGGACAGAAGCCTATCTACTATGTTAGTAGGGCTTTTCAGGGTGCGGAAGCCAGGTACCCTCGGATAGAGATGATGGTGTTTGCTCTGCTGATAGCGGCACACCGACTACGCCCTTACTTCCAAACTCACACTATCAAAGTGACGACCAATCAACCCCTCGGAACTATTCTTCAGAAGCCCGATATCTTCGATCGATTAGCCAAATGGGCTACCGAGCTAAGCGAGTTTGATCTAACATTCCAACCAAGGACAGCAGTAAAAGCACAAGTTCTGCCAGATTTCATAGCAGAATACACGGGATTTTCAGAAGAAATCCCCAATAAACCTCAGGAACAGCCATGACAATTATATGTTGACGGATCGTCATGCCAAACCGGGGGTGGAGCCGGGGTACATATCGTCACTAACTAGGGGTCCGAGTACAACTACGTTATAGGCTTGACCTTTAGAACAATCAACAATGAAGCAGAGTATGAGGTACTCATAGCTGGGATGATAATCGCCCGGATCCTTGGAGCAATAGAACTAGAAGCCCGGACTGACTCCCAGATAGTAGTAAGCCAGGTACTCGGTTAGTACATCACAAAGAGCGAAAAGCTGAAAAGATATCTAGAGCTAGTATGCACCGAAAGAGATCGATTGAGATATTTCCATCTACAGCGGATCCCGAGAGAAGAAAATCATTTGGCATATTGGTTAACAAAAATAGCATCAGGAAAGGATGAGCACCCACCCCTAGAGAACATTGAGATCAGGACAATAGACACACCCTCCATTGGTAACGAAGTCGGAATTGTAACAGCCACGGACCTTGATTGGGCAACTGACATTGTCAAATACCTCAGGACAAACACATTACCCTCTGAACTCGATCAAGCACGCAAAATTAGAAATAGATTGGCCAGGTTTACTCTAATTGAAGGATTGTTATACAGGAAGGGTTTCTCCGAGTCTTTACTCAGTTGCGTGATGAAAGAGGAAGGACGGTATATACTTGCCGAAATCCATGAAGAAATTTGTGGGACTCACACGGGAGGAAAAACACTAGCTGCCTGCGTAACCCGCGCGGGGTGTTACTGGCCATGTTCACTCCAAAAAGCAAAGGAATTCGTCAAAAAATGCCCAAAATGTTAGGAGCACAGCCAAATATCATATTCCCCGTAAGAGGAACTCACTTCAATAACGTCTCACTGGCCCTTTACTCAATGGAGGCTAGATCTGATAAGACCATTCCTAGTTGGAAGGGGCGTAACCAAGTTCATCATAGTAGTAGTGAATTATTTCACAAAGTGGGCAGAAGCCGAAGCACTCACCAGCATCATATCTTAAGCCATCACAAAATTCTTATGGAAATCCATTGTTTGTCGATTTGAAATACCCCAGTTTCATATCCGATAATGGAAGACAGTTCGATTGCAATCATTACTGAGAGTGGTGCTCTGAGCTAAAAATCAAAGTAAATTACTCTTCGCCTGGCCACCCGCAAGCTAATGGACAAGCTGAAGCGACCAACAAAATGATCCTCTCCACACTAAAAAAAGATTCGAGACGCACAAAGAGGCGTGGGCCGATGAACTACTTGGTGTCCTTTGGGCATATCGCACTACAGTCCGAACTCCCACGGGCGAAACACTGTTCGCCCTTTACCTATGGCTGGGAAACAGTAATTCCTATCCAGGTCAGGATACATACACTGCATGTTCAGCACTACGATACGGCCACTAATAATGCCAAAATGACGGAACGATTGGATTTCTTAGAAGAAATGAGAGAAGAAGCCTTTACCCAAGTTGCTAACAACAAACGCAAGTCAAAATAGTGCTTCAATAGAAGAGTAAAACTGCGCAACTTCAGGATCAGAGACTTGGTGCTAAGACAAACATGCGTTACAACACCAACACAGGAGAAACTGAGACCAAAGTGGGAAGGGCCTTATGTGGTAACAGCAACCAATAGGCCTGGATCTTACCGACTCAAGGATAGCTTTGGGACCGACTTGCCACATCCCTGAAATAGTGAGCGACTTAAGAGGTATAATGTATAACACTTCCAGATGTGTTTCACTTTTTGAAATTATAAAAGTTCAAATGTTATTAATCTCCATTGCATTACGAATTATATGCAACAAATCGAATCTCGCAGGGTTGGTCAATCCACCCATGCGAAGTAACTGAATCCCGCAGGGTCGGTCAACCCACCCACGCGAAGTAACAATCGAATCCCGCGGGGTCGGTCAACCCACCCATGCGAAGTGACTGAATCCCGCGGGGTCAGTCAACCCACCTACGCGAAATAACAGTCGAATCCTGCAGGGTAGGTCAACCCACCCACGTGAAGTAACGGTCGAATCCTGCGGGGTCGATTAACCCACCCACGCGAAGTAACAGTCGAATCCCGGGAGTCGATCAACCCACCTACGCGAAGTAACAGTCGAATCTCACGGGGTTGGTCAACTCACCCACACGAAGTAGCAGTCGAATCCCGACATGGAACATATAAATTATGCTTCAAAATTCCCGGTTAAATTTACACTTAACCAAAAATTCACGGGGTATAGCACGATAAAGCAGATATAAAATTAAAGAATCGAACAAGCAATCACAGAGTATGTAAAGAGAAACCAAGGTTACGAATTTCATATATCTTGAAGCATCAGTTACAAAAAAAAAAAAAAAAAAGTTTCAGTTACAAGTCAGGTCTCAGGAGGAGGAGGAGGAGGAGGATTCAGACCATCAAAAGGTGGATAACCACGCTTCGCAATCTTCTTTACAAACTTCTTCGCAACCCGATCCGGACGAAGATACTTTAGACTTATAGTATTTGGGTTGAGCTGAGGGTCCACCAAAAGCTGGACTCCTATCAGACGCAGACCATTGGCATTACCATACCCCCAGGCCTAGTTACGAATGGCTACCACTCGAGATATTTGATGCTCGAGATCAGCTATTCTCGTATGGGCATCCTCCAAAGCATTACGAGTTTCCCCTAACTCGGTATCTTGAGCAGTCCGAATACATTCCGACCTTGCCAACTCCTCCTCTAAGGCCGCCTTGGCACACTCCGAGCTAGCCAATTCTTCTTCCTGAGCTACACGAGCACGCTCAGAAACCGTCAGCTCTTCTTCCCTTAAAGAAAGGGTTTGAGCAGAGGTAGCTAGTTCCGACGTCCGAGCGGTCAACTCAGCTTGAAGAAATACTTTGTCTTGCTCGGTGGCCGATCTAGCATCTAGAAGGCATGCGTTCCTTCGGTGAGCTATCGCCAAGGAATCCCGAGTCGTTTCCAATTCGACTCGAAGGGAAACATTGGCCTTCTCTAGCCTGTTCTTATCAGCCCCCAACTCTTCGACCGTCTTAATCAGGCCGCTACAAGTTCGCTAAGAAGACTTGAGCTGGTCTTTCGCCTGTTGTAACTTGTAAAGACCAAACTTGTAGACTGTTCTGAGCTCACTATTAAATTCAGTGAGCTCTGCTAGCTCAGAACCCACAGTTTGGGATATTTGCTTAGTGACCTGAACGCAAAGGAAAAAGACTATCAGTTTGACAAAAGAAAAAAGATCATGCATAGATCTAATAAAATACATGGGTCAAACCTGTGTCAGTAGAGGCTCCAGAATTCTAACCACCCGCTCGGAAGTATCCACCCTGGCTTGCTCAAAACGGGAGGGATGCTCCGAAGTCGCCTCACCGGTCCGATCTCCCCTATCCGATTCCGACTTGAAAAATTGCCCAAGCATCGCAACTCCACTTCGAAA
Organism: Platycarya longipes; assembly: GCA_036559045.1. Classification (NCBI taxonomy): domain Eukaryota; kingdom Viridiplantae; phylum Streptophyta; class Magnoliopsida; order Fagales; family Juglandaceae; genus Platycarya; species Platycarya longipes. The sequence goes on along the minus strand of CM071793.1, from coordinate 18,108,055 downwards.
TTGAAAAGTGGATGGAGGGTGAGTAGGAATTTTTGAGCCCAGGGGTGATTGCTGGCCCTCGAGCTAAGTCCTTGAACCCGACCCCATCTCAAAAACCGGCAGTGGCTCGGTTTGAGTGTATGAAGTCCCTTCTCAAAAATCGGGGGTGGACTTTCGGGGGATTCATCAAGTAAGACAAAGGGTTGCTCGCCCCCACTGGAAGCATCCACATGCATCCCTTCCTCCGAAATGTCAGCCTCGTCTGACCTCTCGGGCTTGATCTCGCCTTGACAACCTTCGCTACTTTCGCGCTCTTGCTCCTCTTGTTGGCTGACACCTTCCTGATCACCTCCAGAATCAGATTCCCCCTCGCTTTCACCCATACCTCCGGAAGCATCCGAGCGACGCTCAGAAGAAGAAGAGGGGGGAGTGGGCAATTGACTTGCCCTAGCGACTTGCTCCTCCGACTCTTGGTGGAAGATTTGCTCGAACGGCATAGTGTCCAGAGAAAGATCGGCAGCACGATCTAAAGCCTTTTGGAAGACCCAGTCAATGTCCTCTCCATCCGAAGACTCAATCCCTGCCGCATCTGTTGCTTCTATTCAGGCTTCAAGAACAATTCTCCTAATTTTGGACCTGATCCGCTCGGTTTTTAGGAAACGAAGCCCATCCGAGGATGTCGGCGAGCGAGCCTGCATGGGACTACGAACGGGGGAATTCACGGGTGAGACGCGAACATCAAGGTCTACGATACGTAGACCCTTTTTTTTTTGTTTCTTTGGACGGGCACCAGGGCTCGAAGTTGCATCACCATAACAACTTTTTGTCCGTCGCTCCTTTTGAGCCTCTTGTTCGGAAACCCGCTTGCGAGACGAACTTGAGGCTCCTCAAGAACGTAAAAAAAATTCTGACCTTCGGCATAAGATCGGTCTAGCTGAGTCAGGTTCTCTTCAATGTTCTCCTCAGTTAAAAGATCATCAGACTATAATTGGTAGGGATCTTCCGGCCCCCAAGAGAGGACAACCTTCACTCTCTCAATTTCCTGAACAGTGAGAGTGATCTCCATGTGCGTCGGGGAAAGGAGAAAACCTCAGTCTTTCTGAACAGGAAATTCACTCCCTTCTCCCTCAGGGAATTCCCAATCCTTGCCCGAAACAAAGAAAAACTTCTTGTGATAGTCTCGGGCACTCGAATATCTCTCCTCCATCCGAATCAAACGACACTTAGGCTTTATTTGGAAGCCCGCGATATTTCCATCACGGCAGTGGAGCCGATACATCCAGAAAAATTTTCGAGCCGTCAAATCGGGTAAGGATCGTTCCTCCCAGAGAGAACGATCCGGAACACCACACAAGTGGCCAAAAGAATGCACCACCCGTTCGGCAAAATTTGGGCAGGGGCTAAGTCCAAAAAATTAAGGACTTCTCGAGCGAGACGGATGAAGGGTAGGCGAAAACCTTTCGAGAACATTAAATAGAAGAGGGCAACTTTTTGGGCCCTCCCTTTGCGATCGCAAGCCCTAACGCCATCCTCGGGAGCTTCCAGAAAATCTGATGCTTCCTTCTAAGTGCATCGACATTGGAGGTTTACATGGAGGAAGTCCAACCATTGCCCACAAAGAAAGGACAAGGATCAGAGGAAGCCATGGGAACAGGAGTTCGGAAAAGTGCAAGAAAAGGTTGAGGGGCAACAGAAAAAACGAGACAATAACAGATAAGAACCAAGATTGGACAGAGGAGGAAGAACAGTAATAAGGTTTTTGGATGATTTATACCTAAAAACCAAATTAAAGGCACGCGAGAAACGAAGCGATATCGACGTCATATCCCTTGATGTGACCCATGGAACAGGAGGCGTGTTCGAAACTAGCCAATCAGAAGTGAGAGGCGTGCGCCGAAATGACAGACTTGGTAATAATGATCCAACGCGTGCATCTCACGAGCTAATCATTGTTTGACAGCACAACGAGAAACTTCAGCAACAGTTTGAAAGTCGAAACGACGGGAGAATTAAACTCTAAAAGGTATTGAATACTCCACAAATACGAACGGTTGTAATCCAGCCTTAATAGTTCAGAAATTGAATCATCCCCAGAAGCCCAACCGGTAAGGGAAACGATATGCCAACTCGAATTTATTCGACCAAATCTTTCTGCTCGGACAAAGGAACACAGGAACGATCCCCCGTTGCTAAGACAGAACATGAACAAGAAAGAGATAAACGCTATCTCTGAAAATTTTTAGAATCTCCATCGAAGTGCCTTCAATAAAAATTCGCGGGGTACTGAAAGGAGATTTGGCAACAAGCCAAAGCCCGAAAGGAGTTGGACTCGAAGCCCATGATCCAAACCCGAGTAACAGGTGTTTAGACTCGACTGGAGATACCGAAATTAGAGAAAACTCGAATCACAAACCACCACGACAAAAGAAGAAAGGGACAAGGCAGCTTCGATTATACGCTAATGTCAGAGACGAAATTTTGCTTACCGGCACAATTTACGGACCCCTCTCACGTTAGGGTCACTCTTGCATTAATGACTGATCGAACTATCGTCGTTCTGACAGATCTCCTCACTTAAATGCAAAAATGGTATGAACACGCACATTAATTGTCAAAATGGATAAAGATGGGGCCGCATTTAATGTTACCCTTCAGAAGGACCTGACTAAGCATTGATCGAGAAAAAATCTGATTCAAAGGATGGGACATATTGGATCAGATTATCCTTCTCTGGGATGACAATCAAATAGCATCCCAGCTAGTAGATTTTTTTCCTCAAATCGCCTCCAGAGGAAAGCACAGGTGACTACCTATAAATAAGACTTGATAAAATTCGAAAAATGTACATTCTGTTATATCCTTTGCAAAACCTCATAATTCATATCCTCCATACTAATTTAAACATCGGAGCGGTCTCGGACCTCGACCATCCTTCTTTTTGTATTTATAGGTCTCGGTCGATTGGGAGTTCGAAAGGTTAAACTGCAGAATACGTCCTTAACACATTCGGAACCAGTATTTCTCATTCTCCTCCAGAAGAAGCCATTTCAATCTTGGTCTCTCTCCCTGTCTCTTCGTTTGGATTCTTCGAAATCTTCTCTGTTTGTTGCATTTTCCAAATCTTCTGCTGGCTCAACACTCTACCATTCTCAGGAGGATTTATAGGAAACCAATTGATTTAATAGAAGAAATAACCATCGATTTGATTCCATGTCTTGACTTCTGATGCTCTTGTAAATTATCCCCCCCACCCTCAATTTATCCTCGCGCATTATAATCATACCATTTCTTATTATTTGCTTTTTGGGGAGTCTAGGAATGACAAGAAACAGAGAACACGCAATATTTGCGTATATTATCCCCCTGGTCTCAATTGGTTTCAGTATGTGTATCCAGGTTAATTTGAGGTAAAAGAAACTTAAACCCAAAAAAAAAAAAAAAAAAATTACTTTGGCCTAGGAGAGCGGGAGTGACGAATCCACGCACTGGAACTGAAAAATTCTCATGGATTCACCAGTTTAATTCAAGAGAGAGAACTAAAAAGGGGAAATGAGAGAAAACTGAAACTCTATCGGGTGTATTTTTTTCAGCCAATTTTCTAAAACCAGTTCTATTTTATTTTGGAAGAAATACTTACGTGTCAATTTTCGATTGAATGGTGTAAAAATATGTATATACACCTACTCCTAATGGCAGGCGCTCCCTAAAAAAATATCCGCATCAATCGAGTTGAAATTTGAAAAACAAACGCCTAAAGGTCCTTTATAAAAATTATCTAGAATTATCACGTTGGATTTTACTAAATAAAATATATTATTTCCAAATTCAATACTATTTTTTTATCAAAATCGTATCCCTTTCGAATTTCGAATTCAACATACAAAATAATATAAGATAAATATTATGATGATAAATGTCTGAACTTTAAAATTTTAAATACTGACTTGACAAAATATTATTATTTTATTATTGGATTTGAAAACAATGATTATATAAGAAATATATATATATATATATATTTTTAAGGATAAGAAGGAAAATGATTCCTAGAGCATAGATAATATAAAACTTCTATCTTATCACAATGTGTCTTGTAATATATTATATTATTTGTACTCTAATATAACTTTAAAGCTTTTGTTTAAAACAAAAAACTAATTAATAACTACACGAATGTTGTTTACAAAGAGCTTGAGAAATTAGAGGCACAAAATATTATTAAAAAATAATAATAATAATAATAATAAAAAAGGGACATTCACGAATTTGCAATACCGCTGCTGTTACACAAGCATTTCCACGTTAAAGAAAAGGAAAGGAAAGGAAAGGAAAGGAAAGGAAAGATATCCGTCAGAGACGCGTAAGAAAACCGTGGCCACTGCTCCGTAAGCTTTGAAGTCAGCTTGTTGAGTGTTGACAACGCCCTACTCGCCGATTTCTCTGCCCGACCTCCATTGAATTTCGAATCAAGTAAAGCTTCATTCACATTCATATAAACCACAGCTGAAGAAGCTTCGTGATTCTTCACGAACCTACCTCGCATTCAAAAACCTGTATTAATTGAAGAATTCCCTCGCGTTCCCCTCAAAATTCAAAGAGTTTCATTGAAGAGAGATATGGGGGTAGACTACTACAACATGCTAAAGGTCAACCGGAATGCGAGCGAGGAGGACTTGAAGAAGGCGTATAAAAGGTTGGCGATGAAATGGCACCCGGACAAGAACCCGGCCAACAAGAAGGAGAGTGAGGCCAAGTTCAAGCAGATCTCTGAGGCCTACGACGTCCTCAGTGACCCTCAGAAGCGCCAGATCTACGACCTCTACGGCGAGGAAGGCCTTCAAGCTGCCGATTTTGCCAGCCCTAACTTTACCGGTGGGCCCTTCACTGCTGCTAATAACTCGGGCTTAAGGTACAATCCCCGCGATGCCGATGACATTTTCGCGGAGTTTTTTAGCGGATCCGGCGGGGATAGGTTCAGGAGCGGAAATGGGATTGGGGAGGAACTACGGAGAAGCCAGGTGAAGAAGAAGGCGAATCCAAAAGCGGCTGCGATCGAGAGCAAGTTGGCGTGTACCTTGGAGGAGCTTTACAAGGGTTGTCGTAAGAAGATGAGAATTTCGCGCTCTGTTCCTGATGAGTTTGGGTACATTCACTTTCTTCTATTCTCAGTGATTTTTCCCCCAAAATGTAGTAATAAAATGCTTCACTCATTTAAATTCCAACGTCTACAATCTGCTTATAACTTTGTGAGAGGCGCGTTACTAATTCACTTTAGTGTTTCAAAATCTCAAAGATTTAATTTTGTTTGACTAACCAATTGGTTGATGTGGAGATGTCAAAAAGATAGGCCAGCTTGGGTTTTTTCCCATTTATGATGGAGTGTTCTTATGGGAAAGTACGTACTTTTTTACCAAATTTCCTTTTGGTTGGTGATTACGGCGAATTGAACTTCTCTTATCCTCGTTGGTTTATATAACTTGCAGGGATGAAGGTAGAATACTTGACCTTGAAATTGATTCAACTGTTTGTCTCAATTAAACACGATGTATACGTTTTGGATGTCACGGTTAAGGTTCCTATCTCATGTGATTTTCTTGCTAATTGTATCATGAGATTTTTCTGACAAGTCTCACCATCTTCACCATGTGTCTCAATGTCTGGTAGAAGTATATAAGGGCTGTATGAATTCACCCGGAGATTTTCAGGCTATTCTGTGGAACTTGTTGGTTAATCAACATGTGTTCTATCAACTTATGGTTCAAAAAAAATATATATATATGATGATCATTTTTGGCTTCTCATGCTCTTACTCTTAACTCAGAGAGGACACTGATAGCCAAAGAGGGAAAATCTTTGATTTCTGTCTACTATGTATAATCAATCTACTCATAGTGAAAAAAAGCATATGTTTTGTGCCATGCACTACATTGTGTTGAAGTGTGTCTTTTTGAGCTTCTTCACTTCAGCGCCATGCGCTTTGCTTTGCTTTATAGAAGAGAGAGACTGTTGTCTTGAGAGTGAAATACAAGTGCAAGTGAGAGAAAGGATAGTCCCTCATGCATTCATGTGAACTATCAGAAGATGGTGGGGTTGAAACCAGAGGACTGCACAAGGACCCATGGTATTTGCAGAGGGAAATGGACTCCTATTGACTAATGGTTGGTTCTTCGGTTTCCTTTATCATGTAAGTAGCTATGCAGCCCTTACTATGTTTGATTTAAAAGGTAAACATGCTAGCCCCCCACCCAACACTTGTTGATGGTGGTGTATTTTTTGGTTTGATGGGGAAAAAGAGAGGGGGGGGGGGGTGAAGACAAGTGGTAAGCTGCCTTGGATATGGGGAACTCCTATAAAAAATGAAAGTCAAGTATTTAATGGATCTTTCTATCAATAGATGCGGTTTATTGTTAAATATAGGGGGATAGCATCCATCTGTTCTCTCTCTGTCTCTCTCTCTCTCAACTCAGCAGATGATAATGGATATGTGGACGTCTAAGGGGATGTCTACCCTATTCCGTTGATAAAGGATACATCATAACCATCTACCTTGACATGACTTGTTCCTTTTAGCATTCCTGCAATCTTGGTCATTCATTAACTACAGACAAGGATTCAATCATTCTCATCTACCCCAATCAAAGAGATCTCGATTGGTTTGTGATGTCTCTTATTCATATAGAGAAGTTGTCATTGTAGGCACTGAGGATTAAGGAACGCAATGCAAGGTTTATTAAGCCTGGTTGATTTTGCTAGCTTCTTGATAATAAAATTGAAAATTTACAGATCTGAGTTAATTACAGTTGCAAGCTACTTTAAGTTATGAATTTATCTAAACCGAGCTTAGTTTTCAACACCCCCCCCCACCCCCCCCCCCCCCCGGGGGCGTGCTGCAGGTGGCTTCCTAATATTAGATTAATGGAAATAAAATCTTTGTTTCGTTTGTCCTTGGTTGAATTTACAAAAGTGACCTTGTGTTGGTTAGGTTCTTGGCTGTGGCTGACCTGATTAGCTGGAACCTTGTTGCGTCCCTAGATCCATGGTTGGATAACCTGGGCCTAATGGACACAATCAGAAAGAGAAGAAGAGAGAGAGAAAAGAGGGGGGGTCCTCTCGAACTGCTGGATCTTGTTAGAGGAGAGAGATTCTATTTTAGAGGGAAGAGAGGAGAGACTATTTCTGAAATTTCTCTAACTGAATTTCTTCTCAAGTGACTTGCTTTGTGCCAATGCACACATGGGTATTTATAGGCTTGTAGATTCACCTAGCATTTACTTTAATAAGTAATGTTATACACCACACCATCATCCCACTTTCATCCCATTATTTTAAATGTGGTACATTTATCACCATTGGATGATAAAGTATCATCCAGTAGTGATAAATCTGTCACATCTTACATAGTGGGATGAAAGTGGGGTAGTAATGTGGTGTATAGAATTTTCCTACTTGAATACATGAACTTCCCTAGTACATGAACACCCAAGTACATGAATATCCAAGCACATGAATACCCAAGAACATGAACACCTAAGTACATGAATACCCCAAATACATGAACCCAAAATATATGAATTACTTCTTTCAAGATGAATATTCACTCTAGTTTATGAATCTACCAAAAGATATAACTCTTCATCTAACATTTACTGAATTAAGTTTATTCTTCAACAGATCTTTGTAATGCCTTAATTGGTTTGTTTATTCTTACTGATAAGAAAAATGTCTTAGTTGGTTTGTTTATTCTTAAACGCCACTGCATTTTGGTAGCATGAATTTTTTTTTTTCAAGGCTTTTACTCGCCAAATGTTTTGTTCATGGTTTCACTAATACAAGCAGTCTTTTTGCAGTAGGCCTAAGACTGTTGAAGAAATCTTAAAAATAGATATCCAACCTGGTTGGAAGAAGGGCACGAAAATTACCTTTCCCGAGAAAGGAAACCAAGAACCTGGCGTTACTCCAGCTGATCTAATTTTTGTGGTGGACGAGAAACCTCATACTATTTTCAAGAGAAATGGAAATAATCTGGTAGTCACTAAGAAAATATCGCTATTGGAGGCTCTTGCTGGGGTAACTCTTAATCTGACAACCTTGGATGGACGGAATCTTGCAATCTCAGTGTCTGATATTGTAAAACCCGGCCATCAGATGGTGATCCCAAATGAAGGAATGCCCAACTCAAAGGAACCAAGCAAGAAAGGAAACATTGTAATTAAGTTCGACATCAAGTTCCCGTCAAGGCTCACAGAAGAACAGAAATCTGACTTGAGGAGAGCTCTTGGTGGAGCAGATAACTAGTTCTGTTGAGAGGCTAGGGTTATAACTATTCAGGAACTCTGATTGATATTGCAAGTTCAGTTGAATGTAAATATACGGGCTTCACTAATAAAAAGAGGAGGATTGTGTATAGTAGGATGGAGGTTTGAAGGGATGCTCAAGCCATTTTTTGTTGGTAGCAGAAAGTAGCATAGGAAAAAGCAGCATCCTCAGCTACTGCATTGTCTGTCACTACATGAGTTTCTGTTATCTAATTTAAAATTCGTGTTAGGAAGGTAAAGATTATGGTTTTAGTGTGCCTTTGGGAGGAAAATATTTTAATTTGTGTTATTGGAAGTTATGTGGTTCAATATGCTAACATCTCTGAGATTTTGCCCTTCTTTTTAAACGTTTGTTACTGTATTTGTTCATTTTGTTTTGCCTATTCGACATTCCTTTCCCAACCTGTATTAATATGAAACTGTTTCGGTTTGATTTCCGAGTTACCGGTTCCAATTATTCAGTCCATCCAAGTTGAAGTGTTTAAAACTGGGCTGCTTGAAAAGATTGACGAAATCTAATTGCTTAATCATGGAAGATTTGGGCATTGAAGAATGCTATTTGTTATCCTCTTAATCATCTTCTTATATGGTATCAAATGATTGAGACTAAGTAAAAACAGAAATGCCAAACCCACATATGGGCCTCTTGATAGTATTTTTTTTTTTAGTGATTAAGGAATTATTTTTTAATGATGATGTGATTTTTTTTTTTCTAAATATTTAAGAAGTGTTAAAAAAATGTGCAAAAAAACCAAAAGGATAATGAATAACACTTCGTGACAGATATTAGTGACCTAGAGCATCCCAATGGCTTTTTTATCTTATCTTTAAAATAGTTTTTAATATTATATTATACTTTTTAAAATAATATCATTTAAATATTATACTTTCTAATATATTTTATTCATTCAAAATATATTTTTTTTATTTTTACCTATCAATACTATCTTCAAATCTTTTTATAACTTTTTAGTGGAATAAAAAAACTTAAAAGGAGAGAGAAATTAATTTAAAATATTTTAAAAGTTGGGAATAATATCCTCTACATCTAGAGGATTATTGTAGCTGATCATATAATGAAGATAGAAATACAAAATCTATTGGAGGATTGTTTGGAGCTATTTTCTTCAAATTTTACAAAAAGTTGGGTTTTACAAAATCCAGTGCTTAGGATTACTTAAAAAATACACATTTATTCGTAGGACATTCTCTTCAAGCATCTGTATACCTTCTATATCCACATAAAGTATATAATTTTCAGAACATGAAACTTTGTTTTGATACTCATCGTTTATGTTACTAATAAATTACAATTAATAAAATAATATATCACAAGTTTATAAACTTATAAAATATAAATCAAATGTCTAATGAAATTATTAATTTTAATTTGCTAACAGTACTGGTTCCTTACTTTTCCAACGCAAGCTTTTATGTTTTCTGGATTTATATATTTTAAATCTAGTATTTCTTTTTTTATTTATTTATAAACTTCATAATTATTTAATGCAGTGGCGCGTGTGTATATAGGATTAGCAAGTATAAGAAAAGTAATCAATAGTTTTGACACAATTATAGCTTGTATATATGCAAGATTGGGTAGCTGATCAGTATTTTCATAATATTTTATTATTATTATTATTATCTATTTTTATTATTATTTAACAATCACAGATACCTAACCCCAACATGAATTCTATTTTGTTGTGCTCGATAACATATGAGAGAGAGAGAGAGAGAGAGAGAGAGAGAGAGAGAGAGAGTGTAAAAATTGAACCCACAGAAATTAAAGACTAGAGTAAAAGCTCATGCATATAACATATTAGTACAATAAGAATGAAGAGAAAAGACACCATCTTATTTAAGCCTATATATTATATAATATATGTAAATGGGTGTCACGATGTATTATTTTGAGGTCTCTCTTTCTCCCTCCTCTCCCTTTTCCACCTTCTCTTTTTCAAGTATTGCCGGCCAGCTAGCAGGATTGATTGATGCTTCAATTAGTCCATGCATGAATATTGGTGGTCCTCATGCCCTGTGTTTCACAATCATCTTCTGCAGTTCGTCTTTCCTAACACCCACCACCCTCTCTACCACCTTCCCTTTCTTCAACAGCAAAAAGTTGGCAATGTCCCCACCTCGAGTCCCCATGCCACTGACTGTTTTTCACCATTAAAAATGTACATACGTACTTAGCAATCATGCTTCAAAAAAGAGTCTGATCAAATATTTCGACTAACGTTAAAAGAAAAAAAAAAAAGAGTTGAGCCATTTTATAACCTCCAATTCGTCCACATCAATCTTGATGAACTCTGCATCTTTATATTCTGCAGAAAACTCCTTCAAGGCTGGCTCGATGAATCTACATGCTCCACACCACGTAGCAGTGAAATAAACCACCGACTTCATCATGATGAGCACCAGAAACCAAATCCATTATCAGTAGTTATACCCAAACAAAAAATAATAATAATAATAATAATAATAATAATAATAATAATAATAATAATAGTAACAGATTATATATGAATCTTAATTAATTAAGTTAGATAACTAAGAACAATATTGATTTAGCTATTTGATCTGCATGAAAGGAGACTGAAATAAATACCAGCTTGTTGGTGTCCTTAAAGGCCTGGAGGTGGGATTTCCATTGCTCTTTTGAATGGAAGGTAGTGATACGAGATGCCATTGGTCCATTAAGGTTCGGCAATTCGTAAACACTGCCTCCCATTTTTTCCTAGCTTCTTTCTTAATGCAGATTTCTTTTTCTTGTGGCTACGAACTCTGGAATCTCGAAAGCCTTGGCTTGAGTTCTAAAATGGGGTCGGGAGGGTTTTATATATAGAGGCCGGTTGGAGTTTGGTGAGGAAAAAGACATATTGTTCACGACTGTAATCTCAAACTCAGTATTGGATTCGTTTCTGCTAATTCATGATGTGACTCAATCTATTGTATGGACCGTTGGCTCTAATTTGAAAATTAGTTAAGGCATATATATATATATATATATATATATATATAAGCACCCCCAAAATAAAATCGATTTAGATTTTTTACTTACTCCTTAAAAAGTCACCACTACTAAATAATTGAGATGGAAATAATATTAAAAATATAAATATTCTTTACGTTAAATCTAGGCCTTTTAAAAATGCACTTATAAGGATATATTATTCCTTCTTTTTATCATATAATTGTATTTAAAATTTAATGATGGATATCCAAACTATTGTATGTAGAGTTTAATGTGTGATGTGTAAGAAAAATCTTACACCTATGGAGAATCACAAAAAAAAAAAACTAATTTATGATTTAGCGTGACATTATGTAGCATATCCAATTGGAAACTTATTTTTTTACAGAATATACTTTACAAAAGTAAGATGTAAAGAATTGAAAAAATTGAGAAATGATGTTTGTACTTCTAGATGTTTTTATCCTCAACAATACTTACCACGTGGCACATTTGTAACTTGCAAGTGACTTTTATTTATTTTGTGATTTGATGGATGAGAAGTCACAGATCATTAAAATCTCCATGCATTTAATAGAATTAAGGTCAACCTTCGCGTATCATAAAAAAAAAAAACTACGTACAACTTTTCAAAAATGAAATAATAAATTCGTTAGCTAGCTATAACTAAAATTAAGGACTTGTTCGTTTGTTTTTATAAAAGTGTGCTTTTTAAGATGTCTAAGGTACTGTTTTTTTTAAAAAAATATTTTATTTTATTTTAAATTTATTATTATATTTTTTTAATTTTTATTTAAAATAAAATAAACAATTTAATTTTTTTAAATTTTAAAATAATTTTTTTAAATTCTAAAATAAAACTAATATTAAAAATATATATTATAATAATATATTTTTTAAAATTTTTATCTCATATTATCTCTAAAAACAAATGAAGCCTAAATGATCAGCAAGCATCTCAATTGCGGCTTTAAGAGTTGCAAAGAGCATACTTTTTCGGAAATGGTCCCAATTACAACCACATCCCTTCTTTGCAAGTTATATTCTGTGCAATTTTAATTCAATTTTTTATTTATAAAATGAGAAAAATGGCTAGGAATGAAGAGGGGCATGCATTATTTATTTATTTTGGCGGTCACCGTGAGAACACCTTTTATGTAGGGGTCCATGTCGAGAAAGAATATTCTGAAAGGCCTAGCAAAGTAGAAGCAAACATGAACACCCACAACTATTCTATTTCTCTCAAATATTTTATAATCTCCATTTCTTCATTACCTGACCGTTGAGTTGAGCTCTGATTCCTCACAGTGTATTAGAGAAATGTTAATGGAGCATCAGTTGTTGCTTGCTTTAATTAGTGTTGTCATATCTAACTTCTCATTCACTACATTTCTTCTCTCTACTTTGGAAAAGTGGTGCAAATTATCTTCCAATCTAATTCCATTTCCATATGTATGTTACTTTTTTTTTTCTTTTTTTTTTTAATGTTAGGAAATCTCTCCAAAGCAGGACCCTTTCAGATCAATTCCTACAGAATAAATCTCGATCTCGTGCACAATACCCTTGAAAATTTCTCTACATGGAACTGGTTAAATCTCCAACTTTTCACTGGGAGGTATAGCACCAAAGATATATTTACGCCCATGAGATATTAAACGTCGAAGAAAGTGATATCTCAAGACCAAGGCCTTCACCACTTGAGCCAACCCTTGAGATTCATCTGTATGTAAATTGGGTATGATTTTTTATTGGGTAAAGACATGATGTCTTTCACGACTTTTCCGAACTATTGGGTTAAATTCTTCAAAATTCAAGATAAATATCCCTGCCCCTTCAACTTCTGAATTGAAATGGAACCGAAGGTCTGAAACCTAAACCTAAACTCTTCTGCTATCCTGAAATCTGGTTAAAATGTTCAATCAAATCAGATAAGAAACTGCAACAAACTGCCAACAGATTCATCAAGCTCTAGCTAGATTCTCAACTCAATGATTGGGTTCATGAGCTGAAGTACTGCTCACTCTTAAAGATGGAGAACATAACAATCGGTATTAGTTGAAGGCCAGTGATTGAATTTTTTACTAAATACTATTGCAAAGAAAGAGAAAAAAAAAAAAAAAAACCTACCTTTTTCTCCCAAAAGGTTTCTGATGAGAAGTTTTCATTAACCGAACTACAGAAGGGTGGTCCGGGATGGTAAATTCATCAACAGCAACCAACATTCAAAATATGTTTTGTACAAAGCAAAAAAGACAATTCGCCACCCACCCATCAAGACGGTACCAAACACCATACGAATATACCTGGTGAGTAATGTCATGAACGCACCCCAACATCAGCTGGAGAATGCCCACCTGGAACTGCTGAGCCATGGTTGTAATAATACTGCCCACCACCCCTTCCACCCCTTCCCCTATTGTTATAAATATTCCTAGGATGATAATTTCCAGCCTGCTCATAATATTGGTTGCGACCATTCACATAGGTCCCACTTCCCCTGCCACTGCCTCGACCTCCACGACCGTTGGAATAACCCCGCCGGCCACCCCCACTACCTCCACGACCACCTCTTTGATTCGGATACATTCTTCTCAGATTGTATTGTTGCGCCTTTGATTGTGGATCTATCTCACCATGCTCCAGTTCTGCCTGCGATTCGGTTTGTTCTTGTTGAACTGAGACAACCTCTGCTGCATTTTCTCTCTCTTCAGCCTGCCAAGCAGAAACCACACCCTTTCAATCAAAGGCATAGAAAGTTGCGGTAAAAGGACTGTTTCAAATTAATTTAGAGCACCTTTTGTAGTTCATCCACTGGACTAGATTCATCATCGCCAGTCTCGTGTTCTTGAAAATTTTCCGAGTTTTGGTCCTGCAGAAGATACAAGAAAGTTAAAAGAAAATGCATAACCGGGGGGAGAAATCTAAAATTTTATATATGACACGCATTTCAATTCTAATAATCACAAATTGCTAGCAATATATGCTATCCTCTCCCATGACATGTAAAAGTTTATATATGGCATGCATTTCAAATTTATTTAAAAAAAAAAAAAATCTTTCTTATGAGCCCCCAGAAGTTAATACCGGAACCAACTATTCTATAGTAAAATGGGGGCAAGAATCTTTTCTTGAGTGTAATGACTAGGAGAAGCTTGACAATTTGTATCCATAGCCATAAAGCTGGATGCTGCCACAAAGAAAAATGCTAGGCTTCCTTTTCTTTCACTCTTCTTGATGGAATTAAGGCAGAGGGTTTTGTTTTGTTAAGAAAAAAGGAACTTGTGGGATCTTCAAGTAAAATGAGGGAAGAGTGTACCCATTATATTTAAACAAAAGTAAGGTTAGCTTTTCTTTTGTGGTAAAAGCTGATTTCAACTACATGTTGAGAAGACTCATTAAAATTATGATCACCTGATATGGATCCTTCCACTAAAATTGCAAAGCAAGCATGACTATTATGTGAAGCGATGCTCATTACAGGAAGGCCCGAGCTTCTCAGGAATAACGCTTAGAATACTGTTTGATATGTTTTTAGTATGTTGACTTGAAACTGGTCAGAATGCTTTCAAAATAAATGCTTATAACCAGCATCCAATGTATCCTTTTTTTTATAAGTAAAATTGTATTAATAATCAAAGAATGGGCAAACGCCGGTTACAACGATCTAGTACATCTGAGACTAGAAAAGCAATTTAAGCTACAAAAACTATCCGCTTATTACATTAGAAGCTAGAAAAGTATGAAGGTCCATGCCATTACACGCAGCAATGGACCATGTACAAAGAGTACTAAAAAAAATGCAGTCAGTTCCTCTAATAAAGCAATGTATCCTTTATTTTCATAAATTCTAACTTACTGACTTCCCACACAGATGCCAGCAAGCACAAGTACACAAATATGTGATAAAGCTGAATTAGCTCAATCACATATAAATGACACATTAAAGAAGAAGGGAGAAAGGAAAATCAAAGAAGTTATCACGGGTACTGCTAGGAGAAGAGGTGAGCACTGATATAAGCACAATTTACCAAATTGTTTGTAGGTAAGTCTAAGCACGATTTGGTGGATTAAAACATGAGACATGATGGTTTTATTTTGTACAATTTCATAGTTTTACAGTATGTATGTTATGATATTTCGACAAGGTACAGAGTAGAAATTGATCCCATAGGTTGGATGGCACAACTCACACATAGAGAGTCGAAGTGGTATGAAGGCAGGTTGAAATAGCAAGGGGAAGTTTTAAATGAGTTTTCCAAGGAGCTTAGGCTATTTATGTTCAGTTCAAATGATTTCTAAAGGAAAATGTTGGCCAATGATAAACACTAGTTTATTTGTCTTAGATTAAATAAACAAGAAACTTTTAATGAGAACGAAATGAAGAACATCTAAAATCACCTGGGTTCACATATAACAGAGATTAATGACATTAGAAGGGAGCATAGCTTACGTCCAAACCATCAAGAGCAACGAGAAAAGAAAAGCCAAAAGTAAAAGCTACCAAGAAGTTTCCTATTCATTTTTTTGACCATGAAAGAGATACGCCAATTACAAAAAAGCAAGACTTTGTGTTGTGCAAACAATTATCATAATTTAAACTTTATTGAGTTGAATATTATGAGTTACAGGGATGGATAACTTTTATCATATATTAGGAAATTTTATTTCTTTTACAGAATTTGGTCTTCTTTCAAATTCAAAAATTTGTGTTCATCTCTTTGGCGCTCTTCCCGGACACCCAATGCCAATAAAAAAAAAAGGAACATTCATCTCTTCAGTGAGCCATATTTTCTAAAAGTTCTAACTTGATAGAGGGGTATAGCTGGAGAACCCATAATGACAGTTGGTCACAAGCTCAAGTGTGAAGACCAGTCAATCATGGACACTAGGGATATTTAATATGGGGATTACAAAATTCTGTCAACAAATAGGCAACACCCACGTTTATAAAAAGAAACCAGAGGCAGGTTCTTAAGGTGTTGTCATCATAATTGGAAATTCCCTAGAAGGGTACATATAAAAAAATCCATAGAAGTACAATTCTTCTTTTGAGAAATGGTAAGTCATGGTTTTTTAAGCATTTTTGGTCTGATTCTCAGAAGATAATTCAACTTTTCATCATTGCCATGCTTTTTTATTTCCTTTTTGCACACATATGCACTTTAAAATTAGTCAAATTAAATAATTTAAATGTATTAGCTTCACAAAACAAAGCATATCAAGCTGTGTATAACGTCATGATATGCTTCATTGCTTTTGTATATCAAGCCGTGTAGACTTTATAGAGACCAAGTCCCCGACATAGTTATTCCAGTGCTTTTGTATTACACGCCATAAGTTGATGACCTTGTTCTACAATAATAATAATAATAACAGCAACAATAACAATAAATAAATAATGCACCACTTTTACAAATTACAGGACACCACACAAAGGGGAATTAACGGTGAAACTTTAGCTTCTCACATCCCTAGTTAGGAACAGATGGAGTTCCAACTAATCAACATTCAGAGGAAGCAAATGCCAAGGGTTGTGATCCTTATCTTCACTCAGAATGTGTAATGCTCAAAAATGTTTTCAGATCAAATTGACTTCCACTTCTAGATGCGGTTATTCTCTCATGGCTCTCATCAATACAACATCCTCTTATAATTGAGATTTCCGTGATTGGAAATTATCCATGGTAATAGATTTCTTCAGACTTCCTATGTCACAGGGAGATATGTTGAAGTGGAGGTCCAATGATCATAAAAAGTGTATGGTAAAGGCATATTATAAAATTTTATCAACACAAGATCATGCTCCTTTCCCATGGAAGAACATTTGGAGGTCTCGTGTGCCTTGAAAAAATAGCTTTTTTTGTATGGTTTGCCGCTCTTAGGAAGATTTTGACCACACAAAATTTGAAGAAGAGGGGGGTGTATCGTGATGGATTAGTGTTATATGTGCAAAATGAGTGGGGAATCAATGGACCACCTCTTATTGCATTGCGAGATTGCAAAAAAAGCTCCTTTCCCATGGAAAAACATTTGGAGGTCTCGTGTGCCTTAAAAAAGTAGCTTTTTTTGTATGGTCTGCCGCTCTTGGAAAGATTTTGACTACAGACAATTTGAAGAAAAGGGGTGTATTGTGATGGATTAGTGTTATATGTGCAAAAGAGTGGGGAATTAGTGGACCACCTCTTATTACATTGTGAGATTGCAAAAATGTTGTGGGATGGGATCTTTCGAAGGGTTGATATGGCTTGGGTCATGCCAGCGAGGGTGATGGATTTGTTGGGTGGCTGGATGATGCAAGGCTGTTCCCAAATGGCAGTAGTGTAAAAGATGGTTCCGTTGTGCATCATGTAGTGTATTTGGTCAGAAAGGAATGAACACTACTTTGAAGATAAGGAGCGCTCGATGGTGGAGTTATAGAATTTCTTTTTTCACACTTTCTTGTTGTAGTTTTCAGTCATTGTATTAAATGAGAACAATGCTCACGAGTTCTTATCTTTAATTTCCAGCTCCTAGAATGTAATTAGGTGCCTTGTTGTATACTTCCTATGTACACAGGATAGACCTTTTTCGTTCATATCAATAATACTTATCTCTTACCTATAAAAAAAGATTTCCAGTATTTCCACGGGAAAGACAATCTACAAATGCCAAGGATTCCTCTAAATCCTTAACAAAGTTGAAGAAATTATGACTGAAATGCAAGCCAACTGATACCACGATGTGCACCTCAGCCATGGCATTAATAAAAGCTCATACCTATTTGAAAGTAATAACTCCAGACCGTACACAATGAAGCAACGATTAGAAACAAGAAACATAAAAATGAACTTGCAAATATAGTGTGTCATATATAGCACAAAACATACATTATAAAAACCAAATTTATAAGGAGTATAAAAGCTATACCGAATGCTGGAATTCTGCGACTGAGCCATCCACTTGGGTGGGCGCTGAGATCGGTACCTGGAAAGAAGCATAATTTCCAGCAGCAGCTGCCGCAGCAACTTCCACCGGATCTTTCATCTCTGGCGTGGTGGTAAAATAGTCCGAAGCCATAATCTTGTTCAGCCTCTCTCTCAAATTCCGAATCTACAAAATGAAAAAACAAAACCAGTTTTTTACGAAGTAATCGAATGATTGTATAGAAATCATTCACTAATAATAAAGAAGGCGGACTACACTAAAATATTTACACGTAAAATTGGAATTGGGCTCGATGGGCTGGTCGGAGTTGGCGAGCCAGAGCTTTGCGTGCTCGATGCAGCGCTGCAAGGCATTCTTGTGCGACAAGCCCGAATCGACCGGGCGCGACATCAACAAGCCGCCCAACGCCGATAAAGAATCCAAGTCCCTCTCGCCCAGTAGATCAGTAGCGTCGTCAGTGACGTAATCGTAGGTCAAGCAACACCCTCGCTCATGCGTCCGCGTCAGAATAGTCGCAGTGAAGTCGCTCTGCGACTTCACGTCGAACAGGGACCCGAAGTAAAGCAGATGGAGGAGATCCTCAACGATTCTGAGGCTGGGCTCGTCATTTTTGCGCTGGTGGTGGTGGTCGTCGTCGTCGTCGTCGTTGGAGTTTTCGGGATCGACAGTGGAGGCGGGGGCGGAATCGGAGGAGAGCTGTTGACGCTGGGCGGCAAGGGTGAGCTCCTCCGAGAGGGCTTGAGCAAGGGGCTGGCGGAGCTTCTCGAGCTCATCGATGAGGGCAGAGACGGCGGGTTTGGAGCGGAGGACTTCCTCTTGCTCCTTGTTAATGGGCTTGCCTTGGGAGACGGCTTCCTCCATCTGGAGGATACGGTTTTGTTTCTTGCGCAGGGCTCGAAGGCGCTTGTTGAGAAGACTGAGGACTGGGCCATCCGACACGTCAGAGGCCGCGCAATCCGCCATTGGATTCGATCGGAAGAAGGGTTTTGGGTAAAAAGGAGGAGGAGAGGAGAGCACCACCGGGGTTTGGTGGTGGAAAAGGTAAGGGTTTTGGTGTAGGGGGTGAGGGAGAGGGAAGGCAGCGAAAGCGGCACTTGGGGAGGGCTTTTAGCTTTAGCCTTAGGTGCGAAGCGAGCGAGAGAGTTAAAATGATGGCGAGGAGGCTTTTAATTGAGAGTTGGACGAGTGCTGGATAAGGGTTTTTAATGATTAGTTGTAGGGGCAGCGAGAATAGAAAATAAAAAGTAAAACGATTTGTACAGTTTTGCCTTTGGGATGTATTTTATTAGTTTTTTTATAACTGATTTTAATACTGTATTTAATGTTATTTAAACAAAAAAAAAAATGTTAATTTTATTTTTAATAATTAATTTATTGTTTTTGAATGATATTTAATAATTAAAAAAATCAATTGATTGTTAAAATAATAATTAATAAGTTTTTTTTTTTAATTTTAAAAATAATATCATATCACCATTAAATAGTAAACATTTTCTGAAGAATCTACTATGTAGCATACAATCATTCCGAAAAATATTGATGAAAATTATTAGGGGCGGAATCTATAGGCGATTATGATCGTATGTAATATGCGACTTATCCAAGTATCTTTTTTCTTTTTTTGGATATCTATCCAATTATTATTTCAGATTGTCTTTAAATTTTTTTTATTGGATCATATTTCCAAGATCTAAACAGTAGATGCAGTTTTTGCTAAACACCACTGAAGCGGTACCAGGTGACCGTTAGGCAAAATTTATATTTATATTTAGATTTATTTTTTTATTATTTTAAAATGTTTTTAAAAAACATTTTTTTAATCATTAAGTAAAAAAAAAAATTAAAATACATAAGATGTCAAATTGAGGTGTTAAAAATTAAAATAAAATTAGTAGGCAAATTATCATTTTCCTTTGCTAAAAGAACATACTATTTATATTTACAAATTTTATTTACATAATAATATATTGACGAATTAATTATTAATATGAAATTTATAAAAATTAAAATTCACTATTTAAATTTTTAAAAAAAAAAAACTGATACAATAAGACTTAATTTAGATTTTGAGATTACATAATTTTTGATGAAAAATTAAACCTGAATAAAATATTATTAAATATTTTTTATAATATTATTATTATTTTGAAATTTAAAAAGAATTTAATTTTTATTACTTTATATAAAAATTTAAAAATTTTATAATAATAAAATAAAATAAAACGATTTTCAAATCTAAGTTTAGACTCGATTTGGATTGAGAGATAAAATGAATTAAAATAAATTTAATTTATTTTTTAATATTATTATTACTTTAAAATTTAAAAAAATTGAATTGAAATTTAAAAATTGTGTATTAAAACTTGAAAAAATTATATTAAAATTTATATTTTATATAAAAATTTAAAAAAATATAATAATAAACTTGAGTAAATTCAAACCGGCCCTAGATCTTATCCGGAAAATTATAATTACTCGTAATACTGTTTTTCGCTAATTTGATAAAAGCAATCTTCGGTAAGTCATTTAATATAACTTTCTCCACGGGTGGTAACCACGGAAATTAATTGCCCAACTGACAAATATTATTCTTTGAATGGCATTTAGGTCTCCTTTTTTCTAATCGGCATTTAGGCCTTAAGATATCTCATATATTTCCTTTTAAATATTACTGAAATATAAAATAATTTTTAATTTTAAATAGTTAACTTTTTCATCTAACAATTATTTTATTATTATATTCAAAAGTATATTCAATTTTTTTTTTAACTTCATAATATTTTTATTCAATATTTTCTCTCTTTTTCAAAATTTAATAAAATAACTTATTATTATAACATATTAAAATATTCAAACTATCCAATCTCACTAGATACAGGGCATTTTTCCAAACAAATGTCAAAAGCCAATAACATTAGTTGGGGCTCTTTCCACAACATAATAATATATAAAAAAGATAGGACTACTATGTTTTTTCAATTTTTTTCACTTGGTATGCCCTTACTATAAATTACCTTTTTTTTCCAAATAGTTGTTAAACACGTTTAATTTTTTTTAAGAAAAAAACATCAATATACTAATAGTCGCTTATCTTAAATTCTAAGTAAAAAAATATTACAAAATACATGAAAATTCAAATTGAGGGACAAACTCAGGATACATATTATCATTTTCCCCCAAAAAATAATAATAATAATAATAAGGCGCACTTAGGAGCACTCCATATGCACAAGGCTCTTTAGGTGCTCCAGTGGGACGGTCTAGAGGAGGGAATACCTGTTCATGTGTCATTCTCCACTTTAAGTAAGCAAAGATTTAAGGCTAGAATCCAGCCCAGATCGTACGGCATCTAATCAGATTCAACAGATCCAAAACCGTAGATATTCCAATAAGGAATTCAGTTTCTGACGATCATGCCCTAGAACAAAGTTACAAGGCTTGCAATTCAAATCAGAATCGCCCTTCCAAAATCATCATACCCACTTGACCTGAACAAAATTGGCCAAGCACGTTTTGCAGGGCAAGACCACGATAATATTTTCTTTAAAAAAAAGGCTCCTCCCCCAAAGCTGTAACCATTTTTCCTCTTGAAACTGCCACTCTTGACAAACTCTTACATTGAATGAAGCAGAGGACTAGAAGATGGCGCCCCGGTAATGTGACAATAGTACTTGGTAGACATAAGCCATCCATAAAATTGACATTAACCCGAACTTAATACAGCGTTTCATATTCTGCATCATTTGCTTTTTCACTCGATTTCTTCAGGAAACCTGGCTTTTCCTGAATAGACACACTGCATTTCTGCCTTCCATGTCTGCAAAACATCTACCTAATTAGCTGGAAACTATAGGACATCAAACTGCTTGCATTTTATGGTTCTTGTGACTTGTGAGAAATGGTAAAACTTGCCTCGTGACGAAATGCAATCCTTAAGTTGGGTACGTTTGTTTTATGAATATCATTTCCTTCGGGGCCTCTCATGAGATATCTATCACCAAGCCAGTGCAACTGCAAAAGGACCAAAATGATAATAGAAATATTGTAATCACGTTAATACCATATGTAAACCACCATCAACTGGAATTTTTTTTTTTTTTTGGCCAAATGCACACCCAAATGAGAATAAAAAGGGGATGGTTGGCAACAAAAACATCCACTAATTCATAGCAAGAACTTTCATCTCCTTCTGCCCCAAATATAGCTGTGGAATTTGTGGTCCCTCTCATGGAAGCACTTCCTATCAGTTGTATGTTAAATGAAGGCAGCATAATGTCAGGTCAGTGACAGAAATAGGATCAGCTACCCACTGATGGTCCCGTCTAGGTGGCTCCTAGTTTGGATATGAAGTGATAATTTGTAAGATTCAAACCAATGCAGCAGTGCTAGACAGCCCGAGATGTGACCATTCACCCAAACAAGGGCCCCTATAGTTGGATTTAGTTAAACGTCGATTAAAGGACTTATTCTGGAGACTAGCTAATATAGCTATCTCCTTTCTTTTGCTTGTGCAGTAGCATGACCAGGTAGAGACTCGTGGTTTTTCGTAGTAAGCCTTGAAATTTTTTTCCATGCTCTTCACAAATTTTATTAGTTTCCAATAGGTAAAAAGGAGAATATAGAGAAAATTTCTTTTTAAGAGTTTCAGATTTGTAAATTTATTGACAGTAGAATGGGTTTTTCCAAATTCAGGTATGTAATGGCCAACATCAAAGATTGTTTTTGTCAAGTTCTCACCTTTGTGGCATGTGAAAACCCAGATTGATACACAGAATTTCTAGCTATCTCACAGAGGTCACAAGCACTGAGCTTCCAGACCTGCAAAATCTCATTCGATAAGATAATGAACATGAGCAATGACAGAAAATAATATGCAACCACCTTTGCAGCAACACTATATTCTTCCACGAGTGGTTCTTTTGTTAAATGGATTTGCAAAGGGTCATCAGTTGAGAGTGAGACGTTTAGGCCTCGCTGGAAGAACATGGGCAAAGGGTTGCGATGATAGTCCAAGAAAAGGGAGTTATTGCTCAAAGGTGACATGGCCAGTCCAATCTGAAAAGACAATGGAAATTACTAATTATTTTAATGTAACATTACCAAAATTGAAACAGGGATTCAGAAAAAGGAGAAGAAAGAAACTCCATAGTGCCATGAACTTTAGGGCTGCAGAATATGAAGGACATGAGATCCAGAGGATATCACATTAGTGCCATAGAAGAACGGGGTGGAAGAGAGAGTGAGAGAGAGAGGAGCAAAACAAGTGGGCAGAACCTGTGCAAGGTAATACAAATACTGTAAAACTGGAGATTTCCGTAGATGAATCCCATGAGAAATATTATGGCATAGAAGAAATGTGGCAGCCAAATGGTCGATATCACCCGCCTGCAAACATTGCAAAAAGCAGAAGCACTTCAATAACCATAAAGAATAGGAGCCAAAAACAAAAACAGTAGATCAAAACCTCTCCACAGTGGGGCCGAAATTTTATTGTTGGCATTCCTTTTGATTCACGAAGCTGAAAAGAAAATATAGTTTGATATCAGTTTAAACTACATGCTCATTTTCTTAGAAACGTTTGTTGTTTTCCTTTTCTTTTCTTTTTTTGTAGAAATGCAAAATTAGAAACAAAAAAGTTTAAGCATTCTAGAATATAAGAAAACAAAGTGAAGTTAATTTGCTAAGAAGATCAATTATAGTATGACCTTGTTGAGAATATACAAGTTCGCATAGCAATAATAAGCATAATATGAATATGCAGGATTGAACTCATTGGTCCATTCAGCTGGTGTTGGCATGTGCTTGGTGGGACGCCTTTCTGGTTTACTTTCATCATCCACAATATCAAAGCCCACCACCTGAAAAGGAAAACAACAAACCTTATTAAGCACCTCCAGTAAACACATAAAAAGGATCAAGTGAAGCAACATTTGATGGTGTAAGAGGAAGTTCACTCACAAACCACGCTCATTTCATTCAAGGTCTCAAAACCAGTAGGCAGTAACTCCATAAAACAAAACTGAAGAGGTTAAATGAATTGGTAAAATACAACCCCATATATCTCTTTTTCATTAGTAAGAAGATATTTTATTGATACTGAAATAGACATAGCCCAAAGACATAGGAAGTATACATGAGATTACACCTAATTAGGAACTAGAAACGGATACAAGGAAATCATGAAAGTTGAGACCATTAAACTCTATAACAATGGTCCACAAAAAAAAAGTCTTCCAGAAAAAACTCTTACACTCTTCCAAGGAGCACTCTTGATCCTCAAATTTTGATCATTCCTTTCCCTCCAAATACAACCCCATAAATAAAGGATAAATGGCCCTCTTAGGCCTAAGGTGGCATTGAGATAGAAAAGATGGGGAAAAATCAGATAAGATCGTTTGACCATTAGGTTTTTTTTATAGGTAATCATAGAAATTTTATTAATAGAAAAAGGCACATCCCAGGTACACAGTTAAGGTTTACAATCGAAAGAAAAAGGTCATGAATACTTAGACCGTCACAAACAATAGATCCCACCCATAACAGCAAAGTCTTAAGAAAGAAAATTTAAGTTCCTCCACTGTTCTCTCACAGTTTTCAAAGTTTCTTGCATTTCTTTCCCTCCAAATACACCAACACATACAAATAGAAACCATGCACCAAATGGCTGCCACCTGAGAGTTACCCTGAATGCCTCGCCAATTAATGAGGAAATCCACCAATCTAAGAGGCATGACCCATGACAACCCGACTCTCAAGAAAAAATCATCCCACAAGACCCTTGCCACCTCGCAATGTAGAAACAAATGATCTACTGATTTATCATGCTTCTTGCACATACAACACCAATCTAACACAGTTACCCGATGTTTCCTTAGGTTATCTGTAGTCAGGATCTTGTCCAATGATGTTATCCACACAAAAAAGGCCACTTTGGTAGGAGCTTTCGTCTGCCAAATACTCTTCCACAAGAACATGATGACTCTGGGACCTCATTAAAGCTTGGTAGAACAATCTAACAGAGAAGTTTCCTTTCTTAGAGTGACTTCATTGCAACTTGTCCCCGATACCCCCTGGAATACTTACTGAATACAAAGTGGCAAAGAACTCTAAAATAATCTCCACCTCCCAATCATGGGCTGTCCTAATGAGATCAATATTCAATTTAGGGGGGCTATTTGAGAGCGACAAAAGATCAAAAATCACAACATCCTTCTCTCTTGCAAGCTCAAAAATCGCAAGAAAAGTATCTTGAAGGCTACAATCACCACACCATTTATTATACCAAAAACTGACGCGAGAGCCATCTCCCACCACAAGATGTTCATGACTGTTACAGAGATAATTTAGGGATAGCTAATAATTAAGTGTAAATTGAGTGTAAATAATTGACTAAACTAAGTAAACAATTGAGGCACCGAAAGTATTATTTGTAGGCATCGAAAGTATTAGTTGAGGTGGCAGAAATATTTGACTATGAGATGTATAGATTTTCTATATATTTGAAAGGAAATACAAGGAAAGATTATTCAGACCAAATTTGACATGGTATCAGAGCCTCTCTGTTTGCCATAGCCTTAGTCTGAATCACTCGGTGTGATCCTTTGATCGCAACTCTTGGTGAAAGCAAAATCACTCTTGCTCTTAGTGTGGGCCAGTCGACGCCTTCTGAGGTTGTCTTCGTGTGTACAACGGAAAGAATTTTTCTTCTCTGTTTCGGCAAGTTCCGGCTTGCAACTGGTGTATCCATTGATTCGGTGGTAACTCACTTTGTGGGTTTCCTATTCTGGGGGAGTCGACCTCATCTCTGGAGGTGTTCGACTGTTTGGGTGAGTTTTGGGTCATCGGCGCTAGGTACAGGTGAAACGAACACGCAACCTTCTGATTGGGTGAGTTTCGGGTCATCGGCGTTCTCTTGTTTGTGGACGTCAGAGCTCTGTGTGGTCATCGGAGCTCTCGTCTGTGCTCATCGGAGCTTTCTGTGGTGGTGTTCAGTTGTTAGGTTAGTCGGCAACCTCAGTGTTGCCTCCTGGTAATTTTCAGCACTTGGGTTTCAGTCTTCCAAGTGTTCTTCAACTTCTCAGGCGTTCTTACGGCGAGTCAAGGTGGCTTCACTTTCAGCCATTTTCGGTTGCTACCCTTGTCTCGGCATCTCTCGCAGGTTATCTAGTATTTTGCTTCTGAATTGGTATTTTGCTATGGGTGAAATTAGTTTGTGATATTTGTCGGTGGTGTTGACTCTATCTGGATCATCAGAAATTATTTTTATCTCATTTATTTTTTTTGAGTTGTTAGCATTTAAAAAAAAAATTAAAAATTAAAAAAAAATAAAAATAAAAATAAAAATTAGTGGGTTTAGTCATGTCTATTGAAAATTCTATTATTCGATTTAATGGAAAGAATTTTCCGACATGGGGATTTCAATTTAAAATGTTCTTAAAAGGAAAAGAATTAGTAGATCATATTGATTGTTCTGATAAAATTCCCACAACTAAAAATGAACTTGCCCAATGGGAAATCAACGATGCTAAGGTGGTTTCTTGGTTGTTGGGAACACTTGAACCACATCTTGTCACAAATCTTCGATGCTTTACTACGGCACAAGCTATGTGGAACTACTTGCACCGTATTTATCATCAAGATAATAGCGCTCGGAAGTTCCAATTGAAGTTGGAAATCAATACTTTCAGTCAAGGTAACTTGACTGTTGAACAGTTTTATTCCGCTTTTATTAATCTTTGGAGCGAATATTCTTCCATTATCTATACCAAAGTACCCTTGGCGGCACTTGCGGCTCTTCAAATGGTTCACACTGAGAGTCAACGCTATCAATTTTTGATGAAGCTTTGATATGAGTTTGAACCTGTTCGAGCCAGTTTATTGAACCGTAATCTAGTTCCTTCTTTGGATATTTGTTTGGGAGAGTTATTGCGTGAAGAACAACGATTATCCACTCAGATGGGTATAACTTCTGAAAAGGTTGTTTCTGAGCCTTTGAATGTAGCCTATGCAGCACAAGGGAGAGGGAAGAACAAGTTGCAATGTTACAGTTGCAAGGAGTTCGGTCACATCGCTCGCAATTGTCCTAAGAAAATACGTAACTACTGTAAGAAAGAAGGTCACTTTATCAAGGATTGTCGAATGCGGCCTCAAAATCGCCAATCCCAAGCATTCAGAGCTGATGTTCAGTCATCTTCTTCTGCACCTCCCACTGTGAATTCTGATTCCTCTATTCTCACACCAGCAATGGTTCAACAAACGATGGTGTCTGCCTTTACTGCTTTAGGCCTACGAGGTACATGTAATAACTTAATTTCCTCTTAGATTGTTGATTCGGGTGCTTCTAATCATATGACTGCTATTGAGACAAGTCTTCATGATGTTTGTAAGTATGAGGGCACGCAAAATATTCAAATTGCCGATGATAGTACTCTTCCCATCACTGCTGTCGGGAATTTAAGTCCCTTCCGCAATGTCTCTGTCTCTCCTAAATTATCTACTAATTTGATCTCCGTTGGACAATTGGATGATAATAATTGTGATGTTCATTTTTCTCGTGATGGTTGTCTTGTGCAGGATCAGGTGTCAGGGACAGTGATCGCAAAGGGGCCTAAAGTGGGACGTCTCTTTCCCTTACAATTTTCCATTCCTAATGTTATTTCTCTTGCTTGTACGGCTACAGCTAATAATAGTGAAATATGGCATAAGAAATTAGGTCATCCTAATTCTACTGTCTTAACTCATCTTTTAAAAAATGGATTATTGGGTAATAAAGAGTTGTCTTCCTCTTCCAATGTCTCTTTTGATTCTGCTACTTGTCGTCTTGGTAAAAATAAAATTTTACCTATTCCTACACATGGTAGTCGTGCAACTACCTATTTTGAGCTCATACATATTGATATTTGGGGTGTGAGTCATGTTATTTATCATAGTCAACATCATTATTTCGTGACATTTATCGATGATTATAGTCAATTTACCTGGATATATTTTCTTCGCTCTAAAGCTGATGTATTTTCTGTCTTTCAAGAATTTGTTACACTTGTTAAGACACAGTTTAGTACTTGTATTAAAATCTTACGCTCCGATTCAGGAGGGGAGTACATGTCTCAATCCTTTCAGCTTTATCTCCAACAAAAGGGAATTATTTCCCGGCATTCTTGTCCATATACCCCTCAACAAAATGGATTCGCTGAGCGTAAGAATCGTCATCTCTTAGATGTTACTCGTACTCTTTTAATTGGTTCCTCTATGCCTTCTCGTTTTTGGGTGGAAGCTGTATCTACTTTTGTATATTTGATCAATCGTTTGCCTACTGTACTCTAAATTATGATTCTCCTTATTTTCGATTATTTGGCATACCTCCTGAGTATCACTCTCTTCATACTTTTGGATGTGTTTGTTTTGTTTATCTTCCTTCCATTGATCGTCACAAGCTTGCCACCCAGTCTGTTACATGTGCATTTATGGGCTATAGTCCTACTCAGAAAGGATTTGTTTGTTATGATGCCTATGCAAACAAAATCCAAATCTCTCAACATGTGATTTTCTTTGAGAATCAACATTTCTTTCAGTCTCAGGTTATTTCTGAACCTCCAATTGCTCCTCTTCCAGCTTTTGATGCCGTGTCTTCTTCTATTGAGCGGTTTAAACCAGGACTGGTGTATCATCGACGTCATCCAACCTCTCCAACGCTCCTTCCAGACACTAATCCACCACCTGATTCTATGGCCCATCTACCTCGATACTCCATCCGGGATAGACATATACTTAATAGGTATGGTTTTTCTCATACCTCGTTTACTGCAACTCTCGATACTATTCTTATTCCTCACTCTTATGCTCAGGCAGCTTCTCAAGCCTGTTGGCAACAAACCATGAAAGAAGAGATTCAAGCTCTTCAAGACAATCACACTTGGGATATTGTGACTTGTCCATCTGATATGAAACCAATTGGATGTAAATGAGTATACTCGGTTAAGTTTCGATCTGATGGCTCACTCAATAGATATAAGGCTCGTCTTGTAGCTCTTGGGAATCGCCAAGAATATGGCATTAACTATGAAGAAACATTTGCCCTTGTTGCCAAGATGACTACTGTTTGGACTATCTTGGCACTTGCTGTCTCACAAGGATGGTCTCTCAGGCAAATGGATGTAAAGAATGCTTTTTTACATGGAGATCTCAAGGAAGAAATCTATATGTTTCCACCTCCTGACATGTTTACTACACCTTCTTCAGAGGTTTGTCGACTACGCCGATCCTTGTATGGATTGAAACAGGCTCCACGTGCCTGGTTTGATAAATTTCGCTCTACTTTGCTTCTCTTTTATTTTACTCAGAGTCAGTTTGATTCATCTCTTTTCCTTCGCAAGACCTCTACAGGAATTGTGTTGCTTTTAGTATATGTTGATGACATTGTGATTATTGGCTCTGATATTGAATTAATTCGGCAATTACAAATGCATCTCAAGGATCTTTCCATATGAAAGATCTTGGTCATTTGCAGTATTTTCTTGGTCTTGAAGTTCAAATTACTCTATTTGGTACATTGTTACATGAGCACAAATACACACAGGAAGTGATCTCATTGGCTGGTCTCCAATCGGGTAACTCTGTTCTTACTTCTTTGAAGGTAAATCTCAAGCTTTGTCAAGAGAAAGGCGAGCTTCTTTCAGATCCATCCTTATATCGACAACTAGTTGAAAGCTTAAACTACTTAACAATTACTCGACCTAACATTTCTTTTGCCGTGCAGTAAATCAGTCAATTTATACAGACCCCTCGACATCTTCATCTAGCTGCTGTCCGCGGCATTATCCGATATCTCAAAGGCACTTCTACACGCGAATTGTTCTTTCCTAAGGAATCTTCCTTACAATTGGTGGGATATAGTGATGCTGATTGGGCAAGTTGTGTAAATACTCGTCGTTCTATTACTGGTTGGTGCATGTTCTTAGGAAATGCACTCATTTCTTGGAAGAGTAAGAAACAAGACAAAGTTTCCAAATCTTCTACTGAGTCTGAATATCGTGCTATGTCTTCCGCTTGTTCAGAGATCATGTGGCTTCGTGGGTTATTGGGCGAACTTGATTTTTCTCATCTTCATTCCACTCCGCTTCATGCAGACAATACTAGTGCTATTCAGATCGCTGCTAATCCTGTTTTCCATGAACGTACGAAACATATTGAAGTCAACTATCATTCCATACAAGAAGCCTTTGACAAATATATCATTACTCTTCCTCACATTTCTACCGAGCATCAAATTGCAGACATATTCACTAAAGCGCTTTCTCGACAACGGCATCAGTTCTTGGTTGACAAATTGATGCTTATTAATCTACCAGCATCAATTTGAGGGGAGATGTTACGGAGATAATTTAGGGATAGCTGATAATTAAGTGTAAATAATTGACTATACTAAGTAAACAATTGAGGCACCGAAAGTATTAGTTGAGGTGGCAGAAATATTTGACTATGAGATATATAGATTTTCTATATATTTGAAAGAAAATACAAGGAAAGATTATTCAGACCAAATTTGACAATGACCTCAAAAGGTCTCCCAATGTCCCCTTATAAATTTCCATAATCCCACACCATATGTGCCTCATACTTCATTTAAGCACCAACCTCCCCAAGTCTCTCCAAATTTTGAATCTATTACCAACTTCCAAAGGGTATCCCTTTCAAGTTGGTACCTCCACAGCCATTTACCCAAAAGAGTTTGGTTGAATTTTGTCAAGTGGCAAATCCCCAAACCTTCCCCAGAAATTGGGGTACAAAAAACTGTTGACCAGTTAACCAGATGAAATTTGAATTCATCCCCCAAACCACTCCAGAGAAAATCCCTTTGCAACTTCTCAATGCGGTTAGCTACCTTTGTAGAGAGTGGGAACAAAGACTAGAAATAGGTAGGTAAGTTCGAGAGAGTGCTTCTAATCAAAGTCAACCTGCCATCTTTCGAATGTGGCCACAATTTGCACCACAAAAAATGTGTCATCCGCAAATAACAAGTGAGTGATGTTAAGGTTTCCATTCCCCACCAGAAAACCATGAAGTAACCTCCCGTCCACCAAGCCCTCAATCATCTTATTTAGAACTTCCATGATAAATAAATAAAAAAGTAGTGGAGAAAGAGGATCTCTCTGTCTCAACCCACAAGAAGAGTTGAAGAAACCAATTGGAGATCCATTTACCAATATAGAGAATCTCACTGAAGAGATACAAAACTCTATCCATTTTTGCCATTTGCCCCCAAAGTCACATCTAGCAAGAAGATAAAGTAAGAACTATCAATTGACATGGTCATAAGCTTTCTCCATGTCCAGTTTACATAGCAACTCGGGTTCTCTAGATTTCAAACGCGCATCCAAACCTTCATTGGCAATGAGGACAGAGTCAAGAATTTGTCTACCTTTCACAAATGCATTTTGCGGCTTCGAAATTAGCTTCTCCATCACTGAGTTCAATCTATTAGCAAGCACTTTGGAAAAGATCTTATACACCCCATTCACAAGACTAATAGGGCGATAATCTCTAATATCCATAGAGCCCATCTTTTTAGGAATGAGTGCTATAAAGAAAGAATTAAGACTCTTTTCAAAGCTTGTATTAGTATGAAAATCATGAAAGACTTGCATAAGTCTTCCTTAACCACCTCTCAACAAATTGGAAAGAATCCCATGGTAAAACCGTTCGGGTCCGGTGCTTTCCATGCCATGCCTCTGATTACTTTGTAGACTTCCTCTTCTACAAAAGGCCTCTCTAACCATTCTGCACTATGCTGCTCTAGTACAGAAAAAGTTAAATCTTCCACTTGCGGTCGCCAATTGTACTCTTCTGATAACAAATGTCGATAAAACTGCTCAATGTGGTTTTTGATGATCGTATGATCCGAAGAAGTTACTCCATCTACCATCAATGTATCTATGGCGTTGTTCCTCTTGTGAGAGTTAGCCACCCTATGAAAGAATTTTGTGCATCTGTCCCCCTCCTTAAGCCATAATGCTCTTGATTTCTGTATCTATGAAATCTCCTCCATTAGAGTAACTCTTTCAAGATCTGCAACGACTTGAGTCTTGGCAATAGTCTCCGATTCGGATAGTGTTCTAGCTTCCTCCTCACCTTCTAGACCCTGTAACTCCTCGATAAGAGAGCATTTCTGTTGGAGTACATTACCAAAAACTTGTTGATTCCATTACTTCAAGTCCTGCTTCAGCGCTTTCAACTTTTTTGCCAAAATGAAGCTTGGAAAGTCTTGAAAGTTGTAGGCATTCCACCATAGTCTAACCCTGTCTACAAACCTCTTACCCCCTTGGATGCCTCCACAATCTAAGATGATGGAGAAATGATCAGAACATAGACAGGTAATCTCCTTTGAGCAACATTTGGATAGGGTGACTCCTAGTCAGGAGTTAACAAAAATTTGTCAATCCTCAACCAGGATGGAAGATCTCAGTTGTTGGACCAAGTGAGCGTGCCTCCTGATGGTGGAATATCCATGAGCTCCTGTTTTGAGATGAAATCAGAAAAATCTCTCATGGCAAGAGTGATGTGAGATACATCCAACCTGTCACTTGGATAGCGCATTATGTTAAAATCACCCCTAATTCAACTTGGTAACTCCCACTAATTAAGAAATCCCACCAACTCTTCCCACAATAGCCTTCTCTCTGAGTCAAGATTTAGGCCATAAACTCCACTGTATACCCATTTAAAGTTGTCTTGAAGATTCACAAATGAACAAGCTACAATGAATTCCCCCACACATTCCTCCACACGTTTGACCATTAGTAACAAGGACCTATCAGTTATCAGTATATAAACAAGGTGTTTCAAACTTGGAGGCCCAAAGGACAATAGAAATGGAGAAAATTGGATGGTGAACAATGAGAAAAGACATGAATGCCAAGTATCAAGGGGGTGAATGGTGACAGGATTTTGTGGTTGACCCAAAGCAGCGGAACTAAGGCTAAGTTCAGCAGTTATGGTGTCCTCACTCAAATTTAAATATGCTGATATGTACAGATGCGATTATATAAAAATATGTCTACCATTTTGGAATGCCTGAATAAGGAAACTCAACAGTTCTTTAGCATATATTGCAGCACCCCACATCAGTTTATCCCAATCTGATAATTAAAAAAGAAAAGGCATTTGCCAAAAGTGACTACCAGACTTGAGTTGAGTAGGCATAAATCACAGATTAAAACAAAAAAGCAAAAACAAGAACAGATGCGTAAAAACATATTACAGAGAATGAGGAATATTGTAATTCCATGTAAGGCCCAGTTTGGATTCACAACTCATTTCAACTCATCTTCATTTCATCATTACACTTTTTCAATTTCCTATACAAAACACAAATCTCTATATACATTTTTCAAATCTCAATACACATTTTGCAAATCTCAATTCAACTTTTTTAAATTCCAAAATAATAATAATAATATTAAAAAATAAATTAAATTCATCTCAACTCATCTCATCTTCGAATCCAAATGGGGCCTAAATCAATTATAGAACTGTCAATCAAAGAGGGGAATATACAAAAATGACATATTCCACTCACCTGCATCAGGAACAAATGTAACTGAGTATGAGAACTTGGGTCCACCGTGACTTCAAATAGTGGAATAAACACATTATCTAAAATATTCTGAAAAGAGGTAACAATTCCCATTTTCTTGTACACATTATAGAGCCTTGGTAGCTGCATAACAAAGTTTATAGAAAGATTGAAAAGAAATTAGTGAAAACAGCATAAAACTATACAACTCATTGAAAATTGAAGAAAAAGTTGCAATTGACAATGCAATAGAAAAGATAACATGCAAAACTAATTAAAATAATTGTGATACCAACGCCAACAAATAAGAAACAGGTAAATAAAATTCCCACTAAGACAATAAAGGTTCTAAAGAAATATCATGCTCCACATTGTTTTAATACAGGATGCAATATTGTTATTTCATTTACTGGTAACAATAAGTAATCAAAACGATCTCTTACAGCACCTCTAAATACATAATTACCATGAGTCTCGATCATCTGGGTGTAGGACAAGCATATATTGCATTACTGCTCGCAGTATAATGTCCAAACAATCTTCTTTTCTGATGAGTACAATATATAATGTCCCAAGCATGGAATATGGAAGTACAATGTAACTTTTACAACATTATCTTTTTCTCCAGAGTGGAGGCTATACTGCTGTCTCTAAATCTTTGCTGTCTGGTTTATCTGCCATAAGTTATAAAAAAAAAAAAAAAGGTACCAGCATTCATCTCCAAATTGTTTAGATACGGAAACATTTGCCGATTTGCTTGATGTTTGGATAATCAAATCTCATCTCAAAGTCAAACATATTTTTCAGCCAAAGATCATCTCATTCCCAAACATGCAAACATAAAAACCATCTTACTCAAATTTCAAAAAACCAAAAGCTCATAAAATCATTTAATCATTTTATGAATTATATTTTAAACAAAATTTTATAACAAAAAAATTGTAGCAGCAACCCCTTGGCAGCTGCCACCACAGGGCGGATGCTGCATTTCTTTTCTTTTTTTCTTTTCTTTCTATAAACTTTTAATTATTTATCATATTATTCAAAGAATTTTTAACTACTCATCCAGCCTATCAAAACCTCATCTCAAAAAGATTTTACCACCATTCACAAACAATTCTCCACTATTTATATTATTCAGACAATTCTCCACTATCATGATCTCATCTTACATCCAAACATTACCTAATTTCTGCCTAAAGTTTAAAGTAAGCTCAAATGATACAATGACACTTTTAATTATGATCATTGGCCATGCAGCATGATGTTTATCAATTACCACATCTAGATCTGGATTCCTTCTTTTCAATATAAAACTGAATATATAATTAAGAACTGTAGATACCCTCCCTCCCTCCCTTGTTATCCGTTTCCACTAGTCCAGTGGCTCTCATTAACAATCATATTTGAACAATCAAAACATCCTATAAAATAATTAACAACACATACTACAGCAGCCACCAGAGTAAGAAGATGAAAACGTAAAATACCTGGATTAACCATACTGCATTCTCACTATAAATTTCATTGTTAACAAACCAACTGGCCAGCTGATCCCATTCACTTTGTTTCCGTCCATAAATGGAAATCCTGTACTCTGCCATCTGAAAATGAAAAACAAACAACTCTTTAGCATTCAAGTGATCGATGTTTTGAGATAGCAAAACCAATAATACTACAGAAATTTTTGCATACAAGGGAATCAATTCAAGCAACAGAAATATGCAATAATTGATATAGCATAGAGAATTATGTATGGGTTTTTAAAACACCAAAATGCAAAATGCTCTCCTTATCATCGGATTTAAAATGTTATAATGTGTTAAAGCATACTGCTAAAGGACTCTCTCTCTCTCTCTCTCTCTCTACCATAAAAGTGATAGATAAGCTGAGATGTATAAGACTGCAAGATCTTCCAGTAAAACTGATCAGAAAGGCCATTCCATAATATATATATATATATATATGTGAGAATAGTACAAATCAAAGGATACAGAGGATCCATAGAAAAGGAATAAAGAGAACAATGCATAAGTCCATTGGCATTATATACTTTCTGGCAGTATATATATTTTATATGATAAAACCTGGTATTTGCTTGCTTCAAGATCTGCTAAGACTTCCTTTGTTACTTCTGCCAAAAACCGACCTGTTATATTAACACAAATACTCAGCTTCACTAAATTACATTAATAATAACAATACAGGCAATTTCAAGTATAGACCAAGTACAACAAGAAAATAAGAATAAGAGTTCATATTGCTTTAGAGAAAATGGCAAGAAAATACTCATGTAGCCAGCCCAAGTAGTCAAATACATTAATTTCATATTCACCATTTTCTTAGGGACCACATTTTCAGTCTCAAGAAACACCAAACATGAAGAAACTAAGCTAGTAAATACAGAAACACTCATATTAGGCACGCAAAAAGAGATACAACAATTCAGTTCAAGCTATCCATGCGGTATGTCAGGTTTCAGCTTAAGAAAAACTAGATTATAGATAATGTGTGATTGATATTTTACACAAACTTTTGACCCTAGGATAGAGAATACAAAGCAAATACATAAGAATGGAAAAACCAAACCAATCAAACAAGTTAGCATTATTTCCAAAAGTTTCTCTAAATGCAACAAATTCTCTTTCCAGTTTGCAATCATCAAGGATAATGCAGGCAACATGCAGGAACTGTTATTGTGAACCCACCTTGGATAAGGTTGTCCTGTTTTAAGAATATCTCTCTGAGTCTGCTCTGTCCACAAGGATTATACTTAAGATTGAATTTGTCAAATCGATGGAAGGTACTTTTATCAGCATGGACATCCAACAAATCAACATTAAGATCATGCCTGCATTGAATTGCCTTCATTTTAGACAAACAAGGATACAATATGTGAAAACAAATTGAGAGAGAGGGAGAGAGAGAGAGAGAGAAGCATTCTTATGAAAATAGAAACCAAGAGTATAATCTGCATACCCTGTCAAGTCCAAACTCTCAAAAACTTCTTTAAGGGTCATATATTTTCCATCTCTGAATATGACAACCTGCCATGGTATAACTCAAGCATCAACAAAGTGAATTGAAAAGGAAGAGAATCTTTGTAAAATAGTGATACAGGATTGCTTAATTTTGACTCATCCAATGTAGGTTGAAACACCTACCTCATGAAACAAAAACTTTGAAGGAAAAAAGGTACAGTTTCTACCTCATCAGGTTCCTCTTTAAGTTTTGACTTGATGAAGCGAAGGAGATGCTTC
Organism: Platycarya longipes; assembly: GCA_036559045.1. NCBI lineage: Eukaryota > Viridiplantae > Streptophyta > Magnoliopsida > Fagales > Juglandaceae > Platycarya > Platycarya longipes. The sequence continues at coordinate 18,071,026 of CM071793.1, read as the reverse complement.
TGATTCATGCATGCAGAATGATGCACATGTGTATCAACTTTTCTGATATTGTAAAAGTCACGGTGTGGTGCACTCTTTTGAGCCAGAAACTCCCTATCTGCATTTACTAAGAGATGAAGTCGGAATTTCTGTTTGACATCCAGACATATGTTACAAACGTCGGCTACAGTGAAGAATAAAAGCAGAAGTACAAAACAAAGGTTGCAGAACAGTACCTCCTCAAGAAATCGTAGTCTATGATGGCATACAGATCGGACATTTCCAAGAGACATAACTTTCAGGACGTGATGCATATCAGTGAAAAATTGTGTTGAACTAGCAATGGGGAAAAGATCCACAGTATCTGAGATAGAAATCAGAGAAGGCTTAAATTTACTTAGCATCAAGAAACTATAAAATAACAAAAAAGAACACAAATCAATTTTCCAATAAAAAACTGTTACTTTTACTGCACTATGAATTGCTTTATAATGCTTACCATTTTCATTTGCATAAACATGCACAACTCCATCTTCCATTTTGAAATGGTGCTGCTTGCCACAAAGCAAGTATCAGACAAAAAGTTTACAAATATATGAATTTGAATTTTAATGTAATATACAGCTAGCTTTAATATGCAGCAAAAAAATCTTCAGAAAATCTCATTCCATGAACAAGGATGAAATAACTCACAGCTGTTGCTTCAGCAGGTTCAAAGTGAAACGGATCCCTGTTCATCACTGATGCACTAGATTCCACTGCAGCTTCCATTTTCCATGGTTCAACTATTTCAAGATATATGTAACTCTTACGCAAATCTAAACATTCACGTATTGTTGTCCATACTTCTTCCTCTTCTACTTTGTTTTTTGACTCTGAATCCATATGTTCAAACAAGAGAAATATTCATCAAGAGTTAGTAGTTCCTTCAAATAATACAACTGCGCACTTGTAAAGGTTTACCGAGCCTTTCTCTGTAAATAATAGATTTTGATAACGTTATTTCCTTCCAAAGAATTGTAAATTAAAATTTAACAATAAATATGATATTCAACATGAACTTTTCTCACATAAAGAACACAAAAACATATACAGACATCCAAATACAAGAAAAGAATTGAAAATGCACATCATGATCACCATGCCGTAAGCATATATTTGCATATAATACCATATGTATTGGCAATTTAGCAGTCATATGCCAACCTTGCACATTTATTACGGCCTACCCCCATCCTATTTCATAAAAGCATTTAAAAATTATTTTCTTTAACAGGATAAATGCTCATCTACAAGCAATCATTAGTTGATTCCCTCTTATGTCCTTGAAAGTTCTCTATCACTGTGCTCCAATTTCACATAATGCGTCCATGTCAAGAGGAAAATACAATCATCGCTATGGTTAGATATGAAGATGTTTTTTGTATAAGTAGATAGATATGAAGATATTGGGCTAGCCATATGACATAAAATGGAAAATGTATTCACTTATATATATAATATATATATATATATATATATTGATACAGGAGGTGGGGTGTTCAAACCTAATTCTCCCATTTGGAGACCAGATCTTATGCCATCTAGTCCAGAGGACCTTGGCGTATTCACTTGTGTGTGTGCGTGCGCGCGTGTCTATAAATTAGAGTATCTATATCATCCTTTTGCAGATTTGGTAAACTTTTCCTTCCCAAGGAATTGCAATTAAATAGAGTCAAGTAGAGAATGAAATACCACCAATGGGTAATTCAACATCAATATGACCAATAAATATAAGTGTCTAGAAGAGATGGAAACAAGAAATGAATCTCCACTAAACTCTTTAGGGGAAGTCAAAAATACCATGGACTGTTGTTCTCTGAGGTAAATTAATGTTGGCGAAATTAAGATCATTTCCCACTCTGTACTCTGAAGTTGTATCAACCTTTCCATGGCCATGCAGATCTACACCAGCTTTTGCTTCACTTACAATTACCCTGCACATCCTATCTTGCAGACAGTTCTCGCCCTCACCCATCATTGGAGCAGTGCCCACGTTTGGATTGTTTGAATTTGCATCCTGTAAACCCATCAACAAGCAAAACAGATATATTATGGATAATCTTCTTCTTGCAACTTGTACATGAACAATGACTATAACCACAAAAGGTGAGAAACTTGTGTTAGTACAACCAGCTGACTTTTTTCGCTAGAGGACTGCCACTCTTTCCCTTGGTCTGTGAACCCTCTTCTTCACTTAACCGTAAAAGATTTTCTCATTTGCTAACATAGAACCAGAAACAATGAACAGATACTTGCTTGATGTTGACATGACTCATCCAATAAAAAACAAATTATAGAATGAGATTGGAGTTTACTTTTCAAAGTACCCAAAGCTACCTTTGGTAAACTCAAAATCATCTTTACCTATTTTTTGTTAGCTGATAGTTAACTTCTAAAATCAAATACCATATTTTTACTATTTGAGTTTACCTCTACTAGAATATGAAACAAGTAGCTATAACTGTGCATACTTGTGCATTTGTGAGTTCAATTCCAGAATCAGTATATCCAGAGTTGAAAAGCATGTCGTCTTCATATGCAAGATCGGTTCCTTCCTCATCAGAATCTTCGACATCATCATAAGCATTGCCACCAGGGGATCTTGGAGTTACTCGCCTACCAACAGATGCTATCCTTGTATCAATACCAGAATGTTTAACAAACCGATCCTCTCCTATCCAAAGGAAAATGATTTGGATATCATTTATACATCACCATAAAGCAGTTACGTGCTTATGCTGGCAATACCACAACCATATTTATCATGGAAATAAGGATTCAGCTTCTTTGTCTTATTTTTCTCATTAGAATTGCATTGAAAACAATAGTCAAATTCAGGAAGATACGGCAAAAGATACAAGCCTGTTGGCCCAGCAGCTGGTCATTAATGAAACTCTACCTTCTAAAGCGTATTACACGTACAGACATCTTTCCAAAAACAACTCAAGCAGTAAAAAAAATGCGTAAATCAAACCCCTTGTTTCAAATATTCATCCAGTTACAGATGGGAAAATGAGACCCCAAGGCTTAGGCTTTTTATCGTGATGCCTGGCTACAATTTTGGTGATCACCCTCGGGATTAGTCAAGATGTTATTCATGGACCCCCGTGCCAATCAAAAAAAAAAAAGTGATATAAGCTTTAGTTACTAAGATATTCGAGACGGTTCAATTTTTGAAAGATTTATTAATATTAGCCTATTACTGTTCACAAGCTCAAAAATATCTTTTAGGGTGACGCTAAGGTGCGGTCGGGCTGCACCCCAACGTCTTTGCAGCCCACCTCCTAAACCCCTATAATTTTGATAAAAATACAATCAAAAATATTAAAAAATACAATAAAAAACACAAGAAAAAAAATTAGAAAATACAATAAAAAATATAATAAAATGAAAAAAAACATAATAAAAAACAAAATAAAAAATAAAATGAAGATGAATTTTTAAGAGAGCTTCGGCCTCAGCCCAACTCCCGCCATCTCCGGCGGCGGTAGGCAACACCGCTCATTCCATCAGGAACGAAGGGAGCCGACGACCTCACCCCTGTGACGACGAGCCCCAACGACCTCTAGTGTGCCTATAGCAGCCTTAAACCCGAAAATAAATCCGTATTTGACAACATGTATTTGACAACAATTGTCAAATACACAACCCTAGGTCTTTTCTCGAGAGAGAAAAAGAAAGGGGAAATGGACATGATGTTAAATCATTGAATACTAGTCTATTGAATACTGATAGATAGGGCCATACGGCTTAATCAAATTAGTATCCAAAAAAATTGTATAAATTGTTGGTATTTGACAACCAACCTCCAAAGTTTCAAAAATAAAACAAACTGTCAGAATTATATTATTTTCTTCTTACCCACCGTGATTTTCTCACATCATTTCTCACGAACAACGAAACGTACTGATTCAAAGCATTCTGACCCTACCTAGAATGATATCAGAATATTAGAATATGGAACGCATACCGTCTCCTTGAACCATTCGAAGAGGTGGAAGCCCCGTCGAAAACAAATCAAGTTTGTCCAGCGAGGAAGCAATACCTCGAGCCCTAAGTCCTGGAAGTGGCTGATCAAACTTGGAGTCCTCATGCAGCCAATCATTTCTCGAAGCCACATTGGGCATTGAGGACGAAATTCTATAACAGCGAAGAATGTTCTCGTCCAGCGACCTCGACAGACTCCGGGACCAAAATTTCCGATCAACCTCCATCTCTCCGTCCGAACCGTAACTGCCGTCATCATCCCGTGCTTCTTCTGCTTCTGCTTCCTCCTCCATTTCCTCTTCTTCTTCTGCCTCGCTGTCGTCTTCTACACAGTGGTCAGCAGCACTGCGAGGAGGCTTGCGGCGGACCTCGATGATACGCTGAAGTACCTGGTCGACGCTGCGCTTGTGGAAGTAGAAAGCCGAGATGGCCACCAGTGAGGCCCCAACTAATGCCGCCATCGCTAGGTGCAGAGACGATGTATAAGATGTAGACGAATCCATGTACGAAAAAAGAGGTATTCACGCTCTGTTCCCGGACCAGGATCTAATTGAATTTGCACACACCGATGCTGAAAATGTAAAGAAAGTAGAAGTAAAAATTTTCAGCATGCGAGGGTCTGGGCACTTTATACCGGTCTTTGGAGCCAAGGGTTGAGTGGAAGTACGAACAAGCCGTTTTGTCTTTCGGCCTTTTGGGATTTAAGGAATTAAGCTACTCGACAATTCTGTTTACTCGTTTGATTAACCTTAAATTAAATTTAATTTATGAAAAGAAAAAAACTCGCTTATAAAAATAGATATCTACTCAATTAATAAATGATACATACCTGATAAAACTTAATTCGATTCGACTAAATTAAGATTCGTTAAGATTCATTCGTTTATACTTAAATCGACTCATTAGTTCGACTCGATTAAAATTTATTTATATATTGAGAAATATATATACACATGTATATATGTTATATATAGGTATTACTAAAAATATAAGTATATAACTTTTATAATTAAATATGTAATATGTAATTTTATTATTTATATGTATATGATGAATATACTTCATAGTTATGTTTTATAATTTGTACAATAATTAGTCTATAAAATTTAATAATTTCATATATTAATATGTGAGAAGTATGTGAAATACGTATATATTATCATATTATGAGTATTTATTAATAATATATAAACATATAACACATTATTATAATGAATAAATATCAACTAGTTAGATATTAAATATTAATTTTTTATTAGTTATTTATTAATTTATTTTTAAATCTTATTCAAAAAATTTTTTAAAAATTCGAGCTCGAGCTCGAACTAGTTCGAACTCGAGCTCGAACTAATTCGGCTCGACTTGAGTTCGTTTGTGAGACGAGCACGAGTTAAAAATTTGGCTAATCGAGTCAAGTTCAAACAAAAAATAAATAAAAATTCAAGCTCGGGCTCGAGCTCGACTCGACTTATTTACAGCTCTATTGAGACTTATAAAATTGTTTTTTTAATAGAGAGAAGTATGTTTCGTTGCAATATGGTTGAAGCCTTAAGAACATTTACAAGCAATTGAATTAACATAAATAACATGCTCAATACAAGAAGGGGTGGCATTTTGTTATGACCCAAGGTTTCTTATCCGAGAAACACGAGTGATTGTCTAAGTGTTTTAAGTGTCTTCAGTTGGTTAAACTATGTCGTTTGGAATTCTATTGTAATACCTGCATGTTGGGTTGATTAGTGGGTCAATTGTCTCATAGTAGGCCGTGTAAGTTATCAAGTTAATGGTCAGCTATTATGTCATCATGGGTTAGTTCTATTAGTGGGCCTGTATTTACACACTTGCTGTTATTTTGGTTCTATATTTAAGTTTGCATCTGGAATAAAAGAAGTATCAGATGTTATTTCTACAAAATTGAGTCAAGGAGGCCCTGGCAATTTCGAATTGCCATAAATTAAATTTACAATTTTCTTAATTAATTTTCAGGATAGGTCACTGAGATTGGATTTTTTTAAGTTTGATGGTACGGATTTGGATGAATGGATTCAAAAGGCACAATAGTTTTTCAAATATTATAAGATACTTGATGATCAAAAATTACAAATAACATTTTTCTACATGGAGGGCAAGGCCCATTCATGGTATACCTGGTTAAAAGAGTCCAGTCCAATTAATTCTTGGGATGATTTTATTTCAGTCCTAGAGGTGAGATTTAGTCCCTCAGCTTATGAGGACCCTGTGGGGGAGTTCACTAAGCTTAAACAAACCAGCATAGTAGAGGCATATCGGACACAATTTGAAATGCTCTCTAATAAAATCAGTGGTTTGTTAGAAGACTTTAGAATTAATACCTTTCTAAGTGGGCTAAGAGATGATTTAAGAATCACTATGACCATGTTTAAACCCTCAACACATTCTGCAGCTTTTGGATTGGCCAGATTACATGATGAGGAGATAATTAAGCATGCCAAGGGGAATCCAACTAGATTTCCTACCTACCAAAACACTAACCTAGCCCCCTTATTGAGACTACCAGCTCCATAAATTAAAGCCAACCCAAAACCCCAAACTTTCAATAATCCCCCCCCCAAAAATAAAAACAACTTTCCCATAAGAAGAGTTAGCCCTACTCAAATACAAGAAAGAAAATAAAAAGGGTTATGTTGGTTCTGTGATGATAAATACCACCTAGGACATAAATGTAACAAGCCTAAAATTTATCTACTATAAGGGATGGTAGGAGAGGGAGAAAGATAATGATGAATATGAAAATGAGGATGGGTCACTTGCTGTAATCAAGACTAATGAAGAGAAAGTTGGAGAATTATTAAAGATATCCCTACATGCTATAACTAGATCTTTAGCCCCTATAATTATGAGATTGTTTGCTAAAATTAATTATTAAAAAGTTTTGATCTTGATTGATACAAGAAGCACTCAACTCATAGTTTTATAGATCCATATATAGCAAGGAAAGCAAACACGTCAAGGGAGGAAAACCACTTAACAATTCAAGTGGCAAATTGTGCCACTATTCCTTGCCTTGGTCACTGCAAGACAATCTATTTTAAGTTACAGAATTATCAATTTAAAGCTAATCTATATGTGTTGACACTTGGAAGGTGTGATGTAGTTTTGGGGGTGGATTGGTTAAGTGGATTAGGACCAATTTTGTAGAATTTTTCTGACTTAACTATGAAGTTTCAGTGTGAATATCAAGTTGTTCAATTACAAGGTATTAAAATACCAGTAAGCAGAATTGTGGAAAAAGATTCTAGTGCAGAAATCAAGAAGGATGTTGTTAGAAGCATTTGGCTGCAAATCATGGATAGAAACAGTGACAAGAATAGTTCAAAATACCTAAAAGAGGTGCAAAAGGTCTTGGATAATTTTGGAAGAGTCTTTGTTGAGCCAAGTAGACTGCCACTTCCTAGAAATTTTGATACTAAAATTAAATTGTTGGAAGGTAATAATCCACTTGTGTTAGACCCTACAAGTATCCCTATTATCAAAAGGAATATATAGAGAAAATTGTGGTTGAGCTGTTGAAGAATGGAAGTATTAGAAGCAATCAAAGTCCATTCTTCTCCTGTGTTGCTAGTAAAGAAGGCCAATGAAAGTTGGAAGATATGTCTGGATTACTGTGCACTCAATAAGAACACCATTAGAGATAAGTATTATATCCTTAACATTGATGAGTTACTGGATGAGTTAGGAGGAGTTGAAATATTTTCTAAATTGGATTTAAGGTCAGGGTATCATCAAATATGAATGAATCTTGATGACATCTCTAAAATTGCATTTTGTACACATGAGGGTCATTATGAATTCCTAGTAATGTCGTTTGAGCTTACTAATGCACCATCTACCTTTCAAAGGGTGATGAAAGAAGTGTTTAGGCCTTATTTGAGGAAGTTTGTGCTGGTGTTTTTCAATGATATTTTATTCTACAGCAAGTCCGTGCAGGAGCATATACAGCATTTGACCCAAGTCTTAAAGCTACTATAAGCTGGACAATTTTATGCAAAGCTGTCCAAGTGTGTTTTTGGCAGCTAGGAGATGGAATACTTGGGACATATTATTTCAAATGAAGGAGTCAAAGCTAATCCTCAAAAGCTGGCCGCAATACAAGAGTGGCTAATTCCTAAGAACATTACAACATTAAGAAGATTTTTAGAATTTATAGGCTACAATAGGAAGTTTTTCAAAGGATATAGAGTCATAGCAGCTCTACTAACAGCTCTTCTAAAGAAAAATTCTTTTTCTTGGAATGACAAAGTACAAGAAGCATTTGGGAGACTCAAAGAGGCTATAGTAAAACCTCCAATGCTAAAATTATCTAACTTTTCTAAAATTTTTGTTGTGGAATGTGATGCTTCAGGATGAGCTTTGGGAGTTATATTAATGTAGGAAGTTCAGCCAATTGCATATTTTAGCCAAACTCTAAAGGGCAAAAATCTGGATCACTCTACTTATGAGAATGAGCTATTGGTAATAGTGATGGCAGTGAGGAAATGGAGATACTACCAATTGGGATAGTCCTTCAAAGTACGCATTGACCAGCAAGCACTCAGATACTTGTTGGAATAGAGAATGAACACTCATTCACAACAAAAATGGATTTCAAAGTTATTGGGATATGACTTCATAATGTAATACAGAAGTGGAAAAAGTAATGCACTAGCTGATGTTCTCTCAAGAATCCCATACACAAAAAACACAAGCCTAGACAGCCACCATAACTAAATAGAACCCATAAACACTATCCAAAACACAAAACCAAATAACCACCATAACCAGACATAATCCATAAACACTGTCCCAACCTCCATTAACTAACCCATACAAAACTAAGCAATCAATGTTGTGCAAGCTCAATGGGTAGAAGAATTAAAGAAAGCTTACCAACAACACCCCATGTTGCAGAAGCTAATAAGCCACTATCATCATGGAGCCCTTGACCCATCTCTTTATCAAATTCGAGGTAATCTCTTTTTCTATAAAGGGAGACTATATCTCGGATCCTTGGTGACCTTCCAACAGTAGATTCTACAATAGTTTCATAGTAGCCCACTAGGGGATCACACAGGAGTTCAAAAGACACAAACAAGAATTCAAAAATTATTATACTAGCCTGGTCTGAAAAATGATGTAAGGAAACATGTTAGGGAGTGTGATATGTGTCAGAGAAGTAAGGTTGAAACCCTCCAATAATTACGTCCCCTCTTGAATCTCAATGTATTGATCCAATACCAGTTGGGCACCATCTACATTTAGTTTATGCCAATCAGTTGGAGGTGGTTACCAATTGTACAGGGCTGTCTTAGGCACAAAAGTATAATTGAGAACATTTACAAAATGATACTTCATTGAAAGTACAGTGCTCAGAACCTGGTGAGGGGGCAAAGTAATACTCTTATGAACCATCTGATTTCTTCGATACCAAAACCCCATATGCCATAAGTATAAAATCTGTGAGACTTGCAATAGGTTCTGGTCGATGGATATCTATAGTAGTTAGCATAAATGATTGATAAGAATTCACATCCTGTAACATAGGAAACTTGCTCACCCAAAGCTGATAAATCATAGGACAGAACAAGAAGGCATGAGATAAGTCTTCATCCTTGTATCCATAAAAACAACATGCTGCATCAATGTGGACCCTTCTATTAACCAAGTTAGTACTTGTGGGGGATAATTTCTTGACATGCTCTCCATGCAAGAATTCTTATCTTCTGAGGGATATTTTGCTTCCATAAAAGCTTCCAAAATTGTTTATCATGGTTCCCTATTGAAGTCTCCCATGTACTAGCTTCACGCAGCCCCATAAAAAATCTGTAAGCACTTTGAACACTAAATTCACACTCCTTTCATACTCCCATATCCACTTATATGGTCCATTGGTAAAGCTTGAGTGGATCTTCAAGATAGCCTTAACTAACCTTGGAGTGAAAAGTGTCTTAACTTTTGGGAGGTTCTACCATTTGGAATTACAATTAATTAGAGAGAAAACATAATCATCCAATCTAGCTAACCAGAATTGTTTTGACAGTTCTGTGCTCTAAGTTCCATACTTAAATCTCTATAAGTTAGGAACCCAAGGATCTTTTACAATGTGAATGCTATAGCCAGTATCCATACTCCATCTACCTCTCTTGACCATCAAATTCTTTGCCTCCCAAATACTCCTCCAAGCAAAAGAATGAGTAGTCCCAAGAGAAGCTTCAAACAAATTGGACCTTGGAAAATACCTATCTTTATTGATCTTATAGAACAAGCCTTCTTGATTCTGTAAAAGTCTCCAACTCTATTTAGCTAACATGACTAAATTAAAAGTGGTCAAATTCTTGAAACCAATTCCTCCAAGAGTTTTTGATTTACAAAGATGATGCCACTTTTTCCAATATATCTTCCTGTCAACATGTTTTTTACCCCACCAATAATTAGCAATCAAGCTTTCTAACTCAACACAAAGTTTTTAAGGGAGGTTAAAACAACTCATGGCATATGATGGAATTGCTAAGGCCACTGCCTTCAATAAGATCTCTCTTCCCCCTGTGAAATCATACTCTTCTTCCACCCTTGTAATTTCTGGCATACCCTATGTCTGATGTCAGCAAAAGCACACAGTTTTGACTTGTTGACCAAAGGTGGAAGACCAAAGTATTTATCATACTACTGCAATAGGGCATTTCCCCACAAAGCCATAATGGAACTCTTTGTAGCAGCATCTGAATTGGGGCTGAAGACCATGGCAGCTTTATCACAATTTACCAACTGTCTAGAGGCAGCTTCATACCTTCTCAAAACCTCAAGTAAATTATGATTGGAAACAAGTGTGGCGGAGCAAAAGATAGGCTATCACCTACAAAAAGTAAATGGTTAACCTTAGGAGCCCATTGACAAACTTGTATTCCAGACAAAGCATTTGTGGCTGCTGCTTTCTTTAATAATCCACTTAGCCCCTCTGTACACATAAGGAAGAGATAAGGAGGGATGAGATCTCCTTATCTCAAACCTCTAGAATGAGTGATATGTCCAGTAGGCACCTTATCAACCAGAACAGAAAAGTTAGCGCTTGATACACATGTCATAACCAGGTGAACAAACTGTGAAGGAAAACCAAGTTTGAGCATGACAACTTAAAGGTAAGCCATTCAACCCTATCATAGGCTTTACTCACTCATATCAAGCTTGATAGACATATAGCCCTTATTTCCTTATTTTTCCTCTTTAAAAAATGAAGTACCTCATATGCCACAAGAATATTGTTGGATATCAATCTACCAGGTATAAAAGTTGACTATGTACCAACAGTTACAATAGGCAAAATGCATTTAATCCTATTAACTAGGACTTTAAAAATTAGCATATAGATTACATTACATAGGCTAATAGGTCTATTACTAAATCGAACAGGATTATTAATCTTAGGAACCATCTGAATGAAAGTATGATTGACAGAATTGAGAATGTCATCAGTTTGAAGAGTTTGTAGCACTATAGATGAGACTATGGACCCAATCTTCGACCAATACTGTTGGTAAAATAAAGGGGTCAATCCATTAGGTCTTGGAGCTTTAAAGGGATGCATTTTCTTCAATTCACAAGTTACTTCTTCCATAGTGAAAGGCTTAAGGTGTTCTTCACACATCTCTGTCGCTATTATTGCTATTTATAGCATCCAACACATTGTTATGATCTCTTGGACTTAAAGTGGAAAAAAGAGAGGAAAATAATGAAGGATTAGTTTATCACAATGTTCTCCCTCCTGCCATTAATTAGCACTATCCATCAGCTTAAAGATGCTACTCTTTTTTCATCTTTGTGAAGCCTTAGCATGAAACCATTTTGTGTTCTGATTCCCCTCAGATAACCAAATAGCTCAAGATCTTTGCCTTTAAAAAGTCTCTTCCCTTCCCAACCACTTATTGACATCCTCTGAAACTCCGTTAATTTCTTCAGAATTTAGTGCATTTGAGTCTTGTTGTTGGGCTTGTTTCAACTTCTGCCTTGCTTTGTTTAAGTTGAAGTTCACACTTCCAAACTATACTCGACTCCAGTGTTGTAGCTTAAAAGAACACTCAGAAATGGTAGACAAAACATTCTTCAAATAATTCCTCTAACCAAGTTGTTTCCAAGTCTAATTCACAATCTGGTGACATTTGTGATCTCCCATCCGCATAACTTCAAATCTAAAAATTTTAGGACCCTTAGAAATGTGTTGGACAACCATGGCATCAACCCACAAAGGCAAATGATCAGAATATGATGAAAAGCTATGTGTGACAGCGGTTTTCACACATGGCTTTCTCAAACATTTGGCACTATTGTTGATTCCCAAAGAACCTATCTAATCTCTCAGAAACAAGAGCATGAGGATTACGTTTGTTACACCAAGTATAGCAAGGACTATTGAAGCCAAGATCTTTCAGGTTACAATCATTCAACAGATCACAAAAGGCTTTCAACTATTGTGCAGGTCTAATTTTGCCACCCTTCTTCTCCTTCATACTTAATATTTCATTAAAATCCTTGAATAGAAGCCATGGTTCAAAAGTTCCAACATGCAATCCTCTAAGTAGATTCCATGTACTTAGCCTCTGAGAAGCATCAAGTTGTCCATAAACTATAGTAAAGAGCCACTTGCTGGAATCAAAGTCAATAATTGCATCAATGTGGGATTGTGAGTAATTTAAAATTTCTAGCTTAACATTTTCCTGCCATATCACACTACAACATATGTGGGCTTTTCCCACAAAATCTTTTTTTGCGACATATATTTGTGGCAACCAGTGGCTTATTAACACAAAAATTGGTTGTGAAAAAATAAGATCTTTTTGTCACAAGATTATGTTAGCAAGTAAAACTTTGTAGAAAATACTTGTTTTGTAGCCAAAAAATAATGTTCTTTTCACAAACTATTGTCATGGCAAATAAACTTACAAATTTGTTAAATTTATTTTTTATGGTGAAGGAAAAATTTGTGGGTTTTTTTTTTTTTTTGGCGGGGAATAAAGATTTTTCACAACCAATTATTGTTGCCGCAAATAAACTTATAAAAAATTATAAATATTGGTTTTTGAAGTGAGAAATAATTTTGTGGAAAAAAGAATTTGGCAGCGAGAGTTTTTTTTTTTATGCAATTACATGTTGTCAGTACAAGAATTTGGGTTTCACCAGAACGTGACTCATCATTTAATTCATTTTGTGGTGAGAATTTATAACTATTGCGGCGATATGAAAGCATCGGAAATAAGAAAACATAAATTTAGCTCAGCATCCATTAAACACCCCCCGTTACTTTCCAAATCCCTAATCTCCCCCCTCCCAAAAGACACTCATATCCCTAATCTCTCTCTCTCTCTCTCTCTCTCTCTCTCTCTCTCTCTCACGCGCTGTGAATTGTCGCGTCGTTGTCGTTGCTTCTCCTAATAAGTGAGTGTCTCTGTCTTTCTCTTTCTCTCCGTTCGTCTCTCGTTCGTCTCTCTTCTCTCTCCGTTCATCTCTGTTTGTCTATAGTTTTCAGCTCCGTTCATTTGAAGAGCCACAGGCAGGTAGATCTTATCTCCTCGATCCCCAAACCAAAGGCCTAGGAAGAGAAGAAGCCTCTGGAGAAAGAGCGTCACAAGCCTAAAGAGAAGAAATAAGAGGTTTTTTTTTTCTTTTATTTTCTGTTGATTTTCGAAATCTTCATCATTTTTTTATTTGCTGAGTCATTTGAGGTGTCTAGGTTCATTATGTAATTGGGTTTGATACTGCTTATAAGGTGATTATAACTATAAATCAAAATATTTGCTTTGTTTTCTTATGTTCTTGTTTTTCATGGTTTCACACTATGATGTTGATAATACGTGAGTTCCTTAATTTACTGAGATCTTAATGAAAAGGTATTTTATGAAAAGAATTTCTGTATGTCACCTTTAAAGCTAGTTGAGAGAGCTCATGGGACTGAAGCTTTTTCTCAACTTCTTCATGTAGTGAAAAAAAGATCGCCTCTGATCATGGTTTAAGTGGTGAGTGAAATTCTTATTCTCACTTATTATATATTAGGTATTTTATATTTCTTTATAAGAAATTGGGAAATCATAGAATCCATTTTAGAATTTTGCACAAGATCAAGAAGATAGTAATGAATGTTAAATGCCAACTTTATATACACTATGTTATAGAGATATGGAATTTTAAAGAGAAGTTTGAAGCTAAGTTTGAAAGCCAAAAAGAAATAACCATGCCATGTGGAAGTGTTGAGAATAAATGAAATCGATATAATTTTTATTATTCTTATGACTAGAAGGAGATTAAGAAATTCAATACTAGTCATGAAATAACCATTTCTATATATATAACATGTTGATAATTCATGTTAGTTTTTCTTTATATCTCCTATTGTATTTAAATACTCTCAACTTCCCTTGTAATTGTTTGTCAAACCAGCCATTTACAATGGTTTCAAATTTTGGAGTTAAAGCTAATACTTGAAGCTAAAGATTATAGCGAGACTTCAAGATTATAAGTAACAATGGTAGAAACCACCTGCCCATTTTTTAATATGCTCTTGACTTGTAAATTATACTTGTGTATATGCTCATGGCGGGACATATTGTTTTACTTGTGTATATTCTCATGACTTGAAATTAAAGTTGTTTGCCTTATACCAAAAACAGAAAAAGTAGCGTATGGTCAGTCGATGCCTTACATTTTCTTCACAAAGTTCCTTTGGTGTTTCTCTGATGAACTTTTCTTCCTTTTTATTTATTTATTTATAAAATCTCTATATATTTTTCTTTCTATTTGATTTTCTTGAATTTTCAATGAAGGAAATTTAGGAGATCGAAGAGCTTAGATTACGCGTTCAAGAAATAGAGGCTTGCATATAGAATCTGTGATCATGTTAGCCATGAATCCCAGAAGGTTAGCCAAATTTCCAACTCCTGGTTGCTTTTTTTAGTTGTGCAGGCCATTGGAGATTGTAAAAATCATGTTAATCTGATTTAATTAGAGTGGGCTTTGCTAGACCTGAACTGTTTAGGTTGGTACGCGCAAGTCAATATGTGAAATTTACTATCTGGGGAGCGCTTCTTACATTCTTAATGTTTTTTGGTGTGTGCCTATATTTGGGTGAATGGGTTGCCTTCTAGGAGTCCTTAAAGCATATGTGTTTGTTTCATTGTAAATTGCAGGTTTGTTCTGTGGCATTAGGACCTAAAATCAGTTCGGATTTCACTATTTTCTCACCCATTTATGTTTCAATTTTTGGGGATATTCTAGTTTAGCCATAACTTCTTTTTTGGGTCATCCATCTTGCTTTTGGAAAGGATTTACGCTTGAGGTAAAACCCTAAATTACCCATTTGATTTGATTTAATTTTGGAAGCAAAATGAACTATTTTGACTTAAGTCTTGATGTGTTAAATTACCATATGCTATAATTTTTAATATGCCCTATTTTTGGTGCCCCAAACCAAATTTAGGTGGTTGTTTTGCTATGTGATTAAGTGTGCTTCGAAGATAAAATGAATTGGATTAGTTTGGGTTAGTCCTAGGTGTTATTAGCAATGTTTTAGCATTAGTTGGTCGGGATCATGTCTATTTTTAAGGGTTTTGTTGTATGACCTGTTTTGGGATGTTATAAGTGTTAAGTTCATCTTTTTCTTAGTTCTCTTTTAATTTCATAGCATGTTTTAAAATGGGTATTAACTAGGTAAAGTATGATTTTGGATAGCTAAAGTTTTAAAGTTATTAAATGGGTAGTCTTTGTTATACTTATGCTATGTCTAGTTTTAATTTAAATATGGTATCTGAACTAATGGTATTGTTTGGGTGGTTTAGTTATAGCATAGTTGGTTAGGCTTAGGTGATTGGTTTTGGTGTAGGTTTGATAAATAATAAATATGAAGTTGAATTTTTTTGGTGTAGGTTAAATGCATTGTAATTCATTTTTTAAAGTATTTAAACTAGAACTGGGATTACTTAGACAATATGTTAGTTAGTTCTGTTATTGATGGAGCCCTCAAAGAAGCATTATATCTCATTTCTAGGTACCATATAAAGTTTATTGTAATGTATCTTTGAACTGTAATTATTTGTGTATGTTTTGTTGATGCTATATCAGAAAAACTAATCTGAAATCAGTTCGGACTTGGTGTTTTTTTTTTTTCAGGGACTTTGATATTAATAAAGGTTGATACAGAGCTGGACCATATACAACTTGGTCTCTCGATGAATAATGTTGGGTATGAATTTTCTATTATGTAATTTATTTGTTTTATTAATCCCAACTTGGTTCACTGAGTTCATCTAATTTGTGGTTATTTGTTTTATTTGGCTTACAATACAATGAAAACACGCTTAGAGTATTTTATAAGAAACGTGGGAGGGTCTTTTCAAAGTGCCTAAAAGAAGCACAAAAATGATTTGGTACTGATGATGATCTTCTTTTGATAATAAATTTTCTGATGAGTCAATTCTTGCTCTCATTTTTACATTACCAACTATTAAATTCTTGGTATGGTTATCTATGCAAATGTATTTGGAGAAGAGTGATAGGCCAAACAGACCTTAATTTACATGGGGAAGGAATTTATCTTTCTAACACATAGTTTATATGGCCTCTCAACTCAAGGAGACCTGTATGTGTTTTTTTTATTTTTTATTTTTTATTTATTTTTTCTCTTTTCTCTTTTGTTTACTTAATTTTGTTTAATTTTATATATGTAATTTTTTTTTAATGAATTAAGTCTTATTGTGTAAAGGATGAGACTAAACTTTTTAGCAATTTGTATGGTGAATTTGTGCTTAGAAAAGTGGTTAATTTGTGTAGGATTTGTGAGAATTTTGTCATGGATGTTTGTTGATTTACTAATTAAAACTATTTTAAATGTTTGATTTTTTGAAAAAAATATCATTTAAAAAAAAATTTTCTATTCAATTGTTGTCAAAACCTAAAAAATAGTGATCATGCTTCCTGTATGGATGTGTTGGTAAAATAGGTAGCATAATTTTATTTATTGGTTTTACAGTTTTTGCATTTTTTTTAAACTTTGTTTGGTATTTGCGGCGACAAGTTGTTGCCACAAATATATATATTTTTTACTTCTATAAGTTATTTTCGACAGCAATATTTGGTAGGAAATTATGTATTTGTGACCATTTTATTCATAGCAAATAACCATTTGCAATAGTAATTTTTTGTTGCAAATAATGTTTTATAACCATTAAAGCGTCACGTGAGATGTGTTTTTGCAACAAAAAATTAATTTTTGCTGTAAAAAAACTATTGTTGCAAAAAGTAAGCTTTTGTAACCAAAATTTTATTTTGCAACAAAAACACATAATTGAGATTTCTTTATTCACAAACCCAGCAACGAAAGATTTTTGCCACAAAAATATTGTTTGCGATAGAAAATTGACTTTTTGTCGCGATATGTTGTTGTTGCAAAAAGTCATATGTTGTAGTGACACAGCCAAACTACCACTTCTATCGACTGCATCAACTGTTAAACAATTAGCATACCTCAGCTTCACCCTACATATCTCCATTCTAGCATCTTTAAGCTTTGTTTCTTGAAAAAACAAACTTCGGGAACTTCTCTTCTGACAAGGTCAGCAATAGTCTTAATACTATGAGAGTTCTCAAACTTTTGGATATTCCAACTAAGGGCTCTCATAGTGATTAGTGGGGCTGGTCAACAGCCACCACCGAGTCAGTTAAGGGTGCATTAATAGAATCCTCTCCTACCTTACCTTTGTTTTTCAGCCGCTTTGAGAAACGACGAGCAACCCCTCCAAATAATACTTTAGAAGTACGTTTCATACAACTAGGAACTTCACAAGGCGAGTGGCACATGCTGACTGTTAGTAGGGGCACGTTTCCCAAACTTGTCATTTCTCTATTCATTCAAAGATGTTAGAGATGAAGCAAACATAGACAATTACTTCTCAGGATCGTTCATTGGGTTTCACTTATTCAATTTCCCTATATCATGGGCCAAACGTACTGGATACAGGTCTCAATTTAACTTGTACCATAGGGCCCTCCTCCTCATAAGAAAAGGATATCTGCTTAATAATTACATTCTCTCTAAGCCCATCAGAGCTCAAGCCCATATCTATCAGCATGGGTCCAACCTTTTAAGCAATCCCACCATTTGGTTCCATAAAAATTATTGCCAGTCTCTTTCTGAGTGTATAATAACTGTTGAGCAGTAACTATCCCAAAATAACTATCAACTACCCTTCCTTTGTCTCTGACTGTAACTGTCTCATCCTTCTGCCCAAACACGTTGGCCAGAGACATAAAAATTGTTGCAATGAAAGAATTCCATATAGTGCCCCATCATTTTCCTAATCTAATAGTCTAATATAGTAAACAAATTAAATTAAATTAAAAAATAATACCAAATAATTAGATATATTTCATAATTGGTCTTTATTTTTATTTTATTTTTTTGAGCTATTTGGTCTTTATTATTCTATCATTTGTAGAATAATTTTCATTATGCGGATTGCTTTTGACGTCCTTGAATTTTGCTCGTATCCATTCCATAATTTTTGAACCTGAGCTATCTGATCCATAGCCCAGCTCGCTTTCAATCGGGCTAATTCATAGCCCAAATAACATTAGGTGACTTGGGATGCATTGCGATTTGCGCCATTACCAATAAAATAAAAAATAAGAAGTCCTGCTGTTTTTAACCAGGACAATGCTACGTATAGTCATGAAATTACAAATAGCATGTAGTCGCTTTAGAAAAAAATTAACTTTTTTTTACGTAGATTCCATATATATTCATTTTTTTTAAAGTAATTACACGCTGCTTGCAACTCTATGGCTACATATATCATTTCAATTATTACTTTTGGTAATCATTATTTTATTTTAGCCACTTTTGGTAATAATGAGATTGTTAATCATTGTGTATCGTGATGGTAATAAAGTAATACGCAAGGAGAAATGATCTTATAGATTAGAAACAGACAAGTCTATACAAATTTTTACAAAAGAAAAATAGAATTTACTTTAAAAAATATAAAAAAATCATTATTTATTAATAAAATTTATGTGTTTATAAAATATTTATATAAAATTTATTTATTTAAAATCTGTAATTAATATTATTTTTACTAAAATTGAGAAACCCTCTTAAACTTTTTTTTATAAACATTCTTAAAAACCTTTAAAATAAAAGTGATAGTATCTAATTTGACATATTTATCCAATATATAACACGAGAAGATTTTAGATTTCTTGATTTGATTAAGATTTCAAGTTTTTAATTTTACGAGGAATGCTAGATCAGTGGAGTCTTGCTTATTTTATTTTAAAAAATAGTAATGCTATATACAGTTTAAAAAAGTGGATTTCTTTACTGTCCAAACAATAAATAAATAAATAAATCTTTATTTTAGAATGAAATTGATTAAAATATTCAATTTGAAAAATTCATTTCATTTAATTATAAAATAATAACGTTTTTATGTAGACTATATTACAATCCATTAAATATGGACTGCAAAAAGAATTATTCTTTAAAAAATAAGAAGTTTGTTACTAAAATGTAAATTTTATGTGAGTTTTATATTTATTTATTTTTTTAAAAAAACAAATTCTGGAACCATTATTTTCCTAATTTTATATCATTATTTAACCTAGAGAAAACTGTGTAATCCGTTAATGAGAGAAAATAATGTTCTTCCAACTACTTAAATACAGGGGAAATAATATAAAAACAACTATATCACAATCTATTTACAACTAAGAAATAAATAATTATTTTTTTTTATGTATTTTAAACTGTTGCTACTGGCTAGGATAATAATTTTGAATTAAAGTGAAAATTAATTTTTTTAACATGAAGTTGTAGATAAATTGTAGAGTAGTTAGTGTTGTATCATTGTCATTTTTACCGCAGCAATTAGTAAAATTGACAATAACAAATCCTTGAAAAAAAGGAGTAATATTGTTATCGATCGGTTCATTTTGCGAATATTATCTCCACCTATATATCATTTATTACTTCATAAATAAAAAAAAAAACAAAAACATGAACAAAGAGCAAAAAGCAAAACTGGTAGCAGATGTTGATCTTAGTCTTTAGATGTGGCCTTTCTAAATTAAGATCAGATGAATATTTATGGCTTCGAATACTTTGACAACTTTATATATAAATATATAGGATGTAATTGTGAATAATAATAATAAAATTGCGAATAATTGTGAATAATAATAACATTGTAGTTTTGGGTGTTAAAGAAGTGTTGAAAAAAATTGTGAATAATAATAAAAGATAAATAAAAAATAATAATAAAATATTATGAAAATATTTAAAAAATCGTCATTACTTATGAGTAGTCAAGATTAAGATTTCATTTAGATATACAAATATTTTGTTTCATCTCATTTTATTATAATATTTTTAAATTGTTTTTATATAAAATATAATAAATATTTTTTTTAAATTGAAAATAATAATAAATTATATTCTAATTATATTCTTTTTATTTTTTAATTATTATTTAAAGTTATTTCATTTTATCTTACCATCCAAATGATTTTGAATAACAATTTTGTCTTTGACTAAAATGTGGTTCTTCTGAGGCAAATCAAAAGACATGATGGGATTCCATGGTAAAAAATGCTATATGTATATGGTTTGTACTCTGTATATTTTTTTGCATATATGTCATACATAAATATTATTTTTATGTATCATCTAATTTAATTATTTATATATATTTATTTATTTATTTCTTTTTTATAATGTTTTTATCTTTTTTTAATATATATTTTTTAATATTTTGCTTGACGTAATTTTATTATTACATCATCAATTTTATAAAAAATATGCAAAATCGTGTACATATAAAATTGCTCCTCCATCCTTGTTTGATATTGGAATTAAGATCGATGTGTATCTTTTGTATAGGTATCCTAACAGTGACTGAACACGAAAGTATCCAACAAACAGCCATAATATCTAGTAGTACCAAATTATTGAAATGACATGTTTTATATGGGAAGATTTTTTGTGAAGATTTTTTCTTTATATATATATATATATATACACACACTTGTACATGATGATACATGCGACTTTACTTATCAAAGTTTGACCTGTGTGTCTTAGTCCCATAGGCATGGCCGTCTGGTAGTGGTCATGGACTCATGATGCCGATGGAGAATTTTTTATTCACTCAGCTCACACACGGCCATCAATATAAGGACAATCGGTAAGAACCAATTTTGATTTGCTTCCATGTCAATTGTCAAACAAAGTTTTCCGAGTTAGGTTTTGGAAGTTCAGCATTAATATTCATGTAATTCGAAGTGGCTTATATTGACGATATTGGACCGAACTCCTTTCTTTCTTTCTTTCTTTCTTTTTTTTTTTATTTTTATTTTTTTCTTCTGTGGACCGGACTCCTATGATTATGTGTTTAGTTACCCATCTCATGAAATCTTTATTTTTTTTTTTGTAAATATTAAATATATTTTAATCTATTTTATACATTTAAATAGGCATGTTCATTTGAGTTTCGAATCTGAAATTTGAATTTAGAAGATGAGTAATTTTCTTGAATCTCTTAACTAAGTGAAATTGTTAAAATTATTAAAAAATTAAAAAAATAAATTGGATTGAGCCAGATAAAATTCGGTTTGGATGAACATGCCTATATTTAAATATGTATCAACTTATTTATATTCCAATATATCTTCAATAAACTTATAAAATACTATTATTCAGAAATCAATTTAAATCATATAAGATGATGACTTCAATATCCATTCATAGTTTTAGAAAATAAATTATGCAGATTTAATAATTATATAATCATTTTTATTTGCAGATAGGAATGAAAGCGGGTATATCTAGATGTTGACTCATAAATATATTTTGTTTTTACAGTTAATATAGAAAAGATAAAGTGCACGCAAAGAACTATTATATTATATTAAAATCCCTTGACACTAGCTACTTGAGTGACCCATGCCAAGATTTTAGGACCCAAAATAATAAAATATTGCTGGTTGGTTTTTTTGTTTTGGGTTTTGTGGGGGGTGGGGGGGGTGTGGGTTGTTCAAAGATGTTGTACTTATTTAGATTCTTGGTTATTCATTACTTTTTTTTCTTATTTGAGAAAATGGTTCTTCATTACTTGATGACCAGGTCCTGGCCACTTCCATTTATGCAGCATATTAAGAGGCTAATGAGAAAGCACTAATCATTATATAGAGGATAATGCGTCTTTCATTAATTGATCATCATGTCTATGAAAATCACCTGACGTCTCAACTCTCAATATTGCCATAAATATTGCGAGTGGAATGTGCAAGGCACTATATATATCATTATATATTGTTATCCAGATGACTAATATAAGAGGGGGATGAATTGGATTATATTAAAAAATTAATACTTATAAACCAAATATACAATATAAAATATAAACAGAATATGAAGCAGCAGGAAATATAAAAAGTAAAGATAAGAAGAAGCAAATTCAGTATTTTAACGAGGTTCAACCCCACTGTTTACGTCCTCGCTTCAAGCTATCATTTGAGCATCCCAAATTCACTATTCAATCTCCTTTAGGTGGAGATAGAAACCTATTACACCTTTGAGCAACACCGTTACAAAAAATCTGTATAGAACACCCTCTACATTTGCAATCACCTCACACTTGGTGATTCAACTATTCCCTGTGTAGAACATCTTCTACACACACAAGGGTTATACGCATCCTCTTACAAATACAAGAGCTGATAGTAGGTAGATTATCAGAGTACACTTCTCAATGAGTGAAATAAGAACAATACAATACAACATATATCTCTCTCAAAATGAATAAGAATTAAAGTACAAAACTTAGAGAAGAAAGAATGAGGGTTTTGAGAAAATGATACAAAACTTAGCAATTGATGTGTAAGCTCTTGTTGTGATTTTTGCAAAATTCAAGTGAGCTATTTATAGGCAAATAAGTCTTCATATTCAAATTTGAAAATGTTCACATGTCAAATAAGAGCACTATTCACTTTTTAAAAGATTCAAATAAAAATATATCTTTTTTATATTTTTCAAAGACAACTCCATTCATTTTTTAAAGAAATCAAATCAAATCTTTTACTTTTCATACATGACAAAATGAGTATGATTTATTTTTTAAACCAAATCATCTTCTTTTTGCATATGTCAAAAAAATACACAACCACTTTTCAAAATTTTCAAACAAATCATCTATTTTTTACATTTGTAAAAAAAACATACAACCACCTTTTAAAATTTTCAAATAAAATCATCTATCTTTTGTATTTGTTAAAAAAATACACAACCACCCTTCAAAATTTTCAAACAACACATGCACATGTTAAAGATGACAATCAATCATCTTACAAAATCAAATCTTTATGCATATGTAAAAAAATAATAATAATTTTTTAAATTAATATTTGAATAAAGTTATGCAAATGTAAAAAATGCAATTTGATACATTATGAGAAAATATTAATTTTGAGATTTAATCCAATTTCAAATTTTAAGAAATATACAAAATTACTCTGTGAGCTTCATTTGTAGACTTGTTCTTCTTTTTGCTCATGCTTGATTTCTTGATGTGCTTAGCTCTCTTCATGCGTAGACAACTTGAGCTTGAGTCTTGAATTTATTTGTTATTATCAAAATCTATACATAGATATGAGACTTAAAATTTTGGGTTCTACATATATATAAATATATATATATATATATATATATAGATACACACACACACACTCACTAGGGGTGATGCAACGTGCAAGACACGTTGTCTTGTATCACAATTTTAAGTCTAGAAACATCTGATCATAAATGAAGGAAAAAAAAATTGATAAAAGTTGTAGTAAACAAGTATATTTTGTTGGTAGTGGTTGTCTATTGAAAGAACTTCTTACAAGTATCATGAATTGTATTAAAAAATAGAAAAGATAGCTATGAGAAGAACTTTTAAATTATGAACCATATCATCTAAATCATGGATTGCATCCTCTGTATCTTTATGGTGGGCTTTGTTCAACCCAAACACTACATAGAAAAACATACTTTAAGAGTAAAATAAAAGAGATGATCAATGATTTTTAGAACACAAAGAGAAGCAAGAAAGATAGGGGGAAAAAGACGACAAAGAATATAAGAAGAACAAATAGATGAGGAAAAATAATTAACAGATGTTATAATGTGTTTCATGAAAGATACTTCATAATATGTATGTGCACAACAACAAAAGCATGGAATTCCAAATCAGTACTTCCATGAGTTATCTGCACTATAAAGAGACATTTTCTCCTTTTAAAAGAATCAACATAGAATACATGGAGGAAGTTCACAGAATATATACATGCAATTTTCAATGCCAAAAGTACTCCAAATTTCAGCCCAACATCTTTTTATAGACTTGAATTTTTCTTATAAGATCTAAAATTGTGACCTCAAAAAGTTTTTAAAACTAGAAAATTAAAATATTTTTATATAGCAAAAAAGAAAATCATAACTCAAATATTACATAACTCCAAAAACGATTAAAGACAAATCTTTGCGTTGACGCCATCTGGTACAATCCAATTCTCCTTTTTGAACCTCAAGTAATTGGTCCTATTGAACTTGGTGAAACCCCTGAACATTGCAACACATAAAGAATAGGGTCTAACTTAGTATACCCCATGCTGGAGAGAGTGGGTGTTCATTAAGCCATCTAATAAAATATTGCAATCTATATGAACAAAAACATTACATTAGCAAAAGTGCGACTTAAAAAAGACATGATAAAGTCTTAAAGATATAACAAATTAACAACACCTAGGAACAAACTTATTGCAATAAAAATAGAGTTACTGAAAATAAAAAGCAATCCTATAAAACGAATTATATTTAACCTCACTATTCAAACCTAAAATTATAATAACGAGCCTATAACCTGCACAATGCGCAATCTATTATTATTTTTTACTCAGACGTCATTTCACTCAGTATCATCTCAAACACATTTTTCGATTCTTCTGGTAGGAATATCATGCAAGAGAGTTGAAAATTTACTTTTAAATAGTTATTCTTCTAATGGGTGCATATAAGTGGTGGGGCAATGCTACATACAGTCAAAAAAATTGGACTTTTTTGCAGTCCAAGCAATAAACAAATAGAAAATTTTCCATTTTAGAATAAAATTGATTAAAATATCATTATTTACAAATAAAAAAATTTTAAAAATTTGAAAATTCATTTCATTTAATCATAAAATAAGAGCATTTCTATATAGATTGTATTGCAGTCCACCAAATATGATTTGCAAAAAAAATTATTCTAAGTGGTGCCATATCACTCGGTGCCATATCTATTTTAATTTTCACTACACTAACATTTGGGAGTCACAACTTTATATTGATGTTTGAACGTATGTATCTATAATGAATATATCTATTTAATCTTTATTACACCAATTGACGTTTGGGAATCAGTTTTGATATGATTATTATTTTAGTCCCAATTGCTTTGCTATGAATGCCATGAAAAGGATGCTAAACAGATGGCAGCCAAAAACCATACTTTAAGAGGAAATTTTATATAAACCTATATGGCCAAAAACCATAGTTTCTCTAAAGTTCCATGCTAACATAAGTAGTGCTTCCATTAAAAGCCTAAGAAATGTGTAGATTACAGGTTATTTACAAATAGATGAGAAAAGTTTATCAAAAAAAAAAAAAAGATGAGAAACTATAAACCAATACAACGATAACACCATCAATCACTAATTATAAAATTAAATTAAAAACAACACCTCCAATCTCCAACAACCACTTCCAAAATAATAATTTACATAAAATTCATAAACCATTACAAAAATAGTGCCACTAAGCAAAAAACTCAAATAAATGAGGAAACCAAGATACAAAATCGACAAAACTCACAAATCACTAAATCCGAGAAACTCCCAAATAAAGAAACCATAGAACTATTTGCTAATAACTTCACCTACAATTCCACTACACTTATGATCATAAACCATATTTCAAACAAAACTCATAAGAAAATATTAGCCAAGATTTTCATATCACAATCATTCGAAATGATAATCGATAAAATTATAAAATGGGTTTTAGACAGAAGCATACCCCATGCGACCTCACCTGCATTATATATGCATACATGCCTTCCAAACATTTTAAAACCATTGTTTCACTAAATATATGGGTGATGACTAAAAGAATGACTTACTGCATCAATGAAAGTTAAAACTGATTCATAATACCATATGCATATCAGTCATCATATCTCGCTAAGCCTTCATACCTCACTAAATAAATAAATAAAAAAGATGAGAAACTATAAACCAACACAATGATAACACCATCAATCACTAATTATAAAAAAAAAATGAGAATGAAGATCGCAAATACATACCAGTCTTGAACTGCTTCAAAGTCCCCTTTCCAAAGTGTGACTCTTCAACATAATGATTCTTCAATGTGTGACTAATTAGCCCAACTGTCGATTTACTTTGAGGGCATAACAAAATACATCTACCACTTATTTTGATCTTCCAGCTAATACATTAGCAAGAGTATTATATCATATTTTTAAAAAAATACCAGATGCAACAATTAAAAAAAGAGTCTTCTAACAATTGAGCTTTTTGTACTGTACAAGTGCTATTGGACAAAGTAAAGAGACCTTCAAAACTTAAGAAAGACCAAACAATATAATTTCTTTGGAAAATTTCTATAATTATAATCAAACGAAAGAAGTAAAAATATGTATATACCCTAACAAGTTTAACTTAAAAAGAACTTAAAAAAAAAAGACCAACAACAACAGGAATTCAACCAAATAGAATGCTTCACCCCAAAAGAACAAAATAGCAACACTATCTGACCCTAACATTTATATTCAATAATCTCCAACCAAAATTTAGCAATTACATTAAAAGCAAAAGATACAACCTACAGGTCCAAAGTCTCATAAAGAACAAAAGAATACCACTTGAGGAGGTTGAACCATTCCAAGCATAATTTGTGTCTTTTGAAATAATAGTATCATATGTCAAATAATCAGTTTAAGGTAATATATTACAATAATTGAAAAATGCAATTACATAACCATCCATAGCATATATCACCCAAGCATGGTACCAGACATTTCATTCATCAAGAAAAAAAATGATTTCCAACGGGACCTTAACAAATCTATAACTAACTTGCAAACTTCTAGACAAACCATGGAAAAATTGCCTTATAATATTCTTAGATACTAAAAGTATCATAAGATTGCATAAAGAACTAATAAAACTGGCCACTGCTCAGCCAACTACACCTTTAATGTTTTCTTGAATTAAAAAATATATATATATCCTAACAAGTTTAATAACTTGAACGTGGACTGCAAAATCTCATTTAATTTTCCATCAATGCTAGAAAGCTCAAAAAAAAAAAAAAATCATACCACTTTGTTTTTTGTTTGATCTAGTAACACTATTAGAATTGATTAAACACTAATATGAGTGATAAACATTTTTCACTCTTCCACGTACTTGATCTATTGGAATTTCAAGAACTTATTTTTGGAATCAACTTGTAGCAAGAAGTCACTGCATATTCATGTAGAGGTCACTACCAATACCAGCCAATTGAGCATAACAAATCATAAATCAAGATAATGAAAAAGGCATACATTCTTAATACTTATTAAATAGTTTCCATGGACCTATTAAATTCTTAATACCTCATTTATATTTGATGACTGACACGTAATGCATAGTACAAAGGCATACATTTAACAATCTGAATCAAGCTAAATTTTCATTAATGCAGAAATTATGAATATATAATTATTCAAAGAGCGTCAAATTCTGCTATCTAAAGAAAAAGAACGACTTTTTTTTGTAGAAAAATAGAGTATATAATAAGAACTGAGATAGAGACGACATAATGAGTGATAAAGAGAATGTGTTGAGAAGTCAAATTGGAAATATGGACAAGCAATTTTGCTGAGTTGAAACCTTGATTCGGTTTGATAAATGCACTGAATGAAGAATGAACCTTTATCGCAAGTGCTACTAAGCCAAAGCGACGCCGAGAGAGAATAACTCGAGGCCCTTTACGTTGCGCTAGCTCTTTGCGATAGGGGAAAATAACTCATGGAAATGGAAGAAAAAAGGCCAAGTCCGTATTCCCCCTTGATTCCAATAGCACAATGAAAATTATTAGAATCTAGGAAGGGATTCAAGAAAATCAACACAACATAATCAACAATTCGAATCCAAAACAGAAAAGAATACTCACGGCGCACAAAAAATCAAATCTTTAGTTTTAAAATCCTAATGTCTACAAGTTTCTTTAAACCCAAATTCAACTGAGAAAATAAACAAACAAAACGAAGAGAGATGGAGGCTAGATCTCCTTATTGTGACTGTATGGTGGTTGGGAAAGGGAAAGGGAGGAGAGATCGAGAGAGTTGCTGCTTGAAGGATGCTATTTTCCGGCCTGCTCCGCGACTGCTAATGATGGCAACCAACGCGAGGCAGAGAGAGAGGTAGTCGAGAGAGAGAACTCGGGAGGAAGAAAGCCGAGAGAGAGAATTTATGTGTGGTCTGCAATCCCTTGGGATAAAGGGGAAGATGTGAGCTTTGTGTAGTTTGGAATCGAAAGGGGCATAAGGGGAAGATGAAAGTTAAACAATTCAATTTCAATTTTGCTGTTTATTACTGTAGACAATCCGATAGCCACGTTTAAGTATAAAGGTATATGTGTGTGTGTGTGTTGGGGGGGGGTGTAGTGCATATAAATAAACCAGTATTAATTAAGCTGCTTGACGGGTAGGCTAGCTGGCTAGTTGCATGTATTATTGTTGATGTGATTCTCCATTATGTAGGATTATTACTTGCTAGCTATGATAGAGTGGAGTGGTCTTTCTTGTTTAAAGTAATGGAGAAATTGAGATTTGATATAATTGGATTAATCTGATCTATAAATGTGTTTCCTCTGTTAGATATTCTATTTTAATAAATGGTTGTCCTCTCAAAACCTTGTATCTTTCAAGATAAATTAGACAAGGTGACTCTATCTCCCCCATATTTATTTTTATTGGTGGTTGAGGTTTTGAGTTCAATGTTAAATAGAGTTCAGAGTAACAAGGAGTTTCATGGGTATAAAATTAGTAGGGGTTGTCCTAGCATTAACCACTTGTTCTTTGAGGATGATAATTTGATTTTTTGAAAGGCTAAGGCAAGTGAGTGGGCTGCCATTAATAAGATCCTCAACCTCTATGAAAATGTTTCAGTTTAGAAAGTAAACACTACTAAGTCTTCCATTCACTTCAGCTCAAACACCAGAAAAGAAATTAGAGATTACATTTTAAGTATTGCCAGTACTCAAGCCACTTGTTCCTATGAAAATTACTTAGGCCTCCCGGTCATTGTGGGGAGATCAAAGTAGAAAGTTTTTAAATATATCTTGGATAAAATTATGGGGGATTAAGCAATTGGAAGACTAAGTTCTTAATCTTAGCAGGAAAATAGATTCTCCTCAAAGCTGTTATTAAGGCTATTTTTACTTATTGTATTGGTGTCTTTAAATTGCCTAATCTTCTCTTGACATAAATGAATAGCCTAATGAAAAATTTCTTGTGGAGCTTTATGGAAAATGACAAGGAATTGCATTGGGTGTCTTGGAAGCAAATGGGGAAAGTCAAAGGAATAGGAGGATTAAGATTTAGAAACTTTGAGAGTTTTAATGTAGCTTTGTTGGCCAAGCAAAGTTGGCATATAATTCAAAATCCCAACTCTCTCATTTCTCAAATTTTAAAGTTCAATTACTTTCCAAATTCTAATTTCTTTAAAGCCAAAATTGGGTCGAACCATTTATGATTTGGAGGGGTCTTTGTACATCTAGGAAACTGTTGTAAGAATGTACTATGTGGAGAGTGGGAAATGGGGAGAAAATAGAGGTTTGGAAAAGTAGATGGGTTCCAAGACCCTAAACTTATATAGTTCAATCTCCTATCCATAATATTGATGAAGATTCTCGGGTGAGTGTTCTAATAAACTGGAAAACTAAACAATGGGATAGGGAATTGTTGACAACAACCTTTCAACAGGAATATAGATAAATAATATCTAAGATACCCATCAGTTTACATGGAGAGGAAGACAAATTAATTTGGTTGGGTACAAAGAATGGTTTGTTTACAATAAAGAGTGCTTATCACAAATATAAAGAAATGCTGGAAAATGTTAAGGACAATCATTTAGAACTAGTGCAGGGAAACAAGAATGGACCAAGCTTTGGAAATTAAATTTACCAAACAATGTTAAATCCTTCTTATGGCGAGCATGTTTAGAAGCACTTCCTACTAAGCTGGGTCTTTTTCAAGAGAAAAGTTGTAACACTCAAGTCCAGCGCCACCCAAAATTTTAAAATGTCATATTTAATTATGTATTTATTTTGAGCGAAAAACTCTTTTTGTATATTTGAAAATTTATTAAGTTATTTATTTTTATTTTTATTTTTATTGTTCCTCTCCTTTGTGTGCTCTCGATATCTTTCATGTTTTCGTTGATTTTATCCTCACCTTTCAACATTGAATCAACTTTGCCTTTTTGGTCATCTCTTCTTACCTTAAGTTTGCCGAATCCCATGCATGAATGATTTGCATCTCTCCAAATTTTCTGGGATCATGTCAGTTTGGTTACAATGTTGCTTTGCACATTTTTGCTGGAAACCGAATCTTATTTTTGGAGTTATATTTTGATATCAGTTTCCCTTTAAACTAAGATTTGCCTTCATCACGTCCTTGTCTTTCGCTTGCACGTTACCAATCGTTCGGCAACTCCCGCCAGACTCTCCTCGTTTTGATTTTAACTCCACACGGCTGTGCGGTTACTTATTTTGTTTCTCAAAATCTTACCCTCAACCGATTAGATACTCAACTCCCTCTCTCACTTTCTGTTCTCAGTCATCTATATATATATATATATATATATATATATATATATATATTCAGACCTTTAATAGCCATAGAAAAATCTTCTTTAGCACATCGACGCAAGAACACAGCCACTTCATTACGTAAACCACCAATGAGCATTTCATCACATTCCCATGCGCCACCACCCCCACCTCACATGGAACCATGTTATCCATCATAGAAATGAGAGGCCTCTGTTTCATTGCCTCGAAAACAGAGCATCCACATACCTTTTGCCAACCATCGAAACCACCACACCGAGAGCACCCCGTATGATGTAGCAATTTCCATACCAGATATCGAACCGTGAACAACCTTGCCCAACCATTGAAAGCCTTCGCCTAGCTCAGCCATACCCAACCTTAGTAGCCTTGAACCCACGACGGAAGAAACCAGCTGCTAGCCATCACCGAAATACCCCCTGTTTATGATTCCCGCGACAGAGCACTCATCAACGTGCTGCCCCACCTTACAACCATATCTATTGAGAGCCATACACCTATCGGAAACCACCCATAGCAACCTAGAAAACGTGTAGCTCCACCACCGAATCACACTGGCATGACTCGCATGGCAAATTTATCCACAATAGGCCAAAACACCTATGTTCTGATTTCCGAGAAACAAAGCAATTTTGTGCTCTCAACCCTGAGTTTTTCTTCCACCGTGAGTGGCAACTAAGCCGCCTCTCCTCCACACTGTCATCACCGGTCCAGAAAACGCCGACCGTGCTCCGGGTCCGTCAGCTTCCTCACGGTAAGCATGGCTTTGCCGCATGGTATGTTTTGAAAACAACCCTCTGAGACCCGTTTCTCTTAGGACTCAGGCACCTTATATCTGTATTTCACTAAGACACCCTACGCGGGTTCGTATTAAATCTAGTTTTTGTTGTTTCATTTTATGAGAAGTTTATTATTTAAATATTTATAGCTTTTAAAGCGATTAAATAAATATTTGAAATATATTATATGAATTTTTTTTAGAAATATTTAGTAAGTACCAATTTTCTTTGCTGAGCCCTTTGAAGAAAAACTTTTATTTTGGCTAATGTTTTAATTAAACAGAATCTTGCTTTCTTATTTTAATAAATCTTGGGGTTATCTAGTTTTTGTTAAAGCCAATGCTTTTTCTTTCTCAGTTGTTAATAAACGAGATTGTTTTTAATGTTTTAGCCGGAGATTTTTGGATTATTAAGGAGTTGGTTTAAATGAAAATTTAGGTATTGGTGAATCTTAAGGTTAGGGGGATTTTCGTTTAAATTCAAAGTATTTTGAAGAAAGTTGATAATCAGAAATTTGAAGATTTTTAGAAGTTAAGAGAATATATTAAATTTTATGTCTCAGGTTCTTTTTTTTTTAGGTTTGTAATCATTTGAAAATTTATGGAGTTACGTGATTATCTTATAGGTGGCAATTTAGTTTGAGCAGCATTGTTGAGGATATTTTTGAAAAGCTAAAAGATTCAGGTAAGCGGGGTTCCTATGCTTGACTTTGTACCAAATATAGACTGAGGTTGACTTTTTAAAAATTTATGCATGTTTTGTTATGAAATGAGAACTTGAGAAAAACCAACCTCAGTCATTTCTTTGCATTACTCATAAAGCTTATATGAAAGAAAGAAAATTATTTCTATCATGCATTGTGCAGACATGAGCTTAATTTTTGTCATGTTATTTCTGAAATGTGAAAAAGAACGATATTAATTATCTGAAATAATTGTGCATTGATTTATAAATATGCTCTGAACTCTGTTTTTGTTTGGTGAGAATGTTCTGAAAATATTTTGGAACTCTGTAATATTTTGATGTGGCTTTGAAAACCTTTGGCATGGTATACTGGTTTATATCTGACTCTGTCTCTACTTTGCTCTGCTCTGCTCTGTCTCTGCTCTGTTTGGGTTGGTACCAACTTCTCTGTCTCTGAGTACACCCATTTTGGAAACAAAGTGGTTTATCGTGGACTTTCCTGTGTGCACACTCTGGGCTCCGAGAATGATTAAGGGAATGTTTCACCTCTGTCTCTGCCTGGTTTGGCCACCGGGATTAGCACAACCCTACTACGGGGGTTAAACATGGTTTTTGCTCTGTAAGATGCTCTGTTTTGATATGATAATGATGCTCAGTTTTGTTATGCCAAAGTACTATGTGTTTTATATAATTTAAAAATGATCGCTCTGTTACATTTGAAAATATGTTTTATTCTGCATATTAACTTTGAAAATTATTTTTGTTTTGCATATAGTATTTTGTAAATGCTCATGTTTGCACTCTGGTATATGTCCTTCGCTTACTGAGTTGTGGTTAAACTCACCCTTTATCTCTGAATATTTTTCAAATGAGTTTGGATATTTCAGCCAAGGATTGGATTACGAAGCATTGGGTGAGATGACTCAAGAATGATTGATTAAGTATAGAGAATTTATATGAACATTGATAAGGTTTAGTAAGAAAATATTATTGTAGTCTGGTGACTTAGCATTTCTAGAATTGGTGATATTGAGGAAAGTGATTTTCAAACCAAGTTTATATGATATTTGGAAATTTAGAGTCTATAATTATAGTGTTGAATGTGAGTATATGTGATAAGTAGTAACTCTCGGACCCCTCCAAGACCGAAGAGCTACAAAAGTGGTGGATTCTTGTGTCATATTTGCAATTTGGAGGAAGAAACTGTTAATCATGTTATCTGGAGCTATAGAGCTGCTCGTGACATGTGGGGACAAGGAAAAATCAAATTTCAGAAACTGAAGGTGTCAAATGACAGTTTTAGAGATCTTTTTGAGCAAATATTGTCTACTTGCTCAGTTGAATTAACTGAAAGTTTCTCAGTTAGCTCGGGCTATTTGGAATAGGAGGAATAAATTCTTGTTTTAAAATTTTTTCACCTCCCCTTCTTCTGTTATTATTACTGCAGAAGCTTTATTAGAAGGCTATAAACGTACTCAAGGCCAAAGTTGTCATGTGAACCCTCCAAGTACCAGTCAGAATACTAGTTGGTTTCCTCCCCCTGTAGGTTTTATAAAAATAAATTGGGATGCTGCTTTAAATAAAGAGAAAAATGTTACTGGGATTGGACTGGTAGCTCGGAATCCAGAAGTAGGGATTGTGGCAACAAAGAAGATCTCCATTGCATCATTTACGGATCCTTTCCTGGCAGAAGCATTAGGAGCTAAAGAGGCGGCTTTATTGGCTAGACAACTGAATTTCAGATATGTCATCATTGAAGGAGATAACGAGCAGCTTGTTAAAGAGTTAAATATGTTCACAAAGAGATGGGACCGTACTGGTATTGTTATCAACGATAATCTTTTATCTTCTTTAACATGGAAAGCTACGTGTGTTAAAAGAAATGGGAATGAAATGGCCCATTGTCTAGCAAAGGAATCCAATTTGCTAGCTGAGGGAGTGTATGAGCTGGTTATGTAATCCAGTGACTGTAACTCTCTTCATGTAATCTCTGCTTACTTTAATGAGTAAGAATGTTTGCTATAAAAAAAAGAAGAGGAAACTAAAGACGTTGGAGCATTTTGGAAAGCCGAGGACTAGGAGAAGAGGCATTATGCATTAATAGATTGGGATAAAAGAATAATGGGCTTCACTGGCAACCACGGAGCTAGCCTATCATATCAAGAAGAATATTCAATGGATCAGGAGGAGATCATTAAAAGGATGACATGAAATCCCAAAAAAACAGCAAAACGTGGGAGAGGCAAGGGGGAAGCTGGCTATATAGCTCCATCATCATGAAGTAGAAAACAAAAGAAATGAAAGGTTGAAATTATTTATTCCGCAATCACGATCGAGCTGTACATGTTCAAAGACAGACAGCCGGCTTTGTAGAAAATAGTGAAACAGGTCCAAAAAGATCGTGCACGCTCGATCGTCCTATATACCTACACACAAGTCACAAGGCATCCATGCAGAAAGCTCATGATGATGCCGTGTCATGACAAATTTAGTGGAGCTCATCATGGCCGGCAAGCCACAAATCCATGATTGTCAAAAAGGTCCAGATCAGTTCAATTCATATTATATATATGCATGTTGTACGTGCACTTATAAAATGAGGGAAAAGAGGAACCCACCTCATGCATATTATATACAGACATATTGATATTTTCAGTCTTATGCTGGCCGTCAAGATCGAATCAATATTCCAGTGGCTTAGTCAATTAAGATTAGGGAGGAAAGGAGCAGTATTGGCAAGTTGGCAACGCAATATTATGCATGCATGAGTCATCACAAACTTTCATTCGCGTTTTGTGCCCCGCGTGTAAGTTCTTGGAAAAATAGAGGGACAAGATCAACTTAACCCATACCGCTTTTATTACAAGAGAATGGATTTTTTTAGATAAATCAAAAATTCTAATTTTCATTCTAAAATATTTTTGGAGATGAAAAAATTTCATCTTAAATTTGTCTTGAAAGATCTGTCCACAATGTTTTTTGATTTTCATTTCAAAAAATTATTTTTACAAACAAAATTCTGTCGGCCCGTTCGAACCCGTTTCAATGAACTTTTTTGTTTGAGACGAATCTTTTTCGTCTCCAAAATGTTTGTTCAAACAGTCATTTTTTTTCCTGGAATTATGTCTGTTCGAACGGTATTTCAATAGATTTTGTGTTGTTCGAACAAATATTATTCTATTCGAATCAACGTACGTACTGCTTTCTCGCTATCGTTTGAATGGGTTATGTTTCATTTGAATTGTTTGAATGGATACGTAAATTGTAATCTATCGTTCGAACAATGTATTTTTAGTTCGAATGGTACCATTTACACAAATTCACATTTAATTAAAAAGACCATACTAATATTATAAAAATATAATTTAAACATCACAATTATTTAAATGTTATTTAACAAAATAATAAAAAGTCAACTAAAAAAAAAAATTAAGATCTAAGATTGTGTGGTGACATAGAGTTTTGGGACATTCTCTATCATTTTTCAAATATTTTTTGATTGTGCAACTCCAGTTTCTCTTCTATTCTCGTCTATAACTCTGTTGTTCCATCTAATTGGGTCAGCAACTCTTATTCTTTGGACCTCAATCGTTCTATTTCAAGTTGTGTTGCCTCTAATTTCTTAGTCTTGTCATCATTGAATCTGGTCTTAGAAGATGATGATGATGCTGATGATGGCTTCATGCAACGTCCTAAATGTCTCAAATATCCAGAACGTGATCCAAGAACTTGAGAAAGAATCTAAGCATCGTTAACAAATGATTCATCAGATGGATCCGCAGTACCTTCCTTTAGAGATACCATGTTATCCTAAAAAAATAATTAAAGTTAGTCTAAGTAACAAAAATATTGTATTAGACTTAACTTAAATAAACTTAAACTTATAAAATTTGCCTCTACTTCGAGACTAGTCAAAGCACCATCACGATTTTTATACGTTTTAGCATATAATTGGGTCAGATGATAGTCAGCAAGAATTTCAACTTGTTGCAAAAGGAAAATCTATATTAGAACTCGAATGAGAAAAATGCATATTTTAATAAGACCGGGTTTAGTAGTATTGACTATTTTTTGGTGCAAACGATGAAAGAATCGAGAACCCGCATGATTGTGTATTTTTAAATTTGATTTATTTGCTTTGTTTATAGTACTCCATTGCTAAAAAAAATATTATTATAAGCACCAAATTCTAATACATCTATTATATACTATTAAAAAAGATAACTAGGATATTACTTGATAATTAGGATCTTCAAACATATCATAAACTTTCTCCCCGTTTGGTAACATTGCTTGGAATTAATTTTGGCGCCCCTCTGTCGTAGTGCTGTACTTGTTATAATGTGTGTGGTATCGACTTTTATACCTTCAGAATGCATTCGACATCAGTTCCTCAGCCATTACTCGATCCTCTTGCCGACTAAAATCAAGATCAAACTCATCCTTTAAAAAATTATAAACAAGCTAGTATAGATACAATTAACTTTAATTTAAAAGCTTATACTTAGTTTCTTGGGATGTAGTTCATTACATACAACGATTTTTTATGTAATATTTTATATCTTGAAGAACGTTAGTCCAGGAGGATGTAGCCATTGGAGCACACGTGCAACAAAGGGTACAAACATAAGTAGCAAGTCAAGCTACTGAATCCCCAGACCCACCAGTGTGACCGTCAGTAATATCAACTTTAATTTTACTCACTTTCTTTAATTTCTCTATACAGACACCCATTGTAGTGTCTCAACCTCGGTACTGACTTAAAACAGTTACAAATACAATAATTAGATCAGATCTATTAATTTGATAAATATATTGTTTTCTCAGTAACATGTATTAAATGCGGCATTTAATTTGATAAAATATGTTGTTTTGTGTCTTGTGATATTGGCCTACTATTGATAGCAGGTGAACTACATTAGGAGTCGGCCAGTGGCGGAACTAGCAATGTTTTTAGGGGGGCCAACTTTTTTTATCACGCGATATTTAAATAAAATGCAAAAAAAAAAAAAAAAAATACAAAATCATAAAGTACATATAAAATTAAATTTCGACAATATGCCAAATAACATAAAAACACAACTTAGGTTACGTTTGGGTGTTGAGAAGTGTTGTAAATAATAGTATAAAAAATAGGTGAAAAATTAATAATAAAATATTAAATAGTAATAAAAAGTAATGAATATTAGTAAAAGTAGGTGAACATTAATAATAAAATAATAAATAGTAATGGAGAATGTTGAGAAATGTTAAAAAATGTTTGTTTGCCAAATGAAGCCTTAATGTTTGTTTTGGGGAGTAATATTCATCTATGATTATTTTTGTAAATATGAAATATTTAAAAATTATTTTTTTCGCATAAATTATCAAATAATCTTTTAAAATGTCATTTTCATTCTTATAATATCTAAGCTAGTTGATTAAATCTAATGTAAAATCTATCTATTTTGATATCATATTAAGTAAGAATACTACAAATGAGATCTTAAATACACTTTTCTTTACTCAAACAAGTTTAGAGGATAATTATCTTTACTATTTTTCATATAAATCACGGTTAATCTTAAATTATTTTTCTGGTATTTTCACTTTATATTTTATATTAAGAAACTTAATAATGTAAAATATAAAATTGGGATAAATGTTAATAGTTTATTATTTAATTTAATTTTAGTGCGGCTACATCCTAGAAAATAGATAATATATAGAAATTATATAAAATCTAAGGGTTATAAAAAAAATTAGAGAGAGACTTTTTTATGTATATTGAAATTTTATAAAATTTTGGATAGCATATGGCAATAAGGAAAAATTATAAATTTCTTGGGTGGTCCGATTTCTATATATGAAATTATGAATAAAATTTATGGACTATGTTTAACTTTAAAAATTGTTTGGGGAACTATTTTAAATTTTGAAAAAAAAAATTTGGGGGGGGGGGGGGGAGGGAATGGCCCACTGCCCCAAGGTAGGTCCGCTGATGGAGTCGACAATGGTAGGGATGACGCATGTACTGTTTTGCATTTGGAAGACATATCTATTTGGAATTGTATTAAATTAAATTTACTATGTACACAAATACTACATTCATTCACTATCAGTTTTGCTAGACCAGTTGCCCTCATCCTCAATGCACTTTAGTGGATTCATGTTCTTTCGATATTTCACCGTTAATTATTTTTGGTTCAACGTCTTCTTTATGCAACTGGACCATGTCATATTAACTTAGGTTAACAAATAGATTGATATCTGATACATTTTTTTGATATGCTTCTTTATTTGTTAGACTGTCATTTTTGTTGTAGTTCATATGCTTCTAGAATGTAATCATATACATTTTTTAGTGAAAACCTCTCTACCACTCACCATGGGTTCCCATACTCTGGATCATTTAAATAAAAATCTTGATTTGCTTGGCAAGCAAGAACGAAAGGATTGTCTTCATACCAGGTCCAAGATGTATTCACACTGATAAAATTCTCATCTTTATGAACTCACAATCTAAGATTTGAAACATCACATCAAGTACATTTAAACAACCAGAGTATATCCCCCCACATAATTTAACCACATGATATCTTATACAACTTTGTAGAAGTCAATATTATCATTCTCATGGATCTCTTCGACTGCGATCTCGCAATTATGAATTTTTCTACATCATTTTCGTTACGCATAAAATCTATATCCACACACCAGACATCTTGTGCATTGTCTGGCCCGCCTGACTGTACCACAAGACAATGCATATAGTTTTGGTGAGATTTTACTAGAATTTTCAGTATGTTTGGATAGAACATTCTATGTGATACCAATTTCCTCCATTTGATTGGACTAACTATCAAATCTAACTCTTTTAGTAAATAGTTCGTCATGTAGAATCCAATGTGAGTATTTATGATCTATCTCATTCATGAACAAATAGAACTCCACTACCACCAAGTTATAAGAACTCGAATTTTTGCACTTCTTGTACGGACATCTTATAAAGCTTCCATTGTTGGCAACGTCGTTCGCAAATTTTATGAAAGATTTCACCCACTATGCATATTCCTTATAATCTCTCCCAAATTTATCTCTCAATAGCATCCAATTTTTATCTATTGTATTTTCGTTACTCGTTTTCTGTCTATTAAAAGAAAACCTATTTCATTTGATAAACACCATCAATAGTCTATTCATTTCTTCATAGCACTACTTTGATAAGGTAGTTGGTCATATCCCATTCGAAAAACTATCATCTATAGCGCATATATACTCAGTTTAAAACTCTAATGTTAGCTAAAATTTTGACAATATTTTCCTACATTTCTCTAAGTATGTTAGTTATAATAAGTCGTTGATCCTATTTATGGGTTGACCAACTTACGGACTGCATACCCGAAGAATGTAAGAAAACGTACACCAAACTTTTATAAACTAACACGAGTTTATATTGAATATATCTTTTGTATAGATGATAGAATATCAAACTGTCCATTTTGGACAATTTAAGAGTTGTACCCAATCAATCTTTAAGAGAATATTTGGCCAATACTCTAGAACGAGTCTAAGGCTCATTTTAACACTAAAATTAACTCTGATATCAAATTCATATATAATAGTAAATCAAGCTACTAGAGTATTATTAACACACATATATTTATATTCATAGACAAAAATATCAATCTTATATTTTTGTTTGAACGGGTGTTACACATCCAGACGTTGAAAGTTTCATCTGAACGAGACTTAAACAAAACACAAGTCCCTTTCAGACGTTGTCTGCTTGAACGAGACTCGAGTGTGTAGACAGAACAAATAGAATCATGCCTCAATCCCAAACAACAAATACTCAAATAAACAAATCTTACGAAAATAGATTTAACACATTTTTTCCATTATAATACAAACGAACAACTTCTAAACACCATTAAATTTATTATATTAATATTTACTTTATAAACAAATACATTAACATTCAATTCATATATCATACATTAAATTCAACAATACCAACTTCTAAACATCAAATTCCACAATACCAATCTCTAAAAAATCACTAATAAATTTGAAAAATCACTACACAATCAACACTTTCTAAAAATGATAAATTCTACCTCAATTCTTTGCAATCCAACAACAAATTCCTTCTCAACAACACCTACACATGCATAAAACACAATATGAGAAAACCCCCAATCAATTTTAATGAAGAAAAATAATAGTAGAACTCGAAATACATAAAAAATTGCATAAACATCAAACTTATCTCTTCTCTCAAAAGAATTCTTTCTCTCTCTCCACACATTCTGAATTTCTTCTCTGTCCTCTCTCTCTCAAGCTCCTACAGCACAAGTGATTCCTACCAATCTTGCATGAAAATGAACTAAAGGAAAAAGTGTTTTAATCTTTGAAGTGGCGTTCGAACGTGAAACTTAATCGTTCGGACACGAAAAATTCAAATTGCCACCTAATTTTACCGCGAGAAATTTCAACTTTACCCATTCGAATGAGCAAGATTTCGGTTTGGACACAAAAATCTAAGCATATTCTTCAACATATTCTACAAAATAGCATTTCGAATAGGGTATTCTTGTAATTCAAATTCCAAGAACTCATTTGAATGTGTAATATATCGTTTGAACGATAAAATTTGTTTGAATGATATTTTATTCTTTTCGAACGGTTTCTTAATATTAATATACTAAGTAATATATTAGTAATATTATATTATTATTATAATACTAATATACTAAGTAATATTATATTAGTATATTAGTATTCCATTAGTATTATAATATAGTAGTATAATACTAGTATACTATTCTAGATATATTATAAGTTATAATACTAATAATAAGTAATAATAAGCGTACTATAAGATGTTATATATTAAGTATTCTATATTTTTTTTGAAACATTAAGTATTCAATATAAGTAATATATATTGTGGTACTAATATACTAAGTATAAATATAATAAATATATATTATAATACTAAATAATTACTTGGTATATACTAAATAATATAAGTACTAAGTACTTGGTATATACCAAATAATATACTAAGTATTCTATATAATTATAGAATAAGAAACACCATGTCAAATTATATATTAGTTACTACACTACTAATATACTAACTAATATAGTAAGTATATTATACAAGTACTTGGTACACACAAAATACTTAGTATAAGTATTATAGCACTATCATCCAAATAATATACGTAGTATATTAAATACACTGTTTATAATAAACATATTAGTATTATTTATTTACTAAGTATTTCATAATACCAGTAGTATCATATAATTCATATTAGTATTATCATAACCACCTGAACCGATATTTTAAAGCTTAAATCCCAAACTCTCCAATACTCGTTCGAACATATACCCTAACCGTCCGAACACCTACCCTACTCGTTCGAATGGATAAGAATAGATTATATAAAAATTACTAATTAATAATTATAAATATGGTATAAATAATTTAAGAATAAGAACTTTATGAAAATAATAATAGTAAATAAAATAAGTATTATAATATATAGTATAATTACAATTATAATATACACTAGAATTTTATTTTTTTCGTTTGGACGGGAACTTAACCATTCAGATGGACATAATTTAATTAAACTTGTCTGAATGGGTATTAGTTCGTTTGAACGAGTGTCTTTGATATTAGTACCCAGCCGAAATCGAACGGCCCATTTTGCATCGAATAAGAAAAACCACAAATCAGAGTCATTCCTTTCTCCGTCTTCCATGAACCACTATAGACGCCACCAAAATCAGTGTCATAAAAATCTTAAAGGTATAGACCCTCTAACATCCTCTATTGGTTGAAAATGGGTTAAGAATACCCATTTTTTGTAGTTCGTGTGTTTTTTTTAAAAGTAGTTAGTTTCGGACCTTTAGAAGTGAAATTATGATTGATTTGGTTAAAAAAAATTAGATTTTTGTAAACAAATCCCAAAATGACTGAGTCAACTCAGTCATTTCTATTTGGCAAGGTTTCTTGTCCGAATGGACAAAATCACATTCGGACGAAATGTAGCCAAACAATAATCTTTGAGTCCGAATGGATAGGGTCCCATTCAAACACCATCATCCAAATGGACATTAGCCTCGTTCGAACGTGTTATTATTCGTTTGGATGAATAAGTGCCAAACAAAATAATTTAGGCAATTTTATTTTAATTTAGGTATTTTGGGTAATTAACCCCCTTCTAGTTTCTTCCATTGTGGTTTTATGATCAACAGTTTACTAATGGTAAGCAGCAAAAGAAAGTGTGGGAGAGATAAGATCGCCTAGAGCAGCACAAAACCTCTTCCTACTGCCGCTAGTATTATTTTCTCGACTGCCCCTGTTGGTCCTATTGAGAGGCCAGTCCTTGTGGAGCGTCTGATCTTGTTGGATGACTTCCAGGACCTTGCCTGGGAGGGACAGAGCATACACGACATCTTCATTGAGCGAGGATTGCATATCCCGATATGGTCTGTGAGTTTTGCCATGCATTGGGAGAGCACCCAACAAATTAGCTATTCTACATTCTAAAGGTGCGGGGAGTTAATATTACTTTCTTTCCCTGTGTGATGCCCCCAACTTACGTCTGGGATTTAACGTAAATTAAGGTGTCTGGATGAGCAACACTTGGCTACTCACCCTCGTACTTAACAAGACTAAAAAGCATAAATCATTTAATTCGCAGCGGTCAGGTCTTTGATATAAAACTTTCTAAAGATCACACGGAAATATATATATACAACATTCATTAAAACTTAACATTGTCCTTTTTACATATACAAGACCTAAATTGTAGCAAAATATTTTACATTCATCCCAAAAGAACTTTCCTTCACCTCACTCTTTTTCCCTCTTAACCTCGGGGTATTCTCTCCCATAGTGAAACCTATCCATACTAATACTAAAGTCTCGCTGGAGCTGTTGTCCCCGTGGAGTCACACAAACTCCACACATGGACAATGAGCCGTCTACTCCTAAGGTTATGCAGCATCCCGTACGTCGCCTCTCCTCAACAAAAGTGGATGCGTCAAGACTCCAAGCTCCGGTGGGTCGATTACTGATAGGAGGTCCGAAGGAAACAAAAGAAATGTCCATATAGGGACTATAATCGGAAAGTCCCTCAGGACTCCCCGAAGTCTCCTGCCTCATCGGGGCTGTCCCCCTGCTGGTCATCAAATCCTGTATAAAATAATATGCACAAAATATATGGAGCCACAAAAGAGTGAGATTTCGAATGAAATCTCAGTAAGTACATAAACAGCTTAAAGGAAACAGGGAAAACAACCATAAAGTCATTACCACAAATGACACGGGAAATTACCTTAATATACCCCTCATAAGACCACTCTCTAACTGACACTTTTCTTAACTCACCCATAATCTTATATTGAATTACACCGTTTCCCTTAAGATTTTTATTCTTTCTTATCACTGATGGGCGTTACGTCTCGCCGTCCCCATCACATACACTCATCAATCATCCGGGCGTTACGTCTCGCCGTCCCCGTTATGATGAGTCTGGTGTCAATCATCCGGGCGTTATGTCTCGCCGTCCCCGTTATGACACAAAACATATACACATATTACTGCGGGCGTTACGTCTCGCCGTCCCCGCTATTCAGATCAATTTCACGGGCGTTACGTCTCGCCGTCCCCGTGAGGGTCAATCACACGGGCGTTACGTCTCGCCGTCCCCGTGGAGATCACATATTTCTTATATCACGACAGGCGTTACGTATCGCCGTCCCTGTCGGCACATCAGTCATCCGGGCGTTACGTATCGCCGTCCCCGTCACGACGTGACTAACTTAATCTTATAAATATTATTTTCTTTCTTTTTAT
The DNA here is from genome assembly GCA_036559045.1 of Platycarya longipes. Taxonomy (NCBI): domain Eukaryota; kingdom Viridiplantae; phylum Streptophyta; class Magnoliopsida; order Fagales; family Juglandaceae; genus Platycarya; species Platycarya longipes. The sequence goes on along the minus strand of CM071793.1, from coordinate 18,026,701 downwards.
TCTTCTCTTGTTCACATGAGTTATTTCACTTCTAACCCTTCCCATTTGAAACACCACTTCTATTCTAAGAAAACCCTAAGTCTAAGCAAAACAAGGCATCTCGCTCGAGCGGCTTGTCGAGCGAGTATCGAGCGAAGTCTCGGGTTGGGACTCGCTCGAGCAGGTGTCGAGCGAAACTCTAGCGAGGGTTCATATTTTGCCTTCGCTCGACTCACATGTCGAGCGAGGGTCGAGCGAACTTACGGCTCTAAGAGTTTTTCTACTCAAAACATGCTAATCTCTTCCATACACCCTATTTATCTTCTTAAAAACTTAAATCTAAGTTTCTACAATTTTAATGAACATAATTATAAGACAAATTACAATCAACCCTACTCATGTGTCCATTTCCACTTAATCATGTTCTCAAGTGTTCACTACTAGTAAACATAGCTCAATCATGCCAATAAACCAGTTCCATGCTTAAATTAAGCTAGAATATGGACTTACAAATTCTTCCTAGCTCAAGAGAATTGATCCAACCAACTTCTTGCAACTTTTCTCTTACACTCACTCACTTAGCTCACAAGTGATCACTTTGAGGGTTTGGGGACGGTTTTCTGGTATGGCTTCAAAATGGCAAGTGTTCTCTCTTTCTAAAGGAGCTTAGGAAGCTCTCAAGGCTCTATTTATAGGGTGGTGGTTGACCAACATGAGGGAGAGAAAAGGAAATGCACCTAACGTGCACTAGTTGCCAGATTTGCATGTGATGAGGTGTCCATCTAAGTAAATCTAATGATGAGGATTAAGCCTCCCAAATCCTAGGCTTTGCAGCTAAATTAGTCATCCAAGGGCTCACATTTGAGATGGTTTGGCTGCCCATTTTGATCCATGGCTGAGAAGTAAGCTAAAGGGATAAGAGGTGAGGTGGCATTTCACCTAACCATGCATGCATCTCTCATCTCCAGCTCTCCCCTTGTGTCACACGCCCATCTCCAGATTTTCCTACCCATTTGGTTCCTTCCCAACTCCCTTAGGTCTCCCCTCAACAAGTTCTAGAAGGTCACTTCTTAGTTTAGTTAAGGTAGAGCCAAATTTGATCCACTTAGTCACCAATCAACCAGATTTTGGCTCCCCTTGAGTTCCCATCATACTAACTATTCAATTGACTTCCAAATCAACTTTCCATCCATTCCTAACTATCCCTACACATGTACTAATCCCAGAGAATCCTAAAATCAGTTGCCTAATTAGTTACATGCCCCAATCTAGTTCAATTATCCAATTCGGGTTCCAGTTAAGCCCATTCCAAAGCTGCCTACTTGATTCCCAAATAAGTTATTGATTCCTTCCGAATCTCAGGAAACTTCAAACATAAAAGTTTTAGATCTATATCTTAGGGTTCTATAACAATTGGAATCACCTCATTTGGACCCCATATGAATAACTTATGTCCGTTTTTCTAAAACTCGACAGATTAATCCGAAAATGCATAATTTCCAATACTAAGTGTAATCTCACATTCCTCAACTAAATCTCCCATTCTAATTTCCTAATAAATAAATGCATCATATAAGTCTCTTTAAAATAATATCCATAAAATAATTTACCTTAGAAAAATTTGGGCTATTACACCCTGCATGATTGCTGAGTTTCTGAATATTTTGCACATGCCCGAAGGATACCCAACATCGTCTGCTATCCCAACACGGGCTACATTAGATGGGGTAGACATAGAGGCCACATCCTCATCGCCAGCGACGAACTTCACTCTCGATGAGCAGGTTGACAGTTCTGATGAGAGAGATGAGAATTAGGAGAACGTACTTGTTCATGGTCTAACAGAAGATTAGGTTTGTCAGCTAGTGCGAGATCCTGTAGCTTTTCCATATGATAAGGGAAAGGTGATCCGACTGACCGACTACACAGCATTCTTTAGAATGTTGAATCTGATAGTGGGGTACAACATGGACCTGAAGAAACATAAGATGGATTTTGGGATTGAGTGGGCCAAATTTCTTTTGCGGGTAGTGCGGGGGACCCGATTGATCTAATCCTGTATTTCTTCCACCGCATCAGCAAGAGCAGTGGAGTCACGCAAGGCGAGTGGAGGCAGTGTACCATTTGGACGGTTGATATCTGATCTCTTACTCCGAGCGGGGGTTACAATGCAAGCGACTGAGAAAATGTCACTACAAATGGAGTCTCTCAACAAGATCACCTTCAGCAAGAGCAATGGGCACTCTGGAAAGACTCTAGCTTCATGTCAACTAATGCTGCTACCAATATTGCTGCCCCTGCTTAGAGATAACTCGCTAATTTACCATGGATCAAATAGAGGGAGTGGTGGACAAAGTAGTACGATGCCTATTAGTGGGGTTCACTTAGCCCCTCATGACTAGATTTGAGGATTTGGTGACACAGATGAAAGATCTAAAAGAGGATTTTGATCTGATGGGAAAATAAGTGGTTTTATTTAGTATTTTACTTTTATATCATGTTGTGTCGATCAATATTAAATATTTGGGATATAATTAATATGTGGTTTTTAATTTTACTGTTAGTTACCTTGAATGTTTCTTACTTTTCTCATTTTACTTACTAGTTATGATAATAAAATAAATGATATTTTGAAATTAATTATATAAAATTAATTTGAGCATTTATAATTATTTATACACACTATAAATCACAATATATAATATATAATATATACACATTTTTTTATATTTTGAAACTGATAAAAAAATAATTGAAAAAATAAATAAATGGACAAATTAATGAGGATGAACAATTTTTATAATTTCCAACATGTTATTCGTTCAAATGAAAACATGTGGCTTTCGGAAGGTCTTACAACCTTTCTGCCAGATTTTTCCATCAAATCACTCTCATTTGAACAAATATATGTTTGTTCGAATGGTTTTGCAAGTTTGGGACGATTTGTTTCATCACTAAAGATCTTGTTCGAACAAATTGTTGTCTATTCGAATGAATTTACAAACTCGAACAAGTTTTGAGACGAATTTTAAATTTCGTCACCGATGATTACTTTTAGGGAAGAAATTTAATTTGTTCCTAAGAAATTTCGTTCTTAAAAGTGAAACTTCTTGTAGTGTTTCCTTATAGAAAGATGATAAAACTTACATTGGCTGATTGGTTTAATTAAATAGAGATTAAAATATTTGTAATAAATAGCATAATTACATCGACTTATTGTAAAATGAATTATTATATAGTTGTAGGAATATCTATAAAATTAAAATCATTTCTTCCCAAACTTTCATATGTATGTGTGTGTGTAAACTTTCACTATAAGAACTTTATAGTACTCCAAGTAGTTATTTTAAAAAACATTTAAGAAAAAAAAATCGAAATTTCCTCACACGGGGAGAATCAATGACTTAAGGCCATTAAACCATCACCTTATATATAAATGGCTTGGGTTTGGCAGCCACGATTATTAGGATCGCCCTCGGGGCCTCGTGCCGCCAGTATAAATGATGGAGGCTCGAATATCTCACTACAAGAAAAATGAGCTTTTGTGACCCTTTAATTACGATCAAATGACTAATTTATAACTAATTTTAACTGTAAATAGTTATTTGGCTGAAATTAACTGGCTGCAAATAAGTAGTTTCTTGTAGTATCTCAAGCCACCTATCGTTGCAATATTGTCTCGGTCTGGCCACTCCTTGTAGTACGAGCTAGCAAGGAAGCAAGCAAATTAGGAGGGAAGTTAGGAGGTGAGTCGAAAGTCCAAATAAACATTCTGTTAATGCACATAATTAATTAGCATGAGTCTATAATCCATGCATTGTGCAAATTATTGTGTATGTGGTGTATGAAGAAGAGATATCTAGAGAAAGACAGAGTTTTATAGTAGAGAAAATTGAAACACTTTATAAGATAATTTATTTTGACGAAATAATATAAAGATTGAAATAGTACTTTGAGTGGAATCTTAAATCGGTTTATATCTTTCTATCATATAAGAAAAAAAATCAAACTTAAAAGTTACAATAATTCATAATAAAACATTATTTTTAAAAAGATTATGGTTTCATAAACATAATACTTTATAATTTTATTTTTTATTTTAATTATTGCTAATAATAGCTTACTTTTATAAATAAAATACTACAGGAGTACATCTATATATATTTCTAAAACTAAGAGAACATAACAAGATTTTCACTTTAAATATTACAGCTTGTTGGAGTAGCTAGGTAGCAGTGCCATCCACTTGCATTTAGCAAACCAGCACGATGGCTTTGGCCAGAAGGATTAATTAATAAAGTGAGCCCTAGCTAGCTAGCTGGTGATCATACCATACTTGCAAGGCAACCCATGATACATTGAGGTACGTTACATCTTCATTATCTAATATTCATCATATGATCCGGTCCATACATACTCATGATTTACATGATATAAAAATAGTTCCTATTTGATTTATTCTGTCTACTCATATAAAGCTAATTTGGACGTACGTACGTAATCTTTATCAGAATACATTCAAGCTTTGCTCGAATTACTAAGCTCCAGCATTAGTGCATGCTGATCATGATCAACAGGATGGGAATCATCATGATCATCAATATCTCCGATTTGTGCACTGCCCTTGTACCTATATCGATTAGAACAGTAGAGAAAGTAGATAAGATTGAGGACCCCCATCCCTGCTATGAGAAAGTAGAAATAATCCAATCTGCCGTAATTGATATCATTTGTCAACCAATCAGGATGGGCATCCGTTCTAGTGACATGATGCACAATGGTCACCACTAAGCTACTCAGGTAGCTTGCTCCAGCAAATGAACATGAAAAAAGAGAATTCCCAATGCTTCTAATGTGATCGGGAAACTGCCGGTTGAAGAATTCGATCTGTCCGATGATGTTGAATGCCTCGCAAAATCCCATTAGAATAAGCTGCGGGGCTAGCCACATGACTGACATGGGTGCAGCCCCGAGTGGCTGAGGGTTTTGAATAGCCGAAGCCCTTCTAACCCTTTCCACCAATCCAGCTACAACCATCGACAGAATCGAAAATACAGACCCGATTCCTATTCTTTGGAGAAGTGAGATGCCGCCTTCATTTTTGGTGACTTTTCGGAGGGCTGGTACGAGAAAACGGTCGTAGAATGGAAGCCATAATCCAATTATGATTAGGGAAATGACCCCCATTGAACCAGCTGGGATTTGGAAGTGGGGTCCAAGATGCCGATCCATTTTCAAGGCTTGTGAAACGGTAAAAGTTCCTTGTTGTGTCATGGAAGTTAGGCTAATGATACCGGAAATCCATATGGGAATTATTCGAAGTATGCATTTCAACTCTTCCACCTGCTGGATGCTGCACAGCCTCCAATGATTCGAGCTTGTGCCATCTGGCTTCAGTTCATTCTCTTGAATAAAAGCAGCTTTGTTTAGGAATCTGAATTAAATAAAGAAAAAAAAACAGCTAGTAAGTTAATTAGGAACACAAGAAAGCAAATATACACGTACGTGACATTGAACCTTAATTGATTGCTAAGTGCATCCCCTGGGGTACATCAAAACTCATTTCTTCCCAAAATTATAGGGTTTGTTAAAATCAATCCACATCCAGATTTCTATAATAGGGGATGGGTTTAGGGGTGCTATAATAACTCCTGTATTTGGGATTATTATTCATCTCTTATATATTAAATTTTAAGTATATTTTATTAGAAATGGTTAAAGATGGAGAAAAAGTATAAGGAATGAGCTAGATATAAGAATTTTTTTAAGATGGTTAAAATTTAGAAAAAAACTAATAAAAAGTGGAAATTTTAGTTAAAATTTTGAAAAAATTTTGGGAGATGAGATGTTAACGTATTACTTCATGACCCCATATTCATGACTTTTGTTATACTCTAGATTTGCGACAGACCATCTGTAGCAAATTGACCTAATTGATCTCGCCAACCTCTCCGCTAGCTCTTCGAAGATTCTTTAACAATAATCATAATTTGCTTGAGCTTTTGACTCATTTAATTAAAGTAAGCCTTTAATTAGGATAAATTAGGCAATATAAGCTAATTTTAAATGATTGTTCATATCTAGAGCTATTCCAGCTTGCTATTGCGCACTAATTTGCCGAACGAAAAAAAATATAGTTCTTCGAAGCAATCATGCATCGAATGATTGATCTATCGAAAACAAAAAGAAGGTCTGTCACAATCGACAGTACTAGTTGGGCTTGGCATTTGACATGACGTAAGAAATCATAATAAACTGATAAAAGTAATCATCGTTTTTCACATAATTAACCGGCCTGTAAATATACCATGCAGTACTAAGAAATCGTTCAAGATAAAGATGTATCTCTTACCTTAAGTGGTCGGTGAGAGGAAGCTTTGTAACTAAAGCCCCCTTCAATGGAGGATCATAGAAAATTCCATCTAAATGACCTCCTTCGGCCGGAAGCTGAAGCCGGCGCTTCTTATATGCCGCAACAAAAACTTGCGCAAGGCCGGAAAATGGGCTTCCTTCTGCCTTGACATGCACATAGATATTCGTACCAACGAAGAAGAAGATAATCGACAAGAACATACACAAGGTTGGTATCCCAAAACCTATGCTCCAGCTAACAGAGTCTTGGATATAAACCACAATAGTTTGAGTGAGCAACAAAACCACTGTAAATGTGGCGTAGTACCAGTTGAAGAAACTGTTAATTCCTTTTTTCCCATCGTCGGTGGTTGGATCGAACTGATCCACACCAAACGGAATGCTGCATGGCCGGACGCCACCGGAGCCGATGGACAAAAACCCAAGCCCCAACAGTAACACACCCAGCTGACTTGTGGTTGGACCTTTGCATTGACCCAGTTCTTTCTGTTGTGGGGTGCATGGTGGAGGATGCAGATGCGGCATCCAAGCCGTCATAGTCACAGTCACCATTCCCTGTTGATTAATTCGATTGTGCTTTGAAGTTGATCATTATAATCAAACTTATCAATTTTTTTTATTTTGTGTTTATAATGCTAACTAATTTAGGAAATTTGTGTAAATATCTGAAGATAAACTGCTTAAATAATGAAAGGATATCACCAAAATTAAAGATCATTTGGCGCAATAACATGATATGCAACATGGATAGAGAAAAGAATTAATATTCTACTCATAAATGATGCACGGGCCAGGTGTAAGAGATTGTGGCCTTGCTTCTTTTCGGCTATAGTGCATGCACTTAATACTTTACTTAAATAAGGCATGATCATATATCACTACAAGATTTTTAGACAGATATAATCAATTTGATGCATTCAAAAGGGATAGAAATGACAAATCTAATATAATTTGATCATTTCTACCTCTTTTAAATGCATTAGATTGATTATATTTGATTTTTTTTTTTGTAGTATATATAATTCTTTGGCCTGCAAAAAAATCTTAATATGCTAGTTGATGGATAGATCATCAAAATAGAGGGAATAGGAAGTCTAATTTACTCACTATGTACACACAATACTTAATTTTTTTTTCCGTTAATACTATAAGAAAAATATATTTTTATGATCAATTAATTGCGACAAAAAAATTATTTGTGATTAATTTTAGTTATAAATAATTGTTTTGTTAAAATTAACTAGTTGCAAATAAACAAATTTTATAAAAAAAATTGAGTCATTTGAATATATTTTCACCAAAAATAATTGATTAGTACTTTGACATTATTGATCATTATAAAAAAAAATTATTTATTTATAAACAATTAATTTCAACTAAATAATAATTTGCAATTAAAATTAATTATAAATAATTATTTTATTATAATTAAAGAGTTATAAAAATCTATTTTCCTTTCTGGTGGATGCTACACATGCATCAACATCTCTATCATGTCCCGACGGGCACGTACGACCAGACCTGCAAAAGGAGTAAAAACAAAAGAGAAAAGAAAAATACAAACTTTCACTGTGTTTCAAACGGCCACAGCCTTAAGAACCACTCAAATAACAAATATTATTTATTGAAGATAAGCTGTCAAGAACGTTCCCTTGCAGTAGTCTTCACCACTCAAATAAAATTTGGCTCCGAATTCCACAAAAAACATAATAAATGTGATGTGAACCAAATCATCGTCATTATATTGAATGATATGGCGGGCAACACAGGCTCACAGTCTTCAATATTGATATGCATTCGACAAATGAGAGTAATTATGAGAGAAGAAGCCAATTACTAAGATTGGATTTACCAGAAGTGTTGCCAAAGAGGCGAAAGCAATAGTCGGGAACCTGCCGACGTAGGCATCAGAGATGTAGGCACCAACCAAGGGCGCAAAATTAGTGACACCGGACCATATGTAAATAACGTTGGAAGCTGAAACCTGATCCATGTGAAACTCTCGTGTCAAATATACCATAAAGTTGGCCAATAATCCGAAAGTAGCCAGCCTTTCAAACGTTTCATTTCCTGCACATATACACCATAAAAAGACCAAATTCAATGGCATGCATAATTCGTTTCCTGCATTTTATAATATATATATCAGAAGGGATAAGATCGTACCAATGATAAAGGGCATGGCCTTCCATCCACCAGGCTTTTTTTGTGTGGCCGTATTCAGAACTGGCAAATCTTTGCCATCCCTTGGTTTTTGTTCCTTGTCCATGGTTGATGCTTTCGAGGGTGTTACGATTTGGAAGCACCTCGTGTTTCTGCTTAACCAAGATGATGAACTTGACTGCTTCATATTATGATCACTGACTGCCATTTTCTTCTCTTGATCTTAAGCTTGATGATCAACTTCTCGCATGCACTCTCTTCAATACAATATTTGAGCTGCTCGACCAGTTTGAGCTAAGGAAATCAGTCCGAGCTGCTTAAGGAACTCTGCCTGTTGCATTGCTATATATAGGACAGTGGAGACGGTGAAAGGAGGTGGGGGCACTCATTAAATTGTTAATTGCTGACGAGGAGCTCCAGTCCTTGCAATTTCTAGCTTGAGAGCCTTCAGAGTCTCAGACACCAATTCAAAGGGTTCCACCCACGTGCATACTAGAGTACACTGTTAGTGGTAGTGTGGGGACCTCTCAATGGGAGCAATCCAACCGACGGATAATGGTAAATCTCAATGTTTATAGCCACGGTAGCCGGTGGCAAGATATATATCAAGGATCATGCTCTACCACACGTTTACAAGTACGATGGGGCAAGATACATGTTTAGAGTAATCTTATATACAATACATTTTTGAAAATTGTTATAGATACAAAAAAAATTATGATAAAAATTTTACAAATCAATATAGCTTTATGATATTTATTAAGTCTATTTTATAACAAAAATAATTTTATAATTTGACGTATCATATCAAACTATATTATCAATTTGTGGATTTAGCGATTAAAATATTTTTCTTTATTTTTATCTTACTAAATAAGACATGTTACATTTATTATCAGTGGATAATAAAAAAGTATGCAATAAATAATTATTCAATAATAATAATCATTCAATAAATAATAAATGTAAACTAATAAAGTGAAAGTGGAATAATAGTATGGTGTATAGAAGTTTCTTAATTTTATAAAATAAAATTAGTTTTACAAATTATTTTACCCTTCCTTAAAATCAGATTATGTAAAAGATCATAAAAAAATATGTTATACATCTATCATTTTAATATAGGTACCGTTTTGAATGCGCAATTACCAGTAAAGTAATGACAATTTCCTCTCTTTGGGTTATTTGTATGTTAGTCTTACTTCCAAATATGCCAAAGGGTGGTGGTGATCCCATGCCAAAGCTGTGTAGCCTTCTTTTACATCCACAAATGAGGAGTTGTCGTATATATATAGGAGTTACAGTATAATAAACTTTACCCTTGCATGTTGGGTTATTTGTATCATGCATGTTAGTCTTACTTCCAAATATGCCGAAGGGTGGTGCTCTCGGCCGGTCAGGCATGTAGCCTTATTTTACATTTGCAAATGAGGAGCTGTCATATATATAGGAGTTACAATATAATAAACTTTGCACTCACACACTACAACATTTAAGGGTTTTTGCCACGAAAGGGTTTCGTGGCTAAGAACCCATGGTTTGTGTGCATATCATTTTAGCCACCAAAATGCTTTGTGGGATGCTCGTGGCATAAAGTGCGCGGCAAATAGTAGTATTAGCCACAAGATCATACATTTGTGGGGAAAAGCGACATATTGCCATGACAGGGTATGTGGCAATTAGTAAATTTATTTGTGCCAAACATTCCCATAAATGCATCTATTATGGTGGCTAAAGGTCAATCCCCACAAGCTTGAGGCATGGTAAATAACTTTTAAAGTCTATCCATACCGTAGTATGGCAGGTAGAAATGCCACATTTATTGTAACAAATGTGTAGTCTCCACAATCCTATCTCGTGGGAAATAATATTTCTACGCTACCATTGTCGTGGCATAAAGCTAAACCCCAATATCAGCTATTGTGGCAAATACTTGATCCCATCAAGATTTTCTTATGGCGTTTACTCATTTCACTCTATCAATGTCGTGGCGTAAAGATTCTTGCGGGGACATATGTTTGTGGGAGTGAGTAAATTGCTTCAACTGTAATCGTCCCCAATTCCATAAAATTTCGTGGGAAATAAAGTCTAATTGCTGGCCACAAGATTCTTGTTAAATTAGCTATTGCAGCAAGGGCATTTCGTGGCTAAATAACTAGTTTATATATATGCCAAGCCATGTAAGACCACTCATCCATAGTTGTCTATTTAGACAAATTTAACTTGTGCTAAAAGCTGTGATATTCATGATCAATGCATTCAAGCTTATTATGTTTCTTGCCTAATGGAAATCTGTTTTGGAACTCAATCAATGTAAAGAACATAATTCATACATGAATTGAAAGGGCAAGCATGTATGCGAATTCAAAGCATCCAAGCCTCAGGATACGTATGCATGGGTTGAACCTCATGCTATATAAAAATAAACATGGAACATTTTGGTTCTAATTCATCAAGTTTAATGTAACAAATTGTTGCATTCACATCTCATTTAATTCATCTAAGGGGGACAGCATCAGCAGTAGCAACTACAACAATGTGACATTTTCTAGAAATTATGTTAGGCAGGACTGTTGAGTGCTTGGACTTGCTTCCAACATTGTTTGGTTGTCATCAATCCATTCTCAGATAGTGTCAATGCATGCTTTGTGAAACAGACTTCCACATCAATTGAGCAACATCAGCAAATTCGAACTGAGGGCACCAAACAGCATGGAATTGAAACCAGTGGCCAACACTCGGTATAGACTACTGCCAAATAAGGATAAAAAATGTGAGGGTTATTCATTAGCGTGTAGTAGTTTAGGGCAGTACACCCTATCTACCACTTACGCATATATATATTTATCATTAATATGTAAACATTAAGCTAATTATATATTTATCTTTTGTGACAATTCAAAGATCATGAGTCTAAAGACATGATAATGCTTTTAGATGGAAGACATGATAATCAGGAGTCTGATCTGATTTGTCATTGCTTCCTTATACATCTCAAGGTTATGTAGAATTTTACAAGCCCAAATCTTTAACTCTGATTTAGCTAAGTTTATCGAGATTTAAAAAGTTTTGGGGCTGATTAAATACCTGTCTAATCCACTTATTGGAGCAAATTAAATTTAGAAGCTTAGCATGAGATTATTAAATGATTAGCCCCATCTATTTCACATATGATTTTCTAGACTGTTGAGCCACTTCATCCATCATTATCTTAGTAATTTATGAAGGCATTTAAGAATTGATGACAAATTTAAAGCTCATGTTAATAGATATAAGTAAATTCAGAATCTTAAGGGTTTGGATTAATTCCTTTTTTCCCCTTTATAACACTTCATCTTCTCTTGCATGGAAGCTTTCATAGAAATTAAAAACCAAATAATCCTTAAAATCATTTGTGTTTATTTATTTATTTGTTACTTTTTTTATATTTGTGCTTGTTCGTTGTGTGATGTGAGAAACTGGTGTAATGATGAGTTAATGTTGGATTACCATATTGCATCCCCTGTAACTATGGAATTTTTACTTGAGAAATATAGATTCCTACTTTTAGTGAAGGAGCATTATGTTGAATTTGTCACTGTTAATGGTTAGCATCATTGTTTTTCTTTGTTCTAAGAGCAAAATATGAGATAGCATAAGTGTTCTATCTAACTCAAAAACACAAATGTTTATGCTAGTAGTGGTGCTAAAACATAAGCAAAACATGTATAACAGTTTGACCAAGTAGTGGTGAGGAGGGTTTTGATATTCTCACTGAACCAAGTAGTTTTATATTCTTCTAAAGTAGCTCTTGATTCAGGGTTGTCCTTTAGTGAATTTGTGTTTCAAAATACCAATTGTCCAAGGCTAGCTGTTTCCTATGCATATCTAGCTCTTCCTTGTATTTCTTATAGAATACTTGGTCTTAATACTTGAATTGGACCTTGCCTAGTGTTGCTTTTCCTTTTTTTCTTTTTTGTTTATAGCAATATCTTTCATATGTCTCTTTATTTTCCTGCTTCTCTCAATTTAATATATTTTGTATTTGAAGAGGGAAGAGGATTATTTATTTCATGTTTGATACTAACATGAAATAACAATCAACTTGATAGCCACCTTTGCAAATTTGAGTTTTTCAACAAAAGAAAAGTGGTATGGCAGTGACCTCCTTCAATAACAGAGCAGGTGAAAATTGGTATGCCATTGCCACCATTCTAGAGCATTATTTTATATTAAAGTATGGTCAATTTGTGGATTTTAGTTTGTATAAAGGCATCCATATTACTCCCGATTAGCTTAATGTTCCTAACTTGTGGATTCTTGTGTTGCAAACATTTATAGTTCCATAACTAGAAACTATGGCATACAGTCCTAGCATATCAAACCATGGGGTCGATGGTGTCCTATTTATTCAATAAGCATGGTGCAATAACCAGTACATACACCAACAAAAGGGTTTGAATTATTTCCATGGACAACATGATTAGTCCTTAAGTTTATTTTGTTACCAAGCATTTCCCACAGATTTATACAGTCATTTCAGCTGGTTCACATATCTCTATCATAAAAAATATATATCATCTACTCCTTTGACGAATTCCATTCCCAAACAAAGCAACAAGATCTTATTTAAATGACCAGACACAATGCAAATCATCCAACAGAAGCATGTGCTTTTTAACCAAAAACAGATTACATATTTTAATTGAGAGAGGGACTAGATCATATAATTTATGTATATACTAATTTGGATGGTAATTCTTCAGATTCCATGTCCAAACAGTGAATCCTAAAATGGCTTTCTCAATATGAGCATTCTCAATATGAGCAAAGGATTAATAGTAGTGATGTGTAACTTACCATTATTGTTGGCGTATATACTTGAAATTCCCATGATATCCTCCTTTGAATGTTTGTCTCATCATCAATCGAAGATGTTACATGTTTCAGCATCCAGATTAAATCTAATGTAGCCACTGTTCTCCCTTGTAGCTACCTCGCAGCATAGCTCCATAAATGATCTATAAACAACAAAAGTACCACTGATTTAGATGATTCCTCTCAGTAAAATCAAATAAATAATCAGTTTTAGCACAATGGAGTTTGGCCAGCTTACCCATGCATATTCTCCTTTCTATAATGCATTCAGACCAATGCTTTGCCAGTTTAAAAAGGATAAATAAATGAGAAAAGCGAAATGGTAATTATGACAAAACAACCTGAAATTGAGCTGGGATACCAGAATTGCCAAAATGCATCCAACCAGCCCACAGTTTAAAAGCCTATCCTCCCAACTAACCCAGTTAGTTCATACCAAGAATCAACAGTCAACAATGAGCTTGTGGGGAAAGTCAAAATACATTGAAGGGAATAACAAAATTACTAATACTAATAATACTCCCTTCATCAAAAAAGTTACCCTTCACTAGGGAAAATGCTAAGTTTTTTCGGGAGTCTCGTCTTGAGACTCCCTAGCTCCTCTAAATTGAGATGTAATCACATTAATTTGTTTTGCTTGATCAGCCAACGCTTTTCGTAGGGCCTCCAACTCGCCCCCCATTTTTTCCATTTGAGTTTTGGACGTCTCAACTAAGTTCTTGTTCCTTTCATTTTCTTCAGCCATACGAACATAAGTGTGGTTCCTTCGCATCGAAGGGGATGGCTCAGGGATCACTGCGTGTCCTAGTCCTTGAGCATAACCAGATTTAAACCCTAGCATCTCTTTGAAAACATGCGCTGCAGCCTCATTAGTTTGCTCTTCGGGCTCCATCTCATACATTCTCTCTACCATCAGGTTCTGAAAACACCCATAAACAGCATGGTTAAGGTACTTTTTTTACCCCAGAACAACAGCCATGTCTGAAACTTCTATTAAGCCAAATTATTTCCATGGACAAACTCACATATCGGTGTTCCGATGTCGCATTTATGAATTTTCCCTTCTTTCTAGACCAGTGTGTTTTTTTGTACAAAGCAATCATGTTTTCCTCCTCACCATCCTTACAACAAAAAACAAAAATATAAAATTTATTCACGTAAAAATAAATGAACTTATTCTAATTAGGGGAAATACATGTTTCACATTAGGAGCTGGCGCACCTTCTCTTGCATGTAGCTGACAAACGACTTCCTCCCACCTGTGTGTTTCACTACCTGCTTGTTCCTGTTATTTGCATTCCTACGAGATTGGTCCTAATACAAGTTATAAAAATTTATGTCATTCAACCCCTTAGTATGGTGGAGAAGTCAAAATATGTGACAAACCGAACTTGCATCCAAACATATATGATCTACTTGTAAAAACCAAATAGGGTTTTAGGATTTACCTTGAATGGTCTGCTTGACCAAAGTTCGCATAACCACTCCCATGTCGACTTCTCCACCGTGGGCATCCCACCAGCAAGCGCCTCCTCATGTGAAGCATATTTCTTATACTTCCTGTGAAGTTCATAGTGGTACGCATTGTATCGATCGGCCAAGGTTCGAATAACAGCTTCACGATGGTTTGACCTTGCCCAGTCTAGTTCAAAGTCCCCCTGTACAAGAAAAAAAAAGCTAGTCATCGGACCTCCAACCATATTGTAAACTACATTGTAGGTGGTATAAAGCATGTGATGAATTGAATTGAGCAAATCATACTTTAACTCGGTTGATGAGCTCCAGCTTCTCCTTATCATCCACCGCACTCCAGCTTGCATGTTTCATATTTGCATGCACTTTCACAATACAGCTAACTCGACTTGAGAAGACTGATGCATTCTCGCATGATGACCTCCTATGTCCATCCTTTATAGTTAATGGGATCTTACCAACCTTACGAAGCCTTTCAAAAATTGTGCCCTTTGCAGGTCCTCTTCCCTTTTTTTTAATGGGTGCAACTATCATTCAATAAAACAAGTCAAAAAATATTTCCCTCATCTCACTATTCATATATAATCAGTTATAAACAACATATTCATGTATAAATGCAAACCAGGGATACTAACATGTTTCTAGAACCCCTTCCTCAGCAATGTCCTGCTCACCATTGTGGACTGACTCTTGCGAGCCATGTTGTTGCCCCATAATGAGGTGTGCTTGAGTAGACTCATCCATGTGGGGGTCCACTTCATCCATTAGTCCCCTAGTAGGGGGCAATGTAGGCTGTTGAGGCAATGCAGGCTATTGAGGCAATGTAGGCTGTTGAGGCAATGCAGGAGTATGTGGCAATGCAAGCTGTTGAGGCAATGCAGGAGTGCGTGGCAATGCAGGCTGTTCGTCCTCTGGCGGGCTATCTGACTTGAGTAGTGCACAAGCGCGTCTTCTCTTCCCTCTTTTTGCAAGTCGTACAATATGCATTGTGCTACACTAATTGAACAATGGGAATAAGTGACAGTCTTTGTACCAAGTTTATATACTTAAATCCAAAGTTGTCTTAAATGTTGCCCACTCAATCATTATTCAGAAATATATAAATAAATGGGTTACATCATGCGACTCCCCAACTGTCTGGGGTTGTGTATAGACATGTTATAAAATATCATACAGAGAACAGCACACACAGTCAACTTCAACAATATGTCTAAGCTCATTTATATTTATTTAGAACACTGTCCTACTGATATTAAAACAGCAACATTAAAGCAAATGGGAAGGACATGTAAGAACCAACAACACTTGCAAAAAAAATTAGTAAAGGATTTTTCACATAAAATTGTGTAAAGTCGAAGTATGTGCTTAGTCTTTCAAGTATGCCAGGCATAAAAAGGTAGCTGTTATGATTTTCGTGATCCGGGAAAATGGCTATAGGGGCTATCCTGTGACATCTTATAGCAGGGAAATAAATGAGGACATTATATAAGTTAAGAAGGTTTTACAAGGAACATACATGCTTACATGAAATAAAATCCAAAGTGAAAAATGAGCAAGACTTACAGCAAGGATTAAGTGAATCATTCGCTTGCAATAAAATAGTAGAAAGCGGCTAAATATTCTATAATGTATTCTATAATGTGGAGGTTATCTGAATAGCTACTGTGTGCCTGTTTCCAAATGTTTAAATAAGGAAAATAAAGACCAACTTTTAGTACTAAATAACTTATAGGTAAATGCAAACAATTCCTATCCAATACGGCCAAAAATCAAAGTATAACTTATATCAAACATTAAGGATAAAATATGCATCTTGTTAATGGACAGTGGTTAAATAACTAGCACAATGCATACAAGCAAGTGGAGGGTTAAAGGGTGCTGTCCTGTGACAGCTTACAATAGGAAAAAGAAAAGACCAAGTACTACAAACTAATAACCTGTTTACAGCAAACATACATGCTCACCTTTGAGTACTGCTTAGTGTTGCAAATTATTTCCTAGCTGTGCTGCGTAGCTTTCTTCAACTGAAGCTTTCATAGGATGGTGTGTGCAAGAGAAAAGGCTCTGAGTGTTGGCCTAAATTTGAGCTTGCTTTTTACCTTACCCATGTTTGTGGTGCCACAGCAGGATATAATTTTTGTCACACTCAACCTTTTTCCCGCCCAATCAAAGAAAGCTGGACTGATTTGACATCAGTCCTTGGTAATTGTTTTTAAAAACACATGGTTGAAAAGTAGCTAGTAACTGTACTTGTCTGTACTTAAATGGTAATGTCTTGGTTACAAACGATTATGGTCCTTCTCCACCATTATACAACCCATTGCAGTGGTAAAAAGGACAATTAATTTTATTTATTTATTTTTTTGCATCCTTAAAAAAAGTAATTATACTTGTCTTGGTTAAAAACATATTGCTAGTTTGCAGGATTTGGTCATTCTCCACCATAATACAATCCATTACAGTGGTAAAAAAGTAACTTCATTATTAAATGATTAAAAAGTAATTACTTTAGCACAAAGAATTGGTCCTTCTCCACCATAAAACAACACGTTGAAGTGGTAAAAAGTAGCTGTACATGCAGTGGTTGTACACTACTCGTTTTATAAGAAGTAGTTAGTTTTTTATGGTTAACTGGGATTTGACCCAAATAGATAATCATGTTTTCCTCAGCAATGGAGTATGGTGACATATAAATCACTCAAATATTAGTTGCATTAATACATACACCATAATTATATGTATATGATTTATAATCCCTGGTGGCAATTTCAATAACATCAATTATATACCCATTTCTAAATATTTAAGAAAGCATTTATAACAATTTCTATATATATACCATATTCTTTGTTATATATATATATATATAAAAGTCAAAGTGTGTCTAAATGACTATATAACTACCAATTAGCAGTATACTATATTAATGCAAATTTGGTTTGTAATTATGAATCTTGTGAGGGTTTTATACTTGCATTACCTCCCTAAGTTTTTTTTCCTTTTGGCTGGACTAAAAGATCACTGAACCATATTTGAAAGTTGGTAATTAATACAATCCAGCTTGCCGCTCTGTTATCTTTGAATAGTTCCCTGCCTAAGTTATATGATCTCCATTTAGGCATTTGTTCCTTAAGGTTATTTTTTCATATTTTGATTAATGTCTCCTGGCTTGACTTGAATTAAATTTAACACCCATGTAAGAATAGCATAATCCTAACAAAATTAACTTTTGTTGCTTATGGGTTGCTAGCACTAAGTGCTCATCTCTTGACATATAAACCAATTTCCTCACTGACCAACTAGGCACATAAGGACCCTGTGCGGATTTTGCAATCCTATCAGCATATTATTATATTGTAGAGTTTAGCTAGGGGCTTTATGACCCAAAAATTGCTGATTGGCAACGAACAATGGAGTGTGTCAATCCTTGCTGAGCTCAAAGTTGCTGCTCTGTCTCAGCTCTATCAAGTTTCTGTCATCAACATTAATATGTTGGAACATGGGTATTTAATTGATAACAACAAATAATATTATATCGTTGAATGACCCAAAAATGGGAAGGGCATGTAATAGCCAGTTGAGAAGGCTTTCTTGATGCCATCCACAGCAAGGAATAGCTTAGGAGTAAGGCCACAGTTGGGAAATAACCAAAAAACACAATTCTTTATATTTGAAAGACTTACATAAGTGCAAAAAGTAGTAGGTACAATTCCAAAAGTAACTGGCACTTTTGCAAAGAAAGCTGGACTAGTGAGTTGCCTAAAACCATTAAATAAATGGCCTAAATGCATGGCATCGTACTAACTAGGAATGATCATGTACCATTAAACACAACATGGACATACTTCAAGCCTATACCATGATATGTTCAAACTATATTGGTGATGTACCATACCTGTACCAGCTCCCGAAATCTACTGAGAAGAATTTGTAATGCTATCTGCAAAATAAACAAAACACTAATATTAGCATAATGGGCCGCTTAATAAAATTAGCATATTTTGCTTGAATCAAACTCAATTCTCTATTACATGTAAGTATTTATATACATACATCCTCCACAACTCATTATACTTACAAGAAAGACTGTGCACACTTTACTTACAATAAGGATTTTTTGCAATCAAATTGTAAAAAACAAATACTTTAGCATACCGAAATAGACCATAAGAACAACACTTAACTCTAAAGGCTAACTATATGCTTAGCGAATGGTTAGACTTTAGATTAAATACAAGTAAAAGCTGTTGCATGTGGGTTTGAATATATATGTCTACAATCGAAGCTGGCTATTTTATAAAAATGAACTTGTAAACCTCATGTGGCCCAACATGCAGTGTTTGTAAGCATGTATAACAAAAAAAACAAGTTACCATCATTGTCATCCGAATCACTTGCATCACTAGATTCTGTTTCAATGCAAACATCAGAGTCGCCATCATCTGCTAACTCAAAACTCAACCCGTTGCTACTAACTTGGTCCTCACTAAATTCCTCTTCCTTCATATAATCGTGTGAGACCCTTCTTGAGTGGGTCGACAGATCCACGGGCACTGGTTCTTCATCAACACGGGCTAGTGGATTGATATCAACTCCATTTGTTTCATTAACATGGCCATAGTCAGTAACATCGTATTGATCTTCATCATCATCCTGCTCTACATCAACCATCAAGGCGTCCTCATCCAATTGATCTACATTCGTGTTCTTTGGTTGAATATTGTAAACATTCCTATTTGTTACCTTGTGGACTGCATGCCAACTCCCCCCCAAGCGCGGGTCTTTTAAGTAAAATACTTGCAAGGCTTGGCAAGCTAGTATGAAAGGCTCATCTTTATATGCTTGTCTAGCAGTATTAACACTCGTGAAGTGCTCCCCTACATTTATCCCTCGCCTGGTATCCGTAATGTCCCACCATTTACACTTAAACAAGTAAACCGTACGCCAACCCATATAACGTAATTCTATTATATCCTCTATCACATCGTAAAAGTCAATACCTGGTCCTTCACTTTCACCAAGAACGACCACGCCGTTGTTTTGGGTGCGGCGACGCCGTTCAAGCTTAGACGTGTGAAACCGAATTCCATTCATTATGCAGCCTGAGTATGATGCCACGGCCGGATCAGGCCCACATGACAATGCGTAGATATCCTCACTTACCTGAGGTGGACTCATCGCATGTAGCTCCGCAACCTAACATTAAACAGTAGCAAGGAGGGATAAAAAAATGTATCAAAAGGAAGTTGATAGTATATGATGTAGCTAAGAATTGATGGATCTTGGAAATAAAAAAGTATAGACATACGCGTGATCAAAACCATGAGGGAAACTGAGCTTTGTGCATCTTGTCGTGGTTTGTTGCAGCCTCTGCTTGTATCTTGTTATAGTGTTCACTAAAGCATACGAAGACTCAAATGTGAATATGCTTTCTTATAATATTTGAGGCAAATTATAAGAACCGCTCGCTAAATTAAAAGAATTCTAAACTTACTTTATGTATAGTTCAATCTCGTGGCAATTATTAAGCACATACCACTCGGCCTTTGTCAATAGTCCATATGGCAAATTTGCTACCACCGACACCCCCAACGGGCGAACCTTTTGCGAGAAGACATTCAACTGAGGGGCCGAGTTCGCTTGCATGATGTTTGCATTGCGCTCTTCTCGGTCATACCTTGTCTCGATATCATGGAGATACATGGAACAAAAGGTTAAACACTCTAGATGAACATATCCCTCAGCAATAGACCCTTCTGGACGCGCTCTGTTTCGAACGTAGCGTTTGAACTTGCCTAGGTACCTCTCAAAAGGGTACATCCATCGATACATCACAGGCCTATCTAGTGAGGCCTCTTCAGCCAGATGAATTGCTAGGTGAATCAAGATGTCAAAGAAAGCGGGTGGAAAGATCATCTCAAGCTTACATAAAATGATGGAGATATTGGCTTGGAGATGTTGTAATGTCTCCCTTTGCAGAGTTCTTAAACACAAGTATTTGAAGAATGAGCTTAACTCCATTAATGCTTCTCGAACATCAGGCCGGAGATATCCCCCTATGACAACAGGCAACAGTGTTTGCATAAATATGTGACAATCATAGCTCTTCATTCCCATTACTTTTCCATCATTACTGCTGACATACCGAGAAATATTTGAGGCAAAATCATCAGGAAATTTCACCTCTCCAAGCCATGCACAAAAAGATCGTCTCTCAGTAGAAGTTAGCATATAAAAACCAAGGGGCATCAACGTATTATGGCCGTCGTGCTGCAAGTGCAAATCTTTCCTTATTCCAAGGTTTTCCAAATCCCGACGTGCATTGACAGTGTCTTTACTTCTACCCTCAAGATCTAGTAACGTTCCCAATACATTATCACATATATTTTTCTCAATATGCATGACGTCCAAATTATGTGTTAACCCTAGGTCAATCCAGTAAGGAAGCTCGAAAAAGATACCTTTCTTGGTCCAACCAAGTTCAGCAGACGTGCGTTTCCTCTTCTTGCTTGATTTACCAAACTGCACACTACAGACCTCGCTTAACTGATCAAGAAGGGCCAAACCTGCAGTTCGATGTGGTGGTGGGCGATGGTCTTCCTCACCATTAAATGAACATTTCTTGTGTCTCCAGGGGTGGTTTGGCAAAAGCCACCATCGGTGGCCCATATAACAATGTTTACGGCCATGAACAAGCCAAATTGAATCTGTATTAGCCTTACATACAGGGCACGCCATTTTCCCCTTTGTACTCCATCCTGAGAGATTGGCATATGCTGGAAAATCATTGATAGTCCAGAGTAAAGCTGCATGCAAAACAAAAGTCTCTCTACGGTTTGCATTGTACGTTCGAATCCCTTCACTTCACAATTGCTTAAGCTCATCAATTAGTGGTCGCAGGTAGACGTCGATATCATTTCCCGGTGCCTTAGGTCCTGGTATTAGTAAGGACATCATCAAATACGGATCTTTCATGCAAGCCCAAGGAGGCAAGTTGTACGGTACCAGCAAAACTGGCCAAATACTATATGGCTTGTTCATGTTATTAAATGGGTTGAACCCATCACTTGCTAGGCCAAGTCTTACGTTCCGAGGATCAGCCCTAAACCAAGCATGTTTTGCATCGAAATCTTTCCAAACCCTTGAATCAGCTGGATGTCTCATAATATTTGGATCATCAACACGCTCATCAGCATGCCACCTCATGAAAGTAGCAGTTTTTTTTGGCATGAACAACCTTTGTAGCCGTGGTTTTAGAGGAAAATATCGCAAGACCTTTTGCGGCATCGGATGTGTGCTTGATACAGTTGAGACCCATCGAGATGATTTGCATTTTGGGCACTCATCTAGTCCATCATTTTCCTTCCAGAATAGCACACAGTCATTTGGGCAAGCATGAATCTTTGTGTGTGTGAAGCCCAACCCATGTTGTATGCGGCGAGCCTCATTATATGAAGCTGGCAATAAGGCCTCTGAAAATGCTGCTTGCAATAGCTTGATGACCATGTCGAAGGATTTTACAGTCCAGCCTTCAATTGTCTTATTATGAAGTAACTTGACTATGAATGATAACTTTGAGAAGGTTTGACAGGTTGGATGCAATGGACGCTTTGCGTCGGCTAGTAACTCCTCAAAGCTTACGTCAACTGGAGCATTAGAGTTTTCACCTGCATTGGTGTGTGACCCATAACCACTTGTTCTAGGTCCACTGTCCACATAGGACCCTACACGGATGTCTTCTAACATCTCATCTATATCGTCAATGTACTCATTGTCATTGACTTCCTCATTGCATTCTTCGTCTGAATCTGTACTGTTGAGGAAGTTTTCCTCCTCCACATGGAATATCTAGACCCTATAAGATGTATCTATCCCAGTGATAAACAAATGATCCTTTACCACAGGTAGAGTTTGGAAACTTCTATTCCGGCATCTCTTACAAGAACACCTTATGCGATCTACCCCAGATGCATGGGCCATTGCCATATCCAGAATTGTCTAACCCCGGAAGCGTATGCACTCGACTGCAATCTATCTTCAATATGCATCCAAGTCTTATCCATCTAGCATGCAACACGAAGAACCATCTTCGAGGTTAACAATGAAACGATGAAGAATGTTTAGTCAAAATAATTTATTTGAGCTGGGATGGTTTACAAAATATATTGATGTCATCTAAGTAACCGCACGCGAGATTGTAATGTTCACACAAGCATTCAAACCATGGGTGGTGGGGAAGAGTGTACGCATATTCTTAAGGCCAACAAAAAAAAGATATTCGATCTAAGTGAGAAAAGCCAAATCTGGATTGATTTGAAGAGGAGCAACACGGCTATGAAACTCAGTGACCATTGAGAAAATGCCATTTACTAGAGTGGATTAAAACCTAAAGATTCTAAACTTCTTGAGTGAATTTGGTAGCTATTCACTTATTTGCAAAACTCGTTTATGATATCTGTGCAGAGGTTTAGTTAGACATAAATCTGTAAAGACTTTGAACGATTCGCATGTTTTGGTGATAGTAGCCGAAGTTTGACATTGAACTTTGAGGTTTTGCAAGTTTGAACCATTTACGAAAACGTGTCCCTTTTACTTCAGGGAATGCTTGGGAAAGATAAGAGATGAAAATTGATTTAACATAAATAGTTTATCAACAGTAGTGAGATAGTTATAAATTAAGTATTTATTAAATTTTGAAAAAGAATAGAAAAAAATTAACTAAAAAAAATTATTATAATATACATTTTATTTTAATATTTGAAAATATTAAATTATTTTTATATTTTGTTTAGAAGTTTGAGAAAGTTATAATAATTAGTTTAAAAAAATTATAATCATTAATTTAAAATAAGACTGTTTATTCTAATTTCGAATTCAGGAATTTGGATTCAAAAAATTGACATAATTTTTTTTGTGAAGATAGGAATCAACAGCAGTATAAAAAACATTTCAAGAAAGACTGCACAAACAGTTAATAATTGTAGGATTTTGTCCGAGAAAAGACTATTCATTCTAAAACTTCTAGACGCATCTAAAGCTGAAGTTTATAATTCCATAAAAGCTGAATAGCTAGCTAGTGCTCATGACTAGGGCGACCAAACCTTTTTGAATTGACCAGTACAATATCATTGATTCTTTCAGCTTCCAAACTTCCTTTTGGAAATATAATTACTCATGATCTTTGAAAATGCAGAATTACGTGGTTTACATATGTTTCTTTCAGTTTCAGAAAATAGTTTAGACTCTAAGCACGTGGTTTACATGTGTCAAAAGTACGCGAATTAGAGAAATGTTATTATATATTCTACATTTTTAATTTTAGATATTTAATTTGCATCTACACATTTCAAAAATAATTAGTCGCAAATAATCATAAACTTTCTTGTAGTGTTACATTAACCATGGCTAACACATATAATTAAGATATTCACGACTTGGCATTGTCATGGAATTAATTTGTAGTGGTTGAGGAGACCAAACTATCTGGATTGGGACATTGTTTGAATGATTAATGGAGCTTACTGTGGTAGGTGGGTCAACTATATTCTTACTAGCTATAAGGTATAAACTTCTGATACTGTATTAAATATATAACCACGACTTTCAATGGAATTAGGGTGGGGTTGGACGTTGGAGTATTGTGGCTCAAAGATTTGATTTATTTATTGGTCCCTCTATTGACTTGTTCTTATCCTCTTCTCTTTGTAACTAGCTGGCTAGTACTGGAGCAGCAAACATACAATCGGCCGGTTGAGTATGATATTTTTTTGGGTAAGTGCTTGGAAATTTGAACTTTGACTTTGATTTTCCTAGACATTAATTCTTCCTGACTAAATCATTAATTTTATGGATAAGCACTCTACTTATTACTATGTCTTCTCAATGTATCTAGGCATGTTCATTTGGGTCGAGTATTTTAATATATTTCTTAATATTTTTTTTTTTTAAAAATTGAAGAAAATTTTAAATTCGGATTTCGGATTCCGGATTTGGAAATCTGGAACTCGGATAAACACCCCTAAATGTATCGTTCTATTTGATCGCTCTTTAAATTATTATTTTTTATTTAATAATTAATTGAATAATTTATAGTATATTGATATATATATATATATTTTTTTTTTAAAAATATAAAAATATATAAAAAAAAAAATTTACACCAGACGGCACATCCAACGGTCATTACTACATATTTTATACAAGATGATCCTGCATGTTTGAAATCAAAAGCTTTCATTTGAATAAACATGCTGGATAAAACTAATTTTAAATATATATATATATATAAATTACCAATTTTAGCCACCAACATTCCATATAGTGGCAGACCCACGCTTAGCTTTGAAAATTTAATATAATTACAAGATTCAAAGATTATATTCAATATAATTATATAAAGGAAAATTCTATGTATACACTTATATACTATCATCTTATTATATAATATATGTCACATTTATCACCATTGAATAATCATTTATTGCATTATTCTTTATCATTCAATGTGATGAATGTGCCACATTCTATTTAATAAGATCAAAATATGATCAAGTGTGCCCCTCAAAAAAATACATCTCCATATATATGCCCTATAAAATTTTCTAGAATTTCAATATACCTAAAAATATCTCTCCTCTTATAGTTCCAAAATTTGATATATTTTCTATATATTATATATTTTCAAGGATGTGGCCTCACCAAACTAAATTAAAAGTAAGTTCAGGAGAAATAATAATTTTATTAACATAAATTCCCAATTCTTTTGTTATACAATAACATATAAATAGGCTTCTTAAATATATGGAGTCCAAATTGAAATTAATACAAGAAAAATCATTTAAGGTTGACAATCTATATGGAAAATAGTTGAGAGGTTTTATCCTCTAAACTTCATTAAGCAAGAAAAAATGTATTTAAGGTCACAATTATAACATTATATGTTGAATGTGACACAAAAATGACTAGATTTTACATAAAATTTAATAAACTAGCTTTTACATATTAGAATAAAAATAATCTTCTAAAACATCACTTAGTACTTATTATGAAGAAATTAAAATTAAAATATTTCTTTATACAAATAACAAGAGATGAATATTATTTTACGAAACATTATCGGTAGAAACTTTAAACATATATTAAGTTATGTTTTTAGAATCTTATTTCTACGTGTATGAAACAAATTATCGAGATTTAATTTCATATAATAATATTTTTATGATTTTATAATCTCTTGTTATTTTACATAAATGGGACACATGGTAGAAAAGTCGACTCTCCTTAAAAAATAGTTTCTTTCCCCCCTCCTTGACAATTATTTTAATTAAGTACAAAATAGTTCTAAAAGAAAAAAAAAGCAAACAAACAAAACTAAACAAAAAATAAATGAAAATGAAGTATGGCGTGCGTGCAACGGTGAAAGGCACTAGAAAGAAAAGATTCTTTTTCCTTTCATGGTGGCGTGGTCCATGTTTTGACTGATCTTTATATTGCTTTCTATGAGATTTATGCAAGTTGACCCATACATTGTACATTTATACACACGGAGCCAAATAAAATAATATACTTTGTCACATGAGCCACATGTAGTAGTTTTGGTCCCCATATGGATAGGTGAAAGTACTTAAGTCTCCTTTAGCTTGTCTTCCTCCAATAATCTCATAGTGGAGAAGTAATTCAACACGTTCAGCAATAAGCATGGATCAACCCAGTTTGGAGGGGTTATCTACATTAGAATTAATTATAATATCTTTAACTAATCCAGATAAAAGGCCGTATAAAATAAAAAAGAAAAATTAAAAGACTAATTTCCTTTCTCCTAATCTATATGGATAGGAATTTATTGGGGAAAATGTACATGGGAATACTATAGCACCACTTAGCAAATCCTATCAGCATGGGTTAGGGTTAGTAATTATTGTTGCACAAGAATAAGAGCAAAGGTGTCAAAAACAAGATGGAAAATAACAGCAGGGAAAAAAATATCACTGAAAAAAATGACTTAAAATCCACCCTTTTGTAGATATGCATGATCCACAAAAAATAACAATAGGAACAAGAAGAAATAAGCCAATAAACCAGAAACAGAGGCCAAATAATCGACACCTCCAAAGGATTAGAGCCAATAAACCAGAAACAAGAAATTGAATGCATTATTCAAAAAGGTGAATGTGTGAAATTAGAACCAACGAAGCATAAATAATTGAGTCCTACACAATCAAGGGAAAGAACATGCATTACCTATGAATTAGGGGTCGAACGGGCAACGAATTGGAGAGAAATTGCTTGGAATCGTGCCAGCGATACCACAAACTTCGACGAATAGATATCTCTGTTCAGCGTCTATTTCCAAACTTAGGATTCTTGTAGAATATTGGAGAGATGATGCAGAGACTAGAGAGAATGTTCGGGCTAGTGTGTTGCGGGAAGTCAGGGGCATTTCATCGATGAGTTTATGTTTCTACCGTCTGTTGTATCACTAAAACGACGACGCAGAAATTAAATCCTGGGAAAAACTTTTTGCCGAGACCAAAAGTCGTGGCAAAAAGTATTTCTTAGCACCAATCTTTCCCGTGGTATTTATGATTTCTTATTACCGCATAGTATTTTCATGTCAATTACATCTTTTATCCACGACGGTTAGTTGTGGGCAAGATATTAGTGGTAAAAACTCAAATATCTTGTAGTGACATGTAGGTGATTAAATCTTTTTTCTTTATGTTATCTCTCTCTCGCTCTCTCTCTCTTTCTCTCTCAAATACGCACTTTTTGCAAGCAAATATACTTACTTTCAAAATTTCCCTCCCTCTCTCCTCCGATTGTTGCCCCCTAACCTCAAGGAGGACATTGCTGAGATATCTGTGGACACCAAGATATCAAATCTTCAAGGTCCTCGAGAGATTTGTGGCCACCACCGAGAGCTATCTTTTATGTTCAAAAATCGTTTGCTCAATTTAAGGCAGTCTTGGAACAATGGCTATCAATATATATTCAGATTCTTTCATTTGAGATTACGACACCAAGAATCTTCCCTCCTTGTATTCCTTCTACACGAATATGCAACGTACAATCTATCCAATGGCTTGATATTCTATTTTTTATTCCTCCAATGGATTGATACTCTACCACTCCATCAACAATGACCCTTTCAAGCCAAAATTTTGAAAAGCTTATTAGCTTCTTCTTTCTGCAAAACCCTATCACAAATCAATACTTTCCAATCCTCGTACAACCTCTCAAGTACTCTGGCCCCCCCTTTGATCATATTTGGATTGAGTGGCGAAGCCATGGGTTTCACCTTTAACCATTTATCAAACCCACCCCATCTGATTATCTGATTGTAATAGAAATCTTTAGGATGCATCAAAATCTTTTAGGACTAATCTCCTACTCGTCTTATACTCGACAGTAGGATTTTAAAGTTCAATAAATGGCGCTAGCTAGGGAGATAAAGAAAGGAAAAGAGGGGAAAGGAGAAAGAAAATGAAAGAGGATAGGGGAGAGTGCATAGGGAGAGGGAAGAGAAATTAATAGGGTTGATTCAATACACTAGTACACATAATTAATCACATAAATATTATATTTGTTGCATAGTGCAAAAAAGGGCCGACTTGAGCTTTTATCTATGCGAAAATATATTTCTCGTGTAGAGGACAAAAAAACCAAACTATTTATTGTGAATAAGTATTATTATTTTTATTCTTATTCCTATTATCATATTAAATGGTCATCATTATATGATGATATTTAAAAACTTATGACTATTATTGTTTTTAAATAAATATCTTGTGTCTTTTTTTTTTCTCTTCTCTCTTTAATGTTCTGGTGTTTTATATCTAGTTTTTCGCTTTCATACAATGTGCAAGATACTTGCGGACAAAAATATTCTCTCTTTGCTCTATCACTAGTGGAAGGAGAGGAGATGTGGGAATAGTACAATAGAGGGAGATTCTAACAGTTTGTGGTGGGCGGATAGCAACGTGAGGGGTCCTTTCGGTCAGGTATTGGCAGAAAGGGGGTGGTACACGGTTGTTATTGGTTTTTTGAACAAAACCTTACCTTTTTCTGAAAAAGGAAGGAACAGACGGCGGCGCACAATGAAAAATCTAGCAACACAATGGGGAAGGCTGAGGCTAAATGAAGAAGAGAAGTTGCAGGCTGAGTTGGATGATGACTTACCTAAAGAAATAAGGAATAAGGGAGAAAGGAGCTTAGTAGGGATGCTTTAGATGGATCGAAAACTGAGTGCTGGGGTGTTGGAAACCATAATGATGAAAGTATGGTGGTTAAGCAGAGTAGCAAAGTTTGTCAAAGTGGGGAAGAATGTATATGTTATTACATTCGCTACTCATGCTAATAAATAGAAGGTGTGGGGTGCAAAACCATGGTTGTTTGATAAACAACTCTTGGTGCTCAAGCAATTTGATGGTTTTACCCCCTATGTCGATAATGTTCAACCATAAGGTACTATGGGTGCGACTATTTAACCTTCCCTTGGCTACGATGACAAAGAAAAAAGGGGAACATATTGGGAACAACGTGGATAGGGTGGGAGAAATCAATGTACAAGGTGATGACAATAGATGAGGGCCTTTTTTGAGAGTTCAGATCGAGATGAATCTCACAAAACCATTAGCAAGGGGAAGAACAATGGCATTACAAGGACGCAGCCTCTGGGTCCAGTTCATGTATGAAAAACTGCCTTTTATTTGTTAATCATATGGTAAGATAGTACATGATTCTAATAGTTGTTCTAAGAAGAAAAAGGAAAGGGAGGATTCAAAAGGAAGTGAGGAACAATACGGGGCATGGCTGAGAGAAAATACTAGAGAGAAAAGAAGGACCACTTATGGGCTTAAGGAAGGTAATAAGAGGGAAGGGATCTTGGAGAGTAGTAAGTGAGGAAGAAGGGGACTCTAGCAGAATGGAAGAGCAGGAGTGCACATATGTCATGGGAGGTAATCTTGTTACTAAAAGAAACATAGATGGGAGCAAAAAGAGTAAGAGGGAGAAACTCATTCTTGGTATTAATGAGCTCGAGAAGCTTGAAGGGTTAGAGAGCAATAAACTTACAGAAAACGAGGAAAAGCTCAAGATGTGGTGTCAAAAGGGAAGCCGTGAAAGAGAAAAGCTAGAAACCATAAAAACAAGATAGAGATACCAAAACCTCACCAAGGGATGTCCAAAAGACCAAGTAAGGCAGGATTGGCCAATGCAGAGAAGGGGCCAGGTAAGAAGAAGCCTAAGGTGAAGAGGGAGAGTGCTCTAAAGGTTGCAACACATGAGGGATTAGCAGAGGCTATTGAGCAATCTCGCCAAGCACCGTGCAAATACTTAGCTGGAGCTGCCAAGGGCTTGGTAACCCTCGAACAGTTCAAGACCTCTACTCCTTTAATAGAGGAGAAGCGGCCAAGTGTGGTCTTTGTGATGGAGACCAAGTTACATACAAGAAGACTCATTAGAAATAATACTAGGATGACACCTTTACTAAAGAACAGATGGACAGGGTTGTGGCAAATCACAGGTGGATTGAAGCTAAAAAAGATATTAGTATGGAGGTCCTACCTGCCAGTTGTTCTAATCACAGGCCAGTGCTCTTAAGCTTTAACTAGACTTGTGCATGTTGTTTTAGAGGGAGAAGAAGTTTAAAGTATGAAGCATGCTGGGCAATAGAGGCAGAGTGTGAAAGAATCGTGAATGAAGGATGGTTTCAACCAGAGGTGGGTCTAGAACCTGCTATGTCCCTTCAAAACTCCATTAATGGGTGTCAGGCATCTCTTAGTACATGGAGCAGAAGTCTAAAGGGGAACAAAGACCACAAAATTTATATTAAAACAAAAAGACTTAAGCTGCTGCAATGTGACGTCCCCAATTTATGTTTGGATTTTCACGTAAACTGAAGTGTCAGGATAGGTAGCACAAGGCTACATACCCCCGTACGTGTCAGAAATTTATACATGTACCTAAACTTACTAATATATGCGATGTATTTTACAGCGGAATAGAGTCTATATCCATAGTTATGCAAAGAGATTTAACTCTTGCATAATTAAATCACATGGTAGAAGTAAAACTATAACTTTCAAAATTTCAGATTTACAATAACATCATGTATCAAATATTTACATAACTCAGTTAATTTTCTTAAAACACATAATATAATCCTCTGTCGTCTTGAAATCTTGTTGTCTGACTTGGTCACGTACATGAAAGATCACCTATCAAGAAAAGAATATTTTGCAGGACCCTCAAGGTACCTCAGAATCTCCAATAACATTTGAAACTCATGACATTTTACATATTCCTGCAATATCGTCTATCATCCCATACGGAATGATAGATAAGATTAAAAAAATGAGATTTTCAAGAAATCTCAGTAAGTACACAAATAACTTAATAAGAGCATTATCAGAGCATATCATTAACATAAAATAGCATATATCATGATAAATTAACTTAACACATGATTCATGAATGCCTTATGCATGTCTTATGCATGACTCAGGTACCATTTTTACATAATTCATGCATTTACATAAAAACTTATATAATTATGGGTACACGACTTTTCGTAACATGTAAGAATTCTTTTCTCAGAATTATTATCTTATTCGTATCATTTCTTAAATCTTATTCTTATTTCTAAACTTCGACGAGTGTCACGTATCGTCATCCCCGTTAGGTTCTCCACTATTGTTATTTGTGGTTGGACCATTTCCACTATTATTACCCGTGGTTGGGTTATATCTACTATTTTTACCCGTAGTTAGACCATATCCACTATTATTACTCGTGGTTGGGCCATATCCACTATTATTACTTGTAGTTGGATCATATCCATTTTTGAACCTCGTCAGCCGTTACTTATCATCATCTCTGTCGGGTTCTTATTCTCGTCAGTCGTACGGGCATTACGTATCGCCGTCCTCATCATGACATGACTAACATCTTAATCTTTTCACTTACAAAGTTTTCTTATCTTATTTCTTAAATGCTCGTCATGACCTATGACAACACTTACATTACGATATGTAATATAAAATTTTCTTAAAATCGACGTCATGACTTATGATGACACACATATGTGACGAAATGCAATATAGGCATAATCTTAGACTTATAACATGCATGTATCATGTCTTCATAATTCATGTGACATATAAAAACATATCACAAGAATATATATCACATATACAAGCACTTACGTCACATAAATTCGTAACGTCACAGTTTAACGAATAATACTTAAACTATTAAATATAATATTAAAATGTTATCAAAATCAAGGCTCGTCAAAATTCATGGAAGACTAAATCTTATTTATTTATTTATTTATTTTATTCAACTCAAGTAAAAAATATACATATTTAGGGTATCAAATTTCTCTTAATCAAGTTATGCATATTAAATTATTTTTCTTAGTATTTCTTCTATAATTCTTAACAAAATGATTTTTGAAAATTTTCTAAGTAACTTAGAGTTTTTAAAATCATTATAATTATCAAAATATCATTCAAATAATCAACAACCAATTAAATAAAATTTAGAACCAAAAATTCTACTAAAACCCTATTATGGCCAAATTGTTCGAGGGTTTCTTTCTTAATTTTTTTTTTCAAATCAAGACCCTATATTTTCACATAATCCTCTTAATATATTTTCATAGAATATATTTCTAAGTTCTTATAATTTTTCTAACATTTTTCCATAACAAAAACCATTCCAAAATTCAATAGATTTCAATTTAACACATAAACAATGTTTAAACTCAAACAAGTATCAAACTTAATCCAATCATCAAGCCTCTTATACTATGCTAAGATTAGATTAAGTAGTGTACTTAACATTTTCTCCAAAGCTTGGTTTGATGCTTGTTGTAGGTTTTGAACAATTTCTTCTCCAACACTCTCAACTAACTCTCTTTTGGTGCTTTTGTGAAGTAAGTGGGTTTAAGTGAATTTTTTTTTGGGTATTTTCTCATTTTGGCCGACTGATATCTCTAAAAGGAAGATAGAAGAAGAGTACACACCTATATATAGGCATAGGGGGCAACTCAATTGAGTATTGGAGGGTGGAACCACTCAAAGCAATCGATTTATGCTTTTGCCATGTATGTGAGGTGTCTATCCTCACTTTTAGCCCTCATCATCACACATAAATCATAGGCTTAGTGAGTCATATTTCCATACAAGGGTCAGTTTTTGAGCTGCCTAAAAATCCTCTTGATCAATGGCTCAAGTAATTCCAACATATGGGAGTAAAAACAAACAAAAGCCTAGATAAATCTCAAGTAAGGTGCATTCGGTCACTTCGCTTCTCCAAAGGCCAGCCAACGTTTCTAGTCCCTTCCACACCAATTGGCCACTTTTCCATCTCCCCAAGAATCCATTTGTGATATTCTAGAAGGCCACTCCAAGACTTGGATAGAATAAACTTGAAATTGGCTCACTTGGTTGGTTGTCAACAGATATCTTACCCAATACAGTTTCCTTTTGTTTTCTTGCTAATCAAGGCTTCTAGATGACTTATCTCTACTTGCCACATATCTATTCACATGTCAAGATATGAGAAAAATAAAGAACCAATCATATATTTTGTCACATGGCCGGAATTAAGATACTTTTTCTAAGTCAGTTATTAATTACGATCTATCCAGGGCCGTTCGCTTCTCACCCAATTATGTCCTTGATCCAGCTGAATTTTTCAAAAACTCAAAACATAAAAGTTTTAGATATTTCTCTTAAGGTTATATAGGAACTAGAATCACTTCATTTATGACAAAGTTATGATTATTTTACTAAAAATTGATAGATCGGCCTAAGAGTACCAATCTGGGCACACCAAGTGTTTGATAGATAATCATTGTTGTTTCACACAAAAATTCCTAGATAAGATCTTCTCATTTGCCATATGTCTACACACTTGAAAAGATTTTAGGATAATTAAGAAAATATTCCAAAAACTTAATCTTAAACAAAGTCAATAGTCAATTCAAAGTCAATGCCTATATGTCCAATTCGGTTCTGCCACTTCAATTTCAATTTCGTATTTGATTGAGTCCATATCTCTTAAAACTCAAAATACAAAATTTATATATATTTCTCTTGGTTTTCCATATTATCTTGAATAATCTCAATTCAAAATCAAATGAGAAAGTTATGATTAAATTATCGAAAGATGTTAAATCTGCTAAACATTTTTCAATTACCAAAGTTTACACTAAATTCCTCCATTTGCATTCTTTCACCATTTTAAGCTTAACTTATCAATATTTCTCCACAAGAAAATGTTCAAATAAATATGTTTCCAAAAGTTCCAAAGGTCCACCAAATAACTCTAAAGAATTATAATCAAACTAAACATGTAAATTAAAAAGGACATGTGAAAATTCGAGTTATTATATATAGGCATTGACTTTGAATTGACTAATGATTTTATTTATATTTTCTCAATTATCCTAAAATTTTGACAAGTGTTTAGACATATGACAAATGAGAAGATTTTATTTAGGAAGTTTCGTGTGAAACAGGAAGGATTATCTATGAAACACTTGATGTGCCCAGATTAGTACTCTCGGGCTAATCCGTCAACTTTTAGTAAAATAATCATAACTTTGTCATATAAACTCCGAATAAATTGATTCTAGTTTCTGTAGAATCTTAAGAGGAATATATAAAACTTTTATATTTTAGGTTTTTGAAAATTCTAGCTGGATCAAGGACGTAATAGGGCGAGAAGTAAACGGCCCTGGATAGATCGCAATTGATAACCGACTTGAAGAAACTATCATAATTCCGGCCATGTGATGAAAAATATAATTGGTTCCTAAATTTATTAGTATTATGATAAATTTATTAGTGGTTGACCCAAAAACATGATTGATGGGTCACCAAGGTGGACAGTAAGACGTGAATTGGAAATTTAAATTTGGAGTTAATTGATGATGGCCCAATGTGTTGTATGGAGCTAATAAGTATTAGGATTTTCGAGAGATTGTATTAAACTCTTAGAGGATATAGAGATTTCGGATTTCATGACTTTCCTAGGAAAACAAATTTTGAGGATGTAAGTCCCGATAAATGGAAATGATAGGAAGTAATTTGTGTAATCTTTTAAGCGTTGAGGATTTGGATCGAATTCGAGAAAAACTATTTGTACATAGGAGAAATATTAATTTTGATTAAGAACGCATGACAGTTGTGAATATTTAGGCTTGAGAAATACATGTCTTTGTTTCACTTTAATATGATTCAGCATATGTTAAGGTTATGCATATGATGAATTATGTGAATATGCAGCGAAAATGTGATGTTGGTGATAATCGAAAGTTCAGATTACATCGATTGGAAGGAATTAGTGGTGATTTAGAGTTTATTAGGAAATAGTATTTATGTTTAGCCTAAAATATGGTTTTTAAGTTACTAAAGATAATAATTGTTGGATTTTCTGAGAACGGTATTAAGATTCTTGGGAAAAAATCAAGATTCTGAATTACTCAAATGCTTTAGAAATTCTTAAACGTGATGTGATGGGAGAAAGAGTAGTATTGGTACCCATGTTGATATTAGTGATCATATGATTTTCCTAAGCATGCTCTGGGCTATATTTTAGAATTGAAATTTGATCTCCCAAATTTCGGAGACGAATTTTATTTTAAGGGAGGATGTAATAACCTAAATTTTCAGTTGTCCTTTTTAATTTACATGCTTAGTTTGATTATAGTTTCTTTAGAGTTATTTGGTGGACCTTTGAAATTTTTGGAAATATATTTATTTGGACATTTTCTTGTGGGGAAATATTGATAAGTTAAGTTTAAAATGGTAAAAGGATGCAAATGGATGAATTTAGTGTAAATCATGGTAATTGAAAAATGTTTGGCAGATTTAACATCTTTTGGTAATTCAATCAAAACTTTCTTATTTGATTTTAGATTGAGATTATTCAAGATGCTATGGAAATCAAAGAGAATGATATAAATCTTTTATGCTTTGAGTTTTAAGATATATAGACTCAATTAAATACGAAATTGGGATTGAAGTGGCAGAACCGAATTGGACATATAGCATTGACTTTGAATTGACTAATGACTTTGTTTAAGATTAAGTTTTTGGAATATTTTCTCAATTATCCTAAGATCCTGACAAGTGTGTAGAAATATGAAAAATAAGAAGATTTTATCTAGGAAGTTTTGTGTGAAACAAGAAAGATTATCTATCAAATACTTGGTGTGTCCGGATTGGTATTCTTGAGCTAATCCGTTGACTTTAAGTAAAATAATCATAACGTTGTCATATAAATTCTGAATGGAGTGATTCTAGTTCCTATACAACTTTAAGAAGAATATATAAAATTTTCATGTTTTAGGTTTTTGAAAATTCTGGCTGGATCAAGAACTTAATTGCGCAAAAGTGAACGGCCCTAGATAGATCGCAATTGAACCCGACTTAAAAAAACTATCCTAATTCCGGCCATAAGACGAAAAATATGATTGGTTCTTAAAATTATTAGTATCATGATAAATTTATTAGTGGTTGACCCAAAAAGGTGATTGATGGGTCACCAAGGTGGAAAGTAAGATGTGAGTTGGAAATTTAAATTTGGAGTTAATCGATGATGGCCCAATTTGTTGTATGGAGCTAATAAGTATTAGGATTTTCGAGAGATTGTATTAAACTCTTGGAGGATATAGAGATTTCGGATTTTATGACTTTCCTAGGGAAACAAATTTTGAGAATGTAGGTCCAGATAAATGGAAATGATAGGAAGTAATTTGTGTATTATTTTAAGCATTGAGGATTTGGATCGAATTCGAGAATAACCATTTGTACGTAGGAGAAATATTAATTTTGATTAAGAACGCATGACAGTTGCGAATATTTAGGCTTGAGAAATACATGTCTTTGTTTCACTTTAATGTGATGTTGGTGATAATCGAAGGTTCAGATTACATCGATTGGGAGGAATTAGTAGTGATTTAGAGTTTATTAGGTGGACCTTCGGAATTTTTGGAACGGTATTAAGATTCTTGAGAGAAAATCAAGATTCTGAATTACTCAAATGCTTTAGAAATTCTTAAACGTGATCTGATGGGAGAAAGAGTAGTATTGGTGCCCATGTTGGTATTAGTGATCATATGATTTTTCTTAGCATGCTCTGGGTTATATTTTAGAATTGAGATTTGATCTCTCAAATTTCGAGGATGAAATTTATTTTAAGGGGGGAGGATGTAATTATCCAAATTTTCAGTTGTCCTTTTTAATTTACATGCTTAGTTTGATTATAATTTCTTTAGAGTTATTTGGTGAACCTTCGAAACTTTTGGAAATATATTTATTTGGACATTTTCTTGTGAGAAAATATTTATAAGTTAAGCTTAAACTGGTGAAATGATGCAAATGGTGAAATTTAGTATAAATCATGGTAATTGGGAAATGTTTGGTTGATTTAACATATTTTGGTAATTTAATCAAAACTTTCTCATTTGATTTCGGATTGAGATGATTCAAGATGCTATGGAAGTCAATGCCTATATGTCCAATTCGGTTCTGCCACTTCAATCCCAATTTTGTATTTGATTGAGTCTATATATCTTAAAACTTAAAACTCAAAATTTAAAAGATTTATATCCTTCTCCTTGATTTCCATAGCATCTTGAATCATCTTAATCCAAATGCATCTTACTTGAGATTTATCTAGACTTTTGTTTATTTTTACTCCCATGTGTTGGAATTAATTGAGCCACTGATCAAAATGATTTTTAGGTAGCTCAAAAATTGACTCTTGGATGGAAATATGACTCACTAAGCCTATGATTTAGGTGTGATGATGAGGGCTAAAAATGAGGAGGGACACCTCACATACATGGCAAGAGCATGAACCAATTGCTTTGAGTGGTTCTACCCTCCAATGCTCAATTGAGTCATCCCTATGCCTATATATATGTGTGTACTCTTCTTCTATCTTCCATTTAGAGATACTAGTCAGTCAAAGTGATAAAATACCCAAGAAAATTCACTTAAACCCACTTATTTCACAAAAGCATTAAAAAAGTGCTAGTTAAGGGTGTTGGAGAAGAAATTGTTCAAAACCTACCACAAGCATCAAACCAAGTTTTAGAGAAATTGTAAGTACACTACTTAACCTAAGCTTGGCATAGTATACGTAGCTTGATGATTGGATTAAGTTTGATGCTTATTTGAGCTTAAACATTATTTATGTGTTAAATTGAAGTCTATTGAATTTTGGAGTGGTTTTTGTTATAGAAAATGTTAGGAAAATTATAGGACCTTAGAAATATATTTTATGAAAATATATTAAGAGGATTATGTGAAAATATGGAGTTTTGATTTGAAAAAAAAAAAAAAAAGAAACCCTCGAACAATTCGGCCATAATAGGGTTTTAGTGGAATTTTTGGTTCTAAATTTTATTTAATTGGTTTTTGATTATTTGAATGATATTTTGATAATTATAATGAGTTTAGAAATTCTAAGTTACTTAAAAAAATTTCAAGAATCATTTTGCTAAAAATTATAGAAGAGTTATTAAGAAAAATAATTTAATATGCATAAATTGATTAAGGGATATTTGATACTCTAAATATGTAAATTTTTTACTTGAGTTGAATAAAATAAATAAATAATATTTAGTCTCCCATAAAGTTCGACCAGCCTTGGTTGTGATAACATTTTAATATTATATTTAATTGTTTAAGCATTATTCATTAAGCTGTGACATTACGAATTTATGTGATGTAAGTGCTTGTATATGTGATATATATTCTTGTGATATATTTTTATATGTCACTTGAATTATGAAAACATGAAACATGCATGTCATAAGTCTAAGATTATGTCTATATTGCATTTCGTCACATATATGTGTCGTCATAAGTCATGACATCCATTTTAAAAAAAGTTTATGTTACATGTCATTATGTAAGTGTTGTCATAGGTCATGACGAGCATTTAAGAAATAAAATAAGAAAACTTTATAAGTGAAATGATTAAGACGTTAGTCATGTCATAACGGAGACGACGATATGTAACGTCCAGATGATTGACGAGAATAAGAACCCAGTAGAGACAGCAATACGTAACCTCTGTCGAGGTTTAGAAATATATATGGCCCAATCACGAGTAATAATAGTAGATATGGCCCAACCACGGGTAACAATAGTAGATATGGCCCAACCACGAGTAACAATAATGGATATGACCCAATCACGGGTAATAATAGTGGATATGGCCCAACCACGGGTAACAATAGTAGATATGGCTCAATCACGAGTAATAATAGTGGATATGACTCAATCACGGCTAACAATAATGGATATGGCCCAACCATAGGTAACAACAGTGGAGAACCCGACGGGGATAGCGATACGTGATGTCCATCGAGGTTCAGAAACAAGAATAAGATTTAAGAAATGATACGAATAAGATAAGAATTCTGAGAAAAGAATCATTGCATGATACGAAAGGTCGTATACCCATAATTATATAAGTTTTCATGTAAATGCATGAGTTATGTAAAAATAGTACCTGAGTCATGCATAAGACATGCATAAGGCATTCATGAATTATGTGTTAAGTTAATTTATCATGATATATGCTATTTTATGTTAATGATATACTCCGATAATGCCTTTGTTAAGTTATTTGTGTACTTACTGAGATTTCTTGGAAATCTTACTCTTTTAATCTTATCTATCATTCCGTATAGGATGATAGACGATGTTGCAGGAGTAGGTAAATTGTCATGAGTTTCAGATGTTACTGGAGATTCTGAGGTACCCTGAGAGTCCTACAGAATACTCCTCTCTTGATAGGATGATATCTCATGTACGTGACCAAGTGAGACAACAAGATTTCAAGACAGCAGATGATTATGTTATGTATTTTGAGAAAACTAACTAGGTTATGTAAATATTTGATACATTATGTTATTGTAAATCTGAAATTTTGAAGGTTATAGTTTTACTTCTACCATGTGATTGAACTACAAATATTCTATTCCACTGCGAAATGCATCGCATATATTAGTAAGTTTAGGTGCATATATAAAATTTTCGACACATACGGGAGTATGTAGCCTTGTGCTACCTATCCTTACGCTTCAGTTTACGGGAAAACTCAAACGTAAATTGGGGACGTCACATGCAACAAGATAAAGGCATGCACAACATGATGGAAATTAGAAACTTACAAAGAGAGATCAACCTACTTCTTGAATAAGAGGAGATAAAATGGAGGCATAGGGCAAAGTAAAGTTAGTTCAAGCAAGGTGATTGTAACACAAAATATTTTCATGCTTATGCTAGTCAAAGAAAAAAGAGAAATAGGATCACTCAAGTCCTAAGCGAGATGGGGAATGCAATGACAGATCCAAAGGATATTGAGGATGCTTTTAATGGATATTTTTAATAGTTATTCAAAACCTCTAGCCCTTCTCAAGAGGACTTAAAGGAATGTTTGCATGTTGTGGATTCTTAAGTAACACTTGCAATGAATGAGCAACTTACCAAGCCATTTGTCAAAACAGAAGTAGAGGAAGCAATTCACCAGATGGCTCATTTAAAGGCACTTGGCCCAGATGGGCTAGGGGCATGTTTTTACCAAAATCACTGGCCAATAATGGGAGATAGAGTCTGTGCAGCAATACTTAACTTCTTAAATGTAGGATCATTTGATGAATTGCAAAACCTCGCTCACATTGCCCTCATACCGAAAGTCAAGGATCCCAAAGTTGTTAGTGAGTACAAACCCATCTCCCTGTGCAATGTGGTCTACAAAATAGCCTCAAAAGCAATTATTAACAGGCTTAAAAAGGTGCTGGCAGTGACAATCTCCCCCACTCAAAGTACTTTTATTCCCCAAAAATTGATATAAGATAATATCATGGTAGCCTATGAGACTTTACATTTGATGAAAACTAGAATTAAGGGGGAGAATGGATACATGACAATTAATTTGGATATGTCAAAGGCATATGACAGGATCGAATGGTGCTTTCTTGAAGAGATGATGAAGAAACTGGGATTCTGTAAACAATGGGTCAAGCTGATTATGTGTTGTGTTTCCATAGTTTCTTATTCAGTGATCATTAAGGGGTAGCCAGGTAAAATGATATTTCCCACTAGAGGGCTTCACCAAGGGGATCCAATCTCACCATACTTGTTCATCTTGTGTGTTGAGGGCCTGAGTAATTTGTTGAACTCATCTAATGCAAAGGGCCTTACCAAGGGAGTCACTTTAGCAAAAGGAGGAACAATGATCAACCATCTGCTCTTTGCAAATAATTGTGTCTTATTTGGAAGGGCTTTGATGATGTAATGGAGGCAGTTAATGAAGGTCCTAAATGTGTATGAAAGAGCCTCTGGTCAATTTTTGAAGAGAAATAAAGCTTCCATATTTTTCAGTTCGAATACTAAACCTCTGGTTAGGCAATCAATCATGAAAGAATATGGCTCAATAGCCTGTGGCAACTATGAATAATACCTTGGCCTTTCCTCTGTGGTAGGAAGGTCAAGATACAACACCTTCAAAGATATCAAGGATAAGATATGGAAAAAAATAAGTGGCTAGAAGAACAGATTCTTATCGATGGCAAAGAGAGGTGTACTGATTAAGGTAGTCTTGCAAGCAGTGCCAACTTACACTATGAGTGTCTTTAAGCTCCCCAAAAATCTCTGTGCTAATATCTCAAGGCTACTTTTGAGATTTTGGTGGGATAACTCAGAAGGGGATAAGAAAAGAGAAATGATAGA
This sequence comes from Platycarya longipes, assembly GCA_036559045.1. Classification (NCBI taxonomy): domain Eukaryota; kingdom Viridiplantae; phylum Streptophyta; class Magnoliopsida; order Fagales; family Juglandaceae; genus Platycarya; species Platycarya longipes. The sequence continues at coordinate 17,985,092 of CM071793.1, read as the reverse complement.
TGCAATCATGAAGTTACAAGCGGCGTGTAGTCGCTTTAGAAAAAAGTGAATATATATGGGACCCACATGAAAAAAGTTAACTTTTTTTAAAGCGATTACATGCCGCTTACAACTCTACGACTGTATGTAGCATTACCCATAAGAAAATCTAATGGCAAAGCTAGGAGAAAATGGGGAATCACAAAACCAAAGGTGGCATGGGTTTTAAGGACATTGACAGCTTCTACTCAGCTCTTCTAGCCAAGCAGGCATGGAGATTCATCCAATATCCCAACTCTCTAGCACTAGTGATCTATAGGGAGAAGTATTTCAAGGCAAAACATGTGCTAGATGCAAAACTGGGCTCCAATCCTTCTCTGATATGGAGGAATATATGGAGATCTATTAAAGGAAAGTTTGAAGTGACGAGTGGAGAATGACAAAACAATCTATGTTTGGGGTTACAAGTGGCTTAATACCCCAACCTCCTTTAAGGTGCAGTCCCCTATGAGATTCTTGGACAAAAATGCCACAGTGAGTGTTCTAATACTTCAACCAGAGAATAGGTGGAATGTGGAGCTAGTTAGGGAAGTGTTCATGAAGAAAGAAGCTCATAAGATCATGTGCATTCCTCTGAGCAAGCTGGGCAGGGAGGATAAGCTGATTTGGGGACCCTCCAGTAAGGGTTTCTTCTTTATCAAAAGTGCTTATTATATGGCACTAGATAAGAAGAAAACTCAGAGGAGGAATCATCAATGGTTGTGGACAAAGACCCAAAATGGCAAAAGATATGGGTTCTTTGTATACTAGAAGGGGTAAAAAAAATTTCTCTAGAAATTGGGAAATAATCTACTGGCTACTAAAAGAAACCTATGGAGAAGGAAAGTAGTGCCAAATACTACTTGTCCATTTTGTGAATTAGAGGAGGAAAATGCCATGCACTTGATATGGTCTTGCCCAGCAGCAAGAGATGTATGGGCAATGATACAGTTTCGAGCCCTACAGAATGGGAATAACTTAGAGGACTCCTTTCTTCACTGATGGGAGAAACTGATGGATAGACTGCAAGAGAAAGAGCTTCAACTAGTGACAGTAGTACTGAGGTCACTATGGCTTAGAAGGAACCAATTAATCTTTGAAAACAAGTTTACTAGGCCAGAAGCTTTGATCAGACAAGCAAAGGGAACCTTAGAAGACTACCAGGCAGCTTAAATGCAGGGGAAGGTAGAGGAGCCTAAGGTGCAAAGTGGAAATATGGGTTTTACAAGTAGCCACCATTTATGAAGCAAACCAGAAACATGATATGTCAAAACTAATTAGGATACATCTCTCAATAAGAAGTGCAATGGTGTAGGAGTGATAGTGAGAAATGACCAAGGAGAAGTTTTAGATTATGCCTGTTACAAATTACATCCTCTTGCTACATCAGCCTTAGCCAAAAGCTTGGCCCTTTGGCATGCAATTAATTTATGTAATGACCTGGGTTTCTGCAGAGTAGTTTTCGAAGGAGATGCCTTAGCAATGGTTAATGCTATCAATCAGGAGGTCGATGACCTCTCTCCAGGTGGCCACATTACTGAAGACATCAAAGCTTTGATGGCTACAAAGGGAGAGTGGAAGATCCAATTTAATACGAATGGTGGAAATTGTGCAGCGCATTTACTTGCAAAATATGCTCAAAATGTTGACCATGAGCATATTTGAGTTGATGAATGTCCAATACTTTTGTCTTTACAAGTTAATAAAGATGTAAATTGTACTGGTTCAGTTACTAATAGTTGAAATATATGAGATTATGTTTGATTAAAAAAAAAAGATACTTGAGGACAAAGATTTTAGGGAGTTGTGTGAATTTTTCAACCACGATATAACATGAAGGGAGAAAGGCCCAGGGCCCAGCTAATGCACAGTCATAAATGTAGTACTAATTAGAGCCTGAGTTGTTGGGTCCTCTCTCTATCTTAAAAATTGAACCTCGATTGAAACAAAATAACATAATGCCAAACGGAAATGGCTAGAGAGCCTAATCACACCAGCGTAAGCCCACAAGTAAGACTCTTAGTTGGGCTTTGGAGTAGCCCATGTTATTATTTTTACTGAAGAAATACTTTAATTGTAAGGAAACTTTGTGAAAACATATTTATAAATTGACGTGATAAATTATAAAACTACATTTATTATATAAAACCACGATAATTATAGATTTATTTTTATGATATCTTTTTGTAATTGTAACGTCACTTCAGATTATAATACATAATTAATTAAATATCGTCATTATGACCCAATTTGTACGACCAAAGCCTAGCTTGTTAAGGTTTGGATCTCTATCAACACTTAATAAAAGTATTCAAGCAGGGTTGCTCATCCTAAAATACCAACTAATTTAAGCAAGGATGCATATATGGGGAGGCCTACTCGCCTCCTTGGAGTTTGTTGACCCAAATGGTGAAAAAAATTGGAGTAGACCATAAATTAGCCTTAGCTTCGATATTTATCACTAAAGAAAAAGGGTAATCTCAAATCATCGTAATATTGTAAGTACCAAAAATTTAATTTTATGAGTAGAGCATTTTTAATAAATTGTCCAAAACTAAATGATAAATTTAACTAATTTGAGAAGAATTTAATTTTGACTATTCCAATCTTTACATTGGAATAACTAATTTTTCATTATATAATAATAAAATATTCTGAAATGAATTTGACTTTAATATAGACATCAAGTTTTAGCATTAGATCATCCATTTATTCATTATATAGTAGTTGAGTAATATTAATATATATATTTTTAAAAATTTTTAACTATTAATTTATTGGATTTTATCATATTTTATCATTCTACCCATATATTAATTAATAATCATATTCTAACTAAATTATGGCATAATAGCATGTCATAGTAGTAGTTGTGATGAGAAGAAAAAAGAGAAACAACAATAAATATATATTTGATCTATGATCAATCACTTTTAAAGTTGGATATTAATTTGACATTCACTATAGTTAAAGTCCAAATATTTGGACTTTAGCTAATCTAATGTGATGTTATTTTAAGACCTATTAGCTAAATTCTAATTACTGAATAGTTTTAGCCTTTGGCCAATTTATTGAAGATGCTCTTAATTTTTATACTAATAAAAAGCGTATGAAAATCATTGTGTTCCCAAGGGCAATTATTTGTAAAATTTCATATAATAGAGTGTGTTATAAAGTGCTATACAAGTTTAAAATTGGTTAGTATTGGAATAATTTAAGTGAAAGAAAGATAGGTAGATTGAGGTTAATATTATTTTTTTTTTAGATTTTGAGAGAGTTGAATTGTTTATTTTGTTTTGTATGAAAATTTGACAAAACTATAATAATTAAATGTGATGAGATAAAATAAGGTAAAAATAATTGTGAAAACAAACGAGGTTATGTTATATAATAATTGTGTAATAACATACCCACAATTATCTTACAAGTCTTTTATAACCCATATACAAATCACTAATGCAAGCATACAACCAAGAGCTTGATGGCCCAATAATATATAATCTGGTTCTTCAAATAAAAAATCTGAATTCAAAACCCCCACCCCTTGTATAAAAATAAACTAATGCATGTCACTTCAATAAAAATGAATTCCAATTTTATAAAATTATATTTCATTAAGTATGCAGTTGCAGAGGAGTAATAAAAATGTTGTGGATTAATTATTTTTCTATAATATTTATCAAGTATTTAATTATGCTTGAAAAGTTAACATTTTCAATAAGAAATAATATAGGATCCATTTTATATGTATTTCTCTCATTTGAAATCTTTAAATTTAAATTAATATGAAATTTAAAATGATCTATTTTGCGTTTAAAATTAATGCATTTGAAGTTCGGAATATCCAAAATTTGCAAAATAATAAATGATATAAAAATTTACGTGATTCGACATTCAAATTTAGATCTGAAGATTTTGAGAGTAAAATAAAGTAGAAATTTATTTTGTGCATATGCTCTCATCTCCACTCTAAACTCTTTATTACAATTGACAAAATGGAGTCCAAACCTAAGGAGGAGAAAGAAGGTGAAATTAGACAGCCTTGACAATGAAGTTTCCTTCCTCTGTCGTTTCTCCCAACTTTTATCATCCAAGCCTTTCACGCTTTTTTCTATTTTTTATCAGCTTTAAGTCTACTCTTGGCCACTTTTAGCCATTGTCTTGCCTTTTCTAATATTATGTTATCTCTATATTTGACTCTTGCGGGATCTCCAACATATGTAGTGACACGTATCATTTTCTCTTTTTAATTGTAACATTGATTATTATGATCTACAGAATTTTACGACTCATTAACAATTAATCAATCACTATCATTATAAATTTTAAATTAGCAAACTACCTTCCATTTTATATAGAATTATAAATAATTTTTAAAAGGATAATGCTGTGTATAGTTTATTTTTATAAATTTCTTTACAAATAATAGATAGATAAAAAATTCTAATGTTAGAATAAAATTGACTAAAATATTTTTAATTACAAATAAAAAAATTTTAAAAATAAAAAATATTCATTTTATTTATCTATTAAACATAAAAATTTCTATTAATTTTGTAATTCAGTTAACAAATATGAATTATAAGAAGAATTATTTTTATTAAAAAGTAAATTATTTTCATACTTAGTAGTAGTGGTACCTCTAGACCTTGGTATTGCCAAGTCTTTGTTTGTACCGATCCGTTACTCACTCAAATTGGATCCTAGTCTCTGCAGCCCAACTAAATCTGCATTTTTAGGCCCTATCTAATCCGAAGTCTTAAAAAAAAAGGGAGCGTGGAGGGATGATGAGAAAACAAGTCGTCTAAAAAAGAGCAATCCTGGGGGCTACAATAACCTCATTTACTTATTATTATTATGATTTGTTATTATTTAATATCTGTTGTAAATTATTTACTGGGGGAGGGAATGACCCCCCCTGCCCAATAGCCCCCCCCCCCCTCTACTCACTCTCTCTATAATTTCTTTTCTTTTCATTTGCTCTCTTCCCTTCCCGACTTTAAAGTCTATAAATACCCCTTGATCAGCTTCATACATGTATCACAAAAACGCAGAAGTAAGAAAGAAAAGAAAGAGAGAGAGAGAGAGAAGAAAACAAGAAAGAGAAAAATTTTCAGTTTTTGAGAAATAAAAAATTCTATGATTTTCTCTTGTAATAATAGTTTTTATTCTAATTTTATAACACGTTATCAGCACGATGGTTCTACCAATTTTGAAGTTAGTGGTCTTATTTCTTTAATCATGGATCACATTGATGAGCTTTTTATCTCTGAGTTGAATGATAAAGATGTATATTTGGCTGATAGTGCTACAATTTACACAATTCTTAAAGATAATAAATATTTTTAAAAGTTAACACTAAGTAAAACCTATGTCCATACGATATCAGGCTCATCAGATTTAATTGAGGGTTCCGGAAGAGCTTATATTGTGTTGCCTAATAGCACCAAATTTTGTATTGATGATTCTTTATTTTCCTCACAATTTAGAAGAAATTTATTGAGTTTCAAAGATATACGTCGTAATAATTACCATATTGAAACAACCAATGAAGGCAGTAAAGAGTATCTTCTTATTACTAAGACAATATCGGATCAGAAGCTCGTATTAGAAAAACTGTTTGCTCTATATTCTGGATTGTATTATACAAAGAGAGAACAATTGAATCATATGTGGTAGTGTACCAGAAGTGCATTGACTCCAAAATATTTATGACTTGTCATGATCGCTTTGGATATCCGGGATCTATAATAATGAGACGAATTATTGAAAATTCGCATGGGCTTCCCTTAAAGAATCAAAAGATATTCTTACCCAATGAATATTCGTGCCCTGTATGTTTTCAAGGTAAGTTGATTATCAGACCATCTCTTTCAAAGGTTATTATTAAATCTCCATCATTTTTATAAAGGATTCAGGAAGATATATGTGGGCCTATTCATCCATATAGTAGACCATTTAAATATTTTATGATTTTGATTGATGCATCTAGTCGATGGTTACATGTTCGTCTGCTTTCCACTAGAAATGCTGCATTTGCTAGACTTCTTGCTCAATTAATCAAACTACAAGCACAATTTCTTGAGTATCCAATTAAAGTCATTTGATTATATAATGTAGGTGAATTTTCATCTCAAATTTTTGATAATTATTGCATGTCAATAGGAATAGATGTTAAGCATCCTGTTATACATACACACACTCAAAACGGTTTAGCTGAATCTTTGATCAAAATGCTTCAGCTAATCGCTAGACCTTTACTTATGAAATCAAGACTACTTGTTTCTGCTTGGGGACATGCTATACTTCATGCAACATCATTAATTCACATCAGATTATCTGCATATCATTAATATTCTACATTACAGCTTGCATTTGGTCAACAACCAAATATTTCTCATCTTTGTACTTTTGGATGTGCTGTATATGTTCCAATTGCATCTCTACAGCATACAAAAATGGGTCCTCAATGTAGACTTGGGATATATGTTAGTTTTGATTCTCCATCTATTATCAGATACCTTGAGCCCCTTGTATGGGATATGTTTAAATTACGTTTTGAGGATTGTCGCTTTGACGAATCTACTTTTCCATTAATGGGTAAAGAAACGTCGGTGTCTGAAGCACATCAAGAAATTATTAGGGATAATAAAGCCCTGTCTCAATTTGATCCTCCTACAAATGAATGTAGTCTAGAAGTTCAGAGGATTATTCATTTGTAAAGTATTGCAAATCAATTACCGGATGTATTTACTGACACTAAAGGTGTAGTAAAGTCATATATTCTTGCTGTTAATGCTCCAGCAATGATTGAAGTCCCTGAAGGACAAATTGTCAAAATAGCGATAGGTGAATCTAAAACACGCCTGAAGTATAGGTGAATCTAAGTGGGTATTTATACGTAAACGCAATGAGAAAAATGAAATTGTGTGGTACAAAGCACGACTTGTTGCACAAGGTTTCTTGCAGAAACCTGGAATTAATTATGAAGAAACATATTCTCCTGTTATAGATGCAATCACATTTAGATTTTTGATTAGTCTAGTTATTACAAAAGGATTAGAAATGCGGTTAATGGATGTGGTCACTACATATTTATGTGGATCCTTAGACCATGACATATATATGAAAATCCCTAAAGGATATAAGATGCCTAAAGCATCTACAAGTACATTCAAAAGTATGTACTCTATTAAATTTCAAAGATCTTTATATGGGTTAAAGTAATTCGGACGCAAGTAGTATAATCGCCTAAGCGAATATCTATTGAAAGAAGGATTTGAGAATAATCTTATATGCTCATGTGTTTTTATTAAGAAATCAGAATTCGGATTTGCCAATATTGCGATTTATGTTGATGATTTAAATATTGTGGGAACTCCTGAAGAGATCTCAAGAACTGCTACATATTTAAAGAATGAATTTGAAATGAAAAATCTTAACAAAACAAAACTTTGTCTCGACCTGCAACTCAAGCATTTGCCAAATGAAATTTTTATTCATCAGTCCATATATACAGAAAAAGTCTTGAAGCATTTTTATATGGACAAAACTCATCCTCTGAGTACTTCAATGATTGTTCGATCACTTGATGTGAAGAATGATCCATTTCGTCCTTGTGATGACGATGAAGAAATTCTTGATCCCAAAGTACCATTTCTCAGTGCAATTGGAGTTTTGATGTATCTTACAAATTGCACTCGGGTTAATATTACTTTCTCAGTTAATCTACTTGCAAGATATAGTTTTGCACCAACTTGAAGGTATTGGAATGACATTAAACATGTCTTTTGTTACCTTCTTGGTACGGTTGATATGAGATTATTTTATCAACGTGGATCAAGTCCACAATTGATTGGGTATGCAGATGCATGTTATCTTTCAGATCCACACAAAGGTATATCTCAAATTTGATATTTATTTACTTATGAAGATACTACCATATCATGGAGATCTATCAAGCAGACATTATCTGCTACATCTTCAAATCATTTAGAAATCATTACTATTCATGAAGCAAGTCGATAGTATATTTGGTTGAGATCAGTAATTCAACATATCCAGGAAAAGTGTGGACTCCCTATGATCAATGATAGCCTAACAATTCTATATGAAAATAATATTGTTTGTATCACTCAAATCAGAGGATGATATATTAAAGGTGACAGAACTAAACATATTTCACCTAAATTCTTTTATACTCACGAACTTCAAGAGAAATATGAAATTGATGTTAAGCAGATACGATCAAGTGATAATCTGACAGATTTATTCACAAAGGTATTACCAACTGCAACATTCAAGAAGATTGTGCATAACATTGGAATGCAAAGACTCAAAAATCTATCGTCATGCACTTTTCAAAGAGAGTAAATGTCATAAAAACTTGTACTGATTATACTATTTTTCCTTCGCTGAGATTTTATCCCACTGAGTTTTCCTCTGCAAGGTTTTAATGAGGCAATCTTAAAGCATTTGGAGATACATAAGAATATTGTACTATTTTTCCTTCGCCATTGGTTTTTCTTCCTACTGTATTTTTCTTTGGCAAAATTTTAACGAGGCAGATTCTTTGTGGGTGATCATTTAAAGGGGAGTGTTGTAAATTATTGGGGGTACTGAATTACCCCCCATTCCCATACCATATGATCATGGCCCCCTCTCACTCTCTCTATTATTTCTTTTCTTTTCATTTCATTTGCTCTCTTCCCTCCCCGATTTTAAAATCTATAAATACCCATTGATCAGCTTCATACATGTATCACAAAAATGCAGAAGTAAGAAAAAAAAAGAAAGAGAAAGAAAGAGAGAGAAGAAAAAAAGAAAGAGAGAAAATTTTCAGTTTTTGAGAAATAAAGAATTCTATAATTTTCTCTTGTAATAATAATTTTTATTATAGTTTTATAACAATATCTTATTATTATCTTTTTAGTATTATTTATAGAATATTTTAAGATCATTTCAGTACCTAAAGATTGCTGTGTATAGAATACTACAGGCATTAGTATTAGTGTCTTTCCCCGCCCAAAAATCTAATACTGTTAATAAAGAATAAACACGCAAACGCCCACCAATCTGAGGTATTGGATTGGATTTAAATGCGCGTTGCGCTTTCCAGTGGTATTGTTCGTTGCTTGCCCACCTCTTCTCTCCTCTCCCTTTTCGTCCTCGACCTTCTTTTGCCCTTCTAATCCTTTCATCGCCTTTAGCCTTCCAGTGTTCGACGAAATGCCTGAGCCATGCTCTCCCTCACAACTTTTTCTACTCACCTCCTCGTCTCCTCCTGCTCGCTCCCAAATTTGAGCTCTAAGTCTCCCTCCATTCTCCTCTTTGCTTCGATAAGAAGGAAAAGATTACGGGAGCAGTTTGTGCATCTGAGTTCTCTTGCGCCGAAGAAGAACGGTGGTTGTGGTGGGGGTGGTGAACCTGGTCGTTTTTCTGGCCTTGTGAGGAGGTGTCTGAAGTGGGATAGCGAGGGGGATTTTGCTTTGGAGGGGGAGATTTTGGAGTTTATGAAGGAGTCGAGGACTCCAGAGGCGTTTCCGAGCAAGAAAGAACTGGTTGAAGCCGGGAGGATGGACTTGGTGGACGCTATCGTGAATAGAGGTGGTTGGCTCTCGCTGGGCTGGGATTTGAACGAGGAGGAGAACGAGAAGGTCCAAGATAATGTTCCTACTTCTTATTCTTCCACAGAGGATAAAGAATGTGCTGGTGTTTTTAATTCGGTGGTAAACGGAATTCAGAGTTCCGGGATGGTTCCTAGTTTTTCCGGAAATTCTTCTGCCCCAGCCTCCTCGTCTGGTAGATCACTGTGAGGGTCACACAATACTCTTGTAGTCTTGTTTGCACTTTTTCTTTCTATATATATATTTGTAGTTTTATATGCAAAAGTCGTATACCCCGAACAAAGAATTTGAGTCTAGAGCTCTTTTGACGGTTTGCCTTTAGCAACTATGATAGTAATATGCATTCATGGCTGAGTTTTCAATCTTCTTGCTGCCTTCGTGGGAGTAAGCTGTTGTAAATGCTGATTTTTATGCTTAAATATTGTTCCCCTATCCTTATTTTGAGTAGTTTTGGAATCGTATAGCATTCATGTTAATTATAAAATGGTACAAGGTTCCAAATCTTGGGTTTTTTGCATACGACTTGATTTTAGCAATCAAATTAATCGTGCATTTCTTGGAAGGGCCATCTAACTTAATGATATTTGCATAGGGAAACAGCTGTAGAGGATGAGTCTGGGATTGAGGGTATATTGAATCGATTGGAGAAACAAAGAAATATGACTTTTGGGTTTGGATTGAGGGAGCAAGGAAATGATGCTCACTTCCCAAGTAATCATTGTGAAGATGACTGGCATCCTGGAACCTCAATAGATACAGTATGTTAGTTTTGTCGATTATAAGAAGCATTGGTGTTTTCTTGAGATGTGATGTTCAATCAGAACATTTTGCACTGCTCATGTTGCTATGTGTTTAGATTTCACTCCTACTCATTAAATAACGCCAAGAATGGGTGCATGTATTTTTTGTCAGCTATAATAGATGCTTGTCATTGTGAGAGATTTTGTATGTTTGGTTTTGAGAATTGTTCTTATTGTTTGTTAGGTTTGATTTTCTGCTTTCGAGATAGTTTCAGCACATAGAATTCCAAAGTATGAGCAAAAGGTTGTTGTGACCACAACTCTATATTGGTCTTTTTAAAGAGGTGTTACTGAGAAGTGTTTAACGTAAAAGGTTATAAATAATGTTTTAGTAAAATGTCTGGTAAAGTGGGGGTCTTTATCGTAGCATCTTGATTTAGAGATGTGTTCATGATCAGGGGCGGAATCAAGATTTTGTGTTTTGGGGGGGGCGATCGATAAAAGTGTGTGCTATATGTAAATTTTAAAAGGACTCTCATTAGTGATAGAAGTATCATATTCCGTCATTATTGAACTCTCTAAACGTATTACTTTTCGAATTATCCACGTTTTTTAAAAAAAAAAAAAATATTTGTTCTTGACTTGCTCATATTTTTTTATGATTTAAAAAAAAATTCATAGATCAAGAATAAATATAAGAAATTTCTAATAACTAATGATACTGCTGTTAGATTTTTAACAAATTTTATCCCATAATCATACAATTAAATTAGAGTGAGACTATATAAGTGAGTATAATCAATCAATTTTCACAATCATATAAATTTCTAATTATTTTTTTTAGAATTAGACTGTTAAAGTAATTATGAGACTATGTGAGTTGAAATTTGAATTTCAATTAAATTAAAAGTTAGAATAAAATTATATGTATATTGAGATTTGGGAGAATAATTTTAATAAAAATTTGGGGGTGCAATTTTTATTTTTTATTTTTTTATAATTTGAGAGGTAATTTAATATTATATATATTTAAATATATATGCTTATATATAGTAGATGAATTTTTTGGAGAATTTACTGCCCCCCCACCCTCCAATGTGGGTCCACCCCTCATGATTCTACGTTGAATTGCTTGATTTCATATCCTTTGCTAGTAGAAATTTCTCAATACATTTTTTTCTACCTGTAAAAAGAAATTTCTAAATCAAAACATGTGGTGTTTGTTACATCGCAAAAGACAGTTGCTAGACCGGAAAGCAGCAGTGAATTGACTTCTTTAAGTTCCAATATGCACATTGAAAATGATTTGGGAGGCAAGCCGGATCAGAACAGATCTTTGTTAGATGCTGATGGTTTAGTAAACTCACTTAAGCCAGACATGTGGAGAACTTGGAGCATTCAGAGGGCAGGCTTTTCTTGTGCCAATTTTGAAGGTGTTTTATTTTCCAACACTAATATCTGGTTGTTTCATGGGCTCACGGATTGGCTTAACTGATTGCTTTTTATTAACACAATTTACAGCTGCTGAAATTGCTTACAATGAAACTAGGACAGAAGGGCCAATGGATGGTTCAGGAGACAAGATTCTTGAAATAAGAGATGTTACTGGTGAAATTTTAAACATAGTGAAAGAATTGGGCTCATCTCCGAAAGAGATTAATCACAATGAAATACGGAGTCGACTTCAGCACCTGGAGTCAGAGCTTTCCTCTGTTCTTCTCTCATTGAGGTCAAATGCTGATAAAGCTATGTTACAGCAGGTAAGAGCACTCACAATGGCTTACCTATTTGGAATTTTTATGTAAAATAACTAACAATATTTCAAAATAAGGTCTCCATTGGATTATGTAAAATCAATGCAAAATACATATGAGCTAAAGTGATTATCTGTATCTAACATACACTGTCATCTATATAAACATTTTTTTATTGTTTCTTTCTTCCTTATCGTCATTTTTATTTCTCACATTAGTACATTTATTCATATAACATGAAAAGGTTATAATATTATTAGAATAATTCATTTTAATAAAAAGTACTCATGATAGAAACTTTGAAATTATGAAAAAGGATTAAAAGTTCACAAAAAATAGGATAATGAGTTTTTTTTTTCTTTTTTAATATTTATTGGGCTATTGATGCCATCTTGGAAACAAAGAGATATTGTAATCCTCATTGGAAGTACGGTCCAAATTCTGATGCTGACAGACGACTGTTGTGGGATGAACTATCTGGGTTACACAATTGGTTGGAAGTCCCGTGGTGCATTGGTGGTGACTTCAACATTATTAGATTCTTAAGTGAAATATTTGGTAGTAGAAGAGTGAGGCCAGCTAGCTTGGAATTCTCGAAGTGCATTTTTTATCTTATTTTGGTGGATTTACTGCTAGCAGGAGGCCTAGCTACTTGGTCAAATAACCAGACTTGGTCTAGGTTGGATCGTTTCCTTATCTCTCATGAACTGGAAAGTCACTTCCCTGATATGTGGCAAAAATGTTTGGATCGAATTTCTTCAGATCATTGGCCTATCTTGCTTGATTGTGGACTCTGTAATGGGCATCGTTATTTTAAATTTGAAAACATGTGGTTGAAGTCAGAAGGTTTCGTAGATAGGATTAAACAATGGTGGACTTCATACCAGTTTGATGGTTTCCCTAGTTCTATCTTAGCAAGCAAGCTGAAATCTTTAAAGAGAGACTTGAAATTATGGAACATTAAATCTTCGGCAATATAGGTGAGAATAAGAATGTCATTAAGAGGGATATCTAGATGCTAGAAAGGGTACAAGAAGGAAGGCCACTTAATCAGGAGGAACTAGTGCAGAAATCCTCACTGGAAGTGGATTTGGGCGGGTAATATTATAGGAGGAAGTATCCTAGCGACAAAAATCAAGAGCGTTATGGTTAAGAGAAGGAGACCGTAGTACAAAAATTTTTCATCACGTGGCAAACTCTCATCGAAGGAATAATGGCATTGAGGTGTTAAAGATTGAGAGAACTGAATGCACGGACGAGAGGGTTATTCAAAATCATATCGTCAACTTTTATGAAAATCTACTCTCGGAGCAAGAGGATTAGAGACCTAACTTAGATGGTTTGCCCTTCGATATCTTAAACCCAGTTGAAGCTGCTCATTTGGAAGTGTGCTGTCCTATCTCCAGTGGAGGGTTGGGTATTCGAAACTTAAGGATGTTCAATCGTGCATTACTGGGCAAGTGGTTGGGGCGGTATCAATAGGAACCTGAGGCCATGTGGAAAATGATAATTGAACACGTGTATGGGGGTATTTCTCGGAAGAGGGGGGGGGGGCGCTGGAGCACTAATGAAGTTAGGGGAGCTTGTGGGGTGGGGGTTTGGAAGAACATTAGAAGTGGATGGGGGGTCTTCCAGCAGTATACAAGAATTCATCTGGGTGTCGGTACTAGAATCAGATTTTGGAAAGATGCCTAGTGTGGAGGCAGGGCACCTAGGGATTTGTTTCCCGCATTATATTAGATTGCGAGCGATCAGAATCTCACTGTGGCAGAAGCAGTGGGGTTAGATGGGGGGTAGATTTACTGGAATATTACTTTCAACAGAACAACACAGGATTGGGAGTTGGATAGCTTCGTGGATTTCTACAATCTCATATATGCTCAAAGACCAAACTTCTAGAATGAGGACAGCTTATGGTGGTCTCCAGTGGGGAGAGAAATCTTTACCGTCCGATCCTTTTATAAGGTTCTTACACATACTCTGAAAACTCATTTCGCCTGGAAAAAGATTTGGCGCCATTGGGGCTCCCCCAAAAGTGGCTTTTTTTTGTGTGTGGAAAGCTGCGTTAGGCAAGATTCTCACTACGGACAATCTGAGGAAAAGGAGGATTAGCAGACTGGTGCTGCATGTGTCGTAGTGGGGTTGAATCGGTTAATCATCTTCTCTTACATTGTGAAATAGCTAGGGCCCTTTGGAACGATATTTTTAGAAGATTGAATCTAACTTGGATTATGCCGGAAACCGTGATGGTAGCTATGACGTGTTGGACATCTCTGAGGTACAAAACAGATCAAAGCCATTTGGAAGATGATTCCTCTTTGTGTCATGTGGTGCCTGAGGTAGGAGCTTAATGAGAGAACTTTTGAAGACAATGAGAGATCGAGGGAGCAACTTATTGTTTTCTTTTACAAAACTTTATGTACATGGTCTATTGTGAATTTTAATGGCATGGACCTTCATGATTTCCTTATTTTTAATATGACATAATGTTAGGCATTAAGCACTTTGTAACGGGCTTTCACCCATCCAATTTTTAGTAATACAGTTTTACTTAAAAAAAAAAAAAGAGATACTGTAATCACATTAATATAGGAGAAATATTGAAATATCTAAGAATGTTACAAATTTAATAGTAGTTAGAGAAAATATTTAAAATGAATAGAGAAAGAAGAAAGAAAGAATATTTAAATGATATAGAGAAAGAATAGATAAGTTGATGTATGCTGTAGTGTAAAAGTCGTTCGCAAAAATTTTAAAAAAAAAAAAAAGTGGGCTTTGGCAAGTTATTTTAGAAAGTTATGGAGCTATTTATCACTGTGACTTTTTAGAAAGCTATGCAGTCAGTTTCTCTAGAAAATTTTTTCACTGTGTCTGTAGTTTGAACATTCCTTGAGGGGGATATTTCTTTTATCATCTTCTATATGATTTTTTGTATCTTCTCTAGGGTCATGAAAGCTCCTCAGAGGAGTTGCGGAACCTTTCTGATGCATGGGAGTTCCAGGAAAATGAGATCATGAATGCTCAAGGCAGATTGCGGTCAATACGTGCAAAGTTAGCAGTATTAGAGGGAAAGATGGCACTGGCAATAATGTGTGCAGGATTTATGTTCATTCACCAAGATATATACCTCTAACTTGCCCTCATAATGTGAAAATTTATCTTTATTTTCAGTGATGCCCAAAAGATGGTGGAGGAGAAACAGAAGAGAATTGATGATAATCAAAGGGCTTTACAACATCTTCGTACTACACACATAGTTTGGGTCAATCCAGCCTCCGTGGTGCTCTTAGCAGGTTCATTTGATGGTTGGGCTACCCAGGTTTGATCTCATCTTGCATTGATATATTAATTTGAGTTAGTGATAAAAAATGAATCTATGGTAACGTTAAACTAGACTCATGTTTAATGTTGCAAGCAGCACTAGTGCTAAACAGAGCAAGTAATCTGTTGTCTATGGTAAGATACACATATCTTAAGAAAAATGATGTTCATAAGCCTTTTAAACATCATCTTTTCCTCATTCCCTAGCATCGAATAATTGGCAAGTGAAAATTATGATTTTATTTACTACACTTAGAATGTAATTTGGTGTTCTTTTGTATACCTTCTATGTACATGGCCTATGCCAATTTCATTCATATCAATAAAATCTATCTCTTACTTAGCAAAAAAGAAAAAATGGCGAGTGAAAATAATCCATGCATCATCATCCTTTCAATCATTTGGTGCTACATCAGTGATGATGATTAAAAGGCTTATGAAAAGCATTTCTTATGTCCTAGTTTTAGAATATACAGACAGATTTCTCTTCAAGGTTTAGTGCTACCTAAATATATCAATCATTCAACCCAAAATCTTCAATTCTAATGTGCATGCTTGTGTTTCTAATAATTTGCTGAGCAGATATTGCTTTAAATTAAATGTGTTTTGACGTCCTTTCTTCAAAAGAGTATATATGTTTAGGATGATTTTGTCTGGAAATGAAGTTTATGTCTGTCACACATGAAATGATGTATGCAGCTGAATGATGGGTGGTTAGCTTTCTTTTAGTAGGTTTGCCATCTTACGATTCTTATTAAAGACCGGAGATGTGAGTAAATTGTGCGTGCTTCAATCATTTGTGAAGAAACTTTACCCTCGTTTGGCAATAAAATTTTTTTATGCACCTCAGCGTTTAGTGCTTGGTTTATTATGGGAATAAGTTGGAAAAAAAAAATTGGCCTTGTTCAAGTTATTCATCTTCATTTGAATAGACTGCATGAGATTTTTGTTTGTTTGTTGTTTTGCATGATGTATATCATTCGTGGAATCATGTGCAGCTACACTTTGATTAAAAAAAATATACTCTAATTTTTATTGATGACTTTTTTTTTTCCTCCCAAAAAGACACATAACGGTGCTTTTAAGTTGGTCAACATTGACACAAGATGCAAAGATGGTTCTATTTTGCAGAGGGAGATGGAACAGTCTAGTATGGGTTTCTTTACTGTTTGCCTGAAGTTGTACCCGGGCAGATACGAGGTAGTTCTTATGTGTCAACTTGGTTAATAGTTTGACATGGGCACTGTTCCTTCTAGATGATGAGTCTCCTGACATGTTTAACTGATCGTACAGATGAAGTTTATTGTCGACGGTGAATGGAGGGTTGATCCCCTACGCCCTATCGTCAAAAACAATGGATACGAGAACAATCTGCTTATTGTCACGTAAAGGTACAATTGTGATACTATTGGTGGGCCTTTTTTTCTTTTCTTTGATTCACCTCAGCGGATTGGGCATTTGCAACACTCTTAGATGCTTTTCCTTTTCCTCGTCTTTGGAAGGGGTTTATTGTTTCTCCCTGTTGTCTGTTGATGTAAATGCATCTATCTTGCACAGAATGATCTTGCTAGAGAGCTTTTTTCTTTTTAGAGTTCATATAAGTTGTGATACAAAGATTATCTTCATCACAATATATTGAAAGTTCATATTGATAGATAAGTGGAAAATAATAAATAATTTTTTAATCATTTGATTGTAGAATAATTCTACATACAACTTAGGTACTAACTATCACATAATCACTCTGAAAAATAGTAGAGTCTGTTTTAAAAAATTAATATTTTTTATTTGAGTTTTATATTTTATTTATTTTTTAAAAAGTGATTATGCAATAATTACATGATTTACGATTGCAAATAACTTCTCTTGATGGTTTAAGATAATGATATTTCTGTTTGTAATAACCCATTTATGCAAATAGTGTATATTAAAAGTGTCTATTCGAGTGAACAGTTGTATGACATTTTTGTTCTATTTTGCCCCAAGTCTATCCCAAAATGTCTTTTTGTTTTATCTGCCGCCGGTTTTCTTGATGTTTCTTTTCATTTTGTTTTTTTACCGATAAAGATGGTGAGTATGAGAAAAAAAATTCCAAACACAAACTTAAATATCCACGCCCAAGAAAATTTACGTCCTCCATACAGAAATATGTTCCAAATTTTTACAACTGAACTAAAATAAAAACACAATCCAAAAATAAACGGCTCTATAGTTGATAAACTATAAAGAAAAAAGAACCAAATAATAGAAGAAAATGAAAATGTTACAATTGAAAAGAAATGCCACCCGAAAGAGGAAAAAAAAGTTTTTTCTTTTCAACAACTTGTGTCGATGATCGCCGTGAAGGAAGCCCGCTCTCCTTATCTCTTGATCTCAATTTACCTCCTTCAAATCAATTTGCCGTGTAGTTTCCTTTCATAAGGTACTCCAACTCGTCCAAGACCATATTCACCACCCATTAAGTTGACCATTGTCGGTCAATAGTCCAGATCTAAGAGAATAAACATCACTCAGACAATTCAACAAAAAATCGGTTTCTTGAGATATTTTTCGTTCAGAGAAGACGGATTGTAAAGAGAGAGAGAGAGAGAGGTAGAGAATCTTTTTGAGAAAATGGGGAGTGTTGGCATTAGAAGAAGGCCAGAGAGAGAGAGAGAGAGAGAGAGTTTTCAACTTGGTACTAGGGTGTTCAAATAGATTCCAAACGGGATGAACAGACCTACTTCAATATGTATTAAGGTCAATGTAGTTAGAAACCATCGATATCCACCTGCGTTTAAACGGTGATTATTTGGTTGGGATTGCAAAAAATAAAAAATAAAAAATCTATATAAAGTTGCAAAGTTAAAATTGAAGAAACACACAACTAGCTGAGGCACTCAACTCATTCGAAACTATTCTTACTTTCTCTAATCTGTCAAAACAATGTCCCTCCAGACAAGTCTCAGACAATGGATACAAAATCTTCTGATAATAACAGAGATAGGAACAAAACGGCCCTCAAAAGCCGATAAGGTTGCTGAACTTGGAAATCTGCATGCTTACTTCGTGTTTGGTACTCTCAACATCAAACTCAAATCCACCCGAATCCAGGCTTAATTTAACATATTCAAGTTTGTCTTTTTAATGACGTGAAACCTCACACAGGTAGCAACCTTCTGATTGTCTCGGTGGGTAAAAAACCCAATAACACAAAACTTTTTATATTTATTTTTATTTTTATAAGTAAGCCAATAACACAAAACTCGGTCCTACCAAAACCGTATATCAGGTAATCAAGGGATTTATACAAAGTCGAACCCAAGATGTCTGGGGTCTACAGTTAATTGCAAGCCTGCCCTTTGAAGTCTGACCACTAAAGTTACACCCTGACAACTTATACCAATCAAAAAATAAAAGTTAAAAGCTGACTACTGAATTTATTTTTTATTTTACCCTTCCATACTTGTAAACAAATCCAAACTCGTAACCAATTACACTGCAAAATATGCAAAAAGTCAAAATAAATAAATAAATAATGCAGCTTTAGGGCAACATTTACATAAAAATTCTATCTATAGCTAGACCTAAAATCCATTCACTCAATACAAAATAGCTTAATCCCTGCACCAATTCTTTACTTACAGTATATCATCATAAGCCACGATTTCTCTTCCCCTAAAAGGCACTTCTGAAACACTAGAAGAACCATTACTACTGCTTTTGGGCTTCACTACAGCTGAAGCAAGTTTATTACCTCTATTATGTCTGCTCAGAGGTACCGCGGCCAGCAAAAGCTTGGACGAGGATGAGCCATTATCCTTGCCGGCACCAAGCCCAACTCCTTGCCTCCAGAGGGCAAGAGGATCGGTTGCCCACATTACCTTTACCTACAACATACGCCCTCACTCAATACTCAAAAGCCAAGAAAAAGGATCCCCTTGCTTTGGTTGCCAAGAAAACAGACGAACAGACGAAAATAATAAAATTACGTTGAGAAAGTAAGTTTAGAACGCATTTCGGTTTCCCCGAAAGTAAAAAACACATTGCTCACATCAGATGCGACTTCATTAGGAAGCTGAAAGGATGGTTATTTTGATTTCCCCAAGTTTTTGGCGTGGCCAAAACTTTAATAAAATTCCACTTTCAGCTCTGTGTTCTAAAGTAATTGCTGGCAGAGTTCCCAGAAATTTGAAGTAATACTCCGTTCGGGTACTTGGAAAAAAAACATTAAAAAAATCTTGCTTTTGATGCTTTGCATTGCACTAAATTCAAATACACCAACCAAAATTGAGCCCAATCACCACTCCATAAATCGAATGAAAAAGAAAGAAAAAAAAAACATCTGGTCCCAACTTAGCTTTTCCTCTACTGAATTTTCTACAGTTTCTTATCAACCAAATGCACATAGGTAGAGAGAGAGAGAGAGAGAGAGAGTACTTCTGTGGAATCGACGGTGATGCCGAAAGAGGGGTCTAGGGCAGCAGCAATGGCGACTTCGGCGGAATCCTTGGTACGATACATGATGTACGCCAACCCATCGCGGTCGATTCGGATCCGGGAAATGGAGCCATAGATCTCGAACCGGCACTTAACGTCCAGGACAGAGCAGTCAACGGGGAGGCCTATGACAACAAGCGCCGGCGCCGGTGCCGGCTTCGCAATCGGAGTGTCGACAACGTCTCCATTGTAGCCTAGAAGAGGGTGGGAAGGCATAGGACGACGCCGTTTTGAGAGGGAGGCGGGAACGTGGCGGGCTAAGTAGGGTCTGTCACGCTGTCGTTTTCGGTTCATGATTCTCCGTGAAGTGAGTGAACCGGGTTTTGAACTTTTGCGGCTTGAAGAGTCTATAGCTAGTAGCCAATGAGTTTGCCTCCCGTGCAAAAGGTTATTTTCTTTCCAGTATGGCTAGAGTATCTACATTTATCATACTTATCTTTATATAAATAATAATTTATTATTATTTATATAATTATAAATATGATAAGTGTAAATATTCTCAATCATTTTAATTCTTTTTAATATGCTAGTTTATCTTCTATCTTCAAAATGCCCTCTCTCTCTGAAAGTAATATTTTTTGAAATTGTATTTCTGTTTTTTTAATAATTTTTAAAAAGAAAAATATTAGTTTTGTTATTGAATTTGATCGTTAGTGCATTTTATTTTTTATCTTCTAAAAAATTAAAATAAATAAATTTATATATTTTTAAAAATTTAAAAATTTTAGAAATAAGATTGTACTATTTAGCATGCCCAACTAATAGAATTAATCAGATTATACTATCTGCTCTACGAGGCAAAGTGGGAGCCACTCTAGGGTAAGTACCACCACCTTTTTTTTTTTTTTTTTTTTTTAATTTTCAGTAGTGCTATATTTCTCGAATTTGTTTCCAATAGCGTAAAATATTTTGTTCATTTTTTTAGATTTGTTTTCATTTATTTTTTATATTCTTAAATATATTTAGAAAAAAGAAATAAATTAAATCATTATTAAAAAAACACTCATTAATCACTAAGTAAAAAGAATAGCACCACCTTTCTTTTTATTTTCAGTGGTGCTTCATCCCCAAATTTGTCCCGAATAGTGTAAAATATTTTTTTTTTCATTTTTCTACATTTGTTTTCATTCATTTTTTTTATATTCTGAAATATTTTTTAAAAAAGTAAAAAATTACATTATTTTTTAAAAAAACTTTCTTAATCGCTAAATTAAAAAAAAACTTTTTTTTTTTTTTTTTTTTTTTGCTTTCGAGAGAAATATTTGGGTGAATCGGTGATATTTTCGGTATATAAAGAATTACTGTTTTATTTTGAAGAAAATGTTAGTTTGCCACTAAGTTTGACCCATAATATATTTTATCTTTTTAATATTTTATAGAATTATTATTGCTGAGTTTATATTTCTTTAGATGTTTAAAAGAAGATAGAATGAATTAATTGCCACAGCCAACGTTAAGACCTCATTTAATTTTTCAGATAAGTTGATATGAAAGTTGAAAATTGAATAAAATATTATTATTTTATATTTTTAATATTATTTTTATTTTGAGATTTGAAAAAATGAATTTTTTATTTTATTTTATGTGATAATTTGAAAAAATTATAACGATTAGATGAGATGAAAAATAAAATAAGTAAATAATTTGAATATTATTATATTGATTTTTGTTTTAAGTAATAAATAAATAATGATTATATAAAAAGTCGAAAATTCGAATAGGAGTTTTTTTTTTTTTTTTCTCTTAAGAACAAAGTTATGAGAAAAGTTGAGAAATATTAAATAATTTTGAAATTTTATGGTCGCCAAATGGGCCCGTTGGAGATGTTTCAAACACAAATGTTATAGTTGCGAAACATGCCCACTTGTTAAATCGGACGCGCAAGCGGTAACATTTATTTGAGACAAAAAAAAATTGATCCATACATATTTCTGATCAAAGGATGTCTTTTTAACAGAAGACAGAAAAATGACGTTCTCAGTAATGCGAACAATATAACCACCATATAGAGCGGTGGGATCTATGCGTAAGGTGGAGAGAGAGGCAGGTGTACTATTGCTTAATATTCTAAAATATCTATTGAAAAAATTCACGATCTCTTTGTCAAGATCAATGGTTAGGAAAAACAGTAACATAAATGAAGAGCCCACATCTATGCCAGGTCGTCGGCGATGGATTCACGACAATGGTGGCGCGTGCACCAGCGACGAAGAACCGGTGGCCAGATTCGAGAGATCTGAAGTCACTAAAGCTATCGAAGTCACGCGTAATTTTCACTGCCATGCCAGATCGTTGTTACGCATGGGTGACGTGCACGGCCAAAGCCGCACATGCACCATATGCGCTTATTGAAATCGCAAAATTTCCTCTCTGACTTGAAGATCAATGTCTGAGGAGTGGAGGCAGCTCGTGATGATCTCAGAAGGCCAACAGGTAGAAGACTGGCTTGATGAGGTTTAGAGACAAAAAACCAACAAAAAAAGGGGCTAGAAAAACACTAAATCCGGTCGAAAAACTACCAAAAGCTTGAAAGGAAACGACGGGAAAGTAAATTCGATGGAAAACCTTCTCAAAGTCAATTGCTATCACTACAAAGTTGACTTGTTAATCAAATTATTTGAACGTGAAAAAAATACACACAAAGCAATTCAATTTTTAATTTGGTTGAATCGATTTGCATTAAACATTTTTTCGAACCATTTTCTAACTCATCTACCCCTTTCATTTTTTGAAAAAAATATTAATCTCTATCTTAAATTTTATCAAGTCACATTTGACATTAGCTTATGCGTAACCTTTTAAGTGGCTTAATAAATGAAAAACAAATAAAATGCAACATATTACATTAATGTTGTAAATAAATCCCAGATACAATCCTATGGCCTCGAAATCTAATTAAGAGTTTCTAATTAAGAGTTATTTTTTAATGAACCAAGTCCTACGGCAAATAATTCTTGACTAATGAACGTGTGGTTTTGTATAGATAGTGAAAGTATTTCATTTCATTTTATTCCATCTTATTATTATAACTTTATTAATTTTTTACACAAAATATAATAAATAATTTAAAATTATCAAATCTCAAAATAATAATATTTTAAAAATAATATTCTACCAAAATTTTATTTAATTTTTAGTTTTCATATAATTTCATCTTATCTTATTTCTCTAACCAAATTGCGACTAAATCATAATTTTAAGCTCTTAGGATGTTTTTTTTTTAATGAAACCCTTACATTTATTATGTTTACATTGTGAATTGGTTTTTTTTTTTTTTTTTTATTGAATTCTTGACTCATTTTAATTTTATTTTATGTTTTTAATCACTCAAGTGAGAATGATGATCAGTACGCGGAGGCGTGCCTAGATGGAGCGTTTGGATTTAATAATAGGGTTTAATTATTTATTTAGTTGGATTTATTAAATCATGTAATCTGTTGACTAGTTTTATTTATGTAAGCACATGACATCCCTAACCCTAGGAAAAAGGATAATTCATTTACTATTGAGTCCCAACACCCCCCCCCCCCCCCCCCCGCTATATGAATCGGGACTAAAAATCTTAGAATATGAATTTGAGTCTATTTTTATAAAATTAAATTTATTTTTAATTAAATCACATGATTATGTTGGTCGATAGAATTTATTTTATTTTATATTATGCAAGAATGTCATTTATTTTCAACTTCAATCTAGATTCAAAAAGTTAAAAAAAAAAAAAAGGTTATTAAATCAATAGTAAAAAAAAATATAAGAGCATTCTCATTGACTTCTTAGCTCAATTTTAGTCAATATGTGCCAAAAAACTACCACATTAGATCAATGTATGGAATACTGAATCTGTAAGTATACTGGTCAAGACACTGGAACGAAATATTTTGGTACCGGTTATATTTCGTATATCGTTTTGGAATAGTTTATACATAAATAAATTATATATAAATTATATTTCAAAATAATAATTAATAAATAAATAAATTATATAAATATATATATGTAAATAGTCTAGTCTGAATTGGAGTAAAAAAATAACAATAAATGAAAAAAATGGATAAAAGGGTGACATTTGATACAACCAAAACACAGATGGCCGAGACGGCCGATATTAACTCTAGTACAAAACAAACCCATGTAATATACCAATTACATGGCTAGTACGTATTTTTTTTACCATACCAACTAGTACAGTATGAAATTCAAAAAATTACATTAGATTATGTATTATTATAAAAATTTAGACCGTAACTACATGAACTGACGATTATTCGAGTTATTCCGTTATTATAGTAGGGTAGATGCTATGACGTGAAATCCAAGAGACTTGATCACCAAATTTGTCAATGAACAGTAGATTAGTCAAATATTAAAATAATTATTTCTCACCCTTTTCAACAAATATGTAAGTATTTTTTTATAATTAAGAAATTTGGTATGATCTATTATTGTTAAATATAAAATGTGATAAAAATAAATAAATAAATATTAACTAGAATATTAATTATTAATTTAATTATAATATAAATATTATTAATAGTAATATTTAATATTTAAGAAATGTGATAAATAATCATATTCATTTAATTAGAGTATAATTATTATTAATATTTAATTGGTAGAACGAAAAAATGTGTTAAAAATAAATTAAATAAAAAGTTACCAAAATAATAATAATTTATTATTATATATGTAATCTTATTAAATCATAGAAACTTTGCCAAACTTGTTAAGATTGTTCCCAGACATACAAATATAAAAGAAATTACAAATCAGGGCAAGAAATATAAATGAATCAAAAAAGGAAAAGCAAGAATACAAGAATTATGTGGTTCAACCCTGATAATTTACATTCACGATAGGAACAACACCTCTGAGCATCTTCATTGATGGTAATGAAATAATACAACCATGAGCAAGAGATTACAAGAGTCTTTCTGAATTTCCCTTTCTCATAAACCCTAACCCTCTCGAAATCTCTTTTTGTTTCACTGTTTTTACTTGGACAGAAAATGAATCTCAAAATTAATTAATTGCACAATACAACAGGTTTATATATACATGAGTACAGAAGTCAAAACTATCATTCTCTTAGGCCTTCAGCATTCAACATAATCTAATTCATTCATTAATGTACATGTGGCCAGAGAAAATGGTTGACACATATAACAAATCTTCACCTTGATAAGCATTTGATCCTTACACAAGTTTTCATGCTCAGTTGATGTTCCTGCATGTTCTCCCTAATGGGTGCTAATAATTTCCCATGTTAGTTAAGTTTAAACAATGTCTAAACTTGACTGTAGGTAAAGACTTAGTCATCATATCTGAAGGGTTATCCTCAGTAGGTCCTTTTTTCACTATAATCTCCCCTGCAGCTATTACATCTCTCACAAAATGCAATCTAACATTTAAATGTTTGGATATTTCATGGTAAACTTGATTTTTGGCAAGATGGATTGTGTTTGGATTGTCACAAAACACAGTTAAATTTCCTTCATACATACCCAACTCTCGAGATATCCCTTCTAACCATATAACTTCTTTTATTGCCTCAATCATGGCTATATATTCAGGTTCAGTTGTTGATAATGCCACAACAAGTTGCAAGTTGGCTTTCTAGCTTACAGGTCCTCCAAATATTGTAAAAACAAAGCTAATTAGAGATTTTTTTAGTGTATAGGTTACTTGTATAATTTGAGTTAACAAATCATTGTAGATCAAAACCAATTTGCACATTCACACAAATGTTAGTCCCAAGTTTTTAGTACTAGATAAGTGTTGAAAAATAGACTTAAGAGCATGCCAATATAGTTTTCCTGAATTACTCATAAATCTACTTACTATGCTTACATCATTGTTAAATCAGGCCTAAAACAAACCATAGCAAACATAATACTTAACCATATTGGCATATTGAATTTTTCCATAAAATTTTTCTTCTCATTTGTTTCAAGTTTTTGGTTTAATGACAACTTTGAGTGTTGTCCAATGGGTGTGCTTACAGTTTTTACTTGATCCATACCAAATATGTTAAGCACCTTCGATATTTATGACTTTTGAAATAAGAAGAGAAGCTTTTTATTTATTTCTCCTGATATTTTCATCCCTAAAATCTTTTTGAGAGGACTTAACTCTTTCATTTCAAACTTTGACTTAAGCATACTTTTCACTTGTTCAAGCTGAAACTTATCCCTACATGCAATAAGCATGTCATCCACATATAGTAACAAATATATTGTATTACTTTCAAGCTGCTTGTAGTATACATAGTTATCATAATTGCTCCTGTCAAAACCAATGTGAATCATGTGAGTGTCAAACCTTTTGTACCATTATCTTGGTGACTGTTTAAAGCCATATAGTGATTTCCTTTACAGACACACTTGATTCTTTGGTTTCATTAACAAAACCTTCAGGGGGCTGCATGTATAAGGTTTCTCCAATTCTCCATGCAAGAATCTTGTCTTGAGATCTAGTTGCTCTGAATGCATATCTTGAAAAGCCATAAATGAGAGTAAGAGTCTTATGGAGCTGTGTTTAACCATAGGAGAGAAGATTTCATTATAGTCCACCCATTCTCTCTATGTAAACTCTTTAGCCAGCAACCTAGCTTTATACCTAGGTAGTTCAACTCCTGGAATTCCCTATTTCTTCTTATATATCCATTTAGACCCAATCAGTTTTTGATTTTCTGGTTTTGGAACTAGCTCCCAAGTCTTATTCTTATTTAAGGACCCTATTTCCTCTTGCATGACAAGCATCCATTTATCTGCCTCTTTGCTAACCATGGCTTCCTTAAAAGACATTGGTTCCATCTCAATTATTTCCTCAGCCACTGTGAGTGCAAAAGCTATCATTTAAGCTTGTCCATATCTCTTTGAAGGTCTGATTATTCTCCGTTCTCCGTCTCGAGCAAGTTGA
The DNA here is from genome assembly GCA_036559045.1 of Platycarya longipes. NCBI lineage: Eukaryota > Viridiplantae > Streptophyta > Magnoliopsida > Fagales > Juglandaceae > Platycarya > Platycarya longipes. The sequence goes on along the minus strand of CM071793.1, from coordinate 17,958,236 downwards.
TAGGTGTTTTCTTCACCTTGAGATTTAATTTAAGTACTTGAGGCTTCAGTTTTTCTAACCTAAGTTTCACTGACATCAAGTGAGTTTCTTGACTGCTCCACCTCAAGTTGCATATCACTAACGGTGGGTAGACTAGCCTGAATTTCAATTTCAGGCTTTCATGCCATTTGGCTTTCATTAAAGGTAATATTTCTACTAATGATGTATTTTTGCCTTCCAGGCTCACTAATCCATAGCTTATACCCCTTCACACCTTCATGGTACCTCATAAAAAGACATTTCAAGGCCTTGAATTCAAGTTTGTCAGATTTGGAGTGTGCATATGCAACATATCCCAAAAATCTTAAGTGTTCATACCCAAATGACTTTCTAGACCATATTTATTGTGGAGTTTTAAGTCCTAAGGCTAAAAAGGACTTCTATTTATTAAGTAAACTATTGTAACAACAACCTCAACCTAGAAATTCTTTAATAAACTTGATGTTACTAGCATACACCTCACCCTCTCTAAGATAGTTCTATTCATCCTTTCAGGCAACCCATTCTATTGAGGTGTTTCCCTCACTGTCTTATGCCTAGCAATCCCTTCCCTTTTACAAAATTCATTGAGCTCATTTGATAGGTATTCTATTCCATTGTAAGTTCTCAATCTTTTAACTTTTCTGCCTACTTGATTTTCAACTAGTGTCTTCCACTCCTTGAACTTAACAAAAGGGTCATTTTTGTTTTTCAATATGTATATCCATACTTGTATGGAATATTCTTTAATTATGGATAGAAAGTACCTTGCCCATCCATGAGAATTTACTTTGGCAAGGCCCTACAAATTTGAGTGTATGTAGTCTAGGGTTTGTTTGGTTTGGTGTGTGGCATTTCTGAACCTCACTCTAGTAGACTTCCCAAACACACAATCCTCGCAAAAAGGTAGTTCACCAAATTTTCCTTCCCCCAACAGGCCTTGTTTTTCTAGTTCTACTAAACCCTGCTATATGGCCCAGTCTCTTGTGCCATGAGAGATGTCACATTGTGTTGGGTAGGAGATGTCTCTCCTATTACAATCTTACCTAGGAGTGTGTAAAACCCATTTTTAATAACCCCTTTCATAACTACCAAAGCTTCCTTTGAGGCCTTTAAAGTCCCACCTTCATATTTGAATGTGCAACCTGACTGGTCCAACATTCTAAAAAAAATCAAATATCTCTTCAACTCAGGTATGTATCTCACCTCTTTGAGTAACTTTTCTATACCATCATTTATTTTTAACCTAATTGTCCCAATTCCTAAGATTTTACACGATTTGTTGTTATCTAAAATTATATACCCCCTATTTAAAGCTGTAAAGGTCTCAAACCAAGACTTCAAGGACACGTATGAAATTAGTATCCTGAGTTTAGGATCCATTCTGTTCCAAAGTCCATCTCAGAGATTATCAACACCTCTGCATTGTCATATCCATATGAAACAATGGTAGCTTTACCCTTCTCCATTGTTATATTACCCATTGCCTGTTGTCTTGTAGGATAGTCCCTTTTAAAATGTCATTCCTTGTGACAAATAAAATATTTTAATTTTTTTCCTTTAGATTCGATCTTGATTTATTGTTCTCTCTTTTAGGATTTTATTTTTCTGACCTTCCCCTAACATTAAATTCCCTGTAGTCTCAATTTTAACCTCGATATTAATTTGTGATTCTCTTGCATGCAATACAAATTGAACCTCATCTAAGGATAAACTCTTCCTACCATACATCATAGTTTTTTTAAGATTTGCATAAAAAGAGTCAAGAGAGCTTAATAACAGTATAGCTTGATCCTCATCATCTATACTTATGTCTATATTTGCAAGATCTAAAATTATTTTATTGAATTCATCAAGGTGTTCATCGATAGAAATATCGGGTTCATCTTGAATGTGTATAGCCTGGTCTTTTTGTGGAGTCTGTTTGCCAGTGACTTGGTAATATAAAGACTCTCGAGTTTTAGCCACACCCCTGCTGCAGTATCTTCTTTGACCACTTCCCTTAAGACTTTATCACCAAGGGACAAGATAATAATGATGTGGGTCTTTTGCAATACTTGAGTTTGTTCTTTTTCGGATGAAAACTCAAGCTCTTCTCTTCTTCAAGTGCATCTTGGAGACCTTGATGTACCAATAGAGCCATCATCTTAATCCTCTACAGCCCAAATCATTTTTTTCAGTGAACTTCTCTATATAAAATTTGGTGGTCCCCATCAAAATCGAGCTCTTGATATCACTTGTTACTTTACTTAATCACAAAAACTTTGCCAAACTTGTTAAGATTATTTACAGATAAATAAATAGAAAAGAAATTACAGAACAAAAGCAAGAAGTATAAACAAATCAGAAAAGAAAAAGCAATAACTCAAGAATTACGTGGTTTGACCCTAATAGTCATAATACAACTTTAAGCAAGAGATTACAAGAACCTTTCCAAATTTTTCCTTCTAAAAAACTCTAACTTTAACCTTCTGGAAATCTCTCTTTGTTTTTCTGTTTTCACTCAAACACAAAATGAATCTCATAGTTAATTAATTGTACAGTACAAAATGTTTATATATACATGAGTTCAAAAGTCAAAATTACCCTTCTCTTAAGCTTTCAGCATTCAACATAATCTGATTCATTCATTAATATACATGTGGCTAGAGAAAATGGTTGACACATATAACAATATAAAAAGTAAATGAATAATCTATATTAAATATTGGAATGGAATAAGCAAATCTAATATAATATTATCTAAAATTTAAATTTACATTGGAACAATTTAATTATAGTGCATTATCCATTATCATTTTGCATTTCATTGTTAGGGCACATGCGTTGGCCTCGACAAAATTGGAATACCTTGATATAAAAAAAATGATGGGCAACAGCCTGTGTGCCGTGACACACAGACTTTAAGAAAAAAAAAATTATAATTGTGAGTGAATGTGTCGGTATGCAGTAGTGACGGTTGCCTAGCATAACCCTTGATATAATCGGCAATTATTTCTTAAATCCGAGGATTCGGCAATCATAACTCCTCATTGTTCACTTGTATTTGGTATTACTCTCAAACACTCAATAATGCATGAACTGTTGGTGTTACTCCTATGGCCAATCCCACATGGGAAAGAAAAGAGTGAGCAGTGTACCCAAAGGCTTATTTAAGATGGCTTAGCCTCCTTAGTTTAAGTACACCAGTCAGAGACTTATCTAGTAATTTTTTACTTTAATAAAATTTCTCTGTTGTCCTTTTTGTATGTAAAAGGAAGAGATGTGAAAGTTAGAATTTTACTAGTGGGAGAAATTTTTGTGGGTGTCGTTGGGGTGAGGAGAAAAATTGTGTGATTGTAATAATTTTTCACATAGTGTATTTTCTTCTCTGGATCTGGTGGTTTTTCTCCTGTTTTGGGAGTTTTTTACGTAAATTCTTGTATTGTGTTTATTTCTCTATTTTTCTTGGTATTCTGTCAAAAGTAGATCTTGGTGGGAGGAATTTGGGTGGTCAAGATTCCCAACAAGTGGTATCAGAGCTACTAGGTTCTTTTGGCAGAGTGGGGCATTGATGTGATAGTGTGGATACGTACGGTTTAAGGAGGTTCTGTTTAGGAGATTAAAAATTTTAAGTGTGTCTTTTGTGACCCTCCAATCTTTCCTGGGAACTTATTTAGTGGGTAGTATTCATTTCTACGATAAAATTCATCGAGGCAATGCCAAGAATAGAGGTAGAGAAATTTGATGGGAGAATCAATTTTGACTTGTGGCAAGTGTAAGTCAGGGATATTTTGATTCCATCAAGATTACATAAGGCGTCGACCAACCTATGAAGTCAGCAATTTGTTGGAAGTGTGGACAACCTGAGCACATTAAAAAAAGTTGTCAACAAGAAGTGGAGCCGGTTCGACAAGCGGTTCCAATATAGTAAATGAAGATACTGGTATTTATGCTAGCGTTGTGTCTCTCTCCATGGAAAAAAAGACATGTACATTCTCATGGCATGCCGCTAATCCCAAAGTTGCCTTGATAGAGGATGTGTTAATGTTAGTTGTTCCACAAGTTTGCACACGAGTATTGGTTTGGCATTGATGTAGGGTGTATGGTGGAAATTCATGTCGATGGCTGATGAACTTTCAAGAAAGCCAAATGTGGGAGTTGCACCATAATTTTTCAGCAAAATTATTTTTGACATGAGCCGAAATGAAATGCTTGGAATTGGTTTATTTTGAGTGAGTATGCTTTTATGGTGGAGCATGATAGCGGAAGTTATGAAGATTTTCATTGCGGTGGAGTGTGGCTGTGGAATCAGCCAAAGTCGCAAGGTGGAGATTGTTGGTGTTACTCCTTTGGCCAAGTCCCACATGGGAAAGAAAAGTGTGAGAAGTGTACCCATGGGCTTATTTAAGATGGCTTAGCCTCCTTAGTTTAACACACTAGTAAAAAACTTATCTAGTAACTTTTGACTTTAGTAAAATTCCTTTATTGTCCTTTTTGTATGTAAAAGGAAGAGAGGTGAAAGTTAGAGTTTTACTAGTGAAATAAGTTTTTGTAGGTGTCGTTGGGATGAGGAAAAAAATTGTGTGATTGTAACAATTTTTCACATAGTATATTTTTTTCTCTGGGTCTAGTAGTTTTTCTCCTATTTAAAGAGTTTTTCACGTAAATTCTTGTGTTGTGTTTATTTATTTATTTTTCTTAATATTTAGTCAAAAATAGATCCTAATAAAAAAAATTTGAGTGATCAAGATTCCCAACAGGAACCCCATTAGCCGTTGGCTTGCCCTCTTTTTCCAAGCTCTTTGCCCGCCCTATTGACGGAAACCCGTAAGGCTCATTCTCTAAACTGAACCTCGATTATTCCTCCTCGTTTGTTTGTTTGTTTGTTTATATTATTCTCTCTTTGACATTCCACTTTCCGCAATCTGCGTCTCAGTCTCAAACGATCAGCGTCTTCAACTGCTTCAGTTTATGGAGCTGAAAGGAAGTTCTGTAAATTGTAACCTAGCCCCCAATTTTTCTCCGTCTTTCTCTTAGCAATGGCTGCCTCTCTACCTTCATCAGCATCATCATTAACCTCAACATTCTCTACTCGAAAGACCCACCTAAAGTTTACTCTCAACCATTACCGTTCCTCCATTGTTCCCACCAAACATCCTTTCAAATTAGGCTTGCACTTAACCTTTCAAACTTCCCACCATTTTGGCCCTCTTCTTGGGAAAAGAGCTTCTTCAGATGGGTTTTTTGACGAAGTTGAGGAGAATGGGACTCTGCCGTCCTTCGAGGAACGGCCGGTCAAATTGCTATTATTGGTAATATTCTGGGCCTCTGTATCCCTGGCTTGGTTTGCGGCTTCTGGGGATGCTAATGCTGCTACTGATTCAATTAGAGCCTTGAGCTTTGGACTGGAGATTGCGAGTACGCTTCGCAGTTCGGGCTGGCCTGATGAGGCCATTGTTTTTGCACTCGCTACGCTTCCTGTGCTTGAGCTTCGTGTGGCTATTCCTGTTGGTTATTGGATGCAACTCAAACCTGTTCTCCTAACTATCCTATCCATTCTCGGGTTAATCTTTTCCCTTATTCTCAAAATCTCATTTCTGAAATTCAAGTTGGGTGTTCTTCAAATTTTATTTGGTCCTTGCTTTATCACTTTGGTTTGTTCAGTTCCTCTCAACATGTTTGGTTGAGTTTTTAATTTATGGTGATATGAGAGGAAAGGCACTTAATTTTCTGGAATATTTATCTTTATCTTATACTTTTCACAGTGCCCTTAGCCCACTTGATATAGTTTGAGCTTATGGTTGATATTAAATGTTTTTTTATTAGTGATATTGTTGTGTCTAAGGCTGTCCGTGTGCTATTGGCGCAAGGCAGATTAGTTTTAGTAAATTGGCAGCTTGATGAATTTAAAATTAACAAACATTTGGGCTATAACTGCAGGAACATGGTTTTTGTGCCCATCATCATCCTATATTTAAAGAAATTTGCATCTTTGCTTGCTGGGAGGAACCGGTCTGCATCTCGGTTCCTTGACATGATATTTGAGAGTGCCAAAAAGAAAGCTGGTCCTGTGGAAGAGTTCCAATGGCTTGGTCTGATGCTGTTTGTGGCTGTGCCTTTCCCTGGAACAGGAGCTTGGACAGGCGCCATAATAGCTTCTATTCTTGAGATGCCATTCTGGTCAGCTGTATCTGCAAATTTCTGTGGTGTTGTGTTGGCTGGGCTTCTGGTAAATTTGCTGGTAAATCTTGGTGTCAAGTATGCCATTGTTACTGGAGTTATCCTCTTCTTTATTTCCACATTCATGTGGAGCATCCTTCGAAATCTTAGGAAGTCTTCAAGTTCACCCAAGTGATAAATTAACAAACTTGACGTATTTTTTCCCTCATAGCTGTGGAGTGACTACCTTTGAATTTTCTACTTTGTACGGTGGTCTCTCTGCTGAGGTTTACCTACCTACCTGCTAACTTTGATATTACCAGCATTGGTTTTTTTTTTTCCCCCTTTGTAATGCTGCTCAAGGTCGCATCCTTTGGTGTGAATGTTTTTATATTTGAGATGAGAAATGAAAAATTAAGCCTCCCTTGCTAATAGGATGTTGTACTTCGAATTTGGCTATGATTAATGCCCAAAAAATATTTCTTCAAATATACCCACCTTTTATCACATTCCCATAATGCTTCCCATATAAGATCCTTTTGATCATAATTAAAGGGAGATTTAAACAAAAGCTTCTAGTGTGCTGTCACAGTGACATGTAAAATGCTAGAACTGGCTGGCATAGTTGATTTGTTGCTTCTTTTGCCATTTATGCTGCAATATGAAAGGATCTTTATTGTTGATTAGATCGACAAGTTTATAGCTTCTTTGGTGGGCCTCACTGCCTTGAAGTGATATTCTGCTTCAGGTCTAACCTTCAGGTTCCTCAGACCATTAGCAATTAATTACCTTATGCCCAATCTTAATTTTTGTTGGATCCACTAAAAAGTGAGAGAAGTTGTGCTGGGCAAGTTGGAGGAAATTCTGGGTTAAGATTTAGCAATGTGGCTTCTCTGCAATGAGCATTTCTGACCTCCAAGACAAGGGACTAATAAATGTGTCTTGTCTGCAGTGGCGTTTGGTCTGATGGCACTCTTGTTACATAATGATGGCTTGAGTCATGAAAAACCTTGGGTGCTTAGAAAAAAAAGTGTTGTGTATGCTATAGAATTTCATTCTGGTTGTTAGGTTCACAAAAGGAGGATCATGTGAAACCACTCCAATCCACTAGCAAAATAACATTCTTAAATTCAACTGAAATTTTGTAGCATTAGTTGAGCGAAGCTGCTCTGGTGAAGGAGCTACTTTTTTGTGTTATGGCAAGTTTTAGAGGTGGCAATATGTGACCGACTTGTGAACTCAACACGAACATGACACAAAATTAGCGGGTTTGGCTTTGATGTTAACGGGTAGGGGTAAAAAAAGGTTGACCTGTTAATACACAATTTATAAATGGGTCAAACTGCTTATAATCTGAAATCAACCCATTTGACCCATCTAGATTTTATTTCAAAATTAAAATTTTATTATTATTAAGTTGTAATATTGATATTTCTCAATATGCTTATGTTTTGATTATTGGGATTGTAATTTTAGATCTATGCTGAGATTTTTATTGTAGGGTTTGTCGGTTTTAGTATATATTAAAATTTGAAAAATATTGATAATTTTTTGTTAGTAGGTAGTCTTTTTTTTATAAGATGTTGTGGCTAATAATAAATGTAGATTTTAACTTTTATGTGAAATTATGTTAATAAGGTTAAATGTATTATGTGTGTTAGTTTAACCAATTTACATGAAGCGAGTTCAAATGAGTCATGTCTTGTTATTTCTAATTAATTATTAAACAGGTCAGAATGGGTGACACGACACAACTTATTATCTAAATGGGTTAGGTTAGGGTTAGAGTTTGAAAGTTTGACATGTTTAGCTTAACAGGTCGGGTCTTGTTGACATATATCTCAAATATTTATGACTTGACACGACATGAACATGAACATGACCTAAAAACACGATTTGCCATCCTTAATGACAATTAATTTGCTTTTGTGTATACTGTATGAGCTCCTTTTTGTAAGGAATGAAAGAAATAGAATGATTAGTAATAACAGAAAAGTGTAAAGCCATTGTATGCTCCTGACTTCAATCTTATTAGTCATTGTCTTTCCTTGCTGTTGGATGAAGTAGGGCATTCAGCTAAGATTAATAGGAAGGAATGGCTACATATGTTGCTTTTGAAAAAAATTTACCCCTAAGTTTGGGATATGAAGCTATTTCTAATCCTCCTGCTGCTTCTTTGTAATCTTCTTCCTTTGCATTGGATTGTTCTATAAATTGTTCTGCCTTAATTACTTATGGGGGCATCTTCATTCAAAAGGACAACCCTTTATTTTCTGATATATTATATAACCCAAGTCCTGGCTGCAACTTTTGAGAATGCTGCTCATCTCCCAAAAACCTCTAATCTTTATGTTGGATTTGCTGATAAAGCTAATTCTAAATCCTTTTTTTATTTATTTACACCTACGCTCTAGTTCCAGACAATACTCTTTAGCTTTAACTTAGTAAACACCTTAGTTTTTTAAACTTTATCTGGCCTGTTTAGAATCTTGATTTGGAGAGCAGTCGGAGGCTGCTCCTTCCACCAATACTTTTGTTTTACTTAATGCATGGACACAATACGACGAATTATTGAAATTATTTTCAAATCTTGATTCTAGAGCAGTTTTATCTCTATCTATGCCTGCCAAGAGTGATAATTTGTTTGGACAAGTTTATCCAATGCAAGTTTCAAACGGATGTCAGACTTCTTGATAAATTTGGGTCTCCATTGTTTTCTCTCTGAATGATATTCTCAACGAATTTATTTTGATGATGAACTTTAATGTATGGGATGTGGTGATATTCTTCAGAAAAGTAGGGTTTTTGATCTTCTTGTTTGGAGGGGATGGCTTATTTGGTTTTTTCTTATTTTATGCGATGAGAGATCCTGAGGTTGAAGCCTGAAGGTATCTTTGAATTTGGTCTTCAAATGTGCAGCATTTAGTTTTTAATGTTTGTGTTTCAACGTCTAAGCTTCGCAGCAATCTTTCTATTGCCAGTGGTTAATCTGTTAAGATCACTAAATATGTATGTGAAGGAGTAAGTTTGTCTAGAGTGGTTTCTGGGAAGGCAGCTGCAGACTATGTAGGCTTGTCTTTATTCACTTGTGATTTGAGTTGGGCTTTGATAGATAGGTAATTATTTTAGGTAAAAAAATAACAAAAATGTACATGTTTAAATCAGGTACCTCAGAAATAAAATTCAAGGGAGAAAAAACATAATATCAGTCTTGTTACAATCTTAGTATAGAAAAACTCTACATACAATCCCACCTCAAGTCACTAAGGGTAACTTTGAATACACAGTTGAATTGATTTTTGATAAGCTCCTAAGAAGACTTTTCGCTTGTTGGATTGTGGTGCCATTCAGACCCCTCGTATAACGATACCAATTAGGATCCAATACTCAGTAATATTACATTACGAGATCTTTGTATCCATCTCACTCTTAACTCTAGGCATTGCTTGAACTCTAAGAAAGTCTGATCCTATATGGATAGTTACTATTTGTTGTAGAGTAATATTACGTACAGTCATATAAAGTGTAAATGTCATCTTTTGAAAAAGAGTATGCTCTACTATTAAAAAATTAGTTTTTTTCATGTGAGGTTTGTTTTTACTCATTTTTTTCAAAATATTACGTGATGCCTGCATATTTCACGACTACAAATATAATTTCTCAATGAGAATATGAGAAATTTTGAAGTCTTTTATTTAACCTTAGACTTCTCTTTCACTAGGGCTACTAACAATAGATGAGGTCTTCATCAACCAACTCATTCGCTAATAATAGATATGATAAAAGGGTAGTGTTTCTGGACTGGTACTTTATCGAAGTATTGAACTGATTAAGTGCAATTAATACATTTTTTTAAAAACTTTTTTCTTATTTTCTTTTAATAATTTTTTATATAGTTTTAAATATCTTTTTAAAATAATTCACTAATATTCAATTCCTTAACTATTAAGTAAAATTAAAAAATAAATTCAATCGCTCACTTTTATCTATTCGAATAGCATTTTCCATGATAAAAATTTGTCACTGGATCCAGTTACGGCAAAGGCCAATGTTATATACCGTACTTGCATACTCCCTTAAGAAAAAAAAAAAAAGTGGGAGTCAACATTGAAAAACTAATTTTTCATGTGGTCTAGATTTAGAAAATGATTCACTTATAACTATTTTTATAACTATTTTACAACTACTTTAATTTATAACTCTGCATAAAATGAAGGGTAATTTTGTAATATTGATATTTATTTTTAATAGAGTAACATGATTGTATTAGTTGATTGTCACGCTTCTAATCACAATGACAGTAGGGGCAGACGCCATAGTGGACTTGGATAGCTGCTAGAGTTAGCCCATGGCTTTGAATATTAATGTATGGTTTAGTGGGGTTGGGCTATGGCCCATTCTTACTTTATTAGGCCTGTTATGCTTATATTATTCATTTTTCTGTAGTTGTGCTTGCCTTTGACCCGCTAGTTAGTTAATAGTTTGGTGAATACAAGTAGGCAAATGAGACTTTTGTAATGGCATGCAAAATCTTACTCAAAAGTTTATTCATCTTTTCTGTCTTCTCTTTTTTCTTGGAGTTGCTCCCCTCAAAATGAGAGGTCTTTGACTATTTTTATCAAACACTTAAGGGTGTATTACAAATTGGCATCAAAGTAGGAATCACATCATGAGCTCAAAGTCATGGAAGGGCTGACTTATATGCTAAATTAAAATATTTTGGTACCATGTATGTGGATGGTGCTAAGTCATTGAATACTAATAAATGAGTGAGGCAGTCAAAAGAGAAAGGGCTACCACCAAATCGATGTCGACAAAATGGGCCATCATGGACATAAAATTCTAAAGCATGGTGGAATGTTATGATCCTAAAGATTAAAAGTTTAATCAAATTAGTATAAAAAAGTCTTAAAAGCTTTTGGATCAAGTCTGTAACAATAATTGAAAATGAGTTGTAAAAAAGTTATAACTGAATCATTAATCCTAAATTTATCCACTTTGAAAATGGAGAGTAAGCAATTATGCAGAAATTGTTTATTTTAGGACTATAAATATCATTTATCTTTTTCAAAATACAATAAAACATCATAACTCAAATAGTTTTACTATTATTCACAGAATTATCATCTCATCCTAATATTCAAACATGCCCTAAATTTGTAAGATCTTTTAAGTCAATTGGCAACTTTTTAGTTTCTCACTAAGAGAACCAATGATCAAATCTCCCATTTTCATGCATAAAAAAAAAAAAAAAAAAAAAAGACCATAAATCTCGTGCTTAGGTGAGGCTTGGTTCTTCGAAAGAGGACGAGCATAAGCATTACCTAGTTTGAGAATGAGAAATGAGGAATGAAGCAGAAGCCTCCTCTAGGAGGTCTCTCTCTTTCTCCCCCACATTGGGAAGGATTGATATTTTCGGCGCGCCCTCTTGTCTATAATCCATCGTGTCTGATAGCTCCAAATAAATTGGGCTGATTTCATGTTCTCGACTCGAATCACAAAGGGCTTAAGCCTCATGATGCATGACGAATTGTTTGTGGCGATTGGTCATCTTGTAATTGATCAATTGTCTTTTTGGGCAAGATTTGATCGAGTGTCGTTAAACTCAAATTCCACGTTGCATATTACAAGAGAATAAGATCCGTTTGCATATTTATAATATTTCAGTATATTTGTGAATAAGATTAAAATAATTTTACTTATGATATTTTATTGGATCTTGAGGAATGAGAGAAAAAAATTGAATAAAAATAATATAGAGGGAACATAATTTTTTTAATATAATTTTTATTTTAAAATTAAAAAAAAAATTTGTACTATTTTTTGTATTTTTTTGTGAATTTGAAAAAATTATAATGATTAGATAATAATTAAATGAAGAAATTGAAAATTAAAAAATATTTATATTTAAGTGATATTTAAAAAAGAGAAGCGCTGGAGATTGATTGGGCTGCTATAATAACGAAAGCAGCTCTCCAATAAAATAATGATACGTACGAAAAAAAATACTATATCAAATTTAAACCTCAAGTACAAAATCACCATCAAGCTTAGACTGCTCAATCATGTTCCCATGTTTGCTTTTCCTCATTTCGAACAAGCCAACTCGTTTCTATTGTTGACATTGTCACCGTCTCTTCTCCATCTTCATTCAATCATTTTTTTTTTTTAATCTCATTCAATATTTCCAAACTCTCACGAATCCATTGCAATACAAAAATGCAAGCACAAAAGCAGCACTAAAAAAGAGGAGCTTTAGAAATTCCAAATAAAAAAGTTTTTTTTTTCTTTTCTCATCAACCAAACAGAGTTGCTACAAACAAAGTTTTCCATTTTTCTCCCAACAACAAAATCAAATTGCAAATAATAAAAAATAAAATTGACGCCGTCTCCATGGGTCTCTCCAAGCTTAAGCCGACTCACCCCTAGGAAAAATTTCACAGGCTACTCAATATTCAAAGGTCTGTCCACAGGGATGGATCCAATCTGTTGCTAAGCCTACGGAGCCAAGATGTATTCAGTTTCTCAGCCAAATGTTTCAGAAAATTTAAGATCTCCTCTTACTCGCAATTTCCATAACCATCTCAATCCTATGGCTTTACGTTGACCCCATTTTTCAATAGTTAGGTTAGGACCCAAACATCACAAAAGTTGTAGAGGTTTACATGATTTTCTCTATTCTGAATTACTAGCTCAAGCTTACCTTTCCCACGGAGGATCTTCTTAAGAACCCAACACTTAACCTCCCCCATTAATGATAGTTGCCACTTTAAGGAGTGTCAAGGTAATGATCTCCCTCTATATATGCAACACCATATACAAACAACATTGATGAACAATATAAAAAAGTTAGCAGATTTGAAGAGGGATTAACCTAGAATAGAAAGGGAACCCATTAAAGAAAAGAAAATTGCTGATAGCGGATTTGAAGACCCAGTAATAAAGAAAGGATTTGAAGATTCTGTGTATAGCAACAAAGAAAATTGTGTGTAACATTCATGTCAATCCATTATTTGAGGACTATTTTTTTGAACTTATGAGCCCGATCAGCTCACAAGTTTTCCCTAATCGTTTTCCTCATCTCAAAAGAAAAGACTTGGAGATCGGGCCGGTCTCCAGTCATAACCAGTCCTCCAATCTCATTTTGCCACGTCAGCATATTATGTTACTAATTAGATATATCTTGGAGGTCGGTTGGACCGATCCCCTTCATAAAAACAGCCATCGTCGTCACCGGCCACCGTGGGCGACACCACCCATGCCATCGCGACCGCCTCCCTCCGGCGACTTCACCTCTGCGATGGTGATTCCTGGCGACCTTCTACCTTCCACCTTCCTCTAGTAGCCTTAATTCCGAAATGAGTCCGTTACATGGACGGTGTAGCCCACGGTTGCCGACGGCAGCGAGAGCTGGACTGAGGCTGAACGCCTCTATACCAAATCATTTTCATTTTATTTTTTTATTGTAATTTCTTTCTTTTATTTTTTTACTATATTTTTTATTATGTTTTTTCATTTTTATTATATTTTTTAAAATTTTTTGTTGTATTTTTATGAGAACTGATATTTATATTGGAGGCAACCCGACCGACCCTCAACATCACCCTACTAATTATCACCAAATCTCATCCTTTATCCAAACTCATTCTAGCATCAATAAACAGCAATACCGTTCTGCTTCAGACACAAATCTCCTCCTATACGTTTAAGACCACCCCTCATTTGAACGCATTTAATATATTCTGGCACAAAGGACATATCCACTTCCTCTTTCTTTGTCGTTCGATACCTCGAATCAGAAGAAGCTTGGGTATTTTAACCTACATAATTAATCAATAAAAATATAAAAACAAAGAGTAATGACTCTATTCTAACAAGCTTTTTCATCTGAGCTTAATTTTATTTCATTTTGCTTAAGAAATCAAACCTGGAAACCGATTATTTTACACAATTAAAAATTTGGAAACTTTTAGCCGTTCTCCATACAGAGCATTTTCAATAGATTGTCCTAAACTTAAAAACAATTTTAGTCAATAAGGAAGAATTTGACTTTTGACAATTCTATTTACATAAGTCCCTATATTAAATTAGTTATTTTTTTAATATATAATAATAAAATAATATAAAAATAATTTTTTTTAACTATTCATATGAAATTTTCATATCGAATTATCTATTTAATCATTATATAATAATATGTAATTTATAATTAAAAAAATATTTAACTTTTTGTAATTATTAATATATTTTGTTTTATCATATTTTATCATTCTACCTATTATATATTAATTAATAATTATATTCTAATTAAATTACGGATTAAAAAATTAATTAGTAATCATATTCTATTTAAATTAAATTAATAATTAATAATTAAAAAAAACCAATTTAATAAAATAAACATTTGTATGAATATAGACATTTGCTCTATGCCAAAAAAATGAATAAAATAGGCATTTGTATGAGAGAAGAAATTAATATAATAGACATTTAGCTACTGTAAAGTGATTGTCAAAGATGGAGGAAATTTTGGTAATTAGGTAGCTAAAGTCCAAAATCTTTGTACTTTAAACAATCCAATGTGGCTTATTTTAAGATCTATTGACTAAATAATAGATAAATTTAACATTTAACCAATCTAATTAGAGTGTTCTAACTTTCCTAATAAGTGGCCAAATAAAATAATACACTTAAGAGCACTTCTAATAGAGTAGCTATTTTTCTTTTAAAATAGACTATCAAAAACTCACTTTTTCTATTTTAACTACTCACTTTTACAATACACCATACATCAGATCATCTATTTTTTCTTTATATCATTTAAATATTATATTTTTAATCTTTTTTTATTCATTTAAAATAATTTCTCTTATATCCTTATATCTCTTGATATTTACAATATCTCCCCATATACAATATCATATATCTATATTTTATTTTGTATTAATCCAATTTTATAATTTAAACTAAAATATAAATTAATAAATGAAAAAGGTGTCCACCAGAAGCACCCCAAGCATGGCCAGACACAATATAGGCAACAGGGAAAAGAGGAAATCAACAAGCCATTGATCACCTCGACAAAGTTGCCTTGATTTTAATGTTTTCGCATAACCTTAGAGAAGTTGTGCTTCGATTCAAAATGATAACTGCATGTGAAACAAAAACGTAACTCCCATCTTAATCACTTGTGCTCTCACTCTCTCTCTCTCATGCCCACAAATGGGAATTTTCAAAAACATAGGAATCTTAAAAAAGTCAATTTGACAGCATTTTTGCAAATATAATGGAAACTTCATAAGACAATTCAACAATTTTGTCATTTAGGCTCAATGAGTACTAGCCTTTTATTATGATGTGGAACAGATCTCACCAAGGCAAAGCCTTTTAGATCCACCATTAGAGACAGAATGCCGAAAATATTATCCCACCCATCAGAAATACAATGAGTACTAGTGTATGATGTTGGCTGAGAAACTAAAACCATTCCAGGAAGTCAATCCCAAAATAAATGGAGGTTTTCACAGGTGTCATGAGGCATAGCATTCCCCGATCAGAGTAACCATGACAAAAGCTTCATCTGGATGTATATCCATGGCTTATTACAAATGACTTTGATGAGAATGGTACATTGATCATATCATTCAATTGTCAAAAAATTAAGGAATTTCGATCAATACCATCAATAACTTTCCACAATGAAGTGATCAGTTTTTTTTTTAGCATACTTGGAGGATATAGTTTAATAAGCCTAGATAGAGGATTGGTGAAGCCATGTACCCATCTTGCTCTTGTGTGGATAGGACCATATCTGTTAACAAGTGTATACTCATTGAAGTATTGAGGTAATGATAATCCCATGAAAACAGAGAAGCCTAATATGAACTTTATCCTAAAGCTGTTTAGATTGTAAAAGAAGAAGACTGAGGCCTGCTGAACCCGTTCATGTGAATCAAAAAAAAAAACAAATTAATCAAATGTTGAATTGAGCTATGATAACAGAACTAGCTCCAAAACTTAATAATACCTACCCACATAAGCAAAGAACAGGCAATATAAACCAGCAATGATGGATGCTGGAATTGAAGCAAAGACAACTTCGAATTTTTCTGGACAGCCATATATGTTAAATTCCTTTTTTTCAAACAATGAGAGAGAGTGGTGAATCTATTACATGAATGTTACCTAAGAATAGAGAAACAAATATTTCCAAGCCTGTGGTGATTCTGAACAAAAACTTACACAGAAACTGATGACCCATTACCAGTTCCAAATATTCCCGAGAATAGAATACCCACTTCCTGATATTAGAAAAAACAATGTTATTCCGCTTTACTTCATAACTGAAGAAATCAAATCATACCACCGAAAAACTAAACTCATATAGCCCAAAACCAGATAAAGCGACCAGGGGAACAACAGAAAGTGGGCTCAAGAACCTAGATAATATAAAGAAACATAAAACTTGACAACATAAGATTAGGAGGAATTGCACATAACAAACATGATTAAAAACCTGATCCACTAATTTTCAACATTTTGGTGCTTGATTAATTTTATATCTAATAGATAGTCATCAAAAAGTTAGACTCATGGAATACTTATTGCTATTTCGAGTTCACATTTGCAATAAACAAGTATATTTCAAAGGCATGAGATTAATCTAAAATGTGTCCTAGTGACATCCACCAGTGATTTCATTACAGAACAAAAGCTTGTGAAATAAGGCACCATTAAAACAGATTTTAATCGTATTACAAAGTGCTAACTGACCTTGCAACATTACGTCAAAGGCCACTAAATCCAAATACAATCTAGAGAGTTGAGGCAACAATAAGAGCACCTTGGATTCCACGCATTATCTTTTCAATTTTCTGCAAAATACATAAGAAATCAGGTGATCCATGATTGTATCATTAAAAAGAATTAGTCAGTAACACACTAGACAATTCAATGAACTAACCTCCTGAGGATTTAAAATGTTACCGTATCATCCTGCCAAAATGTTTGAAAGGGTTGTTGGCACATAGGTGTAAGAAGCTCCAATCATAACAGGTAGACGAGTTCCAAACAAGGTTTGAAACAATGGGAAGGTCAGAAATGGGGAAGAAATGGTCTATAACAGCAGCTATAAGATATTGTAATAAAACCAGCAAAGTAACGACACAGTCCTAAATCGAAGGTAAAGAAGAAAGTCCTAAATCGAGATGTCAAGAATCTTAAAACCTAGGTCGAAATGTCAAGAATAACCCTAAATGCATAACCGTAATTCTAAGTCGTATAAATCGAAAGCCAGAATACGAACCTGTGTTTTGGCTTTAATGGTTGACAACATAGCTGCTTCAGCGACGCCAAGAAACTTGAGAGAGAGAAGGGAAAGCGATGGAGTCGACGATGCCAAGAAACAGAGACTCCTTCGCTTCTCTTGGGGTTGATTTCGTGCGGATTGGAGAAAGACGTGCGAAGCAACGGGAAAATTTGAGGGGCTGAAAGTGCAAATAGCGAAAATGGCACAGGCAGAATTCGATATCGAAAACTCGTAAAATAATATAAAATATTTTGAAAGATGAATAATATTTCATTATATAAAAAATTATAGCGTAAGCTACGCTCATAACACTCACTCTTATATGTTATTGTTCACTCTTAGTGAATGTTATGAGTGTGACTTCACTCTAGCACTACTTTTTATTATATACAGCAAAATCATTGTTTATTTTTTCAAAAAAATTATTTTAACTACTCTATTATAATTGTATTTAGACATATTTTCTTTAAACTTTTAAAATAAAAAATAATTTAACTACTCTATCGATATTGCCCTAGACTCTATAAAAAGCAACCGCATAAAGCTTCAATTTCTCACTCAAAAGCTTCAATTTCTTTACATCAATTTTCCCAAAATTTTGCTTAGACATGCTGAAATTGAAGAAAGAATTTACCTGAGTCCCCCACTGGCCCTTCAAGCAAGCCTCGGCAGTGATCGTATAATCTCTCCCATACATCAGCGACTTGAGTCCATCAATCTCATCCTCATCATAGACGTAGATCTTGAAGTAGAGGTGGGACTCGTAACCTCGCTTAGGCCAAACGAGGGACCTACTACCGATAAACCAACGAGGAGTGATGGCCAGATAATTCAGGGCACGAACAAAATGAGCGCCCGAGAAGGCGGTTGAGGAAGAATTAATCAGCTATTTTCTTTTAATTGTGCTATAAACCCTTTTTTCTTGAGTATTCCTATATTGAGTCCAATTTTTTAGAGTAGGATGAAAGTTAGATGATGTTGTGTTTCTCTTTACATGACGTTTTTCTCTCCTGAGTACTTTTTTTAACTCTAGTTTTTACATTTTCTTTAAAGAAATAATTTTTTTTATTTATCGACTGACGTGGTATATTGCCACATCAGTCGACTCTCATTCGATTCTAAGAAATTCGATTCTATAAAGAATTATTGTTTTTTCTTACGTGTAACCAATCCATTAGTGGACTGTTTGTGACATCTCAAATTTTGTGTATTTTTATTTATTATTTATTATTTTTATTGTTAGTTGTTTTAATTTATTTTAATTTATTATTGATGATTTATCTTATTTATTAATATTATGAGTTATATTGTTTTATTTACTATTGTTATTGATGGTTTGCGAGATCTCTAATTTTAATGTTTTTAGTTATTTAATTTAATTATTATTATTGGCTCGTTATTTTCAAATTGCTATCATTATTATTTTATTTTAATTATTTTATTTAATTATTGTTTAATTTGTTGTGTTTCTTTTATTTCAATGAGTATTTTATTTTATTGGGTCTTTTTCAGATCAATTCCTTTATTTTAACTTATTAAATTATTGTGTCTTATTATTTTATTCTATTTTATATTGTAGTATTTTAGTTAAATTTATTGAATCTTTTTTCTCTATTTTATTTTTGAGTTTAGGCCTTTTGTATAGTGTATTTTATTCGTATTACTTGGTTAGTTTACTTTACTTTACATTATTTTATTATACTAATTGTTCATTAGTTTATTATTACTATTGGTTAGGTTATTTTATTTTATTATATTGTACTTTTATTTTAATGTGTTCGTTTTTTCTTTATTTTATTTTATTTTCTATTTTTGGCTGAGCTTGGTTTGTATGTGTATATTTTATCTTTTGGGCTGTGAGTGTGTGTTTGGGCTTCAAAAGGGCCCAGCCCGTGCGATTAATAAAGGCCCATCCTTCATGCTCCAAAACGGTGCCATTTTAAGCACTTGTGGAGTGAAGCCTTTAGGGTTTCGTTGTTCCTCTTGTGCCACCCCTCCTCTAGTTCTTCTTCTTTTTCATTGTTTTCTTTTAGAGAAATTCTAGAGATCGGTCGGACCGATCTTCTATTAAAAAATAGTTCCTAATAAAAACAAAAAAAAAATTCTAAAAAATATAAAAAAAAAATACAATAAAAAAAATAAAATTTAGAAAATACAATAAAAAAATAAAATGAAGAAAACACAATAAAAAAATAAAATGAAGAAAACACAATAAAAAAAAATAAAATGAAGATGATTTCACGTGATGGGTAGGGAAGCGTTCTGCCTTAGCCCAGACGGAGCTGCCGCCGGCCATTGAGGGTGTCACCACCCATACCATCGGAACCACCTCTCTCCAGCGACCTCATCCCTGCGATGGCGAGCCCCGGCGACCTCCTAAATGGATCCATTTCGGGTTTAAGATTGAGTGGGGAAGGTGGGAGGTCACCGGAGCTCACCGTCGCAATGGTGAGGTCGCTGGAAAGAGGCGGTCCCGATAGTATGGGCGGCGACAGCTCCAGCTACTTTTGTAGGAGAGTCGGTCAGACCGACCCCCAGCGTCTCCCTTTCTTTTATTCTTTTAACTTTTTCTTCCCCAAGTTGCAGACCAATTTGTGAGCTTCTCTTCACCATTTCCCTTTTTCCTTCTTCTCTTCTCTCATGCGAACCTAAGCTCCCCATTACATCGTTGCCCCCCGCTACCACCCACTTTAGTTCTGTTGCACAGAATCGTCGTCATTTATCACACTGTGAGCCCCTCACCTCGTCCTCTTTCTTCACCTAAAGGTCCTCTCTCTCTCTCTCTCTCTCCCCCATACATGCAAACCTATGTTGTGGAAGTGTCGCCTTGCCGTTACGCGAGATCTGTCGGATTGCAGCTTGCCACCATCTCCCCACCTTTCATCGCGAGTAAGCCTCCCCCTTTTCTTTGTTGCATTGCGCATCGAGTCGTCGTCATGGGTTTTTGTCGTGTCACTCTCGAACTCGTGTTTCTCCCTCCCGTGATCTACGCACAACTAGGCATGCCCGATGGCAGTTGTGGGTGGGTCTCTCAGCCTATGTTTTTGCCGCGTTGCTACTGCTTTTGCCCTGCCCAATTGTTTGCCCATCGTTGCTTCGCCGCTTTTAGTGCCACCTCAACGAGTCAAACCTACCTTGGGTTGCATTTAATCTTCGTTTTACATTTGTGCGATAATCTAACAATTTTGTGTTCGTCTGAGTTACGGCATGCACACTTGTCTAATCACAAGATACAACGGACCGGTGCGTGTTCGATGATCTAGATTTGCCTAGTCACTCTATAAGTAACCTTCCAATGTAACTCTAGGAGTTTAAATTGATATTTTTTCACTAACGTTTTATGTAGCCTAGCTGGTTGGACTGAGCCTCAGGCTCAATGGAGCGCTGTGATACACATTGTAGTTTGTAGTTGGTTTGGGCCTGAGGTCGATGATGGAGGAGGGGATTACGCATGTAGTTGGTTGTAATTAAGAATCCGTGTTTGTGAAACTATTTGAGAAACCATGTTGAAATCGTGTTTATAAAACTATGTTTGTGGAACTATTTTATGATTATTGTGTATTGTGCATTTATTTGTTGAGTAATCTGTCATGTCATCTAATATCTGTCTGTCATGCATACTCGCATATCTTTAATTTCCTTAACTATTCAATTGTGTTATGATGCCATGCTATGTGTTTGGGGATTGGGCAATATGTGTTGGTTTGATATGTGGATGCATGTATATCATGACCCCAAGTCAGGTTTGGGTGATGTGTGCGGGTTATGTTGTTCTTTGGATTGTTATTAGGCAACAACAGGATCGGACGAGATGGTAATGCTCTCGTGCTGACTACGTGGGCCCTCGCTGGTGGGGAGTAAAGGATGCTTAGTTATAATACAGGTCGAGCACGGAGCTGAGCATTACTCGTATGAAATCATATACATAGTTATTACCCATGGTGTAATGAAAGGAGTCAGGGTATACGGATGGTCCTTAGGGGAGATCATAGTGCATGCATAAATAAAATGATTGTATGGATTGCTTGGATTACGATCACAATCCGAGATAGGACATTATCTCGGTAAAGTTATTCTAGTCACTTGTGAGTGTAATAAACTGATGTGACATCCTTTAGGCTGTTACTGGGTAACAGTTGGGTTCACCAAGACGATAACGCTCTTGACCTGACTTCTGGCTTCTCTATTGGTGAGGGCTAGATGATACCTAGTCATGGTACGTGCCGGTCGCGAAACTGGACATCGCTCGTTATGAAGTCATATGTACAGTCATTACTTGTGGTGTGATGCAAGGAGCCAGAATATATGGATAGTCCCAATAGGATATTATGGTGGGCACTTATTAAATGGTTTGTGTTGTGGACCAAAAATAGGATTTTTGGTGCATGTGTAAATGTGTCCTTCTCAAGGAAAATGAGTGAATACTAGCTATCAACTAATATAGAATATAATTTTACTAGCATAGTTAGTAATTAATCTATATAGTATTAATATTGTTATATAGTTTTACTAGTACTATATAGTAACTATTAGTAGTAAAATACATACTAGTACTATATAATATATTTAATAGCTATAAATATGATTTTACTAGAGTAGAACTATATACTAATTAATCTATATATAATTAATATTATTACCATTAATACCATATAGTAATTGTTAGTAGTAAAATACATACTAGTACTATATACTATATTTAATAGCTATAAATATAATTTATAAATATAATTTAATTTAGTAGTTATAATATAAATAGTCAATAATTATAAATATAATTTAATTATATTAGTAATTACAATTTAATTATAATAGTTAATTATAATAGTAGTATATAGTAATATAACATAGTAAGTATTATATAGTATTAATTAATACTAATGTATAGTACTATATTGACTATAGTATACTAGTACCATATAGTGCTATAGTAGTTATAGTAATATAATATACTTAATAGCTATACATTAATTTAATTATATAGTTCTATATTAGTATTAGTTATTACTAATATATATACAAGTATGATATACTATAGTAAAAGATAATCATTAATTTAATTTATACTACTAATAGTACTATGTACTATAGTTAAAGTACTAATATAATTACACCAATATAGTAATAGTTAGTAGTAATATATATACTAGTACTATATATTATAGTTAATAGCTATAAATATAATTTAACTATAATAGTATTATATATTAATGTGCTAATATATACTAATATATTTAACTTAACTATATAGTAATAGCTATAAATAATTAATAGTTATAAATATAATTTAACTATAACAGTACTATAAAGTTATATAATATAGTCGTATATATTAATATAATATAGTACTATATATTAGTATAATTAACTTAACTATATAGTACTATATATTATACTAGTTAGTACCAATAGTCCAATATTATAACTATTAAATAATACGTATAGCCCATATGATCTATACTAGCATGCACAATATATTATGAATATAAATAATTTACGTATAATCCATATAATTTCACGTCACTATAAGTTATACCTAATATAAAATTATAATAGTATTTAATATATTAATAAATAGTTAATACATAAATATAACTTTTATTAACGTATACTAATACTAATATTTTATATTATGGTTAATAATTATAACTATCAGTAATAAAATAATATTTTGATACTAAATAATACATATATACAACTATATTTGGTAATATATATAAATATATTAATATATATAGGTTGTACTATATACTATAGCAAACATTACTATTATATATAATATAGCAATATTTACTAGTACTATATACTATATACTAATATAATTAAATTACTATAATAATATAATATTAGAATTTCTAGTAATTAGAATTATATATTAGAATTACTATTATTTGATACTATAATATATATATATATATATTAGAATTTTTACATATACCATCTTTATATACAAACACTTACTAAATAAGTAAAATGTTAATATATTAAATTATTAATGTATACTAGTCTAATAATTATATTTGTGGTTAATAATTATACATTAAAAAATATAATAATACTTTGATACTAAATACTATATATAAATAATAAATTCTAAATTCTAAATAATAACTAATAAATAATAAATAAATAATATACTTAATAATATACATAAACATAATATATTTAAAAAATGGAAAATACGTGTAAATAAAAAATATATATAATAATACGTAAGCATTATTTATGGATGTAAATTTTTTTTAATAAGTAAAAGATAAGTTTTATTGATAATAATAAAAGAGGTATTGTCCGTATATACGGGGATTTCCTTACAAAGAAACATCCAGTTTTATTCTATAAGCTGTAAAGAATTACAAGAAGTCATAAACGCAATTCTCATTAAGTACAATAGCTAAATCCCACCACAACTTTTAAAATTTGTAAAATATACATTACTCGCATAATGATTTATGTGGCCAATAAAAATTACACCAAAACATATTAGACCACAAATATGTTAATAAAAGTACACCACATTAAAGTCTTAAAAAATGTACAACGGGTTACATGAGTTGTAGTACTATCCGAGATACAAACGATTTTTTTGGAAACATCAAAATTACACGAATTACTATTATAAAAAAAAAACCATGACAGGATTAATACTTTCAGAATTCCTTTGTATTTCTTTTTCGTTGCCTTGAATTTGGATTCTTTAATACTTAGCTTTTCTTGAAGTACCTTCTCGTACCTCCGTTTGGCAAAGTCCAATGTCATCTTACAGCAGTTGTTTTGCTGTAAATCAATCCACTAAAAAAAAAACGACATTGTTTATCATTTGGATAATTATAAAATCTTCTACCTAAACTATTGGGTTTTTCAGACATTCGTAGCTTCGCTTGACAGCCACAATAACAGAGTGGTCTCTCCAAACTAGTTTTGTTTCCCCCTCTTAGAGTCCAAGAACTTGAACCTGAATGGGAATTTGAACTTCTCATTCCTTGTCACCATATTAAATATAAATCCATTTTAACAATGCTAACAAAAAATAGTCACCAAACTAAAGAAATTAAAATGAATGCCTCGTCAATAATATCACGAAATTCTAGTACCTTTTTAACATTTCAGATTATAAATAAAAACCCAATCAGTTCAAGGAATAGGGCACATTTAAATATGCATTACTGAAATTAAATTGTTATGGCTATTGCTTTCACTAAACGACTGACAAGTAATATGCAGCATTACTTCTCATGATTCCTATTAAACGTTTGATGCCTACTAATCAAACAAAAAGCTATTGCTTTCATTACTAAAAATAAAAACAAAGAGGATCATCAAAAAATAAAGACTGAATGAGCCTCACGAATAGCTAACAGGACAAGTTCAAAGGCAAAAAGAAAACAAAATAGAAATTCATTACTATAGACACCCCTCAGAATTCATTGCTCATCAAATACAAATTCAGTCCACTACGTTTAATTTTTCATATGATTCTTCACAGGGATTCCAAGTGAAGTTCTTAATCAGAGCTCAAAAATAGAAAACAACATATAAAAAATAAGAGAACACAAAACACCTTACGAGGAACATGCTTACTCAAAACCATTCAACAAGAACCAAAACCCAAATATAAATTCATAAAACAAAATAGATTACAAATCTCTATAACACAAAGCAAGATAAGAGCTCTCCAAGGAATCCTCAACATTTCTTCCTTTATCTCAAGTTCTAAGAAATCAACAATAAATAGAAGGATTGCATATACAATAAAGTGGTGGTTGATATAAATGGCATGCAGGTGCTCATATTATATACTATCCTCGGGCGTTTAACATTAGCACTAGTGAATTGTTGTGGGAACCGATGCAAAGAAGCAGGTAAAGTATATATAGCAAGTTTTAGTTTTTGTTTTGCTCTCTGAATTGGGTATCTCACAACCAGCATTACTTCTGTCTCTTTACAATCAAATTATATCCACATCTCAGGGCAGTAGATAATCATCTATTATATTCAATTTTAAATTGATATATTCATCAGATATTCTTGCTACATGGGCCTATATGTGTAATTAATCAATGCTCTATCTCTTGTACCAATTAGTCACCAATAAACAATTATATACAATTTTTTGTTAGACTTAACAGCATCCATCATTGCCTTAGCCTCCCCTTCAAAAATTACCTTTCTAAGCCTCAGTTCTTGACACAACTACAAGGCTCTTATAAGCAATGCATAATCTTAATTATATGCCATTTTGTATTTAGGACTTAATTGCAACAATTAGTATAATAACTTTCTTATTATTAATTTATACAAACTGAGGTTATTTATACAAAACTGAGGTTATTTATACAAACCAAGATTATTGATTTCATCTTTCATAGCAATGATCACACCTTAAAATTAAAAAAAAAAAAAAAATCGTGATACAATACCACACAGTTAGCATAAATTATTAATCGAAAATATGTGAAATTAGTTCAAATAAAAATGGGTAAAAATGCAAAGAGAGCTCGTGTCCAAGCACCTAGGGTTTTCTATTATACTATAATGACTCGTGCAGTACTTAGGGTTTCCAGACTATAAATTTCTTATGGACATAAAGAAAGAGATGGGTGTTACTGTAAAGTTGCGACGGCGAAAGGAGCTTGCAATCACTGCGAATTGCTTGAGACCGCTGCGAATTGAGGGGCTTAAGACCGTTGCTAGATGGGCTTGACAGCGATCCGAGAGAGGTTGGAGAGTTGCGAGACGAAATGGAGCTTAAGGGCTGCGAGACGAAATGCACTGGTAGAGGCTAACTCGGGAGTAGGGGAATGAAACGAGAGGAACAAGAGAAACGAAAGGCTTTGAAGAACAAAAATAAAGAGGAGATCAGATGCGAGCAACTTCATATGCACGTTATGGGCTTAGGATGTGTCAACCCATAATTGGTAGGCTGTATACTAGACAAACTCCAGCCCAACCGAACTCTAGCATCCCCTTTGATTATGTGGAAAAGAATTACAATGAATCATGAGAGTACAGAGAAGCTCTTAAGAAGAAATTTTTTGCAAGTCTGCGTCACATTTTTCATAATGAAAACCTTCTTCAATCTCATAGTTTCCAACTTTCTAGAATCGGTAATGCTACCTGTACCCATTGTTTTATGCGGACCTTTCTACGCACAACATGGAAGTGTGACAAGACCATTTTACCCACGAGCCATAGAAATTCCCCCCCTTTTATCGAAAACCCTCCTTTTCATCTCCATATACCATACACCAGATTTATTTTTATTTTTAATTTTTTAAAATATTTTTTTATGTTTGTTTTAATTTTATTCTTTCTAAACTAATTGTGTTCTTTTAATGCACTACATATTTAGTAAGAAGAAAATAAAAAATTGTGTATGAATTTATAATGTATGGTATGAAAATAATAGTAGAATTTTTCTTTCGTTTTAATATATCAAGCTACAGATCGACCCAAGCTCCATTTCTGCAAAATTCAAAACCTGAAGTACAACATCCTAACTCTATAAAGAGAAGAAGAAGAAGATAGGTAATTGAATGAGAAATGGAATAGATAAACGCTGGAGCCCTAAGGGATTTTGGGGACTTGTCAGACTTAGAGGAGGACGTGTGATACGGTGATGGGGAGGAGTAAATGAGGGCAGCGAACATGGCCTCGAAGAAACTCGTACTTGGGCTCTCATGAATGCCATATTGCTATTGCTCGATCTTTTTTTGAATTCGATTTCTATTTTCTACTTCCACTTTAGTGGGATTGGATTGAATCTGGATATGATGCTCATCTTTTACCTTTTTATTCCAACAAAAAGAAAGGATATATAAATGCCCACTTTGTGTGCATTGAGATGGGTTGTATTGAACCAGACTCGGCCATTTTGCACCATACCCAAGTGTGCTTTCAAGGCCATTAAGTTGTTTTTAGAAGGAATAACCTTCAGGCCGGATGAGTTTCAAAAATATTTTTCCACCAGACAATAGATAATTGAACACACTAGAAAATGGAAAAAATAAACCCGCATCCAACAAATTTGTCTCTCTCTCTTCTTTGAATTCATCTCCTTTCCCATCTCCCTCTCTCCCTCTCCCTCTCTCCTCGATTTAACCTCAATGCCGAGAAGCCCAAGACGACGCCCATAATTCCTGCTCTGCAATCGATGCCGATCGAGAAGCCCCAAAAGAAATCGCTGCCAGGCCTTGCGTTGTTTTGGGTTACTCCATGGAAAATCCAAAATATTGGTAACCTGGGAAGCTCAGTTTGGTGATTTTTCAAATGGGGCTCAAGTTAATTTTTTTTTTTTTTTTTTTTTTAAGTTTTTTATCAGTGGGGAGTCTAAGTGGCTTCGGCAAACTGGGCTTATTTTGTTGCTTCCTCATGGTTATGATGGCCAGGATCCTGAACATTCTAGTGCACGGTTGGAGGCTTGGAGTGTTTTCTTCAAATACCCTCCCACTATCAAACTCACATTGTAATTTATGTATGCCAATCGGGTGCTTTCTTGTTATTTCTCATCCTTAGTGAACGAAAATTTGTTCGTCCCTTTATTAGTCTGTTGTGATGGAGTTGGAAGTAGATTGGGCATTTAGCTACAATGAACTTGCCCTATTTAATTATACATGTTGGAACAGATGGCATTGAGGCCGAATTGGACAGAGATGTTTCAGAAAAGAATGTAGATGTGACGAGGAGATGAATTCGAAGAACAAAGGAAGACAAATTTGCTGTATGTGGGATTATTCTTTCACTTTCTAGAGTGTCTACGTGTCAATTACCTATTGGCTGTGGGAAAATCTCTTTGGCACCCCATCCGACCTTTTTAGAATGCTCTTAGTCGTACGTAATCAGAACCGTGTGTGATGTGGCATATTTATTATTATTAAATGATAAAAAAGAATATGTAATAAATAATTATTTAATAATAATAAATATATTATGTTTTATTTAATGAGATGAACATTAATATTACTCTTTTGTTTCAAAATATAATGCAGATTTTTAAACTTTGAAAAGTTGGTTATAAACTCGTTCATGGGTTGTAGATGAGTTCAAAGCCCACCCCAACTAAGGAGAATTGAAATCTAGAACCTCCATTCTCTCTCTCCAGTACAGGCTACAATTTGTATCTGTCTTAATTATGTATTTCTATTTAATCAATATATAATTTATCATTTTTATCGTTTTATTTAAAATTATATATATGTAACTTTTAAGATAAAATAACAAATTATCTATTTAGGAGTGAAACTAATCTAATTCGGTTTAATTTTAAACATATTTTAGAATCGAACTAGTATATATTGGATTTGATATTTGAAAAATCGATATCTCACCAATTAAACTTTTAAATTTGCAAGTCTAGTTTTTCTAGTCTCGATATGATTTTTTTTGTTATATTATATGGTATATCCAATATAATATATAATAATATAGTGATGGTAATAATATATATTTTAACTGTATTATAGCTATAGTGATATATATATGGATTATATATAATATATATTAGTATAGTGTTATATATATTATTATATTATAATATATTATATAACAATAGATTATAGTGATATAGGATTTTAGAATTTAATAATATATTAATTAATAATTTATCATGTAATATAAAATTATTCTATATATAATTATATATGTTACATATAAATTATATATAATATTAAAAGTTATACAAAAATATTTATACAATATAAAAAATTAATATATATATAAATCGGTTTAATCTGAAGTTAGAAAAAGAAAAAGTAGCGTTAACATCATGTTTCACATACTTGTAGATTGAGTTTTAAGAGCTCAGATCTTGTAGGCTTGGTCCTACAAAAATTATGTAGAAGAAGAAGATAGGAGAGAGCGATCTTGTAGGCTGGAAAATTTCTGATACTTAAGTCAGTGGGAGCATTGTGTATTGTAGAGGGTAAAGTGTAAAGTGTCCGAAATTTCTTGGTACTTGGGAGTATGCTATTTATACATGGAGCTTAGGGGTTAGAACGTGTTTGTTTATGTGGGGCCTTTGTTAGAGTTTTTAATGCGGAGTGGCCTCTATGATGAAGTTATTAACGCAATGTATAGTTTGGCTTGTGGTACTATTAGTCCAGCGTGGCTTGCTTGCCTTTTTCATTAATGTGGTGTGTTTTCTTTATCTGATCCCTTCAACTAGCCTCTTTATTGGCCCTTTAATGTCTTTATGTCAGGAGATCAAAGTCTCTACTTTATTTTTGTTTAACCAATTAGATGGATACTCAAGTACCTAACGTTGCTTAGAAGGTGTTTTAAGATATCAAGTCTCATCCTTTGTACTGTCTACTATCAAGTGTGGGTTGTGCTGTATAACGTCCTCTGCAGTGTCGTTCTCCATAGGTATTGGGGCTAATGGGTTGACCCATCTTTGATTGAGCTTCCTTACTGCGATTTCGTTATTTGTTTAGACTAGACCTTACGCCATCAATTTTGGGAAAATTTTCTTATAATTAGAATCAAATCGATTTTGATCGATTTAATAAAACAAAAATACTAAAGCGCATCAAACTTGATGCCAAACCAAACTTACTTGTTCAGCTTGGTCCAATCCAATTTACGGATTGAACGAATATTTTTAACCCCTATATATTTTATTAATAAGAATTTCATATAAAATCTCAACAATACAAATATTTTTTTATAAATTTCATGTAATAAGAATTTTTTTAAAGTTACCATTATTAAAGTTTTGAATATCGTATCGGTGAGCGTATCGATCAAAGTATTGAAATGAAATATTATGATATCGATACTATTTTGTGTAAAGTTTGAAATATTTTATATATAAAAAAATTATCTATATAAATACATATAGAAATTATATTTCAAAATAATAGCCAATATTTGAATAAATCATATATATAAATACATATATGTAAATAATCTAGTTTGAATTAAAATAAAAAAATAAAAAGTTAAAAAAAAATAAAAAATTTGATATGATTGATATAAGTTAGTACGGTCGAAATATTGACCAATACGATCAAAATAAGTCGAAACGGTAAAAATTTATAACAATATAAAATAACATATTTTTTATACTAATTCATTGATTAATACGATATATTTTAACCGTACCAATTAATACGATACCAAATTTGATACATTGATCATTATTCTACAAATGTGGCACATTTTGGATCGTGGAATGACAAGACAAAAAGGCATTGGAGGCACGTGGACTGTGGGACCCTTCAAAAGCGAATCTCGTCCGTAAAAGAAACAACTGAAAAATTAGACGACGCTCGTGTGCTATCACTGATCGCAGACACAAAGCCATCTGCCCTTCCCCTCCGGGGGCCCTGTTCCCGTACATCACAATCCTAACACACCTCTCTACACTTCTGCGCTGGGCCCCACCATTCTCTTTTCCACCATGTGTTCGCTGCCACGTCTCACTGAGATATCTGTTCTACTTACCATTCGAGCCTCCCGTGGGGCCCATTCCCATCAAGCCTGTCATGATTGCTGTCTTCTAGGTTTGCGTGGACGTTCGACCAAAACACGTGGATGGTCGATCTTTGGCGTTTGCCTCCGCAGATTGGTACACTTGGCAGACAACTACCGTCATTTTCCACAATGGTGATGGAGATCGTCGGACACAGGAAATATCTCAGAGTTGAATCGCCTGACTGATAAATCTAGCTTACCCTTAATTTGCAAATTTGCAATATTGGATCAAACCCACTTGATCCCAATAAAGCTCGCCAACTGTTTGATAAAAAAAAAAAAAAAAAAAAGATGTTATCAAGATGTGGCTTGTTTTATGTATAAACTTGAGTCCCTGTATTGAAATTAATTCGTCTCTTGCTTGCAAATATCAATGACTCTCAATACCGATAAATATCCCTAAATTCATTTAAAATGATGTACGTTTGTCAACTTCACACTTTGATGTGTGTGCCTCCAAATTTGCTACTCTTCCATTTTTTATCTTTAAAGCAGCGTCCGGATGCACTTGTGAGCGCTTTCTATTGCTATCAAATTTTAATTTTAATATGGGGTCAGTCAGAGTCAGATGCAGAAATGCGGCCAATGACCGCTCCACATTTTGCTCTTTCTAAACTCTCCATATTGAATTTACAGCTTGATTTTCTGGACTTTTTTAACACCTACTCTCAATGTCTTCTGCAGACCGCAGCGTTCCTCTTTCTCCTTTACATTTTTCAAACCCTTTTTTCTGACCTTATAAAGGACAAAATTAGATCAGACTCTGGTTTTTAATCTCTGCCTCCAAGTAAGAAGTTTTTTACTGTTGGGTGTCGTAGAAAAATATTACAGCTCATGTCTGGCATAAGTTTTATGTGTACTGAACAAGAAAGAGACACTCATCCATCACAAGAAGTCTCTCCAACTCTAGATGCCTAGCTACTCATGGTGATGCAATGCACATTCCTTCCTACTACAAGAAAATATTTGATAGATGCTATCTTATGAGAGATTTTCCACAGGCTAATCAACTTGCATCAGCAAGATATTCTGCAACAGACGCTATCTCCATGAATAAGCAAACATTTCACTTGAAAAATGAGATTGGAATTGTTTATAATTCAAAAGAGTAAAGCTGTCAACATCCTCAACAAGCTATATGGGGTCTCAAAGTCCACGCCAACAACTTGTTGAAGATGAACCACACCGAATTCACGACTTTTTGTTTTTCGAATTTCTTGCGACTATTCACCATCTGTTGATCCTTTTCAGATTCTGTTTCTTTCCCCATTAACAATGACTTCTACCTGGTTTGTTTTCCCATGCTGTTATAAAAAAAAAAAAAAAAACACTCTAATCACAAATAAATTATTTAAAAGAAACTCATTCGTCAGTTTGTACAATAGTTTGTAAAGTTCATCGGTTGGGCATCCCTAGCTACATAGACAGGGGGAAGCCTTTACAAACGCAATTACTGCAACAAAATTTGGTTTATATCCATATCAGAGAAAGCTAAGAATTTTAAACCCAAAAAGGAAACAACGCCAGACGGAACATCTGGTTAAGGCCAAAGGAGATTGGATTTATTGATCGTTTAATCATAACTACGATTCAGAACTCTAGACATTGCACAATCTCATCATCTAGAAATTTAAAAGCTTATGTTACAAACGACAACTCAGTAATTCCAGTAAAGAAGGGGCTGGTCCTCCACAGGGAATCCAAAATTACAATAATTTGCAGGTTCATTGCAGCCATTTTCAACTTTCAGATAAAATGCTTGGGGCATTAATGGTATCTTGCTGCGATTATCATCTTCATCTTGTGAGAAATCCGACTGATCTGGCTCTAACAATGACGAATGGTTCCCATCAGTGTAATGTGGGCTGTCAGAGTCTAAAACATCACTTTTGGCCGAACTTGCTTCTTCCTGTTTACACACCGGTATTGACATAATTTCAGAAACTGCATTAGGAATTGGTTCTTGGGTTTCTGCACTCGACAACTTGGTGGCATCAAGTGGTTCCACATTTTCCTTAACTTTCTCTCTAACAGAGAATTTTTCCTTCAGGGAAACAACCTGTTGCATATTAAAAACACTAAATGATGAGCCAATACTCCATCAGTTAGTTTAATTTTTTTTTCTTTTTTTTTATAACAATCAGTTAGTTTAATTTAAGCATATGGGATTGACCTCATTTTTCAAGCTTTCCTTCTCATCGAGGAGATTGTCATAGTCAACCTTGAGCTTATCGTAACTTGCTTTCAATGAGTCATAGTCCTTTTCCAGTTGTTTGATCTTGAAACGAGCACGCCTGTTTTGAAACCATATGGCAACTTGCCGAGGCTGCAACCCGAGTTCCTTTGCAAGTTGGACCTTCCTCTCTGGTTCCAGCTTGTTTTCCACTTCAAAACTTCTCTCAAGAAGCTGAACCTGATCGACGGTGAGTCTCCTTTTCTTCCCGGGTTGATGAAAGCACCCATCATAGTCATCATCAACATTTTCATCTTTATCGAGCGGTTGGAAAAATGGCCTAGCTGCTGTGTCTCCTCCGCTAACATCATCATAATTAACCATGGATTTTGAAGCTGAATTGAAGATATATACACAGAATTAGATCCTCATAAATATTTCAAATCCCATATATTTTCCTTCTTAAGTTGGTCATATCAAAGGCACAATTCGAGTATCCAGAAGGAAGGGATTTGGGGTCTATCACAAGTAATGCATTTAAATTAACGAAGGAAATAACTTGATGCAACTGTCCCACTTAGTTTCCCTTTTCTAATGTGAATATAATTTTAAAAAAATACAAACGAAATTAATCACTAAATCGTTTGCCACCTACTCTACACATGGTCTACCGGGCATAATCCCAAAAAGAAACAACCACCAAAGCAGATCAACCGCAGCAATAGCAAACGAAGACACGCACATTCAAACAGACACTTGGCTGATTAATGCCAGACACCAAGAAAGCTTCGAACTCTACAAAGTACATGGACATAACGGCGGTTACCCTGTTCCACAATCAATATAATCAACCTATGTTATCCAATTTCACCAGAAAAAGCACGTAACATACATAAAAGGGAAGACTCAGATGCACAAATGAAAATTGGAAAACAATCAAGATCAAAGAATGTGGAATCACAGCGTCAAAATAATTATGTCAATATCTTAAAAAAAAAAAAACATCATTTATGTCCAATATCGACCAAAACATATCCTTAACTATATGTAACGAGTGAGTGTGAAACAAAAATAAAAGATCAAAGAAACAACCCCCCCACAACAAAGAAGGAACAGAACGGGCTGATAATATCTGAAAGGCGACGACAAAATTGCAGCACAGGTTTGGAAAATTACCGTGCAAAGAGGGATTAGGGGCGGGAATCCAAAGAGGCTCGAGAACCTCATATGAACAAGGAAGCCTTTCGTTTTGAAGTAAGACGCTCATGTTTGAAGCACTTCCATAGACTTCACCACCCACCATAACTATCTTTTTTTCTAGTTTCAGTTCTGAATTTGAATTCCCAGATGACTTAACCGTTCATAATCTACCAAGCGAAAGCAACGGACATAGAATTCCCCCCACAAGTTAAAATCCCAAAGCCTATGAACGAAGAAACAGGGGGTGACGATTCCTATAATGTAGGCAGTTTGGGAGGCTGAGAGATCATTCTCACTACGTCAAACCAAATTTCTCAGCAAAGACCGAAGAAACTTATTATGCGCGATCGTACAGAGCAGAGTTATAGCAGAGTTCTGGGTGGGTGGAAGAGCTTGAAAGTTGAGAACTTCGATGGAGAGAGAGAGAGAGATAGATTCTTCTATGGGGAGGAGAGCTTTGATGGGGTTATAAGTAGAAGGTGAAAGGACGGGAGGATTTCATTTCTCGTCGTGGAGTGGACAAACTGTACCGAAGTTACCTTAATGTCCTTTAGTAAGTATAAAACAGACATAAAAAACTGAAGTAAATGACCAATGGGTTTTGTTTGTTTTATTTTTTTGCCTTTTTAATGATCCACAGAATCGCAGACTCGCACACAGTATTACTCATAATAATAACAGTAAAAAAAAGACTTCTAATTTTTTTTGCCTTGTTTTGCATGCTTGCTTGTTTGCATGCTTTGTCGAAGTCGAATAATATGGTAAAAAGTCTGTTAATTTTAGTTTAATGTAATGTTAAAGGAAAAGAAGAAAATAAAAATTAAAAAAGAGAGAAGACAAAAGGTGGGGGTCATATCAGTCATTATCAGATGGGGAGGGCCCCGCAATTTAGGGAGAGATGATCGGCGCTCCACCGCGAGGCGCCCCCCGCCCCCCGGGCTCCGGTTTCCTGCGTCTGCTTCTTTACCTATTTTGGATCAATTATGCTTTCTTCTATTTTTCCAGTTAGCGCTGACCGATAATGATATGATATGCATATTTTGATTCATTGATTACCATAAAAATAATTTGAAATAAATCACTTCAATCAATTTCTTCAAATAAAGTACATCAAATCGAAAACGATTCAAATCAATTCAGTTAATCTAAAATATATTATTGATGGAATTTATTATTTTTTTAAATTTTATAAAAATATTAAATTGATCTCAATCTCTTATATATATATATATATATATATTCAAACACACATATCAATTTATTTACATTCATATACATGTCAATAAAATTTATAAAATATTATTATTAGCATATAATCTCAAATTACAAGAGATTATTTCAATATTCAAGCAAACTTCATTGCTATGTCTACTTTGTTACTCGTACACTAGCCCAATGGGTTTCGTGACTTTCCTCCGTAATGTTTTTAGTTTGCTTAGAGCATAGTCTTAATATTTTTTTTCAAATTTTAACCAAAAATTCCATTTTTTGAAGTGTTTTTTTTTTAATTTTATTCATCTTAAAAAAAACATTTTACATCTCATTTCCTATATTTTTTCTCATCTATCAACATTATTCTAAGTTTTTTTTAAGTAATATTATACTATTCTTTTTTATTTTATTTTTACTATTCTATTTCACATTTTTATCTATTTTTAATAAAATATACTTAAAATTTGATATAAAGATGAATAATAATTCCCTAAATATATGAGTTACTGTAGCACCACAAACTCATCCCTTAATATAGAGATTTGGATGTGGATTGATTTTGAAGTAAAAACCCCAAAACAAATCTTATAACTTGAGGAAAAGGGAGTTTTGATGCACCTAATGAGTATCCTCATATCAAAGACGATATTCCTAATTAAGTATTAGCAGCAAGAAGAGGAAAAATAATCACACATTATATCAGATTCCCGTGATTTAGAATTGTGCCACGTTTATCTTAAATGATAACCAAAAAAAAAAAAAAACACAATGCGATAGTTGTACAAATAGTTTAATAAATATAATAATATATAAGTAAAGAACGGATCCGATCGGATCATGAGTCATAGCTGTTCAAAAGTCTTCTTATTGAGATTCATAAAATAATTACAACTCTTATGATTTACCGAATCATATCATAACCAGACATTCTCAACAAATAATTAGAAAAAAATAATCAACAATAAGATCAGGTTTGGATACACAAAGTCTTCTTAATTTATCTTAATTTATCTTGTTGATGTCGTATTCTGCAACTTATGCTATTCGACGATTGTCCAAATAATCTGGACTTGCAAAAGAGTTGAATGGGGGTGGAGGTTATGGTGTGCGACCTCTTTGATACCAAAGTCAGGTAGGTTGAAGGAGATAAAGATACTTAATGGTATGAAAAAATGATGGATTTTTAGCTTAACCTGAATATCGAGGGGTTGTTCACTATTTGTAGGTGTAGACTTATATCTTGCTAGCTCCCGAAAAACGCGGGGGAGGGGGGGTTCTTGTTTATTCTTGTGACTATCATTTTCTTTGTCGTGCCTAGGCTAACCGTCCTACCACAGTCAGGATAGGTGGCGAGTTGTCCCTTTCAAGTTGTGTCAATCTCTGTTCGCCTGCGCTGCATTCAATGTAGAGGGGTGTATGCATGCGCTGCATTTAATGCGGTGCGGTAAACTTTAGCTATGCTTGCATTACATATGGTATAGCCTTGACAGCCTCTTGCATTTAATGCAATGAGGGGTGTGGCATGTTGCTTTCTAAGTTGGTGTGTGTATTACCTGATGCGTTGCACGTGTGCCAACCTGCCTAGCCTAATGTTCTTGCGGCGCTATGTTTGGGTTTGCCTACTTCCCGAGGCCTGAGTTGCGCGGTGGGGTGCCGGGCTAGATATCTCCCAAGTTGGGCTAACCCAGATTTCGCCTTGGGGGCCTAGGGCCCGGTTTACCCGGAATGGGCTTTCCCTCACACATCTCATCTAAATATTATGATTTGAATAATGCTACAGCCACCGCTAACATCTCGTTTGACGTGATTACATTGTCATTGCAGCACTTCACTATTCCATCAAAAAAACATTTCCTTGGGTTGACATCTTGACTTCACCTTCCTTAAAATTCATTTCTCCCATCTCGACAGCCTTCCTTTCGGGCACAGTTCTTAATTTCGTATCATATCAATTGGTATGATCGAAATATGTTATACTGGCCGATATTTTGGCCGTATCAGATTTCAGCCTTTTACCTTTTTTTTTTTTTTAAATTTCTTGCTATTTTTTCTCCTAATTAAAACTAGACTATTTACATTTAAATTTATATATAATTTATTCATATATTGACTATTATTTTGAAATATAATTTATATATGTATTTATATATATAATTTATTTATGGATAAAATATTCTAAAACGATACTAGTACCAAAATATTTCATTCTAGTGCCTTGATTGGTACGCCCACCAGTACGGTATTCAAAACATTGTTCTTGGCAGCCCCCAATTACCTCGCGTCGTCAACCCAAATCTTCTTCAGTTCTCGTTTTTGTCACCGTTGACCCAGTCGGGACTCTTCTTACTTCGGTGAGTTTCTTGGACCTAACCTTAATCTGGCTGGCACACGTGACTTTCGAGGACGTCAGTTCTAAGACCTCCAAGCCCATTTGCTTGGTTTTGGACCATAGCAGAGCGACATTTAGAACATGTTACCTCTGGTATGCGATCTTGGTTTGCCTGCGATGGTGTTTGTGCTTGTGGTGGTGCTTGTTCATCTGATTAGAAGGTCTTGCCGGGATGCATATGGGCTTGGGCATTAGGGTTAGGTGGGCACGAGAAGGAAAACACTGGTCTGAATGACGTCATCGGTTTATAGTTGAAATTGGCCTCTCTTTACTAGCTCATGCTTCGTATCTACATAAATACTAGTCTAAGGCCTTTCAGACTTCTATGTATTTTAAAAATCGAATGCCCACATTGATTCTTGGGGATAAGTCTCCATTTGAAATCCTTTTTAACATCATTCCTTACTACTATTTTTTACGTATGTTTGGTATGGCTTGTCGGCCCAATCTTTAGCCCTTCAATCGCTGCAAAATGAATTTTCGCTTGCAGCTCTGTGTTTTCATGGACTATAGCTTGGATCACAAGGGTTATCGTTGCCTTCATTTGCCTACAGGCCGCACTTACATTTCTCATGACGTTGTTTTTATGAAACTCATTACCCTTTTCTTACTTAGGCCCATTTGGACTTACACTAGCTTGCTCACCCACCTTCCAAATTAATCTATTTTCCCACACAACCCATTTCCCTTTCAAATTCTTCCAGCACTCCAATAATCGCGCAACCCAATCCTCACTCGGCCTAAACTCGAGTTCCTCAGAGCCCTTTTACATCTCAGTCCAAATCTAACATCTCCTTAAGGCCGATACCATCCTCTTCTCATTTTGAAAACCCTAGCTCTATCTTTTTCTCTCAGCTGACACACTTATCCTTTTCGCACTCTCAAAACCCTAATCCTATCTCTCAATCGGCGTCTCTTTCCAATCCTGCACCTCCGACTACCTCCATTTATATCCCTCATCATCTTATGATCACTAGAGCCAAATCTCAAACCTTTTGTTCCTGTGTTCAAACTGATGACATTATATCGTGGCCATCTAAATTGTCCATCTCCCTCACCTCGTTTTCCACTCCCGTTCTAGAAGAACCCTCAGATTTTATTCAGGCCTCTCGACTTTCTAAATGGATAGTAGCTACGACTGCTGAGTTTGCTACTTTCCTACAAAACCGAATGGCTGATGGCTCTCTTTAATGCCGCAAGGCTCGCTTTGTGGCCAAGGGATTTCACCAATAGCTCGGGCTTGATTACTGTGAGATCGTCAATCTAGTTGTAAAATCGATAAATATCCACATCATTATTTCTCTTGCCGTCACTCACAAATGGCCATTATACCAATTGAACATCCAGAACACATTCTTACATGACGACCTTGAAGACGATGCGTACATGCAGCAACTTTCAGGATTTGTCAATCCGAATCTTCCACATCATGTCTGGAAGTTGAAGAAATCGATCTATGACTTGAAACAAGCTTCTTGAGGGTTTTCCAAGCTCATAGATCAATTACTTTATTTTGGTTTAACTAATTCTAAATCTGATAATTCCTTATTTATATTCTGAAATAAAACTTATTTTGTCTTTGTGTTGATATACATAGATGACATTATTGTTATGGGTTCAAATTTTGCATTAATATATGCGTTATTATTGCCTTGTGTTCATATTTTCCCGTCCTTACACTACTTGCTAGGCATAAGATTTTTTCGTAATGTCTCTAGAATTTACCTCGCTCAATCTAAATATGTTTTTGACATTCTCCTTAAAACAAGCAGACATCAATCTAAGCCTGTGTTCACCACCTCCTTGGCCTCTGCTACATTGACCAACCTTGATGGACCCTCATTTGAGGATTATCACATGTATCGTAGTATTATAGGTAGCCTGCAATATTTGACCTTTTCCAGAGCAAATATTGCATTTGTCGATAACAAGGTCTATCAATTCATGTACTATCCACAGTTGACCTACTCGCAAGCCGTCAAACACATACTTCAATACCTCAAATATCTCACTAAAAATCTTTGCCTTCATTTCGACATAAACTCACCCATTAAGTTATGTGCATTCTCTAATGCTGATTAGGATAGGTGTCCTGATGATCGTAAGTCTATAGGTGGGTATTGCTTTTTATTTTGGTTTTCACTTAATCTCTTGGGACTCCAAAAGATAGCCCACTATAGCCTAGTTTTCCACTGAGGCTAAGTATAAGATTGTAACAAATGCTACTTGTGAAGTGTTGTGGCTACAATCCCTTTTACAAGAACTTGATATTGTTTTTGGTGAAACATAGAAATTGTGGTGTGATAATTTAGGAGCCACGTACTTCTTCGTAAATCATGTGTTACATGTTCGCACTAAATATGTAGAACTTGATTATCATTTTGTTAGAGAG
Organism: Platycarya longipes; assembly: GCA_036559045.1. Taxonomy (NCBI): domain Eukaryota; kingdom Viridiplantae; phylum Streptophyta; class Magnoliopsida; order Fagales; family Juglandaceae; genus Platycarya; species Platycarya longipes. The sequence continues at coordinate 17,917,930 of CM071793.1, read as the reverse complement.
ATGGTAGCTCCCAAAACCCTCTTAAGTTTCTTTTATTTCTAGCAAAGACCAACTCACTGACATTTTTACAAAGTCTTTGTCCTCAGCTTATTCTTCAAACCTCACTCTCACTTAAGTACCCGTTGAATCGCGGGGGATGTCAAGGCAGAAAACTGTGGTAATAAGCAAATAGATCAACAACCTTTTCAAAGACAAATTATCTCTAGTACACATCATGAGGACCAACATCTGAGCTATAGGAGTACTCTGCCCAATGCTTTTCCCTTCAAGGACTCCTCACCAATTGGAAAAATAATCAAGAAGGTATAAATTTCTCAACAGAATGACGACGTGGCCAACTCTCATTGTAACAGTTATCTGGAAATTATTCTCTAAATGCATGTACATTATCTTTGAAAGATGTAATTCAGAAAATTCATAAACACTGAAATACAAAAAATGAAAAGTTTGTTCTCATTGAGTCCTTTTGTCGAACACATGTTGGGTCTCTAGAATTTTTCTCAATACAACACAACCCAACCCTAACTTCTACGTCTCTCCACTAATTAATATATAACTGCATATGTTTGTCTAAAAAGAGGGAGAAATATGATCGAATTAGGCTTTGTTTGAATTTCGATATTAGATAAGAGGATTTCTGAAATTGAATAAAATATTATTTTTTAATATTATTATTATTTTAAAATTTATAAAAATTGAATAAAAAATTTGAAAAAGTTAAATAATTTATTATATTTTATATGAAAATTTTTAAAAATATAATAATAAATTTTTAAAAATAAAAAAATAAAAAAATAAAAAAATAAAAAAATTGAATTCTGAATACCAACCAACCTTAATGTTTGGTCAAATTTTTATACACCCCAAGGGTTGGCTTGCACTAGTGCTCCAAAACCTAAATTGTTTGTCCTTACTATGATATTTATTTATTTAGAAGGAAGTTGAATTAAAATATATGAATATATAATAGTTTATCCCCCACAAGCAAGCGGCCATGACTAGACCAGTACTGTGAAATTAGGCTGGGACCAAGCTTGGCTATGTTATAGCCACATAGGGGCGGGCGAGGGAATTCAAGGTGATTGGGACAGATATAGACACGACTAATGCCTCATATGTTTCCATTCTGATACGTGAGATTTATTAATTAATTGTGTATGATGAGCGTAGTGTACGTTGGAGTCATCGAGAACTTTTTTGGGTGCTGGGGTACGTTACACGTAGACAGACGTCCTTCGCAATTAGGAAGCTTTTCCATTTATTTAAACAGAAATGTTATATGCATCGAATTCGGCACAATTCTTTTTTTTTTTTCTACTGAATGATTAAAAAATATTTTTTTAATAATAATGTGATTTTTCTTTAATTTTTAAAATTATATAAAACTAACCAACAAATTGATTAAAAATAAATAAATTAAAAAAAATGCTAATTCTAAAGACGTTCGGGAGACGTACACCGCTCTTATTTAAAAGAAGAGAGAGACAGTTACAAAAAGAGAGAGGGACAGAGATTTCAAATAGGGTTATGACTTTAATGTTTGTTGAAAGATTTCGTACGGTCTTTTCGCAAGCATCTGATGGGGTGTGTTAAAGTCAAGTTAAAGCAGGTGAGGCTTTGCATTTTATCTCTGTGTTTGATATTCAAAGTTGCTCTTTCTTTCTTGCAACTGACATCTTTTAAGTCTGATTTATTTTTATAAATATTTTTATTTTATTTTATTTTAAATTTATTATTATATTAAATTTAGTTTTATTTAAAATAAAATAAATAATTAAGTTTTTTTTAAATCTGATTTTTTTTTAATTTTTAAAATAAAATTAATCTTAAAAAATATATTACAATAATATATTTTTTTTAATTTTTATTTCATCATATTTCTAAAAATAAATAAGACCGTAGAATTTCATATGGCATGTAAAATTTGTCATTATTAATTACCTTCCAAATATATTAATGGTGAAGATAAAAGTCTTTGATTCTTATAGCTTTATATAAAAGTTGTCATTATTTTCTTGTAATTGGCATGATCTTAGCGATTTTACATGGAAATTTAATGGCTACATTTGTTGGGAATCTGGGCTTCTAAATTCCCCCACCAGGATCTACTTTTAACAGAATAATAAGAAAAATAGAGAAATAAACACAACACAAGAATTTACGTGGAAAACTCCCAAACCAGGAGAAAAACCACCAGACCCAGAGAAGAAAATACACTATGTGAAAAATTGTTACAATCACACAATTTTTCTCCTCACCCCAACGACACCCACAAAACTTTTCCTACTAGTAAAACTCTAACTTTCACCTCTCTTCCTTTTACATACAAAAAAGGACAACAGATGAATTTTACTAAAGTCAAAAGTTACTAGATAAGTTTCTGACTGGTGTATTTTAACTAAGGAGGCTAGGCGTCCTTTTATAACTAATGAGTTTGCCCAAATGTATAAAGCCCACCGATGTGGGATTATCAAATTGAGCAAAGAGTCAACAATCTCCACCTTGCGACTTTGACTGATCCCACAGTCATGCTCCACCGCAATGAGGATCTTCATAGCTTCCGCTATCATGCTTCACCATAAAAGCATAACCACTCAGAATAAACCAATTCCAAGCATTTCACTTCGGCCCATGTCGAAAATAATCTTGTTGAAAAATTATGGTGCAACTCCTACGTTTGGCTTTCCTGGAAGTTCATCAGCCATCGACATGAATTTTCACCACACACCCTGCATCAATGCCAAACCAATGCCCGTGTGCAAATTTGTGGAACAACTAACATTAACATCCTCTATCATGGCAACTTTGGGATTAGCGACATGCCATAAGGATGTACATGTCTCTTTTTAATAGACATCGTCTTCTGTAAAGAGAGATATAATGTTAGTTTCATTGTCAGTATCTCCATTTACTGACTTGGAGCCTCTTGCCGAACCTGCTCCACTTCTTGGACAATTTCTTTTGACGTGCCCAGGTTGTCCACACACCCAGCAGACTACTTTCTTCTTCATGGAGTTCTTCCTCTTCTAATCACCAGCTGTCACCACTGCTAAGTTCTCAAGTGAACCATTACTTCCACCACTTAGCCTTCTTTCTTCAGAAAAAAGTTTACTGGTAACCTCTGAAAAAATTATTTTCTCCTTCCCATGTATCAAAATAGGCTTCATATGCTCATAGGAAGATGGAAGAGACCAGATCAGCCTCAAGGCTTGATCCTCATCATCAATTTTAACTCCAATAGATTCCAGCTCAGAGACAATGCCATTGAGAACACTTAAATGGTCTGAAATAGTCGTACCTTCACTCATCCGCAGTGTATGAAACTGCTCCTTCAGGTACACTCGATTCGAGACACCCTTCGTCTGATACAACTCTTCGAGCTTTTCCCAGAGTCCCTTTGCTGTGAATATTCCATGCACATTTGTAAGAACATTCTTAGCCAGGCACAGACGAATTGCACTTGCTGCTCTCAAATCCAAATCCTCCCAATCTTCATCGCTCATTCCAGATCTGCTCTTTGTTTCACCAGTAGTGCTTGAACCGCTACTGACTTCAGGGATTGTTCTACTTTTCAACGCCTTGTGTAATCCTGATTGAATCAAGATATCCTTGACTTGCACTTGCCACAAGCCAAAATTGATTCTCCCATCAAATTTCTCCACATCAAATCTGATAGGATTTGAAATTCTACCTCCTGACATAACTTCGATGAATTTTACCGTAGAAATGAATAGTACCCACTAAGTAAGTTCCCAGGAAAGATTGATCTTTCCTAGACAGAACTTCAAAGTTCCCAGGAAAGATTGGAGGGTCACAACGGACACACTTAAAATTTCCAATCTCCTAGACAGAACCTCCTTAGACCGTACGTATTCACACTACCACACCAAAGCTCCACCCTGCAAAAAAGAACCTAGCGGCTCTGATACCACTGTTGGGAATCTGGGCTTCAAAATTCCCCCCACCAGGATCTACTTTTAACAGAATAATAAGAAAAATAGAGAAATAAACACAACACAAGAATTTACGTGGAAAACTCCCAAACCAGGAGAAAAACCACCAGACCCAGAGAAAAAAATACACTATGTGAAAAATTGTTACAATCACACAATTTTTCTCCTCACCCCAACGACACCCACAAAACTTTTCCCACTAGTAAAACTCTAACTTTCACCTCTCTTCCTTTTACATACAAAAAAGGACAACAGAGGAATTTTACTAAAGTCAAAAGTTACTAGATAAGTTTCTGACTGGTGTATTTTAACTAAGGAGGCTAGGCGTCCTTTTATAACTAATGAGTTTGCCCAAATGTATAAAGCCCACCGATGTGGGATTATCAAATTGAGCAAAGAGTCAACAACATTAAGGTATGTGTACAAGCTGTCTGTTTATCAAGGCACCAAACATATTCCTCATACATATAAAAATTTGTCACTATAGCTTATATAAAAAAGATATTTATAATTGGAGTATTTTTAGAAAATAAGATGGTTTTCATAATAAATGTTGTGTTACATATTAGATTTGTAGATACCATTACTCCTTATAGATGAACTGACAGAAAGAAAAAAAAAATGCATGACCACTTTAGCTCTTAATTTTCCAAAAAATCAAGACTCGAATTTTTTTTTTATTTCATGGTGCCACTGTTGAAAAGGGCTTTGCCCTTGGCAGTGAAATTCATTTTTCATGTAAAAGAAACAAGCTAGCAGCTAGTTAAGCTAGCAGCCTAGCAATTGCAATTATATACAAATCTTATGTGGGGCATATCCTTTCATTCGTTTGAAGCAATTACTATTTCATGTATAGTAATGATTGTTTCTATAAATGTAAAATTGTATTGGTTATGATTAGTTGATTAGAATTTACTTTCAAATAATGGGATGCATATAATTTAATTAGCACTCTAAGATTTATTTGAATATATAAGATAAATGTAATTCTAAAAGTATTCCTACCCTTACCATTATTTTGAATATTTAAATTCAAGATAAGTGATAAGTGATTCAAAGAGTCCAAGATAAAGAATCAAATTTCAAAATTAGCTAAAGATATAAAGTGATTAGATTAGAAGGCTTAATTGAAAATATTGAAACATAATTGAATTCAAAGACATTCAGTTGGAGTGTTTCAGTCCGAAACATTTGCACTCTGTTAATAGCATAATAGATTGAATAACTGAATGGAGTTGTTAGCAGAATCCTAATACAATTGAATCATCGCATCTTCTATTTAAACAAGGATTTGACTGAAGGTTTATTTGAACACTTTGAGAAGTATTGTTGAGAGTTTGAAAATTTAAGAGAACTTTAAATATCCGTGTAAGAGAAAATTCGTGAGGAGAATTCTCGTGGTGTTTATTCCATCAAGTTTGAGTGTGTGCTAACTTCAAGAGGGAGTTGAAGTGTTCGTGCTTAGCCATTGAGATTTCAGGAAGAAAGACAACAGATTGAAGATCGTTAGAGATTCTTACAGCTACTGCGATAGAAGGCAAACGGGTCGTTTGCTTTTTCAAGTAAGAGTGTCTAGTTGCAAAAAATTTGTAATATAAGAACTTTACTTGTAATTATCTTAATCTATTAAAATTGGCTTTCTTGGGTTCAGTTGCCCCGTAGGATTTGCCCATTGAAGAGTTTTTCATTGGGTTTCCCTTCATAATAATATTGTGTTTATTTTGATTATTATTTTGTGCACGTTATTGTTGGTTACTAATCTAATTTTGAGTATTCTCGTAAAACATAACATTGATATTCAGGGATAACTTGGGAAGAGATTTCAGCAGAAGGGAAAAACCCTTTTGAAATGTGGAGTAAAGGAAAAGACTTTATCACCCCGCTGAAGACTACTTCCTAGAACTCGAGGACAACTCTAGTAATGGATGAAAATATAGACAATGAGAGATGTGGGAGAAAATCGAAAAACCCTAGAGAGAGACTCTCTCTTCCATCTCTAGAAAAACCCTAACTAGTACTGCGCTAATGGAGGGTGGGAGCCTTCGGCTTCGTTTTCTTTTGCTTTTGTTTTCAGGCTTTGGTTTTTCTTCCCGCTGGTGTCTCGATCTCTAAAAGGAATGCGACCCAGTGACTTGCCACCATTCCTCCCCCCTCTGCGGATCCGTGCGCAGCGCCTTTGGATTTTTGTGTTTTCGTTTCATCTTTTTTTTAGGTCCAACTCGGAAGTGGTGTGCTCGTGATTTTTCGGTGGGCAGCCGCCATCACGCGCCTCACTCGGAGGCTCTACTGTCGCCGATCCTTCTACTAGCGAAGCTCCATCCAGAAGAGAAGGCGAGTGTCCTGCACGTGTGGATTGCCAATCTCGCATGACCTTCCACACACCACAAATATAGAAGCCTACTGCAGCCACGCGTGATGGCAGAGGACCTTGCTTGCAATGAGACCTTTAACTTTGTCAACGCAATACCTGCAGACCATCTCTTGTATCAAGACATGCCGGTAGCTGACACAAGTGTAAATATTTCCCCCGCTCTTCCTTTTCCTTTCAAGTTTGGAAAGATGCCTACTAGAAATGGTGGGGCCACCTGGAAAAGGAGAGCTATGAGTGTCTTCTTCCTAAAAACCCTCTTGAGCTCCCTTTCTAAGCTGGGCACCAGAAAGAGCACCCGCAAATGCCTCCTTAGCCATGATAAGAAAGTCTTTTATGGAGCTAAGCGTAACAAAACGGAAACAATGGCAACATTTGTTAAATAGCCCTGCCACTCCCCATGATAACTTTTGCTTGGAAATGCTGAGGGCTTGGGAACCCTTAAACAGTTCAAGAGCTTCGCCTACTGGTGAAGGAGAAGTCACTCAACATCCTTTTTCTTTCTGAAACTAAATGCAGAAGAGAAAGGAAGGAAAATGTTCGAGACAGGATTGGATATAATTGTCACTTTATAATGGACTGCATTGGTAGATCAGGAGGGCTATCAATGAATATGGAAATTAGACATTAATGTAGAACTTATCAAATTCTCGAATAACCACATAACTGTTTTTTTAAAGAAAGATGGTGACTCAAATACTCAATGGCAAGTAACAAGCTTCTATGGAAACCCTAAAGTAAATAGATGAAAGGCAGGTTGGGACTTGCTTAGACTTTTGAAGCCAATCAATAGATGCCCCTAGATGTGCCCAAAGGATTTTAATGAAATATTGTCCAACAATGAAAAAATAGGAGTTGCCTTAAGGCCATTCAAACAGATGGAAATTTTTCGGAGGCTTTAGATGAGTGTGAATTAGTTGATTTGGGATACACTAGCTCCAAATATACCTGGTGCAACAATAAGGAAGATAACAACTTCACTAAGGAGAGGTTGGATAGGGCATTAGGCAACCTTGAGTGGCCTTCACTCTTTGATTCCACAAAAGTCTTAACTATGCTTGTTCTAAACTCAGATAATCTACCTCTCTTGATATCATGCTCCAACCAAGGGGACCTCAAACATAAGAGAGTTAAGATCTTTCGCTATGAAGTAGCCTGGTCCAAGCAACCTATTTGTGGGGAAATTCTGAGTAGCTTTTGGCAAGTAGACTGGGGATCCCCCAACAAGCTGAAACTGGTATTGAACAAGCTCAACAAATGTCAAGAAAGTTTAACGAGATGGGACAACAGCTCATGAATTCCTCTAAAATTGTTCCTTGAGCCCAGGAGAAAGTCCCTTTAGAAGCTACAATTAGACAACTCAGGCTAGCATAATGCTCAAATTAAAATGTTATAAAGGAAGATAGATGATGCCCTTCAAAAAGAGGATCTGAAATGGAAGTAACGAGCTAAACATATATGGTTAAAAGATTGAGATAGGAACTTAAGGTTCTTCCACAAATATGCCACCAAGAGAAAAGAAATAAACACAATCAAGAAAGTCTCGAATTAAAGGGGAGTATTAGCCCAATCTCAGGAACAGATCAACAACCTTTTTCAAGAATTCTATCAAGGCTACTTCACATTCTATGGGCATCGAGGAAGCTTTAACATATTTGGAACCTAAGGTTAAAGAGGAAATGAGAGCCACTTTGAGAAGACTAGTCAAATCCCAAGACATCAAAGATGCTTTTTTTTTTCTTCATATGGAGCCCCTGAGTACCCCAAAACCTGACGAATTTCCTGTAGTATTTTTCCAAGATAACTGGGAGTTAGTTGGTCATGAAGTTGTGAATGCAATCAAAGATCTCCTAAATTCTAGATCAGGCTTTGAGCTAGTAAATGACATTCTCATAACTCTTATCCCCAAATAGAAGAACCCTACTTTGGTGACAGAATTTAGGCCTATTTCCTTTTGCAATGTGATGTAAAATATTGCTTCTAAAGTAATAGCAAACTAAATCAAGCATATCCTACCCAAGCTAATATCCCCTTCTCAAAGTGTCTTTGTACCAAGGAGGCTTATATTGGATAATATCATCGTGGCCTATGCGACTTTGCACTCAATGCAACATCCATGAAAGGGAAAAAGAAGAGCTACAATGCCCTCAAGTTTAACATAAGAAAGGCTTATGACTGAATAAATTGGAGATTCTTAGAGGTAGTTTTGACAAAAATGGGGTTTGAGCAATCATGGGTTGCACTCATAATGGAATGTATCATCGCAGTCAAAGATTCCTACTTATCAATGGTTGCCCTCAACAAGCCTTTAATCCATCTAAAGGCCTTAGGCAAGGGGATCTCCTATTCCTTTACCTCTTTCTATTTTGCTCAGAAATCTTGGTCTATTTGTGGGATAGTTTTGAGAAGAGAGGCAATATCTCGAGCTTCCCTTTCGCTAGAGGATCTCTCATTGTTAATCACCTCTTCTTTGCAGACAATTGCTTATTATTTTGTAAAGCTAATGTGTTGGAATGCTGCAGGTTATTCAAAATGCTCAGCCTATATGAGCAAGCTTCGAGACAATGTTTAAAAATAGACAAAATCTCTTTGTTTTTCAGCAAAAACACAAGGCCAGACATTAAATGAGCAATATTGTTCTCGTCAGGCTTAAAGGAGGCAATGAGCTTTGAGAAATATTTGGGACTTCCATCCTATGTGGGGATGCATAAGGTGACAGTTTTCAAGCCAATCCTGGATAGCATCCAAAAGAGAATCCAAACTTGGTCTGTTAAGCCCCTCTCGAGTGTAGGGAAGGAGGTTTTGTTGAAATCTATTGTCCAAGCGATCCCTATATATTGCATGAGTAGGTTCAAACTCCGCAAGGCAATTCTGAATGCCATTAAAAATCTAATGCAAAGCTTCTAAGGGGTGCCAAAGGTGATAAAACAAAAAACCCATTGGTTATCTTGGAGACTGCTAGGTAAGCTGAAATCAGAAGGTGGGCTGGGCTATTGGGATTTCTAGAACTTTAACTTAGCAATGCTGGCAAAACAAGGATGTCGGTTAATTGAATACCCTCGTTCCCTTGCAACTAGGGTCCTTAGAGCCAAATATCATCATAAAACTTCTTTTATGAAAGCTAAGATGGGCAACAATCCCTCCTTTCTGTGGCATAGCTTTTTGGTAGCTAGGCATGGCTTATCTGAAGGTCTTATGTGGAAGATTGGTAATGGCAAGTTTTTAGATGTCAAGATAAATGGCTGCCCAATCTATTGTCCTTTAGAGTTCAATCTACTAGAAGACCTCTAGAGGGAGGGGATTTGGTAAGCAGTCTAATAAACAACCAAACTGGCCAATTGAATCGTGGTTTAATCTATGGCACATTCAATTAGGGGGAGGCTGATTTGATTTGCAGAATACCCATCAATATCACTCAAGCAAAAGACAAACTTGTATGGAGATGCTCAAAAGATGGACTGTTCTCAGTTAAGAGTGCTTATGCATTTTTTAATGAGCTTGAGAACAAAAACAATGGCCAGTCATCAGAAGCATCTCAAAAGTCATCCCTTTTGTGTGGAGAATTGAAAATTTCAGTTCCTAATGCCATCAAGATGTTCCTGTGGTGATGTACACACGAGTCTCTCGCTACGAACCAAAACCTATTTTAGAGGGAGATCATTGATTTCCCACTTTGCCCCATTTGCCTCACCAGTCTAAAGATTGCTCACTATGCACTTTGATCATGCCCCTCGGCGCAAGACGTGTGGAGTTCTTGTTCTAGGACTTTCCAGAAAATGCCATCCTTTGGCTCCTCTTTCCAAGACCTTCTTAGCATGACCATTCTCCTGTAGGATGAGGGAAGACAACAAGAATTTGGCAATGTGGCACACAAGATATGGCATGACAAGAACTATTGGGTATTTGAAGGGAATTTTAGGGCTCCACTGGAAGTAATCACAACTGCCAGCTAGGCAATTGAGAATACAAAGAAGCTAACACAAGACTAAGGTCCCGACTTGCATAGCAAGAGCAACCTTCCTTGATCTGGTGTAAACCTCATATGCATAAATATAAGGCTAATTGGGATGCGGCAGTAGATAAGTCCCTTTGCAAAATCGGAATAGGAGTGGTTATTTGAGATTGAAACGAAATGATTCTTGCCACTATGAAGTCCCAATGTGACTATTTTTCTGATGCCCATATAGAAAAATCCATAGCTACCCTCAAAGTTGTCACCTTTTGTGCTCAACTTGACATTTCACAGGTTATATTCGAAGGTGACACCAAACAAGTGGTCAATGAGATAAAGGGCACCCATGAATTCTAGAATTCAACAGGTGTGATCATGCGTGACATCAAATGCCTGACTTTCAGTATTCCAAATTGGTTCTTTCATTTTGTTCCTAGATTATGTAACTGCATGGCCCATAATTTAGCTAATGATGCTTCGAAACTTTATGAGGAGAGCATTTATACTGGAGATTTCTCCTCCTTGTAACCGCCCATTGCTATTATGAATGAAGATGAAGTGTTTTTTTTTTTTAAAAGTACTATTAGTGTGAGTACTAATAGTACTATCACTATTAAAGATATAGTTATTAAAAATTAAGCTTATTATAATAAATAATAATATATAATTATTCTAATGACTATAACTAATACTAATAAATATACTAATAGTCTAATTGACTAATATAGACTAATTTAAAACCAAAAAATCATACCAGAACTGGTAAAATCAGTACTACGATTTTGGGGGTAACTGGTGTGTTTATAAAAGGTTTGGTTATAGATTTTGTCCAAAACTGGACCGAGCCAGATTGGTTATATCCCTAGTTTGAGTTATTACTTGAATCATATTTCATTCCTCATTTGGTAATATTCTTGACTACTTGCATAGTGAGTTATTCGTGTGATTAAAGCATGTGTTTAGCTTAAAAATGAGTTGTACGATGTGTAGTTAAAAACTATGTGAGGAATTGCATTCTTTGTTCTGTTCAAAGAAAATCAAAGGCATCGTGTTTAAAAGTATCTTCAAAGGCTTGATGTGTTAACAACTGTTGTTAACTATGCTGTTAGCAGTATTTGGAGTTCTTGCTGACACAAGAGTATGACACAAGAGTATCTATGTGATATGCTAACCTAAGATCTCCTTGCAAATGAAGTATAAAGAAAAAGCAAAGAGGAAGAAACATGAGGAGTTCTCTCCTCACAACAATTCCTCCAGTGAGGAAGAGACGAAGCCAAAGTCTCTTGAAAAACTCCTAAAAAGTCTCCCAAGCCCACAAAGACTGTTGAAAAGTCTCCCAAGTCTACAAAGACTCCTTCTAGTTCTTCCTAGGCAGTAGCTAAGGCTAGTAGATCTGATAAATTTGTGTGTCTTTTGAGGCAGCAACTGCTTACAAGGACATCTTCTTACAAAAGAACATCCTCGGAGAGAGAGATGTATTATTGAGTGACTTTTTGATCCTTCATTTAAAATAATTGGTCATATTTTGTTTGGAAGAAATTGGAGGAAGCTCGCTTAAGGGGAACCGGCCCCTATGTAGAAGTGGTAAGAGATTTTTATACAAACTCTATTTTCTTTAACATTGATGACCACTCCATTTCCTCCATTGTGAGAGGAGTTAAAATAGAGATTTCTCCTGCAATAATTAGAGATATCTACGAACTACTTAAAGTGGAAAAGCCAGATTTCCCATACAAGGGAATGGGGACCTCATCTAAATCAGTCATGAAAGATCTATTTGTCGGTCCTCAAGGACCAAAATGGTCACCCAAGGTTCATAGGCTACTAATGACTGCCATGCTCCCTACTTACTGATACTTAGCTAAAATTATCTTGACCAATTTATGGCCAATCAGAAGGCATACTAAGCTTACTCTGGAAAGAGCTTAATTTATGTATGCTATAGCTACTGGTGTGCCGATTGATATGCCTACTTATTTTATCGATGTTATACATAAAATCAAATATGAAAAAAATGAGTCTACCTTTTAGCGGGTTAGTCACTAAGCTTACTATAATGGCTAAGGTTCCTTAAAGAGACAGTGAACCTACTGTCAAAATCTATGATAAAATCTCTACCTTAACTACCATAAAGCTTGAAGTAGTGGTCAATAACAAAAGACTGCACATGACTGACTCCACATCTACTCCACCTGCATCGAAAGCACCCACTTCAGAAGTACTTGAACAGATAAATCTCTTGTACACAAAATTTGATTCATTTGTTGAGAAGTGGAAAGAGAAGGCGGGTAGCATAGAGCAAAATTTGGTAGATCTTCAAGACGAGTTAGTACAGGCAAATAAGCTGGTTTAGTTGGCTCTTGATATGGAGCAGGTGCACAAATGTGTGGCAAACTCTAATGAGGAGTAGAGCCTGTTGGCGACTGCTAACAAACCAAGGGGGAGGGGGGTGGGGGGGGGGGGGGCGATAACTTTTGAAGGGGAGCAAGATGTTAGCAAGTTAGAGCAGGAGGAATGATGAAGGGTGTCTAGACACAGCAAAGAAGCATAATTTTTTTTTGAAATCTTTAGTCTAATTTTTTTATCAGTTGGATCTGTACCTAAAACAATGTTTGCCTTTTTATTTTGTTTTATACTGATTTGCATGTTGATACATCTATTTTCTACTTGGATATGAATGCAACTATGAACACTAATGTGATATAGAAGTTTAACTTTTTTGCATAAGATCTTTGCCTTTGGTCTGTTTGTTTTATAAGTACTAATTGCATTCATCCAAAGTATGTTTTGTCATCAGTCCGTCTTGAAAATGTAAAATTTGTATTGGTTAGGATTAGTTGATTCGAATAATTGGATGAATGTAATTTAATTAGGACTTTAGGATTTACCCAAATATACGAGATGAATGTAATTCGGAAAGTGTTCTTAGGCTTATCATTATCTTGAACATTTAAATTTAAGATAAGTGATTCAAAGAGTCCAAGATATAGAATCAAGTTTCAAAAGTAGCTGAATATATCAAGTGATGGATTAAAAGACTTAATTAAAGATATCGAAGCAGATTTGAATTCGAAGACTTTTAATTGGAGTGTTTTAGTCTGAAACATTTGCAGTCTATTAACAGCGTAACAGACAGAATAATTGAATGGAGCCGTCAGCAGAATCCTGATACAATTGAATCACTGCATCATCTATTTAAATAAGAATTTGACGGAAGGCTTGTTTGAACACTTTGAGAAGCACTGTTGAAAGCTTGAAAATTTAAGAGAACTTCAAATATCTATGTGAGAGAAAATTCGTAAGAAACATTTTTGTGGTGCTCATTCCATCGAGTTTGACTGTGCTTTCCTCGATTTGGTTGTCCTGGTACGGTTTTATCATTGAAGAGTTCTTCATTTGATTTTCTTTTATAACCAATATTTTGTTTATTTTGATTATTATTTCATGTACATTATTGTTAGTTACTAATCAATTTTGAGTATTGTCATAAAGCATAACATTGATATTCAGGGATAATTTGGGAATTTTGGCCCGGTTTGTTTATTGAGATAAAACTAAAAACTAAAAACACATTTCAAACTCATTATTACACTTTTTCAAATCTTCAAACAAAATATAATAAAAAATTCAACCTTTTCAAATTCCAAAATACATTTTTCAAATCCCAAAACAAAACTAATATTAAAAAAATATATTACAACGATATTTTATTCTTTTTTTTTTTACTTTTATCTCATCCCATATCTAAAAACAAACCATTAGTTTCTTTGATTTTTCCGAAATTCATGATATCCCAAAACTATAGAGACAAATTTTTTCTGATAGCGATCGAGAGACGTTGTTTTTATGCTGGAATTAATCCACCAGTTATATCTTAAAATGAGTAAGATGAACATAGCTTGTTCAACGTTTTAACATACGGTTTTGATAGAGATCAAGACCCACTACAACATATTTGGGCTTTAGTGACGGTTTAGAATTTGTGATGATCTCCAAATCGTTACTAAAACTCATTTTCTATGACAGTTTCTTAAAATCGTCACTAAATACAATTGGTGGATTTTGTTACGTTCGAATTTAGGCGATTTTTCGTTCAAATGTTGAGTGCACATTCGAACGATAAGATTAAGTACGTTCGAATATGAATTTTTCTAGTGTCAACATTCGAACTATATTACAGAACATTTGAACATTTTGATTAAATTAAAAAAAAAAAAAACTTGTACACTTTATTTGACACCTTTACTGTTTTAATATATTTTAAAATTTTTTCTTTGCTTAATAGTGTAGAATTTGATTATTGGTGTATTAATAACAATTTTTTAAATATTTTAAAATGATTAAAATATGAATAAAAAAATATGAAGAAATTAAAATAAGATTTTACTCTAGCGAGACCCTCTTAATATTATACAAATTTTATATTCCATTGAATTATAAAATAATTTAACTTGTGAAAGATATGAAATGCAATAATTTAAAATTAAATTTAGATAAACTAAATATTAAAGAAAATTGAGAAAAAAAAACATTACATGACCAGTTGGTCTAGTACATAAATTAAAAACAAAAGACAAAAAGACAAAAAAAAAACATAAAAATCACTTAACTACATGCTGTCTCTCAATGATGTGATCTCATCAGCCAAAGTCTTGACCTTGACACACAAGGTGTCTATATCAGTGGACAACTGCTCCATACACTCATCCACATGTGTAGTGATCGTAGCAGTCTATGCATTGAGCTGCCGGTCGATATGCGCCTGCAGCTGTCCCAACATGTCGGCCATCCAAGCAGGTGTCACCTCCCCATCCGCAGCATGTCCCCTCTAAGGCTTCCGACTGGTAGATTTAATCATATTTTAAATATCAGTAATTATTACTTTTTATGATTAAATCTACATGTCCCTTCACGAGGGGGTGTCCATATCGAGACTCGCACGGTTACACCTGAGGGGGAGGCATGATTAACGCGTTCGACTCGTTATTCTGACAGGGAAGGAGCCTCAGGTCTGTATTCATGGATAGGGGTTGAGCCCCGATATGCTTTTTGAGGGGTGCTATTTAGTCGAACATGGTCCACGAGATCTATGCAGCAATCTCAACAATCCCCTTCGACGCGAACTCCCACGTGATAGAAGTCCACAGGGTGCAGCTGACAGTCTCAGTAGATGTGATCGCCGACTTGCTGCATATTCCACGTTTGTAGCCACAGTCAGTGGAGCACGCAGGATCTACACTGGCTCGGTTGCTAGATGCTAATGCTGGCATGCGACATTCCAGATTGGCCCAGTTCCTTCTATGGGCAGTCACCACGTCGATCTCCACTCAGATGACGGTGCTGGAACTGAGCAGGAGGATCCTTAGAGGGTTAAGGATTTCTGTATCCTCATTGGCAGAGACTAGGAGGGGCATGAGATGTCAGACATGTTTTGGCAGAGTGTGTTTGAGGGTTTCTTCTGCATGTTACATCTCATTGTTGCACATAGTGTGGAACCCCTCGCACACATGGCGACATTCTACTTGTCATGTGCTCATTTTCTAATTAGGTTGGCACATGGAGTGCCAATTGGCCTTCTATGGGTGATCTTCAAGAGGATCCGCTATGAGGTGTGTACTGTCTCGGTGGACATCCTCTTTTATAGAGTCATCATCACCCAGTTACTCTTGGCTGTAAGAGTGTCTCATCGGGTCTCGAAGACCGTGCGACAACATACAGGCTTATCGACATCCACACATATGACTGGAGTCGGAGGCAGACGAGGCGTGTGCCTCCTCCTATAGCATATTTGGTTCCACCTCCCTAGCGTCAGATCAGCACGTGAGGGGATAGAGGGGACATGGAGTTATAATACAATAATTTTAGTAAATATTTTAAATATTTTTTGGTTTAATAAATATAGCAATACGTAGATTTAATCAGAAAAAAGTAAAAAAGAAAAAAAATGTTCGAATGTCACATATTTACGTTCGAACATTCCAAAAAAAGTGTGGAAATGTTTTTGCACTTTCTAGAACGTTAAAACGTAACTTTATGACGTTTGAAATTTTGTTTACAATTTAGGAATTTTTCTAGCATTTTAATAAACGTTCGAACGTCAATTTGTGATGTGCGAATATCATAGTACAACGTTCGAATGTTTTTAGGGCATTTAAGTACGTTTGAACGTTAGGATTTTAACGTTCAAAAGTTTTTAAAAATCTCAGACAGATTCAAATATGGGCATGGGATCAAGGCAGAAACACATTTCTGGCTTCTCCCGTGGATGAGGGAAAGAGAGAGAGGGAGAGGGAGAGACAGAGAGTGAGGTAGAGAGAGAAAGTGAGTGAGAGAGAGAGTGTGAGGTAGATAGAGTGAGAGTGAGAGGTCAAGGAGGTTTTGTATAGGGATTTTTTATTGGAGAGGTAAACTTCGCAAGTGATTTTGTTAGGGATTTTTATTTGTTATTGATTTTTGTGTGAATTTAATAGCTCAGTGTGTATTTTTGTAGAACTTGATGGTGTAAAAGTTGACGTTTAAAGGGAGTAATTGAGCAGTTGTGAAGAAATTTTTTGCTAGGTATATTTCTTATTTGCTTATTGTATATTAGTGGATATTTATTTGAATGTGTTTTATGGATTTTTTAATGCGGGTATATTTTTTGTATGAATTTTTCCAAGCATATATACAGTGAAAATTTGTAGCTCTTTTCCAATTACAAGCTTGTATATATGTTGGGTTTGTTATTTTTGTGCCAATATTTTAGTTTGTTTAATTTTAGAACCATGTATTCTTGGATGTGTTAAGTATTTTTTTGTGTTTTTTCTATTGTGCATAAAACCCAAAATCCAAAACCCCAAACCCCAAACCCCAGATCCCATGTCCCAAATCCTAAATCCTAAACTCTAAACTCTAAACCTGAAATCCTAAATCCTAAACTCTAAATCCTAACCCTAACCCTAACCCTAAAGCCTAATCCTAAACCCCAAAGCCTAAACCTTAAAACCCAACGCAAACCCTAAATCCTAAACCCTAAATTCCAAACTCTAAACCCCAACCCTTATTCTATAGTTTATATAATAGTTAGAAACTAGCAAATGAATAATAAATAGTATGTATGTAAAATTGCATATATGAATAACTTTAGACCCGTTTAGGAATCAGTTTACACTTAGGTGTCCACTGATTCCTGAATTGTCCAGTGTGGACAATTTAGGACTATATTATATGTATTGCACATTTTTGTTACTTCTACTAATTTATATGTTGCGTATGAAGTTTCAGTGTCTTCTTCATTTGTTCTTCAAGTATACTATTTATACGGTGACAATCATTCTTTATGAACATGTATACTTGGAAAACTATCTGGAGGTGCTCCCGAAATTTCTACTGACGTGAAAAGTAGAAGTAACAAACGTTGTGCAATATGGATAATATTATCAAAGATGAAGTGAATTATTTTGCACCTTAATTTGCATGTGAATTTAAATGCCTTAAACTAATAGATAGGTTTTTTAAAAATAGATAAAAGTTGGATGCGCCTGGGCAATAGACTTGGGAAGGATTACGTTTCCTATGTACGTGGAGTCAGGACCTTCATTGAATTTGCTCGAATCTCTGCTAATAGTCGTGGTTACATCAAGTATCCATATCACGGTTGTAGGAATTTGTGTGGTATAGGATTAGATAAAGCCTAGCACCATATCTCTGTCAATGAGATGGATCTAGGTTATACACGATAGGTACTCCATGGTGAGTTGTATCAATCGATATCGGATGTATCCTTCAATCATTTAGATTATATGCGAGATATTTGTGATGAGAACGAATGGGATGATGCTGATGAACGGGATGAGCTAGAGGAGATGTTGGGTGACATTGGTGTTGGAATGTTTATGGATGAACCTAAGAA
This sequence comes from Platycarya longipes, assembly GCA_036559045.1. Classification (NCBI taxonomy): domain Eukaryota; kingdom Viridiplantae; phylum Streptophyta; class Magnoliopsida; order Fagales; family Juglandaceae; genus Platycarya; species Platycarya longipes. The sequence goes on along the minus strand of CM071793.1, from coordinate 17,899,766 downwards.
TGATAACCCAAGAAATCAAGGGAGTAATCCAAATAATTTTACCACAATGTGGGAAGATGCAAAGCACGAGCTTTATCCTGCCTACACAAAGCATAGCAAAATGTCATTTATTGTGCGGTTGCTTCACATTATATCATTGTGTGGAATGTCAACAAAGGTAATAAACATTATATTGAACTTATTTAACGAGGTGCTTCCTGAAGGGTCTGCATTGCCGAAGAACTTTTATGAAGCTAAATAACTGAAAAAATGATTAGGATTTGAGTACAAGTTCATACATGCAGGCAAGAATGATTGTGTTTTGTTTTTGAAGGAGAACGAGGAAAAACAAGCATGTACTGTATGTGGAGAGTCGCAGTGGAAAACTAAGAAGAACGTGCTGGTCAAGGTGTTGTGCTGTTTTCCATTGAGATCTTGAGTGTAAAGACTATATATGTTTAAGAAAACAACTGAAGATATGAGGTGACACAAAGAGAAAAGAGTTAAAGATAGTGCATATATAAGGCACTCGGCTGACTCACTGACTTGGAAACCTTTTGATGAATAGCACCCCAAATTTGGGAATGAAACTCGGAATGTGTGCTTGAGACTTACAACTGATGGATTTAATCCCTTTGGCAAAATCAGTACAAATTATAGCACCTGGCCGGTTGTGTTGATATCGTACAATCTTCCCCCGTAGAGGTGCATGAAAGCGCCAAGCTTTTTATTAACTCTACTAATCCTTGGCTAGAGATCATTGGGGATTGACATTGATGTATTCATACAGTCGATGATTGAGGAGCTCAAAGAGCTATAGGAAACAGGTGCTAGAACTTATGATGCATCAATCGGAATGTCTTTTCAGATGCATGTTACGGTGATGTGGACGATAAATGACTTTTTTGCATATGAAAATCTGTCTAGTTGGAGCACTAAATGGAAGTTGGCATGCCCGAAATGTAATCAAGAAACTTCTAGTGTGTGGTTAAAATTTTCTCAGAAGATATATTTCATAGGTCGTTGTTGGTATCTCGCAACAAATAATACATGGAGAAGAGAAGGATATAAGTTTGATGGGAAAGTGGAGGAAATATCTGCATAGAAGAAGTTATCTGGGGAAACATATTGGAATAACTACAACATTTACCCGCGAACAATTTTGGCAAAGGTCGAGGAAAGAAAAAGAGAAAGCGAGGCACAATAGAATTGAATTGAATGAAGCGCACTATTTTTTTTTTGATTTGCCATACTGGTCATCCTGTATGTTGCGACATAGCTTGGATGTTGTGCATATAGAAAAGAACATTTGCGACAATATATTTGGAACAATGATGAGCATTAACAACAAGATAAAGGATACGACCAAGACGAGTTAAGATCTTGAGAGAGTGGACATTCAAAATAATCTATATCTGAGGGTGGATGGAAATCGGGTGCCATGCCACATGCAAGTTTTACGATGATGAAAGATAAGAGAATGAATTTTTGCGAATGGCTGCAAGGCATGAAACGCCAGATGATTATGATTTAAATATCGGCAGGTGTGTGAACCCGGCTGACTGAAAAATCAATGGATTGTAAAGTCATGATTGTCACATATTTATGTAGAAGTTATTACCGGTTGCATCTGTGACAATTTGACATCTAATGTACGTGTAGCCATTACTGAGCTCTGTATGTTTTTCAGAGACTTATACCCTCGAGTTGTAAATCATGATATGCTGCAAAATATGGAAAAAAGCATTACTACTGTGTTATATAAATTCGAGCAGATATTTTCACCCTTATTCTTTGATGTGATGATCCACTTAGTAATACATTTACCTCGAGAGGTATTGTTAGGTGGGCCAGTACAGTTCCGTTGGATGTATCTAGTCGAAAAATATTTGGGTTGACTAAAGCTCATTGTTGGGAATAAGGCCAAAGCTGAGAGTTCAATAGAAGAGGCCTATATACGCCTATATACACGATGAAAGGTTAACGTTTTTCTCACTATATCTTCGCGGTGTCGAGACACGATTTAATCGTGAAGAGCGAAATGTTAGTCTTGCTACTTAGCTTCCTCGTGCGCTATCAGTGTTCTCCCAAAATGTATGACCTTTACGTGCACAAACGGATTACGATCTAGTTGATAGAGAGTTGGAAAAAGTTTGATGGTACGTGTTGAATACTTTTTGGTAGATTGATGACTATTTCAAGTAGGGTACTCATTCAATTTTTCCTGAAATTACTAGATCTTAACAGACTGGACGTATTATAATATTTTTTTGCATTAATATACAGTGAGCACTTAGATTGACTTAGCACAGAAGGCGTAGATCATGTGGAGGCGAAACATGAAAAAGAATTTCCTAGTTGGTTTGAACAACGTGTATAAACTACAAATTTGAACATGTTTGATTTTGAAATTTTCAAATATTCTTGGTATTTTAGTTATTATATATTTTGTTTTACATTGTTAGATCTTGAAACAATGTCTTCATAATTCCGGGTCAATTTTTCCTGAAATGCATGTATTGGCCCGTGGTCCCTTACACAAAGCGATGCGATACACAACATGCACATTTTAAGGTTATAGATTCCATATTTTGGACTGTGAACGAAATTGAAAGACACAGAACTGTGGTGTTTGGTCGAGAGGAGTCATGAGAGATATGATATTGACTATTACGGTGTCATATGTGATATAATTGTACTAAAATACTTGGGTGGATTTATAACGTATGCTTTTAGATGTGATTGGTGGGATCTAGGTGTTGGTTGGGTTTCAATGCATAAGGATAATCACTTTACGAGCGTCAATATTGCATCAAAATAGTATAAAGATGATTTATTCGTATTGGCTTGTCAAGGTAGGCAAGTCTATTACTTAAAGGATCCACTAAAAGACGTTGATAAAAATAGTGGAGAGATAACTTGACGAGTCGTGCAAAAATTTGTTCTAAGAACATATATGAGGTAGGAATGAGTGCGAATCATGAGTCCAACGGAAATGAAGATGATACTCGGATTGTAGAGGTTTACCAGGAAGATGGAGATCAAAGTATTAACTTGTTTGTTGACCTTGGTGCACTCGAGATACTCCCCTTATTTAGAGATGATATGGCATCTATCCACCTCGACCCATCCGAACTAGACGCTCATTCAATTGAAGTGAGTGAACAGGAGGAAGAAGAAGAAGAAGAAGAAGAAGAAAAATAAGAGTACAAAATCCTACACTACAACATATCTTAATATTTGTTGCAACATGTTTTGCAGCAATAAGCTTGAATTCTAGCAGCAAGAGTGTAATATTGGCAAAAATCTTTTGCCGCAGCTTTGCAGATAAAGAACCGCTAATTATATCACATATTTCGGCAAAACACAAGCTGGTGGATATTGTTGGCTTATTCTGGCAGTTTTTATTGTGGCTAATATACCAAATGTTTGTCACAAATACAGCTATCTATTCATCTGCAATTGAATAATATACGAAAATATGGCAACACATAGTTGCAGTAAATGGTGTTAATCCTCAATTTATTATCTCGCTATTGACAATATCCAACTAATATGCCTTGCGGCAAATAGTTATTTTTGGCTATAAATGTTGCCAATTGCTCAATTTTGCAGCAAGTCTATGATGTGAATAATAGTATTTAACAATACTTTTTGTTGTAGAATCTACCTATTTCTTACAAGTCTAATTTGTAAAGAAAAATGTTAACCTGCAAGTATGAATCTATAGAAATGTTCATTTCCTACAACTCATATCCTAGCAAATAACTTTTATTGGCAATTACCCATGGTCCTACACCAACGTATTTCGGGCTCATCGATATGCTTTTCCTAGAAAATATCCAAAGCTGATGACTAATTTTTGCCGCTATTGTTTTATTCCTGCAATTCATCTTCATCAGTTTTCAAAAAAATTTAATTAATCTTTCACAATCAATAGGCATAGAAAAAGAGTATTTATTGCCACTTAACCATGCCTGCTACATGGTCTTTTGCTGCAATGTTACATAGTCTTTTGCTGCAATGTTACATTGTTCACCTACATGATGTGTTTTGGGTTCTATTATTCTGATCATCCCTGTTTTAGTTCCACACACTTTTTTTTATGGAAGTTCCACACGCGCGCGCGTGCGCACACACACACACACACATATAACTATATATATATAGCAGTCATCTTGGATGACTTATTTAATTGCTACCTATTATGATTAGACAAGGACAATATATATATCAAAAACATGCATAATTGGTGCTGCATACGTACAAACATGTTATATGTTATATATGCTTGTAATTTGTATTGTGGTCCAAACCAAAACACATACAACATCAATAATCACATATGTTATATATTACTTTTGTTCTCAACAAACATGGTTCAAATTTACTTGCTACACGAGCCAGGTGCTAGCCAACATGCACAACATATCAATACATAAATTTTCATTATGGAATATGGCAATTGATAGACACAAAGTTTAAAGAAAATATACATGTTAATACTAAATCATGGAGATTGCCTACTTTCTTGCCTAAAAAACACACATCCTCTAATGCATTTTGACCTCTCAACTGGAGTCATTGTCATTTAGTACCAACATATCCCTCATGATAAGTTTCCTTGCTGTTAATTGTGAAAACTTGATGCATATATAGTGCAGGAAAACATTAAAAACACCCCCCATTAATTGTTCAGTGAATACACACTACATGATTCAATAACAAGTAATAATCACTAACAATAACAATTTTCAGCCTGAATAGAGTCCCTAGCACCACTCATTTCATCACCCACCAATTGTATGTATCCAATGCAAATTTAAGAAATTTCATATTAAGGAAAACTATCTTTTTTAAACAGTCTCACAAATGAAAATATGATTCACTTGCGTGCTAGTTGTGTGGACATTAACTTGCTGCATGCATATATATAGTGTAGAAAAACATTAAACAATTTTACCTAATTTATTGGTTCAATGGATACTCACTACAAGACATCACAACCACCAGGTTAATGCTGTCTAATAATCACCATCAAACATTTTTCACCCTATGTGCATGTCACTAGCATCACTCATTTAACAAATATCTTAATGAATGTATCCACTACAATCTATGAAAAATAATTTCATAAAAAAACCATATCTAACATCTAGTCCACAATTATTGTCCCCTTAAGTGTTGTAGTGGAAATTAATATGCTGCATGCATATATATAGTGCAGGAAACCAAAAAAAACATCTCCTGTTATGTTCAGTGGATACTAACATCAAGATATCACAACCATCAGCATATATGGTATCTACTAATTAGTAACAATTAGCAATTAACCTTCATGCATGGTCCCTGTATTCATTACTATAAGAATCTTAGGTATGTATCCAATGCAGATACATAATTAAGAAATCACACAATTTCATGGAAATCCTTAGCCAACAACCAGTCCACAAAATAATCCATATATCTGTTAGTTGTGAAAATTAATATGCTACATATATATAGTGCAGGAAACATGTAAATCATCCCCCATGTCAATAGAAAATGACAATACAAACTCATCACATGACATCACAACCAGCAGCATATAATCTCTAATAATCACTAGCCATACAGCTTTCCGCCTGATATGCATGCCATCCTAGACTTATATCAACACTCATTTTAGGTATTTATCCAATGCAGATTGCCATATAAGAAATCACCAAATTTTCAGGAAAACTATATCCACCAACCAGTCTTAACATATCACTTGCTGCACAAATTCTATAAATATAAAAAAGTAAAAAATCACTCCACAAATCCACATAGCAACTATAAAAACAAACCAACATACCAGCTTATGAGGTCTGCAACTAATAAACATGTTGATGCATCCAAAGCTGTCAGTTGCTAAGTTGTATAATATCCTTACTGGTTGCCACCAAGCCACTAAACAAATTGATCGTCAAAACTGGTCAAAATATTCCTTATGCGCAGTAATTCCATAATCAGTACGTTGAAATAATTTCACTATTTGGGTGTCAATGGACATTGAAAGAATGACCCCAAACTGTTTCAATGAAGCATCAATTCAATTACATCTGAAAAATTAAACCCACGTTCATGGACATGTTTAACATTCAAAAATACTAGAAAAATTCCATAGAGAAGCAACCCCCTCAACAATAAATCGACCTTTAATTTCCAACATGGATATATAGATAGATCAGTAAAACAGAAAATATGAATGATGGTTAAGTATATTGCAGTGAGCCTAAAAACACAAGTAATACTAAAGGAAATTTTGTTGGCAAAAGCTTCAAAATTAAGGGAATTTATGAGAAATAAAAAAGGAATGAATGGAAATTATGGACTCATTACTTAGTGCATATATATTGATCATGGAAGACATCATAGTTTAGCATTATCAAGCCCACAAATAATCCACCTCTTCATATAGATAGAAAACTTATAAATGATGTGAAACAGATGATCATGACCATCGCCGTTAAAAGAAAAAATAATATTATTAGAGTGAAATAAGCGAATTAAAAAGGCAATTGTATCATATATAGAAATAGTTTCAAGACGAGATTAGACTTTCCATGTGTAGAACACTATATTGATTCAACATGAAGTGCAATTTTGACGATGAATGTATAGAAAATGGAGGCAAGTCCTTTTGTAATACATATGTTCTACCAAAGAGATGAAACACATTTGGTCATTTAACGAAAGTGGAAAATGATGATCATTTCATAAAGAACATCAAAACCAAAAACCAAAACCAAAAAACCAAAAATACAAACAAAAAATAAAAACAATCTAGAATTGCATATAGTAGTTATTTTAATAAAATGCATATGCTCGACATATATAAGCTAGCAGGTGGTCTTTAGAATATAATCTAGAAATCATTGCATGTGAAAAAAAAAACTAAAGGAAACTTGAAATGCAAAAGCAATATTTTCATTCCCACTGCTGGTGTATTCTTTTTAGAGGTCATTAAAGCAACTAAATTATTCAGTCTATCCATACTTTTGAATGCAACATAACTTTCCATACATTGCAAAGGGATTGCTGATAGGGACAATGTTTCACAGCTTAGTCAATGGGATGATCGTTTGGAACTTGCATCTCCTTGGTAACTTCATAAAGTCTGTAACCAATCTATTATTCAATCATAAATCCATCTCTCATCAGGTAGGCAGGCCACGATTAAATAATAGGTCAAGTATCTGCTATGACTAGTGAAAAGGTGATAAAAAGTCAATTTTGACATGAATATTATGTATCAAAATGATTGCTCCCTTCTATTTAAACATGACAGAGTTTATTATATATTATGCATATATATATGTGTGTGTGTTTGTGTGTGTGCCTAGAATTTTTTTTCCTTTAATTACATACCAAAAAATGGCAAAACACCTTGATAGCTCTGAACTAATGTTGAGTATCCACTTGTGAAAATGATACCCAACATTAGTTAAATTGTGCAAGGAAAAATCTTCAAAGATTTTTCCACGATTAAAGGAAAAATCTATACTTTACTCATTGAGTATCCACTAATGTTGTGAAAATGTTGGGTATCCACAATTAAAGATTTTTCCTTTAATTAAATAAAGGAAAAATCTTCAAATAATGAAAATGACTAGTGGGAATGAGTGGACAGGAAATCTGAATCCACTTGTGTCCAATATAACAAAAATAATTTAATCTAGCCATTAATAGGATGAGAGTTCTTTATTTAGGAATTCATGTTATAGACAACGATAGATTAGAAAGACTACGCATCATAACATATAATTTAAATGATACTAATAGCTAGCTAGATCAAGCACAACCATAATAAGCTAAATTAAATTCAATAAAGGTTATTACTTATCAAAATAAAAAATAATAAGTTACACTAAATTGACATGTTGAACACCTATAATCAGTAGACTTACCTTGTCTTTGCTTCCAGCCCTTCCAACAACATAGCAGCCCAAAAGCTTCGCAAACTATCCTACAAGCTGACCAATTGCCCCAAAAGCCACTTGTTAATTTTTGGCCAAAGAATGCCTGGTTAACAGGATAATAATGCTAGAAAAATATAGCAAAAATAAAGGTATTCATCTTCACAACCCATTCACTTTACCTTTCTTATCTCCTACCTCAATTCGTTTTGGACTTGAATAAATTCCAACTCTTTTTCTCTTTGTTTGCAAGACTGATGCAAAGGACAACCCACGCATTCCCTACAAAACACTACTCACAATCGATTGTCATTTTCCTTTTAACTATTCAAATAACGTCATAATAGATATACCTTGTTACATGGCGATGAGATGAGGGATCAAAGAAGGGGCTTCCGTTTGGGACTTTAGGGATTTCACTGGTTGGGCTACGAGAGATTGAAGAAAGAAGTGGGATTTCACGGTAGAAGAAGAGGTTAAAGCGACAGAGGAGAGAAGAGGACTTACGTCGGCGTATTCTGTGCTGTTTCCGATGAGACGGCTTCTCTTGGTTGAAGGATGGCTTCTTGACAGGTACGAGGAGAAACACGAGCGAAAATGGGAACGCAGATAAGGACTTGGAAAATCTCTGACACATGAATAAGGGGTTTTGCCCAAATCAATTCCGCATTTCCATCACCCACCTAGGGAGAAAATAATGGGAAAAAGATCAAAGAAGGTGGGAAAGAGGGAAAAATCTCGTGGGCAGGAATAAGTAGTCTATTTATTTAACCCACTTATATCGGAAAAATTTTGTTCTCACCAAAGAACTAGTGAACAAAATAAAAGGGAGAAAATAGTGGTAGGCCGTGTGTCTCCAAAATAAGTAATAAAATATTGCCGTAATTTACTTATAATGGCCACCTTATTTTTGTCAACACGTTTTTCTCAATAATAATAATTATTTTTGACAACTTCTGCGAAGACTTCAACTTTGTGAATAAAATCATGTATTTGCGGCAACTTTTAAATTGCGGATAAAAAAATTGCGGCAAATGATTAAAAATGTTGTAGTGATATAAGTTAAATTGTTAATATTATACAATACTAAATAGTGTTCTAATTACTTTTCTATTTATTTATTTATTTTCAAGGATGCCACCAAAAAGACAACGAAGAAATGTGCCACGTCTTCCAAGTCCTGAACCATTTCTAGACTCCCTTGCTGAGTACTGAGATCCTGAAGAGATCAATATGTAGGAGATAGATAGTAAGTCAACACCTAATATTAATGAAATGTTGTTGATAATTAATTAATTATATTTGAATACTCAATAACATATATAACTAATACCATGCTATTATATATGTTAGTTGATACATCATTTTCTCACGCGGTCGTGGAATTACTCGTGGTCTCTTTTTAGAAAAAAGTAGACGTTAAGGAAAAATCAAAATCACAATACCTGAAAATTCATCTGGAGGAGTGGATGATAGTACGCCAGCACTTTCCTCTTATATCGGATCGTAGTTTGAGCTTATACTCCATTTTATGTGCGATTACGATGAGATATTCCTAATCAAATTAAGGATCACATTTGGAGCTGTGTGCTGCTGAGATAAATTTAAAATTATATTTTTTTCTCCCTCAATAAGTATATCGTATTACTTACTTAATTCACTCCTTAGGATGAGTTCGACCTCGATTTTACTTGTACGTAAGATGTGAGAACTGTGAACAGACTGATGGCTACATTATTCCGATGTCACAAGGGCCGATGTCATGAGCACTTCATGAAGTTTTAGACGTTATAAGAGGCCGCGAAGTTCCCTTTTCAAAAGATGAAGTTGGATGATTGAGTGAAGTGTTGTGATCTTTTTGCAAGTCCTGATTATCAAGTATTCTGAATTAATTAGTTATTTATATTTGTATCCATTCTAAAATAACAATAACATTATTAATTGATTTTGTAGAGTTTAAGTTTGACGAATACACATAATAGATTTGTTCTCACTGTCCACCATCGTGCTGATTCATGGTTGGTCTACCATCTTACTAAGAAGATGGTAATTAATAACTTATTGAAATTCATTTATTTTTCTGATAGTTGATGTTATTTAATTACTACATTAAATTTTCCAAATGCTAATATATCTTTGTTAGAAACGTGATGATCCTGAAAATGTTTTCCTCATTCATGTTTATGCTGCTGCTCACACTAATGAACGTAGTGAATGGATGAATCCTGCCGCTGCAGAAAATTATGTAAGCGACATTAATTTTGTTAAATTAATTGTGCAATATTTGAATAATTTATTTATTTTTCATATTTCAATTAATTTTGTTGCTTCTTGTGTGTTTTGTTTCAAATTGCTGGACAGAATGTTGGAGATACATTCAAATTTTGGATAACCCTTTCCTAGTGATATAGACATATTCACAGAAGTACTCGAGGCTAAGTCTAGCATGGTCAGAGGATTGAGACGTTTAGTCAAGTATTCAGCTGGTTCATCATCCTCCACGAGCTCCTTGACCTCAAAGATTGATAATCTTACCAAAGATTTAGAAGTAGCAAGACGAGAAAACGAGATTATGAGGATGGGACAGCAAGAGTTGTAATCTCTCTTGAAGCAACATTCTGATCTAGAGACACGTGTGCAGGAGCAGCATAGAGAGTTAGAGGAAAGAATGTATACTGCAGTCCAAGAACAAGTGTAGAGGTAGATGTTAGCCTAGATGGAATGTGTTATATCACTGCAGCAGGATCACGATGAACGAGAAAAAGAAAGAGATAAATTTTATCATTTTTTTATTATTTGTAATTTTTAGTATTTAACTTTAGTATGCCATAAGAAATTGTAAGTTGCTAGATTGATTATATGATATGATATAATTTGTATAATTTTTAATTTTATTATAATTTATCATTTTTGACAAGTATGTTCAAATGTGCACATCAAACGTTTGAACCTTAATTCCAATTGCAATCGAATGTACCACACATCATTCGAATGAACTGACCAAAACATTCGAATGTTTATGAAACTAACATTCGAATGTTCGACAAAACGTTTGAATGTTCGTCAAATTAATGTTTGAACATACTCAAACGTAACGTTCGAACCGTGATTTAGGAAAGTCCCAACGTCAAAATGTGATCAACGTTTGAATGATAGTATTAACGTTTGAGTGTTGGAGAAACGAACGAAGTAGTATGTCGTTCGAATGTCAGTCAGATGGGTTTACGTTCAAACGTCATGTTGCACATTCGAATGTGACTTTTAGTGACATATTTGAACCGTCACTAACTGTTCTAACGTTTGAACGTTATATCGAATAAAAATGCATCAACACAACAAATACATTTTGTGACAGTGGAATAGTAAAGTGTCACAAATACTTACCTGTGATGCATTTATTGTGATGGTTGCTATGACGGTTTCTAATTATCATCAAAAGTCTTTCGTAACATTTTGGTCAATTTTTATGACACTTTTATTTGTAACTAAAACCAAAATTTGTTATAGTGACCTTTGCTCCAGGAAAAAATCTAGCTAGCTCAATTGTTGATGTCCTATTTTTGTAAGGCCAAAGTACTGGTGAAGACTGAGCCGGCGCTACTCTTGCAAAATTAAACATTGAAAACAATTATAATATAATTTTGAACTTCATTTTATTTTGGTCAAAAATCTTCATTTTGGTATAATACCAGCAAGTAAGTTATATATGTATATATATGTATTTATTTAATTATTTCATTTCAAATTCAGGCCTTTCTAGCCAGTTCTCTGGCCTGATCCGTCCATTTCTAACTACATTTAATTCCAAACTTTATTAATCCAATTTTGTAATTTCTTTTAAGTTTGGATGGCATTTTTATTAATTTCAAATGTAGATGATACTAGTATAATTTTAAAATTTTAAAATTTAAAAAGGATATATATAATTTATAAGTTCTTTCGTAACTTTAATTTAAATTGTCTCCCCATTTTCGCTTTTTTTTTAAAACCTAATTATTCTCAATCATTTTTCTGCTCTTTATTATTTTTCATTTTTTTTTAATTTCAAGTCAAGTTTGTGATTTTTAATTTTATCTTTTGACCCCAATATCTCTATATTTTTTTAATGTTTTCATTATAGTGATCTTCAATTCTTCCACACAAACACACACACACACACACACACACACACACAAATACATATATAATAAACACTTATATATACGTGCATTTTTTATATATTAATTATCATTTTATCTATATATATAGTTAATTCTGAAACGTTACACGCCGAAATGCACTGGTATCAAGATATTTCTTGCCAATACTGGAAAAATTCAATGAATAGAGAGGAGTTCAAAATGAACCATTACCTTTTAGTTTGATTGAGTACCCATTTTTACGGGAGATCACGAATAGATCCATAGATTCTTGCCACATGTTGGATCGATCGACTTGGAGCAGTTAGATTATTAATTCTAGAAAATTAATGTGTTGAAGAGTTATATTTTTCCATGCAGCACTGGGGCTCTTTGAATGACCGGAACCACTATATGGCAATTTTTTATTCCCAATAGTTATCCTTTTTCAACGCCGTTCTAGTGATCTTCTGTTGTTTTATAGTGGTTTCTAATTCTAAATATAGAATCTTATTTATCACCCTAAACTCATTATTATAGGGTACTGCAACCGAGTGAGTACTCTATATGGTTTGGACATTTGTGTGTATTGCATGTATATGATATCTCGTTGACTCCACTATATTTAGCATGAGTACGACGCATGATCTAGTCTTCAAAACCACCGAGAGCATGGCGCTCCTTTTAGCACGGTATACATTCACGATATTTCATTCCTATACATCATATTCCACCAGCTTTCTGTAACAAGTTATGTGACACCTCGTACTCGTAGGGAGTTTTGAAAATCAACCTGTTTGATTTGACCTGTTTTCATCTACCAATACTATCTCAAAATATTTTATCAATAATCCACAAATAACTCCTCATCGCAAAATATTAGGACAATCAAATCCTAAATATTCACAAAGTTCATACATTTAAAAATAATGCCATCACATAGGGTCCACAAACTCCCCATAAAAATATTCTACTAACACTTGGATCTATTAATGCTAAATAACGTAACAACAAATCAATAAATGCCGTCTTCACTTCAACCAAAGGGTAACCGCTTATCCTGATCCCAACATACTAATCTTCGTCCTCAATCGAGACCTCCACTTCATCTGAAATGTATATAGATAAGGGGGTGAGCTCATCACAACTCAGTAAGCAAAACACCTATACTAGTATGTAAAGCATGAACATTTTCAAAAAAACTCTTAAACATGTAACAGAAAAACTTTTATTCAAAGGAAACAACTCCAAAACTTATAAACCAACTAAAAACTGAGCGAACCTTTATTTTTCATAAAGTATACACAAAACCAACTTTTCAAACCAAAATACTTTGGCACAAGTAACTGTAACATCTCATCAACATCCAAAACATATACCATGTTTAACCCCCGTGGTAGGGTTGTGCTATCCCCGTGGCCAAACCAGGGGGTATCATATTGTGAGACTTTCCCTCATTCGTTCTCGGAGCCCCGAGTGTGCACATAGGAAAGAAACACATAAAATGATCACTTTGTTTCCAAAGTGATTGCACTCCTATCATAACATATCTTGGTGGTACCAACCATATCACGTGAAACCATATACACATATCAGAACCATATCTAGAAACCAAGACCAACAGATAAGCATGCCAAAGATTTTCCATGAACATAACATATCAAACCACGTGTTTTTTTTTTCTTATCATTTCAAATAAAAGAAACAAATTAAAATATTTTACTTCATATGTACAAGTAAACATTCCAAACCATGTTCGCTCATATGCATATTCTTATAAACAAGTTAAATGTTGCTCATGTCTACATATTTCATGTCAAAAGAAATTTTCTCTATCATAAAAACTTCATGAGAAGATGCAGAATTGTTTATATACTGAGGTTGTTTTTCCCATTTTTTTTTTAAAAGCATAACATGCACATTTTATAAAACCAACCTCAGCTAATTTTTCTTGTTATGCAAATCTAGGATAGAAGCCCTACTTACCTGACTCCTGCAGCGAAATATCAAAACTTTGAGTCTGACCACTAAGAGTTTCGTCACCTATTCATAAAAATAATTTCCTTTATGTTAATGACCACCCCAAAGGTTTAAATCTGAAAAATTATAAGTTAACTACGTTGCTTACCTAAATTCATAATTTCTAGCAAACCATTGCCCAAGCAACCAGCCACGCAAAACTATTTAATAGCATTAAATATGCCTCCAACTAAAACAATCATTCTGGCCCACCACCACATCATCTCAAGCATCACTCTGATAAAGCCAACCCAACCATAGGAACATCATTCGTCCCCTTCCAATGTACTTATAGCTCAACACGACTAAAAATCTAGAATCTTACAAATAATTCCAACAAACGAAACAACAAACCAGCACGCTCCATACAACTTAAAAAAAAAAACACCCCAGCAACCACATCATGCAATCCCTTCCAAAAACTTTCATGCTCCCGGAATTAATAAGCAACCCAACAATTATAGTACCATATACGTTCAGCAAAATCAAACCCAACAATTATAGTATCATATACGTTCAACAACTATTTTCCATATCCACTAAATTTTCAGCAACTATTCATCATTTCAGCTTACTATGTATTTATCTCAATAACTCCAAAATACCATGAAAAAAATGATTTCTTAATTACATACAATTAGCCACCAAACAGAGTATTGTTATATGCGTTTCAACAGAACTTCACAAACCACAAAATTTCAGCACCCAATAATCATGTTCCTTCATCCTGTATCAACCCAAAAACTATTGCTAAGCAACATATACGAAAATTTACCCAGCAAGAAAAAGTCTACAAAATCCATGGGCAACCATCGAAAACTCTTCAAAACCGATCCAGTATTCACAAGAAATTACCTAGGATGAGCTCCCATCCAAAACTTATGAGTCTTACCTAAAGAGGAGAGCAAGCCGCACGAAACAGGGCAACAAACCACACGAAAAACAGAGGCCAAGAAGTCGAATTCTGCCTCCCCTATGCTCTGCTTCACCCACCGGAAACCCACAAATTATCAGTGATTAAAACCCATAACCATACCTTGCATGGATGGTAAAAATGCAAGAGAAGAAAGGAGGGATTTAAATGAACTTACCGGCGAGAATTTGGGGTGAACGAAAACAGGGCAAGTCGGCGATGAAGAGACCCAGCCAAAGGAATAAATTGCCGAAGGAAAAGGGAGAGAGCCTGGGTGATGTTAGATCCGTAGCATACAAAAAAAAATACTCGAGAAGTGAGAGGGAACACTTTCATCTTGCTGCAACAACTGTTGGAACGTGGAGCTGGGTGCGGGAAGCGCGGACGAGAAATAACAGAGTAATAACAGACGGAAGCAAAAGGGAAAGAAAGAAAGGAGAAGGGCAAAACTGTTGAGGAAACGACGCCGTTTAGACGTTTTAGGGGTTGGGGCTGTCTGACCTGGGCCTGAGCTTGACGTCTGGCTTGGGCCTGGACCACGGGCTTGGCCCGGTGTTACAAGTTAGGGTTTGAATCCAATTCTAGTGGCGTTATTCTTGGAAACATTAATAATTCAACTGTTTGGTATATATATATATATATAGATAGCTGTCAAGCCACCTAATACCACATATAATATATATATATATATATATGTACGTATTTATTCAACTGTTTAGAAGTACTGATATATGGCCTTGCCATTGACAAGGTCAATTCCAAAATCTTCTCGGTATTGAGAGTTAATTATCAATATCCTGTTGTTTCAATACCCTCGTTTTGGTGGCTGAAGATTGAAATATATAAATACTGTTAAAGCAGATTAGTCTCGTACTATATAGCAGTACATGATATAATATACGTACGTGCCATTTCGATCGATCAACTGTTAAACTGTTGGTAATGCTGGATAGCTATAACAATCTTCACTTTTGTTTCTCGTGGAACAGCACTAGAAGGGATCTTCGTGGTCTGTACCATGTTTTGGCAGGCTATTGTTCAGCAACGTACCAGTGCATTTAGGAGACATAAAATAAATGGCGCACATATTTCTTCAGTACTACGTACGTAGTAATTTGATAGGTTCGGTCATGGAATACGACTTTCATTAACATTGTCACCTGTCATGATCTCATGCATTGTCTTTTCGTTTTGAGCGGTCTATTACATTGGGACATGCATGCATACGATCCCAATGTTGTCCCCATCGTGGGTATAAAAAAAAGCTGGATGCAGAATTTCTCAACTTTATGTTACTGGTTTAGCAGGTGATCAATCAAAATGAAACTATTCTTCATAGAGCACATGGCCCGAGAATATATATAGCATAAGCATGTACGTACTCAGTGGCGGATCGAGAGAGTGGGTCCATGCATGTTTAATTCCCTCAGACTTTTGGAATCCCTGCTTTTAAGATTGAAAAATATATCGAATTTAGCCTTTGATCTATGATATCGTTTTTTTTTTCCATATAATTTTTGTTTTAATGTCCTTAGAATAGGTAATTTGGACGTTGGTGGAATGGATACCTGGAAATGAGTTATTCTCAAGTTTATTTGTTTATTTATTTAAAGAACATGAGTTCACGAGTCTCGTCTTGGAGATCCATGCTTAACTATATAGGTCTCCTTCAGTATATCCCGCTACGAAACTCTAGCCATGTAGATCCATAGCCATGACAGCGAGTTTGCATAGATATATCAAGCTCCATGACAAGGACAGCGATTGGAATGAAGGATATGGTATATATGAGAAAAATTCACCTATTTGAGAGAGAAAATGATTTATTCATACAAGTTTCAGGCGTGCATCCAATTCCATACGTACATGTCATTTGAAAAAGGAAAAATTTATTCACCATTTCTTTTTTCATCATGCTCTCATCATCTCAAATATGCCTGTTCGTTCGTATTTTAGATTCCGGAATGATTAATTTTTTAATCTTTTTAACAAATTTTGCCAAAACTATTATAAAATAAAGAAAATTTTAGGACCAAGCCGAGCATAGCCCAACCAAGATGAAAATGCCTGATCTTAAGGTCATAATGTAACATTAAATGATAGATTCACAAGTGAAATATAATAAATAGTTTTCAATTATTTAATACTACATCATGAAAGGATAATGGGATGATGAGAACTAGAATAATGAGCAACATTACTTTTCAAAAAAAAAAGTGAAGAAAACCTAAAAATTTGATCTACTCTTTCAAAGTGGTTTTTCCATTAAAAAAAAACAAAGAATGGTACAAATGAAACATACCCTTCATTAGCAATGGTTGTTAAGATTGCTGTTACACAGTATTATGGCATTTGAGATGATTGTTTTAGTCTATTGTGATTTCAATGTATTCTCACAGTCTTTTAGTCTATTGTAACTTCAATTGTTTGAACTTCATTTTCATTTCATTATTATATTTTTCTAACTTTCTATATAAAACACAAATTTCAATATATATTTTTTAAATTTCAATACACATTTTTCAATTCTCAATTTAATTTTTTCAAATTTTAAAATAATAATAATATTAAAAAATAAACTAAACTCATCTCATCTCCCAATCCAAACAGAAAGATGATTGCATGTTATGGCATTTGAGATGATTGTTTTAGTGTATAATAAGTAAATATTTGTTTTAAAGAAGTAATAGTCACAATTGCATGCTACCGGTCCTCCTTAACCAGCTCCTTTTGTGTGAATTAATTTACAGCGAACCTAGAACATTGGTATTAGTCTAGTTAAAGTCAAGACTAAAATCTTGCTAAGAATTAAAGTTTTGGTTAAAGGTAAAGCTATTCAAGAAACAAATCTACATTGGACTAACTATCCTGAAGTCAGAATAATAATATAATATTAGATATTTTAATAGTAGTTTTTTTAATAATATTTTATTCCCTAATGTTTATTGTATTTTATAGTGTAAAAGAAAAACATAATTCCTCACAAACTTACAACACAGTAGATACACACAAGAGATCCAGAATTCTTAACTAATAATTTGATGATTATTAGGAAATAATATATATGTTGATGGATGATTAGTGCCTCCCTAAATTTGGAGAAAACTTTAGAATTATTGTAACTCAAAACTAACTTCGATATTTTTTATTATTTTTTATAAGTCCAATGCAGGTTGTTTTGGCAAAAACTATCTATAATTTGAATTTTGTTGACATTTGATTTCAGTCTTTTGTTCCTAACATAACTATCTTTGAGTGTTTGAGTCTCTACATATTGTTTTGTGAGTAGAAATTCTTAAATTGGGGGCGTCTCGAGTGTCTCTAAAAATTTATCTACATAGCACACTCACATACTAGGTGAAAATGAACTCAGAGGTTTGAACACTGGTATTAATATTGTGTTTCGTACACCCATGGGCCAGATTCTTAGGGGCTTAGGTCTTCTGGGCTCCAGACCTGCAAAAATTGTCGACACCCCTGCTTATGTTTGAAATCAAACAAAAATCAAGACGTCGAAAATAAAGAACGCAAGGAAGTTCATCCCTGATTCTTAACTTAGATTCGAGTATGCGTTTGTAATAAAAGTAGTGGTTAAAAAATTTTGCAGCGGAAAAGGTCAAGCCATTCTAAAACTAGGCAAAGACTTAAAATTTTTGCCTTATGTCATATGGTATAATAGTTTTAAGATCCCAAAATAAACTTCATATTAAAAAATATCATCAAGAGTATATGCCTCTACAAAATATATACTTTCCTAAAACATCGGGAACCATTAAAATATAACGGAATATAAACCCGCGAAATCATCTATATGTTAACCCCACAGCCATCCACTACAACAAGGTTCGTCCTTAACCTCCTTAACCTTTGTACAAAAATAGGGATCACCATATCAAAAGGCAGGGAGATCACCAGACCATCAATAGTCTGGAGAGTTTCTCCGAGAGTTAAAGTCATTGACGTCATTTTCACCTGCAATTATTTCTATTGTCCTAACAATGAACGATAGTGAAAATATAAAGGGATGAGATTTCGAGAAATCTCAGTAAATACACAACTATCTTAGCAAAATCATCTCAAGCATACATGTACGCAAATAACAAACAGATCACGTGTCATGCATATACAACTAATGACTTAGCACATGCTTATGCTCATGTAGACTTTCATAAAAACTTGACTTCCTTTCAATCTTGATTCATGTACTTGCTTTTCATAAAAAAAGTTTTAACGAAAACTTCTTTCTTCATTAGACTCATACTTAAAAACTCTTTTTCGAAAAACTTTTCGTATTTTTTTATTCTTATATATCTTAGGCGCCACTTAACATATTCATATCATTCTTGGGGTTTGAAAATCGTTCTTTCTTATCATGGCTTCTTATTGGATACCTCATGGTTTCTCTATGCACCGTGCGTTCCCCGCTAGTTACCGTCTCACCCGACAACCACTCAAGCCTAAGTGAATATGTTGTGCGTTACCACATCGCCTGCAGACTACTCAAGTCGTGGGGTCCGCGTTATCCGCTCTTCATCACTCGGTGACCACTCAAACCGAGCGACTACATCCTTGTTCTTATAACGGTAAAGCAAAAGCAATAGGTGCGATCACGCTCCGATCACTTTTTGGAGTCATACATGGTCTGCCGACTGTTCTTCGTCGACCTAGGAGCTTTCACTCGACTTTAAACACTCCTGAGTGAACATGGAGTTTTACTGGGACACTTCCTCATCTCAGCCTTTGGAATTCTTATAAAACTTTAATTTTTTTTCTTTTGAAAACATGTTTGACTCAAAAACATAATTTTCATGGTGTATGCATGGGACATGCAAACCTTTAACGCTAATCATGCAAAAACCCAAGATGAACCCGAGTGCACACTTAGCCATCTTGTTTCATAAGTCAAACATCACATCATTCAATTTACCATTCATGCATAAGAAACTAGTTGGGCATAATGAGTTGAGTGGAGTGCTCGGCCTCCACCATGGTTAGGCCGAGACTCTCTCTGGTTACTACCTAGGGTTTCTTCCTTCTATTCCTTTCCACATACTCACTAAACTTTAGTAAAATCATTGAAATAATTTTAACTTCACGAAAAGGGACTGACCGAAACCCTATAGCCTCTTAGATGAGTATTTTGCTCACTTTTCTCTTAACCACAGTTAATACATTTAATCCTATGTAAATAAAATCCTACCATTAGCTCCTTTGAATTTTCATATCACAAATCTTTTCCAAAAGCCTAAGACTACGTCATTCCATGAAGAAAAGAAATATAATTTAATTATTAAACTTAACCTTAGATACCATAGAACCCGAAAATTCAATGTCCTCATCCATCCATTTTCCAACTTTAAAACTTATCTTAATGTGCATGCATTTGTCACCACAAAACATATTATTCATACTTCCATCTTTCTTTGCAACAAATGACTAAATCCACAAATTTAATATAAACATTAAACCTAGAACAATATATTAACCAAGCAAGAATTTTTTAGCTTAATATGCAAGGTATTTCATCAAGTAGCTATCCTAGCTTCACCAATATCCAACAATATCTTCTTAGTCATGCATGCATTACCATCATCACCATATATATTTTGTATCCTCATGCTTTTATTTCTCTTCTCTACTACTTAGCTAAATCTATCAATCAAAATAGAATTTAAAGCCTAAGGTAACATATAGATTAAGCATAGATTTGTAACTAATTATGCAAAGCCTTTCTTCGAGTAAACTAACTTAGCATCACCAAACATCCTATAAGCTTAAATTCGTTAAGTATGCGGTTTTTATTTATCATATCAATATACTTCATTTTTTCTTTGCATCAAGTTGGCTAAATCTTCCATCATAATATGATTTCAAGCTTAAAATAACATATAGGCTAAGCATGAATTTGTAACTAAAAAAATAGAGTATTTCTTTCAAGAAAACCTAGCATAGCATCACCAAGCAATCAATCCAACAATACAACTACATTTACTCAAATATATACACGAAATGTTAAAGTCAAGATAGAGATGCACTTACAATACTCCAAGTAGAAAAGATTAGGTCTGAAAATATATAAAAATAATTCATTAACATAGTTTATAAGCCTATAGTTTAAAAGAAATTTTTAAGGATATAAGACCTTGATTTGTGCATGCGACCTAACTTAGGTTTCTATTCTTGAAATAGTTTAGGATCTCGCTTACCTCTTCAAATGTGCTTCCTCTCAAGAAAACTTGCTTCAAGCTTCACTAGATTTGGAATATTTTAGTGTTTAGAAGGTGGAAGAAAGTAACAAAGTGAGAATAGAAAGGGAAGCTTGTTGTCGTGAGGTATGAAGTGAGAGTGTGTGTGCAAGTGAAACAAACAAAGGTGAGGAAGACCAAGGCATGAGGTCATTCGGCCATGAGGATTTCTTAGGATTCTAGGCACTCATTTCCCTAATTGTAGGATTGACCTTTGATGGGTTGAGAGACCCCTTTGATTGACCTCCATCACTAGATCAAATCATGCATATTTCTAGCTTATACTTAAGTTGGATTCTTCCTTCCTTTTTCCATCTATGGTCAGCGCATATCAAGCATAGAAACCCCTTCCTTTTATTTCACCTCACTCTTCACGCACTCACACATTACCTAACAAGTTATTATCCAAGATTGCAAGATCAAATTTTTGGGGAATGGAGCATGCAACCTTTGGTTAAGGCTTTTCCAATCCCAACCGAAACTCATCTCTCTTCCTCCTTTGTTTTTCCTTCATCTCATGTGTTCCATTAATCAACACTCAACTTTATACTCTTACACACAAGTACAAACCACTCTTACACAATCTCATGTGTCCAAATCACCTAAATTTGGGAAAGACATAGGAAGACACAAAAGGTGGTGTTTGGCTACACCATACCCAAATCTCACTTGCCTCCCTTTGGTCACTCTTCTCTCTAATGATACTCCCCTTTGACACATCACTCAATCAATCATCCAACACTCTCCAACTAGTCTCCTCAAGATCTCTCACTTAGATTTTCTCCCTAGGGAAACCCAACAAGGTCCAGCATTCTCATTCTCAAACTACCCGAACCATGCTTCCTCACATCTCCCACTTTACCACTTCCATCTTCAACAAATCTAGCATCTGTCAATCATCTAAATTTGGTATGCTCCTAGGAAGACTAAATTTTAAGACTTATTCCTCTCAAAAAATAGTCACCTCACTTGTCACAATCTCACCCTTACAAGTCAACACATATCTCTAAGGATTTTCTTATACAAAATCTATCTTTTTGTCATGTCAAGGGTGGGCATCACATTGGGAAACTCAAAGTGGGAAACTTGGCTCCCCTTAGCTTCCTCTCATACGTATACTCCTTCTTTCCCAAGCCACCATTTCTCTTCCCAATAACACCACATCTCACTTGTCATTGTCACTTGTCACACATTTTCCACTTTTACAAGATCTAGTATAAGTCAATCACTTAGATATGATATTCATCTAGGGAAATTCAATTGAAAGAGCATGGTTTTTCCCCTCTTTGTCTCTCATGTTTTCCATGCTTCCCAAATGATGAAAATCTCTTCTTAATTCCTTCATTCTTTTCTAAGAAACCTACTAGTCAAACCCTTCAACTACTAGTATTTTCTCCTCACACCTACTAGTTTTTGGAGACTTACTAAAGCTCTCCTAGGGTGACATGTGTCTCCATGCATGGGTTTGGTTGACTCATGGATCACTCTCATGGGCTTATGGGCTTTGATATCCTACTTGGGCCAATAACCTAGTCCATACTTCCCAAATCTCAATTCTAAGCCCATGCTTCCAATCCTTACCAACATAAAATACCAAGATTATTATTATAATAAATAAATAAATAAAATAATAAGAAATGAAAATTTTGGGTCATCACAAAAAAGATGTAGGAGAATGGTGGGAGGTGATCTGCCTTGAAGACTGAAGAGTCTCCGATGCTTGAGTCCATAGAGCTTTCAAAAAATAAGGAGAGTTGTGAAGTTAAGTATTGAGAGCGAGAGTGACCAGAGTTTTCTCGTACCTCGAAGTTCACTATTTAGCTTGAAATAGAAAGGGAAGGGCAGAACACATCTGTCCCTATAAGATCTTTGCTTTTAGTACTGTTCTTCTATCAGAGCTTTTAATGGTGGGATAGCCCCTGCGACGACGACATTAAAGCGGTGTGGAATTCGAGCAAGGGCACTATTGATGTGGCATGGTTCACCCGCCTTTTGCATTAATGTGGTTTGGTTCACCTGCCTTTTCCATTAATGCAACGTGTCTCCCTTGTTAATATGTTCCTACTGATAGCTTGCTCGTCCATTGATATCTTTATGCTCGTGGATCAATGGATCTCCCTTCTCTATTTCTTTCCATTATATGTGCACTCGAGTACCTGACAACGTAAGGAGGACGATTCAGGGTGGTTGGTCCCATCCCGTGTACCGCCTCTCCATCTAGTATGATCATATTGAGTAGTACCCTGGGCAGCATCATCACTTGAGACCTCCTGTAGGACAAGATTTCCCTGGGTTGGGTCAAAAGTGGTTGGCCGACGCCTGTTTGGGCCCCCTGGCTCAAGTTCCTAAATACCAAATATAGCCTTTATTTCTCGGGCCCATGGGAGAAATCTCCTAAGAGTTACCTCGCCCGTTCCTATCAAACGCGTTTGATGGAATTCCATCACGTTCTCTGCTTTGGTAGGTGCTTAATGTGTTGCATCCTCTCCTCCCCATTAGCACACTTTACTTCGAAAGGTAGTATTGACACTGATCCTATGAGCATGTCATATCACTTGCTCTAGGACGTTAGTGTCAGATAGCTACTTCACTCGGGTGCCACTTCGTAATGCACTTTCCCCAGCATTTGAAGGGACAACTTCTCTAACCCCCTGTATGTTGTCAGGATTCTACCGTTGCCCCCTTCCTTTATAATGGGGACAAATGAGTTGCTTCCATTCTTTTACATTACCTACCCTCTCTGCAATCTTCTTCCTCGAACACACTTCCTTTCTTTTGGAAGTGTCCTTTCTATATTTTACTTCCTTTTCGTTTATCGGC
Organism: Platycarya longipes; assembly: GCA_036559045.1. Classification (NCBI taxonomy): domain Eukaryota; kingdom Viridiplantae; phylum Streptophyta; class Magnoliopsida; order Fagales; family Juglandaceae; genus Platycarya; species Platycarya longipes. The sequence continues at coordinate 17,875,732 of CM071793.1, read as the reverse complement.
TCGTTTGCTATAGCTCACGCAAGGTTAGCTTCGTTTAAGGGCTTTCAGCCTCGTTCCCCCACACCAGTCTTTCGTGATTTCTCTTGGCATTCCACCATGGACCCTGTGAGGTTGGCACTTATGTCGACTACTTTTCATTTTCCTTCGATCATTGTGCTTGAAGTTCCTGGGCCTTAAGAGCTTGCTATTGATAATGAGAGCCACGCATCCAAAGTGGCACCCCATGCTGTGATGTTTAAAAGTAGGATAAGGCTACCCTTCATCTGTCCTATTGGCAAGGATCTAAACCTTCTAGGTTTAGCTCCCGCTCAAGTTCATCACATCGTCTAGAGGATATCAATCTGTTGCTGCATTATTTGGCAACGAGCATTGTTGGGGTTCACTCCTAGGCATACCGACCTTTACGGTCCGTGAGTTTCTTCTTACGCATGATGTCCTGTCTCTTCGAGGGAACATCTACAGTTTTAGAGCGGCACATACTATTGCCCCTATTGAGTCACGCTTTCAGAAGGTGAATGACTCACTAAAAAATGAGCAGCGAAAATGTTGTTTCAAGTGTAGGAGTATATCATGTAATAATTAGGAATAAGGTTCCTAGATCGCCACCACAAGAAAAACTGCTTAAAGTGAAAAATAGTAAAATATATACAAAAAGAAAATAAAAATGGTGATATGTGCAATGAATGGAAGAGTGCAATAGAAATGAACAAAGCACTGATCGTAGACTAGATTCCTATTTTTGGATTTTTGATTTTCGGAGTAAAAAGTAAAAAAATTATGATGCAAAATAATAAATTAATAACTAAACTAAACTTGCTAAATTAATTAGCCAAGAAGAAACTCACTTAAATAATTTAATTAACAACACAATAAATCTAAAATCTAAAATTAACTAAACACGAAATTATTAAGCAAATTAACTAAAAGTATTAACCAACTAATGATCAAAACAAAAAATTTAATTAAAATACCAAAACTTAGCATACTGAAAATAGAATATCAAAACCAATACCCCCTACTGTGCAATGAATATATGAGTGTGGCCTTGAATTCTAAAACGAATGCCTCCTATTGTGTAATGAAAATCCCTGCGCGGCGCACGAAGAACAATAATAGATATATGTCACCTCTTATGAAGACCATTTGTTTTGGCGCCGCATGCTACTTTTTTTCTTGAAGCCTTAGTCCTATAAAAAAATCAAAAGAAATAAAAATGAAAAATAAAATATCAAAAATATGATGTGCATGTGAAGAAATATTGTCCAATTAAATCACAAGTTACAAAATTAAGCATAAACGATGTAACTAATCAATTTAAATTACAACTTGGATCAATACCTCTTAACTATTTTTCGTATAAAATCAATAATAATGGCATGCAGTAATTAAAATATATTAATTCTAGATGTATAAAATATGCAATAATTTAGCTCAATCAGTAAAGGACTGGCATCACTAGTTTTTTTTTTTTTTAATCTCTGGATTTGGATGGGTGTCTTCTTGCTGAAAGGGCAGGTTCTCCATGTAGCCACTGAGAGGAGACAAGACGTATCGAGATTGTCAGGTAGTGGGCTAGTGACCTTTTTGATGAGGTATTCTTAGAGGTTTTTCTAGTCAAAAAGAACATTAGATCCTAATTCCTCCCCTTTAATGAAGTCGACTTTACAGAGGGGCCAGCCCGTGGTCTTCTCTAAATTGTGCTGATGTTGCTTGCCCAGGAGCTTCCTTGTACGCCTCCTCATTTAGGAAAGGGGCTGTTGAATCTCGAGGATTCTGGAGGTCTTTGATATTTTGGTTGAGGTTCCAGTGGTGCAACCTATCGTTCTTGGAGTGCAAGTAGAGTTGAGTGCTTCCGAACCCTTGGTGAATGCTCTTGGTACGGTCTTTACTGTCTTGCCCCTCTGCCCCTGCACTATTGGCAATCTTCATGTTGAACTCTGAAAGGCAATTGGCATAGAAGTTCCTTGTTTGCATGGCCCAAGTAGCTCTTGGGAGTAAGATGCTGAGGTTACATTGACTTCATCCTTGGGGACTTGTTCTGATGTCGGTGGCAAGCCTTAGGGGGTGAGATGGAGGCCCAGCCAAGAGGCCTAGTTTCCAAGCCTGTGGTGATGCCTTTCTGCGATTGGCAAAGGCAGGGGAGAGAAGCATCAGAAAGAGGATAGGACTGCAGTGGAGGTCTCTGCTGGCATAGGTCTAGAGCAAGCCCAAGGTCTCCCCACTGGAGGGACTGCGCAGATGCGATCCGATCCAGTCGGGGCCTAGGTCTTGCCTGCATGGCCGGGGTGCAACTCTTAAACTTCTTAAGGAGAGACTCCCTCCTTTAGCTTGCCAAAAGAAAGGGCATCACGAGGAGGCCATTAGCAGGTGGTCAAAGTGTTTTCCAGACTCTTTGAAGAGTTTTTTTCCTTGTCTCTTCTTTTGTTTGTCATTTTGCTCCCACTTAATGTTTACACTCCGATGGCTCACTATGTTGTGCTAGGTTCTATGAATATAGGGTGTCTCCTGGGAGAACCTAAACCTTCACTTCTTTTCCCACAACTCTCTCCAAATTGCTTAGAGCGAGAGGGAGGAGGAGGCACGACTAGAGCGAGAGTCAGAGAAGCTTAAGAGGAAGGTTGAGAAGCTTAGTTGCCGTAATGAAAAGCTGGAGTACAAATCTGGCTCTATGAAGGAAAATTTGTTTGCGGCAAAGCAACTTATATTAACCTTAGAGGGGCAGGTGGCCCAAGTGACTGCCTAACTAAAGTGAGCCCCTTCCATCTGAGACAAAGTCTAGGCAAGCGGGTGCAAAGAAGGTATGCAATCGATTAGGGCCTACGCCTTATAATCAACTCCCCTACTTCGCCGATCTCTTAAGAAGTTCTTGTAGGAAATTAACTTCTATAAGGTGGAAATAGACCCGCTAGCCTTTGAGCATGGTTGTGAAATTGGCAAGGCCGACTTGCCCTCGAGGGTCTCCCAGCACCCATAATTCCCTTGGTGCTGCCTCTTAAGGTTCCTACTCCATCCGAGGCTGTAGCTTATATTGGGGGCGAGCCCACAATGCTCGAGATTTCCATTTTTGGAGGTGATGAACTTGCTCTTGAGGTTGTCGGAGCCTAAGTTCCTGGTCCTAATGCGTCGTGCCCGAAGGAGCTTACCCTTAGTTCAGTGGCCCTTTTCTTTTTTCCTTGTTGTGGCTGTAATTTTCAATATATGCCCAAAATGGATTTGTAAATATTTGACTCTTGTGTCACCTTCGGGTGCTATGCACATAGCTTAACAATACTCTCTTTATCTTGTGATGCTGTTTGGTGTAGTTACAATTTGGTTTCCAATTGTCACTGGCCATTCGCTATTTATCTTCATTTCTTTCTTCTCTTTTCTCTTCTTTTTCTTTTTTTTTTCTTCCTTTTTTTTTTTACCCTGCCAATCCCAATTGAGTGTGCACAATGAGAATTCCTTAGAAACTCTCCTCTTCATTTCACTGGCTTTGCTCTGGGTGAGGTCTTACCCTGCTAAGTTATTTGGGCCTTTTCCCTTTACTCATTCCTTTGGTCGTCCAGATGTTGTATGGGGGCCCAACCCTGTCGAGTCTTTTTTGCTGAATTGACTACTAACCTTTTAAGTGGGGTCCCACCTTGCCAAGTCTTTTTCCTTCCCTTTTCTAGTCATCATGCATACTGTTCTATGGGCGGGGTCCACCTTGCCGAGTCTCCTTGTGTTCCTCTCCTTTTACCTTATCCGTTGGTTTCATTTGTTGATAATAAACGCTAGGATCACTTCCACGTGTCTTAACCTCATGCTCAAATGCTTTGACGGCAGCTCTTCGTTGCTACACCCTGTTTGGCGAATGTTTGACCCTTGTAATTATGGTAAGCTCTAACAATTTCGCTCTGATTAAAAGGCCTTTCTTCAGTCCACTCATCATTGAACCAGCATGTTGTTTATCTTCTCATATCATGTCACCAAATATGCCTTGCTGGGATCTTGGAAATTGAAGGGACAAGATTCGGTGCTTGTATGCCATTCACATTGGATCTCAACTGTCATGTTTGCCTATAAAGGTCTTCCCTTTGTAGCTAGAAATTATCCCTTTCGTCTTTCTTTCTCTTATGAGACGATGACCCATCCTTACTACTCCACTCCGATCATGGTTCCATTATCCCCACTCGTTCCTTTATCATTCTCGAAGGACCAAGGGCCCAGGAATTCTTGCCATTCAGGATGAGTGTGCACCTTACCTATCTTGTTCATAAGTGTTTTCTCATTCTTCAAGCATGCAATTTACGATGCCCCCTTCGCTAGTGGCTTCCAATTCACATTCCTTTTCATTCTTCTCTCTGCTTGCTCTTCGTTCTGTAAAAATACATTTTCTTTCTTCAATCTCTTTGTTTGTAACTTGTAGCTTTTGTATCTGAGAGCTTTACACTATGGTTAGTGGTTTTTGTATCCAAGAGCTTTTTGCTATAGTTTATGGCTTTTGTATTTGAAAGCTTTATGCTGTAGTGAAATAATTTTCTTCTCCTTTTGCATGATACTGGCTATTCTTACTCCTATCTTTTCTTTGATGCACGAATGCTTCATGTGATTTTTCTGTCCTTGGGTGTTGTTCGGCTTTCGATTTTCCTCTTCTTTTCCTAGTTTTATCATTCTTGGCTCTCATTTGGCATACTCTTTTGGCTCTTCCTATGGTGCGGGAGCTTTCTTTGCATAACAAGTTCCCTAACCTTCATTTTATTTTCCTTATCTTAGCCGTTGCTTTTGTCCTTTCCTTTTGTTCTCATTTTCTTTTTTCGTTTCCTTTCTTTTGCTCAATGTCAGTCTTTCTTTTATTTGTTTGTCGGCCTTGTCTTCCTTTTACTAGTCTTATCCTTCAATTTTCTCTTGATCGTTTTTTTTTTTTTTTTTTTTTTTTTTTTTTTTTTTTTTGTTCCCCATCCTGTTGATGTTATCTTTTCATTGTCTCTTTTCCTTCTATTTCATTTTCCTTTCCTTGATGTTCATCAGCCTTGTCTTAATTTTGCCAGTCTGATCCTTTTTTTTTTCTTGATTATTCCTTTCATTCTCTGGCTTGTCGATTTTGTCTTTTCCTTGTTCTGTTGCCTCCTTTTTCTTAATATTTTCTTGTTTATTCCTCGACCTTGTTTTCCTTTTGTTGGTCTAATCCTTCTTTTTTCTTTGATTATTTTTCTCGTTTCCCGGCCAGTTGATTTTGTCTTTTTCTTGTCTTCTCAACTTTGTTTTCTTTTTCCTTTCCTTATTTGTGTTCCACCTGTCTTTGTTGCTGCATTCGACTAGCCTGTTGGCCTGCCTTCTCTCCATTGAGGAGTGATTGAATTTGCCTCACCCCAACTTACCCCTACTATTCCTAGTGGAGGTAATTCAAATAGCGTTATGGCTGGTCTGCTCCTCGCTGCTATGGTGGTTGTGATAAATACTTAGGCAGTTGGGGAGGTTGTACCCGCTATCGTATGTGGGAAGATAAGACAACATATGGGTGTTCCATCCCCATGATCCATATAAAGGTAGTCTGTCCAGGAAATTTGTTTTTAGAGTCGCTTCCGCCCATTGACATCACATGGAATGGTTACTTTGAGCTAGACTGGCGCTTGTCCCACACTTTGTCACAGTGGATATTAGGGTAAGTATTTGGGCCGCCATGGGATAGGTCCTGCTCTCTTCCGTTGGAGGATAGGATGGCCTCTGGCTTGCCTATCTCCTTTAATCCACGAGGAGGTAGTATGCTTAGACAGTTTTTCATTGGACCAGCTCTCGCCTGTTGATGCTGGCGACGAAGGTAACTCCTTGCTTTTGAGCTGCTGAGAATTGCTCACAGTTCTCTAATGGAGAGATAAGGCAACCTGTTGGGTCTACCTTTCTCCATGGTGCCCTGCATAGGCGGTAATTTAGACAGCGATGTGATTGGTCTACTCCTTCATTGCAATGGTTTCGTTGTAAGTATTCGGGCAGCAAGGGGGCTATTCCCACTCTTTTTCGTGGAAGGACAAGACTGCCTTTAGCTTGTTTGTTCCAATGATCCACGTTGAGATAGTTTGTTCGAGAAATTTGTTTCTAGACCCACTCTTGCCTGTTGAAACTGTAGGGATGAGTATATTTGAGCCAAGTCGATGCCATGCCCATGCTTCATTACAACGAAGGTTGAGGAGGGGTCGAATTCGCCTCATAGCAACTCACCTCTACTATTCCTTGGGGAGGTAATTCAAACAAAGTTGTGGCTGATCTACTCCTTCAAGGTGATGGTGCTCAGAATAAGTATTCGGGCAGCCAAGAGGGTTATACTTGCTATCCTCAGTGGAAGGACAATATGGTTTCTGGCTCTTCTGTCCTTATTATCAACATGGAAGTAGTCTGTTTATGCTGCTTGTTTCTAGAGTCGCTATGGTAAGTTTAAATTGGATTGGTATTGTGCCCACACTTCATTATAGCAAAGGTTGGGATAAGTATTTGTGCTTCCAATAGGCATATTACTCTCCCCCGTTGGAGGACAGGATGACCTCTGGTTCGCTTTTCCCTTTTATTCCATGTGGAGGTAGTCTGTTCGGACTATTTGTAATTGGACCCACTCTTGCTTTTTGACGTTTACGACAAAGGTAACTCCTTGCTTTCGAGTAGATGAGGACTGCTTGCATTTCTCTACCTAAGAGACAAAGCAACCTTTAAGACTACCTTTCTCTGTGACGCCTCGCATAGGAGGTAATTTAGACAACAATGTGACTGATACGCTCTTTCATCGCAGTGGTGGTCATGGTAAGTATTTGATTTGGCCTGGTTCCTAATTGGACATATAGGGCTATTGGGCCAATTCTTCATGCTCCCCCCTTCCTTGTTGGCGAAAGCAGTCTTCTGTATAGTGTAAGGTAGACCATTGGTAAGTGTAGTAAAGATGAAACACGATACAGTCTTCATCCTCGCGGGTGGTCTGGTTATTTTCCTTGGATTGCATCAACGGTCGCAGGCTGTCCTTAATGTTGATCAAGTTCTCGATCTGATCCATACACTCCTTCAATGTTTTGGGAGTTTTCTTTGCTACCTCAACCATAAATTAAGAATGCAACCAGATGCCCTCGAGGAATGCTGCCAAAGTCATATTACCGTCCTGGCTCAATAACTCCTTGGTTAGATGATGTTAGGTTTCGTTGTCCCATTAGTCACACTTTTTGCCCCCTTTGTGGGCCAAGCTTTAGGAAAGGCCCACATTTTGCTGGTAGAGATTGAGTGGATCAAAAGGAGAAAATTCCCCTCACAACTTTCAAACTTTCTTTCTTTGCTGGCTTGATGGTGAGGAGAAATGCAGACGGGCGTTGCCTTCTTCAGTTGCACATGAACTGGGTCAGGAACAGACGTGCTAGCTTGTTGAAATTGCTTATGGACCCAAGTGCCAGCAACCTGAACCACACTCGAGCCGGCCTCTTCAAGGTCATTGAGAAGTCTCTGCATGCTATCGCTCCATTGAAACCATGCAGTGTCATGTGGACCTTGAAGGCTTCCAGATGTTGTGATGGGCCTTTAAGGCCCTTCATCATACATCTCAATGGTGAGGATGCTGAGCTTTGGGGGCAAGGGCCCATTACCCCTTCGGTGTAAGACAACTCAATTCTTGTAAGCTACTAGTTTATCGAAGATGATATGCCCATATTCTTTGCCGTTTCTTCATACTTGCCTTTTAGGCTACGAAACTCGTTTTGCATGTTCTTTTTTTTCTTTTTGCCTTTCAGCCCTGCATTCCATGACCTCTAATGCTCACTGTGGTTGTGCTCAATATCATTGTTTTACTCTTGACGATATGGCCTAAGGCCATCGTTCTCTTTCTAGAGTATTTCCAACTCTCGGTTTAACCTTTCCACTTGGTCGTCTGCTACCTTCAGTCTTGCCTTCATATCAGGTCTCAGTTTTTGCTGAGCTCTCTGAGATTGGGTTGACAGAATCATGCGAAGTACACGTAAAATCTTTCAGTTGAATCCCACGTACGGCGTCATTGTTAATATCGAATTCTCAGAGCTCATGTCTTTTTGGCTCCAAGCCTGAAAAAATGATGTAAGTAAATGGTAGGAGGTGGTTGGCCTTGTGGTCAGTGGAGTCGCCGATGCTTGAGTTAGTGGAGCTTTTTAGAAATAAGAAGAGTTGCGAATTTAAGTGTTGAAAGTGAGAGTGACCAGAGTTTTCATGTACCTCAAAGTTCACTATTTCTACCCAAAATATGAAGGGAAGGGTAGAACACATCTATCCCAACAGGATCTTTGCTTTCAGTAATGTTCTCCCGTTAGATCTTTAATGTGGGATAGCCTCTGCAATGACAATAATAATGCGATGTGGAGTCCAAGCTGGGGCACTATTAATGTGGCATGGTTCTCCCGCCTTTTCCATTAATACAACGTGTTGCCCTTGTCGATGTGTCCCTGTTGATCCTTACTTGTTGATATCTTTGTGCTAGTGGATCAATGAATATCCTTTCCCGATTTCTTTCGATTGGATGTGCACTCGAGTAACTGAGAATGCGCAAACGACGATTCAGGTTGGCTGGTCTCGTCTCTTATGCTGCCTCTCCATTTAGTATGATCATGCTGAACAATACCCTTTACAGCATTGTCACTTGGGACCTCCTACAGAATGGGTATTCCTTAGGTTGGGCCATAAGGGGTCGGCAGGCACTGGTTTGGGCTTCTTGGCTCAGGTTCCTACCTATCCAAATTGGGCCTTATTTCTTGGGCCCAAAGGGAAAAAAAAATCCTCAAACAACTTGATTTACATAAAAAAGAACATTGGTACCAAAGTATCGTTATTTGTTCCCAATTATACATATATATATCAATTTATTTCTCATGTAAATATAATAATATGATCATATGTATATATACTGAGTTGTGTCTCTATTTATGAAAACATGTTGGAGATTGTTTGAAATACCATGAACTATTACCGTAAGTTTAATTTATTATGTTTATATGAACATGTCTCCATTGACAACATATTTGATAGTATGAATATTTTTTACCTTAGTCTGTGGATTTGAGTATATATTGTATTGTATCTTTTAGGATGCAATATATGTTGAGATTCACCAAGTGCTGTGCACTGTGACGCTGTCCATGGTGTTGTGACTCACTAGGTTTCTTGTGCACCATGGTGATGCACGACCCCACAGGTGTTGCTCACACTGTGTGGTGCTCGGTGCAGCGCGTGAGGCAACGGCATCACGATTGCAGCAAGCGTTGCTGTGGTATAGCGTGCACCATGGATACTGCATGTTGTGCCATTCAGAGCACATTAGTGAGTGCTCTTCCAATCCAACGTAACTCTGTGTAGCATCGACAAGTGGTTGCTATGTTTTTTGTTGTACTTTTCACATGAACAGTAGTCGAATCAGATGTTGAAGACAGTAGCCTTTTTTTGTTTATTTATTATATTATATTATATATATATATATTATCTTGGCACAATTATCATTGGTTAGTAGGGTATTATCTTTTATTTTGGCTTGCAGATAATTTTTTTGAAGTGATAATTAGTGGGCGTACAGTTGAAATTAAGTTGAAAGTTAATATTTTGGCATTGTGAGCACGAGATGATTGGGAAGCTTAGATAATTTTCAATCTTGTGACTTGTCTAATTATTTTTCTTTTTAACTTAGATTAACACAACATTTTTTTGAGGTATGGGTAATATATAATTTGTGCATTTTTTTTGTAGTGAAATGACATCAAAAAGTATTGCTGCCGATTTGAACAAAGAAAAGAGCTGAACGGAGAGAATTATGACATTTGATATTGTAAGATCTAGTATGTCTTGAATGATCAAAAGGTCTTTGAGACCTTAACTCAATCCTTAACTAAGCCTTAAAATGGAAACTCAAAACAACGCTGAAAAGATTGTAAGGCCTTTGAGAATTGTTTCAAGAAGGATCGATGTATGCTCTTTACTACGTTAAGCAGCATGCACAATGACCTTATCGATGAATTTGAGTAGTACAACACTGCTCAAAGTTTACGACAAGCACTGAAAGTGAGTTTGAGTGGACTGACTTTGAGGTTTGACTCTTATAGTATGCACTTTGAACACATGATAAAGCAGCTTCATAGAACAATGTCATCTATGAGCTGTGAACTCAAAGTGCCTGGAAACAACCTGACTGATAAGCACCAAGTCCAAGTAGTACTCACAATCAATTTTTGGGAAATAATAAGCTAGAATTTGACGTACAAGAAGAACATCAAAACCTTTGATGATCTGTCGCATCATTTGAAACTTTAGGTCAAGCGCCTAAAGGCTATTAAGCCTAAACATTCATCCTATATGGTTGAATCTGGCTTGCGTAAAGCAGTTAGGCCTAAGCGCAAGAATAACAACCTTGGGGTAACTACCAGACGTGTGCAAATAGAGTTAGAAACATTCAAGTGCTGAAAAAAACAAGTCCAAACAAGACTTCATTATCTGTGGAAAGATAGGCCATTTCGCTCATAACTGTACTGACTCGAACAAGGTATAATCAAATTATTCTCTTTCTATTTATGTAACTACTAGTCATGTGATGGTTGGTCACTCTTATCTTATGTCAACTGTTGACTCAAGAGTGGTCGAGCACATAGAGACATAGTGGATTTGTGTAGTATCGTTGAATTCCTGTTGGGAGTCATGATATTAAGATGGAGAATGGAGCTAGTGTGGTTAGAACTGTTAATGGACCATTTTGTTTGATTGTCTGCTCGGTACTCGCCCGGTTAAACTTGAATCAAACTCGACTTCTGGAAAAAAAAAAAGCTCGCCCATAAAAATAGATACTTGCTTGATATAAATGACATATACCTGATAAAACTCGGCTCAAGACAGTTAAAGTTCGTTAAGTTTCGTTCGTTTATACTGAAGTTGATTTGTTAGCTCGACTTGATTAAAACTCTATCATATATTGATAAATATATGTATCGACCTATGTGTACACACACACACACACGCATTAGCTAATAATATAACCATACCACTTTTATAATGAAATATATAATATGTAACCTAATTATTTATATCTATATATTGAATATTCTTCATAGGTATATGTTATAATTTATACAATAATTAGTCGATGAAATTACATAATTTCATTTGCTAATATGTGAGAACTACATATGAAACATGTATATGCTATCATATTATGTGTATGTAATAATAATATATGTAGATATAATATATATTGTTATTGTTGCTCAGATGACTAACACAAGATGGGGGGTGAATTGGGTTATATTAAAAAATTAATACTTATAACCAAATATACAATATAAAATATAAATAGAATATGAAGCAGCAGGAAATATAAAGAGTAAGGGTAAGAATAAGCAAACTTAGTATTGTAACAAGGTTCAGCCCCAATGCCTACGTCTTCGCCTCAAGTTATCCCTTAAGGATCTCAAATTCAATATTCAATCTCTTTCAGGTGGAGATAGATACCTATTACACCTTTGAGGAACACAGCTCTAAAGAATCCGTGTAGAACACCCTCTACACTTCCAATCTCCTCACACTTGATGATTTAATTATTCCCTATGTAGAATACCTTCTACACACACAAGGGTTATACGCACCCTCTTACAAATACAAAAACTGATAGTAGGTAGGTTATTAGAATACACTTCTCAATGAGTAAGATAAAAACAATACAGCGCAACCTATATCTCTCTCAAAATGAACAAGGATTAAGGTACAAAACTTAGAGAAGAGAGAATGAGTGTTTTGAAAGAAAGATGCAAAGACTCTTGTTGTTGTGATTTTTATAAAACACAAGTGAGCTATTTATAGGCAAATGAGTCCCATTCAATCATCTTTCAAATTCAAAATTCAAATTTTGATGAAGTCATTACATATGTCATACATTTTCATGAAGTCATTGTATATGTCATGCATTTGATGAAGTCATTGCATATATCATACGGTTTGATGAAGTCATTACATATGTCATGTATTTGTAATAAATAATTTTCGTAATTAAAGTTTTAATGACATCATTCATATGTCATGCACATGAAAAAAATAATTTTTGAAATTAAATATTTTAATGATGTCATGCATATGTAAAAAATGCAATTTGATGCTTTGTTAAAAAAGATTAGTTTTGAGCCTTAATCTAATTTCGAATTTCATCAAGAGATGTACAAAATTACTCTATGAGCATCATTTGTAGACTTGTTCTCTTTCTTATTTATGCTTGATGTGCGCTTGACTCAATTGCGTAGATAATTTGAGCTTGAGACTTGAATTTATTTGTTATCATCAAAATTTATATGTAGATACAAGACTTGAAACTTTGGGTTCTACAGTTATTATGGATAAATATCAATTAGCTAGATATTCATTATTTATAAATTTTTAAAATCTTATAAGTCAATAGAGGTTCTACTTGTTATTTCTATAAATTCAATATTAGATTTTTATTATTTATTTTTATCTAGTTTATTAATTATTAACTCTTATTAAAAAAATAAACAATTTGAGCTCGGCTCGACTCAAATGCGTTTGTGGGATGAGCTCGAACGAAGAATATAAAAAAATCTTGAGTTTGGACTCGAGCTCAATCTCAAATATTTTAAGTTGAGTTAAGTTTGGCAAACCAGAAATGGCTTGGCTCGGCTCAATTATAGCCATACGTGTGGTGGTGATGGAAGTTGGTACCTACAAGTACAAGCTAGTCTTGCGAGACGATCGCATTCTATTATTCCATCATGTATTTTATGCTCTTGGAATATGACAAAATATACGTCTCGTTTGTTTTCACAGATAAAATAAAATGAGGTGGGATAAAAAATGAAATTTGAATAAAATATTTTTATAATATATTTTTTTGATATTATTTTTATTTCAAATTTAAAAAAGTTGAATTATTATTATTATTTTTTTAATTTAGAAAGTTATAATGATTAAATAAGATGAGACGAAATGAAATAAAAAATCTTGTGAAAGTGAACGAGGCCTTAGTTTCCGCATTTTATTTGAAGGAAATGGTCTTTCTATATTTTTGGACAATATTTTTATAGTTCTGTTTTTCTTTGATACGATTTTATGAAAATAGATATGGATTATTTCAAAGAGGTTTCTATGGCAAGATCCAGGTGAATGAAAGCTAACATGGCACATCTTTGCCGTTAGCACAGTCCCCAAGCCCCTAGCTAAGAGATTGCTCTGGGTGGTGCATGAGCCTACAAGGAGAAACCGTCGCGTTTTCATTAATTCTCGTGTCCTATCTTATTTGAAACGATAATGAAAGATCAAAATGAGATCAACTCTGAAATTAAACCCCCCCTCCCAACAAAAAAAAGTCTCTAAAGCTTCTATTCTCTAAATCTTTTCGTGTAGGCTAAAAGTAATTATTGAGGATAGAGAGGATGTTGCGCTTCGGCGTTTGGAGGGCGAGAAAATGGAAAGGGGTGGGAGGAGAGGAATCTAGATATTATTCTCGGCGTTTGGCACAGTTGCAAGTTGCTAGTTAACCACCTGCCGTCGAATAAACCACCTGCATTCAGGCTTGTGCGAGAGGTAGAGACCGTTCGGGCTTCACAGAGTGAGGTATTCTTTCGATGATGGGAGTGTGTTGGTCAATGTGAGGAAGGGAGAAAATAATATAAATTACTGAACTGAATGGTGAAGCAGTAATAATAAAATTATGGAGAGGTATTTTGGTAAGATCGATGCCGGCTGAGTAATAATAATGCTCAATTGTACGGTTAATTATTTTTTTTATTATCTTAAAATATTATTAAAAAATATCAATATATTAATAATCACTTTTTTAACTATTAAATAAATATAAAATAAAATAAAATGCCCGATATATCAAATTAAGATATAAAAATAAGTAGCCTATTTTTCATTTAGGTAAAGGAGAGCTTATCATTTTCTATATCATACATTAATTTGTGATTCATCCTTTTTATTTTTTTATTTAAATTAATATATATGGATGAGTAAATATATATGTTTAAGTAATATACCAAATATAACAAATAATATATTGTGTGAAATTTATGCTTTTTGTCTCTTTCAATGTAGACGAGTTTAAGCCAAAATTTTAGATTGCCATGACATTAGCTACACTAATGCGGATTCTCTAAGCAGACATAAGTACTACCAAATTTAATCAAATAAAATTTAAAGAAGTTCAAAACTCTTAAATAAGTAATTAAAAATTAACCCCTTTTTTGGATAGAATTAAAAATTAACCTCAAAAGTAAGGGAAAACTGAAATTCATAACATTAAGTTTTTTTAATAAAAAGTAAAAAAGTAGAGAAAATATTTAAAAACAAGAATATAATTAAATGAATTAGGCCTCTTAACGAATGAATTGATCCCGTATTTATAGGATGTTCACGTTGATTTTGCACACAATTTACAACATGCTTCAAGGCTAAGTTAAGTTAGAGGGATGATGACATATATGGACCAATCATGGTTTAAAGTTAAGTTTGTATAGCCATAACATGCATGAACCAATAGTGGTCATAAATCTATACACATCACCCCCCTTACATGGCCATTTATAAAGATTATGCCTAATTAAAATCTTATTATAGAAAAATTCAATGAAAAAAAAATCAAAGGTAAAGGAAAAAAAGTACATAATTTATGTGTACTGCCAAGTGTTTTAAGATTGCCTCATTAAAATCTTGATAAAGAAAACTCAATAGAACAAAACCTTAACAAAGAAAAAATAGTACAATCAGCACAAGTCTTTAAAACTTTTACTCTCCTTGAAAAGTGCATAACAATAGATCTTTAAGTTTTCGCATTCTAAGGTTCTGCACAATTTTCTTAAATGTCACAGTTGGTAATGCCTTCATGAATAAATCTGCCAAATTATTACTTAATCGTATCTGCATCACATCAATTTCACATTTCTCCTCAAGTTTGTAAGTATAAAATAATTTAGGCAAAATATGTTTAGTTTTGTCACCTTTGATATATCTTCTTCTGATTTGAGTGATACAAGTAGTATTATTTTCGTATAAAACTATTAGGCTATCATTAATCATGAAAAGATCACAATTTTCTTAAATATGTTGGATTACTGATCTTAAACAAATACACACTCGACTTAATTCATAAATTGTAATAATTTCTAAATGATTTGAAGATATGGTAGATAGTCTTTGTTTGACAGACCTCCATGATATAGCAAAATCTCCATAAGTAACATGTATCCAATTTGAAATCTACCTCTGTGTAGATATGAAGATAACTTGCATCTGTGTATCCAACCAACTGTGGACTTGATCCAGGTTAATCAAATAATCTTATATCAATCGTACATTAGAGGTAACGAAAGATATGTTTAATACCATCCAATGCCTTCGAATTGGTTCAGAACTATATCTTGCAAATAAATTAACTGAAAATGCAATATCAGGCCGAGTGCAATTTGCAAGATATATCAAAACTCCAATTGCACTGAGATATGCTATTTCAGAGCTAAAGATTTTTTCATCGTGATGAAATGTATCTTTTCACACATCAAGTGTTTCAGGACTTTCTCTGTATATATTAATTGATGAATAAGGATTCCATTTGACAAATATTCGAGCTGCAAGCTGAAACAAAGTTTCGTTTTATCAAGATCTTTCATTTCAAATTCATTCTTTAAATATAGAAATTTCGTTAGCCATTCCAAAGTTTCAATAAGATTTAAATCATCAATATAAACTGCAATAATGACAAATTCAGATTCTAATTTCTTAATAAAAACATATGGGCATATAGAATTACTTTCAAATCTTTCTTTCAATAGATATTTGCTGAGGCAATTATACAACATGCGTCTGGATTGTTTTAACCCATATAAAGATCTTTGTAACTTGATAGAGTACATACTTCTGAATGTATTTGAATTAGATGTTAAAGCATTTTATATCCTTCAAGGATTTTTATATATATGTCATGATATAGTGATCCATATAAATATGCTGTGACTATATCCATCAACCGCATATTCAATTTTTTTGTACCTATCAAGCTAATAAAAAATCTGAATGTGATTACATCCATAACAGGAGAATATGTTTCCCGAGTTTCTGCAGGAAACCTTGTGCGAAAAGTCGTACCTTGTACTGCACAATTTCATTTTTATCATTACATTTTCATATAAATACTCATTTATATCCGACATGTATTATATCATTTGGTATTTGGACAACAAGTCCAAATACCTCTCGCTTTACTAGCGAGTTTAATTCGGTTTGAATCAATGCTTTCCATTTTGATCAATTATTTCTACGTCGACATTCTTCTATGATTTATGTACCTGAAAATAACAAGGTCTCCATTTTGATCAATGACCATCTTATATGAAAATATGTTGTCGACAACAGTTTTGTTTCTATCCAGAGTTTCTCTAGTACTTTTGAACTGTATCAAGATCTTGTTATTTTCAGGTACATGTTCTTCTTCAGGAGAAGACATTTAATGAAATACCACTTCAAAATGTCCCTTTTCAAGATATTTTAGAATAGAAGATTTGATCTCTTCAGGAGTATTAACTACGCTTGTGGCCTATGTTATAGATATGGGTTCTTTCAGAACACCAAACTCATTTTGTATATTTCTCTTTCAAAGAAGTTTTTTTATTTGCACCAATAGGTCTTCCATGTTTTAGGCGTGTCTTAGACTCTTCTATTGTTGTTTTTGCAACTTGTCATTCAGGAACTGCAATTCTTACTGGATCATTAACAATAGGAATATGTGAATTTATCACACATTTAGTGTCAATAAATACATCTGGTAATTGATTTGCAACTTTTTACAAATGGATAATCTTCTGAGTTTCTAGTTTACATTCATTTCTAGGAGGATCAAATTGAGACATGACTTTATTTCCTCAAGTGATTTCCTGTCGTGCTTTAGGCACCGACTTTTTGTTATTCAACGGTGAAAAAATGGATTCATCAAAATAATAATTCTCAAAACGTACTTTAAATATGTCTCATGTAAGAGGCTTAAGGTATCTAATAATAGATGGAGAATTAAAACTAACATATATCCCAAGTCTACGTTGATGACCCATCTTTATACGTTGTGGAGATGCAATTGGAACATACACAGTACATCCAAAAGTACAAAGATGAGAAATATTTGGTTATTGACCAAATGCAAGCTGTAATGAAAAATATTTGTAATATGAAAATGGTCTAATCCGAATCAATGATGCTGCACGAAGTATAACATGTCTCCAGACAGAAACATGTAGTTTTGATTTCATAAGTAAAGGTTTAGCAATTAGCTGAAGTCTTTTGATCAATAATTCAACTAAACTGTTTTGAGTGTGTGTATGGACAACAAAATGTTCAACATCTATTTTTGTTGACATGCAATAGTTATCAAAAAGTTGAGACGAAAATTTGCCATCATTATCCAATCGAATGTTTTAATTGGATAGTCAGAGATTTGTGCTCGTAGTTTAATTATTTTGACAAAAAGTCTAGGAAATGTAATATTTTTAATGGAAAATAAATAAACATGTGACCATCTACTAGATGCATCAATCAAAACCATAAAATATCTAAATGATCTACTTGATGAATGAATATATCTACATATTTCCCTGTGAATCTTTTGTAAAAATAATGGAAACTCAACATCATCCTTTGAGGGAGATGATTTGATAATCAATTTACCTTGAAAATAAACAGAGCACGAATATTCATTAGGTTAAATAATCTTTTGATTCTTTAAATGATGCTCATACAAATTATCATTGATTCGTCTCATCATTACCGATCACGAATGTTCAAAGCAATCATGTCAAGTCATAAATATTTTGAAGTCAATTCACTTCTAGTGTACTACCACACATAATTTAATTGTTTTCATTTTTGTATAATTCAATCCAGAAGATAGAGCAGACAACTTTTCTAATATGAGTTTCTGGCCCAAAATCATTTTAGTAATGAGGAGATGCTCTTTACTGTCTTCGTTAGTAGTTTCAGTATGATAATTATTACGACGTATATCTTTAAAAATTTCTTTAGATTGTGAAAAAAATAGAGCATCATCAATATAAAACTCGATTCCATTAGGTAACACAATATAAGCTCTTCTGGAGTCCTCAATTAAATTCAATAAACCTGATATGATATGAACATAAACTTTACTTAGTGTTAGATTTTGAAAATATTTTTTATCCTTAAGAATTATGTGAGTTGTAGCACTGTCAACCAAATATATATCTCTATCATTTATCTTAACGAAAAAAAATTTATCAATAGGATACATGATTCTACAAAACATATAAAACTTTTATTATTTTAAAACATTGCAAAATATTAAAAAGTTCTAATATAAGATAAAGAAAATACATTAATGTGAACGACCACTTTCATCTCCAATTAAATGGTCAATTATACCATCAGGGTCATCAAAGAAACCAAAAATATCAAGATGAGTAATATCTTCTCCATCTATATATAATAAATCATCTAATAGTTCAACAAAATTTGTTTCAATTTTTTTTTGTTTTCCCTTTTATAAAAGCTTGGTACAAATCAACCAAGTGCTTAGCCATACGACAAGTACGCGATTAATGTCCAGTTATGCCACATTTGTGACATACATTTTCACTTTTCTTTGAAAAATTATTATGAGGACCTTTATCCTTATCTAAGTTATACCATATCCGATGATACAGTATTTTTTTACTCTTATCCCATTTAGTATTATCGCTTCTGGAACCAACACTTCTATGGTTCTTCATACCATATATACTCTATCGATTTTTTCAAAAGGATGTACTATTTGTTTTTGAGAATGATGTAAATCCAGTACCATTTCACTTCAATAAATGATGTTGAACTAGTAGGACGTGACTAGTGATTTCTTAAAAAAAGCTCATTATCTTGCTCAAGTACTAAAATACAAGATATAAGTTTAGAATATTTTTTAAACTTTCGCTTTCGATACTGCTGCTGTAGGAGTACATTTGAGGCATGAAAAGTAGTATATGTCTTCTTTTATATATCATCATTAGGAATTTTCTCACCCGCATAATTTTAATACTAAGTTGATTTTAAAGAATGTAGAGTTATATTCATTAATACTCCTAAAATCTTGAAACCTTAGGTGCAACCAGTCATAACAAGTTTTTGGGAGGATTATACTCTTCTAGTGCTCATAACTTTCTCTTAAATTATTCAACAAAATAAGAGGATCTTTCATTGTGAGATACTCAATTTTTAATTTTTCGTGAAAATTGTAGCGAAGAAAAATATTGCCTTAGCATAGTCCTACAGAGATACGTGATTTCCTTCTCTTATTGTATTTCCCAAATTCGTCGCATCTAAATGGATCTCAGCATCAAAAATCCAAGATAAATAATTTGTTCCAAAAATGTTAAGAGCAACGAATTCTAATTTTGTAAGAATTGACATTTTATATATATATAAATAATGAAATAAATATATATCTAAGAAACATATTTACAAAATCATGAAAATAAAAGCAGACTTTTATCAAGTAATATAAGCAATATAATATTTCGTATTCATTTTGAGGACTGTAAATTATATAATGAAAAACTTACTTGAAGTAGAAGACCACTAACTTAAAAAATCAACGGAACCTCAAGTGTTGAATGTATTATATATGATCCGCACAAATGAATTGATCCCGTATTTATAGGATGTTCACGTCGGTTTTGCACTCACATTAGAATATGCTTCAAGGCTAAGTTAACTTAGAGGGATGATGACATATATGGACCAATCATGGTTCAAAGTTAAGTTTGTACAGTCATGATATGCATGGACCAATAGTGGTCATACATCTATACACAACATTCAAATGTTGGCAGCTCCATATCCCAATCTGATATTATTTGCTTTGGCACTTTAGAGCCTCATATGTTTAAAACGTGTCAAACAGGATAGAGGGAGCCCCACCTATAGGGCACTTGACAGCGCCGTGTGGGAGCGATGTGGGACCTTTGTTCACAACACAACCCCATCGCAGCCTGTATGGGCCACCAAATATGGGTAACTCTATGTCCTAATCTGATATTGTCCATTTTAGTATTTTAGGGCCTCACGGGTTTAAAATATGTCAAACAGAGTAGAGGAAGTCTCACATATAAGGCACTTGACAATGACATATGGGAGCAATGTAGGACCTTCATTCACAACAATAACTCAAAATTATGAACTCTTACAATTGGCAGTTCCTGAAAAAAATGACCATCTTGATTCAAAGAAAATGCCGAGAAAGATAACAGAAAAAAAAAATTCAAAATTGAGTCAACTGACTACGAGTGCTTGCTCTTTTTCACCTTTGATTAGCAAGCAGGTCATGAACTCGGTTAGGCTCATTACGAAGTAGCACCCCATCATTTCTCTCATTCCACCATCAAAGAGCTCAAACAAATCCACTCCCAACTGCTACTCAATGATCTTCATCCGAACCTCACCTTCTCGGCCAAATTGTAGCCATTGTTGCTTTCAAAAATCCCAACAATCTTGATTAATCTCACCAAAATCTTGACCAATGCGAGAACCCTACCCTCTTCCCCTTAAACTCTATGATCAGAGCCTACTCCAAGAGCCTAACCCCTCAAAAGAGATTTCACTTCTTCAACAAAATTCTCTACTACACTAACAATGTCTCTCCTGATGAGTACACCTTCAATTTCTTAGTTCATGCGTGCGCGCAACTGTTGGCACTCAAGACTGGTCCGGTGGTGCATGGTGCCATTGTAAAACACGGGTTTGAGCACGACCCACATATTCAGAGTGGGTTGATTTTCTTGTACACTGAATTGGGTTGCTTGAGTTCATGCCACCGGGTGTTTAGGGAAAATTTGTGAGCCAAATTTGGTGTGTCAGACTGCTATGGTCGGTGCTTGTGCGAAACATGGTGATGTTGGTTTTGCAAGGGAATTGTTTGATATAATGACTGCAAGGGACCCCATTGCGTGGAATGTGATGATTGCAAGGTATGCACAGCATGGAAAGTCAAGGGAGAGACTATATTTATTTAATTTAATGCAGATGGAGGGTGTGACAGTCAATGAGGTGTCTTGGTTTCAGTCTTATCTGCATGTACCCATTTGGGTGCATTGGATCAGGGGAGATGGGCGCATCCATATATAGAGAGAAACAAGTTAAGGGTCATAGTGACGCTGGGAATAACGCTGATTAACATGTATGCAAAATATGGAAACATGAATAAGGCGATGGAAATTTTTTGGAGAATGAAAGAAAAGAATGTGTATACTTGGACTCGTGCCATGGGTGGGCTAGCCATGAATGGTTTTGGGGAAAAGTGTCTTGAGCTTTTTTCCCTCATGAAACAAGATGAAGTTCTACCCAATGCAATCACATTTGTCTCCGTTCTTAGAGGTTGTACTGTGGTTGGACTGGTTGAAGAAGGTCGTGAGCATTTTGAATCGATGAGTAGAGTGTATGGTGTTGAGCCTCAGCTTGAGCACTATGGGTGTATGGTGGATTTACACAATCAGGCCGCCGGTAAGATTAAGCCCTAAACTTAATGAATAGCATCCCTGTGAAGCCTTATTCTGGTGTTTGGGGAGCTTTTCTTAATGCGTGTAGAATGTATAAGAATATGGAACTGGGTGAAATTGCCTCAAGAAAGATAGTGGAGCTGGAGGCCAAGAATCATGGTGCTTTTGTAGGCATGTCAAATATGTATGCTGAATCCAAGAATTGGGAAAAGGTTAGTAGGGTGTGAGATACTATGAAGGCTAAAGGTGTGAGAAAGCTCCCTGGTTGCAGTGTTATAAAGGCAGATGGTGAAGTTCATGAATTCTTTGTTGGGGATAAGTCCCATCCCAGATATGATGAAATTGAGATGAAGTTGGCAGAGATCTCAAAGCGGCTAAAACTATCAGGTTATGTAGCTAACATCCAGCCTATGTTGTTTGACATAGAAAAGGGAGATGAAATTACCCAAGTACCCATGGATTCATACGTGAAAGCTAAACCAACACTATTAGTACAGATTAGTAACCAGTATAAAATATTTAAATCAAATAAAAACAATATTTGATTACGAAGGAAAATTGTTTGAAAAACATCTCAAATGTAAAATCCTACAGGGTAACCAAAATTAGGAAAGTCAATTTTATTGATTAAGAATTTTACAAGTAAACTGTTTACAAAACCTTGTAACCCGACACATTTACTCAAAACACGCGAAACGCTTGTCTTCTACCGCAATAGGTAGTTAGAATCTCTAACTATTTCCAATCTTTGTCTTTCCTATTGGAACTTCCAGTGGTTGATCATGAACACTTATACTCCCCCTTGGAGTATGCTCTCACATAATCCCAAAGATTAATCACTAGAAAATTTTCCTCTTGAAAAGTTCCTCTCACAACAATACTTGAACACCCTCTCGGCTTCAAGCTCTTTAGAATACTTATAAAAATATTTTGAAGTGTTAATTAAACTCTTTAGCCGTCTCCTCTATAAATAAGCAATGCAGTTGCGGTGATTGATTTGGAGATGGACTCAACTGATAGGTTTATCCAGATATTCAGTCTGTTACGTTGCTGACGATTTGCGAACAACTTGGACTAGATCACTACTTCTAGATATTTTTGAGTTCAAATCAGCTTTAGTTTCTTCAAATGTAAAACCCTACGAGGCAACCAAACTCAGGAAAGTCAATGTTACTGATTAGAGTTTTACAAGTAAATTATTTACAAAACTTTTGTAATCCGACACGTTTACCCAAGACGTGCGACCCTCTTGTCTTCTACCGCTGTAGGTAGTTAGAATCTCTAACTCTTTCCAATCTTTGTCTTTCCTACTGGAACTTCCAGTGGTTGATCACGAACACTTCTACTCCCCCTTGGAATATGCTCTCACTAAATCCCACAGATTAAACACTAGAAAATTTTCCTTTAGGAAATTTCCTCTCACAACAATACTTGAACACCCTCTCGGTTTCAAGCTCTTTAGAATACTTGTAAAAGTATTTTGAGGTGTTAATCAAACTCTTTAGCCGACTCCTCTATAAATAGGCAATGCAGTTGCAGTGATTGATTTGGAGATGGACTCTACTAATAGGTTTATCCAGATTTTCAGTTTGTTACGTTGCTGACGATTTGTGAAAACTCGGACTAGATCACTTCTTCTAAATATTCCCAAATTCAACTCAGCTTCAGTTTGTTCGTTTAAATCTTACATATTTCTTTCATCAACTGACTCTAAGACTTAAAATATATCTACGAGTCACGTAAACTCTTATCTCATAATCTAAACAATACCTGATAAGAGTTTCATTTAAACCAAAATCTTATCCTTATGAGATAAAAACTAGAGTCCTAATAGGAGTTGGAGTCATAGTGAAAGTCTACTGACGGATGAGATTTAATAAGAGTTTGAGTCACACTGAAACTCTACTGATAGACAAGCTTTGATAAGAGTTTGAGTCACACTGAAACTTTACTGACGAGTTCTATTTCCAGATTCTATTGCACTTGATTTTTATCTTCTCGGCACTAGTAGCTTCGTATTCAAACTCTTCTTTGGATAAGTTCTATCTCTTGGAACTTGACTTGAAACTTATCTTGGACTCTAACACTTATCTAGAACTCTTGTAATCTCTTATCTTTTAATTTAAACATTGTTTGATAAGAGTTACATTACAAAACAAACTTTATCCTTATCGGATAACATTTGGAGTCTTATTAGAATTACATTCATCAAAAACAAATTCTCTCATTTCATATAACTCTTAGAGTCTTAAAAAAAATTACATTCATCTAATGTATAGAATTTAAAACATAGTTATCTAATCCTAACCAACTACGAAAATTACATTTACAATTTTTCATTTGGCTGATTGATGACAAAAATACACTTTGGATGAATGTGATTAATTCTTGCAAAATAAACAGGTCATAACAAATATCACATGTAGAATGCTTATACTTCAAAATCATATTAATGTTCAAAATTTCATTCACATGCAACCAAAATATAAGCTTTAAACCATCAAACAACCAAACACTGTTATTTATCATTTGCTAGCAATGGAAGTGGTTTCGTTGTGCTTACACTCCTGACAGTCTGCTGACAGTTTGCCTTTGGTTCTCTACCTGAATCATTCATATATCTCTCTCCTTGTGTGGATTGTCAGCAAACAGTTAACCAAGTTGATTTTCAAATACCTTGGGAATGCCAAAAGGATTTTGCAAAAGATTTTTCAAAAACAATTTGAAATCCTAGTTAAATTCTTTCTTTCAGAAGGTTTGGCACAAAACAATTTCAACTCCCTCTTTTTCTCCCTTTTTAAATTTTTTTTTTTGAAAAATAAACTTTCTATAACTAAAAAATAAATAAAAGCATTCTTTTTTTAAAAATCATCATGTTTTTCTCATTTGCAAAGCTTGGGTCTTTTTGTATAATTCCCTTATACAACACTTCTTCACTCATTTAGAAGATGCATTATTTATTGAACCGTCTTTACAATGAGCACATTTGTTCATAGTTGACCAGTCAAGAAATTCTTTCCTTATTTTTCCTCCCTTTCTTTTATATTTTTTTCCTATTATTGCGCCAATAAGGGTGAACTTTCTTTGAAAATCAAACTTTATACTAGAGCCTAGATACCCAAAAAAAGTAACTCCCTCAATGCACAAAGCCATATTCACTCTATATGTCCAGTTTATCTTACTCATCTTTTTTCACAATGATTGAGACAACAATTTTTTCTACAAGGACTTTTAGAGTGTAGATCCATGCATGAGTGTTTAGCTTTTTCCGCAATGACTTTTGAACACCCAACTTTTTCTATAAGAATCGACCTTAATGTATGTCAAGAGGAGACCTTTTTGCGATTTGGTACTAGGTTCAGTTAGTTTTAGTCAATTCAAAGTATAGACTCCCCCTTACTTAGAGCTTTTTTCATTGTTCGCACAATGTTAGCATATTGTTAAGAGGTCAAATCTAAATTTCTCACAGTGTAGAAAATAGGATCCTTGTGTGGTCTTCTTTAAGATTTGTGCATCAAAAATAAAAATACATACCAGACAAGGTCTACCTCGATTCTATCAAAGTGGTTTGGTGGAGTCACAACGCTCAAAGACTTGGTATACTTATAAAGCTTATACTTTGCAAAATGATAGCAATATGAAATTTGTGAGGAAACAAGTAAAATAATAAAAATTCATCCTTTTTTTATTGATTTAAAAAAAACAAAATAAATAAAATAAATAAACAAAAAAAAAAATTAAGCATGCATGTTCTAAACTAATGATATACAAGATGTGCAAGAACATACAAGTGGTCCTTTGATTAATGCGACATGACATCGTCTTTGACCACCCACTTTGTTTTGGGTTTTGGGTTTTGGCCTATTTTTTTCGTCACTTTGTATGATCTTTTCATTGCTGTGAAAATGAAAATTTTCTAGTTCACCAAACTTGATCCTTATGAAGGTGATTTGTTGACTCAACTCATCAACTCGATTTTCTAGAGTATTTTCTTTCCTTTTTAACTTTCTTTCACCTTCATTTCCTTCACTTTATTCAACTTAAAGTAATATGACCTTATGTGTCTAGAAATACCACAATAATGACAGGTAGGAATAAACATACCTTCGAATTTACCTGAATGGAGTACGGTTGCCTTACCTTTGCTCATGGTTTTCTTTGGGACACCCTTCACTTGACTTCCTTTCACAATGATGATACATTTTGATGTAGAGGCTACGAATGCTTTAAGATGTGAATCTTTGGAAGCATTGTATTCCAAACTTGTGCAATTCAAACTATCTCTTTGATCTTTCAGTAGTTCATTGAGTTTTTAAGTGGAAGTACTTTCCTGACAAGTTGTTAACTTCTTTTCCAGTTCTTCTTTCTGTGCTTGTAACCTTGTAACTTCTAGTTCCGTCACCTTTAGTGCCTCCACCAAGTTGTTCTTCTCGTTCTCCATGGTTTAAGATGGTAGTCAAGTTTTTGTACAGCTTCTTGTTTGCCTTTTGGATCTTTACAAACTCTTCACATAAGTCATTATATGCTTCCTGCACATTTAATTCATAGTCAGCAATTTCTATAGCAACATCAGAATCTCTATCATCACAAACAGACATGCTGTTGTCAGCACATTATTTGCTAGTGTCAAAAAAATCATTAATAGATGTAGAGAAGACAATAAAACTAGTTTCATTTCCAGAAAATGTAGTTGAATTTTTAGAGCCAGAATCATCATTTAATGATTTTCCCTTCTTTTAAAGTTGGGACATTCAAATCTTATGTGACTAAAATCAGAGCATTCATGACATTGGACTTTATCTTAGACTCGGTGTTGTCTTTATTTCATTTTTTAGATTCATTCTTTTTAATAAGATTCTTACCTTCTTTCATCTTTCTAGAATTTTTTTTATTAAACATGATTTTTTTTAATTTTCTACCACTAGAGCTAAGTCATCATTGCACATATCTTCATCATCAAATTGATTTTCCTCTTTAATAGATTTGAGTGCGATTGACTTATCTTTCTTTTATTGTGGAAAAGTAGATTCATAGGTTTGCAAAGAATCCACCAATTCCTCTACCCAAATTTTGTCTAAATCCTTACTTTCTTTTATGACTGTGACATTTGGTCGAAACCTTTCCGATAAGGATCCTTAGATTTTTCGCACCACTCGTGACTCCTCCACCTTCTCACCAAGATTGTACTTGAAATTAATAATGTCATTCAATTTAGCATAAAACTCATTGAAAGTTTCATCTTTCAGCATTTTTATTTTCTCAAACTTTGAAATCAACATTTGTAATTTGTAATTTTTCATCGTTTTGGTCCATTCATGTGTGGTTTTCAAGATATTCCAAGGATCCTTGGACTTTTTGCACATGAAAATTCTCTTGAATTCATCAGGAATGTCATAAGTGTTGGTATGTCCTTTGGTCCATTCCACTATTTGGTGTTTTGGGTCTTGTCCATCCTGACTCGACAGTTAGCCAGACACATTCTTCAAACGCTCTTAAAAATGCTTGCATCCTCACTTTCTAGTAAGCATAGTTATCACCATCAAATTGTGGTGATAATGACAGTATCGTCATAATCTACCAAGGGAACGGATAACACTCGGATAAGTGAACCACGCTCTAATACCAATTCAAATTATCCAAGCACCCCTGGATTCACTCGTGAAAACTAAACCAACACTATTAGTATGGATTAGTAACCAACATAGAATATTTAAATCAAATAAACACACTATTTGGTTACGAAGGAAAACTTTTTGAAAAATATCCCAAATGTAAAACCCTACAGAGCAATTTTATTGATTGGGGTTTTACAAGTAAATTGTTTACGAAACCTTTGTAACTCGACACGTTTACCCAAGGCATGCAACCCACTTGTCTTTTACCGCAGTAGGTAGTCAGAACCTCTAATGCTTTCCAATCTTTGTCTTTCCTACTAGAACTTCCAGTAGTTGATCACGAACACTTCTACTCCCCCTTGGAATATGCTCTCATGAAATCCCACAGATTAAACACTAGAAAATTTTCCTTTAAGAAATTTCCTCTCACAACAATACTTGAACACCCTCTCAGTTTCAAGCTCTTTAGAATACTTGTAAAAGTATTTTGATGTGTTAATCAAACTCTTTAGCCGACTCCTCTGTAAATAGGAAATGCAGTTGCAGTGATTGATTTGGAGACGGACTCTGCTGATAGATTTATCCAAAATTTTCAGTCTGTTACGTTGCTGACAATTTGCGAATAACTCGGACTGGATCCATTCTTTTGGATATTTCTGAGTTCAAATCAGCTTCAGTTTCTTCATTTAAATCTTACATCTTTATCTTTTCAGCTGACTCTAAAACTCGAAACATATTTAGAACTCATGCAAACTCTTATCTTCTAATTTAAACAATACTTTATAGAGTTTCATTTAAACCATAATCTTATCCTTATCGGATAACAACTAGAGTCCTAATAAGAGTTTGAATCACAGTCAAAGTCTGTTGACGGATAAGATCTGATAAGAGTTTGAGTCATACTGAAACTCTGCTGACGGATAAGATTTGATGAGAGTTTGAGTCATATTGAAACTCAACTGACATATAAGCTCTGATAAAAGTTTGAGTCACACTGAAACTTTGCTGAC
Organism: Platycarya longipes; assembly: GCA_036559045.1. Lineage (NCBI taxonomy): Eukaryota > Viridiplantae > Streptophyta > Magnoliopsida > Fagales > Juglandaceae > Platycarya > Platycarya longipes. The sequence continues at coordinate 17,847,625 of CM071793.1, read as the reverse complement.
AAGTTCTGTTCCCAGATTCTATTGCACTTGATTTTTATCTTATCAGCACTAGTAGCTTCATATTCAAACTCTTCTTTGGATAAGTTCTGTCTTTTGGAACTTGACTTGAAACTTATCTTGGACTCTAACACTTATCTAGGACTCTTTAATCTCTTATCTTTTAATTTAAAAATTGTTTGATAAAAGTTACATTACAAAACAAACTTTATCCTTATCAGATAACACTTAGAGTCATACTAGAATTTCATTCATTCAAAACAAATTATATCCTTTCAGATAACTCTTAGAGTCTTAAATAAAATTACATTCATCCAATGTATAGAATTTAAACCAGGGTCATCTAATCCTAGTGATATGAAAATTACATTTACAGAAAAGAAAGATGATGCTTTGTATAAACATAGTGAGAAGATAGCCATTGCTTTTGGCTTGATCACTTTGAAGGAAGGTGTACCCATTAGGATCGTAAAGAACCTCGAGGTTTGTTGGGATTGTCATGAAGTAACAAAACTCATCTCTAAGACTTTTAATCGAGAGATTATCATGGGAGATAAGAATAGGTTTCACTGTTGGAGTACGTGACTCATATCTGATGAGTATACAATGGTACGTGGCAGATGACGGAGTAAGTGGGCAAGCGACAGGGGTATTTTTGTAAAAAAAAAATTAAATAAGTCTGTACACCTAAGGTTAGTATATATACATATGATATAACCCTACTTTGATAATAGTAAAATTTTGCCTCGCTCTTGTAAATATAGGCACATTGCCGAACCATATAAATCTCTGTGTTATTTTTCTCTTGCTTTCTTTTCAATTATTCCGCATATTCATCGTAATTGCCGCACAACCACAACATTTTAAAGATGGTGACTGTTCTTGTAAGGGTTATTGGTGAAATAACGTGATGTTTTTAGCATTACGTTAATTCATTCGAGGCGAGTTTATTTAGTCTCTGACTGTGATATCAGTTGTAATTTTTTGGCTCTCCATTATAAATAAAAAGGATAGCTAATATATTTAATTTGTTGAGTTCCCTCTTGTTATTTGTGTTGTGTATGCCACAGAGTTCGTTCTTGTACAGTGTAATGTATCTTGAGAGACCTTTTACTTAGAACTTAGTTTGAGTACACGCCTTCCATGACATGACATAATTTAATTTGTAATAGAAGTTTAAAATTGAATTCACTTGCAAATCTTCCATCATATTGAAAGTTTCAGAATGGTGGATGTATCTTCAACACCAGCTTATAAGTACAATTTTTCTTATTTAGATTTCGAAGATTTATTGCATCTATTGCAATTGTAATTAAAGATCAGATTGTTTCCTTGAAGATGCATGTATGTACTGTTCCATTTATATATAAATCAATTTCTTACCGATACAAAGTCACTTCGGTCTCCTTAGTTGAGTTTATTTATCCAAGTGATGTTAACACTGCATTGAATGCTTTCATTTCACAATCCAGGTGTAGATTAAATGCTTCATGGGACGTTGTTGATCTAGATCCTGAAAAGTTGCTAGTTTGATGTAGAACTGCAAGTTTGCGCAATCAAAGATCAGACCTTTTTCTTGAAGATGCATGTATCTACTCTTGCTAAGCTATAAATCGTGTTTCTTGCCAACACAAATTAGTCACTTCAGTCTCCTCTTAGTTGAGTTGCTTTAACCGAGTGAACTGATCACACTCCAAATCAAGTGCTTTCACTTGACAATCCAGACGTGAATTTATTACCTCATCGGTTGTTGATCCCGATTCTGAAAACTTATTAATTGACTGCAAGTGCAATCAAAGATCAGATTGTTTTCTTGAAGATTTATGTATGTACTGATCTTGCGTTAAGATATAAACCACAATTCTTACCAACATCAATGCCACTGCCCTGTTTAGATGGTCATATCCAGAGGCGGAAGTAGGTAGTGCTTTGGGGGGCGGCAAAAATTCCATAGAGTCTATAGAGTAGTAGGAATTTTTTTATACAGCCCCAACGCAGCAATATCTAGCCCCCCCCTTTATACAAAAATCTTTTTTAAGACCAATGGTTCAAATTCGAGTGACCAACGTATAAACTCCAAGTCCAGTGTCCAAAGTAAAAGCATAGCACCCATAAACTCTTCAAATAGCATATTTGGTCTCACTCTTCTAAAATATGAAGTCTGCTTTATATATATATATATATATATATATATATATATATGCAGGTAATATGGAAGTCTAGAATATGAAGTCTAAGCTGGGTTTGGAAACAAGAGTTTCTCAAATATCTTCAAATATTTGTTATTATTATTTACTATTTTATTATTACTTTTCTAAAATATGAAGTCTAATTTATTTATATGCAAATTTGGTCCCACCTTTCTTACTTGGAATTACTATTAAATTTATATGCTATTTTAGACTTTTAGTATATATTATATGAAATATGAAATATGGAAGTGTATATTATACTCTATATGGTTTATTAATTAAATAAATTAATATATTATAAATTTTCAGTTGAGAATTTGAGAGTATTGTTAATTGACAAACTGTACAAAAAAATTTAATAATCTTATATCATTATTTTTAAGTACTTTTCAAACTTATTCTTGATTTTATATAATATTATTTTTATATATTGTCATGTGTAAAAAATATACATTATTTATATTTTTACCTACTATATATTTTATCGATTGTCCTTTCAAATACCAATTCCTGATTCTGTCGCTGGTCGTATCTTAGAAAAAAAGATACGACCATATGATCAGAAAATCCAAAACACTTGGTCAAAGGTTTAGTAATTCAATTTTGTTGCCTATATGTAGTGAATTGCATCTACTTAGATCTTAGCTACATAAGAACTTATTATATATAACCTGATAAAGACCGCAGGGGATGGTTTTTTGATCTTATCAATTAAGATATATGTACTGGTTTAGGATTTGGTTGCAAAAAAACCAAATCAGAGTGACAACATTATACAGTCAAACCGTTTCGAGAAAGCTATATACCTTTCGGTGAAAAATATCCACACATGTCGTAGTACTCCATCCTAAGTTAGGAGCAGACCTGCCTGCCTCCGAGTTAGGTTGGGTCCAACTTTCAGAACTTTTGACCAAATGGTTCAGTTTTCAGCTTTATCGAACACTTTCACGTTGTTGCAAATTTCCAGGTTTTAGACATGAGAAGTGCTAAAGTTATAAAAGAAATTTTATAAAAAGAAATTTATAAATATATATATATATTTTTTTTTTCGTGATCTTCCTGATGTTTCTACTGTCTAAAACAACCCCATAGAATCCAATTCCTCTGGCATGGAGGCACGCAAGGGATAACATTTTGAGGCAGTAGACCATCACTTTCAAGAACAACGGTAACTTTTTCATTAGTAATATGTATATATGTATTTATATATATATATATATATATGTGTGTATATATATATGTTAGTTGCAGTAAATATTCATATTTTTAGTCACAAAAAGAACAAGGGCCTAAACGATTCATCTTTGTATCATTTTCGACAACATTTTTCCTTTGACAAATAATTTTTTTTAAATCTTACGAGATACAAAATTTGTTTGTATTAAAGAGTTTCATAAAAACGGAAAAGATGCACATGAAAAGGCCTGTAATACTAAATAAAAATGTTTAACCTAAATAAATAAAACTTACATATATAAAGTTATAAACAGACATGAACACTTGTTCATTATGGGCCGGATATGGTTTATCCTGTAAGGTTCGCAAGAGCCCTGGCTTCTAAAAGCTCCATTTAGACATGTTATCTCATCATTATAAATTATAATAAATAATATAATATTTTTAAATAAAATAAAAATAATAATAATATTAAAAATAATATTTTATTCAATTTAATTTTTATTTATAATCACTCATCTTATGTTACTATCTAAAAGAGCACTCAGAATATAATCAACAGTTCCTTCATATTTAGTTGGGATATTGAAATCTTGCTGATCTCTCGATTAGTTCATCTTAAGAAATAAAATAAAATAAAAAATATTCTAGAAGTTACTGATAATATATAGATATATATATATATATATACATATCTAACATGCGAGATATTGTTTATTTTCCACAGGTGCCGTCGAAGAAAGGAAAACAATGAAAGCTATAGATATTCATGTTTCTTTATGCATTTCTTGAACACGCATCCAAATATATCACTCTATTTAAATTGTTAAATCATGAATGGCCAAGAAATTGGGATAACTTCCTAAACAAGAAAAGAAAAAAAAATTATGTCGATGGCTTGGATTGTTTCACGTCGATCACCTTTTCTTTATTTCTGGGGTCAATTGTTGATTAGGTTTAAGAAAATTAGACTCTTGCCCATCGATCCCTTAAGAATTTATTTGACATGTCACGAGTGATGTAATAAGATAAGAATTTTATAAATAGTTGTGAAATGATTTGTAAATAATTAGTGAAATAGTTTGAGACGTTACAATATTATTATAATATTGGGTTTTGAAAAATGAGAGAGAAAAAATTGAATAAAATTATTATAAAGTAGAATTTTGTTTACATATACTATTTATTTTGAAATCTAAAAAAATTGTAATGTTTTGTGTGTTTTGATTGATATATTTATAATTTAATAAAATTATAATGATTAGATGTACAAATTAAATATTTGAAATTGAAAATTGATTTGTATTTGAGTGATATTTAGAAAGAAAATTATGAGGATTTTTTAGATGATTTCTTCTCATCTATAAGGTGCCTAAATGTAACAAAGTAGATGTTGAGGTGATTTCAAATGATTTAAATAATAGTAAAAATAATAATAAATAGTAGTAAAATAATAAAAAAGACGGATAGTTATACGTACTTCACTTATCAAACAAAGCCTATTTTGAGTTTGTAATTTGGAGGTTCAGTTGGGATTTTTACAGATTACCCCGTGCATATATGTTCGATTTGCAGATCACTCTGGGATATTCCAACTAGTTTCATATCATTCAAACTACTTGGCTATAATGTTTTGTAAAATGCATGAAAAACAGTTATTTGTAACATTTTAATTGCAGTCAGAATTACTATTTTTGCTGCAAATATTTTTTTGCAGCATTCTTTTCTACTTTTTATGACAAAATCTAATGTCACAAAAAGTCAATTTTCTTGTAGTATCATTGACTCCATATAGTACGCGCGTGTTCAAGCATTTCTTACCAATCACGTAATTTTGTGACTAGAGGACGTTATTTTTTCATTATATATATATAATCATTTTACATAAAATAATTTTTTTTACAGTCTATATTTGGTAGACTGCATTACAAGCCGCTCTCATTTTTTGGGTAAAAGAAATGCATTTTTCAAAATTTTCAAATTATTTATTTGTAAATAAGCATATACATTTTAATCAAGTTTATTTTAAAATTTGGACTTTTTTTGTCTTTTTTATGTTTAGACTGTAAAAGAGTCCAATTTTATAAACTATATGTATCATTATATACTTGTTTCATCTTTTAATCACTGATACGATTTTATCAACGTTAGTTTTAATTAACACTGATCATTTTTCCCAAAAAAAAAAATAATAATAACACTGATCATATATATTGATTCAATGGAGTACTAATTACTTAGAAATTAGAATGACATAATTATTTCTTTTATAAATTACGTATTAATTAATTATTAAGCTTTATTTACATCCTTCTTGACAAATAAATAAAATAAGATATAATTTATACACTACATTAATATTTCACTATATAAAATATGAGATAATAAATATATTACATCTTATATAATAGAATAAAAATAAAATAATGGTGTGATATATAAGTAAGTAGCCTTACTAATAAAATAAATATAATCAGCCCATAAGGGGCCATTGACGAACATAAAAAAAAGCCACCGACTTTTAGGGAGGCAGTGGAATTTTCTAACATGTGTATTATTTTTATATGGTAGTTGTTTCAAAGAAAGGTATAACTGCTAGCTGATACCACCTTCCTTCTCCTTTGAATGAAAGTTATAATAATATTTTCAGGCAAAATTCATGTGGAAGCTACTGATCTAGCTCGCTCGCTCTCGCTCTCGCTCTCGCTCTCGCTCTCTCTCTCTCTCTCTCTCTCTCTCTCTCTCTCTCTCTCTCTCTCTCTCTCTCTCTCTCTCTCTCTCTCTCTCTCTCTCTCTCTCTCTCTCTCTCTCTCTCTCTCTCCATTGTTATCAGTAGTACTAGAAGTTCTCAAAGTTGCGTGTTCAGATACTTCTGTGACAATCCTAAGTACGTTCGTCGTTACTCTTAGATCAGATGACGATCAAGGATATATAGACGTTGCATGTTTGACATTAAGCTCTCCTTTTATCGGGGCATGTACTATTGTTCTCTCTTGGAAAACTATTGCTTCTGAAATTGAAAGTTGAGCCTAAGTTTGGATATTGTAGTTATCAAAATTAAAAGCGCTGGGGTAAATATAACCACTGAATTAGTCGTTTGAATTTGAACTTTCCTATGAGCGAGGTCATACATAATTAATATTATACGCTACTACAACTTGGAGGACTTTCAGTTTTCCAAAGGTTTTGTTTTTTTGGGAGTTTTGGACTGATTGTTGTAAATAGTAGTGGGAATGCATGCTGGAATGAAATTAGCATATACAGATGTAAAAGATTATAATATATAATTATTGCAGACCCAACTTGGTTAAAGGTTGGTCTTCTCACCCGGCCTCTATAAGAGAGAGAGAGAGAGAGAGAGAGAGAGAGAAAAGACAGATAAAAAGAAATTAAAATTAGATATAGAAAAAGAGAATTGAAATGCAGCAGGAACCTTGCAAGTTGCAGTTTTAGGCATATCTTCTCTCCTTTGGAGGGAGTTTTTTAAGCAACAACTAGGATACTTGGTTTGAAATGTACGAATTAAGTAGTAAAAGTTGACACATTACAGTATGATAATTTGACTTGACATGAGAACATATAAAAAATATATATAATTACAAGTAGTACAACATGAAGATAAGATGGAAAGTGGAAGCATGAAATTATTAATGGCGATGGATAGTTGTCGTCAGGTTTTGAGTTTGTGCTTTGTGGAGAGCAAAAAAAGATAAAAATAAAGAAAGAAAGAAAGAAAGAATAAAAAAGGAGACTGGAAACTAGAGCACTTGAGGAATGGATGGATAATGATGCGCATTATAAGCAAGCAAGGCTGCTGCGAAAAGATTCCAGCATTCTTGTCATGACCAAAGGTCCAAAGGTATGTACCATTTTTCTTTTTTCTTTTTTTTTTTATGGCTGTGGAGGAATGAGAATTTTGTGCATGGTAATCGTTCATTCACAGCATTCTTTTGGTTAATCACTTTAGCAAGTTTAAGCAGTTTTTAATGTAAGACACACAGGAAGAATATATATAGATTGATCTATTCCTTGCTAGTATCTGCTCTTCTTCTTGTTTACCCATCTCACGAGGACAGGACATTTCCCCAGCCCTTGGTTCTATATATATATATATATATATATATATATATGCCCCATGTGTATCCATCCATTCTAGCATCTCTCAATTCTGCTAGAATAGATTCTGGGGTTTCTTTCTTTTTTTTTTTTCTTTTGAAAAGATAATTAGATTCTGAATTTTCAAGAAAAATGTTTTGTACTGGTCATTTTGCCAGACACGCATTTTTGTCTTTTTCCCCCCTCTCAAAACAGAGTTGTGGCAAAATATTACCTTTCTTAAATTGTTGAGTACTCAACTTACAACTTGGTTTTTGCGTAAAGCCAAGTTAAATTAGATGCATCAATTTTCATCGTGTCCACATTGAAGCGAATGATGTGCAGAAGAGAATCTAAACCTGGAAAGTATTTTTATTATTATTTTTATTGAAAAAGGACTTTAAAATTGAGGGAAATCATAAACCCCCATTTACGGTCAAATTGTTGGTAGCCTATGGTCCCATTCAAACAAAAGACAAAATAAATAAATAAATAAATGGTGTGGATAAAAAGTAGTGGGGGCATGCAAATTTGCAATCGATGGATCAGTCTGAGCATAAGAGGGTGGGGCGGAATGGGCAGACACGCGAGCAGCGGAAGCGGTGGTGGGTATGCGGAGGTGCACTTGGGGGCGCTGCGCAAATGTCATTATTTTTAATATTTAAATAATATTAAATACAGTCGTAAAATACTATATAATTTTTTTTAAATGTGTTTTAATATTAAAAAATAACTTTTTTTTCATATAAATTCTACAATTACTTATTTTTTTTTTAAATAATTGTACGATATTTATACATTCCAATATAATAAATATTATTATGAGTGTAAATTTAAACTGGAACATCGACGAAGAATCGGACCGAACCAAAAATTCCAATTTTGGATCGGTCTGATCCAGTATCGGTTTCATAAATTAAAAAATCGAATAATATCGTTCCGATTCCAGTTTCGTCCATTTTAAGATTGGACTAGTTCTATTTATTTGTTTACTTTTTATTATTTTTTTAGTATTATTATATAATATGTCCTATACTATATATAATAATATAAATTATAATTAAATATGATAAAATGTATATTTTTTATAGATTACTTTTTTATTTTATAGTAATTTTTTTTATGCAGATTTTTTTATATAATAGATTTTTTTTTCCTAAAATAGATTTTTGTAATGGATTATAATTTTTTTACTAAAATAGAATTTCTTATTTAGTTTTTTTTTTTTTTTGAAACAGATTAGTTTTTATAAATTTATATTTTACTAAAACTGAAAAATTAGACCAAAACTAATAAAATTGGTATTACTGATTTTAGAAGATAATTGAGACGTAATTAATTTTAAAAAATATAAAATCGTTGATCAACAATTCAATTCTTAATTTTATTTAAAATGGAATCGAAACATCCCTAAATATTCTTTCTCTTAACTGAAAATCAAATGGATCTATTTGCATGCATCTGGACCCATATTACTTTAAATATAGCCCACGTAATATTTTTGGATCTAATTTTATATATATATATATATATATATATATTTTTCTGGGATGAGATAGCAAGTCAGGGCTGACTCCTGAGATTGAGATAATACTAATAAGGTAAGAAAAAATAAAATAAAATAAAATAATTACTGAGTCATGAAATTATGAATGAGTAATTTTAAGTGGAGTCAGATTTTTTAGAATCAAATGGAAGTTAATTGATGTGACGTTTTTTTTTATATAATATTTCTCTCTTTTCATTGTTTTTTTTTTAATTTTATTTTCTACATCTTTTTAAAAAAAATAATTTTTTTTATTTATCAGCTAACATGATATGTTATCACATCAGCCAACTCTCATCCAATTTTAAAAAATCCGACCTAATATAGAATTATTGATTATGAATTAATGAGAAATTATTCGGTCGCTTTCTGATCTGCTGATTCTTCCCTGATATCTATGCACACGTAAATGAGAACCAATCATTCAAGCCTATAATAAATGAAGTCTCTCTCCTTTGTCCTCTACCTTAGAGTAGTGATAGAAGTATTATTATTTTATAATTTATTAGTATATTTGAATTTTTTTTTTTTATTTTTTAAAAATATTTTTTAATATTTTTAATTATTAATTAAATTAAAAATATATATACAATTCTATTAATAATCACTTTCTTAATCATTAAATAAAATTAAAAATTGAAAAAATTAAATACAAAAAAATTATAAATAAATAAATTAAATAAAAAAATTATAAATAAATAATAAAATAATAATAATGCTACAATATTATTGCTGAATACGTTATTTTGTCCTAAACATTTAAACCATTTGGGCTTACAATAATGATAGCATTGTTATTATTTTATTATTTATTTATAATTTATTTATATTTAATTTAAAATAATAATTAAAAAAGTGAATATTAATAAAATAATATTTTTGTATTTTTTTAATAATTAAAAATATTTTTAAAAAAACTTTAAAAAAAGGATAAAAATATAAAAAAAATATAAATATACTAATAAATTATAAAACAATAATAAAATAATAGTACTTTTATCACTACTCGGGAGTTTATTGTGTATTAACCATTTTGTTTTTTGTCCTTTTTCCCCAAAAAAAAAAAAAAGAAGGGTTCAAACTTCAATTCCAAATTCACTCACAGAATTCTTTACTGACCGGAGGTGACCGAATGATCAGCTAATTATCAGAGTTACGTAACTGTTTCATCTCATTTTATTTTATTTTATTTTATTTTTAAAATTTTTTTTTTTAAAATTTTCATATATTAAATTATAAATAATTGAATTTTTTAAATTATAAAAAATTAATTTAACAATTTTTTCATTTTTTCATTTTTTATTTAAAATTATCTCAATCTCATTTTATTATTCAAATCGCATCTTAACATGTTAGTGATGCAGAATAGATTGACTAATAATTGCCATGGCCAACACAATGTTCCCACACTCCCAGAAGAAAAAAACAAAAAACAAAAACAATATTGCTTCGTCATGTATTAATATTTAACTTATAAAAGGCGTTATTGTAACTATCATAGGTATACAGGCTAGCTAATTAAGTGGCTAACTATGGTTGACTTGTGGAGATCATAACTTCCACGTTTAATTTATTTATTTTGATAAGTACAACTACTACTGCAGATTTTCCATATAATTTCTTCGGATACACACCTGTAATCGATCAATGCCCAGTTTCAGAGTCAAAGTTCATTGTTCTCAATCCAAACAGTACTTCCAGCTGGTCATGTTGGCTTTCACAAAAACTAAACCCTCTTATCTATGCAGTTAATGAATGCCAACATATATCCATCATTGCTGATGATCCCCTCTCATGTCAATTAGAAAGCACCTTATTAATAATTACCAGGTTTCTGGGAAGTGAACATCAATTATTCTTTCCTCTCAATTGGATCAGAATTAAAAAAAAAAAAAAAAAAGGATCAACAAAATTTATTAGATCAGAATTAATTAGAAATTTAAAATAAAAAAAAAAAATCATATTATATATCCAAACTAAGCTGCTTATAAAACCTTATACGTTTGTAATCTTTCCAGATATAATATCGACTTGCATGTAGTAATATTATTTCAATCATCTGATCACATCTCAATTAATTGGTTGGCTGCTAATTCAACATTGTTATCAAAAGCTTTTGTAGGTCGACGAAGGAGTGAAAACCCCGTCCCGTTCGTACTGTTCATGACATATAGATTCTGCTAATCACTTGTTTGTCTCTTTGGCCAATCAAATATTGTTACGTGGCATGCTATGATCAAAAGTCATGTTGGCATGTCAAAAACTTGAGTAGATAGGCTTGAGCCGCCATGTAATTAAGATTAATTAGAATCAGCTAATCACTTGAGTACGTCCGGCTGCTGTTAAAAAGTAATAATCTTCAACCTTAGTGATGATGAATAATAAATTTTTTTTTTTTTAGTACATCTTTCATAGAAATGTCAATACTAGTTATGCTCCAAAATATGTGTGTGTTGTGAACCTCGTGAATGACAGTTCAGCCAACCTCACTGAAATACGCGTTTTCATTAATGATGAGAAACTGATCAGAAAAGGCCAAGGATTCGAGCCCAGACTGACTAGGGAGGAAAACAAATCTATTTTTAGTTATTTATAAATTCAATAAAATAATCCCAATCAGAACTAAATCTTTGAATCTTACATTTTCTTTAGGTATAATCAGCTAAAATATTAAGGCTAGTCCACGGGTCATTGCACAAGCTGCAAAGTTCCAGTACTAGTGGAGGATGGTTGGTATGGTCCTAAAAAGTTAGGAGTTTGACTCTCTTTTCAGTCCTCCTTAGACCGTTCTTTATGCACCTTCCTAAAAAATTACCAATTTGCTCATCTTTCATTTTAACCCAATATATTTAGTTTGATCTTGTAATATATATTTAAATTAAGAAAAGTACTATAATCATATAAAAAAAAAATTCATATAAAAAAATTTATAAACTGACATAAGTTCGTATATATATATTAGATTTACTTTATAATAAAAAATAAATAAAATCCAACATGTCATATCAAATTATATTAATTTATAAATTTATTTTTATGAAAATTTTCTTTCTGATTAAAACATTTGTGATAGATATTGAATTCTCTTTGTATAACTTCATGATCCCATACGAAGCATTATGGAAATATGTGGTGAAGTTGATGATCAAGGACACGAGCACAAATTAACGTAGCAGCTGCCTGAGGTAAGTCTCCAGCAAGGCACCACCAAAAACTATCTCAATCATTATTTAGCACCAATAATTTGGTTGCTGAAATATAGGACCGGCCCACCGGACAGCAGAGCCGCAGAGTACCCATTTGATTTATTTTCTATTTTGCAAACCAATTGATTTATTTCCTGTACTCTTGCCGATATTTATATATCCTTTCCATGATCAATAATTTTGCTGCTATATATTTGATTATCATTGTAATGGAAGGATTATCTTTGTTTTTCTAATAATAGAAAAGGACGACACGGCTTTTCCCGTGCAAGACTGTTTCCGCTGTACGCCACAAGTCAAGTTCATTTTGGAGGATCTATCATTTGCTAGGCTTTATTTAACGATTGGAAATAGGAAATATTCATCTCATTATTATAATTTTTATAAGTTTTATAAAATATAATAAATAATTTAATATTTTAAAATTTTAAAATAATAATAATAATATTATTAAAAAAATAATATTGTATTTAATTTTTTTTTAATCTCAACTCACTATCTTAATTGCATCTAAGAAATCAACACTTTAATGGAATTTATATAAAAAAAATCATAGAATAAAGGTGGAGTATGATCTTATTAGGAGCAAAAAAAAAAAGAATACAAAGAAACTAAAAAAAAAAAAAAATGGGTTCTTTTATATGTGTTACTGTATTGGCATTGCCAATTTTGCCCTTGTGTGGAAGCCAACATATATACAAGGAGCGGGGATGGTGAGGGAAAAACACCTTTGCATTTATTATAGGGTCAAACAAGACAAAGGTAACCCTATTTCGGTTGTTACTTTTCACTTTGGTGGGAGGATTTGATGCTTCTGCCTTCTCTCTACCTTTCTTCCACTCCTTTTTTTTTTTTTTTAACCAAAGCAAATCTAGATAATTAAGAACCTTCCGTTTTCTCTCTCCATGTGCATATTGGGCACTGAGTGCCTCATGATTCGGGATTAAGGAAATTAGAAAAATACAAACAGCAAAAAGCGTCGAATTCCCATTGGAAAAACAGACTGAACTTTGGGGAGGGAGAGGGGGATCAAATCATCAAAGTCGTTCTCCAATGGTCTAGACCATTCTCCCCGAGTTCGACCCTTTTCCCTTTCCCCAGCTCTTTATATTTCCCACCAGTCATCACTCAGCTTTTCTCATCGAAGTGGTGATTTCCAACACCAGGGATCCAACGAAATTAACAGACAAGTTGGGAGATCAAAATGGTGGGTTCCTATGTCCCTCTCTTTCTCCTTTTACTTTCTCTCTTTCTCTGCATGTTCCTTAACTGAAAACCACAACCAATATTGCTTTATTTCTCTTATAATCTACAGGAAGAAGAACGGCATGAGTTAACCGGATGGGAAGGGTACGTGGACTGGAGGAGAAGACCTGCTCTGAGAGGCCGGCATGGCGGCATGCTTGCCGCTTCTTTTGTATTGGGTCCGTGCAAAATTTCATCATCCAACTTGATCTTCTTTTCACAAAAGTTACCACATGATTCACGTTTTTCACAAGAAATATCTAAGTGGGTGGTGTCTGTGAAAACTGAAAAAGCTAGGCACTCGCGATCTCTCGATCTCAAATGGTATGTGTTCTAACTTTTTTATTTGTATTTTTTTAAACATGCAGTGGTGGAGATATTGGAGAACTTAGCATATTTAGCGAATGCAAGCAATTTGGTGCTGTATCTATCGGAATACATGCACTTCTCTCCCACCAAATCGGCCAACAATGTCACCAATTTCATGGGAACGGCTTTCCTTCTTGCTCTACTTGGAGGCTTTCTTTCCGATGCCTTTTTCACCACTTATTACATCTACCTCATAAGTGCAGTTATTGAATTCCTGGTAAATACATCCTCTTTTTCTTTTTCTTTTTATATATATATATATATATATATGTAAATGAAATTAATCTCTTTCTGTTAGTAGTAGCATCTGATTAGGCTGTTCTTGACAGATTTGACTTGATTTCATGTATATCCACTTTCTAATCTCTTATTTAAATGTTTCTTGCATGTACATGATATCAGTCTCTTCCCATTTTGTTTTTTCGAAAAGTTAAAATACAGAAAAGACTTTGATTCTCTTAAACGTTGCTAGCAAAGTGCGGCCTGATGTTTGAGCCAGAATCAGTCAGTTGACAAGTTGGGTGCATAAAATTCAATTATTAGTAACCACAAAATTGAAAACCTTTGATGAAATTGGTTTCGCTTATTCTAAATCCATTTTGTTGCATCTCCTCCATTTTCTGTCATTTTTAGATAAGAGAGGCCTTGCATGAATTATGAATGGTATCGGAGCAGAAAGCATACTATTCCAGAATTGTAATAAAGCTACCCCAACTTGCTTACAAGAAAAAGTTTTTTTTTTTTTTTAAATAATAAATAAACAAATAAAGTTACCAAAGGACCAACTTGGGTTTTCAGGAGCATTACTCGGGCACTGGTGACAAGGCACACTCTCATTGGTGTGAGTAGCAAATTGACGCAGTCAGTTTTGTGCAATTTAATTCACCAGTCGAAAAGACAATAAATTTTCCTCCTCTTTTTGGCCACAAGCAAGTTAGGAAATGAACCGTTTTTAGAATTAATCTGTCGATCGATCTGTGTATTACATATTCTATGTTTTTGTGCCATAAGAGTACATAAGCGAAACAAGGACAAACATATATAACCCTTTACTAACAACAAGAGTTTTGATACAAACATATAACATTAGATCATTTGTGATAGCTCTTAGATTTTGAATCACTTGTTGAATAATTTCTACTTTATTAAGATGTGATTTTTATTCAGATTATATATATTTATCTCTGGAGTTTCTTAGACTTTGATTCACAAAATTTGGTTAATTATGAAAATTAAAAGACAAAGGTATGGTAGATGGAACTTGTGTAAAAGGATATAAAGTCATGGATCGCAATATTTTATATAATATTGCAGAAATTTATTAATCGTGCCAAATATATAAATTTGGACACAAAAATTAGGTTTGAGAGCATCCGGGTCCCACAAATACTCCTCATGCATTGTATACAAACAGTGTGAGTACCCCTCATCAGGTCCCATATGTATTTATGTGTTTGCTTGGGCAAAAGAGAGACATCGTTTTCTGGTTTTCAACTAGAGAAAGCAATATATATCTATATTATTGTCCGGTAGTTTCGAAATCTTGTCTCTACCTATGTCACCCAATCGTATTCTACCATCAGTCCACATGTTATGTCCTTGTTCTTCACAAGGTACCTCATTGTCTGCACTTTGAACCTTGGGTGCTCCGAGACACATGTTCAACAGAACTCCTATGTACGGTCTTTGTCTTTAAGATATGGTGATTTTGGTGTACCAATGGCTAAACATTATGTGTACTATTGCATATTGAAGTTCTTTCTGTTTATGGATCGGTTTCTGCGTCTATCAGTAAGAAAATAAGAGCCATATTCGGGAATAGTAAGCAAGTGTATGGTTTCCAATCCCTTTTTGATAGACCCTATAAAAGTCTATCAAAGTGCGACCAATATGTGTAATCCACTTCAGCGCCAACCACATCTAAAGATATGAGAGAGTCCCTATCTTTGCAAATTGCCACCACAGTCCAAGAATTGGTTGTGGGGCATCAGTACACGTGCTTTTGGAGCCCACTTTTTGTGGTGTGCCAAACCAGATAGATTGCATTCATGTTTTTTAGCTCGTGGTTCAGACTATGTCACTCCAAAAATAGCTTGACGAGTCACTTTAAAGGGAACCTTGTTTTTTGTAATCTGGCCCCGCTAGCAGGATATGTGGCAAAGGATCTCTAATTATCTAAGATATGGCTGTTATGCAATTTTTTGGATCATGATTGTCTGGCTTTATGGGTTGGTAGTGACACTCCAACTCTTATGGCCTTAGGTATTTGTTGGTTTTTCTCCGCCTTGAATGAGGGTTTTAATAAAATCTACGGGTCGTCCCCTTTTAGTTTAAAAAAAAAAAAAAAAAAACTCTTATGGCCTTAGGTTGAGGTTCAGTTTCCAAGAACCGGCTTGATTGCAGCCTAAAATTTACTTAAAGTACATTAGTAACTTGTCAGTGTTGATTAGGAATTTGGGATTGAGAAATTTATCGTGTTACTTTAAAATTATCAATCAACATTGCTTCTCACTTTTCCCTGCCTTGACTAATTGCAACTGCTGAAACAGGGCTTGGTTATACTTACTGTGCAAGCAAGATCACCTTCCCTAAAGCCATCGGCATGTGGCCCAGCCAACCTCAACACTCCTTGCCAGGAAGCTCATGGAGGAAAAGCTGCAATGCTGTTCCTAGGTCTGTATCTGGTGGCCCTAGGCGTTGGAGGAATAAAGGGATCACTGCCAGCACATGGGGCTGAGCAATTTGATGCGGACACACCACAGGGAAGGAAGCAGAGATCAACCTTCTTTAACTACTTTGTATTCTGTCTCTCATGCGGCGGCCTTATTGCAGTAACATTGGTGGTGTGGATTGAAGACAATAAGGGGTGGGAATGGGGTTTTGGAATCTCTACCATTAGCATACTTTTATCCATCCCAATCTTCCTAGCCGGTTCAGCTACTTACAAAAACAAAATACCCTGTGGAAGCCCACTTACAACCATTCTCAAGGTAAGCGTCGGACAATCGTATAAACTACAAAGTAACGTGTCTTGATCTGATTTGTTAAACTGTAAATTACTTTTATTGTAATACAGAGCCTGACGACTTATATAGAGCCACATCAGTTTGTAAAATTTTTGTTGTTTAATCCCTTTGTGGGTGTAGCACTCCTAGTGTAAACCGGCTTACTCTGTTTTATGATTAAACAGGTTTTGGTTGCTGCCACGCTCAACAGCTGCATGAGCAGAAACCCGAAAGGGTGCATAAGCAGAAGCCCGAGCAATGCTGTTGCAAGCATGGCCACAAGTCCTTCCTCACCAACCTTGACCAGCAAGGAAGCTGAAGAGAATGCCAAACCAAGGGAGTCTACTACTGAGGCTCCAACAGAAAGCTTCAAATTCCTAAACATAGCGGCGGTAGAAAACCCAGTCCATAAAGCACTAGAATGCACGATGCAGCAAGTAGAAGACGTCAAAATTGTGCTAAAACTTTTCCCCATATTTGCCTGCACCATAATGCTCAACTGCTGCCTTGCTCAGCTCTCCACGTTTTCAGTCCAACAAGCTGCAACAATGGACACCAAGCTGGGTTCTTTAAAAGTCCCGCCCGCCTCGCTTCCCATTTTCCCTGTAACCTTCATCATGATTCTTGCACCAGTTTATGACCATCTCATCATCCCCTTCGCTCGAAAAGTAACCAAATCCGAAATGGGAATCACTCATCTCCAACGGATCGGAATCGGTTTAGTTCTTTCGATAATAGCAATGGCGACGGCAGCTCTTGTCGAGATAAAGCGGAAGCGAGTGGCGACCAACTCGGGTCTACTAGATTCTGAGCATCCATTACCCATCACGTTCTTTTGGATTGCTTTCCAGTATTTGTTTCTTGGGTCTGCAGATCTCTTCACCTTGGCCGGATTGCTCGAATTCTTCTTTACAGAGGCACCATCGAGCATGAGATCCTTGGCTACATCTTTTTCATGGGCTTCTTTGGCCATGGGGTACTACCTCAGCTCCGTCATTGTCTCCATTGTTAACAATGTTACCGGCATCTCCAAGCACAGGCCCTGGCTTTCCGGCAGCAATTTGAATCATTTTCAACTGGAACGATTCTACTGGCTGATGTGCGTGCTCAGCGCCTTGAATTTCTTCAACTACCTTTTATGGGCAATCCGTTACAAATACAGATCAACCGGAGGAAACAAGTAAATTAAAGAAAGAGATGAAACAACACAGCCTGTTTGTACATAGATGGTCATCTAAACGTGTCGAAGCAACCGTCTTTGTTGTACCTAGTATGCCAAGCCGCTGCGTTTTCCTAGCTAAGTTCCTGGCAGGGCGAGGAAGAGAGCAAAATATTGGGTAATTTAATCGATCGTAGTTCAGAAAAAGTGATAGATTTCCAGTAGTTTTTGTAATCGTCTGTTCTGCTGTAATGGTAGGGATATAGTAACAAGTTAATTTGCAAAACTTCCAAATATATGCACACTCGGGTCTACGATATAACACTTCATCCAAAACTTCCAAATATATGCACACTTTTTTCAAAAATTTTGCATACTCGAACTTGTATTTAGAATTATTATTTCTTAGCAGCACAGCCATAAGTGAAAGAATAATTATTTCTTAGCAAAAAAAAAAAACTTCCAAAAAAAAAAAAAAATTATTATTTCTTAGCAGCACAGCCATAAGTGAAAGAATAATGATACACTTACTTTTTATTTATCATCCCTTTATTTTTTATAATATATTTATTATTTTATTATTTTCTTTTAAAATTTTTTTAAAACTTTTTCTTAATGATTAAGGAAAATTTTAAAAAAACATATAATTTTACTAATAATCATTTTTTTAACTATTAAGTAAAAAAAAAAAAATTTGACAAATTAAAAATTAAGAAAATAATAAAATAATAATAAATAGAATATAACCCTATAATTTTATTTTATAGGAGCCCTATCATTATTCTTAATAAAAGAGGGCAAACGTCAATTCGCAAAATCTCAACAGGACCCATAAGCCTATTGGATGAACTCCTCGAGCATTCTACAAATACAGGATGAGATGCTGCGTAGCTTGATCATCTTATTAAATAATTCTACTCACTACATGAAAAGCTGCCTTTTACAGCATTTTATTTTGCCGCTAAAACTAACTAAAAACGCTGATAATAGTCTTCCGCATCATTTTTGTGGGCGCCGCTCAAATGACGCTACTGTCCGCACGTTAAAAGACTTCAACGGATGAAGCCAGGAAACGCGCTGAAGACAAACTATTAGCAACGAATTTTTTACGCCGCAAAAACTAAAATTATTGCCGCTATTAAGGCTGCCAAAGATCCCACCATATGCAGCTAATACTTAATTGTGGCGCTTATTAAATGATGCTATAAACAAACGTAGCGCCGCAATAGTGATCAGCGGCATTTAATAGCTGCTGGAAATGTAAATTAAATTGTCACTATTAAGAATGTCAGGATTGAGCGAATGCAGTAGCAACGTTTATTGAATGACGCTACTATACAAAGTTACGCCGCAAAAAGCTTTTCTGGGCATGAGAAGTCTGCTGCAAATGTGGATTAAACGCTGCAATTCTTAAAATTTCCGACACTTTCATATAAAAAAAATTTCGCCACTCCTGCAGTTTGATGTACATTCCAATTAATTGCCAGTTCATTACGTGAGCTATTTTAGCATGAAATTAACGCCGATAAATTTTTCAAGTCTTTTTTTTTTATCGGCATTTTAGTGAGAATAAATAATGGAGAACCACCCTAATTAATCAATAACATAAACATGATGTACATGCAAACTTACATGCCCTAATATAAACCTGCTGTAAAAATAATATTTTGTACTGTAGTGAATAAACATTATTTATTACAATCATATATATTTGACCTTATCGCATTATATATAGTGAAGATCAACACTACATACTAATTAATGAGCTGCTTACAAAATTTCTATAATACTAATTGCTAGCATAAAATACACATGCAAACATTATTTCTCTGAGTACCATGCATTTGCAAATATCCCAAATATATTACCAAGTAAACATTAGTAGCAATTAAGTATCACATAGATTACCAAGTGCTAGCTCTGCATCATCCAATGCAATTCACAGGTAAACAGTTATGGGCCACTCAAATATTGGCATACACATAATACGAAATAACATAATAGACTAGTCACATGATATACTTGTTTATTAGGCCAAGGGGGGTCTAGTATATTGTAGTTCATCAATTGACCAATATGGCATACAGTCTTTCTTGCAGGGGTGGGTTAGATCATCATCTCCAACAGCATTAGCAAATCCAGAATAGGCTGATCGAAGCATCTTTCAAACAGCAACAAGTTACACCAAACTTGTATTAACCAAATATGCAGCCCATGAAAAGATGCAACTGAGCTGCAGCAAGGACCCAAGTCCATCACTCCTCATGCCTTCTATGGAAAAAGCAAACATTTCCACAAAATGTGTTAGTTGCTTTTTTTATAATTAAAATAAAAAACTAATGTTTATAATATTTTGAAAACTTTAATCATTCAAAGTAGTGTAAATTTCAGTGACATTAATTATGCTAAGATATTTTGTATAATCTCCATAGTTTTAATGTCATTTACTTAAAATCTAGCTACCACTTGCCTGATTTCGTTTGTCAACAGACTAGGATGCCAAACTTTATGTGAACATGAATGTAATATAACTAACTTGGGTGTTGACAGGTTTAGCGGACAAGGTAAGCCGTTCAAAATATGCTTATACTCAAATGAATATATATGAAGTAATTATTTCTGTATAATCTTAATCTCTATTGTTAATTAAAATATAAAGAGATACTAAATGAATTAAGAGAACTCTAATCAGTTTGACAACCAACTCTATACTCAGATCAAAAAGCTAATATTTAATCCTCCCATGCTTTGATGATTAATCTTTTAAAAATAATCGTCAAGTTAATTTGGAAATGATGAGCTGACTTCATATATATGCAGATCAAGCAGAGCTCCACATGACATATATATATAAACAATATAACAATATAACATCAGCCAACCATAAACAATGAATTTCACAATATAACAATATAACAACCATGACCATGAATGTAACAATATATACATCAGCCAACTCATATAACAATATAGCAATATATACATCAACCAAAGGGAGAAGATGAAGAGGAAATAAATTTACCATTTTGGCATGTTTGATTGGTGCTTTGCAGGAATATGTAAATGCACTCCTAGGAAGTGAATGCTTGCCATGCCCATAGTCACCAACCAATATAATTAATCTTCTCATCTTCTGCCACAATTCTTGTTTCTGTTACCCCACAGTGACCACTCCCAACAAAGGTTCAGACCTGTAATGTGTACACTACTTTAGTTATGTATATTGCAATTAAAATGATCCAAACTGAAAAACATCTCTAACATGGAAGGAAATTGGGTTGCATAGATTTACATGAAACATGTATAAATGTAGGCAATATTGATGTTCTCATAACATCCAACAAAATATTATCCTGTGAACCTTATATTGAGGTAAGATCAGACTTGTCTTTCATAAACACGTCTCCAACCTGCAACCTGTTCCAACACTTAGCTTCCACAAAAATCTAGGATTGTTGCCCTCCCACCCCCATTAATTAGCAAACAACCCTATCAATTGGCTGCACAAAACCCATCCTTCAAAAGTTCCCCCATATTACCAAAATGCAAAAAAAGGCCTGGCATGTAAGACTAAGTTATGGGGTACTCTAGAGAGTCTCACCGAGAGACGACTCCCGATTTGAGCCCCGTTCATGTGATAGTAAAAACTTTAGACCTGCATCCATGTGCAGTTGCCTCTCCATCATTAGTGTATGATTTTAGGCCATTTCCTCAACTTTAGCTTTGTAAAATTCAGCTTCCTTCTTGTATTTTTCTAATGTAGCAGTCTATTATTTATCCTGTATACGCTCACGTTCTCTTGTGGCCTCAGGGATGACCATCTCCCCGAGTCCTCTAGCATAACCAGGTCTACAACCAAGAATCTCCCTAAAAACACCTGCTACTGCATCCTTGGTACGTAAATCGGGTTCCATCGTGTCCATTTTGCAAACCATCTTTTTCTGCACATGAATCGGGTTCCATCGCGTCCATTTCGCATCCATATACTTATTGTGTCCCGAGTTGTTGTATAGGGGGCTGTCTAACATGCATGAAGGAAAAGTATACATGCTTTTTACTGTATACCTGGAAATGCTGCATTATAATGTATATTTCAAATTGATTCCAAAGTGTTTTTAGAATCTGGTCTGCATGTTCTTGCACACAATTTGCTGGTTTAACTATCACTAATATGGATGATGAGTACTCTCCAATGTACAGGGACACTTTAGACATTTGATTAAATTTTTTGTAGCGTAATGACGGATCAAACCTAATGGACTTCTTCAAGGAAACCCATTGCTCGACGAAAAAGCAAATTCGTGACCAAGGAAACGGAATTTAAGTACGTTGCAATCCAAGAATACTTGGAACCTTCTAAACCAATTTTTGAGGCATTAGTAAGGACTCCAAAAGCGTTAAGCAGGTTCTAAAACATTCCTATGAACCTACAGTTCATTATTTGCACAACAAATATCATCCAATCCTAGCGCCCCAGTTTGCACTTGGGATCATACGCAAACCGTGACATCGGGGATGAGCATCACAGGAAAGTTCACTCATCGTCTTATCGTGTACTATTTTTTAAAAAAATAGATAATAAAGGTTTTCGCGACGAAAAAGGTCAAACATTTTTAAGCGTACATCACATGGCTTAACAAATAATATCCCAAAATATTGCATTATCATTAACATAAACATATAGATCATCTTTAAGTGTTCATTCTTCCAAAATAACGGAAGACCAAAATATATGCAATAGATACAAAAGCTGCATAGAAAATTCCCCTGCCATCCCTTTCTAAATCATCAATTCCTTCTTGATCTCCTTGAAATTTGGGCCATAACTAAGACGATCCAAATCTAAGGTCGGTTCCACCTCACAACTCATCCCGAAGGATAACTCAAACAGGCGACCCATATGGAGGGAATTGTCCATGCCAAGGACTAGACAACACCCAGTAGGGCGTATGTTTCTCAAAACGTAAGCAGCTAAGGGTAGTGACTTCACCGCCCATCGGCTCAAGTAGTCGAGAGTCACTAGCTCAGAGGTAACAGACTCAGTCGGGCCCGTAGGGGGTCCGAGACGCCGTCCCTGGGACTATATTGTTCAGAGTCGTCATTACTTGCAATTACTTATATCGTCCCAAAAGACAATAGTGGAGAGATAAAAAAGGGTGAGATTTCGGAAAAAATCTCAGTAAGTACATTTATATCTTAACAAAAGCATTTCAAGTATACAATTAAATAAATAGCAAACAATCAACTATAATTTATGCATTATGAGACTCGTGACTTTACTTTATGCACATGCTCATGCTCATGCTGTTTCTTTTCAATTCCGTTTTCTTTTCTTATTCTCTTCGTATGCTTGTTCATAATCTCAGAAAAACAAAACGTTAGAGCTTCCTTTCAAAATTCATCTTTTCGTAAAGGCTTTTTCATTTTTCTTATCTTAGGCGCCACTTATCATATCATATATGGCCCGAAAGCCCATCTTTTTCGTCATGACATCTGTTGGACACCTCACAGTTCCTCTATGCACCGTGTGTTCCTGCTAGTTACTGTAACACCCGGCGACCGTATCAAACCTAAGTGGCTACGTTTCGCGCCCTTTTGTGCTCTTCATCACCCGGCGATTAATCACTTATCGAGCGACTACAAACTTTTCTGTAGTGGGAAAGCAAAAGCCAATACCGTCCTGTATGCACCCACTAGCTTTAGGTGCGACTACGCTCTGAGCACCTTCTGGAGCCATACATGGTCTGCCGATGGTTCTTTGTCGACCCAGGGGTTTTCACTCGACTTTAGACACTCTTGAGTGAACAGGGAGTTCCACTGGGGCACTATCCCGTCCTTGCCTTTGGGGTTCTTATAAAACTTTAATTAATTTCTTTTCTTTTAAAAACATGTTTAAAACATGATTTTCGTGCTGTATGCATGAGACATGAGACTCGTACTACTGAACATGTGAAATGTGATACGAACATAACGCACATTCTACGTCAAGCTCTTCCACAATTTTCGCACCCCATAATTCTACTTCTTTCCTACCCAAAAACACTTAATAAGCCTCTTACACACCTAAGGGTGCTCGGCCCCTTCCCACTAGGGTTGGGCCGAGACCCTCCCTTAGTGAATCCTAGCTTTTTTTTCTCCTAATCTTCTCCAAGCACTCCAATGTAATTTCAACTACTTAAATATATTTTTCTAACCCTAAAGACATAGCTTGGCCGAAACCCTATGTCCTTTAAGTTGTTATTTTATTCACCTCTTTTTTTTTTCTTCCAAGATAGCTCACCCAATGATTTAGGTGAAAACCACCAATCATGCTAGTGTGATCTTTTAGTTCTTATACTTCTAATTTCTCCAAATATTTAAGTATTTACTCATGACATAACACAATAATCGAATTAATAATTCAATCCAAAAACCCTAACGTCCGAAATACATACGTGCACAAATCCAACATTTTCACCTCCAAGTCAAAATCTAACAAGTATATTTTCATCTTCACTCATCATGTTGATCACCCCATATTTTTCCTTTATATCATATATTCAAATTCACAACATAGAATAATATTTACTCTTAGTAAGATATTTAAACTTAGACATGGATTTTTACCACCAAATAAACAACACTAGAGGCATCATCCAATATCATACTAGTTAACATAAAATCATGCATGTATTTCCTTCATTCCACCTCATGTTGAGTAACTAACTAAAACCGCATATCATTTTAGATCTTCAACTTAGAAAATATCATAACTTGAGTATGAATTTCTACCTTACTAAACATGGCAATTTTTCTCTCTAAAGGGTTTCATTTTAGCATACATACACAAAGATTCAAACAATACAACCAAATTCATTTAAAAGTATACTAAAATTGCTAAGAGAAAGATAAGAATATACTTATAATACTCCTAGCTAGCTTAGATGAAATCTGAAAATTTATTAAACATTTCATTAGATTCACTTAAGAACATAACACTTTTTTGAGAAAAACTCCACACAGGGGACATGAATATGGTGTGTGCTCTTCTCTAGATTTCTAGGCTTGATCTTAACTTAAAAGAAAATTACCTCTTCAAGAGCAACTCCTCTTCAAGAATATTTGTTCTAGCTCTTTTCTACTTAGGATAATTTAATGTTTAGAGATTAGAAGAAAGTGAAACAAAAGAAAATTGAGAGAGAAGTGGAGTTGGCCAAGAGGTAGAGAGAAAGTGAGAGCTTGTGAGAATGTGAGATGGCCAAGTGAGGTGTGGGTCTCCTCAAGGTCACTCAGTCATACCCCTTTTCCTAGGGCTCAAGGACACTCCACCATACCTTGGGTTGAAGGACACATTATTAGACAAAGGTGGTTGCATGGGAAAAGAAAGCAAATGATGAAAGTGTGGGGAAGTGAGAAACTGGTTTGTGTTTCCTTAGGGTAGCCGAATTCTTCATGGAAGATGGACTAAAATGGCAAGGTCTCATCCCATCCCAAGGATATTCCTATGATTTAACATCACATCAAAGCCATTCCTCTAGAAGATCTTCTCATTTTAGAATGAAATCCTCAAAAAGCAACAAGACCTAAGGCATTCGGTTTCTTTGCCTTCCTAGGGTCTCCACCGAAATTCCTTCCCCTCTTGTCTCATTCTCTTGTCATTTCAATTCTATTACACACTCATCTAACCACTCTCATGTTAACCCACAAGATCCTAAGACCATGCTTTTGGGAAAGAGAGCATGCATGGTTCGGCTATGCCTTTGTCTTGGTGTCATCTGAAACTTCACCTCCTTTATTCTTAGTTTTCTTCCATTACAAGCAATCCTCAATCATTTCCTTACACCACCATACCTCTTACACATCTTACACTCAAGGTAGCACACGGCATCTCCTATCCGAACCCCTCTAGTTTTCCTTCTCATTTTTCCTTTCCTCTTCCTCATGACACATTTCCTCACTTGTCAATCACATTGTCATCTCTTTCTTACATGATCCTATGTGTGATCATTGGCTTGGATTGTGGAAGATTGCATAGGAAAAATCCCTAAGGGGTTTTGGCTACATGCCAACCAAATTCCCTTCCTTCTCTTCTCTTCCACTTCCTATTTCAATCTACAAGTGTCACTCATCTAAACATGGCATATACTAGATAGATTAAAATAAACAATACCTTAGTATTTTCAAAAGATATCCCAATGATGAGAAAATCTTATCATAAGATTTCACAATCTACCCTACCATTCACCCACTAGTCTAACTCATAATAAACGAACGTTGTGACAAGTATTTGACAAAATAACCGCACTTCAAGTAATCATCACATAACAAACGAACGTTGTGACAAGTATTTAACTTGCACATATATGAACTAATAAACTCATGACGTCAATAGTTTAAATTAATGTGATAGAAGGTTTATCTTACTATTAACTTCTTTAATAGGCTCGGCTTGGTGCCTTGGAAAGCCAGGTGGTGGCAGATCCCAATAACCGCTATGATGTTAGGCTAAGTCTTCCGAGCTAGTCTCAACATGATCATCTCGATCGGTGTCCCTACAAAGAATTGCACGTAGTGGTCGGCAACGTGTTTCACGTGGTAACATTGATGGCCTTCTACCACGTAGACACCGTGCTCTCTCCCTTCCTCGACCATTTGGTCCCATTTGAAAGCATGCTTTCCATTTCATTTAGAATAAGTATATGGCAATCAAACAATACAATTAGATAAAAAACATCAGCCAACCATCTAAAAATAATCAACCCATGACCACCATATGGAAAATGATACACATATACATAGTCATGCAAGAACTTAGACAAACAAGTCTTTGATTAATCCTTATACTAAAATTAATATACAAATTACAGTAGTTATAAATAACATTTTTTAGACTAATTATTCTCGATTGTAGACAACTAAGAAGTATGAATTTTACCTCACAAGTTGCTAGCATGTATGACACTAGCTACCTGCAAGTGCACATTCAAAACAAGACCCAAATTTAATTGACAGCTTGCTTGTTTGGGAACACAATTATTTTCAACTTTGTACTAAATTAAATCTCAGTTAATTCAACATAAATTATATCTCAGTTAACTAAAAAATGTACCTAAATTAATATAGATTTATGTACATTTCTGAATAATGTTTGTTCCCATTCTGATTTGTTTTGTTGGAATGAATGCATTGACAAGTAGCCTTCATAGCTATTTCTACAAAGAAAATAAAGGAGTAATCTAGCCTTGAATTACCCCTCCCCCTCCCACTCCCCCAACACTTGACCTCTCACCGATATTAGCAAGTACCTTGTTGCCACAAGCACTCTAGCTACTGGTGTTAAAAACCATGTCTTAGAAACCCTGCTTAGTCATGTAGGTTAGTTTTATGCTAATTAGTACTTAGTAGAAACGTAAAACACACACCCAACCCGAGCATTTACTGTCCTGGGAAGCAGGTAAATCTAGTGGCTGCGAGAATAAATTCCTGATAACCAGCATGTAGACTTTGGAGTGAAACAGAACCCCAAAAGCATATCTAGCTTACAACCTGCAAATCTAACCTAGCTTGGCAAAAAATACAGCTCCACCGTTGACACCCCCCCACAAAAAAAGAAAGTATTTCTCCTAAGAAACAGCACTAAAAGTACAAACTTTTGCCAAGTGTACATGTAAATGTAGGGATTGTTCCATACCTTTAGTGCTCCAACTTAAAGAACCTCCTGACCCAGTATTTGCACTCAGCACATACCTTCTTACGAAGTGAGAAGATGCAGCTAGCAAGCATCCATTCAAACCCTCCACAAGCTGAAGCAAAGTCCAAGAAAATCAGACCAGCCCTTTTCTGCAATTCGTGATTTAATAGCTGAGGAGTGTTGAAGATGAATGAATCTGTTGCATTGTGATAAGCAAGGGAAAGATCAGTATTCTTTGCGATAGTAGTATGAAAATCAAAGTCTAGAAGCAATATTACGTAATTATACAATTTGACCCTCAGATTTGGTTCAAATCCAAACCTGTTCTACGCCATCTTCACATTCCCAAATATATTTTTCCCTCCAATTCCCACCCACCCCCGGGTAAACACACACACAGCCTTGGTTCGGCACTAGACTCAAAGATAAATTTCAAATCAATATTATTTTTTTAGATTAATGAAGTTTAATTTGCATAAAAAAACAAAAAACAAATAAATAAATCAATAAATAAATTCCAAATTGTCAAAACACCCCAGAATTGGCCGCCACTATTAAATGGCATTTCATACTTTGGGTCTAGAGTATTTCAAATTATTTTTTGATACGCAAGGTCTAGAGTATTTCAAAATATTATTGTCAGATTCTACCATCTGCCTACTTTTTACATTTTATTTAAGGCCAATTTTCAGTATAACATCGATATCTTCTTGTATAAAAAGTCTTAACGCGATTTCATACTCTCCACGCAAGAGAACTTTAATTTGGCCCATGTTGGTGCATGGATTTTGTTCCAATTTTTCAATTTTACCTATATCCAATGTCATTGTACCAAACAAATAAGTTTAATGTATTTTTCAATGTCCAAATTGACATTATTTTTTGACAAATGTACTTGGCATGGTGAATTCCATTTTCGACAGCGTCCCTTTTATTATACCTATTACCATTAATCCATTAACATTATCCAACATAATTAAAATTTTAAACGCATTACCCAACTTAGGAAATCCATTAAATGCTATCTTAAACTAACCACCCTGTTTAGATTGTCATTAGGGATTGCTATTTTTAGCAACCTGCAAGAACCTGCATGCATGAAGCCATATACATAATGGCTTGAATTGCTGAAAATTGTTGAATGTTGGGGTTTAGTTACTACAATATTATTCACCGAGTGGAGTTATGCCCCAAATAATTAACTTTATTAATCCACACAAGCTCTGTAGCCAATCCAACCCATTGTAAATACAATTGACTTGAACCCAAATCAAGTAGACCTGCAGTAAACTGGACAGTAAGAAACCAAAAAGCAAGTTTTCTAGTTAGTGAATTATAAAAACCTCACATAATACGATAAAAACCCAGCATGTCATCTATATTTTTCAAAAGCATATATATTATCATGGGCTAAAGAAGAACCTTAGGCAACATCACTTACTACACTTAGTTATGTATTTGGCAAACCCACCGCACTAGAGCCATACCTTAATAAAAACCTGCAACAAAATATATCAATTAAGTATTTGAGCACTTAGAAGCATAAACAATATAACAACCATGCAGGTGAATGTAAGTCACTACAACATCAGCCAATGTAAAATTTAAATGTAGAGAATGTGTTGGTAATGGCCACAAGCATTGTAAATCGAACCATACATAGTCCAAAATAAATTGGGTCAAATGAAGAATGCATGTAGCTTATTCGCTCTGAGCTAGAGTCTTCATCTGATGATAAATCTTCCTCATCCAAAGCTTCTCCATCACCATACCCATCTAGTGAGTCGTATCCAACCTCGGCATTGTCAATAAATGACGTAAAAGGTGGTGTTAACCTTTGACTAGCAATGACATCCACCTCTCTTGCATCAACATGCCTTGGTTCTATGTCTGTCCTGACTTAGTATTCCTAACATAGGTAGTACAGGACACTGTACAGGTGCATAATAGGATGAGGGTTCATTCTCTTGGTAGGCATCATCGTCACCTAAGTCACTATCATTCTCCTCCGCAACCATTGGACACTTTGAAATGTCATATACATTTCGGTTCATGAATTTTTGCACGATGCACCAATTACCAGCTTTAATCCTTATATCTTTTATGTAAAAACATTGGGAAGCTTAGCATGCTAATATGAATGGTTCGTCCTTATATGCTATCCTATCCATGTTGACACTAGTCATGTGATCGTCCACTTGTATGCCTCATTTGTGATCACTGACATCACACCATAAGCATCAGAACAAGTAAACACGGCGCCACCCCATGTAGTGTAACTCCACGACATCCTAGATAACCCCATAGAAGTCCCCAGTATAGGACTGCTAATCACCAATTACAATCACGCCTAAATTTAATGTATGTCGTCGGAGTTCACACTCTTTTGTATGGAACCGTTTTTCGTTCACAATGCAAGCAGAGTATGATGCAACCCAGCTTTCAGGACCACAAGCTAATGCATATAGATCACTGGACACCTCATCTAGGTACATGGCATGCTGTTCTTTAACCTAGAAAATGCATATTAGCAAAATTAACCATTGTTGTTGAAAACGTGTATGTGGAATTATGTCACCGGTGAAAAACACACAACATTAAGGGTCAATCGGATAAAATAACTTACGTGTTTCTTGAACCATTTTGGAAACAAATTCTGGTGTGTACGGTCCACTGAGTTTGGATTTGATATGCTGCATAATTGATAGTGCTCTCTTCACAACAAACACAAGCATAACCCTTAAGCTAGGAGGAGTGTAATTAATTAGTGACAAAATGGTAACATTGAATCTATGGTAGGCTGCTAAATAAGGTTGAGATAGAGTAGGATGCATACTCTCTGTACGTTGCAATCTCTGTGGAGTTGTTAAAGACGTACCAGCGGGCACTATTGAAGAGTTCTTGATCTAGCTACACATTAGAAGCCATACCCAAGGGACGTACTTTTTGGATAAAAATTGAGAATCGATCAGTAGTGTTTTCTTCTGCAATTGAACCTTCAGGGCGTGCTTTATTCTTAACATACCTCTTGAATTTGTCGAGATATCGCTCAAATGGATACATCTACCTATATTGGACTAGACCCCCTAGTATTGCCTCTCGGGATAAGTGGACAGCAAGATGGACCATGACATCAAAAAATAAATGAGGAAATATTATTTCCAATTTGCACAGAATAATGCTAATGTCATGTTGAAGCTGGGCCATGCGATTTTTATCTAATGTCCGTACGCACAACTCTTTGAAGAAAGTGCTAAGTTCAGTCAAAGCTGCAGCAATGTCGTTTCTTAAGAAGCCCCCCACCGCAATAGGAAGTAGTTGTTGCAAAAACACATGGTTGTCATGCTTTTCAACCCAGATATTTTGCAATCGTGTACTGAAACACATCTACTTATATTGGAAGCAAATCCATCAGGAAATTTCACATTTGCTAGCCATTCACAAAATTTAGTTCGCTCATCTCCATGTAATGTGTACTTGGCACCTGGCATGGTTGTACATTATAATGCCTCAAATGTAAATCCTTCCATATACCGAGGACCTCCAAGTCACGACGTGCATTGACATTGTCATTTATTTTTCTAGAAATATTTAACATAGTGCCAAAGATGTTATCCATAATATTTTTCTCAATATGCATAACATCTAGGTTATGTCGCAACATAAGCCCCGACTAATAAGGTAACTTGAAGAATATACTATGCTTCGTCCAGTTAAGCTCCTCGACAGTGCGCTTCCTCTTCCGCTGAGATTTACCAAATGGCACAGGCCCAATCATATTTAATTGACTTAGCACAGTTGAGCCAGTTAACAAATTTGGTGGCCCTCAATGATCTTCTTCGTTGTTGAACAAACCCTTTCTCATTCTCCAAATATGGGTCGGTGGTAACCAACGACGGTGTCCCATATAGCTATGCTTTCAGCTATATTTTAACCAAACTGAGTCAGTACTCCTATTGCACGCTGGACATGCGAGTTTACCTTTAGTAGACCACCCTGAAACATTCTCATAGGCAGGGAAGTCATTAATTGTCCACAACAAAGCAGCATGTAACGTGAAATTCTCCGAATTCGATGCATCATATGCCAATACCCCATGTTCTCAAAGCTCTAGTAATTCATCGATCAATGGTTGCAGATAGACATCAATGTCATTCCCTGGTGATTTTGGTCCAGGTATAATTAAGGATTCCATAAAGAATTGGTCTTTCATGCACAACCATGGAGGCAAGTTATAAGGTACAAGTATCACTGGCCATATGCTATAAGGTTTGGCCATATTGTTGAAGGGATTGAATCTGTCACTTGCTAGCCCAAGCCTCACATTGCGAGCATCTCTGGCAAACCAACTATGATCATTGTCAAAAGTCTTCCATGACTCTGAGTCAGCCGGGTGCCTCATACTATCATCATTCGTCTCATGTTGCTCCTTATGCCATCTCATATCAGATGCCATTTTTGTAGAAATATATAGACGCTGCAAGCGTGGCTTCAACGGGAAGTGCCACAACACCTTCTGAAGGACAAGTCGGGTGCCATGTGTATTAGACATCCACCGTGAAGACTTACACTGAGGGCATGAATTCTTATTGGCATTTTCCTTCCAAAATAAGATGCAATCATTTGGGCATTCATGGATTTTGTTATAGTTGAAGCCTAAACTTCGCTCTATTAACCTTGACTCCTCATAAGATTGTGGCAATTCAGCATCAAGAAAGGCAGACCGCAACAAGATAAGTAGCATATCGAATGACCAAGTGACTTAATATGTAGCAACTTGACAATGAATAAGAGTTTAGAATATTTCTGACAACCAGGAAAAAGTGGACGTCGAGCATCCAATAAGAGCAGATCGAAATATGACGTTATTGTCGGCTCAGGTACGGATGTAAACGTAGGCAATGTAGGGTTGTCTTAGGGAAGGTCAAATGATGTTCCTGCCCAAATATCGTCTAACATACCCTGCATGTCATCGATGTAATCGTCTACATCATTGGACTTGACATCCTCATCCTTCTCGGTCATCGGACGTGTTTTGTCCTCTCCATGAAAGATCCATTCTGTGTATCTTGGATTAATCCCATTTATGAAAAGATGCGTCTCCTCATCATGAATAGCATGGAAGAGATTGTTACAACAGATTTTACAAGGACATCGAATGCGGGCTCGGCCAGCTGCATGGTTTTGGGCTAGGGTGAGGAATTGCTTTACACCTTCGGCATATGCAGGTGATAGAAGTCTATCTCCCAACTGCATCCAACTCTTGTCCATCTAGATAACTGAGCAACAAACATTATTAGATATTGGTCAAGAGGCATCCAACCAATTAAGCGGTGGACAGAAGGCATATATGATGTTACATATATAGGGTGGCAAGTACACGTAAATGAAGAACTTTTATATCATATGCTTAAGAAGCTAGAAGAAATGAATTCAAACATATGAACCTAAATAAATCACTTTGTATATTGAAGTGGTCATTTCCCAAACAAAGATGTCGATGCTTATGAAAGTAGTGTAAAAAGTCAGGAGTAGAATTCACCAAATAAGCAAAGTAAAGGGACAAGTAAAAAGTCATACCCTTTAGCAACCCCAACCTAAGCTTAAACATGGGTTCGCACATTTTCCCTAAAAGGTTTGCCTCTAGGAAAATTCCTAGAAAGTAAATGTTATTGGGGAAAGTTAGCTTATAATGTTTACTTCCAAGGATCCTTAGGTAGGGAAATTTTCATGTAGGTGTTATGATAGTGCACTTCAACAAATGGTACAAAGATGAGAGTCCCTTGATAGAAAGTGTGAAAATAAAGCATGAAAAATGAAAATTTCAATCATCCTTCACAAAAACATAAGGGCACAAAATTGGACATTTTGGAAATGGAGGATAAAGGCACCATTATCCTCCTCTATAATGGCCTAATGGGCATTTGCATATGAGGTGCTTCATTTTTTTCAACCAAGTAAGCATATTGAGGTGCTTCTATCCTATGAGGAATTTTGATCAGAGGAAAGCCCAAACGACACTACATGGGAAAGTCGGGCATGGCGTTCACAAATAAAAGTCCTGAATTTACTTTATTCTTAATGTATGTTTCCTGTTTTTGGGTTCCATAATATGGACATGGTAATAATGCTGAAAATCGTTATGGGAAAAAAAAAAGATGAGAATTGTTCAGCTTAGAACTTTGATGGACATTAATTCCGACAACAACTGGATGGTTCTTCTATGGCAGACTATTTCTAATGAATTAGTTAGTACTCTTCTTTCACTCTTCCCTACAAATAAATTTGATAGTTGTAAAAAGTAAATGAAAATATACATATATATATATATATGAAATGTTAGCTGCATGTAATTTACTTCATGGCTGGAAAACAAACAAAACACAAATTTCATATATACATTTAGGATTCAATACAAAGTTCCTGGGATTCAGCACTATATATGAATTCTATGAGTTTGAAAAGGTTTGTAGTTTGATGCAAGTCTACAATTTTATCGATGGGGCCAAGTACCAGGATAACAAACATTAATTTATTAGTAAAGGTATTTAAAAATCAATGTCCACAACCAAATCAATGCTCATGATTGGAATTATTACCAAAAGAAAAAGGCAAGTGTTGGATTAAAAGAGTGAATGTAGCATATCTTTTTAAGCTATGAATTACAAAGTTTGGAAAAAAAAAATTAAAAACCATCTCAATCACTCAGCAATCAGCACCTTCTAAAGAAATATAAAGATCGATCCTTATCTCTAACACTGTGTATAAGGTATTGCTTTCCTTCAATGGCAGACTAAAATTATCCAGGAAACAAATACCTCACTAATCATTCAATCGTTAAAATTCTCCAAGGAAGAGTCTATTTAGTGATACCCCAAGAAAGCACGAAGAACAAGATACCAGGATTGTATTGCAGAACAAAGGGCAATAAAAAACATCAATAGAAACAGGGCTAGATTTTTTTCATGACAAAGAAACTTATACGAGGGCAATGCTCAAGTCACTCCTATTCCAACTACATCTATCTTAGAATGGTGGAAAATTACTAAAAAACAAAAATTACAAGTTCTAAAATAGACTTGTAAATATATATATATTTAAATTATCTTGTTTGGTGTGGAATCCACTTAATTTGTTTGGTGTGTAAAAATAGACAAGAAAAGCAGAATTTTTTTTTTCTTATCTTGCATCTAGACACCTAATTGAAGCATAATTTGAGTTGGATCCTTCCTAAACTTGACCAAAAAATGAGAAAATTCCTTTATTTACTTTGGCTCGATCTCAGGATATAAGTGATCAGTCCTAATAATTTTTCATGCATATATGATCAATTAAGTTCTCCAAGATCAAAGTCTTTTGGGCTATCATAGGGCATAGTTATAAATAATATATGGCACAAAATTCATAGGGTTGATTGAGATGCAAGTGTGCCACGTCTTTCATGATTGTTGCAAGTTTCTATGCCATATATACTATATAATATTAAACAAGAATATAAAGAAATTTTAACCGGCAAAAATATAGCAAGGTGGTTATATATATGCATGCATAGGAGACAGAAAAAATGAGAAAAGAAGTTTGAACCGGCAGAAAAGAAGTTTGAGTTGGAACCTTCCCAAACTTAAAAATGAGAAAATATTCTTTATTTACCAGTCCAAACAACACCAATAAGCCACTGCCTATATGGTAGTTTCTAAATTGATTGTATATTAGAGAAGAGTGTCGGTGGTGCACAAATCCAGTTGATTAATCACTATTCTTTTTCTAAAAAACAAATGACAGAAAATTACTCATAAAAAAAAAGCCAGAAAATTAAAATCACGGCAATTGAGTAGAGGCTAGATGCACATGTTTACCATTTCCTCACCGACAAAACAAATGGGCATGAGAAGAGGACAAAACCCACGCCAAATAAGGTAAAGTACTAAAGATCCAGTAGTGTAGATTTTAATCATGGTAATGAGGGGAAAAACAAGATTCAATTAATAAAATCACGGCAACATATCAATTTCCATCAGTCAACTGATTTGGTAAATCCTAAAAGACAAATGGTTGCAAGCATTCCATACCTTTGTTCTCTTGTGGACATATGGGTTTGAGGTATGGCCTGGGTGGGAATCGGCCCTAGAGTTGAGTGAATTAAGGTGAAATGAAGAGGTAAAGAGAGTGGAATTCGAGAGTGTCTTGCAGAGGTAAGAAATTGATGGGAGTAGGCTACGAGAGAAATGAATAGCTAGGAAAACACAATTCTCTTCCTATCGCAATAAAAAGTAAAGTTAAGCTACTTTTAACGGCGATTACGGTCACACTCGCCATAATAGTCTGACCTTCCGCGTTGAAAAATGATGCCGCTTATGTTTAAGTTTGTTGCGATGAAAAATACGACGTGATAGAAATTTAATCGACGCTTAAACCCAACTGAAGACCACCCACGTTTTATAATTTAATTCGCGCATAACATATGACCGGAGCATGATTTTAGCACCTCATCTCCATCAAATAATATTTTGGCATGACAAAAAACGCCGCCTCAGGGCAATATTCTTGTAGTGACTCTACAGTTCTCAGAGCATCGAACGAAAGGAATTTAACTTGATTGACCCCAAACATATCTCTTGTATCATCAACAACTTCCCAATTTTTTCTTATGTTGGAGTCGCTTTGCTCGCTCGAAGATTAACTTTTTCATTTGAGTCATTTCCTTCACTTTGCTTATGCTTTAGAATCTCAAATATTCGAACCGCATTGATGCAAGACAATGACAACTAAGAGATGATCAAGGCGCAAGATGGAGCACTAGCCAAGTTACCAATTCTAGCATGAAGATTTGTTTCCTTTTTCATAGCAAATAAGTTGAATCAACACTTTATTTTATTTCCTTTATGGTTTCATAATTTACCTCTCTAATATGGCAATGTTTCCTTAGAGTAAACTGTCCTTTTATTGTTAATTTTCCTCCTACAAATGTTGTGTACGTGGGAAGGAGAAGGATCATCATGTTTGATCAAGATTTGCAATCGTGTGCCTCATAAACGTGTGACTAGTTTTGACTAGTTTTTTCAAAGAAGACATGGTTGTTCTCCATTTTATTTTCTTCATTGTCTTCTGCTACGCCACGCATTAAATCTTTTATTTTGTTTATTCTCATATATTTTGTATAATTTTTCTTTCATTTACTTACTCTAATATATTGGAGATTTATCCTTCAATAGTCATAAATATATCGTATCTTATATGAAAAAAAAAATTGCATAAGACTCAAATGGATAAGTCTCATACAAACCCTTGTAAAAATCATTAAAAAAAATCCTTGTAAAAAAGTGGGCTCTGCCTAGAAAAAAGTATAAAAAATTATTATTTATTTATGAGACCCACTTTTTAACAAAAGACTTGTCTATTTAAGATTTGTACCTAACATTACTCATCTTATATATTATGAAGAAAATTTGATAATAGTGTGATATATAACATTATTTTTATATAAAAAGTTCTATACACCAAACAATCATCTCATCACTTTTATCATATTATATAAGATGTGACATATTTATCACTATTTGATGATTATTTATTGAATGATTATTTATCATTGAATGATGATATATATATCACATCTTATATAATGAAATAAAAGTAAAATAATAATGTAGTATATATCATTACTCATATTACATATATGTAGTGCAAAAAATTGGATAATCAGTACTAGTAAATTATTAATACTCCTAATAGTTTTCACGAATCATCAAGTAATGTTATAGTAAAAGCAAGGAGAACCCAGCAACTTAGACAACTCTTTGCCTTTGAAGAAAAATGGCATCACATATTTTCCATTTCCAGAAGATCTAACAAGGTGCATAGAAGTCTTCTCTCTAATGCTCTATGAGAGGCCAAGGGTGAAGTGGCTTTGGAGAGAGAGTGTTAGGGTTTAATCAATTTTTCGAATAGAACCACTTGCAATTTCGATGGTGGAGAAGAGAAGAGATATGAAGGGGCTTGAGGATTTGTGGGAGAACTTAAGGTTGACAGAGAAGGAAATATCGGTGATCGATTTAGGCGAGATAAATGAGAAAATTAGAGTGAAAGGAAGCATGAGCCTGATTAGGAAAGTCTGGATTGACAGACAAATTGGTAAGGAGATAATGGAGAGGACAATGGCACAAGTCTAGTGGAGATTGAGTAAACTTGCGAAATTTCAAGAGATTGGGGGAAAGTATCTTCATTATCTCATTTGTGGACCATGAAAGAAAGGAGAAGTTATGGCGGGGGGTCCGTGATTGTTTGACTACCAATTGTTCACTCTGAAGCTATTTGATAGATTAGTCCAACAACAGGAGGTAGTTTTTTATTCTGAAGTCTTCTAGATCCAGATGCATAATCTTCCTTTAGAAAGTATGGATGAAGATCGTGGAAAGAAGATTGGAAGTTCCATTAGGAGTGTGCTGAAGGTTGATGTTCCTAAAGACCGAATAGGTTAGGGGAAAGCTCTCAGAGTACAGATTGAAGTTCCTCTTCACCAAGCTATAGCTCGAGGGCGAATGGTTAGGGTGGAAGGCAAGCAGGTATGGATTCAATTTAAATATGAGAAGCTGCCTAAATTATGCTTTGATTATGGTTGGTTAGCTCATTATATGAAAGGTTGTTGTCGTGGAGGGATGAAGGAACTAATGTCTCAATTTGGAACCTAGTTGCAAACTGATAGGGAGAATAGAGTAGGTGGATAGTCTAAGCCATTTATGCAAGAAAAGCAGAGTGTGGCTCAGGATAATAAAGAAGGGGAAAGGGGAAAAATGTGTGAATGGGATGAAGGAGAGGGAGGGGCATGGAGAAAAGAGATATGAGGAGCTAGGGGTGAAGATTGAGAGAGGAGAGGGAGAAAAAAGTAATGTAGGGAAAGGGATGGGAAATTGTTCTTTTGATGATGGGGGAGGAAGGTTGTGGGAGAGGATGAGGTAAACTCTGTGGAGTCAAAAGCACTATGCCTGACTGGTGAGGGGTTTTGTATGGATCTTGTACCTGATGTTACAATGGAGGGTGGGGAGATGGTAATTCTGGATAGAAAGTGGGAAATAAGTGCAAGAGAGAGAGGTACACTGCCTCTTTTTATTGGCCAAGCAGAGAATAATAAGAGATCTCAAAATGAGGGAACTGATGGAGGGGGAATTAACCAGGTTCCTAAGAAGTTGAGAATTGTTAAGGGTGAATTGAATGATAATTCTGTCAATGTTTTGTCGGTGGCTGTGGTGCAGCCCTGCCTAGGGCAATGATAGCCTTAAGCTGAAACTGTCAGGGGCTTGGCAACCCCCAAACAGTTTAATCCCTATACCTGTTGGTAAGGGAAAAGTAGCCTGATCTTGTGTTTTTGATGGAAACAAGATTAACAGTTAATAAAGCAAGAATGTTATTAAGGAGATTGAATTTTGAAGGGATGGTGGGGATGGATGCTCGAGGAAAAAGTGGGGGATTATTAATGATGTAGAAGAGGAATGATATGGTGGATTTATGAAACTACTCACAGAGGCACATAAATGTATGGATTGATGAGGGGAATGGCGGCCAGAAATGGTTAATTACAGGTTTTTATGGTGAATCTGATGCTAGTAAAAGAAGGGGTTCATGGGAGTTATTGTCATCTTTTGAACCTGAGAGTAACTATGGTTGGTGTGTGGTGGGTGACTTTAATGAGATTGTGTGTCAAAGTGAGAAGTGTGGATGGAGAATAAGGAAGGAAGAGCAGATGGATGATTTTAGATCCATGCTAGAAAATTGATGTCTAACAGATCTTGGTAGGGTTGGTAATAGATACACATGATGTAATCGCCATGATCATGGCACATTAATTAGAGAGAGGCTTGATCGTGCAGTGGCAAATACTCATGGATGAGTAGGTATGCTCGAGTAAAGGTGGAGGTCCTGGTGACTTTATGCTCTGATCATAGCCCACTGTTGTTATGTAGTGAAGTAGGGAATTGCATACTAAGTCAAAAATCTGCAAACAAATCAAATATGATATCAGTTGGGATTTAATTGGGGTTGTAAAGAGGTGATTCAGCATGCATGGGGAACTAATAGAAGGGTTGCACGTCATCAATCTAAACTACAAAAACTGATGGTTGGTTGTAGGGGTGGACTGAGCTATTGGAGTAGAAATGTTGTGAAGGAGAGAGAGCAATTGATCAAAGCCAAATCTGATCAATTGAAGGCCCTACAAGAATCAGAAGGGATAATGGCCTCTTAAGGAAATAAATGAAAGAAATAGGGAGCTTGAGGTTTTACTGGAACAAGAGAATTTGAGATGGAAAATTCATGCAAAAAAACATTGGTTAAAGTAGGGAGATAGGAACACCAGGTTTTTTCATACTTGTGAAAACCAGAGGAAGAAGAAAAGTTAATTTTATTGAAAAAATCCAAGATGTGGAAGGTAGATGGTTCGTGGGAAGGGGCTCTTTGGAACATGCTTTTAGTAAGTATTTTTAGGATTTGTTCGCTTCTTCTAACCCTTCTGTGGGCCAAATTGAAAGCTGTGTGCAGAATATAGAATTGAAGGTCCCTGAAGCAATGAGAATGAGGATGGAAAGAGAATTCATACCTGAAAAAGTGGAGAGGGCTTTAAAGCAGATGTCTGCTCTTAAATCTCCTGGTCCCAATGGGTTTGGGGTTGTTTCTACAAGAACCATTGGGAGGTGGTTGGGAAAGAAACTTGCATTGCTTTCTTGGAGGTACTGAATGGGGGTGGTTTGTGCAGGAAGTTGAATCACACGTTTGTGGCATTAATACCTAAGGTAAACTCTCCTCAATTGGTTAAAGACTTTAGGCCGATAAGTCTATGTAATGTGCTATACAAACTGATATCAAAGGTGATGGCCGATAGAATCAAAGAAGCTTTGGGTGGTTATATTTCTCAAAATCAAAGTGCATTCATCCCGAGAAGATTAATATCTGATAATATTATGATAGCTTATGAATTATTACACTCCATGAAGATAAAACAGAATGAAAGAGTGGGAAATATGGTTGTTAAACTTGACATGGCCAAGGCATACAATAGATTGGAGTGGGCCTATTTAGAGTCTATGATGTTGAAGCTTAGATTTGGGGAGAATTTAACCTCTTTGATAATGGAATGTGTGACTATTGTTAGCTATTATGTTTTGGTGAATCGGCAACTTGGAAGAATAGTTAATCCAACTAGAGGAATTATACAAGGGGACCCAATGTCCCCTTATCTTTTTCTAATATGTGCAGAGGGTTTAAGCCAGTTGTTGACAAAAGCTAAGAATTGTTTTTGGGGGGGGGGGGTTGAGAGGAGTTTCTATAATCAGAGGTGGTGCTAAAATTAACCATCTC
The DNA here is from genome assembly GCA_036559045.1 of Platycarya longipes. Lineage (NCBI taxonomy): Eukaryota > Viridiplantae > Streptophyta > Magnoliopsida > Fagales > Juglandaceae > Platycarya > Platycarya longipes. The sequence goes on along the minus strand of CM071793.1, from coordinate 17,806,618 downwards.
ACATTTGTAGATGATTGTGTATTTTTTTGTAGAGCTCAACTTGAGGAATGGAGGAGAGGAAGGAATTTTGGGTACTTATGAGCTGGCTTCAAGCCAAACAGTCAGCAAGCACAAAACTGTAGTGTTTTACAGCAGTAACACTAAAGCTTCTCTGCAAGAGTTTATTACAAAGGAAATTGGGGCAACAGGATGTTTGAATGTTGATAAATATCTAGGCCTGCCAACTATCTTGGGAAGAAGTAAATATGACAGTAAATTTAAATAACACTTTTCTGTCAAAGGCAGGTAAAGAGATCATGATCAAGGTTGTTCTCCAAGCAATTCCTACATACTCTATGAGTATATTTAGAATGCCAAAGAAGTTGTGTGATGATATTGAAGCATTGTTGGCCAGGTTTTGGTGGAGCCAATGTAAAAAGGAAACGGGTATACATTGGTGGAGGTGGGGGAGGTTGGGTGATGCTAAAAAGAATGGGGGTCTTGGCTTTAGAGATATGGAAAAGTTTAACAAGACTATGCTTGCAAAGCAGGGTTGGAGGTTTATGCAGATGGAGAAGTCTCTTGTGACTAGAATTCACAATGAAAAATATCTTCATGGAGCTTCATATACTAATGCAAAGTTAGGTGTAAGGCCATCAGGCCATCATATGGAGGAGTTTGTGGTCCATAAAGGTTGTGATAAAAAATGAGGAGAGATGAAGGGTCGAGAATGGTTAAAAAATTAAAATCCGGGGTTGCAAGTAACTACCTAATCCATCATCATTTTCAATCCAATCTCCAATTAAGACCCTGAGTGCTGAGGCTTGAGTGTGTGAATTGATAAATGAAGAAACCAAGGAGTGGAAAACTGATTTGATAAGGGAGGTTTTTTGTGCTAAGGAAGTTGAAACTATATGTGCAATTCCTATTTGCAGAACAGAAGGAAAAGATAAGTATATATAAGAATTTTCTAGAGATGGAAAATTCTCTATCAGGAGTACCTACCATGCTGAAAATGAGAAATGTAAAATGTTGGCTGGTCAATCCTCAAGTGCAGAGGATGGGGAGGATAGATGGAAGGAATTGTGGGGTCTAAATATCCTAGGGAGTTGGAAGCATATAATTTGGAGAGCTTTAAATAATATTCTTCCTACAAGGGGTAACCTGAAAAGGAAACACATGTTGAAGGAAGATACCTGCCTTATATGAAATCAGCATGTGGAAACTATTTGTCATGTATTGTGGAATTGCACTGCCACTACTGATGTGTGGTCTGCTAAGGAAAGTTCGGTGCAGAAATGGAATTCAAACTGAGTGGACTTTGTAGATCTTTGGTCATCTTTGACTAAGGAACTTGCAAAGGAGGAGGTGGAGAAAGTTGTGGCAATTATGAACTCCATTTGGGGAAGAAGAAATAAAATGGTATTTGAAAATTCTTTTTCTGGTCCTGATTCAGTGGTCCAAAGAGCTTTGGTTAGCTTAAATGATTTTCTTGAAGTTAACGTGAAGGCTGAAAATTTGGGGTTGAAAAAGAGGAGTGCTAATCAGATGAAACATGATAAGCAGTGAAGGGTACCCGTGAAGAATTCTTTCAAAGTAAACTTTGATGCAACTTTGAACCTTCAAACTCAAGCAATGGGGATAGGTGTTATGATAAGGGATGATAGAGGGGATGTGTTAGCTTTCTTGTGTGCACGGAAGCTCCATATATGTTCTCCTTTTGTTGCTGAGTGTAATGCTTTATGAAGGGCGTTGGAGTTTTGTAGGGAGTTGAAGTTTGCTCAAGTTTGCTTTAAGGGGGATGTAAAGTTGGTGGTTGATACAGGGAATGGTGATTCTGAAGATGTTTCGTGGAAGAGACAGTTGGCAGAGGACATAAAAAAATGCTAAGTGAATATGGTGGATGGTGTCTGCAATTTGTATATAGAAATGGGAATTGTGTTGCTCATTGTTTAGCAAGAAAGGTATAGAAAGTGATGTAGAATTGGTGTGGATGGAAAGTGTTCTACTAGATTGTTTACAGCAAGTCGTTAATGACAAAACTTGTAACCATTGATTAATGAATAAATGGATGACAGAAGGTTTCTTTCCAAAAAAAAAAAACGCAAGGATATAAACGAAAACAGAGTATATTACAATCGTATATAGTATACTACTATACAAGCAAGGATAATTAATCTAGTATTTCACGCAAATGTTTTTCGATGATCAAGTTTCTCTACGTAGTCATCATAAAGGGTTTTATTATTTTATTATTGACATCAAGATAAATGGCCCAACTTGATCTTCCAATACCGAATTTACATGATCTTTACAATTGCATGTCTCGTCATCATCTAGTGAACGATATTTTCACTACCGAACCCTCACCCAGACAGCGTGGCTCGGGATTCCAGCGTGGACTACGAAGAACATATAGTATCCCGGTGGGGCCACCGTGGCTGTGGGGGGCCCATTGACCGTTATCTTAAAAGTAAGTATGGACAGCTGCTCCACTCCTGTCACCTCCAAGATCACCATTCTCTGGTTCATGGCAATCGAGTGCGTGGTAAACGACGGCGCTATGAGCGCCACCGATATCCCCCGTTCCGGCCGGTACATTTTCAACACGAATGTGGCCCAAAACGTCTGCCCGTACGATATGCTCATGTCCTCTGACTCCACCGTTAGGATCGAGGGGCGCTGCGGAGAAAACCGTGGATTCATATAATACGGGCGATATGACTCCAGACTCAACTCTGTTGGGAAAGGACGCGCCGTGAAGTTGTACTTCTGGTGAGGGTTACTCCCACCCACTAATATACTGCCGTCCGGCAATAGAATTGCCGTCGAGTGGTACATCCTGGGAATCATCGAAGGGTTGAACACCACGAATCTACGTTCCGGGCGGAGACAGTTGGGCCTGTAAAGAACCGGGTGGTAAACCGGGTTCGTGGCGTCTTCCCAGCCTGCCGTTCCGTTCATTGCGCCGTTTATCAGGATCAAGTCGCCGGTAGGTAACAGTATCATGTCCGACATGATCCGAGGCATTGGCATCTCCTCCATCACCCACTTGGGTTTCGGGTCCGTCACTCTCAGCCTTCCGCAGGTGTTGGACGCCGATACGAATACACGAAACGTATCTGACATGTTGAACGCACCCTCCGGCGCTCCTCCGCATATCAGCACCTCCGCTTGGGGAAAGTCTGTCGCATTCAACCTCAAAGGAAGCAACACCGACGACCCCGTACTTGGATAGTTTCTCTTGAACTTGCCAGGTATAACCGGGAACTCTTTCACCATCCGGTTACGTTTATAATCGAACATGATAGACCTCTTGTTAGCGAAAACGAAAAGATTCCCATCCGGCAAGAGATGCAAAAATGGATAAAGATTGTTCTCATCGGCGTAACGGTCCATCGTCTTCCTCAAGAAGCTCATGTAATAACTCGACGACGAGCTGCCTTTTATCGAACTCTTTGGGAAGAACTCGTAAGTGTAAACTTGCCGGCCTCCCATTATAATTACGCGGCCGTCGGGTAGTATTTGGTTGGTCGCGTACCACCGGCGATTCACGAGGCCCCACTGAAGCTCTTTCCACTCGCAGGTCTCGTCATCGCAGGGGGTAAACTTGCGGACCACGCGGTCCCCGTCATGGTAACCGCCGGTTTGGATTAAAGTCCCGTCAGGGAAAACGGCGCCGGAGGAGCACCACGTATCTGTCTTGATGAGGAGGGGACGGACAGTGCCGGAAACTAAGTCGTACAATAGAGAGTGCGCGGTGCAGTCGGCGGGCTTTTTGGGTTTAAGAACGCATGTCTCGCCGATGGGAAGAGAGAGATTGGAGGGCCCCGTGTCCATGCGGTCAAAGATGATGACCTTGTCGTTCTTCAAGAGTTGCATGTGCATGGCCGAAACACCAATGTTGGAGTGGAGTAGGATCCACTTTCCACCCATCCATGATGGAGACGGCTTCAGAACCTCAACGTCCGACGAAGAACGAACTGAATACAGAGACAAACCAATAAGCACAGAGAATATTGGAAACAAGATCAATAAAGAAGGGTTCTTGGAGGCCATGGTGGGTGTTTCTTGAGTTCTTTTTGCTGATTATAATTTGCTGTCAAAGACTGATCTGATTTATGCATGCAGGTTGTCTGAGACTATAAATAAAGGGTCGGCATTCAGATACGATCCTAGCTTAGCTAGTAGCTAGCTGCATGATATTCTTATTTTTATTTTTGTGAAAAATCATATTTGCAAGATAATTACTGATCTTAAGTCGGTACGTATTTACTTATGAAAGGAAAATTTTGGATTAATTATACAACTGCGTGCTCGGGTTTACAATGTCATATCATGGGCTTGCAATAAATGCTTTTTATGATCAACAGTATGTGTACACATTATAACAAAAAACACTTTTTTCTAAGAAAGAATTTATCCCAAATACTGACTTCTGCTGTTAGAAATAGTTTATTCTGACATTTCACAGTTGCAGGAAGGTCCTGCAAAATAATTAGTCCAAGAAGCCATTTACCTGCCATTCTTACTGCCAGAAATATTAGTATTTTTGGCAATATCGTATCGTGAGAAATGACAAATTCTGACAGTAAAAACTGCAGGAAATAACTTTTTGTGACATTATATTTTCTCGAGAAATAGTCTTTTATAAAATTTAAAAAAAAAAAATAGTAGTAAAACAATATATCTCTTCTCACTTCCTTATAACCTTCACTAACTAAGCAGTTTGTGATACCTAGATAATAAATATGCTTGTAACCACATATATTATCATCTTACATACTCTACCACAGATGGCAGCCATTATACTACATGTTAATTAATATGTACAGACCTATTATTCTGCTATCATGCATAAACTTAGCAAATTTGGTTTTTTTAACACTCCATGCAACTAATCACAACCATCAACTATCTAGAAAGAATTAACATATATTGACTAAAATTAAAATCAGCTTGCACAAGAAGGATCTGAGGTATATAAACGGATCAATTAAAACTTTAAGAACGATGGCAGTAAAACTTTAAATGCAATCACCTATACAAACAAATCAATTAATGATGTATATACCTATAAGAAAATATATTCTTATGGGTTTATAATCTATAAACACGGCATGGACAGAAAGTAGACAAGCAAAATTGAATAACAGAGAGCAAGAAAACAAGTAGAAAAGGCAAAACTTGGGGATTAGCAAGAGGGGGTGTCAAAAACATTAATATATTAATAATACCCATTATTTCACACATTAGGGTCCAGATTCTGGAACACTGGCATTGTAATTAACAATAGAACTTAACACTAAGTTAATAATTATAGTTAGCAGCAACAGCTAGCCCAGAAGAAATATTGATAAGAAAATGGAAAATGGGGTGAAAGAGCAAATGATAGAGAGTCCAACATGTTGTAACATATACTGAAAACAATGCAATACCTCCTTAGAGTCGCCTAACATTGAAACAATTGTGGTATCAATGGCATCCTGATTCTTTAACCTTGATGCCCTTGCAGCCATAAGTACAACCATATCCTTGTCAACGTCTTTGGCAAAAACCTGTAATGACATGAACGATGAAAGAATTCTTTAAACCAAACACAAATAGCATTTCAGAATTAAAATGTGATCTAACTTTCATTATGTTAAGAGAAATATAAGAGGGACCAAGAGTGTAACCTCAATCACATTTTTATCCACTGTAAGAAGATATTGCGTTTATTATTATATCTTCTTTTTATCCAGGACAGTAAGCCATGCCAGGACAGTAAGCCTTCAATGTTTCTTTTCTTCAATTTGCATTTATTATTATATCTTCTTGAATCTTTTTTTCGAAGTTAGAAGATATTGCATTACATGCAACAATAATATTTTCTGATATCAAGGCATCATGTGTTCAATACTAATTTAGTCCACATGCTTTCCATAACCCATTTCTTCCAAAGCAAACAAATAAATGAACCTTGCATAATTATTGGACAAAAAAAGCAATAAGCATTTATGCAACAAACCTTTTGGCATTTGAGAGATTCCATTAGTCCCATTTGAAGGGCTAACTTTTGGGAGCACGTGTTTTTGGGTGCATCTTTCTGTTGATTTTGGAACCAACTATGTACCTAAGACATTATCAAAACAGAGAGGTGGTACCCAAAAAACAAAACAAAAAGAAAACGGGCCTTGATGGCAGCAATCAAGTAGTAATATTTTTTAACTAAGCACCAAAACAAAGTCATTACAGTACAAATCAAACTTGAAATCTGTACATTTCATCAAGAACCTTTATCATAGGATCACTTATTAAAAGAAAAAGAAAAGCAGGAATAACATTATCTTCTATTTCAAAAAACAGAGAGCTATAACAAATTATATGATACTAATCTAGAACATAGAAAGTTAATGCAATTAGGCCAGTTAACAATTCCAGATAGTCAATGCATTAAGAAGAACCTAAAATAGTCAAGTAAGTTATTCATAATCTATGATAAGAACTTAACAAAAGAGAGGACATCAAGAGAAAACAAAAACCATAATTATAATGTTCTACTTTTCTTTTTGGACCACCAAACATATCAATTCAACATAAGGGTGTGACTGGCAAGTAATTAGTTTAATTGGTACTGCAAAGAAAACAAAAAATCATTTAACTCGGAATAAAACTCCAGAACAGTTCAAGCAATATCTCATCTCACTAATCCAGTCTAAACAAGAAGATTAAAGCATGCCCTTCAGTCTGTAAATATACGAACAGATCTCTTATGGTTTTATCATCAAAATATATTAGTTTAACAAGAAGAAATGTTCAAAAGGTCAAGGGAGATTGAAATTCCCAACACTTTTTTTTTTTATAAAGTTGCTATTGGTTCAGCAATGAGGATATACTAAATTTTACTTATTAAAAAAATTATTTCAACATGTTATACCATATCTAAAGATTTATTAACATCAGAACAATATGAACAAGCATGAAAAGCCGTCCCATTATATCATAGATAAGTTTCATATTCTTACAAAAATTAGGGAAATTAAAGTGTGTGATCCGAAGGAATGAAGGAAGACTCTCGGCTGGAAGCAAACAAAATTTTCAGAGCAACCCTAGGTTTCCATTTCGTGTAGAATCAAAAACCCCAAAAATGAAAACCAAAATTTGGATCTTTACCTATGTTTATCTCGATCTCCTTGAGAAGATTTAGGCTAGGGTTCCACTTCTTGGAAATGAAGAGACGCGCTGGAGAGGAGGCCAAGAGAGTGACGCTCGAAGGTTCCATAGATCTTCTCCTAATCTTCCCAATAGCTAATGAATCATGCATTCAACCACAAGATCAAAACTACAGAGAGAGAGAGGCGAACAGAGAGACGAACGGAACGAGAGAGATAATGAGAGACACATTTGCTAAGAGAGGCGGCGACTCCAAGGTGGCGACGACGGAGCGGTGGCGACGACGGCGCGATATGACCACGGCGTGGGCTCCCGTGAGGTAATCTGCTGCGTGAGAGAGACAGAGAGAGATATGGGGATTGGGATTGGGGATCGAGAACTATCGCCCCGCGGGGGGGTAGGTAATTATGTTTTTAATTTCTAAGGTGACGCTATAAAATTAAGTGCCGCTACAAGTTAACTTTTTCCGTCTATTTTTATTGCGGCAGTAGGAAAAATACCGCTACAACGTCTTTTTCTTGTAGTGACATGTTGCTATCTAATTTTTACAACGAAGATTTTATCTTTATTTTAATATTTTTGAAGGAAAGCATTTCGATAGAATAGAAATCTAGAAATACATGTCTTCTCAAATTCCTGAATTACAAACATAACTTTCTAAGGACAATCTTTCATCCACACATATATTCAAAGGAGAAACTGGTTGGGCTGTTAATATTAGAAAAATAGTCCTCCAATAAGATAATGACATGTAGATAAAAAAATAAACATAAAAATGAAATGGGACTTCAAGCCTCACCGGAAAAAATCCATGGCTGAATCTTCTCCTTCAAGCCTCACCGCCAGCCACCTGCACTATTGCCAATCACCACCTTATACCAGGAGCACCTCCCCTCGCTGGTGAACCCCACGTAGCCCCCTTTGTGTGTGCAAAACCGACAAGCCCAAGATGGGTTTTTCCTATCTTCCACCCATCGAAGCTCTATCGAGAGCCACCCAACGGCATCACCGCCCCTTCACCAACACTCCCCTCACGCCGGCGAACATAACCCTCTATCGACAGTCCCCAAACACACGGCCTACCCCTTTTTACAAAATCGGTATTACCCATACCCATTTCGAATTTAAAACTGCATGAGGAAGGTGGGAGGTCACGTGGGGTTGCTGTTATAGAGGTAAGGTCATTGGAGGAGGCAGTTTCAGTGGTATGGGCGGTGACATCTCCGATGGCCGGCGGCGACTGCGTCTGAGCTAAGATTGAACAGGCAAGGGTTGGGGCTATTTCTATTCTCTATTTTTGCTGACATGTCAAGATTTAATTGGAGGGCTGTTTTTTAACATAAAACAGCCCATCTAATCCCCAGGTTTTCCCATATTCAAATTTTAAACACACTATAAGAAAACAGGCATTTTGCAACGCTAGAGATTTGTTGCAAGAAGCTTGTTTCTTGCCGCAAAAAAGTATCATCGGCATACTTTCAGGCGCCGAATGTTGGACGCAAAACCTTGGGATGCTACAATTCTTAAGCTTCGTTTCTTGAAAAGTGTTGCTACTTCTTTTATTTGCGATGAATTAACAATGCCGCAAATAGGTAAAAAGTCATCGCAAATGTTAGTCTAATTTGCTGAAAAACGAGCATTAAAGGCCTTCATTGGCGTTGAGGACCCGCCGCAAAAACCCTTATTGGTCACCACAATAAATCTTTTTCTACAAAAAAAAAAAAAAAATCGCCTTTTGCTGCGTGTTCAACTCATCGCCGCAAATAATAGTGTAAAAAATAAAATAATTTAATACTAGTGAATACATTTTCACTATAAAAGCAGATGTACAAGAATTTACTTGGTGGAATTTGAAAAGCAACGTTCAAGTGATGCATATGGAATCGTGTCTATATGATACTTTAAAAGGCATATATAGTGATAGACCCCAACTCAATGAATTGAAGACATTGACCAAGTGAATAATTGATAAATTATCACATAAGCTATTAGGATCTTGTTTGACAAACATAAACATGGATTTACCTATAAAAGAAATTCTTGGAACACAAGATATAGTTCCCAACAGAATTTCAAAAGAATCAAAAATACCAACGGTAAATAGCACAAATCTACATATAGCAGCAATATCTCATGAGAAATGCATTAAATGTCTTTTACAAGGTATACTTTCTAAGCAACTAGAGAAAACTTTCCCTCTAGTAGTTGTAATCTTCAATACACAATACTTATAGTAATCCACTTGTGTGAAACTGCCTTCAAAACTAATATGCTCTATGAGACCTATTAGTGAAACACCTATGGCTATACCTTTACACACTAACTGCGATATATATGCAATATCAATGACCAATAAATGAAATTGAAAGAATGCACGTGAAATGTAGTAATGCTATTTAGAATTGAAAAATAGGCAGATGTCTCACCCAAAGCCACAAAAGTGTTAAGAAATCCTCTTCTTACGCTCCCAATCATGTATTTCCTGCATTAGAGAGAAAGATTTGCATTTAAAAAGAAAAAATATAAGAAACTGACACTTAAACAACCTAAGAAAAAATGTAAATATACACAGTAGTAAAGAGTATGTCTTCCATAATATGCATGCCCCAAAGCAATTGGGCTGCTCAACTACTAAATATATATATATATATATATATATATAACTGTTTTATGATTGTAAACATTTTGATAAAACAACAACACACAATATACTCCAGACAAAAACTAACAAAATAATTTGGAAATTAAAACAGATTAAAACATCATAACAATCTAAGACTAATAAAATATCCATTTACTTAAAAAATTAAAATTGAGATCAAGTAAAGATACAAGATACACAACTATAATGGAAGAGGGAGAGAAATTGATACTCCACAACCTCTTAGACAAGCCTAACTTGCTAAGCTGTATATCCCCAATAGAAACATAATATTGATCTCCAGATTACCAATCTTCCTCTTTTACCACCTAAGAATTAGAAGAAATATGTTTACTCTATCATATTAACTAATGTTGAAGAGCTTGTCTAGCATTTCCTATCTATGCCACCAATTTAATAAATGTGAGACAAGAATGAACACCAATTTGCTTTTATCCTTTTTCCCTCTTACATGCTTCTATACTTCAATGACCTAATTCATAGTTATTTAATACTAGAATCAATGACATGGCTTAACAAAAGCAAAGCTCCTGCTTTGAAAATTATATAGCTTAACAATATGAATAAGTCTCGAAGTCAAGAAAAGTCTCTACCTGGAATCTCGATCGATCTTGAGGTCAAGCAAGGGTCGAGTGATGTTACGGGTTGAGTCTCGCTTGAGTGAGATGTCGAGTGAGAGTCAAACAAGAATATTGAAGATCCTGCAGACATTCTGATAAAGCACACTAGCAGCATCAAAGCAAAAGATATTGCAGCTCTTGCATACTGCAATGTCTGCATGGTAGAAAGCACACCAAGACAGCAAGCAACCTTAATCTCCCCTCAATACCAAGATGATTATAGGTTTCAGTGCATTAGTGTAAAGTGTAAGATCAACTTTGTGTATAGCAGTGACAGAAAAAACACTTGTCTTTTCCTTACTATCTAATTTTTGTACTTTGTTAAGTTGTGTATAAAAGGAGCTTATGTAAAGACACAAACTAATTTAATTTGAATGAAATAAGCTTTCACTTGCTTCAGCAATCTATTGTCCTTCTCATTTTTATTTTCTTTTCCTTCAACTCAAGTTTTAACATGGTATCAGAGCGGGTCTAAACCTGCTACCTTCATCCCCATCACCTTATCACTCACGCCTCCCTTTTTTTCTCCTTCACCTCATCTGTAATTCATTGCTCCTATGGCTGAAGTAATACCACATCAAAATTCTCCATCTGAAGACCCCAATAGTTCTTTTTTCTTACACCACAATGACAATGCCAACCAACGTTTTGAATTCCATTTTGGTGACCGATCCGGTTGAGGCATTGGAACGATTTCGTTCCATTTCGGTGTGCCGTTTCGGTATGGACATTATATGAATAAATTATATATATATAATAACTATATTTTAAAATAAACATATATACAAATCTTAAAAACATACATGTTGGATAAATTTAATAATATTTCTCACTAGTCAATATGCATGTTTGATAAACTTAACATACAGATTTCCTCTCAACATATTTTTTTATGCAGGGAGAGATAATCATCATCAATCAGAAGAAAAAAAAAACCTATATAAATATAAGAACCACACAGCAAGACTACAAAGTCTTAAATTCTTAATAATATTAAACAAATAACATTTCAACAATAACTTCAAGCTTTTTGTAAAAAAAAAATAGTGTTTTTATTTTTTAAAAGGGTCGTGAGTCCGTGACTCGCCAGAGATCTCTCGTCTCTCTAGAGTCCTAGACCCTTCCAAACAATTTCCTCAACTTAATTAGTTAAATACTGTCGGCGCCCCAGCTTACGCTTGGGTTCGTACGTAAATTGCGACGCCGAGGACGAACGTCACAAGGAAGTCATCCCTCATCTTTATGTTTGAGAGCCTTGTTTTAAGTTATAGTAAAAATATTTTTTTTTTTTTTTACTTGCAGCGGAAAAAGGTCAAGCCATAAACAATTGACGAAACGTTACGTTCGTCGCACATCACATGGTTAACGAAATAAAACCCAAATTAAACATCACATACATATACATATATCAAAGCTAAAGTCACCAATGTAAACAGTTTTATACAAAAGTACTTCCCAAAACAACGGGAAGATTTTTCCTCAAAATATATCGGCGAATACAAAATAAAGATAATGATAATCCACTCCTCCTTCCGCCAACCATACTAATAGGCGGGTTCTTCTTTTATCTTCTTAAAGTCTGGGCCATAACGAAGGCTGTCCAAACTCAGTCCTGGGCCTACGTCACACATCATCCCAGAGGATGACGTAAATAGGCGTCCCATGTGGAAGAGCCCGTCAACTCCTAGCACCAAACAGCACCCCGTAGGGCGGAGGTCGTCAAAAAAATATGTCGCCATAGGAAGCGACTCTGCCGCCCACTGACCCAACAGGTCTAGGGTCACTGGTCTAGCAGTATCAATCTTAGTCGGGCCCATGAGGGTCCGACCCATCTTCTCGAGAGTCGTGATCCGGGGATCCATCATGTCCTGCAATAACTTCTATCGTTCCCAAGAGAGCGATAGTAGAGATAATAAAAAAGGGGTGAGATTTCGAGAGAAATCTCAGCAAGTATACTAGCACTTAAACCAGAACATTTCCAATATACAGATAAGTGAACAAAACATTCGTAACTAATGCACATGCAATGAATGACTGACTCATGCACATGCTCATGAAAACTTTTAAACAAACTTGCTTCTTTCAGACTTCTTTTCATAAAACTTTCATACGGATTTCTTCTTTCAGACTTCTTTTCATATCATTGCTTTTCAAATCATTTCTTTTCAAATCATTTCTTTAAAACATTTCGTATCTTTTATTCTTTCTTAGGCACCACTTATCTTAAACAGATCTTTTCTTATGGCTCGAAAGTCCATCTTGTCATGACTTTTCACTTAACCTGTATGAGACACAACACGGTTCCCCTAAGCATCGCGTGTTCCCTGCTGGTTACCGCATCACTTTAATGTGAGTGCGTCTTATAACTTTAAAACGGCAGGTCCTTACACCTTATCCGTCCTTGGCACCCACCAGCGTTAGGTGCTACCGCGCTCCGAACACCTTTTGGAGCCATACACGGTCCGCCGACTGTTCTTCGTCGACCCAGGGGCTTCCACTCGACTTTAAACACTCCTGAGTGGACAGGGAGTTCCACTGGGGCACTTCCCCGTCCCAGCCTTTGGGGTTCTTATAAAACTTACTTCTTTTCATTTCTTTCAAAAACTCAATCTTTTCTTTTCTTTTTCTTAAAAACATCTTGGACTTTAAAAACATACTTTTCATGACTTATGCATGGGACATGTAATGCTTACTCATTTTCATGCAAAACCCGAGACAAGCTCGAGTGCATTCACATTTCATTTTCTTTTCTCCCTCATTGGGATAACTTCACAATTTTCCTACTTAGTCATCATGTTATATACCCAAAATTGGGCCTAGGATTTAAGTGGGGTACTTGGCCCATCTCCAACCCATCATGGCCGAACCTTCCTAGGGAATTCCTAGGGCTTTCCTTCATCATTTGACTCCAATTATCCTTCAATCAATTTAAAAGTGTTAAATTAAAACATGTACCCTCCTTAGCAAGGGGTAACCGAAACCTTAATATTCCCCAAGTAGGCATTTCCACTTCCAAACTTAATTATTTCTAACTTCCTTCCTTCACCTTTCTAACTTGGGAAATTCCTTCCATTAATCTATTCAAAATTTCCTTTTCTATAAGTTTCTTCTATAAGCTCAACTAAATAATTCCACCACAAAGCAATATAATTAAATCCTCTAATCTCAACCTTAAATATCATAAAACTCCAAGTAAACATTACTAGCCATCATGCACAAGTGGTTACTTCTTTCCATATGCAAGTATACACCAATTCAATTCATACCAATCGTGTATTTTATTCCCATGTCCATTTTCATTCCCTCAAATAATATTTTCCTTGAATAAATCAATTTCATTACTAATTTCCTCAATTAAACTTTATCTTAGCAACACCAAATTTAGTACTTAACACTAAAATTCATCATGCATCAACTTCATCATTTCATATAATAATCATGCTTTTCACTTCTTTTTGCAACTAATAATTGATCCATCATCTCTACTCACATTCTAAGCTTATTTCATCATAGAGATTTACACAAGAATATTTACATCAAAGACAAGTAAAATTAATTCCATCCAAACATGGCAATACAATCATTAATCCAACAAGCATGATTACCTCACTATATACAAGAATTGTTAAGGAAAAGGTGAAAGTATACTTACAATATTCCTATTAGATTTTTTATTAAAATCTGAAAATACACATATGAAATCTCTTATTAGACTAGCTATAAATACAAAATTTAAAGGAAACCCTATTTCCTTCTAACCAAAACAAAGTGTCACATGTGTGTGTGTTATTCCTAAGCTTGCATGAATTTAGTCACTAATCTTCTCCAATGAATTGATCACCTCAATACTCTTGATTTTTGGCTTCACTACTATAGGATTCTTCAAATTATGTGGTGAAAGGAGAAGAAGCAAAAGTAGAAGTGGCTTGAGTGATTTTGGCCGAAAGGTGAAGAGAGAATGAGATAGGAGAGTGTTTGCATGTGTCCAAGTGAAATGAGCTAAGGGAATTGCATATGGGGTCACACGGCCAACTCTCTTTCCTAGGGTCTTTGGTACACTTTTTACCATACTTAGGTATGGCCAATGATAGATTGAGTGATTGACAGCTCTAGGCCATTCCAAGATCAAATCTTGGCCATGCCTTGGTGGATTCTCCTTTCTCCTTCTCACTTGCTATGGCCGGCAGCTTCTTGGAGTGTTTAGCACCCATTTTCTTGCTTTTCACTCCATCATCATTTCCCCCATCCTCTCATGTGTCCATCCAAGTGATCTCAAAGCCATGCTTTTTGGAATTTGAGCAAAGCATGATCCGGCCAAGCCAAGCCTCCACCGAAACCCACTTTGTCCATTTTCCTAGTTTTTGTCATTTCCATCACCTACACCTACACCATACCTCTCTTCACATCACCATACTCTCTTACACATTGTACCTTATTCACTTACACACTCCTCCCCTTTGTCCTATCACTTGTTGGTGGCCATACCCCATGAGATCCTCCAAAGATACCCCAGGGGTTGCCTTCACCGAAACCACCCTTGTTCCTTCTTCCATGCTTCTCTTCATGCCATTTGTCACTTCCCTACACACCATGATTTCAATTGGCAAGTCAAGGAATGGTGTCTTGTACCTCCAAGATTCCATGGTAGGAAAATCACTCCATTAGATCCTACACTCAATCCTACATGGCATGTGTTCACCTACTAGTCAATCTCCACCAACTAGGATTTTCCTACAAGTATTTGGATAATTTTCTAGGATTTTTCTCCAAGTGACATGTGTCTCTACTATGGGCTTGATGGGCCATGGGCTTCTTCTATGGGCTTTTGGGCTCACCATTGCTCTCTTGGCCCATTTACTTGATCCATTCCTCAAAAGTCTCATTCCTAAGCCCATCTCTTTAAAGCCTATTTTATTCTTTTACAAATTACCACTAATCTTGTGTATTAGCATTTAATTAAATAATTAAATTAAGATGAAGATTTTTAGGGCTATTACAAATACATACTTAAAAGGAAAAAAAAAAGTAATAGCAATTCTGGAGTCTTACTCTTCCAGCCTAGGAATTCTAGAAGTAATAACAATTTCGTTCATCTTCTCTTTGATTTTCACTGATTGGCGTCGTCCATTCGTCGGTGGTCGAAGGCTCGGAAGCAGCTGCACCTTGGCTGTGGAGGTGGCATTGCTGTGAAGGAAGCAGCTGCAGACTTCCAGGTTGTGGGTGCGAGCGTGGCAGGTAGATCGACAATGGAGATGAAGTCGCCGGTGTGTCGTTTCGTGAATGGGGCTATGCGAATCGGGAGATGAACGAAAAGAAATTAAGAAAGTGTAAGTACACAGATAACTAGAGGGTTTGTTTAGTAATTTAAAAAGGAATTTCGATATTTACAAAAGAACTAGCCAGGTTGAATTTCCATCCAAACTACTACATTTTGCCCGGAATCCGGAATTTCGGCCAGAACACCCAGAATTTGGTCTGGTGCGGAATACACTAGCCAACTGTTCCGGTTATTGTTCCTGAATGGTAAATTCCGGCCGTTCCAGCTGGAACTACACGAAATTCAAAACTTTGATGCCAACACTGTGGTGGTCACACCTCATCTCACAGGCCAAATTATCTTTCTTGAAACCGATCATTCACCTTAGCTATTTTAATCCAAAACAAACTTGGTTTTCTAGATGGGACCATTGAGACCCCTTAACTTACCAGCACCCTTTATGTGCCCTGGCTTCGATGCAATAACATAATCCTTTCTTGGATCTTGAATTCTATTTCAAAAGAAATTGCATCAAATGTACTTTATGTCAGCTCAGCCAAAGAAGTTTGGAAAAAACTTAATGCTAGATTTGCACAACTTGATAATGTGCGCATATATTAACTGCAACAGCAACTGGGATCCATTACTCAAGGAACACAACCTATGAGTAACTATTTCACACAACTCAATTCAGTGTGGGAAGAACTACACAACTACAGACCTTTGCCCCACTGCTCATGTGGTCTGTGCACCTGCAAAACACTGGATATTATTGGTGAAATTCAACAAACAAACTCAATTATCAAGTTCCTAATGGGACTCAATGATACCTATGATGCCATCCGAGGACAAATCATCCTCATGAGTCCTACACCCTCACTAGACAGAATCTTTTCCCTGGTTTTGTAGGAAGAAAGGAAAAAGCAAGCTAGGACCTCGGCATTACCTCTAAATGAGTCCTCAATTTTGGTTGTTTATCATGGCCAGAACAAAAGGAAAGAAAAGTCAGAAGTCACTTGTTACGACTAGGGGTGATACCCACCCAAGCGGGGGCGATGTACCCCTATTTTCGCCCCCCGCCCCGCCTGGGCAGGGGGCGGGAATTCCTCCCGGCACCCCGCCCCCGCCTACATGGGGGCGGGGTACCCTGTCCTGCAGCTGGATAGCGGGGGTGGGGGTCCATCCGCCCGCCCGCCCTCCGCCCCCGCCCCCGCCCCACAGCCATGGCCATTTCGCAATTTTGGGCCATTTCGGCCCAAATCAAGTTTTCGGACCATTTTTGGTCTAAAACGGTATCAAACCTAATTTAAACACACAATTACATAATAAAAAATATTCCATTACTAAGATCTAATGTCACTTAAAAAAAAACAAAACTAAAACAGTAAAACTTAAAATAAAGACTAAGTTATTAAAAATTTACAATAATACAAATTAATCCTACAAAATTATAAATTGTGCTATTAATATAATTATATTAATATATTATTATATATAATAAATTAATATATATAGTATATATGTAATTATTTAATATATTTTAAATATGCGGGGTGGGGGCAGGGGCGGGGGCGGGGGCGGTAAGGGGCCAACCCCGTCCCGCATATACCCCGCCCCCGCTTTGAACCATTAATGTGGGCGAGGGGACCCCGCCTGCCTTTTACCGGGCAGAGTGCACTACCCCCGCTATGCGGGGCGGTACGGAATGCCGGCAGGGCAGCGGGTGAGGGTACTCGCTGCCCACCCCTAGTTACCACTGTGGAAAAATGGGCCACACAAGGAAGAAATGCTATCGATTAGTTGGATTCCCACCCAACTTCAAATTCAACAAGTCTAAGTAGGGATATCCACCTGGAAATCACCCAGTGAACCAAATTGCTACTCAAGAACATGCAAGCAGCATCTCAAGGGCTCCACATCTTCCCCTGACTGAAGCACAAATTCAGCAAATTGCAACTCTTGTCAATGCTCAAACTTCTCAGCTCAACTTGAAGGAAAGGAACTCACCAATCAATCCACCCAGCAATGATCTTTCAACCTCCACAAACGATCAAACTCACACCTACCACTCTTCCAACATGGCAAGTACAATCCTTCAAACCAATAATGAAATTTCTTCACAAACATGTCTTGATTCTTCTGTAAATCACGATCAAAACTCACACACATCGTGGATCCTGGACACTAGGGCCACAGACCATATGGTCTGCTCCATTTCAGCATTCACTAGTATCACTTCTAAGAAACCAACTCGAGGTCACCTCCCAAACAAAACCTATGTTGAAATCACACACATTGGTACCTACAAAGTCTCAAACAAACTCATCTTGAATAATGTTCTATATGTGCCTAGTTTCAGCTTCAACCTCATATATGCTAGCAAGCTAACCCAGGATTCCCCTATATGTCTCATTTTTCTTCAAAAATTTTGCTTCATGCAGGACCTATCTTCATGGATGACGATTGGTCTTACTGAAGTCTCAAGTGGCCTCTACTTTCTCAAGCATCAACCCCCTTCATGCCATGTTGTTCAAAGCATCTCAACAAACTAAGACGGTTCCAGACAGAACATTTAACCCCCTCATAAGGAAAACTCAAGCTGCAGCCAATCACTAGATTTTGATTTACGGCATTTTAGATTAGGACATGTGCCTCACCAAAGGATGAATATCATTCAATCTCATGACTCTAATGTAAAATGCAATGGCAACATGTAATGCACAATCTGTCATTTGGCAAAACAGAAAAGAAAGTCATTTCCATTAAGCACCATTTCTACATCCTTTCCTCTTGAGTTAATTCAATGTGACATATGGGGACCCTATTCCCAACCATCCATTCAAGGTCACTAATATTTTCTAACCATTGTGGATGATAAAACTCGAGTAACTTGGGTTTACCTAATGAAATTCAAATCAGAAACCAGAACCATTCTGCAAAACTTCATTCACATGTGTGAAACTCAATTTAATGCTAAAATCAAATGAGTGAGATCTGATAATGGGTTGGAATTTTAAATGATAGATTTTTATAAGTCGCATGGCATAATATACCAAAAGACTTGCATATACATCCCTCATCAGAACGGGGTAGTAGAAAAAAAAACACCAACATCTTCTCTTTACTACTAGATCCCTTCTTTTTCAAGCATCCATTCCATTGAAGTTTTGGGGAGATGCTGTATTGACAGCAATACATATCATTAATAGAATCCCAACCTCGTACTCAACAACAAATCCCCAAATGAAAGCTTCTTCTCATCCATTTCATCATATTCCCATCTAAAAGCTTTTGGATGCCTATGCTTTGTCTCCATTGTGAAGAACAAGAGAGGAAAACTAGACCCTTGAGCCAAAAAGTTTATATTCATAGGCTACCCTCCTAAACTTAAAGGATATAAAATCTATGATCTTTAGGAACACAAATGCCTTATCTTGAGGGATGTAGTCTTCTATGAATCACTTTTCTCATTCCAAGAACAAATTCCTAACCGCATAGCTCCAACCTAAAATCTGGTGCTTCCAACTCCCATACCAGAACCAACACATTCAACTTTCACAAACCAAAACCTTGATCCCTAAACTCTAACTCAACAAAAACACTAATCTCAATTCACCAAACATCGAAGAGCACCTAGATACCCCTTTTTCACCTTCCTCTCTAAGCACCTCACCTGTCCACCTTAGAAGATCTGACGAACCACGAAACCCCCCTGCTTACCTTCATGACTATCACTGACAATTAACCCATATCAAGTCCACCTCACACCCTTTATACAAATACCTTACCTTTACCAATTTGTCCCCCAAATACAAACCCTTTGCTCTCTCAATCTCTCTTCTTCAAGAACCTCAATCCTATCAAGAAGCTATCAAGTCAAAGTATTAGCAAGATGCCATGAATGCTGAGTTAAAAACCTTAGAAGATAATGGAACCTAGACTCTAACTAGGCTAACTAAAAGAAAGAAGGCAGTGGGGTGCAAATATGTGTATAAAAGCAAGCTTAAATATAATGGATCCATATAGAGACATAAAGCTAGATTAGTAGTAAAGGGATACACCCAAAAAGAGGGGTTTGATTACCAAGAAACTTTCAGTCCAGTTGCCAAACTTATAACTGTCTGAATCTTCCTTGCCTTGGCTACTACCCTCAATTGGCACCTCTATCAATTAGATGTCCACAATGCTTTCCTTCATGGAACATTGGATGAAGAAATATACATGGAAATGCCTCTTGGTTATCACAGTAAGGGGGAGTCCATAGCAAAAGGAAAAATTGTTTGCAAACTCCACAAATCTCTTTATGGACTGAAGCAAGCTTCTAGGCAATGGCACTCAAAATTTTTAAAATCCCTCATTTCTATTGGACTTCAACATTCTAAGTCTGATTACTCCATTTTTACTCGAAACAATAAAAATGGATTCATAGCATTGCTTGTCTATGTTGATGATATCATCATAGCCAATTCCAACATCAAAGCCATCAACCAGGTCAAAGCATATTTGCACTCTCAATTTAGTATCAAAGATTTTGGAACCCTCAAATATTTCTTAGGCATAGAAACTGCAACATCTACTGTTGGGATCTATTTATGCCAGAGAAAATACAACCTAGAAGTCTTGGAATCTGCAGGTCTCCTCAGGTGCAAACCTGCAAATACACCCATTGAGTTGAACCACAAACTCTCACACTCACCCTCAGACTCATTGAAAGATCCTACAAGTTATAGAAGGCTCAAAAAGAGACTGATTTAACTCCCCATAACAAGGCCCAACATTAGTTATGCAGTAAGCATATTAAGCCAATTTATGGACAGACCAGGTGAAATCCATATGCAAGCTGCACATCGAGTTTTAAGGTATGTAAAAGGGTCCATAGGCCAAGGTATTCTCCTCCTTTCCCAATCTAACCTCCACATCAAGGCATATAGCGATTCAGACTGAGTTGCTTACCCACAAACAAGGAAATCCGTGACTAAATTTTGTGTCTTTCTTGGAAACTCATCAGTCAGTTAGAAATCAAAGAAACATGCCATCATATCACGCTCCTCTGCAAAGGCATAGCATCGAGCATTGGCTCAAACAAGTTGTGAATTAGTATGGATGATTTCCTTGTTAAAAGACTTTGGCATCACACACACCAAACCTATCATTCTTTATTGTGACAACCAGTGTGCATTGCACATTACTAGAAATCCTGTATTCCATGAAAAAACCAAGCACATTGAGTTAGATTGTCATTTTGTTAGAGAAAATGTGTTAGCCAATGTCATCCACCCCATGCATATTTCCTCAAAATTCCGACTTCCTGACATTTTCACTAAGGCATTGAGAAGTGCACCATTTCAGTTTTTACTTTCCAAGATGGAGATCTTGAACATCTATGCCCATCTTAAGGGGGAGTCTCAAAGTCAAAAGAAGTCTCTGCCTGGAATTTCGCTCGACCTTGAGGTCAAGCGAGGGTCGAGCGAAGTTATGGATGGATCCTCGCTCGAGCTGGATGTCGAGCGAGGGTCGAGCGAAATTACGAGTTAAATCTCGCTTGAGCGGGATATTGAGGAAGAGTCGAGCAAGAATACTGAAGATCCTGCAGACACTCTGATAAAGCACACTAGCAACATCAAAGTAAAAGATATTGCAGCTCTTGCATACTGCAATGTTTATATGGCAAAAGGCACACCAAGACAGCAAGCAACCTTAATCTCCCCTCATAAAGTCTCATAGTCTCACTTCTTATTCAAAATAACAAAAACTAGAATTGTATAGGCAGTCATACTATCCAAAAACTATAAACCAGATTTAGTTGATCATGAATTAAAACCCATATGTTTTAACAAATCAAGCATCCTTATTTCTTTAGTTAGTTTGATGCTTAAAGAATAAAACTTAATTTGTTGGAGTTCCACCCCTAATTTTTGTATCTTCATTTTAAGTTTGATGAAATTTTATTCAAGACGAAAAACAATTTAGGAGTAACATTCAACTAAATTGATAGTTACATTACTACAGTAACATTTACATGCGAAAGCCTCAACCCTCAAACACAATATTATTTCCAAACAAGTTAGGAGTGGATGAGGGAAGGTCAAACTAAAATTGTGATTGAAGTAAAAAACATGTCAAGCTTGATATCCATTTGACAGAACTAAGCCTAAACAATGGGAAAGAAAACTCAAAATTCTGAATACCAACAACTTATGATTATCATGTTAAAACAAAGATGAAACCAGCAATAAAATTCAACAATCTAATCATTTAAATACTTAAATGTCACAATATTTTCATTAAGGAAACTGACTAACATCATACGCTAGACAAAGCATAGTTTAAACTCGTAAAATACACACACTACAAAGCACATTTTAAACTCACATATACCAATTTAATCAACATACTAGAAGTGTAAACCTTTCAAGTCAATAAAGTAGACTGCACAAAGATGAGCAAAATTTAGACTACTACAAGAATCTTCCTAGCCACAATGCACAAAAAGATGGAAAAAATTTTAACTACTAGAATACTCTTCCAGTCTTCCCAATCACATTGGACTACAAAATCCCAACAATATCACAGCAAAGTTCCACTCAAAAAGTAAATTAAAAAGGAAAACAAAACAAAAGAAAGCTTAAATGTATATAAATACCAAAAACTTCATTATAGTCACGTAATTTTAAAAAAAATTGAAAAAAAAAATGAAATAGAAATAAATGAAAAAACAAAATAAATTACCTATCAGAAATGTAGTGGAGAAGACATATTCGATCCCTGACCCAATCACACACATACACGAGAAGGCACATTCCAGTATTCAGCCAAAAGACTCGAGAAATAAACAAACAAATAGACTAGGGATTGGGAGAGAACAAACGAACCCTGCATTCAACTACAAGATCAAAACTAGAGAGAGAGAGACAAACTGATCAAAAACAGGGAACAAACGAACCCTAAAGAGAGGAAACGAGAGACGAATGGAGAGAGAGTGTGTAATAGCCCATTTTTCCCTTAGGCTAAAATATTTATTTTTAGAATTTATAATTATATTTTAAGGATATTTTGGATTATAATCTCCCATAGGAATAAAATTTAAGAATTGGATAATAATTTTGAGCCAAGAAAGGGATTTAATTATGCATTTTAGGATAAATTATGGTTAAATATTTGAAAATTTTAATAAGGTATCAACTAGAAAAATTATATTCGGGATTAGGAAGAGGCAAATTTGTAAAATTTGAGGGAAAAATTCCAAGGGAAGTGGTAGAACAAAACATCAAACACTTGGTGTGCCAAAACGAGTTCTCGGGCTGGTCTGTCAAGTTTTGGTGTATAGAACATAATTTTCTCATATGAGGTCCAAATTAGGTTATTCTAATTATTATAAAATCTTAAGAGGCAGATATAAAACTTTTATATTTTGGATTTTTGAAGATTATAACTAGATCGATGACTTATTTGGACTGGAAGTGGATTGATCTAGATTAGACGAAAAACTGGAATCCGAAAACAAAGTGTGACACCACCTCACTCTAGGTGCTTAAATTTGATTAGTTCCTTCCATTTCTCTGATCTGGAAACATTCTGGGAGGCATGTGGCAAATGGAGATAAGTCATATAGAATTCTTGGTTGGCAAGAAAACAAAAGGAAACAAATGATGAACTCGGATTGGGTGTTCTCGGGTAAGTTTTGACTTGTTTTGGTAAATTAAGCATATCTCTTTCATCTGATCTCGGAATAAGGTTATTCAAAATCGTATAGAATATTAAGAGGATGATCTAAAATTTTTATGTTTTGAGTTTTTGAAAAATATAATTGGATCAGGGACTTATTTCGGATGGAAGAAGCCAAGAGATCAGATTATGCGTGGTTGGGCAGACAGCCAGCCCATGCTAACTCATACCCCCTATGTGGTTATTTCTCAACCCTTGATCACATGAGGCAGCCAAGTGACTTAATCCTAACTCTTAGATGAAGGTTAGACCAACTAAGTCTAGATTAAGGGTGATAATAACACCTAGAAAACACCCATTCTGATATTGGAGGAAAAACCGATGGCCTCAAGTGTTTCACCCCTAAAGCCATGCATTGAGACGTCTCATATGCCTATATATGTGTGTGTGTGTGTGTGAACTTATCTTCTTTTCTTTTTAGTGATATCACACGGCCATAGTGAGAAAAAGCCAAGAAAAATACACAAAAATCTACTCACATCACCTAAGTACCAATAAGGAGCTAATTGAGGGCATTGGAGAAGAAGTGGTGCAAAACCTATCCTAAGCATCAATTCAAGCTTGGAAAAAATTTGTAAGTACATATATTAACTTAATCTTGGTATATAATAAGTGGTTTGGTGATTGGATTATGTTTGATATTCATTTGAGTTTAATCTTTGTTTATGTGTTAAGTTGAAACATATTGGATTTTGGAGTGGTTTTTGCTATGGAAAAATGTTAGGAAAATTATGAGACCTTAGAAATATATTCTACGATGTTATATGAAGATAATTATGTGAAAAAATGAGGTCTTCAATTGGAAAAAAAAATGAAGAAACAACTCTAGTGAATTTCGGCCTTAATAGGATTATTATTGGCAGATTTGACACATTTTGGTAAATCAGGCATAACTTGTTCATTTGATGTCAAATTTGAATGATTCAGGAGGATATGGAAAGATAAGAGAAATATATACAACTTTTATGTTGTGAGTTTTAAAATATAAGAACTCAATTAAGGACGAAACTAGGATTGAAGTGGCAAATCTGAGCTTATCATAGTAGGCATTGTTCTTATTGGTGAATTTCTTCTAAAATTCTTAGTGACTGAAAATTTCAAGAATCATCATACAAGAAATTATTGGAGAATTAACCAAGAAAATAATATAGTTTAAACTTGAGTTTATTTATGAAAGTTAAGGAAAATTTGACAAGTTGTATATGTGGATTTTAGCTTGATTTGAATAAGAAGAAAATGAGGTTTGATTATCTATAGGGTTCAGTTAGCTTTGATGTGTGAATATTTTAATAATTTATTTAATTGTTAAGTATTATTCGTTATTTTTTGACATTATGAATTGATGTGACGTAAATGCATATACATATAATGTATACTATTATGAAATATTCCCATATGTTATAAGGTTTATAAGGACATGAAATATGCATGTCATAAGTTTAAGTTTATGTTACGTTGCATTTCGTCACATATAAGTGTCGTCATAAGTCATGACGTCTAATGTAAGAAAATACATTAAGAAAACTTTACAAGTGAAAAGATTAAGAAGTTAATCACATTATGACGGGAATGGTGATACGTAACGCCTGTATGACTGACGTGCCGACAGGAACGGTAATACGCAACGCCTGTCGTAAAATAAGAATCATGTCACAACTAGGACGATGATACGTAACGCCCAGATGACTTACATGATTTCATAAGATAAGTGTCATGTCAGGACGGGGATGGCGATACGTAACACCCGAAAGATTGACATGACTAGCGAGGAAGGCGATACATAATGCCCGTTATGTTAAGTATTTTACGTGTCATGACGGGGATGGCGATACTTAACGCCCGAAAAATTGACACGAGACTCGCCATGACGAGGACAACGATGCATAATGTTCAGACGACTGACAAGTTATATGTATGGATAAACTGATGCGTCATGCTAAGAAACCCGGCGGAAACAGTGATACGTAATATCCGTCAAGGTTAAGATAAGAAGGGCCCCTATAAGTAAGACTTATAAGAATAAGAAGTTCATGCATGGTATAAGTTTGTCCAGAAAGAGGGGGATCAGTATAAGTTCACATAAGAGATAAGTCTAAGTCATGCATAAGTCACATGAAGCATGTCACAAATGTATACTCTAGCTGTTGGATTGTGTGGGATTATTTTACAATATCTATACTTTTATTAAGTTAAGTGTGTGCTTATTGAGATTTCCAAGAAAATCTCATTCTTGTATATTTCTTTTCTTTTTGGAATTTAAATTTCTCTGCAGGGTGTGATGACGGCCATGAGCTAGGTCCCTGTTGCTCGAGAGACCCGGAGAAACCCTGAGGGGATCTCCAGAGTACTCTCTCTCCATTGAAATTTTGACTCAGTTAATAGTAGTAGGGATATACATCGACATGGCAGCGAGTTTCCCAAAGTGAAGAAAGAGCCTAGGCGGCCCTAAGGTGATATTTTGATAAATTTGTATATAATTTGATAACTGAAAAAACTAACTGGATTATGCATGTAAGGATACAATGTTATTATGAATGGACGATATGGATATTAAGATTTTGTGTCACTATGAAATCTCTAGAATTTAATTTTATTCAAAACTTTTTTCGCTGCGATTTGCATTGCATGTGCTAGTAAGTCTAGGTGCATGCATTGATTTACGATAAGAACGGGGGTGAGTGGCCTAGCGTTACTTACCTTGACACTTCAATTTGCGTTGAATGATGAACGAAAATTGGGGATGTCATAGAAAGAGAGAGAGACAAAGAGATTAGAATTGGGAATTTGGGAGAGAACTATCAGGGGAGGGGGGTATCACGGTGCATATAGCACTATAATAAACAAAAATGGTTTTGCAATAAACTTAAAACTCTGGGATGACTCTAGTGGTGTGCAACTAAAATGAAAGTACCACTATAACATCCCATACATGTCAATTTTTATTGCAACAGTAAAAAAAATGCCACAATAATGACTTATTCTTGTAGGGACATATGCCTATCTTTGCAACTTTATGTGCAACATGATTACCACCTCACTTAACAAAACTAAGCTTCCATTCATCATGAGCAGAAAATAATTGTTGTATGTCATCAATTAGTTGACCCTTCCAAGAGTGATTCCTCAGTACTGCAACCATTGACCCCTTCAACCACTAGCTTTGCATCACCCTTGAAAAGGACCTTATGCAACTTCAACTCTTGGCATAATTGAATTCCTCTAAGTAGAGTATAGCACTCGACGGGGAATGGAAAGTAGGCATGCATCCTTAAAGCAGACACCACAATGTCAATCTCCCCCCTGCTATTCCTTACCACAATTCAAATAGCCATCAACTTCTTTTTTGAATCATGTGCAACATCAAAATTGAACTTGCAATGGCGGTCAATTGGTGGGCACCATTGAGTAATAAATACCTGTTGAGGAATACTATCAATATTAGATGGGTAATGATGGACATCTTGAAAAACCTCCATATCAGTTAACACAGATCATATTAGAGTAGAGGGGCCAGTAAACTTGTCAATAAAAACAAAATGGTTTCTTCTATTCCGCAATTTGTGAAATATAGCAGCAGCCAGTTCTAACATCTCATCATCCAGTCTACTAATTAAGTCCCCCCATGACTCTAAAAAATCCTAATAATTAGACTTCCATTTCCTGAGGGGGTTGTCCTTATCTCCCCACATATGTATAGATGCAGAATAGTTTCAAAGGACATTAGTTATGGATTCCTCATCCCAATTGCACACTAGACACATTGCATTCTCTACTATCTGTTTTTGTCTTAACAATTGTTTTGTGGGTAAAATCCCATTGAGGGCCTCTAGAAGAGCTGTTTGACTTTCCTTGGAACTTTTACTTGTCATAGTTTCCTCCAAAACATCTAAAAAACGATGACTCCCCTATTAACTGCTTTGATAGTACAATGTCTAGGAAGTATGCACTTTTTACTATGAAACCTTTTGTATTGCTAGCCCAAATCATATTGTCACTGATATCTCTTGTACTATGGGGAATACTGCAAGAGCAATACTAGGGATACACAGCTCTGTGTACCTTTTAAAGAATCGATGATGTGGTATTCTTGCCATGTCAACCAAAATATTAAAAAAAATACTAAAAAAAGATAAAATATAATAAGAGAGAAATAAAAATAAAAAATATGAATAGCTAGATTAAAATATGCGTAAAAATAACATTTGTCTACAGTGTGTACGTAAAAGGTACACAATCCATGTACATATAGTATTTCTCATACTACAAATAAGTTTAGCCTCTTCATTGTTAAAAACTTCTTTAACTATTTCAAACTTCCAACTACATGTAGCCCTGTTAGTTAATTCATAAACTATACAATCTATACTCAGCTTGTTTATAGGAGTCTGAACTATGTAGAAGGCAGGTTGTGGCAGCCATTTATCAAGCCAAACTTTTATATTACATCCATCCCCGACACTCCATAATGCACCTGCCTTGACTAAATTGATAGAGGACCAAATGCTCCTCCATATATGTGAGGGAGAAGATCCTAAATTAGACTCCAAAATGCCACAATTTTTATAATATTTGTTTTTAAAAATCTGTGACACCAAAGAATGAGGACTTTGAAGTAATCTCCATACTTGTTTAGCTAATAATGCTTTGTTGAAACTATTTAGATTTATGAACCCGAGCCCTCCTTTGTTCTTTACCTCCCCTAGTTTTTCCCAACTTCTCTAGAAAACACAATTTCCACCTCTTTTATTGCTCCAACAAAAATAAGAGAACATAACTCCATCAAAAACGCTCATAGTATATGCTGGAATGGCTTGCAATACACTTTTGGTGAGTATTTCCTTCTTTGTTGTAGAAAGCATCTCAGATTTTCAGCTACTAATTCTCCTCCATACTTTCTCTTTTAGGTGTCCAAAGGTATTGTACTTTAATCTTTCTACCATAACAGGAAAGCCTAAGTACCTATTATAGTTTCCAAAAAGCATTCCATTGGTGGATTCAGTTATCAATTCTTTTTAATCAAGGTTTGTGTTGGAGCTAAAAATAATGGAGGTTTTTTGCTTATTTATTATCTTACCAAAAGCACATTCATACTCACATAAGATCTACTCCACTGAACACTATTCCTCTTGCTTTTCTCTACAAAAGTTGATATAGTCATCTGTAAACAAGAGATGATTAATGGACATCCCTCCCCTTGAGGCAGCAACACTTAATTTAATGAGTCCACTCTCCTCAGCTTCTTGGAATAGAGAACTAAGTCCCTCAGCATAAAAGAGAAATAAATAAGGGGATAAGGGACTACCTTGTCTTAGGCCTCTTGAGGGGATATGGGATTACTTAAGCAGAATATTAGACAGTTTTGACACAAGTCATAATCAAGTTAGTCCATTTCTCCTCAAAATCCAGCTTCACCATGATTGCCTCAAAAAAATTCCATTCCACCTTGTCATATAATAATAAAACAATATTAGTAATGAGTTATTTATCCAATTTTTTATGCATTATAAAAAATGAGTATTTGTGATAAGTTATTTACGGTGAAATAATTATTTCTAATAAGAATAAACTAATAAATAGTTTTTTTGTATTAATGGTGATTCAAGATTAATTTAGATATCTTTATACACATATACATGCTAGTTGTTTCTTCTCTTATGATCTATTGAAGATATATATATGTTTGCTATAAACTATTTTGTTTTAAATAAAAGATATATGCTAAAACATTTATGAACCCTCTCTCGAAAATTTTAGTTAACCCGTTAAACTTTGACACTTTTAATGATCTACGATATTTTTTTTTTTTAAGAAAATAATGTGATTTGTCAAGGTCTCTTGGATCAATTTATAACATCTTAATCTTTTATTAAGAGAACTAAAAATCAAACTCCCTTCTCTAGCTATGTGTAAAAAATATAATGCAATTTTTTATAACTTTATTCTCCGTCATACTAACTAATATAATATATTTAAAATGCATTGATATTTGTACAATTAAATTTAAAAAGGGATAATTAAAGTAAAAGCCTCAATCATTCAAGTTGGAAAAGATAGTGCTAGTTGGTTAAAGGCTCAAGTCAGAGAGTAAAATCCTAAACCCAAGGTTCGTAAAGCCTGTGTGTCTTTGAAAAACAAAAAGAGTGACTTGTACTCCATCATTCCATTTAGTTTTGTCCCAAACAAAAAGTCTTCAACTGTTTCACTGTTTGCTTCACCTTCTTCCCTTGCTTCTGCTTCTTTTTTATAATGACGTTGGACAGCACCACCTACACATTATGAACTTAGTAATAAAGAAGGTAGAAAATGTACTGGCATCTCAAGGAGACAAAACCCCTCCAGCACAATTCATAATTTTGGGCAAAAATAATGTATTTCATTTCATGCATCAATCCATAGACAAAGATATAAAATTACTTTTAAGCTAAACAAATCACAAATATGAATTAAATAGACTAACAACTGCCCCTTAACTAGGCCCATGTGCCTCAACGGCCCAAGACACGTTCAACTAGTAACTACAGCCCAAAATTAAAACTGACAAATACCAAAATTAAAATGTACAATATTACCCTAAACAAATTAATAAATTCCAACAAATACGCAATTCTAGTAACTGACTCTCAAGACAATACCCTAGGCTTATAGCATAAGCCCTCCCTTCATAAGACCTTACCTTCAAGGTCTGGAAACTTCAGCTAGAACTCCTCCAAATCCACCCACATCATGTCAACAATAGATCCCTTCCATTGGATTAGTAGCTCAACTCCCACTCGATTCCTCTTTTTCTTAAATCGACGGGCTAGCAAAAACTTTCATTTAGAAGAGAGGGTACCTCCATTATGAATGGAAGGTTAGGCTTGGTTCCACTTGTGCTTCGGGCTTCTTCTTGAGACAAGAGATGTGGAATATGTGATAAATCTTAGAGCTTTTAAGTAGATCTAGTTTATATGCAACCTTATCGATTCATTGTATTACTTGGAAGGGTCTGTGGTAATTTGGTGATAGTTTCATGTTCCATTCAAGCACCACCATCATCTGTCGATATGGATGCAACCTCAAATAAACTTTGTCTCCAATGACAAATTTCTCTCTATTCTCTTTCAGTCTGCATAATGTTTCAATTAAGAATTAGAATATTAAGAATTAGAAAGTAGATCC
Source organism: Platycarya longipes (assembly GCA_036559045.1). Taxonomy (NCBI): domain Eukaryota; kingdom Viridiplantae; phylum Streptophyta; class Magnoliopsida; order Fagales; family Juglandaceae; genus Platycarya; species Platycarya longipes. Next base: position 17,776,062 of record CM071793.1, on the reverse strand, counting down.
TTTACACATGTACATATGGAAAATTAGTTTATTTTCTACTTAAAGCATTAGACAAATATAGTAGACATTAGAGTGACTAACAGAAATTAAATGTATAAATAGGAGCTCTACTTTGTAATTACATTACATTCAGTAATCAAATTCATTTTTCTCTGGAAACTAGAGACTTTAACATGGTATCAGAAGAAAATTAGGGTTTCTTTGGTTCCCTCTCGAATCTCGATTATGGATGATCGTGTTTATTTTCCTTCTTCTTCCGCCGCTAACATTGAAGCTAATCCTCCTAGTCCTTACTATATCACGACTGTCGATCATCCTAGTGTTCTCTTAGTCAGTGAGAAATTAACAACTAGCAACTACCATTTTTGGAGTCGATCTATGTTTCTTTCTTTGAAAGCGAGGAATAAATTAGGTTTCATCAATGGATCTATCTTTGTTCCTTTCAAAGATGATCCTCTGTTCTCTCCTTGGAGAAAATGCGACATTATTGTCCTCTCTTGGCTGCTCAATTCCTTGTCCACTAATATCACTCAAAGTGTCATCTATGTTGACTCTTCTCTTGTGATGTGGCTTGACTTGGAGGAGTGATTTTCTCAAGGCAATGGACCTCGAGTTTTTAAGCTGCAGGCTACCATCTTTGCCCTACGACAATATCAAAGTGATGTAAGAACATGTTTCACCGAATTTAAGGTACTTTAGGATGAATTATTGAACTATCAGCCTTTACCAGTGAGTCTCTGTCAAGGTTACACATGTAATTCATCCAAGACCTTTGCTGCATATCATCATCGGAATTATGTGATGACTTTTCTCATGGGACTCATGGATGCATTTGATGTTGTGAGAGGACAGATTTTAATGATGGATCCCCTCCATCTATTACCAAAGCATTCTCTCTTGTTATACAATAAGAACGCCAAAGGCTTGTTAGCCAGAGGCATACTCTTTTTGATTCAGTTGAGTATATTGCTTTAACTGCCAAACCGGACACTACAATTAAGAGTTTAAAATTATCTACACGTAGCAAGGTCACTTGTAATCACTGTGGTGTTCTTGGACACACAGTTGACAAGTGCTACAAAATTCGAGATAAATCAAAAAGTGGAAATGCCTTTGCCAATGCTATTCAAAACAATAAATCATCTCAATCTTTGCCTCTTTCTGTGGAGTAATGACAGCAATTACTGGTCTTACTTAAATCAGTTGCCTTTGCTCTTATTCTCTCAGCCAACATCACTTTAGTTTCCAATTTTTCAAGTAAACATAACACTATATGTGCTTTTCGTAATTTAGTTCACTCAAATTCTTGGATCATTGACGATAGAGCCTCAGATCATATGGTTCATTCTCCATGTTTTTATACCAACAAGACTACTTTTGTATCTCATTTAGTAAAATTACCCAATGGCACTTTTGCTCAGGTTACACATATTTGTGATATTGCTTTGAGTTCTTCTCTTATTCTCACCAATGTTTTATGTGCTCCTAGTTTCACTTTTAACCTTCTTTCAATCAACAAACTTATTCAAACCTCACAGTGTTGCTTGGTTATTAAAGATCATCATTGTTTCTTGTAGGACCTAGCAACCTAGAAAATTATTGGGATGGGTGAAATGCAAGATGGCCTCTACAAGTTGACTATCCCTAAGCCATTTGATATTTGTAGGGATTCTTCTTACCCTACAACTTGTTTCTCAATTCAATCTAATGTAACTTGTGGCACTTTATATTATGTCATCCATCTTCTTCTAGATTGCAACTTTTACATTAGTATATTTCTACTTTGACTTCAAAACCTGATACTTGTACTAAATGTCCCATTGTCAAGCAGAAACGTTTATTTTTCTTATTAGTAATCATAAATGTGATACATCATTTAATTTGATACATTATGATATATGGGGACCAATGGCAACTTCTACTTATGATGGTTTTAGATACTTTCTCACTGTAGTAGTGTTTTTTCTCAGACTACATGGGTGTATCTTATGAAATCAAAGTCTGAAGATGCCCCTTTGTTACAATGTTTCTTCCTTCATATTGAAACACAATTCGATGTCAAAATCAAAACACTTAGGCCTGATAATGGTCCTGAGTTTGCTTTAAAAACTTTCTTTGTTCTAAATGAGTCTTCCATCAATTGAGTTATGTTGTAACTCCACAACAAAATTATGTTATAGAGCGTAAACACCAACACATCTTCAATGTGGCAAGATCTCTCATTTTTCATGCTAAAATTCTCATTTGTTGTTGGGGAGATAGCATTCTTACCTCTATTTACCTTATTAACAGAACCCTAAGTCTTATTCTTTTGAATAAGAATCCTTATAAGCTTCTATACCATAAAGTGGCTTCTTATGCACATCTTAAAGTGTTTGGATGCTTATGTTTTGGTTCAACAGTCTCTCATTCTCGTTCCAAATTCTCTCCAAAGGCAATAAATTTTATTTTTTTGGGATATCCCTTTGGTGTTAAGGGTTAGAAGCTGTTAAATTTAGAAAATCAGACTTGCTACATCTCTAGAGATATAGTATTTCATGAAGAAGTTTTTCCTTTTGAATCTTCTTCCTCAATAGCATTCTTTACCCAAGATCTTTCATTTCCACATTCTAAGGACAATTCTCCTTTTTGTTCCATGCTTACTCCTGCTCCAAATTTTGAGTTCAATGTTTCTGCTCCTTCTCATTTTTCACAAGAAAAAAACAGTCATATTAATTATTTGCCTTCCATAATTCCCTCAGTTACTTCTCTTAGAAGGTCAACTAGGATTAAACAGCCTCAGTTACTTCTCTTAGAAGGTCAACTCAATTGGAAGGACATGACTACTATGAAACTCTTAGCCTAGTAGCCAAACTCACTACAGTAAGGATTATTCTTTTCATAGTTGCTGTCAAACAGTGGCCAATTTTTCAATTAGATGTAAACAATGTATTCTTTAATGATGATCTTTAAGAAGAAGTTTACATATCCTTGCCCTCTGGTTTTGACTGCAATGGGGGGTAAAAAATAGTTTGCAAACTTAAGAAATATTTATATGGCTTGAAATAAGTCTCAAGACAATGGTTTGTAAAGTTCTCATCAACTCTACTAGCAAATGGATTCACTTGGCCAAAATCTAACTATTCTCTCTTCAACAAGCAAAAAGGTACTTCAATTATCTTCCTTTTGGTCTATGTAGATAATATCTTAGTCTCTAGTATGATACTTCTGCTATAGATTCTTTAAAAGAATATCTAAATAGTCATTTCTAGATGAAAGATTTAGGCCCCTTAAAATATTTTTTAGACCTTGAAGCAGCTAGATCCTCTAATGTAGTCACCTTTGTAAGAAAAAGTATTCCCTGAAAATGGTAGAGGAATGTGGTTTGATTGGTTACCATGGAACATAATTTAATTTTGAGTGCTAATAGTGGGGATGAATTAGAAGATCCTTCTAAATTCGGAAGACTAATTGGTAGGTTAATATACCTAACCATCACAAGGTTAGATATTGTTTTTTCTATTCAAAGGCTAAGTTAGTGTATGCATAAGTCTCGGCAATCACACCTGGCAACAACTAATAAAGTGGTTCAATAAGTTAAAGCTACAGTTGGTTTAGGGCTGTTTTTCTCCTCTACTTCAACCAATTTTCAACTCAAGGTTTATACAAATTCTAATTGGGCAGCCTACCTAGATACCAAGAAGTCTGTCACTGGTTATACAGCATTCTTGAGAGACAATTTGATTAGTTGAAAATCAAAGAAACAACAAACAAGATCAAGATCTTTAGCTGAGTCAAAGTATAGGGCAATGGGATCTAGAGCTTGAGAAATAATTTGGCACAAGAATTTGTTGGCAAATTTTGGAATTTTACACTCTAAGTCAGCTTTGATGTATTGTGATTCTCAAGCTACTATTCACATAGCATCAAATCCAGTATATCATGAGAGAACAAAATATATTGAAATAAATTGTCACCTTGTGAGGGAAAAGATGCAAGTTGGAGTTGTTAAGTTGTTTCATGTCAAGTCAGGCAACCAAATAGCAAATATTCTAACCAAGTCACTCAGATTATATCAATTCAATCATTTTATTGGCAAGATGGGACTAGTAAATATATATAGTCCATCTTGAGGGGGAGTATTAAGAATTAGAATGTAAATTTTTTACATGTGTGCATATGGAAAGTTAGTTTTAACTTCCTATTTAAAGCATTAGTCGAGTATAGTAGACATTAGAGTGACTAACAAAAATTAAATGTAAAAATAGGAGCTCTACTTTGTAATTAGATTGCATTCAATACAAGTCAAATTCTTTTTTCTCTAGAAACTAGAGACTTTAATATTTTCCCTGTCTCCTGAGCATTTTGTAGCCTCTCACTAGGGTTAAGATATAGTCCTTAGTCTTCATCTCTTCTTCCACTGTTTAAACTGTAGTTGTTCCATAAGGAAGGAAGCGAGATGTCTGTATACGATCTTAAAAGGACTAATATGAGTTAAAAAGGACTAATATGAGTTAGGCTGGATGTTTTATATGATCACTTTGGCAAGGGTATCCACCGCTGCCAATCTCTAAGTCTATCCCCTAAAAAACACTCAAGGTTACATTCTAACCATTTATTCATTATCTCAATTTATCCATCCGTTTGTCAGTGGTAAGTTGAGCTCATTCGGAGCTCAGTGCCACTAATGCATAAAACCTCATTCCATAATTAGCTACTAAATATGGGATTTTGGTCACTGACTATGCTCTGTGGTATTCCATACAACTTGAGAATATTGTCCAATAGATGTATATGGATGAGAAAGACATAATAAATGATTGTATTTACTAAACCGGTATGCTATTACCATGATAACATTGTACCCTTTGGATGGAGGTAATCTTTCAATAAAATGCATGTTAATGTCGACCCATACTTTTGTTGGAAAAGGCAAGGTTTGAACGAATCTTGCGGGTTGGAGATTTTCTTTGTTTTTCCCACATAAATTGATTCTATTATAGTTGTTTTAACATCCTTACGCATCCTAGGCCAAAATAATTCTTGCTTAATCATTGAATATGTGTTAAGTGTCCCTTATATGTTAGCATAGAGGGTTTCTGTGAAACTGGTGGAGTAACTGCTACTAAAATGGCACCGGGTTTCCAAGTGTAATCTCTTTTTATAGAATAACAAACCATCATGTGATTGATACTTGGTGAGGTTGAGATCCACATTATGGTAATCATTGATAAGCTTCTACAATTGGGGGTTTTGATCAAATGCTTAACCGAGTTCTTCCATCCAAGTAGCTCGTACTACACTAATTGTAGTTTGATTTGGAGTTTTTTGTGAGTTCAAGTCTTTATCCAGAGAATGTAGCTTAGATAACGCATTCGATGCTTTGTTTCCCTTGCCACAACAATGCTCAACTATAAAATCAAACCCCAATAGTTTTGACGCCCACCTCTACTGAAAGGGTTTGCCTACTCATTGCTCCAATGGTATTTGAGTGCTTGATGGTTTGTTCTTACTTAAATTTGTGACCTAGAAAGTAGTGTGTCCAGCTCCTGATGGTCAAAACCAATGCTAATAGCTCTTTCTTATAAATTGAGAAAAATATACTTCTTCCTTTAATTTCTTGGCTAAGATATGTCAATGGTCTATCCTTCCAACATAAGAATCGTTCCTAACCCTTCTCCAAAAGCATCACATTCAATTACAATTTTCTTAGAGAAATCTATTAAATTCAGAACTAGTGGCTTGACTATGATTGTTTTAAGGGTATTGAATGATGAGGTAGCATTCTCTATATAATAAAATGCATTTTCCTTAAGTAAGGCAGTTAATGGGATTGTGATTCCTCCATAAACTTTCACATACTTTCTATAGGACCCTATAAGTTTATTAGAATTTCTCTTAAAGTCTTAGGACTCTTGGGAAGAAACCACTCGAGCATGTGATAAATCTTCTTAAGATTTGCTTTTATCCCTTCTTTTAAGATTAGGTGGCCAAGATATTTAACCTCTTGGCAACACAATGAAATGTGTACTTAGACATCTTGGCATAAAGTTGATGGTCCTCAAAACTATCTTTAAGTCTATGTGATCACTGGATGTTTTGCTACAGACAAGAATATCATCAAAGAATACAAGAACAAACTTTTTAAGATGAAGTCTAAAAATCTTATTCATCAATATTTGAAAGGTTGATGGTGCATTGGTAAGTCCAAAAGGTATTATGTGACACGCCAATCCTAGAGTAGTCAGAAAGTTACTACCTTTCACCTAAAATCATATCTCACAATACAGATATAAACTCAAATCTCTCAATTACACATCGATTTCATTGTGTTAAATCAACTACTCCAAAAAATTAACCAAAAATACCACAAAGTCTTAATATATACATCAACCTCTCAACATACACGTCACCCAAACACAAACAAATTTACTAAATAAAATTCTCCAATAACTATGGTATCCATTTGTTTTTAATCCATCGTGCTTAACTAATTTTCGCCCATGCTCCATAATCTTGATCCTTAATTGAAACATTCAAATTATCTGAAAATATTGTGGAGATAAGGATGAATTATTAACAACTCAATAAGTATAGAACATAAGCTAATATGTAAACTTACCTTTTTACAGAGTTCAAAATTCAAAACAAAATATTTTTACTTCAGAATGCATATCCAAAAACATGTTATAGAATATCAAAGCGACACTTCAAAATGCTCATATTCAAAAGTCATTTGGCATGGCATACTAAATATTATCATCTTATCATATTATGTCATATCATATATGAGCATTATGTCAAAACAGATACCATGTTTTAAATCCTGTGATAGGGCTTGTGCTACCTCGGTGGCTAAACTAGATAGCATCAGAATGTAAATCTTACTTTTATTCGTTCGCTAAATTCTGAGTGTGCATACAGAAAAGACAGCATAAAAAATTATAGGCTAGTTTACTTACAAGACACACATATTTTCATCTAATTTTATCTCATTTTATCATTACACCTTTTTCAAATTCCAATACAAAATAATATAAACAATTTAACCTTTTCAAATCCCAATACAAAAATTATATAAAAAAAATTATATTATAATAATATTTTATTGAACTTTTCACTTAAATCTCAACTTATCTCATATTTTCTCAATCTCATCTTTGGAAACAAACCAGGCCTATATTTATTTTTAAAGTGGGTATACTCAAAAACATAAATATTAGTATCAACCTTATAACAGAGGCCACAATTTTAAACTCGTGGTAAAGTCAGAATAGATCATAGCATAATCAAAACTAGATATAAAATCAAAATGTTGTGTCAAAAGTTTTCAAATGCCACATCATATCAAAATAGAGTACTGAACAAATTTATATCATATTCACATAATCAAAACAGATTTAGAGCATCTTCACATACTTAAGATAGATTCAGAGCATTTTTTTTATCATGCCAAAAAATTTTAGATTTCGTGTTCGCTTTGTTTGCACAGTTCAGAAACATAATGCCAAAATTTTGTTCATGTCTACACTGGTCATGACAAAAATATTTTTCTTTTTCAATACAAATTTCATGAGTATTGCAGATAAATGAATGAGATTGTTTTCAAGTTTTTTTTCATAACAAAACATGTATATTTTTTATAAAATCAACATGCAGTATGTCCTTGCAACAAGGTACTTCTTCATTTGCTTATCTGTAATATAATCGCATTCATCATTTTTAATTGAATTTTGTGCATATAGTTGCATGATTTGCATTAGAAGTTCATTGTATGTGAACTTTTGACTGATGAATGCAGAAATAAAAAACTTTGATCTCAAGCAATTGAATCTAACAAGGAAAGTAATCATTAAATAAATGAAAAATCACATTGTTTTTTATTTGCGAACATTGTTAGAAAATTATCAAGCTCGTTTGGGTAACTAGGTCATATGGTGGATTTGGTTACGATTTTTGTTGATGTGGGAAATATAAAAGGCCAAAGGGAGAAAAAGATTCATTACCGGCCCTCTGTGAAAACTTGAGTCTTGATTGATATTGTTTTGAAGTCCCCAATGATGTTACAATGCGGTTGTACGATGAAGGTGCGTACATCCATTGTAAATAAGTGTAGAGAAAATATAGAGAGATCAACACACAAATTTACATGGTTCGACTTGTTGCTTATGTCCACGGGCATTTATGGAGATGAATCCACTATAATATATTTATTTACACTCTTATTGCCTCACATATCTCACTATACAAGAAAAATTAGTAGTCTGAAACAACTCTCCCCCAAGCTCTCTCGTGGTTGAAAAAGAAAAAGAAGCCAAGATCCTCTAGAAGAAGAAGATCCCTCCCTCTTTATCTAAGCCCCCTATCATGTGGTGGATTGATTCTTAGAGTGTCTGAATTGTTATCTTTGGCCTCTGACTCCTCCAGACACTTGCTTGCTCTCATGTCCCTCCTTGTCTCCTTTTATACCTAGTGATAGCCTGGTGGGTTGGACCCAACAATGGGCTATGATATATTTATTTACCTTTAACTATTTCCCTTTCTATCGCAAAGGACAAAAGTTGAAAATGTTTTTGTTACTTTCTGCTAAATTTGAACGTTGAAAAGAGTTGTGAATAATAATAAAAAGTAGGTAAAAAATAATAATAATATATTAAATAATAGTAAAAAATAATAAATAGTAATAAAAATATGTAAAAAATAATAATAAAATAATAAATAATTGTAAAATATTTTGAAATTACTTTAGTTATTTTTGGTTGTCAAACGGAACCAATCTTTTACAGAAATATCACTACAATTTACCTTCGATTCGTTGAATTTTATGAAGTTTATTGAAAGGGTAAGACTGAACTCAGTGCCCCTTGTATCAAATAATCAAGCTTTTCGCTTGCCATACAAACAACTAGCTCCCAACATGTGTTTCCCTTTCTTTACTGTAGTTCGTATTGTCATGTCTAAGTTGTTTGTAAAACATAGCTTCACTCCTTGTGCTGTAAATTATGACATTTGAGAATCAGGATTTTTGCATGCCCTTTATAGGAAAAAGAATGTACGCTTCGCATATTATCTATTTCTGTAAAATTTAACTCTTTCAATATTGCTTTATAAAATTCACAGAAATTGTTCGGCCGTTTCCAGAGTGATTTGTCGGTCTGAATCTATGATTTTCTAGTGAGAACTCATTAATTATCCCGTTTCTCCATTTATTCATCCAAGGAGGTATTTCAAGCGTAAATGAACATATAAAACCTGGGCTGTTCTGGGTTGAACCTTCCCATTACCTGTTGAAACTCTTGATCAATGGCTGAATTGAAACACTAGATGCATTTTTTTTCAAAAGCTTCGACTTTGGAACTAAAGGTTGAGAATGTAAGTAGATGATGCTGCTTTCTGGTGTACATTTGGGACCCCATCATGATTCAGAAAAGTCTACTCAATGGCCTAATCTCAACCTAATTATATTTATTGCCAAACCTGAACGAATTGAAGTCCAAAGGGTCGCTATTTCTATGTGGCCCAAGAAGCTATGCCTCTGCATAATGGATTGTTTTTGTTTCTTTGGAGTTTCACATACAATTTTGAAAAATGATACTTGCAATCATCAATACACAAATATTATTCAATCATTTAATAAAAATGAATAAGTTCGGACTTACATGAAAATAAATAATTTTTTAATAAGTAAACTTCATTTTTCATATGGGAAATTTTCTTGGTGGTCACCGGTATTGAAGTCACAGAAAAATCATCTGAATTACACGGTTCAATTTAGAAGATAGAACTCAGAATTTCCACTAGATGGATCCTAATCCTAGTACTTTAGCAACAAAGAAAAAATTGTCCCTAAGAGGAGAGCAATCGTTCTTTTACTGCCTCTTCAGCATCTCTTAAGGTTATTAGATTGGTGTTTATAAGAAAAAACAAAAACAAAAAAACAAAATAGAAACAAGTTAAAAAGGGTACTTGTTAAAGTGGGGATTATATAAAAGTATTATAAGTTTCTATCAAGCAAACTTACAAATTGTTATAATTTTAAATGATACTTACCATTATATAAATTGTTTTAGAATATAAATAATTAATATCAAATCATATCATTATATAAATTTATTTTAAAATATATTTTATAATTATTGAGTATGTAAGTATTATACAATTTTTTTTAAAAAATGAATAAATAAAAAATTTACATAAAAAATTAAATTTTTAAAAATCGACCTTATTCTTTTTCAATATAATTGCCTGATAGCCACTTATTCTATGATTCTATGCCGCATAAGTCAAATATCTCCTGAATAATTAAGTTATTAGTTTTGAGAAATAATATTTATAGTTGTAGAATATATAAATATTGTATAATTATTTAAAAAAAAGTGAATAAATATAAATTTTATATAAATAATAATAATAATAATAATTTTTTTAATAATAAATATTATATTTTTGAAAAATAATTTTATAATATTTATATATTTTATGATTATATATAGTATTATTGATCCACTTTAAGCGGCAATTAGGATGAGGTAAGTCAAATCTTTGCGCTTCACGCAGAAACTCAAAAATCAAAGTCCGATCGCTTGAACCAGCACGCAATCGAAATAGCTTTAAAGGGTAATCCCATGCGATTATTATTTATTTTACATATATCATATTGCTTTTTCCTTTTAAAATTAAAAAATAAAATAAAATAAAATTACTTCCATAAATACAAAGCCGCCAACCCACTCATCTCCTGGTGCTGTTTCAACTGTCAGAAGAGATATATGTACTTAATAATTTTGTAGCAGCTATATTATAATCGTGATTGGTACAACGATTCTCCAATTTTTATTATTATTTCTATAGAATGTCGTTATCACGTAATTGCAGACAAATTAGTCACTCTTAGGGGAAAAAATATAGACAAATTAGGTCCGTTTGAATTAGAGACTGAACTTCATTTTATTATTATATTTTTTTAATTTTTTATATAAAATATAATTTTTTAAATTTAAATATATATTTTTCAAATCTTAATTCACTTTTCTTAAATTTTAAAATACTAATAATATTAAAAAATAAATTAAACTCATATCATCTCTAAATCTAAATAAAATCTTAATCAATTTTAAAAGTAAATTAAATCCTTTCAAAAAATTAGTTATTTAGACGTGATTTATTTTTACAGATCATCTTGTTTGATCTTAGATTTATTATTATATTTTTTAAAATTTTATATAAAATAAAATAAATATTTCAATTTTTTTAATTCCAAAATAAAATTTTTAAATTATAAAATAAAATTAATATTAAAAAAAATATTTTATAATAATATTATATTCTTTTTCTAATTTTTATCTTATCTTATTCAAGAACGAATCACGTCCGCCAACTTCTGCACTTCATATGTTCCAAAAATAAAAGGCAAAAAATTTGAAAATTTAGCTACTCAAGAAATTGCTGGTTCGGGGTTTTATTTTTTTATTTTTTTGGCCATCAGTTTCTGATCAAAATGTAATTCAGAATTATAGTAATTGTAATCTGCTCTTATTTATTTATTTTAAATAAATATATTATTATTTATTTAAATGAACAATTACTTAAAATATACGAGAATAGTAAATAACGATAAATATTTTAAGGATTATATCATTTTTTTAATTATTTTTTTTATAAGTACTGCTCTAACTCTAAAATTGTTTGTTTTTATAGAAAAAAGAGATAAAATTAAATTAAATAAAGGAAAATAGAAGTTAAAAATTAAATAGAATATTATTAGAATTTATTTTTTATTTTTTTATTTTAATATTAAAAAAAATATTTATTTTATTTTATGTTAAAATTTTAAAAAATTATAATTATTAGATATGATAAGATAAATGAAATAAAATAAGATCAAAATAGTTGTGAAAACAGGCCGTAAATAGACTTTTTTTTATATATAGGAACGTAAATAGATTTTTCTTCGAAAAAATATTTGCGAAGATAGATATTTTGAAAATCTCATTTAAAAGGATATTTTTTGAAAGGAAGAAAAAAAATTAAGGGAGGTGAATGCATGGGATGGCACTGAAGTTTGCTTTTGTGTCCCCACCCATAGATGGCAGACACGTCACAAGGTGGGACCCTTAACTTTATCTTCTCTTCCATGCCCTAACTGCCCGGATTGTCCCCTACTCTCTCTGCCCGAAATGCCCGCCCATTTCTCCAACTCATACCCATTCCCGGGGGTGTGTTTCCTACGGGCACTCCGGGCAGCTAAACCCCTCTGCCCTTCATTCTCTGGTCATCTTCGGTTTTGCTTTTTTCTGGTCTTCGATTCGATTTAAAAAACAAAAAACAAAAGAACGAGAAAAGACAACAGAGTAGAGAGAGAGAGAGAGAATCGATAACTTCAGAGTATATATCTGATATTTTCCATATTTCTTTTCTTTTCAGCTTTAAACTGGTCAGCTTGTAGAAGCCCCCTTTGAGATTTCTGTGTCTTTGAGCAGACATTTCTGAGTGCCACTGAGATTTGTTTCTTCTCCGTCTTAAAGATAGCACTACCTTTTTCAACCCCAGCAGTTTGCACAAGCCTGATTAGTTTCAGGTTCCAAAGGATTTCATCAAAAATTGATATATTCCATGTGATCTAGCTCTTTTTTAATCTGGGTTTGTATAATCTATCGGTTTCGAGGAAAGGTTGCGAATATTTTTTTTGTACGACGTGGAAATTTTGTTTCAGAGTTTGTTGGTAAAGAAAGGCTTACTAGTGGTGGTGGTGGTGGTGGTGTTGGTGTTGGGGGAGGTGAGTATCGGTCGGTGTTTGGGATTTGGGGTGTTCTGATGTCATGTGTGGCTTGAGTCTTTAGGGCTAGTGAGAGATGGGATTGGGTGGTGAGAATGGAAAGGTGGAGACTTGGGACGTGGGCAAATCGAAGGGTGGGAAGAAGAAAAAGAAGGAGGTGGAAGAAATGGGAGAGGAGGAGATTGGATGTTGGGTTAGGCTGAGGTTCCTTGGGAGCTGCATTTCTTCAAGATCCAAAGTCGATAGCTCAAGCAGTGGGACCACTGCTAATTATGGTAGATTCTATTTTCTTCGAAACTTATTTTGTTTACCAAGTTCATCTAGTTCTTTTGTAGTCATATGTTTCCGGTTTTACACTTCCACTTATGTTTAGTTTCACTTGGGTATGTTGTTTTGTAGGAATCCTCTATTTTAGCATGTCTTGGATTAAGCCAATTAACTAACTGGTGCATTTGCTGATGTAAATATAGTTGTGATTGAGACTAATTTGGCCCAGAATATTTTGATAATTAATTTTCGGGTTATAACTAGAAAACACTCACGACGTGTTGATTGTGATTGGGGTGCATCAAAATTCAAAACGAAGGTCAAGGTCAATCTAACTTTGCGTTCTATGGGACGATATGATAATTTTTTTCTCCCTCTCCCTCATTCCTTTTTTGGGCAGTTGTGAGGAGACTACAGTTAAAGTAAGCTTGAGTCTCCAAGAAATATGTTGAAAGCATATCTGGAATGGTTATGGTAGTTTCTGCCCATGGGGGCAAAGGTCAAATTTTGCTTTGTGTTGTTTGACATCATGGTGGGGAAAAAGTGGGTAGATTATCTCTTAGCAGAAATTAATGAGAGCTGCATTTCATCTGAAGCAGAAAGCAAACCTTAAACCAGAGATACTCAATCCTGAATGAAACTCTAATCTGCCAATTAGACTTTACTTGAAGCAATTATTGCCAATTTATTTTTTCATAAGTGAAATTTTATAGATAGAACTAGGCAAATGCCCAAGTACATGAGATGTATGCAAGAGGAAACACCTAGTTTGGAAGAGGGGGTAGAGATTTATTGCCAAATTAAGTAGGATAGAAGTCTGGGCTAAGTGATTCTTTTGGATAGTTGTCTTTTTTCTTTATTCTAATCACCTTTTGATTTGTTACCCGCAAATCTCTCAGTCCCTCATTCTTCCTGTCATGTTTAATAGCATCTTAGTTTGTTTCACTGTGGTTCATAATTTTCTTTGTTCATTAGGATATTTTTTGGGACTGTCAGACTCTCACATACTAGTGCCTCTTATTATTTGATTGATTTGGCATGCATGTTGTTGTATCACAAAGGTGGGTGCCGGCTCAAAGATTAGTTTTGGCATGACTTATAGCGTGGAGACAAAGCCCTCAATGAAGCTTTCCTAGAGATGCATCATATTATGTGTGTGCATGAGGTTTCAACGGCTGATCTATTGGTCTATCCATTGTTAGTTTTTCTAAAGTGGCATGTTATTGGAAAGTTGTTGCCTTTACAGAAATTTCCAATCTCTTGTACTCAACTTGATTATGTTGTGGAGGTATAGACAAGACCTTTGGATCCCATTGTTTATTCTTTCTATTAGGTTTTTATGCATTATGATAGCATCATTTTCTTGGAAGAGCATATGCGGACTAAGGCACTCAAAAGAGTAGGTATTTTAATTGGACAGCCTCCTGAGAAAAGATCCTTACCATGGATAACCTAAGGAAACACTATAAGATTGTTGCTGTATATGTAGGAAGAGTGGGGAATCTTTGGACCGCCTTTTACTCCATTGCCAATTTACTAGAGCCTTGTGGAATGATTTCTTTGGTAGTGTTGGGTTGGTTTGAGTTATATTGCAAAGGATGGTAGATTTATTTGCAAACAACGGAGGGTTATATGGCAACACATAAATTGTTGTTGTGTGGAAGATGATCCCTATCTGTTGAGTGTGGTGTATTTGAAGGGAAAAGAACGATAGAAGCTTTAGAACTGTAAGAAAACGATGAAAGAATTTAAAACTGAATTGTTCGGTACTTTTTATTTGGGTAGCCACTATAGGTATTAATGGATTAAGTTCTCATTATACTCTTGTTACCTTCTCTTATTTCTATTTAGTTGTTTCTCTTTTATACATCATGTGTACTTGGGCTGTGCATTTTGTGTTCTTCAATAAAATATCCGATTACTGCGGAGGTCATGGAGGTTGGGGGTGGGAGCATCTCTTGGAATATCGTTTTCAACCGGGCAACACAGGATTGGGAAGTGGGTATTTTTGCAAAGTTCTATGGCCATATATACGCACAAAGACCCAATTTTCAACAAGATGACAGCTTATGGTGGACGCCTGCTCAGACAGAGATATTTATAGTCCGTTCATTCTATCTGGTTCTCACACAAGATCCTGCTTCTCAATTCCCTTGGCAGCATCTATCGCATCATGAGGCAACCTTGAAAGTGACTTTCTTTGTGTGGACAGCGTCCTTAGATAAGATCTTAACCACAAATAATTTGAGAAAACGGAGGATCATCATTGCAGATTGGTGTTGCGTGTGTCGGCAAAGGGGCGAGTCGGTGAACCATCTACTCCTACATTATGAGACAGCCAGGCTTCTCTGGGATGAGGTATTTGGTAGACTAAACCTTGTATGGGTTATGCCAGAGTCAGTGCTGGCAACATTGACAGGTTGGCCTTCAATTCGGGGCATGCGACAAATCAAAACTGTTTGGAAGATGATCCCTATTTGTATTATATGGTGCTTATGGCTGGAGCGTAATTAGCGGACTTTTGAAGATAATGAGAGATCACTAAAGGAGATTAAAGTATTATTTTATAGAACTCTTTGTACAAGGTCCATTGCCATGGATTTTAATGGCATGGACCTTCATGACTTCCTTGTTGCTAATGCGCCTACTTAAAAGGGCATGTGTGTACTTGTAAGTGGCATTGATGCCACCTCATTCTTTAATAATGTCTTTTACTTATCAAATAAATAAATAAAATCTTCGATTACTCATAATAAAAATGTGCTTTTATCAAGAATTATTATTAATTATAGACTTTATGTTTGCTTAAATCTGAGCGGCACAATAGTACAATGTAATGAAATGATTGATGCCTGCCTTCCCAGTATATTCTTTTATGTTAGTTTATACTCTTATATGTTGGTTCTTTTTCTTGGTCAGCTGAAAGTAAATCAACGAATGATACAAGCAGAGACCAACCGGCAGCTCCAATAGTTTCTTCCTCTACCACAAGCAATGCAGAAAGTAATTCATCCACTTCCAAACTTGAAGAGGAGCTTAAAGTTGCTTCTCGTCTGCGGAAATTCTCATTTAATGATCTCAAGTTGGCAACAAGGAATTTTAGACCTGAGAGTCTTCTTGGTGAAGGTGGTTTTGGTTGTGTATTCAAGGGGTGGATTGAAGAAAATGGAACTGCTCCTGTGAAACCTGGTACTGGGCTTACAGTTGCTGTTAAAACCCTCAACCATGATGGGCTTCAGGGTCATAAAGAATGGCTGGTTTGTAACTTAACTAATTTCTTTACCTCTGAAATTTAAGCTACAATTTTCTCTTTCCTCTTCTTTTGTGGGAAGTTTTGGATTTCTAATTCAATGTATTTGGCTCTTATTTTATTTTTTTTAATTCTTGCATTACAGGCTGAAGTAAATTATCTTGGTGATCTTGTTCATCCTAACTTGGTCAAACTTGTCGGTTATTGCATTGAAGATGACCAAAGGCTGCTAGTGTATGAATTCATGCCTCGAGGGAGCTTGGAAAACCATCTATTTAGAAGTATGTGACTTCTTTTTTTGATGAATAGTTTGTTACATCCTTTTTTATACTTCATTGTCCTTTTCTCTTCCCTCTTTCATTTTTATATCATAAGTTTTGCATCCTTTAGGAGTTTTGAGTCAAGGACCATTCCATATACTTGTGCGTGGGTTTCAAAGCTTTTTTCTTTTTCTTTCTTTTCCTTTTCTCTCTGTGTGATTCTATTTATGCAGATTCTAAAATGTTTTGTTCCATTAAAAGGGAGACTGCTATGTCTACGATAACAAAAATGTGAGCACTACATTTTTTAATGTTCAGATAAAATTAAATCTTTCATTCCAACAGGGAGTTATATTTATTTCTCAATAGCTCGTGATTGTGATGTTTTTTTATTAGATGGAGGGTCATTAGTAGCAATCCAAAGAAAAGGCTAGTCAACAGAACAAAGAAAAATGTACCTCTAGCTTTTGGTAATATCATTTAGAAGGTAAATATTTTCTATATAAGTAGCAGCCACTTCTAATGGATATGTAGCACTAACTTCTGGTTGAAACAGACCTGCTGGTTGGTGTGTATCTTTAACTCTTCAACTACATTATATTCACTCTCTCTCGTCTAGCTCTTGCAATCTCTCAGAGAAAAAAAACCCTCTTCGTCGTCCGCTGCCTGGGGGTAGGGCGGAGCTTTGCCTCCGTTCCTCTCCTCCGGGCTTTTCCTTTTTCCTTTGTCTGTGTTTTCCCGGCCACCGGTAGGTTCGGTTTTGATGGTGGTTTTCGGGGTTGTGGTTTTTAAACCGACGGTTGAAGTTTGAAGTAGCTCCGGTGATCTTAGACTACCACGCGCCTCATCTCTGCTCTCGTTGTCGGCTGATCTTGATTTCGTCCAGAGGTTTTGTCGAACGGAGTGGCGCATTCTCTACACGCGCGGGGAGGATTTGGGCGGTGCTCTGCGATTTGGTGAGATCTCCTATGCCGTAGGCGGCTGGTCGTGGTTCCGTTGCCGCCGAGCTACTCTTGACTTCCGGGCTTCACTCCTAGCAAGGCATGTGTAGTTCGCGTGCCTCTATAGCCGGCTGTTTTTTGTTGTTGTGTTTCTGTTGTTGTGTTTGTGTTGTATATTTTGTTTTGTATAGAAAAAAAATTTAAATTTGAGATGTAGTCTCTCAGGTTTAGCCCGTAGAGTTTAGTATTCTCCTCTTTTAGAGGAGAATCTTTGTACATACCTCCATTGGAGGTAGTGTTTAGTCTCTCGAATTTTAATTTGAGAGATCTTGAAGTATGTGCGTTCATTTGAATTAAGTTGACGTGTAAACTGAGTCTTCCCAGTTAAA
This sequence comes from Platycarya longipes, assembly GCA_036559045.1. Lineage (NCBI taxonomy): Eukaryota > Viridiplantae > Streptophyta > Magnoliopsida > Fagales > Juglandaceae > Platycarya > Platycarya longipes. The sequence continues at coordinate 17,758,201 of CM071793.1, read as the reverse complement.
TGGGTCATATTGTAGACTTCTTTTATAGTTGAATGAAAGTAGACTATTTTCTCAAAAAAGAAACAGACCTGCTGGGGGTTGGCTCAAGTGATAAAGGTCTTGGTCTTGATGGTATGATCCCTCCAAGTTTGAGGTTCAAATCTTAGGGTCAAAAATTCCTGAGGGCTATTGGATTGGGGGATTTTTCCCTTGAATTATCTGATATGCACTTGCGGGAAACTCCTTGTCGAGGGTTTGTGCACCTAGGGATTTTTCCAGAACATATCTGCATCATGTTCACTATTTTTAGTGTTTTGATATTGTGAGTCTTGTATCTGCTTTATGTGTGCAATGTATCAAATAACTGTAATGCTTACTATTTAAGAGCAGTGTTTTGGTATTGTGAGTTATCTGCTCTATGGAACATGCAATGTCTTAAATAACAGTAACTGTAATGCAGCCGAGTTTAGACTTATCAACAGTTGCTGCTTTGTGATAGTACTTTACCTTTAAATTGCATCCTTGTTTGATGATCTCTTGTATTACTTGTCTTATATGCAGGGTCCTTGCCTCTCCCATGGTCCATTAGAATGAAAATTGCACTAGGTGCTGCAAAGGGTCTTGCTTTTCTTCATGAGGAAGCAGAAAGGCCTGTTATATATCGTGATTTTAAAACCTCCAACATCCTTTTAGATGCAGTACGTACCTAAAATTAAGGCAACCTAACAAATTCACCATTGGGATTCATCATTCTAATAACATGCTATTTCAGGACTACAATGCGAAGCTATCTGATTTTGGACTAGCCAAAGATGGTCCTGAGGGAGACAAAACCCATGTTTCTACCCGTGTGATGGGAACCTATGGTTACGCAGCCCCAGAATATGTCATGACAGGTAAGTTTTCATCTGGGCAAATCCCCCACCCTTGAAAAGAAAAAACCCCCCATGCGTTCTTCTTATGCCCCTCCCCCTTTACTCTAGATGCATATATAATATAATGCATCATTCACACTCATGGTGAATTTTTGACAAGTTATTGATCATCCTGATGAAATGAGTTGTATGGCTTATGATCTGCCCTTTGTTTACTATGTAGTTCATATTAAGTAAGGCAGCTGGTCTGATGCTCTTTGCATCTGAGGCTGTGTGAATAGCCTTAAGTTTGATTTCCTCAATAATAGACCGTAAGAGATGAAATGCTCAAAATCCAATTTCTTATCTTGTTAATCTCTTGCATGGAAAATAATCAAACTTGGCCTTGAATACGTTGCTTCTGGTTCTGTGTTATCTCTTGGTTTGAGCTATTTTTGGTTGAGGCAGAGGCGGTATGCCTCTAGGCCTTACTAAGTCAGATATAGGGTTCAGGACCATAATGATTGAGCAAAGGTATCTTGACTCTTGAGCTTTGCTTTAAGAAGATAAGATGTTTTTCTGGTTCCATTCACTTTTGTTGTCTGGTGGAAGTCAGACTTCTATTAGTTTGTGCGTTATTGTCTACTTTATTGGCTGCATGCCAAAATTCTGAGATGCAGCCAATTCTTACCCGTGTTTCTTTTGTAGGACATCTTACTTCAAGGAGTGATGTGTACAGCTTTGGTGTGGTTTTACTTGAAATGCTGACTGGTAGAAGATCCATGGACAAAAACCGACCAAATGGAGAACATAATCTTGTGGAATGGGCTCGGCCACATCTTGGCGAGAGAAGAAGATTCTACCGGTTGATAGATCCCCGGCTTGAGGGTCACTTCTCAATTAAAGGAGCCCAAAAAGCCGCACAACTAGCTGCGCACTGCCTTAGTCGGGATCCAAAAGTCAGACCCCTAATGAGTGAAGTTGTCGAAGCCTTGAAACCTCTGCCAAATCTCAAGGACATGGCAAGCTCATCATATTATTTCCAGACTATGCAAGCTGACCGCATTGGATCCCCAAATGCTAAAAATGGCAACCGAACACAGGGAGGATCCTTTTCAAGGAATGGACAGCAGCAGAGGAGCCTTTCCATGAATGGTTCCCATGCTTCTCCATATCACCATCAGTATCCTCACCAATCGCCAAAACCCCTTGGTAAACCATAGGATTTGCTGTGATAATTTATCTGCTGTCTCATTTCCCCCCAACCGCCCCGGCATTATTCGTTTCCTCTTCTTCTTTCTTGGTATAGATCTATCTTCTGTTAAAGCATTTGTTCTTAGAGAACTGAAAAGCAACGGAGAAACATGTTTGCTTTAAGTTGTGTTTAGAGTGGTGACATACGTGTCGGGTAGAATGTGAGGGCAGGTGAAGCTTATAGAGGAAAATGTGTTTGCCAACCAATATTTCTCCAGTTTGTTTGGAAATATCAAAGTGTATCACCTCCTGCCCCCTTTCTATTGTCTTTGGCTTTTTTTTTTTTTTTAAGGTTACATAGCATTCATTACACACATGAAGTGACCTAAATAAATTGACCAATTTGTCCCCAAGTAAATTGGTCTGCATAAGTAGAAATTGGTTAATTTATTTAAGCCACCTCATGTAGGGTTGACAAAATGTCTAATTCCGTTAAGCTGACTCGTTTTTCGATAGGTTTTGACCCGTTTAGCCAACCTATTAAGTTTGAAATCAGAAACGGGTAATGTCCATTACCCGATAACCATATTTTCCCCTATTTTATTTTTACGTTCTCTTGAATTCAAAGACCTAATCTCCTCTCTCTCTCTATCTCTCTCTCTCTTGACGCACTGGTGCAATTGCACCCCCAATAGTTTTAAATCAGTGGACTCACCCTTCTCTCTTTTGTCCACGGTCTTCTCGTCGGAGACCAACGCTTTGTTGGAGAAGTTCGAACCGCTTTGTTGTCTTGTGGAGCTGTTTTGATTGCAGAGCTATTGGAAGCGTTAGATCTGTATATAATCTCATATTCACGGCTTTATCCTTTATCCAAGAGGATTGGTCATGGCAACCTCAGATTCACGGCTTCTTGGGTCTCTATTTCCTGGAAAGAACATGTGAGTGGGAGATCAAAGGAAACTTGAAGATGAAGAAGAAAGACGGTGGAGAGAAACAGAAGAATCCATATGAAAGGCTTATGCTTTAAGCTTGATTCTCTTGTTCCTACTCATCATTTCAAACCCTCAAGGGTAACTCAGTATTGCTTTAAGCTTGATTCTTTTGTTCCTGCTCCTCAATGGTAACTCAGTATTGTAGATCTCTACATTCTTTTAATTTTTTCCTTTCTTTGTTTCTCGATCTCTATCTAAGTTAAGAGCTTTTTTTCTCTTTCTTTTTTAACTCTTCTAGTTCTTGAGGTAAGGCCCCAAACATTCTTGGGTCTGCACAATTTTTAGTTTCTTAATTCTTTATAAATGTTCACTCTTTGCCAAAAATATATGCCAAATTAGTAGTTAATTTGCTGGAGCCTGGATGTTTCTCGTTGTAGTTGGCACGCATTGATTACATCTTTTTTATCGCTTTTTGTATTTATTATCTAAGTTAGGAACGTTGCCTGGGTTTGAAAAAAATAAATAAATATCGGTTAATCGGCTTATCGGTTCACAGGTAAATGGAAAATGCATCAAAATGGGCCGAGTTGGAAATGGGCAATGTCGGGTCAGGTCGGTGTACAACCCTTATCTCATGTGTGCAATAGATGCTTCCAAAAAAAAAAAATTCCACCTTTTTCTTTTCATCTCAAATTTTACAAATAACATAAGTTGTCTCGTCTGCCGTATTTTATGTTCCTAATGTTTTGGGAGGAGCAGGGACAGTGATCTATTCTAATGTTCTGTTCTAAATGGAGATATTTTTATAAAATATTGTTGCAAGAGTCATTTTTATATGAAAATGCCCTCCATTTAAAAAAGTACTAAAAAAAAAGATTGTGTCTATATTACTACTTAACGCGTGGATTTGTGATGCGAAATGGTCGTGCGAATATGGTGGCTAATGCCCCCTTAAACGTGGAACATACCCATTTGAATCATGTCGGAACATTTCATTTGTTGACAGTGACAATCATCATTAAAAAATGGATCATTTTCATTTTTTTTTTAAATAAAAAATTACTTCCGTTTGGTTTTTCATCTTAAAGAAAACTCAAGAATTTAAAAAGAGAAAATAATAGATAATAAACTATATTGATAATTTTAAAATTGGGAAGAGTGGAACTTCTTGATGTCATTGGCTGATCTGTCGGTTGAGTAGGCCATAAATTGTTGCCCCTTGCGTATAAAAGAAAAAGAGAACCTATACAACGTCCTCAGCAGATGGACATTCAACAGTATCTGTATCATCCACAGTTCCCATTCTTCCTGCTCCATTGTTTGAAAAAAAAAAGTTGAAAAAAGCAAGAGAAATTACAACTTATCATTCCAAATCATCAAGAAAATATTTATTTGCAACCTCGTTTATTTGCCACAATACTGAGGTTGAAGCCTATGAGTAATAATCTGTTCTGAAACAAAGATGCTACTAAGCTTTAAGGGAATCTTAATGATTGTCAAGTTTTGGTTCCGACCATTTTATCCATAACACTTGCCCCCTTTTTAACATTTGAAGCAATTAAGGTAGATGTTTCAGCCCTTTTCAATTGTTGCAAGTAAACATTTATATTAACATCTCAGACTTGAAGGCCACTTTTATTGGAAACTCCATCCGGATGTGCCAAACCCTTCTTATTCCCCTAAAGACTCGGTTTCCTATCTCATGCAGCTCTCCTTGTCAGCTGCTCCTTGGATGTGCTTTCAAAGATCTTGTCAGCATTTCCAACCTCAAATCCATCTCGCCTGTGGAACTCTTTAACCTATCCAAGTTGATAAATTAAGTGTTTGGTACTCGTGCGCACAAAAAAAAATTAGACCTTCATGTAGAAAGTGATGAAGCAAATCCATGATGATTAGTGATTACTTAGCAGATATGTCAGTATTCATGAGAATGAGGGTTTTCTGTAGTCAAACATTTGGAGTGAATGTACTTATGAAAAGAAACATTTGGACTGAATATTCAGCACCTACGAAAATAATTGATCATACATACTCAGAATTCTGCTATCAATCTCAGAAAATCAAATTTGAAGCAAGAAGATGATTTTCGAAAAGAAAGCAAGGGTTGGTTACCTCTTTTTCAGGTAAATTTTTATATTGAGGCAGTACCAGGCGTTCCGCAAACTCAATGTATGAACAGGGAACTAATTCAGTGATACCATCAGAAAACTGGAAAGAAACCGAATCTGCTACCGTAGAACTTTGCAGCAGAAGACCATCGGGGCTCACTATCAGTAGCAAAGAAAAAACAATCAATATTCATCATCGACAACCTTGAAACTTTAAATACGGTTATGTGAGAACAGTACAATCATAGCTCAATTATGTTGACAGAGATTTGCTCTATGTATGACAAATTTAAAACTTTTACTCACTTTTTTCTTATTATTTCTTTTATTGCGGGAACCACCCCACAGCAGAATCCTTAGGACTCACCCATGGAACCTAAACCCCCAGGGAGACTAGCATAGAAACTCACCACCATGGCCTCCCATTAAATGCAGTTTGATCCAGGGCCAGGGGGAAACTTTTACTCGCATTTGACATCAGTCAAATTCCAACATATTTTACAGTTATACCAGCATTTACCAGCATCTTTTTGTGTAAGTTTTTGCTCTAATTAATTTTTTATTTACATAAATCTGGGGGAGATTCATGAGCATAAATAACGGCATGTAATTATCTATTTTAAGGACTAGCACATGACTGTACAAACCTTGTTCTGAAGTAAAATGAGGAACTTGAAAAGGGAAAAGGAAATAAGGTTATAGATTACATGACAAACCTTTCAGAACTCCCCCTTCAGAATTTAACTTGAACCCATTGTCTTCAATAAACTGATTGAGGTTTTTTATATTTCTCAAGTGAAATTTGAGCTGATGAGTGGAAATAGTAGCATGGTTCAGTGCATACCCATTGACAAGGGTCCAAGCAGCATATTCACTTTCCCTAAGTTTCCAGAAACCAAACAGAAGCATTTCAAAATGGAAATTAAGATCCTAAATATATCAACCATGTTCTAGCACTTTCAAGTAACACGGTCCTACCCAAGAAAATGATGCCTATAGATGTTGAACTATTTATGTGATAACCGTATCAAACTAGGTAAAATAGTCATTTGTAAAAACAGTGCTGCAATCCCAGAGAAAAAAGTACTTTGCCAATTGTTGGAACTCGGAAAATAGAGGGGTTTCCCAAGTTAGAGATCCCAGAGCACTTGCAAGAGCTGCATGTTCATTTCCACATCTGGATATATCAGTGTATTTCCTAATTATTTCCTGAATCCAGAATTAAATGTTAGAACAACAATGTCAACTAATATAAGAACTGTTGCAGCAATTAATATGTTAAGTAAGTAAAAAGAAAAATAGTACGAATTGGATGGTACAACAATATTTAACACAAATAAAAAATTATTGGATTTTCAGGTCCATTCAATAGTTAGACGCTGGAAAAATAAATGAGATTGAACAAAAACAAAATCACCACAAGTATCATTTGCTTGGAGATCGAGCTTTCAATCAAAAAAGAAAAACACCATTCGGAGGAATCATTGCCTAATTGCTCGGAACCAAGGTGCAAAATTGAGATTTTTTCTTCGTCTAGAATGACCATTGAGACGCACCTGAGTTTGCGTACTCATCTGATCTACAAGAAGCTCTGATATAAAAATTCTTGGCAAAGGCCCATTGGTGCCACTGCCACCATTAGGAAGAGGAACACTGGGAGGAGAAAACCACAGCGCTCTCAATTTCTTTGCAGGAAACCTCAACTCGTCCCGTGGCTCATACCCAAAATCAAGGAAAAATTTAGCCATCGAGTCAACACCATAACCGTTCACCTAGCATGTTACAAAAGAAAAGGTACACTTATATATCATAGCACAACATACGAACAAAATTAAGCCTATGACTAGACAAAGATGTCACTCACAAAATTTCAGATCAGTGATAGAAAAGCCTTATAAATGACTAATACAATACGCAAAATTAAAAAGCAAGAATACCCCGAATGTTCTAAATGCCAAATGATCATAGCAAATTTGGTTGCTGTCGACAGATTGAACAAGCTCTAATATTTGTTTTGCTGTGGGGTTCCTGTTTAAGTACACCTTTTCCATGCTTGCCAGCACGCTCCTAAAAAATGACTCAGCTCCCTGCAACAAACAAATATCGAAATCGAACTGGAAGAATAAGATGAACATTAAAGAGTGAACTATTATAACCTATTTAAACCGAAAGGCGATAGGCATCATGAAAAGTAGTAACCTGGGTTGTCGCTAATTGACAATGATGCAACAGACAATAGCAAAGCGTCCATAAATTCAACCAAAGAGAATAATCAAACAGAGATATATAGAAAACTCGATCCCACCTGAAAGGAAGATTCTTGCGATCGATTGTCCGATTTAGAGGAGGAAACGACGCAGAGATTTCGTGTCTTAATGGAGATTGAATTTCCGGGGAACGAAGAAGATTCATTGAGGGGAATGAAGTTTAGAGATTTGGGTCGGAGACGAAAGGACGAAGAACTGATAGAGCGGAGGGATGGTCGGAAAACCGAAGAGTGAGAAGCGGGTTTAATCGTCGATGAGTAGCAGTAGGAGAACATGGTGGAAGTTGTCATGGATTTATCCGAGCGACCCCACCAAATTTTCACTGGTTTTGTGATTGTGGCCACCTTCATGCCTTTGTCGATCTCTTGCTGCTTTGGGTGACACGTCTTGTCTTAGTTTCGTATTCGGAAATGTCGCAAATCTTTTGAAGCTTTCCATAGTTTTGATTCACCAAATTAGGACGTAAAAAACTCTCTGGCGTTAAAACTTTTTAAAATTTATTATACATATGTGTGTGTTTTTCTTTTATTTATATTCTCTAAATCAGATAAAGATTTTTATAAAATGATTTTTTCTAAATTTTTTTTCTTAAAAAAATATAACATATTCAACAGATAGGAATAGGATGCCAAAATTCAATCGAAACACGCATCTTTCTCGTCATCGATATCATAATTCATAACTGATATCCATGTCAGAAATGTAGCCCGCCAACGATAGGGATACAAAAAAGATGTTTATTTTTAGAGAAAGAATTAAGATGAGATAAAATAAAATAAAATATTATTATAATATTTTTTTAATATTAATTTTATTTTAAAATTTGACAAAATAATTTTAGAATTTAAAAAAATTAATTTTTTATTATATTTTATATAAAAATTTAAAAAAATAGAATAATAAATTTAAGATGAATTTAAAATTTTAATTTTATCTCTTAAAACAGATAAATCTAAAATTTATAGGGCTATGTTAGCATGCCCGCTACAGCATGTAGCGGACCGTTAGACACTTTTTTTTTTTGTTTTTTTTCTTATTATTATTTTAAAAAAATTACAAAATATTAAAATACTAATAATTATTTTTTTAATTATTAAGTAAAAAAATTAAAAAATTGAAAAATTGAAAAATATATATACAAAATGTTAATAAGAGATATTAAATTTGATGGACATTCTAGCATTTTTTTAAATTATATAAGTAAAGATAAATGCCTTTTACACAGAAGAGTTGTCTCAAATTTTTGTCCCGAATTTAAAAATATTTTTTTTTACTTAGTCATTAAAAAAGTAATTTTTAATAATAATATAATTTTTTGCTTTTTTAAAAATATTTAAAACTACAAAAATTGAATGAAAAAAAATAAAGAAAATGAAAAAAAAAAATTACACTCATTCAAGAGATTTCGGTACATATTCTTCAGGATATTAGTAAGACTCATAAAAATATAAAATCGGGCGCTGCTACAATAAATGTTGTTCGTTCCTGTTTGAGAAACCGCTTTTCCTTTTTTCTATCATCTCTGGTCGTTCCTTCTTTTTCTTCAAGAGCATCTTTCAAATACATTTTCAAAATTTAATTAATATCACTTTTTTTTCATTTGCTTTTATAATTTAAATTCAAGACTCATATTAGATTTTTTTTTATATATAATAATAAAATATTTTTAAATTAATATTTTTTTATTTAATCAATTTTTATCACATTAGATTAGTAATTTTATTTATTTAATTAGTTCTTATATCAATTAATATTATTATTTAATATTAACTTATTTTTATCATATTTTGTAATTTCTTTATTTAATTTATTTTTATCACATTTTGTAATTATTTAATTTGTTTTTATTACATTTTGGTTAGAGAGTCAGAGATAATTTTTTAATGTTTGATTAAGCAATTTTAATCTTCTATCTTTAGTCAAACAATATACCAAAAAGTTAATTTATTTTAAAAATATCTAATTTAATGTAGATTTTTTTTAATAAAAAATAATATTTATACAATGATGAATTGAATAACTACCGCACAATTATTTTTAAAAAAATAAATAAAACTCTGTTCACGTGAGCTCCCAACGTAAGTTAAAACTCTGTCCCGGGCCCCAGCTCTATACGATCCTCAACACCAACAGAGAAAATTTCATTAAATAATCATGATCATATAGGATTCCTATCTTCCATCTTCCCTTTCCTTGCCCCCAAACGATAGATCGACTGAGTATCGCCATGGACAACATTGGTAAGGAATACACACAGTACAGATATTACTAAGAAACTAATATGTTCCTCCATAGTGAAGAGCTTGATAAGTACAGAGAGATCATATATACTAACGATGATTTTTTTTTTCTTTTCTGTTTTTTTTTTTTTGCATCGAAGTTGGGGATTGGATGAGACAGCTTTTTTTTGGGTACTATTATTCGAGCTTGCCTGACGAAGCGGCATCGTCGCTGGCATCGAATATATTTAATTTTTAATATATATATATATAAGTACTTTAAAATAAAAAGAGAGAGAGAAAGTTGTACTAAGAGACACATCAGCTCTCAAAGTTCGGCGGGACGCTGCTTAGGTAGTTTTCAAGTATGATCCATGTAGCAGCGTCCTACTAATTACAGTCTTGTGTGAGACAGTCAAGAGAGTGGAGAGTCGAATGAAATCAGTGAAACAGAAGAGGGCGGCAGAGGTTTCAGTTTGTAATGGGCCATATACCTGTACTTCTAAAAATAATGGGGATTAATATGACACCAAGGCGAGTGCAGAGGTAAGATTTTCCCTTATCCTTAGAGAAATATTGGGGATTGGTGCGTCCGATCCTCTTGAAAAACGGACATCGACATCTCCACCAACTATAGACGACACTATGAGACACATCGAAGGTCGTCGGGAGTTGCCGTTGCAGAAGTCTTGTTGCCGGACACTGGCGGTCACGATGGGATGGGCAGTGTCGCCCACCGCTACCCACGCCAACGCCATCTGGGTTGAGGCTAAATCTAAATCTTCTCTTAAATTCATCTTTATTTTATTTTTTATTGTATTTTTTATTGTATTTTTTTTTTTTTTTTTATTGTATTTTTTAAATTTTTTTATTGCATTTTAATAGTGGACTGTTTTTGGCTGGGGCAGCCCGACCTGCCCCAGCGTCTCCCCTTCCCTTAATAAACATCTAACCGCAATGGAGCGCATTCGAACAACAGAGGGAGATCCTGATGAAATTACTACCCGCTAACTCACGAAACTGGAGCATATCAAGCATAAGGTACAGCCTGATGAGCTAAGCAAAAGAAACAAAGAAAAATATGATTACAAAGACGCAAAGTGCAGTCAATGGCATCTATCAAGTGACCAAAACTCCAAATGAGAACTTTTTGCTCAAAAGAATATCATCCGCAACATTGGGATGAATGACAATCCAAAGATGAACTTGACATTGGTTTGTACCACCAGCTAGAATTATTTTTTACATCCTCGACCACCAAAATATGAAAGAAACCCAATGGTAACACATTAACAGACCAAAAGTTCATTGGAAGAAAAAAGATATTGTCTATCATCTACCTTATTTTCCTTCACCAAACGGGCTCGTCTTCAATTCAGAAAGGGTAGTTAACTAGCCTACGGCTTCAATACCAAGGCTAGCCCAATCTTTGCACTCTTTTCAATTGCCCTGGTATCCACCTCTCCGGAGATGGTGAAGAGGGACTTTGGACGCCACTCATGCTGGATGAGAGCACTTGCCCTTCCATAGTTGTTTACCCTAGCCTTCACCGAGGTTAGAGGGTCAAGTGCATGCTGCGTGCCAATTGTGAGGGTATTTTCGTTGCTTGCAAAGCTATGCGACAGCTCTGCACCAACAGCTGTATTGGTCAATGGGCTTACAGTGTGGTAGTATGAAGCATTAAGGGTGTCCCCTTTATCATTCCTGCAATCACCAACATCATTATGTCATTTTTCTGGGAAAGCATATCTGGACATACATGCAAGCAGCATATAGCACTCAATTACAACAGAAAAGGAATTGTAGTTGGGTAAAGAGAAAAGGAAGTCATTTTACACAGATACTCACACGGTCAGGGCAGCAATGAGGTCAGAATGGGTGTAACTCAATCCAGCATTCAGTTTAGTAAAGTTTCCAGAGGCAGTGTCAAATGAAAGATCTGTCCCAAGGGCAACAACATTGTTTCCAACAACACCAGAAAAGTTCACAATTGGATTGGCAGTCAACCCAAGGCTTGTACTTATTCCAGCATACTCGTGCTGGTATTGGAGTTCAACCTGCCAACAAAAGCACCAATAACTCCTGTTAAAATGCACCAATTTGTCTATCTCAACCAAAAAGGTTCTCATCATTGCAGCAAAGTTCAGACACATGATCCATATGTATTAACTAGTCAGACAAAAAAATACAAATATTTTTCTTACCTTACCAGACCTCTGATCAGGAACAATAAAGCTCAAGATAGCCTTGAGTCCAGGTGCAGGTTCGTCAACGGTAACTGTTGTGAGAAGCTACAAATTCATGGAACATTGATGTTAAACAATTTTTTTTATAAGAAATTTTTTATTAATCGACATAATTAGGCATAGTCCCATTCAATACAAGAGATTAACCTAATTACAGGCCAAGCACTGTGAAAATCAGTATAAAAATCAACGAAGCTAGTCCCATTCAATACAATGGCTTAAACAATTAAAGCATCAATATTAGATTACAAATGAATTACTACACTACACAAAAGAATTAGCAATATAAACATTTTTTCAGTTAACCAATATGTATATGTGCTCGTGTGTGTCTAAGAAATAAATTTTTTTATAAGTAATAAAAATAAAATGAAGGGGATCGTCATTGAATGTACTAAAAAAATTAGGATAGAAGCTAAGAACATTGTTGAAAATGAAAACTCTGAATGCAATCCGCTTTTTGGGAATCCCCGTGCACGACTGGAAACGGATCGTTTTATTAATAGTTACAACGTTGTCGTTCCATCAAGTGCAGTAAACACATGAAAGAATTGGACTCAAAATCAGATTTTTACAATTTTTGCTTAAGACTTGAGAGATCTCCAGTCATCCCAAAGTAATCGAGACCATCATCGCTTTCAGATTGGAATAGCGTCGCCTTCAGATCAAGGTCGTCGTCACCTTCGTCAGCACAAAATTGTCGTTCGCTGCACCTGCTCGAATCCTCCGTCTCCTTCCTTTCTCAGCAAATTAAATCTTTCGGTGGAACCATACACTTCTTCAAGATTCTGGAACCATAAATTTCAGTGGAAGCTTTAATTTTTTATCTTTTTGTTCTTTGTAATTTTTTGGGATTCTGACTAGTTGCTTCGAAAATGGAATGGGAGGAACGAATGGAGGTATAACTTTTTGCCCACCAAATGTTCTCAAGATCTGCTTCAATTAACCCATTCTCCAATTTGCTTGCCTTTTTTATTCGAAACAATCAGTAACAATGATTTTCCAAGTCAGGAAAACATACCTACTGACACAACAATTTTATGCTCGTGTTACAAGGCATAGATAATGAGAGAATGGTCGAAGTAGATGCCGACGGTGGTGGAGGAGAAACTCAAGCCAACAGCATCAAAGTAGATGGATTTCGAGAATACTCGAAGCGAAACTCTAAGACCGACCAGAGAGGTTTACAAGGAACCCAACAGTGGTTTAGGAGTCGACCATTGCTACAGTGCTACTCCATCACACAGGGACCAAAGAGAGGAGGGTGGGAAAATTTTCACTCAAATGCAGATAATATAAATGTGCATTTTGACGGAAGACACTAATAGGTAGCATTATTGTAATTCAAGAATTTTTTTAGAGAGAAAAATGTCCAGGTCTGCGTGGACAGTCCCCATTTGGGGACTGTACCTAGCAGTACCCTGTTGAGAATCACACAAAAAGGAAACCCCCAATGCTGAACATTCATAACATTCATAACACAAAATTGAATAACGTATAATAAATTAATAATCTCATTCGATGAACTGGTATCTAATGGTTAAACTTACTAACAAAATACAAAGGTAGTATGCTGATGACATATCGTTTTATTAACATAGAATATCTGAACAAAGACCAAAATAATCCTAGTTTCAAATGTCAAGATCTTGAAAAGCACTTGAATCTCTATCTCGAAGTGATACAGGCAAATGCTTTAAATCTAGAGTATATCACTTTAGGTCTATATTCACATACATGCAAGATCAGGCTGTATAGTTCAATGTAGAAATCACTGAAAACTTAAAAATACTAAAATGCAGCTTCAATGACTTACATTAGAGTTAGTGTCCACTTTTATATCAGTTGTGATGTTCTTGTTCTTCAGCTGAGTGCTCACATCAGCCAAAAACAGTTCGCCTTTCTTAACTCCAGTTGAAGTAATTGCCTGAGCAAGTGTAACAAACAGAAGAGCAGAACACATATTAAAGCATATGCAGATTGAGTAATAGCGTGCATGTCAGCATAAAGCATTACAGAATAACCTAAAGATTTCTTTGCAGGAAGTGCTGCGAATGCAAACCAAAAAATAAAAATTCATGAACATACAAAATGAAAACATTAGTTATAGAAGTCCACCAGTTATACCAATTTTGATAGCAAAGAAGATAATAGATGTTGACCAACTATAAGCACATGCTAAAGGTTGTAAAAGATTTGAAATGCACAAAGATAATTTATATAATATTACAAAAAAATTAATTAATTGGCACCAGGTGTCTGCCAATAGTGTCCCGACTAATCCCGGAGGTGCACATGCCCTCGACAAGGAGTTTCCTACAACAGTACCTAGGGTAATTCAAGGGAAGAATCCCTCATCAGATAACCCCTAGAGATTGTTTGTGCCCAAGGGGTAATGCAAAACATGTTTATTTATATTAAAACTTGATTGTTTTCAATTAAGCATTGCTAGGCAAAAGGTTGAGGTGGTTTGCACAAAGATGGGGGCCAGGTGGCAGTCAGTGGTGGAATTTAAGTAAATGAATATATGGGGCACTTGACTGTCAAACTAACCTTTCCGACACAAGAAGTGTCTACAAGCCACTGAGGCAAGACCCAGACCACTCCAAAAAGGGGCTTTCAATAATAAAGTATAAATCGTTCCAATACAAGAAAAGCACCAACTCAGTAAGCGATGAAATATTTGCTCCCCCCCCCCCCCAAAAAACCCAAAAAAAAAAACCTCCATGTTCAAATTGATTGTCCAAGGAAAAAAGAGAATTAAGAAAAATGCTACTGAATAGTAATGCAAATTGAATAATAGATATGCCAATAGCCGCAGCCATTCTTGGTAACAATCAAGACATATTGAAATTATTACAGCTCCATTTTTTTTTATAAGTAATTGATGCAACTTAAGTAGTAAGGCACAGTAACATTCCAACCCAAATTTCCAAAACATGATACCTAAGTCAAGGAAAAGGCAATTTGCAAGATGAGGCAGGTATATATAGATAACTTATAGTACAAATTAACAAACACATTTTTGAAGAGAAGTCGGCATAATACAGACAACAGGATAAGAATTACAGAGCAAAACAAGAATTGTTGACCAATAGAATTGTCAAAAACACAGCACACAACCATTCAATACAAATGAATGAAATGCTACAGTTAATACTCCTTTCCAGCTGCTAAAAATGACCAGAGATAAAAATTGAGCAATTTGAAAATTAAAAACATGTTTTAGCGAAGGCAATCACACTCAATAAACCATTAATTTGCACCAAAAAAGAATGAAAGAAATGAAAACAATGGAAATTACATGTACAAATAAAACATCTGATACTCGATGATACTCGACAGACGTAAGCACTAAACCTTCTGGTTAGTTGCTTAGAGAAGGAAAATATATAAGCCACAACTCTTAGATCTCAGAATTTTTGCTAAGAGCCACAGCAAGCACTTGATTGAGCTCAAATGATATCACCATAATTTTAAGAAATAAATAATAAAATAATAAGATAATATACTCCAATTTGTTTTTCATATCTTTCCACCAGCTTTCACGCCAGGCGCAGAGCCAAAAAAACACAAAAAGGGAATAAATGAAGCACAGCATCGGTAATTGATGAACTCCATGTCTAACAACCAACATAGTTCCAACAAAGAGAAACTTACAACTCCAGTGGAAGTGTAAGTAGTGATGGTGAACTTGTGGTCGCTCTGATAATCCTTGTAGAGAAGATCTGAAAGTTAAAACACGAATATAACATAAAAATCGCCAAATAAAAAAATTGAAAGCCTTAAATGAGAGAAAACAGTAAAAAAAAAAATCATAGAGAAAGAAGGCAAAAAATTAGATCGGTAACCTCTGGCTTTCTTGCCGATATCGGAGTAGAGACCGGGCCCTTTCACCATGATTTTCCCGAGAAAGAGAGAAGTAAAATGAGAGACAACGAGAGGGTTTGGTGTGTGGGTTATTTAGCTGTGGAGAAACTGAAGGGTTAAGAGAGAAACAAAGAATAAGAAGGGGTTTGGTTCTTTTTGTCAAGAGGATGAGTATAAACCGTCGGATCCTGTGTTGGGTAGAGATGCGGTTTATAGCCGTTGAGATGGAAATGAGGGAGAGGTTGCGGTGCTGTATTGGCCTCGAGTATCGGGACGAAGGGGTTGGGGTATATTCGCTAATCGCTATGCGGTGCCGTATACAAAGCCATTTTTCTCTCTCTTTTTTAATTTTTATGAATTCAATTATATTTTCTAGTTGGCAGCTGCAGTACTACTGTACTACTATTTTTTTTTTTTTTTCAAATTCAGTCGAGCAATTCTACGAATAATTACGAATGCATAATTATTGTATAATTATTTTTAAAGAATAATAAGATTTATTATTAAAAATTAATATTTAATATAAATCCTAAATTTTATTTACTTTTTTAAAACGTAATGATATTCCAATTTACAATTACATATATATTTTCTCAATTCAATATTACTATTCAGCGAGTAATGATAAAGTTTTATAGTTTATTTATACATCAAACAATTGTTCTACTTTATAGTTTATTTATTGTTATTAATTAATAAATAATCATTTAATAATAATAAATATTTTATATTTTATATAATAAAACAATAATATAATGTATAAATTCTCCCCTATTCGACGCTGCTGAAGATTGCACTTGCCGGCTACTTGCGAGAGGTAAGTAAACATGGCGGCTGGAACTTTTCGCAATTTCGAGTTGAAGTTGGGGGAAATGAAAAAATGTCCTCCAATTATTATTAGATTTATGATAATTTTTTTAAAAATAGGAATGATATTTACAATATATAACTTTATCATAATTTTTTAAAATAAATTTAGTATCTATATGGAAAATAATTTATCAATAATATATCACACCTTTATTAAAAAAATCTACCAACTTTGTTTACCTTAGTAGTGTTCTAGCATTATTTTTTTTCAAATTATCAATTTTGATACTCGTTTTTTAGAAGTAGAACATTTCTACACCTAATATTCTTTTAAAAATATAAACAACTCGAGTAAAAAAATAAATTTTTAAAGTTAAATAGTTTGCAAAAAATAATTTTTAATTTTTTAATTTTCTTTTGGTTTTTCAATATTTTTAAATAAATAAAATAAATTTGTTAAGGTAAATAGTTTGCAAATAAAAAATTAATGTTTTTGTGCGTTTTTTAATTTTGTAATCTTTTTAAAGGTACTCTTTCCCGATTTTCGAACCAAGTACCGATATAATCTAATAAAAATAAATAAATTTTTATAGGTAAATAGTTTGCAAAAAAATATATTTTTATGTTTTTAATGTTTTTGTACTTTTTTAATTTTTAATATTTTTAAATAAATAAAAGAAATATTTAAGCTTAAATAGTTTGCAAAAATTATATTTTTATATTTTTAGTTTTTTGTATATTTTTTTAATTTTTAAATCTTTTTAAAGGTATTCCTTTCAGAGGCCTACCTACCAAGAGATAAGGACTGACCTATAAGCGACATCAAATCGGTTATCTTGATTTAATTGAAATGATTTTAGAAAATTGAGTAAAATATTATTAAAATATTATTTTTTAATATTATTATTATTTAAAAATTTAAAAAGTTTTAAATTAAAATTTAAAAAAATTAAATTATTTATTTTTTTATATAAAAATTTAAAAAAATTATAATAATAAAATTGAAATGAATGAACCTTATTTCCAAATTCAAACGAAATCTTAAAAACTGACGTCGGATCGATCAATCAAACCGATACTTTTAACTTCTACGATTTTGGACTGATTTCTCTGATCTTAAAGATAAACAAAACAATCAAAAAATTTTTACAAGTGATTGACTAATTTCCCCCATTTTATATTATCTAATATCATATTAGTTTTATGTTATAAACTGAAATTTATATATTATATTAAAGTTCTAATCTTATATTAAAGATTATAAAAATTAATTTATGTTATATCATATTCAAAATTTATATTAAAATTTATAAGATTAATTTTAATTTATGTTATTTTAAATATCATACTAGTTTTATGTTATAAAATTAACAGATATTAATAATAACTAAAATTTCATGTTATGTTAATTAGCAATTATCATATAGAGTAAAGTTGTCATCCAAATGGGTTCAAAAAGGCTTTTTACACCGACTAATGGGATTGTGCCACTTAGGCATTCCAGGAAAAGAAATCCCGAGCTCCCATCCAACCCGATTGCATGTTCCCTCTCCCTCGATTCGAACCTCCCTCTTCCTACCAAAGGGGTATTTTCTTCTCATACCCAAAACTAATTTATTGCTCTCGGAGATTCAGGAGTGGGCTTTCGTCTTCTTATTTGGTAGGGCGTTTCCGTAATTTTAGTTCATATGGAGCTGATATAGTTTTCTTTTCTTTTTTGAACCCCTTCCTCGTCTGCTTCTATTATTCTTCCTCTTCCTTTTTTTTCTTTTCCATGATGTTTGTTACCTCTCATGACTGAGTCTGGTTTTTGGAGAAGTTTTTGCCCGGAAGTACCTGAAAATGTGGAGTTTCTTTTGAGACATAAGAAAACAATGTTGGAACTAGTTTTCAATAGAAAACATAGAGTTGATATGCTATTCTCGGCTCTGTTATCCTTAATTTTTTTTAATCTTGTTTTTAGAAACAACTCGCTCTGTATTTTCATTTACCAGGATAATCTTTCTAGGAGTCTACTTTGACATCAAGTTTACCCATTTGGGTCTTCAAAGTTTGATCAATTTTGTTATTTGCATATATTGTTGCCATATTTCAATGCACAAGCTGAGGATATTGGAAGTAGAGGACCCAAGCAAACTCCCATGCAAAGGTGCAAATTTTTGAGAGATCTATTGGAGACATTTACATCTGGAATCCATATTCCTCGCAAAATTCCGAAGAAATCTATTGCCATATTGTTCGTCATTGCGGCACCTAAGAGAGAGGCTCAAAGGTTTTGGAAGGAAGAGGGAGGTTCGAATCGAGGGAGAGCGAATAGGTAATCGGGTAGATGGAGGATGAGGATTTCTTTTCCTAGAATGCCTACATGGCATAGTCCCATTGGTTGGTGTGAAAAGCTTTTTTAAACCCATCCAGATGGCAACTTTACTCTTATTATATAACATATATAGGGTGTAAATGGTCGGTCCGGTCAGGAAAATTTGTGGACTGATTTCATTCGGTCCAAGAATTCTCTCATCCTGGACCGGATCGAACAGGAGTTCGGTCCATACCGGTCCAGTCCAATTCGGTCCAGAGGCGGTCGGTCCGGTCCAAGAGTGCCCAATATGATTTAATGTGTTAAATTTAATATAAAATTCTATAATTATCAAATATTTTATTGGCCCAAATTTAACTACTATAAATTATAATATGTTAATATTATAAAAGTATATATTATATATTAATATGTTAGTATATATTATATATTAAGTATGTTAGTAAATTATAACTAATAGTCTAATAACACTTTCACATTAGTATATGTTAATAAACTATAACTAATAAGTAATAACACTATTACAATTTACATTAGTATATTATATATTTATATGTTAGTAAATAGTGATAAATTAGTAATAATATATTAAATAATAATAATATACTTATTATTTATATATTAATATATAAGAATATATATTATATATTAATATGTTAGTTAATATTAAATATTAAATGTATTAGTAAACTATAACTAATAATCTAATAGTCTAATAATACTATTACATTAGTATATGTTAATAAACTATAACCAATAAGTAATAACACTATTACAATTTACATTAAATTTACATTAGTATATTATATATTTATATGTTAGTAAATAGTGATAAATTAGTAATAATATATTAAATAATAATAATACACTTATTATTTATATGTTAATATTATAAGAGTATATATTATATATTAATATATTAATATATATTAATATTAATATTAAAATTTATATATTATTATTTATATATACATATATTTAAAATTAAAAATTAAAAAAAAAAAAACTCTAGGAATTCGGTCCAGTCCGATCCGGTCCAAGGGGATGAACTCCCTAGATCGGGACCGAACCGGAATTTTCCGGTCCATATATTTTTTTGACCGGACCGGACCGGACTCCAACCGGTCCGATCAGGTCCCGGTCCAGTCCGGTCCGCCGGTCCGGTTCGGTCTTTTTACAACCCTAAACATATATAATAAAATATAAAAATTGATATATAATATAAAAAGTCATATAAAAAGTATTTTATATATAATATAAAAAATAAAATAATATATCTACAAGCCCAGTTCAACTAGAACCGGTGTTCTAGATATCAAAATCGGAATTGGATCAGTTTCTAACTGTTATTGATTATTAAGAACTAGAACTAGACTAGACCACACACCGGTTTGGTTAGTTTTAGTCATTCAACGACTCTTTTTTTTTTTAAGTCCTATTGGATAGTTAGAATTTGAAGTCACACTTGATGCTCTACAAATCTTGTGATGTGTTCAATGAAAGAATCATTTGATTCTCTTGTACTCACTTTGAATAAGAGTAAGATTCACCGTTAAAAAATTAGTTTTTTATAAGTATCTCATATTTACTCACATTTTTAAAATGAGTGTATGGTGCTTAGGTACTCTACTATTGCAATAATCATTTCTTTAGAGAGATGTTTATGATCAATTGAAGAGAAGCTTTGGCTGCACACTACATTCATCTACTACATGTGACCTTGCCAATGAGTAAACTAACGCACTAGTGATGAAGGGGTAAAAAGGGTTAGGCTTCGTTTGGTTACATAAACCATTTTAATATATTTTATCTCATATTATTTAATTATTATAATTTTTTTAAATTTTTATATAAAATATAATTAATAATTTAATTTTTTTAAATTTTAAAATAAAAATAATATTTTAATAATATTTTATTTAATTTTGATGCTATTTCTTCTCGTTGTATTTGTATAACCATATGAGATCCTTAGTTTTGAGGTGAAGGATTTTAGAAACACCACGTGTGTTATGATGGTACAAGGCGTCTTAAGCAATGATAATTAAACCGCGCCTTCCACGTACACACTGAAATTTTCTTTTGAGGTTTTGAATGTCATATCCATTCATCCCTTCTAGTAACCTGCCAAGCTGAGGATGTCGAGAAACAACCATCAGTATTCGGTTTCCAAATCCATATATATTTACCTTCTTTAAAAGTTGGCACTTCATTAGTTATTTCCCCCATTATATCCGCACCAACCATCCCCTCAAGTATATCACTATCTCAGGACCCACCCACCCAACAATCGGTGGGTATACCTTGGCATCTCGTTGTGATTGTTGTATGACGAGTCAATTGGAAACTCGAGATCAATTTTTGTGCTTGGGGGAATTTGCTCAGGCAATATGGAAAAGGGCAGCTCAGTTTTTTGGAGTTAGATGTATGCATGTTGATAGCTGGTGGGCTCATGTAGTTTGCTGATTTCGATGTGCAAGAAAGTCAAATTTTAAAGGGGTGTTAATAGGTCTGATTCCATGTGTCATTACTTGGAAGTTATGGCATAGGCGATGTGCTGCAAGGATGGAAGGAAAGTTAGAGCAGTTGGGAAATGTGTGGTTTTCTATTATTTCATGGTTGAAACAGTTTATTGTAACTATGTACAGAGATGATGAAGAGATATCAAGATTTCATAGTCTTTTATAGCAAAAATAAATTCGGTGAAGCAGGGGCACACGCATGGGAAAATATGGCTGTTGGTGCAAACGTCATTTCCGAAAATAATGTGCAGCATGAAGTTTCTGTTTTTGGAAACACTGTTCATAGAGAAGGAATACTAGTTAGTTCGGTTATTTCTCATGAAGTGCTGCATTTTGGTTTTTGTACACCCAAGTATGGAAATTATTTAAAGTCTGTTTATCGTCCTCCATGTATTATTACTTGGAAACGTCCTAGATAAGGTTGGATAAAGCATAATGTTGATAGTGCTTGTAAAGGTAATCCAAGAAGTTGTGGAGGGAAAATTTTGAGAAATTCAGCTAGTGGTGGTATGATAGCAGCTTTTTCGAAGAAATTTGAGTTTGGTACGAATAATGAAGCTAAACTTAGAGCACTTACTTTAGGTTTATTAATTTGTCAAGAAATAGGATTTTTTTAAATTGAGATTGAATGTGATTCAGAGTTGTTGGTGCAATGGGTGAATATAAGAAGTTGTACAGTTTGGTATTTGTGGGATTTTTGGGAAAGCTTTTGATTCTTTTCTGGTATGGATTACACTGTGTCTCATTTGTTTAGGGAAGAGAATATAGTGGCTGAGTTTTTAGCAAGACAGGGTGAGGATGGCTTGAATTGTAGATATACAAATTTCGATGATTTGCCACTTCGTGCAAAAGGTTTGTTTAAACTGGATTTTTTAGGTTTACCCAGCTTACGAGTTTGAATAAAAGTGGGTTTCTTTTCATATTTGCCTCGCATAGGTTGGTTTAGAATATAGTGTTTTTGGTCCGGTTGGAGTGTTTTGTTTATTTGGAGGGAATTTTTTTATTGCTTTATTTGTGATTCCCAATGGTTTGTTTTATTATCACGTTGTTCCTCCATCATAAGTGAGAGTTCTCAATAGATTTTGTAGAGGATCCCAATAAATCAGTTCTTAATTTACGGAATCGGAATCCTCCTTGATTGTAAGAGATATAGTTTAGGAGATATGTTTTCCATTTATTTGTTTACGATTTCCATTTGAAATTATCCTTCCTTTTTATCTCTATGTTCAAACTATACTCTGTTTTGTATACGTCTATGTAAATGGAAAACTCAACCCCATGAAGTGTGGTGGTTTTACAAACATTGTTATGGTATCAGACTTCTTTGGATTAACCTCCTCGATCCCCTCATGGCCGATTCTTCCTTCTCCTTCAACACCATGATCCACATGGTTACTATTAAACTCTCATCCACAAATTATATTCTTTGGCGAAATCAACTCATTCCTCTTCTTCAATGTCAGAATCTCCTTAGCCATGTCGATGGTCCCGTCGCAGCACCTCCAAGCACTATTGCCTCTGATTTTTCTTCTTCTTCTCAACCGAATCCTAAATATGTGGAATGGCAACTTCAAGATCAACGCCTTCTCAGTCTCCTCTTCTCCTCGTTGACTAAAGAAGCCATGGCTGGAGTCCTCGGTTTCACCACCGCTCATGATGTCTAGCTTGCCTTGGAAAATTCTTTCAGCCATATTTCCAAGACTTGTGACCTTCGCATCAAAGATGATTTGCAACTCATCAAACGTGGTAATCGAAGTGTCACTGAATATTCTCATTCATTTAAGGCTTTATGTGATCAACTCACTGCCATGGGTTGCTCGGTTGATGATACAGACAAAATTCATTGGTATCTCAGAGGATTGGGCACTGACTTTGCTAATTTTTCTACTACCCAGATGTCTCTGACCCCGTTACCAGCTTTCAAAGACTTGGTTCCCAAAGCTGAAAGCTTTGAGATTTTCCAGAAGTCACTCGGGTCCTCCTCCCCTGTTTCCTCTGCTGCTTTTACTACCACCAACGGGTCCTTTTCTCCATTTCAGGGTGGTAGTTCCTCTAAGTCTCGTTGCTCTCGCGGCGGCCACAATGGAGGCCATGGCCATGGACGTGGCAAACGAGGCTCCTATACTCTTCGGTGTCAAATCTACAAGACTGAAGGTCACACTGCTGATCGTTGCAGGAGCCGTTATGATCGAGCTGAACCTATGGCACAGCTTGCTGAAGGTTTCACCACCGCCTGTTCTCTCTCAAATGGCTTGGAGTCTGATTGGTTCACCGATACCGGCGCTTCTGCTCACATGACCCCTGACTCTTCTCAATTGGACAAGGTTGAGACCTATCATGGTAAGGACTGCGTAATAGTAGGAAATGGTGCTTCTCTCCCTATTACACACACTGGCACACTCTCTCCCTCTCCCAATTTTCAACTTTTAGATGTTCTTGTTGTTCCTCAGCTTACCAAAAACTTGTTGTCTATCAGTAAACTGACCTTTGACTTTCCTCTCTCTATCACTTTTTCTCATGATCATTTTGTTGTTCAAAACCGAGTAACAGGAACAGCCATGGCAAAAGGTAAACGAGAAGGTGGTCTGTATGTGCTGGAACGTAGCAACTCTGCATTTGTTTCTGTCCTTAGAAATAAGAATTTACATGCTTCCTTTGAATTATGGCATGCTCGCCTTGGTCATGTAAATCACTCAGTTTTATTTTTTTTGAATAAAAAGGGACAATTATTTCTTACTTCTTTATTGCCTAATTCATCTCTTTGCTCTACTTGTCAACTCGCTAAGAGTCATCGCTTGCCCTTTTCCCCGAATACTACTCGATCTAATATTGTTTTAGGACTCATTCATTGCGATATTTGGGGTCCTGCTTCCGTCATGTTGAACTCAAGGTTTCAAGGTTCATGTAAATCTACACATGGATTTTGATGATAACAAATGAATTCAAAGAATAAAGGAGTCTCAAGTTCAAGTTGTCTACACAATACAATCAAGCACATCAAGGAACCAAGCATGAGCAAGAAGGGAATAAGTTCACATTAAAATCATAGAGTAATTTTGTAAATCTCTTAAAAATTCGAAATTAGGATTAAGGCTCAAAATAAATATTTTATCATAAAGCATTAAAATACATTTTCCACATGTGCATGAATATTTTGAAAATTAACTTTGAAAATATTAAGATGATTGATTGTCATCTTTCACATGTGCATGATATGATTAAAGGTTTGAACTTTGAAAATATTAAGATGATTGATTGTCATCTTTCACATGTGCATGTTTTATTTGAATATTTTCAAAAGTGGTGGATGCTTTTCTTGACTTATGCAAAAGGTAGATGTCTTTGTTTGAAAATTTTGAAAAGTAAAGTGTGCTCTTTTTGTCATATGCAAAAAGTAAAATATTAGGTTTGAAATTTTTGAAAAGTAAAGTGTGCTCCTTTTGTCACATGCAAAAAGTAAAAAGATTTGATTTGAAATTTTTGAAAAGTGAATGATGATGTCTTGGACATGGGAATCTTTTCAAATTTGAAATTGAAGACTCATTTGCCTATAAATAGCTCACTTGAGTTTTGTAAAAATCACAACAAGAGCTTACACATCTATTGCTAAATTTTGCATCATTCTTTCAAAGCTCTCATTCTCTCTTTTCTAAAGTTTTGAGCCTTAATTCTTGTTCTTGTTGAGAGAGATATAGTTTGTGCTGTATTGTTCTTATTTCACTCATTGAGGAGTGTTTTCTGATAGCCTACCCACTATCAATTCTTGTATCAGTAAGAGGGTGTGTATAACCCTTGTGTGTGTAGAAGGTGTTCTACACGGGGAATAGTTAAATCACCAAGTGTGAGGTGATTGGAAGTAAGAGGGTGCGTATAACCCTTGTGTGTGTAGAAGGTGTTCTACACAGGGAATAGTTGAATCACCAAGTGTGAGGTGATTGGAAGTGTAGAAGGTGTTCTACACGGATTCTTTGGAGCGGTGCTGCTCAAAGGTGTAATAGGTTTCTATCTCCACCTAAAGGAGATTGAATAGTGGATTTGGGAATCCTCAAGGGGTAGCTTGAGGCGAGGACGTAGGCAGTGGGGCTGAACCTCGTAAAAATACTGAGTTTGTTTTCTCTTACCCTACTCTTTATATTTCCTACTGCTTTATATTTTGGTTATATTTTATATTGTATATTTAGTTTATAAGTATTAATTTTTTAATATAACCCAATTCACCCCCCCTCTTGTGTTAGTCATCTGGGCAACACGTCAAATCTAATTTGGAATTTATCTATTATGTGTTATTTATCAATGATTACTCTTGATTTACTTGGCTTTACCCAATGAAATTCAAAACCCATTTTTTTGATATTTTTCTCCAATTTAAAAATCTGGTTGAAAATCAATACTCCACCAAAATCAAAATCTTTCAAAGTGATGGTGGTGCCGAATTTACAAGCAATCGTTTTCAATCTCATCTTCGACAATTTGGCATCCACCACCAAATGTCTTGCCCGTACACCCCTTCTCAAAATGGTAGAGCTGAGCGCAATCATCGTCATGTGACAGAAACTGACCTTACTATCCTCTTTCACTCTCACGTTCCTCCTCGACAGTAGGTTGACGCTTTTAGCACAGCAACCTACATTATCAACCGGCTGCCTATGCCTGTTCTTGGTGGTCTTTCACCGTTTGAAGTTTTATTTGGTAAGTCTCCTAATTATGAAAATTTCCATCCTTTTGGCTGTCGAGTTTACCCATGCTTACGTGATTACGCACCTCACAAATTTTCTCCCTGTAGCTTACCATGTATTTTTCTTGGTTATAGTTCCTCACACAAGGCTTCCGTTTTTTTTACCCTATAACTTCTCGCACATATATTACACGAAGTGCTCGTTTTGATGAGAATTTTCCCCCTTTTTCAAATACTTCCAGTGCCACTTCTCTTGCTGACATTGGTTTTTCAAATTTTTTTGAACCTTGCGCCCTTGAACCATCCTCTAGTACATCTTCTCCTACTACTACGCAGATCCCTCCTCCTTGTCATTTTTGTGCAAATGACTCTGTTGTTGAGCCCTTGCAGGTTTCTTCTACTACTACAGAGTCAACTTCTCCATCAGCTGCAGTCTCGCTCGCACCTGCATCTGCCATGGACTTGGTTCCTCCTGCGGCTCCCATGGACCAAATTCATGACACTACTTCATCAGCTCCTACCTCTCATCCCATGATTACACTTGCCAAATCCGGAATTTTCAAGACATGGCATCCTGCTCATCTCAGCTTTGTGCAGTCTTCTCCATTGATCCATGCACTGCTTGCCACCTCTGAGCCTAAGGGATTTAAATCAGTTGCCAAAAACCCAGCGTGGCTCGCTGCCATGGATGACGAGATGAAGGCGCTTCAAACAAATCATACTTGGGATCTTGTTCCCCGGCCCTCCAATGCTAATATTGTCAGTTCCAAATAGGTTTTTCGGACTAAATTTCTTTCCGATAGATCCATTGAGCGCCTCAAAGCACGCCTTGTTGCAAATGGCTACACTCAACTTCTAGGTCTTGATTATACAGACACCTTCAGTTCTGTGGTCAAAGCCTCCACAGTTCGTGTTGTCCTCTCTCTCGCCTTGTCTCGTAAGTGGCCCCTACGTCAACTTGACGTCAAAAATGATTTTCTCAATGGCATTCTTCATGAAACTGTCTATATGGAGCAGCCCTCGGGCTATGTTGATCCTCGTCATCCCCTTCATGTTTGCAAATTAAAGAAGGCTCTCTACTGCTTAAAACAAGCACCCCGTGCTTGGTTTCAACGTTTTAGTTCATTTCTTCTAAAACTTGTTTTTTTTCGCAGCCGCGCGAACACCTCTTTATTTGTATTTAATAAGCAGGATGATCTTATTTATCTCCTTCTTTACGTTGACGACATCGTACTCACTGGGAATAATCCTGCTCTTATCAACCGATTTATTTCCTAGCTGCACTTTGAATTTGCTATCAAGGACTTAGGCCCGCTGAATTATTTTCTTGGACTCGAGGCATCTTACATCCGAGACGGTCTTTTCCTTAGTCAAGTTAAATATGCTACTGATGTCTTGGCACGTGCTCAACTATTAGACAACAAACCAGTCACTACTCCCATGATTGTCTCTCAATGACTCTCCTCTTAAGGAACTCCATTTGCGGATCCGACTCTCTATCGCTCCTTAATGGGTGCTTTGCAGTATTTAACAATCACACATTCTGATCTTGCCCATTCAGTCAACTCTGTAAGTCGATTTCTTGATGCGCCTACTGATGTTCACTTTCAGGCAGTCAAGCGAATCCTTCGCTATGTTAAAGGAACACTTTATTTTGGTCTCAAGTTCACTTCATCTTCCTCAATGGGCTTAGTCTCATACTCGGATGCTAATTGGGCTGGCTACCCAAACACTAGACGTTCCACCTCTAGTTACTCAATTTTTCTTGGCAATAATCTTGTCTCTTGGAGTGCCAAGAAACAGCTGACGGTTTCTCGTTCAAGCTGCGAATCTGAGTACTGCGCTCTCGCCCTTACTGCTGCTGAAGTTTTATGGCTCACTCATCTCTTACAAGATCTTCAGGTTACTTTAACTCGCCGGCCTCTCCTTCTTTGTGACAACAAAAGCACAATTTTTTTGAGCTCCAATCCTGTGTCCCACAAGCGCGCTAAGCACATCGACCTTGATTACCATTTTTTTCGTGAGCTCGTTGTTGCAGAAACTCTTTGTATTCAGCATGTTCCGTCTCAGTTACAACTGGCAGACGTCTTCACCAAGAGTGTCTCACGGGATCTTTATGTCTTCTTTCGATCCAAGCTACGAGTTTGTGTTAATCCCACTCTTAGCTTGCGGGGGGCTGTAGAAGATCCCAGTAAATCAGTTCTTAATTTATGGAATCGGAATCCTCCTTGATTGTAGGAGATATAGTTTAGGAGATACGTTTTCCATTTATTTGTTTACGGTTTCCATTTGTAATTATCCTTCCTTTTTATCTCTGTATTCAAACTATACTTTGTTTTGTATACGTCTATATAAATGGAAAACTCAACCCCATAGAAGTGTGGTGGTTTTACAAACATTGTTAGATTTAAGGATGAACCACTCTTAAACAAGTGCTTGCCGACTCTTTGCCAAAAAAAAAAAAACAGTGACTGTAGAACTCAAGGTTTCAAGTCTCGTATCTACGTATAGATTTTGATGATAACAAATAAATTCAAGACCCAAATTCAAGTTGTCTACGCATGAAGAGAGTTAAGCACATCAAGAAATCAAGCATGAGCAAAAAGAAGATCAAATCTACAAATGAAGCTCAAAGAGTAATTTTGTACATCTCTTAAAATTTGAAATTGGATTAAGGCTCAAAATCAATATTTTCTCATAAAGTATCAAATTGTATTTTTTACATTTTCTACATTTGCATAACTTTATTAAAATATTAATTTCGAAAATTATTATTTTTTTACATATGCATAAATATTTGAATTTGTAAGATGATTAATTGTCATCTTTAATATGTGCATGTGTTGTTTGAAAATCTTGAAGGGTAGTTGTATGTTTTTTTGACAAATGCAAAAGATAGATGATTTTGTTTGAAAATCTTGAAGGGTGGTTGTGTGTTTTTTTGACAAATGTAAAATATAGATGATTTGTTTGTAAATCTTGAAAGGTAATTGTGTGTTTTTTTGACATATGTAAAAAGAAGATGATTTGGTTTGAAAAATAAATCATGCTCATTTTGTCATGTATGAAAAGTAAAAGATTAGGTTTGATTTCTTTGAAAAATGAATGGAGTTATCTTTGACAAATATAAAAATGAGATGTTTTTATTTGAATCTTTTGAAAAGTGAATAGTACTCTTATTTGACATGTGAACATTTTCAAATTTGAATATGAAAACTCATTTGCCTATAAATAGCTCATTTGAGTTTTGCAAAAATCACAATAAGAGCTTACACATCAATTGCTAAGTTTTGCATCATTATTTCAAAGCTCTCACTCTCTCTTCTCTAAATTTTGTACTTTAATTCTTGTTCATTGTGAGAAAGATATAGGTTGCACTGTATTGTTTTTATCTCATTCATTGATAAATGTATTCTGATAACCTACCCATTATCAACTTTTGTATTTGTAAGATGATGCATATAACCGTTGTGTGTATAGAAGGTGTTCTACACGGGGAATAGTTAAATCACCAAGTGTGAGGTGATTGGAAATGTAAAGAGTGTTCTACATAGATTCTTTGGAGTGGTGTTGCTCAAAGGTGTAATAGGTTTCTATCTCCATCTGAAGGAGATTGAATAGTGAATTTGGGATCCTCAAGGGGTAGCTTGAGGCGAGGACTTAAGCAGTGGAGCTGAACCTCGTTAAAATACTGAGTTTACTTCTTCTTACCCTTACTCTTTATATTTTCTGCTGCTTTATATTCTGGTTATATTTTATATTGTATATTTGGTTTATAAGTATTAATTTGTTAATATAACCAAATTCATCCCCCCTCTTGTGTTAGTCACCTGGGCAACAATTGGTATCAGAGCAATGGCTCTATTATAAGATTAATTATCTATTGAGTTAAGATTATATAACTAACATTGTAACTATATTCGTTGAAGGTCAATCCAGTAGTCGGCCTCCACTATTTTGTGGAGATAATTATACTTTCTAGAAAATTAAAATGAGAATATTTTTTAGTCTCAAGGTCGAGAAATCAGGAAATGTATTGTAAATGGACCTTATATTCTAACAAAAATTGTTGATGGAGTAAAGGTCAATAAGGAAGGAGAAGAGTTTAATCGTGAAGATGATATACTTTATACAGTGAATGTAATGACTATGAATTTACTGTGTAATGCTCTCAATGGCAATGAATTTAACATAATAATGACTTGCAGGACAGCAAAAGAAATTTGAGATGACTTGGAAGTAACTTATGAAGGAACTTCGCAAGTCAAAGAATCAAAAATTTATATTCTTACGCATGAATATGAAATGTTTAAAATGATTGATGATGAATCTATCTCCTCTATGTATACTCGTTTTACTAACATTATAAATAACTTGACAGCTCTTGAAAAAGTTTATTCTAACTTGGAGATAATAAGAAAAGTTCTCAACTCTCTGCCAAAACGTTGGGAATCAAAAGTGACGGTGATTCTTAAAGCTAAAGATCTCAAAAAACTCGAAGTAAATGAACTCATCAAGTCACTTATTACCCACGGGTACATATTGAAAAGAGGAGGAGAAGAAGGAAAGCAAAAGAAGAGCTTGGCACTCAAAGTTGTTCCCCATGAAAGTGAAAGCGATGAAGACGAGGAAAGCGATAACAAAGATAAAGAAATTGCAATAATCACAGGAAGATTTCAGAGATTCTTAAAGAAAAATAAAGCTCTTCCAAGGAAATCTTTTTAAAAAATTTTCAAAAAAAATACAAGTAAAAATGACTCATTAACTTGTTATAAATGCAGAAAGTCAGGACATATTAAGGCAAATTGTCCCATGCTAAAGAAAGATCGATACAAAGGCAAGAAAGTAATAAAAGCTACATGGGATGATAATTCAAGTAGTTCAGACAGTGACGCAAGTAATGAAGAATCTGCAAATCTTTGTCTTATGGTTAAAGATGATATTGAAGTAACAAATTTCGAAAATATTGAAAATCCTTCTTATGAAGAATTGCAAAATGTTTTAGAAAAAGTATATCAGGAATTTGAAAAATTGGGTATCAAGTATACCATTTAAAAAAAAAATTCTTATTTAACAAATGAAATTGATGTTTTAAGAAAAGATAATACAGTTTTAAAATATGAAAATGATGAACTGAAAAAGAAAGTGACTGATTTAGAAAAGATTGTTGAAAACTTTACAAATGGAAAAAGAAATTTTGAAAAACTTCTTGGTAGTAAAATATGTGTTTTTGATAAGGTAGGCTTGGGATACATGTCAAAAGAAAACTCAAACCCTATAAAAATTTCTTTGATAAACCGATTAAATCAAAATCAGATTTTCAAAATTCTTTTCATAAAAATAGATTTTTCAAAAAAAAAATATTATTACAATCACTCAAGGTTTTTAAATATGCCATATATTATTTGTAATTTTTGCAATAAAAATGGTCATAATTATCATACTTGTCCTGTTAGAAGAAAACATATAATAACTATTAGGACCATATGGGTACCAAAGAATCTTATTTCTTCTAATACTAATAAATAAAGAACTCAAAGAACTTGGGTACCAATAATTTTTTTTAATTGCTTTTGTAGGTATGCATGAAGTATTCTACATGTAAAAGTAAATGGTTTTTAGATAATGGATGCTCAAGATATGTGACAAGAGACAAAACTAAATTCATTGACCTCACTTCTAAAGAAGAAGGATGCGTAATATTTGGAGATAATTTAAAAGGGAAGATCATGGAAATAGAAGGTACAAATAATACAAATAGTCTCAATCTCAACAAAAAGAATACAATGGAAGAAGTCCAACATGGAGACATCAGGAAAGATCATCAAGATTTAATACAAGATACAACCAAATAGTAGAAACATGTGAAAGATCATCCAGTGGAACAAATTCTAGGAGAACCTTCACGAGGTGTAAGTACTCGATCATTTCTTAGAAATATTTGTAATCACACTGCTTTTCTATATCAAATTGAACCCAAAAATATTGATGAAGCACTTATTGATGAATCATAGATTCTAACTATGCAAGAAGAGCTAAATCAATTTAAAAGAAATAATGTATGGACACTTGTTCTTAGACCCAAAAATCATGCTGTTATTAGAACAAAATGGGTTTTTAGAAATAAGAAAGATGAGTCTGGAATCATCACTAGAAACAAGGCTCGACTTGTAGCCCAATGTTTCAATCAAAAGGAAGAAATCGATTATGATGAAACGTATGCACCTGTCGCAAGATTAGAAGCTATTGGGATGTTACTTGCATATGCATGTTATAAAAACTTCAAACTTTTTCAAATGGATGTTAAAAGTGTTTTCTTAAATGGTTTTATAAATGAAGAGGTATATGTTGAGCAACCTCCAGGTTTTGAAAATCATATTTCACCTAATCATATTTTTAAACTCACAAAAGTATTATATGGACTTAAATAAGCTCCTAAAGTTTGGTATAAGAGGCTTAGTGATTTTTTGATTGAAAAATATTTTTCAAGAGAAAAGATCGATACAACTTTTTTCATCAAATATGAACAGGATGATATTCTTCTAATTCAAATTTATGTGGATGATATAATATTTGGTGCTACTAATTAAAATATGTGCCAAGATTTTGCTAAGAGTATGCAGGAAGAATTTGAAATGAGTATGATGGGAGAACTTAATTTCTTTTTCGGATTGCAAATCAAGTAAGCAAAAAGTGGAAAGTCAAAAATATATCAAAGAGCTACTCAAAAAGTTTGAGATGGAAGGTGCGAAGGTAATTGGAACACCAATGAGTCCAACCACCAAACTTGATAAAAATGAAAGCGGTAAGTCAGTTGACTCAAAGGTATATCGAGGTATGATTGGTAGTTTATTATATTTGACAGCTAGTAGACCTGATATTATGTTTAGTGTATGTTTATGTGCATTTTTTCAATCATCTCCAAAATAATCTAATTTGATTGTAGTCAAGCGTACTTTTAGATATATTGCCAGTATCATTGACCTAGGGTTATAGTATCCTAAACACACTTATTTCGATCTTATTAGTTATTCAGATGCGAATTATGCTAGTTGCAAAGTTGATCGAAAAAGTACTAGTGGAACATGTCATTTCTTAGGTCATGCACTTGTTTTATGGTTTAAGTAAAAAATAAAATTCTGTTGCATTATCTACTGTTGAGGCAGAGTATGTTGCTGCAAGTAGTTGTTGTGCTCAAGTTCTTTATATGAAGCAACAACTTGAGGATTTTAAACTTATGTACAATTACATTCCAATCAAATGTGATAATACAAGTGCTATAAATCTTTCAAAGAATCCAATACAACATTCTCGGACCAAATATATTGAAATTAGATATCATTTTCTTAGAGATCATGTGCAGAAAGGTGATATTGTACTAGAATTCACAAGCACACACGATCAATTGGCAGACATTTTCACAAAATCTTTACCAGGAGATAGACTATGCATGATTAGAAGAGAAATATGAATGATGCATGTCATAAATATCCGTTAAACATTTTTATTCCATTATCTCAAATGACTTACAAAAATTTGAGACTTCTAGCATCATCTTTCAACTGCATTTGCTCTTCATCGATCGACATATTATTATCATCTAAAGGATTAGGCAGTCGAAATGAAGAGGCAAGTAAGGATTTTAAATCCTTATTCTGTTGCTTTAACTCTATTATTTTTTTGTTTGACTCATAAACAAGTCGTTGAAGTACAGAGACAGTCTCGCTAAGCTTCTCAATTTTGTGAGTTTTGGACTGCAACCGAGCGGAAAAAGCAACAATAGATGATGAGTATCGAGTCCCGAGACCCACAAGCTCATAAATGGCATCATGATCTGATTTATTAGCTAAATCAGTCTCTTGTTGCTTCATGGCACCTACGATAGAAGCAGAAATAGATTGATCACGAGAAGTACTGAAGGGAAATTGACGAGCTATTACAAAATAGTAGAATGAAAATGCAGACAAATTGTAAAGATGAGAAAAAGATTTGATGCGAAATAGATAAAGCTAAGGATTGCTCTTATAGAGACGGGAATAAGAACAAAACAAACTATCACAACTTCAAATCTCTGCAATATCTTGCTTATCAATAACATCAAGCGGATTTGAATATTCTTCCGCACCGAATTGCCAGAGTTAGGCCTGCAGCTTTTACAACCTTTGTCGGATACGGATAACTTCACTTATTCAACTTCAAATCTCTGCAACATCTAATTCGTCAATAACATCAAGCGGATTTAAATCTTCTTCCGCACCAAGACGATAAAGTTCGGCTCCAACCTTTGCAGGTTTTGTCGGACACAGGTGACTCTAATTTTTCAACTCTCTACAAAATCTCCTTCCACACCAAATCTCGATAATATTTTATTTGTTAACAACATCAAGTGGATCTCTGCACCGAGATGATAAAATTAGGCATCAGCCTTTACGGCCTTTGTTGAACACAGACAGGAGAAGAAATTTTACTGAAACCAATTGCGCTTCCTTTTTAATGATGCCAAAAGGGGAAGAAGTTTTATACTAGTATTATACTACCTTATTATATATGCTAGAATCATGTCTATATTTAACGCATATTTTCAAGGGGAGCTTAAGTATTACTGCAGGTCACAGATTTCTACTAAATATTTGTCATCATAAAAAATGGAGAGATTGTAGAACTTAAGGTTTCAAGTCTCGTACCTACGTATAGATTTTGATGATAACAAATAAATTCAAAACCCAAGTTCAAGTTGACTACGCATGAAAAGAGCTAAACACATCAAGAAATCAAGCATGAGCAAAAAGAATATCAAATCTACAAATGAAACTCATAGAGTAATTTTGTACATCTCTTAAAATTTGAAATTGGATTAAGGCTCAAAATTAATATTTTCTCATAATGCATTAAATTGCATTTTCTACATTTGCATAACTTTATTAAAATATTAATTTCGAATTTTTTTTCTTCACATATGCATAAAGATTTGAATTTGTAAGATGATTGATTGTCATTTTTAATATGTGCATGTGTTGTTTGAAAATCTTGAAGGGTGGTTGTGTTTTTTTTGACAAATGAAAAAGATAGATGATTTGTTTGAAAATCTTGAAAGGTGGTTGTGTGTTTTTTTTACATATGCAAAAAGAAGATGATTTGGTTTGAAAAATAAATTATACTCATTTTGTCATGTATGAAAAGTAAAAGATTTGATTTGATTTTTTTGAAAAATGAATGGAGTTATCTTTGATAAATATAAAAAGGAGATGTTTTTATTTGAATCTTTTGAAAAGTGAATATTACTCTTATTTGACATGTAAATCTTTTCAAATTTGAATATGAAAATTCATTTACCTATAAATAGCTCACTAGAGTTTTACAAAAATCACAACAAGAGCTTACACATCAATTGCTAAGTTTTGCATCATTCTTTCAAAACTCTCATTCTCTCTTCTTTAAGTTTTGTGTCTTAATTCTTGTTCATTGTGAGAGAGATATAGGTTGCACTGTATTATTTTTATCTCACTTATTGAGGAGTGTATTCTGATAACCTATCCATTATCAGTTTTTGTATTTGTAAGATGGTGCGTATAACCCTTGTGTGTGTAGAAGGTGTTCTACACGGGGAATAGTTAAGTCACCAAGTGTGAGGTGATTGGAAGTGTAGAGGGTGTTCTACACGGATTCTTTGGAGTAATGTTGCTCAAAAGTGTAATAGGTTTCTATCTCCACCTGAAGGAGATTGAATAGTGAATTTCGGATACTCAAGGGGTAGATTGAGGCAAGGACGTAAGCAGTGGGGCTGAATATAAGTATTAATTTTTTGCTGCTTTATATTCTAGTTATATTTTATATTGTATATTTGGTTTATAAGTATTAGTTTTTTAATATAACTCAATTCACCCCCCATCTTGTATTAGTCATCTGGGCAACAGTGACAATGCATGAGACTAATGTGTGGCGTAGTAAGTGAGCCCCCTTGTGGTATAGGATTTTAAAACCTTCGGAACTCTTTCTAGAACTTACTCTGTAAACCTTCAGCACTCCTCCCTCCTCTTCAATTGCTACATAGTAGCTTTTATGGTTTGTCACCAACATTTTATTTGTGTCTTTCTTTTTCCATTTGATCGAAAATGTTTAATCTATTGCTTACTGGTCATTGTACTGCCACACATCACTGTGCTTGCCACCGTTAGTCTCTAAAACCTTGATGGAGGATCTGCTAAACGACCGTGGCATGACCTGCACATGCTGCATGCCAAGCTATGCAGCTTTTTGACGCGTCAACACGTTTTCAGGCCTTGTACTACCACACAAGCCTTTGGATTCTTCAGATCTTAGCTCCTCTTCTTCGCCCTCCTAAACTCCACTACGTGTTCCTCTGAAAGGCTGCCAACAACCTAGATTGCCCAATTTTAATTATATGGCTATGTTACAACTTTCCTTAATCAAGAATCTAGGAGAAAATGATGTGAAGATCTTCATCAATGACTCCATAACAGATGGTTGCAGCGTTTTTTGCGGATACAGATCACAACCGCTTTTGACATAATAGTTAGATTTTATAACCACTATTGCTATGGTCTCCTCCTTATAAACTAAGAAATAAGGGTTTGGGTCCAATTTATTTGTCCTATTACCTGTTTATTTTATTTTCTATTAAATGCTCTTTAATTTTGATAAAGAGGTTTTTGTCAGGATCTCCCACCCTCTCCTCTTTTAAACTCCTTTAAAAAGAAATTAAGGCTCTTGTAGAGCTATAAAATAAACAGGTAACTCGATAGTCAACTCGAATTCGACTCAATAAAACTTGAGATCGGCTCGAATCGTATATTAAATGGGCCGATCGTGAATACAAAATTAGGTTCGATAATTAAACGATACAACTTATATAAAATTCAACCGATTCGGCTAATGTTCACGAACAAACTCGTATATAGCTTGTTCGACTCAAGTTCGACTCGACTCGACTAATGTTTGCGAACAAACTCGTTTAAAGCTCGATCAACTTATATAAATGTGTGAACTCGACTCGTATATATTTTTACATATAAAACATAATATATATATATGTGTGTGTGTGTGTGTGTGTGTGTTTTATAACATACACAATGATATATATCTAATAATATAAATTTATAAGTCAATATATAGTCTTATAGACATAAGTATACACATACTACTATACAAATATTAAATATGTGAAAGAAAGATTGTGATCTTATTAATAGTATTATAATTTAAATAGTCATATACAGTTATACTAAATTACCAATGCTATAAAATAGACTATAGAATATAAAGAATATTAGTATTAGTACCATATAGTATTAGTATTATTACTATATAGTAATAGTAAAAGTATAAGTATTACTACTATAGCCTATATTTTATATTATACTATATTAGTAGTATATACTATAGTTATAATATTATATTAATATAATATAGTTAGTTATATATATACTATATAAATTATAACATAATTATTAAGTTTTTAAGCACTAACTAGTAACTACTAAGTATTAAATAGTATAGACTCTATAAGATTTATAGTCTTAACTTATTAGTATACTATATATATACACTTTAATTGCATTGAAAATATACATAATTTAAATATATATAGTATTATAAATTTATAAATACATAATATTTATAGTCTTAGTATTATACAGTAATAGTATAAGTGTAAAATTATAACTATTACTACTATAGCCTATATTGTATATTATACTATATTAGTAGTATATTAGTAATATATATTATAATATACAAATATACTATAATATACTAATAATATACTATAATTGATAATTTAAAGAGTCATATACGATAGTCTATAGGCTATAGAATATAAATTTATAATATAGTTATCATATTAATAAATTATAATGTTTGATAAATTATAGTCATGACTTATTAACTTATAACTTTCACTTATGAATTATGATCCTATGAATTATTATTTAAGATTTACAATATTGTCATTGA
The DNA here is from genome assembly GCA_036559045.1 of Platycarya longipes. NCBI lineage: Eukaryota > Viridiplantae > Streptophyta > Magnoliopsida > Fagales > Juglandaceae > Platycarya > Platycarya longipes. Next base: position 17,720,235 of record CM071793.1, on the reverse strand, counting down.
TATATCATAGATTCATAATATCATTATTAAAGATTCTATTATTATATATTTTATGAAGTTACATCATATTTATGAGGTATGATTTTACTATTAAAAATTTATCACTAGTTATTAATCTTATTATTTTATACAAAATTAATAAATAATAACTAAACTCTAGTACTTTTTTTTTGTAAGATTATATAAACTATAGTGAATTAGTAATATATATTATACATGTTTAGTTTTAATTTCTACTACTATTAATAAATAAGCTCATACTATTAAAAATATCTATATTAGTATGTATTAGTATTATAATTTATAAGTTTATAACCTATAGGTATTAGTGTTAGTATCATAACTTATACTAAAAATCTCGAAAACTTACCATATAACTTATAAGTATTAGTTTTATAAATCTATATTATATACATATGTTGGTGTATTAATAAATACTAGATAGAAATAACGTGCAAAGCATGTTTATTTAATTTAATTTTTAATAAAAATTTAATGATTATTCATAATTAAGTAGATGATAAAAAATTATATGTTTTCATATACTATAAAAAAAATTAATAAAAATAATAAGATAGTCTCATAAATAAACATAACATATAGTTTTATCAAATTTGTTTGAGATAATTTTGATTAAAATTTTAATAAAAGGTTAGTTCAAGATATGATATTTTTTTAATTCCAAGATGATAATTTAACATTTGTATTATTTTGTACGGCCTCAAAACAGAGGACATTAAAATATCTATATTTTTTTAGTTATATGAGTATTTTTAAGAAATAATATAAGTTTTTTGAAAAAATAATTTATATAGTTGATAATTTATATAAGAATGTTATATTATAATTTATAATTTATATAAATTTATTTAATCATATATATTTCGATTAAATATCAAACATATAATATTAATTATATTTATTGCTTATTATTACCAATTTAATATAATTATAATAAATTATATATACCGTAAATTAACTATATATACCGTATATATAATTAATTTAATAAATAATGAATTCATTTTAAAATTATAAATTATTTTTAAAAAAATTAAATTATTAATCATATAATAGGAATAAAATTTTCATGAATAAAATTAAATTCTCTAACGTATAAATTGTTATGAATGGCTTATTTCTATATATATTGGTATATTTATATATTCTATACTATTATTGTGTCATTCTATATTATTATTATTATTCTATATTTATTTTACATAAAATAAAATTAAAAAATATGTCCTAAGTAGGAATTCTAAAATAGAGATTTCTAGTATTATTTATGGGCTTAATGAATTATGTTTAAAGTATTAGGTGATATTAAATAGATGTTAAATGAGTTTTAAATGGAAAGTTTACTATTGTAGAAAGTTGAAGAGGTGGAATTAATTTTAATGTCAAGAACATTATTTCAATGAATAAATTTAATAAATTGTGTTTAAAACGGTAATTCTCATTAGATGCAGTATTAATTTTAACAGAAACTGACGAAAAGTGTTAATTTTAACGGAGAAATAAGAATTTTCGTTAAAACAAGAATTTCCGTTAGATAGCCACTTTGTATATATAAAGCTATAGACTAATATAGTATTATAAATTAATAGTTTACTATTATTAACTTATTAAGTGAATCAATAAAATAGTATAGTTTATTAATAAATTTAATATAGTACTAAATTACTAATATTATTTGCTGGTTCTCAACTTCCTACTAATATATATAAATTTAATATATTACTAATATATAAATATATTACTAATTTACATTACATAATATATAACTAATAACATTAAGTTATTAACAATATACTAGTTTTATAAATGTATAATTAAATTTCTATATTTATATATTAATAGTTTATAGTTTATACTATATATATATAATTTAATAGAATTGACATAGTTTAATAGTACTCGTATATAATATAATATTACTATATTATATAACTAATTTCGAAAACTATTAATATGGTATTATAAATCAATAGTTTAAACTGTTAGATCTATTTGGGCTGATCTCACCTATTGATTTATAATGTGGAGTCCTAAATCTGCACCGTTGGATCTAAACCTAGGATTAATCTTAACCGTTCATCTAACTTATATAAATACCACCCTATTCTCATTTCTCAAACTCTAATATCAACTCTTGTACACACTCGATGTCTCTCACAGTCACTATCTCTGCGTCTCACCTCACGTCATGCATCTCGATCTTCCTCCAGAGTCCAAACCCTCAAGCATCCTCTCAAATCTTTCTAGGGTTTTACTTTCCATCTCGTACTAGTGCTTGTTTGGACCAGTTTGGTGTGATTTCATAGGTGTTAGCCTATGATTCGTGCGTGTTTGAGTCGAATCCGCAAGGGAAATGGTGCGTGTCGAAACCTAGCCCCTTACAAACAGTGTTGTTCGTCGGATTTTGAGGGGAACTATCACTGGCTCACTGCCATCTCCATCTTAGAAATGGTAGACAGGCCTCGACAAGTTGGCTCATTAAATGCTTGCATTTATGAGTTCCAATCAACTGTCTCCCTGATTCGATGCTTTGGGGTTACCTGGTTTGTTGATTCGTCCATCCAGAACTTTCTTTTGACTCGATTACTAATTTACTCATAAGTCATATGTTATAATGTTAGTTTTGTGCTTTATTTCGCTTTGGTCTAGGGTTTAAGCCGTATAACTTTGATTAATGTTATCTAGTTATAAACTAAACTTTACTCTGAGTATTTTCGAAGATCTGGTTCTGTTCAAAGCTTTCTAGGGTTTTTCTGACTCTTGTATGTGACTGTCCAAGGTGACAGGTCGATCACTATTCACTATGATTGTTCTCTTTTAATTATGATTTATTTCATATTTTATTTAGTATGAGCACTGAGTAGACAATCATCCTCTGTTACATCTGCATTACTTACAACTTTTTCTATTTTTCTATTACAACTTGCCTAGATTCATTTGGCTATATCATTTTACATTTATCTCTTTCGTGGATTTATATTTCATTTCTGTTATCTATTTCATAAAAATCCTCTGAGGAGCTTATCTATTCTCTGTTGGATCTGAGAACTAAAATTGAGAATCTGAGATCTGTGCTTGAAGCTGAAGTAACATTCAAACCTCTTTGTGAGTTATCTCAGGTTACTTGCTATTTATTTTTTTGCCTAAAATGTTTAATGATACTTTGTTCATGTTTTGGTCGATCACTAATCTGATGATTGATCCTATCATCCTTTAATTTTTTTGGCTTGATAATTTATTGAAAAATGTTTAGGGTTATTGATAATTCATTGAAAAACTGTTTTGTTCTAACTTTGATGTTTGGACAGCAGTTTATATATTTTTTTGGCTATTTTCAACATGCTTTTTGTTTCTGTTTGGACTGCCTTAACATGTTTGGGTGTTTATGTTCCTTGTTCATATGCCTTTTTTATTTGTGTTCTCATTTTATTTGTGTTCTCTTTAATGTATATATTTGTTATGCATACACATCTGTTCAGACTGTTCTGTTCTGACTTTTGATATTTGGACAACAGTTGATATATTTTCTTGGCTACTTTCAACATGCTTTTTGTTTCTGTTTGGACTGCCTTAACATGTTTGGGTGTTTATGTTCCTTGTTCATATGCCTTGTTTATTTGTGTTTTCTTTAATGTATATATTTGTTTATGCATACACATCTGTTCAGACTGTTCTGTTCAGACTTTTGATATTTGGACAACAGTTTATATATTTTCTTGGCTACTTTCAACATATTTTTTTGTTTCTATTTGGACTGTCTTAACATGTTTGGGTGTTTATATTCCTTGTTCAAATGCCTTGTTTATTTGTGTTCTTATTTTATTTGTGTTCTCTTTAATGTATATATTTGTTATGCATATACATCTGTTCAGATTGTTCTATTCTGACTTTTGATATTTGGACAACAGTTTATATATTTTCTTGGCTACTTTCAACATGCTTTTTGTTTCTGTTTGGATTGCCTTAACATGTTTGGGTATTTATGTTCCTTGTTCATATGCCTTATTTATTTGTGTTCTCATTTTATTTGTGTTCTCTTTAATGTATATATTTGTTATGCATACACATCTGTTCAGACTGTTCTGTTCTGACTTTTGATGTTTGGACAACAGTTTATATATATTTTTTGCTACTTTCAACATGTTTTTTTGTTTCTGTTTGGACTGTCTTAACATGTTTGTATATTTATGTTATTGATGTGCCTTACTTTTGGAAGCATATCGAGCCACCAATGCATGAGTACGCTGAAAATGTTAGAGTCAAAACTGTTTGACTCTAACTAATCAAATATGTCAGTCTTGCCTACAGGAGGCACATTGAGCCACTAAGGCATTGCCTTTCGGAGGCACTTCGAGCCTTTTAGGTAAGGCTATATTTTGTATAAATGTTGGAGTCAAATGTTTATGGCATTAACATTTTTTGGTGCCCTTGCTTCTAGAGGCACCTTAAGCCATCAAAACAAGGTTGGAGTCCCGGGAATTGATCAAATATGCTGGTTTGTTTTTAAGTTTAGAAGACCCTAGCAAATCGACAATTGTATTGAGGTGATCTTCCCAGAGGCGGTGGAGGAAGAGTATGAGAATGAAAATTCTACCGGTATTAGTCATTTAGAGCCAATATCTGATGATGACGGTAGAGACACTGCGACTACTACAGCTGTTACTACTCAATCTACTGAGGGTCCTACGGTAGTTCAAACAGTTGTTCAAGATAGAAGACGGAGGAAGAGGACATCTGATTTTTGGAATGACTTCGTTGAACTTGAACGAGATGGGAAGAAGCAGCCTCAATGTAAGTGGTGTAAACAAGTGTTTAAGGTATCTCGATCTAGTTCTACGACCACACTACGTAGGCACTTACAAGTTTGTTTGATATTCATGGGGTCTAAAAAAAATCAAAAGGTCTTAGCGGTTGAGTCTAAAGATGCAGATGGTGGGTTCACTGTCTCTAACTTCACCTATGATTGGAGTAGGGTCCAAGAGCTTGCCCCTCACATGATACTTTATCATGAATGTCCATTTGCTATGATGGAGCATGTGATTTTTAATTAATTCATGAGTGGGAATACTCCATATTGGGAAAGGATGTCTTGCGCTACTGCGAAGAAGGAATGCATTCGAACGTATGACACTGAAAGGGTAAGGTTAAAGGCTTTGCTTAAACCAGTTAACAAAGTTCATATCACCGCAGACATGTGGACGTCTTGTCAAAAGCTTTCATATATAGTAGTCACAAACGATTATATAGATAGTAATTGGCACCTTCAGAGGCATGTTTTGAACTTCTTTAATGTGCCTCCTCCACACACTAGTCTTCTTGTAGCTGATGCATTAGGAAAATGTTTTCAAGATTGGGAAATCGAAAATAAAATAAATTCAATAACTGTTGACAACGCTAGCGCTAATGATGTTGTCATTAAGATTCTAAAGGATGATTTTAGCCTGAAAAAAACATTGTTAGTTAGAGGGAAACTGTTTTATGTGCGTTGTTGTGCACATATAACAAATTTAATAGTTCAGTATGGCCTTGGAAAGATAAAGACGATTGTTGATTGCATGAGAAACGGTATCAAGTATCTAGTAGCGTCGGAAGGTTGACTAAAACAATTTAGTGAGCTTTCAAAGCAATTAGGATTGCCTTCAAAAAAATTGATCCTAGATGTGACTACAAGATGGAACAACACTTATTTAATGTTAAATGCTGCAATTCAATTCAAGGACGTCTTTCCAATATACGATGATAGAGATAGTAGTTTTGGATGGGTTCCAACGGTTGATGAGTGGGCGCATGTTGAAAATGTTTGTTATCTTCTGAGTATTTTCAATGAAATAACTAAGATTGTGTCGGGAAGTGATTACCCAACACCGAACTTGTTCCTATCCGAGATGTGGAGAATGAAGAACATCCTAAATAAGAAGAGTAAAGATCTGAATCAGTACATGAAAGCAATGATACAGGAAATGAGTGTCAAGTTTGATAAATACTGGAGGGAATGTAATCTCTTGATGTCAATCGCTGCGGTTTTAGACCTTAGATTCAAGTTGGTTTTGATCCAATTTTGTTTTCCTTTAATTTATTCTGAACCATTGTTCGTGTAAAATAATTTGCAAGTACACAGAATCGTAAAAAGTAGTAAAGTGTTTTGTAGAAAATGAATGTCGAACCCACAAGGATTAACTCTGTTATTGAATACCGAAATTCATCAAATTAATTATTATTTGAAAAATCGAAAATAAATGGAATGTTTCTACTGTCTAAATTAAATTAAACTACTTAACAAAAATAAGTCTATGAATTAAAATTAACAAAGGCTAAAATCTAAAAGTGTAACAAATATGATGAGAATGGATCTAAAGCGGTTGATTTCACCTAACAAATCTCACACAAATTATTCTTCCTAATTATTAAATTCTAATAATATCCAGTTAATGATTAAAAATTCTTTAACTATTCAATATCTTCTCTTGAATAATATCAAAAATATCTCAAAGTAACAATTCCATATCTCTTTGTGAATTTAATTAATTGGAAACTCATTATGTATTTTGAATTTTCTGAAAAATCACACTAGTTGCGATAAAGCATCTCTACTTTCGCTCAACTAATGGTATTTAATTCTAGAACTAAAATCAAGAATCGCCTCTCGGTCTCATTGTAATTCAATTGATCAAACAATAATCCATAAAAAATTGTAAGCATTAAGAATAATAATTAAACACTCAATTATGAAAATATTAAAAATAAAATAACTTAGAATATAAACTGTGTATTCAATGCTAAACTACATCAATGCTCTAGAAAAAAAAATTTAGTTCATAATAAAATTAAAAAAAAAACAAATAAAACTTATCTTTTTCAATAAAGTCGGTTGAATAACATGCAGTTCTCGCCTCTATCTTTTAGATCATTCTCCTCAGAAAAACTCCAAAGAAAATTTTCTCAAAAATCCTGCACCTCTCGATTTTTTCTCTATCACTCAAACGGCTGCGGCGCGCCCTCTTCTAGGTTGGGTCTACTCTTTTTATATACGTTGTTGCCACGTGCTTTCGATTTCCCCAATTCAATTTCCGTGTTCACATATGAGTCAAAATCTAAAGAATTCAAGTGAGCGGCTTCTCTATTTGCATGGGCCTTTGTATTGCCGAGTTCCAAGTGTAACTATAGAACTCTTAGCATCAACATGTGGGCCCATGAATGAATTGGCGAATCAAGTGAAGCGGCCTGCTATTATTTTTAAGTCCCATGCAATTGCCGTGTTGTGCATTTGTAACGTCGGCTCTTGATCTTGTTGTGTGAAGCCCAAGTGATGACCAAGCAAAGGAGGGCCCATGAATATAGATCCAAGAGAGATGGTGTGGCTGAATATATCCATGTCCTTGTACGTATATGTTGTTGTGTCCAAGTGAACCCGTATTGAGCTCTTTTGTGATTTTCTCTCTCGTTTCTTCTCATTCTTTTAACACAAGATAATAAATTAAATTAAAATAAATTAAATTAAATTAAAACTAACAATTTTTATAAAAAAAAATATGATAAAAAAATCATGTAAAAATTACACTCATCAAATTCTCCCAAACTTAAACTTTGCTAGTCCTCAAGCAAAAAAAAAATAAATAAAATAAAACAATTTATTGCCCCAAAAATTGCATAAAGTTTATAATTCAAAGGAATCATTCCAAATCAATCAAGTCCCAAAATTAATTCAAAACTCAACTCTACTGCATTATCATTCTCACTTCATCATTAGCTCCCCGGATGATTTTATGCAAACAAGTAAATAAGTTTGGATCTCTACAAACTCCCTATGCTTGCTTTTCAAATCACTCACTAATAATATATAACAAAATATTACAAAGGATCAATAGGTCTTTATTAGGCGTGTGATGTATGGCTAGGATGAGGGCTTCAAAGAAAATAGGATTTATGCAAATAGGGCACTCTTACTTCTAAAACATACACTCTTCTCAATCTTTTGAATATTTTAAATCACAGCTCTTTTCCCCGCTCTTTCAAAGTTTCAATTTTTTTTCTTGCTCCGAGTCGTCACTTATATCTTTTAACGTGAATGCAAACATTTGTGATGGATGCACCCAGTTACTCAACAAGTTAGACGCTTAAAGTGTTTTTGCATACTCATATTTCAAGTCACAGTTTGACGTAAGAGTAAACATTAGTAATTAATACTCCTAGTTACTAAGCAACTTAAAATATTGGAGTAAATGGAATTTTGTACATTTTTTTTTCACTTATATATCACTCTGTTTTTTTTTCAACCCTGTTTAGGAATAAATCAAATGGGTGACAGGTAATAAAGAAGTAGATTTGAAAGGCTCAATCGATTCAAAGAATGCCTAAATCACTTTCCAAGTAATATTCTGTATAAGATTTCACCAAGAGCGTAATCAAATAAATTTTTAGAGTAAGTAGAGACCATCAATATTCACAAAATGCACATAAAACTTCTCTAGGTATGCACAATGATTAATGATCATATCAAATTACAGAAGATCAAGTAAAGAATTAACAGCTGGACTTAAGCAATGAGAATAAATCCTAAAAATTATAAGGAATTTCAACCATATTTTTATCATAGGCACTTTTTTTTTCTTCAAAACCAAACATAATGAAAAACAACAATTTTTTTTTTGAATAAATTCCTTTCCCCCAAACTTAAATACCACATTGTCCTCAATGGGAAAAAGAAAGAAATACTAATGAAAAGAATGAGAGAGGATAAGAGATACTTCCGTGATTTCCAGTTTAATATTTTTTCCTTGAGGTGCAGCTGCGTATGCGTTAGAGATTTCTTCGGTCTCTTTATTCCTAAAAAAAAATTGAAAGCAAAACAATAAGATAAAGAAAAATAAATAAATAATAAAACAGAAATATAAAAACTTGTGTTGCCTCCCAAAAGCGCTTTATTTAACGTTTGTAGCTAGACATTATCATCTCATCTTTTGTTACTGATGAGATCGATGGAGCATTTTTCTGAGTTAAAATCTTCATCCATATAGGGTTTTAATCTTTGTCTATTTACTTTAAATGTCCCTTTTGTCTCATGATGGACTTCAACCGCCCGATAGGGAAAAACTTGGGTTACCACAAATGGTCCCGACCACCGAGAGCGCAGCTATGGGTGTAAATGGTCCGATCCGGAAAGTTTGTGGACCGATTCTATTCGGTCCAAAAATTCTCTCACCCTGGACCGGACCGAACAGGAGTTCGGTCCATACCGGTTCGGTCTAATTCGGTCCAGGGGCGGTCCAGTCTGGTTCAGGGGTGCCCCATATGATTTAATGGGTTAAATTTAATCTAAAATTTTGTAATGATCAAATATTTTTTTGGCCCAAATTTAACTACTATAAATTATAATATGTTAATATTATAAGAGTATATATTATATATTAATATATTAGTATATATTATATATTAAGTATGTTAGTAAATTATAACTAATAACACTATTACATTAGTATATTATATATTTATATGTTAGTAAATAGTGATAAATTAGTAATAATATATTAAATAATAATAATACACTTATTACTTATAAGTTATTACTAATATTTTATATAGATATATTATAATTTATATTTTTATACTACAACTAGTCAACCAATAAATAATAATATGTTTATATTATAAGAGTATATATTATATATTAATATATTAATTTATATTAATATTAATATTATAATTTATATACTATTTATATATATATGTGGGGTTCGGTCGGTCCGGTCCAAGGGGAGAAATCCTTTGGACCGGGACCGAATCGGAATTGATCGGTCCATGTAAAATTTGGACCGGACCGGACCGAATTCCATTTGGTTCGGTCCGGGACAACCGGTCTGGTCCGGTCTTTACTCTTCCGAAATCTTTAATTAAATTTGATGAACTTGATATGGTATAAATATAGGTTACTTGAAATAATTCTGACAGATAGAGTTCTAAATCTGCATTATGTGGCATCTTGGCTAGATTCAATATATGGCATGGGTAGTGTGGATAATTTATCTCTTCTTAATCTTTGTTTTTGTCCACGTTAATACAGTTCTTCAGTATACCCTCTTGTGGTTGTTGCACATCCACAAGAACCATACCAGTTTGCCATAGGACTAACAGATGGAAGGGTTCATATATTTAATATGTAGTAGCAGTATTAAATACATATCATATTTATATTGGTCATTATTTTAAAGCTACTTTTCATATTTTTCTTGTGTGTGCTTGTGTAATGAAAACTGGCCCAAGTTGGCTTGTTTTGCTTGGTAAAAATGGTGTTCTTCTCTGTAGTTTTTTGTTGGTTGCAAGGCTTTGAAAAATCAATGCATGTTAGGGTCTCGTTGCTTCTCGTTGTGTGTTCTTTTTGTCCTGGGTTATAGTTTGTTTGCTTTAGGACCTGAAACATCAGTCTCATGCTCTGTTTTTTTTTTTTTTTTTGTTGTTGGTTATGAGTTGTAGAAGAAAAAGTTAATCTGAAACCTCAGACCCTTGATGCAGTGTTGTAGTTCTCTAGATTTCAAAATTTTCGCATTCCTTTATTTTGTTATCCTTTATAAGAGAACTAACATGATAGCCATTATATAGATTTGAAAAATAATTCGGTTATCTAAGGCATAAACTGAAAAAAAGAAAAAAGTATCCATTTACTTATAAAAAAAATATCTATTTAAACTGAAAGCTATGTGGTTGATTAAAATCACGTTCTTTGCCAAACTTGAATCACCCCAACTAACCAATCATCAACTCCTCTACTATAATCACATAGTATCCCCCAGTTTTTATTCCAAAGTCCTTTTGAAGAGACTCTTGGAGAGTGGAAATGCCAAAAAGGTTAGTAATATAAATAACAACCATAGTTTTTGATTATCTGTTGCAGTGCAAGACAACTAAATGAAACAAATATTCTCTTTATGTATTTGTTTATTTCTAATTTATGTTTTTGTGTTTTCGCATTTGTTTATTTTCCATTTGCGTTTTTGTGTTCTGAGACTTTCTTAGATTTGTTTATTAATGCATTTGTTTATTTTATTAATGAAAGTTTTTTTTTGGTCTGTTGCAGTGGTTCATTGGTTTTTTGCCGTGCGTTGAGGGTGCTTCGCTAGTATCTTTTTGGGTGCTTTGTTGATATTTTTCATTTATGTTTTTATGCTTTGAGACTTTTTTAATTGAAAGCTCAATGAAACAAATTTTCTCTGTATGCATTTATTTATTTCTTATTTACGTTCTTGTGCTTTCGCATTTGTTTATTTCGCATTTGTGTTTTTGTATTCTCAGACCTTTTTACATTTGTTTATTTTATTAATGAAAGATTTTTTTTTGGTCTATTACAGTGGTTTGCTGGTCTCTTGCCGTGCGTTGAGGGTGCTTCGTTCGTATTTTTTTGGGTGTAGCAAATTGAATCAAATTTCGTATGGCAGTGCAAATTTATGCTCATTTCATAAATTTCTTATTTTTTGTGTTGTGGTGATAAATATTTATCTATACATTTGTTTATTTTTCATTTATTTTCTTGCGCTTTGAGACTTTTGCAAGATACATATACCAATATACCATCAAACTCAAATTGCTATTTTCAAGAATATTTGTAAATTGTTGTTTGGTGCTTCTTTATCTATTATGAGCTTATAATTGCTGCATATTACAGGTGATTGCATGAGAGGATATAATTTTATAAGCTTGTGCAATCTATAACTAATAAGTTCAAACAAGATTGTATCTTAGTCTCCAATATGATACTTTAATCAATTGCATTTTACACTCAAGCACCCCATCTAAATAATAGAAAAACATCGATAAAATCAGACATTCTTTTAAAAAATGCAGAGAACTAACATGATAGCCATTACATAGGTTTGAAAAATAATTTTGCTATCTCAGACATAAACTGAAAAAAAAAAATCTATTTACTTATGAAAAATAATTTGGCTATCTTAGATAGAAGTTATATCAAACAATGGAGAAAATAAAATTATGATATGCTAGTGCTTCATAAGGATTTATTCATTTGCAAATTTCTGATCTTTTGTCATCAAGATTAAAGCACCTGAATGATTAGTCCAAAATATCAATTTTCATGATTTTTTTGCTTTTCTCTTTTACTATTATAGTGCAGGAATAGGAGTCCTTACCTATTGATCCTGACCTTTGTGTAAGGTTGGTGTATGTTTGAATAGAATGTGGTGTTGTTGCCTGAGAATGGAGTAGATGCAAAGTCGAGGAATTACTGTAGTCAGGTACAAGATTGGGTGGTTTTCTTGTCTTTTGTTTTATATTGCTAAGTCTTGGTTAGATAACATTTTTTTTTTGTATTTCGGGTTGAATTCTCAGTTGTTTCCTAGATATGTAGTTTTTTAAAATTATTATTGTATTTCTTCTATGAAGTTCCATCTACTCTCAAGTGTTGGTTTTGTAATTCTAACTTTGTATGGTGGATCTTTGAATGTTAATTTGGGGATGTGTGTGACTTGTAGTGCATTGTTAGTTAAAGTGGTATTGCCTATGGTATGGTTATAGTGGATAAGTGGTAGAATGTGCAGTCAGGTCATGGGAGAGGGAGTTAAGATTATGGGGCGTTAGTATTTACAATTTTATGTAGCTATTCAATTAGATGTGATGTTGGTAGGCTTTCACCTGAAGATGATCTTGTTTGTATCTTTTGTAATTTTCAGATTTTCTATTTTAAATAATATACATATCATTTTTTTTTTTATATCCCTTAGACTCGTCTAGCCCTTATTAGAGAATTTTTTAACCAAAAGCTTATTTAGCTTGCTTTAGGTGATCTTCTTCATTGGTTAAACAAAAGACATACAACATAATGTTCTTTAGATCGAACATCATGTTGTATGTATTTTGAGTTGCCAGTATTTTTCTACTCGATTCGTTTTTTATTTTTCTCATTACTTTTACGTTTTGTTTATCGGTTTGGTGCTGGGAAAATAAGAGAAAAATTTTGTGCTTGGTTTCCAACTTATTATGTTGTGTGGGTTTTTTTGTAACCATGACAAACCTAATGTATATAGACTGATTCAGATATCAAGCATGTAGGTAATGAGTTGAGCCTTGGAGAGAAATAAAAATATTCTTGTGTTAATCTATACAGGTAGATTTGTTCTATTATCGAGTTACTCATTTTTTTGTTTCTCGTGTATGATAGAGAGTTACTCATTTTTATTGTGTAATATATGATATATTTTTTCATAATTTTTTTTTATAATATATTTTTTTTTTGTTGTGTAACATATTTTTTTTGTGTAACATATGAAATAGAAACATGATATTTTTTTTATACAGATAAACATGCATAGCACGTTGCGGTCACACTAGTGTATATATATATATATATATAGTATCAAGGTGACTTACGTGCCGGAATTAAATTCGACAAAATTGCCGAAATCATAACAGCGGTAGGAATTTACCGTCTTTTCTGACTTTCATAACATAGAGAGAACATTTTGCTTTAGGAAGAAACTTTTCGTAAGGAGAGAGAAAGTTGCAAAAGTGATGTAACGTTTGACCCTTCAGGTTCACTTGAAGACAACTCCAATTTGCTTTAAAAAAAAAAAATACAACTCCATTCTCCGCCGTCCAAATGCAGAAGGTTTGATGACGTGAAAAATTAAAAAGTGGGTAAACTTTTTTGTAGTTTCTTTTTGGAAAAGAAAACTGGGCTTAAAAAGATCGAAAGAGACGGCTCAAGCTGTGGACGCAAACAGTTTTGCCCAAGGTCCCAACTCCAAGTACCATGAATTAATGCTCCGATTTTTATAAATAAAATGAGATAAAAATTAAAAATAAAATAAAATATTATTATAAATTTATTTTTTTAATATTAATTTTATTTTAAAATTTAAAAATATAATTTAAAATTTTGAAAAAATTGAATTTTTTTATTATATTTTATATAAAAATATTAAAAAATATAATAATAACTTGAAAAAAATTTAAAATCTTTAATTTTATCTCTTAAAATAAACCAAAATTAAATTTTATTTATATATTTGTTTGGAGTGTAAGGACTATTTTGGAGGATGAGAAATCTCATATTATTTTATTTTAATATTTAAATAATATAAATGATTTATTAATTAAAATTTTTATCTTTATCTAATCATTACTAATTATTATAATATTTTAAAATTTGTAAACTAAACACACAAAATAAATTATTTTTTTTGAAATCTTAAAACAAAGATAATGTTAAAAAATGATATTATAATAATATTTTAACTTTATATTATTTTATTAAACATTTTGTTTTTTTTTTTTTCTCAAAACTCTATAACATATCTTAACTCAAATAACTTCATAATTATTTATAATTTTTTTTATTTCATCTCATATCATTATATCTCAATATCAAACAAGGTATTAAGCAATCTAAGCAAATCTAGATATTTACTACTTATTTAGCTAGAAATTCAACACCGTATGTATTTTATTATGAAATATATTTGTTTGAAGTTTTCATCTCAAAATTCTTATCTCATCTTATCTTATCATATTTTATTCTTAAACATCAAATAAATATAAATATTTTCAAATTAATCATTACAACTTTTTTAAAATCTCAAAAAAAAAAAAGTTTAAACATTACATCTTATTAAATTTTAAAATAAAAATAATATTAAAAAATATAATCTAACTATATTTTAAATTTATAATATTTTTTATTAAATCTTTTCTCTCTCATTTCTCAAAATCCCATAAAAATAACCCAATTTGAATAATAAAAATATCTGGCCGCATCTAGTATATCATCATTAAAATCTTCTCAAATTTCTACATAAAATATAATATATATATATTTTTTTACTTTTCTCAAATTCCATAATAATAATAATATTAAAAAATAATATTCTAAGAAATTTTTTTTTCTTTTAACTTTTATATAAAACTATCTCATTCCATCTCACTATCCAAATTGCACTTAACTCAAAATATCTTATTGCATATTATTTATACAATATTTATTTTATCTCACTTATCAAACTTGTAATTTAAACAAAATTTTTAAAGTCAAATTTTAAAGAGTTCATAAATTATGTAACGACCTGTTTTTGAGAAAAATCTGTAGATATTGTGAGGACTTATTCATGTATTGATAAAATATACATATAAATTATGTGTATAAATATGTATTAACTACTAATATATGTAGGGTTGTAAATGAAGCAGTTTGTTTGATAATCTGCTCGGTACTCACTTGATTAAACTCAAATTGATTTCGAATCGTGAAAAAAAAAACTCATCCATGAAAGTAGATACCTGCTCGATTAGTAAATGATACATATCCAATAAAATTCGACTTGACTTGACTAAGCTTCGTTAAAGTTCGCTCATTGATGCTGAAACGACTTGTTAGCTCGTCTCAATTATAACTTATTCATATATTTATATTATATACATTAACCTATGTTATATATATATGTATTAACTAGTAATATAAGCATATTATTTTAATAGTTAAATATATAATATGTAACTTAATTACTTATGTCTGCATTGAATATGCTTCCTATATATAGTTTATAATTTCTAAAATAATTAGTCAATAAATTTTAATAATTTTATATACTAGAATGTGAGAACTATATATGAAATATATATATGCTATTATATTATGTGTATGTATAGATAATATATGTAGGCATATAATATATTGTTATTATAGATAAATATTAATTATTTATAAAATTTTAAACTTGTATAATTTAATAGAAGTTTTGCTTCTTAGTTGTATGAATTCAATATTAAATTTTTTTTTATTTATCTAATTTATAAATTATTAAATATTATTCAAAAAATAAAAAATAAATTATTCGAGTTTGAGCTTGTCCCACAGAATTTATTTATGGGACAAGGTCGAGTTGAAAGTTTAATTTATGGAGTCGAACTTAGATTCTAACTCGAGTATTTTAAGTCGAGTCGAGCTCCAAAGATAGTCTAAATATAAGCATAACACTTTTATAGATAGATAATATGTAACCTAATTACTTTTGTTTATATATTGAATATATTTTAAAATTATATATAATAATTTGTACAATAGTTAGTTGGTAAGATTTGATAATTTTATATATTAATATGTAAGAATCATATATGAAATAGATATATGCTATCATATTATATATATGTATTGATAGTATATGTAAATATATAATATATTGTTATTATGGACAAATATAAACTATAGTTGAATATTAATTAGTTATAAATTTTTAAAATTTTATAATTCAATAGGGATTTTACTTGTTAGTCATACAAATTTAATATGAGATTTTTTATTTATCTAATTTATTAATTATTAAATCTTATTCAAAAAATAAAAAAATAAAAAATTTGAGTTTTAACTTGAATTTGACTTCACTCGAACATATTTGTGGGACAAACTTGAATTTCTATTAAGAGTTTAAGATTGTATTTGGATGTTAAGAATATTTATGAATAATAATAAAAGGTAAGCAAAAAATAATAATAAAAAATAATAAAAAATAATAACAGTAGGTAAAAAATAATAATAAAATAATAAATAATAATAAAAAATATTAAAAAGTATTGAGAAAGTTTGATTTGTCACACCTAAGTAACTCACGAGCTTGAACAATTTTTCTTTTTTTATTTTTCTAATTCGAATTCAAATATTTTGAAGAATTGAACTCAACAAGCTCGGCTCGGCTGCGTTCGGCTCGATTAATATTATCACTTCTGAAGAAAGAAAGAACTTCGACAAAGAAAGAAAAAGAAATAAAAATTTTGTCGTCAACTGTCGTATCTGCAAACGAAGACAACCTCTCTATAATTGTGAAGTTCTTGGTTCATGATTCTTTCCTCAGGGATTCGAATCATGTCGACCGTTAGCAGGGAGCCTCTTCTCCACCACTCTGTTCGTGAGAGCGTTAGGCATGCTCTCAAATCCAGGACTTTCAAGCCCTCCTTCTGGAGTTGCTCCAGGAATCCTAAGCTGGTCTTCCATGCCCGGAGCTTCTGCAACTTCAGGTCTTCTAATGTTCACATTCTCAGAGCTAGGACTACTACGGATACGGATCTCCTCGAGACCTTGGAATCCACCGATGTCTTCTTCAAGGAGACTTTCCCGCTCACACGAATGGAAACGGTTCGAATTTTATACCCTAATGTTTCCGTTTCATTTCGTTTTGTGTGAGTGTGGTTTCTGTTGGCTTTCCGTTGAAGTGATGGAAAAAGGTAACGGACCTCTTTGGTTGCGGAGGAAATGAAAATTGGGTCTACATATTCGTAGTTTTGGTTTCTAAGAAAATGAAAATCTTCGACGCCTATAATCTAAAATTGCAGTACTAGAGCTTAATTGAGAATTCCTTCCACACCAGGGTGGATTTTCGCAGAATTTTTTTCCCTCTTTCCTATGTCTTCTCAGCAATCAAACAGAACGTGAGATTTCAATTGAAAGCAGTGAACCTTTTTCTGGATTGCTAGACTTCCAGTGCTTCACTTTGCTCATAGAGAAGTGTGGAAAAAAAGAATTGCTTAATTGTATATTTTTAAAATTTTGCACTATTTTCTCAGCAGCTTGACAGAATTGAAGGGTTTGGATCTGATTAAAATGGTTCTGTGATTGACTTGGATGGTAGGTGGAGGGGAAGATCTTCATCAGATTAGATCACGGGCAGAATAGTGGAAATTGGCAGCTTACTGTAGGTTGTAATCTTCCCGGGAAATGGATTCTTCACTGGGGAATTTCTCGTGTAGAAGATGTTGGCAGGTACGCACTGTTTTAATGCTAAATGCTTTGATCAGGTATTGGAGTGCGTTCAGTGGAAGCGTACCTAGAATTCAAGTATGCATATAGTCACATGTCATCAAATAAGACCTGTCTGTAAAATTCTTACAGTGAATGGGACCAACCTCCTGAAGAAATGAGACCCCGGGGTTCGATTCCCATCAAGGTATGTATTGGTTTCTTAAGGTCGTGTACGGAGCCACTTTTGCAGTGCAACTAAGAGTATGCAAAACAAAAACATTTTCAGGACTATGCCATAGAGACACCTCTTAAGAAATCCTTATCATTGGAAGGAGATGCTGTATATGAAGTGAAGATTGATCTTATCCGGACGAGTGCAGTTGCCGCTTTAAATTTTGTTCTGAAGGTCCTGATTTTGAACAGTTTGTAGTTGAGAATAGCAGTTCATTCTGTTATGTTAAATTTGCTGGCTATTTATTGTTCATAGATATTTTTATCTATTGGGAAGTTTTGGTGGCGCAGGATGAAGAAACTGGAGCTTGGTATCAGCACAGAGGGAGAGATTTCAAGGTGCTTCTAGCGGACTACCTTCTGGATGATGGGAATTTAGTAGCAGCAAAAAGAAGCTTCGGTGTCTGGCCAGGTTTTAGGAGCTATTATATACTATTATGGTTCACTCAGTTTCTTGACGTTTAATTTGTCGATCCGTTGCATGCATAAACTATTTTCAATTGTAATCCTCTTACAAATCTGAAACCATGAAGTTGTGTCAAATGGACGTATTTTCTTAGTTAGATCCTTTTGCTCTCTTGTATACATCTGGTTTTTTTTTTTTGATAAGTAAATAAAATGGAACTTGGCAAAATCTGGTGTTTCTGATAGGCTGTTTCTTGGCTCTTCTTGAACCTTAGGGGCTTTGGGGTCGTTATCTAACTTGCTCGTCAAGGCAGAAAAGTCGCATGCTAATGGTTCAGAGAGCAGCAATGAATCCAGAGAGGCTAAACAAAAAAGTAGAAGCCTAGAAGGGTTCTATGAAGAGCAGCCTATTGCAAAACAAGTGGCTTTTGACAATTCAGTCACTGTTTCTGTCAGAAAGTGTCCAGAGACAGCTAAAAATCTTCTGTATGTTGAAACCGATTTACCTGGAGATGTTTTCATTCACTGGGGAGTTTGCAGAGATGACGCCAAAACGTGGGAAATTCCAGATGCGCCACATCCACCAGAAACAGTATCTTTTAGGGACAAGGCTTTGCAGACTCGATTGCAGGTATAACATTGAAATATATTCCCTCACAGAGATATTGGCAAATGCACTTTTGTTTTGGATCTTTAGTGGTGTTATTCTTTCTAATAATATGCCGACTTAATCGATTACATTTACAAAATTACCAATGAAAAAAATGTACATTTATGAAATCAGTTTATATCAGATCAAATCAATGAATTAGAACAAAAAGCAACCCACCCTGTGCCCACTGGAAACAAGCCTTGGTTGTGTAACAATGGTGTGCACACACGCATATATGCATGTGCCACCATAAAAGCAGCTTGATTTTGAATTCTTTCCAGCTTAACATTGTGGATTATTCGTTGCAAGTGGAACATTTGGACTTCTAACCGTGGATCTTTCCACAGTAATGTATAACCTTTATCCTTAGGCTCCTTGTATGAATGGATGACTGCTTTAGGTAGCTTTCCACCCGATCTCTGGACTTCCTTGATTCTTTGAGTCTTGGCGTTTAATTTTGGGCAGAACCTCTGTATCCTTGAGGTCATTCCATATTTCTTTGTAGAAATATTTTTTAATTCACAAACGGAAAGGCTTGCATTTATGTAAATAAATACTATGAATTTAAATAACCACTTGGCCCATCATCATATTGTTAAACCATTTGTTCTTTCCTCCAATATGATGTTCAGGTCTTTTCAATTTTTTTTCTCTCTCTCTCTCTCTCTCCCTATATATATATATCTTGAATTTTTTTATTACTAATCCTTCAGGCAAATAGATTCTTGTTGTGAAGTATAATTTCTGCTACCTAATTGGGAGATAGGATATCATATCGCAAGCACATCGGAGGAGGATATCTTGTAAAATTTTATTCACATGCTTATGATACATGTGTACGTTGATCATGCTGACAGGACTTATAAAAACAAAAAAACCAATATAAGTATTTATGTGGACACATTGTTATAGTTGCAAGTACTACTATAGAGATCTGAAATACGAAATTTACTTGCCTTAATCCCTTCGCTATTCTTCTATGGAAACTTTGAACTGGGATGGCTCAATCCCTTTACGATTTTGGTCTTAAGTTATTGTCTTGGTATTCTTAGAATCTCACTTAAACTGCATGGGTAACACATTCTGCAGCCAAAAGAGATAGGAGAGGGATGCTGGGGATTGTTTACCATAGAAGAAGGACTTCAAGGTTTTCTTTTTGTGCTCAATCTAAATAAAGGCACTTGGTTGAAATGTATGGGAAATGACTTCTACATTCCTCTCTCAAGGTCTAGCAGCTTGCTTGCTAAGTCCAGACAGGGTCCATCTGAAAGTGCACAGATACTTGAAAAGGATGCGGAAGCAGATGAAGAAGCATCTCTTAGTGCATATACTGATGGAATAATTAATGATTTAAGGAGCTTGGTTAGTGACATTTCCTCTGTGAGGACTCGGAAGAATAAAATTAAAAAAGCACAAGAAACTATTCTCCAAGAAATTGAAAAGCTTGCTGCTGAGGCCTATAGTATCTTCAGAAGCTCCATTCCAACTTTCTCAGAGGAAGCTGTTGTTGAATTTGAGGAAGCAAAAGCTCCAGCCAAAATTAGCTCAGGGACAGGCACAGGGTTTGAAATTTTATGCCAAGGTTTTAACTGGGAATCTCATAAATCTGGAAGATGGTACATGGAGCTGAAAGAAAGAGCTTCAGAACTATCTTCACTTGGTTTCACTGTGATATGGCTACCACCACCTACAGAATCTATATCACCTGAAGGATATATGCCAAAGGATTTATATAATCTAAACTCCAGGTACTACAGTTATGGCTATAGATACAATCCGTGATCCCCCCACCTTCAGAATCTATTTTGTGGTCTTTATGCAAATAATTCTTAACTTTTACCCATAAAAAAGATGCAAGTGTTATGGACTTGCTCTAGAACCATTTTGTTAATTATATGTGAAATTAGTTGGTGTTCAGAACGAAAGAGAATTGTGTAATATTTGTTGTTGAGTGGATACAAATCAGGTATGGAAATGTGGATGAGCTGAAAGAGGTTGTTAAGATATTTCATGAAGTTGGTATCAAAACTCTTGGAGATGCTGTCTTGAATCATCGTTGTGCACACTATCAGAATCAAAATGGTGTTTGGAATATATTTGGCGGCCGTTTAAATTGGGATGATCGTGCAGTTGTTGCAGATGATCCACATTTTCAGGTATTTTTATTCCCATTTTTTTCTCTACATATTACCTGTCTGTGACAATAAAGTTGTATCTCATCTCCATAGTGAACCCTTATTTTCATTTTCTTTTTAATGCACTTTAAAATTCAATTCTCAATGGAAAACAAATTAATGAATACTCCATAGCTAAAGAGGTTACATAATTTGACTAATATGGTGCGTAGGGTGCTATAGTTTGAGGAGTTTAGAAGGAGTTATTATGTGTTTGGAGGCAGGATCATGCAAATAAGTGTCTGATAAAGAACATAAAAACATACAGAAAACTTTATATTTTAGTTAATCTCATGTACCACTTGAACGAGTGATGATGTAGTTTATGACCAAATTGGCATGTGGGCAACCTGAACTTCATTTCCTGGATTCCCACAGATTTCTGTCGCTAAATATTTGATCAATGCAATTGAAATTTTGCAACTACAAATGCATTACCTTTGACCAAAACTCTTAAATGCGATTTCAAAATTCAGTCTCCAGTGGATACTGATGTTCTTTTTATGTGGACTCTGCTTCAACTTGTAGATTTTTGGATATTTATCCTCTCCTGTATCGTTTTTCTTCAGTAACATAGTTAGAGAATAGATCACTTCCCTTAAAAAAAAAAGTCGATTGCCAATTAAGGGAAATAATCTCAAAAGTTTCATTCTTCTTGGTATAAGAGATTAAAAGATTGTGCAAAGAAGAGATATATACTTGTAGGCCCAAATGTGAATTTCAGCCTAACTTTAATGGTGGTCTTTTTGGGATAAAAAAAATATGTGGAACCCATGGGTTCATTTGCCTAGCAAAAGGCACTTTGGGAAGAACACATTGCAAGAAATTCTTTCATAATGATCATTTGTTGTGTGCGTGCAAAAGAAAGTTTGTTTTCAAAAGAAGTAGAGGTCAAAGTTGCTTGACTAGATATTCCTTGATTACATCTCTTACTGCTATAAAGAGCAGCTCTAGTGCTAGCAGCAATAGCAGTTTGGCAGTTTTAATTCATTGAAAGTGGTAATACTAGCAAAAGCAATTTCTTAGGATGAATAAAGTAAGTTGACTTGACTCTCTGGAATATCCTTCATGTCTGCTCTATGTGGTAGAAGCTGAAGTGTAAACCTAGGAAGGCTACAATATCTGTCTGTAGACTTCGGTGTATGCTTGTAATGCTGGACTCACAGCTTGGTCAATTCTGCAACAGAAGTTGTAGTGTAGCGAGTAGATATTTTTTCTTTCTAAATGAAAAAAGAAGAAAAATCTTGCTTGAGTGACTCGTTCTGCAGTTTGTATGATTTTAGAAGTTTAGATCTAAGGAACAATGAAAATTGCAAACATGGAAAAGAAATGAGTGACCTTGTATCTTTCAGGATTGCCAACCTATTTCCTGAATCAGACGCACAATTTATCCTAAGAGACGTGCCTATGCTATATGTACCATTATTCTTTCTTGGTCACAATGCCAACTGTTTGTTCTCAGATATCCATGAAGTACCTTGTTTTTTTAATGCAGGGCAGGGGAAACAAAAGCAGTGGAGATAATTTCCATGCTGCTCCAAATATTGATCATTCCCAAGATTTTGTGAGGAAGGATCTCAGTGAATGGTTGTGTTGGCTAAGGTGAGCCATCTGGACTGGTATTTTTCTTGAATTTTTGAGGAACTTTTTCAAGGAAGAGTATCGTTTTGTATATATAAGGTCCAAAACCACCTTTAAGAGAAAGATGTGTCTAAATAATTCCTCACTAGGTCAAAAGTTAAAATCTCTCTTAGAGCTAGAGTGACTCAACAATAAAAACTGGAGTACAGTCTTGATCTTGATGCCAACAAGGTCATCTCAACCCATTTCTGAAGACTGTATTTGGGCCAATGTCCTGATTTTGTTTCTGACATCCTAGATTAGATCAGTTAAGTAATTAATAATACATTCCATTCCCGACGCTTCTCATCAGGAATTTCTGCTAATTTTCTTTCTTGTTCTTGTTCTTTCTTTTTTAATCTACTCTTTCTAATCTAATCTATTCTTTCTACTCCTTTGCAACTTTCTAATCTAATCTCTTAGCAATGGATCGTAGCTTGTGGATAGAAGCTAAGTTCTTTGTGTTCAGAAGAATTGAAGGAAACCTTTTTTGTATTGTTGAGAAAGGAAATAAATTAACGAAGGCACTATATGTGAGCAAGGAAGTTGTGTTATGGCTGGCTAAGGTGGTCAAAGGCTTTCTACAGCCCTCGAGTAATAGAGTTCCTTATCAGTCAAAAAGGGATGGCAATAGAGTGTTCGTAACTCAAGTTTGGTAGAATACTTTTGGTAGATTTGTGAGAATGATGGAGTGGGTTCTGGTAAGGGAAATTGAACCATGGTAATTCTGTAAGGGAGAAATGGAAGTGGGTGGGAAAGGTTAAGTAGGAAGATTCTGGAATGTGTTGGTTCATCTCCCACTGTTTCTGCTCCTAGTAACAGAGGTACAACCAACACGTTTAATGCCAAAAGAAGTCCCTCCTCTCAATCTGCTCCTTACTTATCTGCTTTGCTGGAAAACATTGAAGACAAAGGCATTTCTGTTCCAAGCACCTTCCATGGCACAAATTCTCTTGATCATCCTGCCGGGGCAGTGATCAAGGGCGGGAACAATGGCGTTGCTTCACACGAAGTTGGCAACGATTGGCCTTCTGAGAAATTGCAGAAAATTGGAGAAGTCGAAGGGTCTTTCTGGTTAGACCCGACAAATGCACCTAAGGGGGTGAATAGGTATTCTATGCTAAACTATATTCAGTTTAAAAATTCTAGAGGGACAATTTTTTTTTTTGATAGTCAATAAGAAAATTTTAATTGGGCAAAGCTCAATTACACAGGACATATACAAAGGAAATACCTACATCGCACTAAGAACAAAAAAAAAAAAAAAAAACCTAAAGCAAATCCTGAAAATTATCATCATTCAGTACAAGAGCCTTGGTCCACGAGCCCACGAACCCAAAGTACAAAAGAAATAATCCCTAAGGTCTCTCAAAGAGCGTTTTTTGTCTTCAAAGCACCTCCATTCCTTTTCAACCAAAGACACTACATCAAGCACAAAGGAATCATCTCCATATGGCAGCCACTCTAATTCTTCCCGCAAAACCACTGCAACATGCGAGAGCATCACCCAAACAATACCCGTCCAGCCAAAATTCTCATTCCTCAAAGACTTATTGATGATTTATAGATTCATCATCTTTATTGCATATGAAGCACCAATCAACCATACACATGCCACACTTTCTTAGATTATCCACGGTCAGAATTTTCCCAAGAGATACGAACCAACCGAAGAACGCCACCTTTTTAGGCACCTTCACTCTCCATATGCTTTTCCAAGAAAATTCCAAACCTCTATGACAGTTTAACACTTAAAAAAAATGAATTAACCGAAAACCTGGAGTTTCCTGCCTGCACCCACAATAAACCATCTTCCCTTCCCTCTACAACCATTGAATCATAAAGTCTTTCCAAAAAATCAGAAACTACATTCATCTCCCAATTGTTAACATCTCTCACAAATCAATACATTGAATGTTATTATCCAAACAAGAAAAATAATCAGCAACCACGACATCTTGATCCCTTGCAATCCTAAACAAAGAAGGAAAATCGATTTTGAGGGCCAAATCCCCACACCAAATATCATGCCAAAACAAAATCCTTTTCCCATACCCCACCTTAAATTTAATATGTTCTTCATTTGAACACCAATTTCCCCACATAATCCCATATTTTGCTTCAACAGCATTTTTTCATAAAGCGTCTCTCTCCATGTGATATCTCCAAATCCATTTCCCAAGGAGTGCTTTGTTAAAAGCCTTAAGTCTTGCACCCCCAAACCTCTAGAAGAGACCGGTTGACGAACCTTATTCCAACTAACTGTTTGCGTGAAAATATCTGCAAGTGTACAAAATCGTAATAAGTAGTAAAGTGTTTTTAAAGAAAATAGATGTTGAATCCACAGAGATTAGTTATATTATTGAGTACTGAAATTTACTAAATTAATTACAATTTGGAAAACCGAATAAACATGAAAAGACTACTATCTAAATTAAATTGAAATACTTAACAAAAATAAATTTAAGAATATAAAAGTATAAAATAAGTTTGTAAAGATAATAAGAATAGATTAGAGTGTTTGATTTCATCTAGTAAAATCCCACACAATTTATTCTTTCTTTTTATAAAATTTCAATAATCCCAAGTTGATGATAAATCCCGTAACTATTTAATATATTCTCTTGAACAATATTAAAAATATCTCCAACTGATAACTCCATATTTCTATGTGAATTTAATTAATTGAAGACTCATTAAGTTTTTTGGATTTTTTTTAGAAAATCACATTAGTCGTGGTAAAGTATCTGTACTTTCACGCAACTAATGGTGTTTAATGCTTGAGCTAAAATCACAAATCACTTTTTAGTCTCATTGGGATTCAATAGATCAAACAATAATTGGCCAAAAAATTGCAAGCATTAAGAATAAAAAATAAACACTTAATCATGAAAATATTAAAAATAAAATAACTTGGAATATAAATTGTATCAATGCTAGACTATATCAAAACTCTAGAAAATAAAATTATTTCATAATGGAATTGAAAAGAGAGAATAAAACGAGTGTTATTTGTTGGAGTTGGTTGATGAAGCATGCGGCTCTTGCCTTTGTTATCCAGATTTGCCTCCTTAGAAAATTAAAGAAGAAAAACTCAACTAAGAACTGGACCTTCAACTCTAGACTAAAACTCCCTCAATTTCGTGCCAATAATATTCTTATATATGGTAGAAAGAAACCTTAAAGTTTTTGTGATTTTTGCCTAACCATTAGGATTTAACTTGGCAGCCGTGTACGTGCTTCAGGAGTTCTAATTTTGAAATTCTTATTAGAGACAAAGTTGTAGCCCTTTTCGATAACTTTCCAACCCATCAAGAATTGTATCTATCTGATATGTGAGTAGGAAGTTACGGGCAAAATACTAAAGTATGTTCAGACTGTCCTTATTTGTTGTTGAAAATTGGGATCCCAACTTCCATCTAGATTTAGAGTATAAAAAAGATGTAGTTTGGCATTGTGCCCTTAATGAAACTTTTTTAGATCTCTTTTTTAGCTTTCCAATGCACCTTAGTTTGCTTTATTCTGACTTCTAGAACTCTAGATATAGGCTGAAAAGCGAAACAGGGTCTAGGCTATAGTAAACTTCTAGATAGATTTGGACTTATCTTGAGATTTTGAATTTGAAAACATCTCCAAATAAAATACACCTCTTTGTTTGCATTTAAACCTTCTCATTCCTTTAAT
The DNA here is from genome assembly GCA_036559045.1 of Platycarya longipes. Lineage (NCBI taxonomy): Eukaryota > Viridiplantae > Streptophyta > Magnoliopsida > Fagales > Juglandaceae > Platycarya > Platycarya longipes. The sequence goes on along the minus strand of CM071793.1, from coordinate 17,693,717 downwards.
AACAAGAAAATAAAGAAAATAAAAAAATAAATGAAAATAAACTAAAAACTATAGAAATAAAGGAAAACCAATATTTTTAATAAGTAAAAGGGTAATAAAAGTCATGTAAAAATCACACTTGTCACTAACCAAATTGAACTTTTTTCTCTCCTATACCTCCCCACAAAAAGTTCCGAAAACTCCCTCAATCCTCCTTGCTACCCTTTCCGGCCAAAAAAAAAAAAAGAGAAAAAAATAAGTGGGAAGATTAGACCACATTCTTTTAATCAAAGTTATTCTTCCCCCTTTAGACAAATATAGCTTCTTCCATCCAACTAATCTCCTTTCAATCTTCTCAATCACTCCATCCCAAATAGTGACAGATTTATGAGATCCCCCAAAGGAAGACCAAGATATCTCATAGGCAACAAACCGTAAACCCATTGGAGCAATTCAGATTTAGATAAGTTGACTCTTTAGCCCTGAAACAGCTTCAAAACATAACAACAGTGCTCTCATTGCTCAAAGATGCTCTTGATTAGGCTCAACTAAAGCAGCGTATCATCTGCAAAAAGCAGATGGGAGACTTTTAAGCATCTCCGAGTCTCATCACCCACTTGAAAAGCTAATAAAAATCTTCCTTCCACAGCCTCTTCAATCATTCTACTCAAAGTATCGATAACAAGAACAAAAATGAGAGCTATTAAAGAACCCAACCGAAGAACTGTTCACCAAGTTTTGATGCTAATTTGCCAACACATTATTTTTAATTGTAACAGATTCATAGTGTGAGCACCATGTTCTCCTCAAATATATTGAATGCATTAGAGGACTTAAGGTTGCTTATGGAGTTCAGAGGTGGTCTATGTAGTATTGCGTTGTCCATAAATGTCCCTTGAAGTTAATTAAACTGTTCTTTCATTATAATTGTATTGAAAATGACGTCTGCCTTAACCTTAAAATGAGCTGAACAATGCTGCACAAATCTATGGCTTGAAGGTGTGTATTAAATTTAGAATGTTATAGGAGTTTCACTTCTTATCCAGTTGATATGATATGCCATTTCTCCGTACTCCATATTTAAACTATGTTTCTATAAATGAGATCATATTGACTTTGGTTAAATAGGTTTGCTTTCCAAATGTGATCTGCAGGAAAGAAATTGGGTATGATGGATGGAGGCTTGATTTTGTCAGAGGATTTTGGGGTGGTTATGTCAAGGACTATCTGGAGGCAAGTGAACCTTTATTTGCTGTTGGCGAGTATTGGGATTCCCTCAGTTATACATATGGTGAAATGGATCACAACCAAGATGGACATAGGCAGAGAATTATTGACTGGATCAATGCAACTAATGGAACTGCTAGTGCATTTGATGTTACAACCAAAGGAATTCTTCATTCAGTAAGCATTCAACTAGACAATTTTTTGATGGGGTGTCTGGAAGATGTGGCTTTAAAAATTGAATGTCGACTTTGTTTTCAACGATTGAATCCCCCATAAAATGATTTGGAATCCATGAATTGAGTGATATATTCTCATATGATAGACTACAAAAAATTTCCAGCTTTCCAGAACTTCTGATGGCATATTCCTCCACCCTTCACTTAATTTGAGAACCTAGCTCGGATCTGTAACCAGGACTCCAGTTTTATGGACTTGTACTGGTAACAGCCTTTCTTATGTGGTGGACGGTATATTTTACGTGGTACATTTCTTTAATGTAGGCGCTGGAAAGATGTGAATATTGGCGATTATCTGATCAAAAGGGAAGACCTGCTGGGGTTGTCGGCTGGTGGCCATCGCGGGCTGTTACCTTTATAGAGAATCATGACACTGGTTCTACTCAGGTTCAAACTCGTTCCATTTTAAACTGTCCATTTTATCTACCAAATTTTATGAAAAGAGAGAATTTACAGAGCAAAAACAATTTATCTGCCAAATTTGTCTTCTGATAAATTGTTTTCATGAAAAAATAGAAAATAATATAGCTTGAACTAAGGGCCTAGGATGAAACAAATCAAACCATGCCTAATATGACTTAAAGTGAGAATGGGATATGCTTTCTCTACAATGACTTGTTCTTCCAAAGTAACTGGTCTTCTTCGTTTTTAGATCAGGTTAGTATGAAATTATGCGAATTCTACAAAATAATGTCCTTGTAACAAGTAGGCATCTCTCTGTAAATTAGTGGAAGCGTTAAAACTTATCTTGGTCAGCTTTCAACTTTCTCCCACTGGCATTAGGAAAGTATAAGACACTGATAGTATTGTCCATGCATTTGTCTTGAATTGGAATGGTATGCGTTATTTTCCTCGCATATATAAGCTTTTATATTCTTTCTTCCTGCAGGGTCATTGGAGATTCCCAGGTGGAAAGGAAATGCAAGGTTATGCTTACATTCTGACCCATCCAGGAACACCCACAGTGTTCTACGACCACATTTTTTCTCATTATCGATCTGAGATTGCAGCTCTGATCTCTCTTAGGAACCGGAATGAAATCCATTGTCGGAGTGCAGTAAGTATCAATTCTAGGCTTCAATGTTGGGCATCATGATTCATGTGCATAGAAAACTTTTCCTAGAAATGAACGGTGGTTCTAATTTTCTTGTTATACATTAAAGAACAGAAGAATAAAGCAGTCAAATCAGACTGTTCTTTGGCAACAAACTATCTTGGGCTGTCACGGGAAACAGAATTTGAACTTATAATTTAAGTAGAAAGCCCACTTAAATGGGTTCATTGTCATTGTTGGCTGAGAGCTTCTGTTACATTCGGGAGCTAAAAACGTTTGATTCAAACTCAAAATTTTCCTCCTTTTTTCTCACCGCCAAATGCCAAATACTTTTTAGGATTCTATTGTTGAGATTAAGAATTTATGCTGTTGTTAAATTGGCAAGTTAAAGCCACGTCTGTCGATAGAGATTGAACAAAAAAAAAAGTATTAACTTCATTTGTGATACCGTATAATCCAGGTTCAAATTACCAAGGCAGAAAGGGATGTGTATGCAGCCATTGTTGGCGAAAAAGTTGCCATGAAGATAGGACCTGGACATTATGAACCCCCAAGCGGGCCCCAGAGATGGTCTATAGCTGTTGAGGGAAAAGATTACAAGGTCTGGGAAACATCTTAATATAATCCCAATGATTTTGATTGGATCATTTGGTGTATGAAGTCAGTTACTGGAAGATCAGCAAGGTAATACACTTTGTTTGTGATGGCCGTCTGGTTGCAAACCTCCATTGAAGTTGGTGCCACACCATGATTGTCCTGACTTAAGAGGATTAAGAGGAGCTTGAGTCCTAGGGCTGAATGGGGGGAGTATACCATCACGGCAATTAAGTTAAAAAGCTAGTGTGGAAGTGGCATCATGTTATTAGGTGTGGAATACAGATGTACCATTTTACAGTAATTGGCATGTAATGCCTCGTGTAAACATTTTCTCAATAAACATGTCTTAAGAATGCGTATCATTATACCATACAAACCGTATAATTCTGTAAGAAAACTATTCATAATAAGAGATGATTACATTATTGTTCTCATTTGAATAAAACCCCACTTATCTATACCATTCCCATATTTGACTTCTCATTGTTTGATGACCTCTCTCGTATGAGACGTGTGTGAGCAAGGTTTTCATCTGAACATTAAAGGGATGTGCACTATAATCACTGAGTATGATATGTTTGTATTATCATCCAGGGAATGCAGATGTATAAGCCGTAACCAGTCACCTTAGATCATGTCTTGTACAAGAGATGATGGGACATGCCATGACATACATTCCAGTAAACTACTTAAAGCAAGCAAATAGGAGGAAGACTTCATAAAAGACGGTAGACCGATTGTTTAAAAAAAGTCAACTTAAAACCAAACATTTTAAGATTCAAAAAAGTCATATTTCTCCACGAACTTTTCATTCGATCATTTGCCTAGATTTAATTGAAAAAAAAAAAAAAAAATTACAAACCAAAACTATTTTTGTAAAAGTCCCCAAAAAAAAATCTAATAAATTAAACAACTTTTCAAATTTAGCTATTCATTTTTTATAAACCAAAATACAAATTACATCTTAACAAATTTTTATTCAAACACTTTTCAAAACTTTTACACTTTCTAAAGCTTGATTAATTGTTAATAGGTAGACCACCTAGACCAGCTTCCACGTATGTACGAGGAATTGTGAGTGCAAATTAAGATTTAGAGTTACTACTACTTACTAGGTTAATTACATGTAAAAATAATGAGATAAGCTTGTAACAAAAATGGTTTTTAGATCTTGTATTTGTAGGGGTGGACAGCGGGTACCCGCACCCATTGCCTGCCCGTCTTCCGTCCCGCCCCCATTGGGTGGGGGCGGACAACTAGCCCGGCAGGCGGGGGGTGGGGTCCCCCCGCCCGCATTTGGCTCCAAAGACGGGGGCGGTATGAGGGGATCCCCGTCCCGCACATACCTCGCCCCCTATAAAAATAATAAATATATTATATTAAATATTATTATTTATATATCTAAATTAAAAATACATGTACAAAATGACATGTCTTTTTGTAATAGGGATTATTACTAAATAAAACGACATGTAATTTTGTTTTAAGTTAAAAGTAACTTAAAACAACTTGGCCCCCCCGCGCCCCCCCCCCCCCCCCGGGCGATCATCTCCCTTGTCTACCCTCTCTCTTTCTCGCTTCTAACTCTCCCTCGTTTGCCTTCTCTCTCTCTCGCCTCTGACTCTTCCTCGTCTGCCCTCTCTCTCTCTCGCCTCTAACTCTAGCATTTTCCCCAATTCGAGCAATGAAAAATCCTAGTCTCAAATCACATCGGAACCCCATAGCATCGCTGTCAAACTCTGTTCCTTCTCGCCACTGTCTTGCTGTCCGTTCCTCTCCGTCATCTCTCCAAATCGATGGCAGCGATATCTTTATTTCTCGACGTCGAAGGTAAGTCTGAATTTTCACCATTTTTTCATTTTTTAAAATGGTGGATGAGTTCATTGAGTTGATTGATAGAGAATAGGAGATGGAGGAAGGGACGGTGGCTGGACCCCCAGCCCTACTACCCCATTGCGGAACGAGGTATCCTGCTCCCTTGTAGGCAGAGGCTGGATGTGGAACGAAAAGCTCCCCCCCCCCCCCCCCCCCCCCCCCGGTCTATGTGGGCGTAGCACCCCTAGTTTTTTGTGTCATTTGCCATTGTTGTTCCAAGCCTTCAATATGCCAACAACAGTGAATGGGATGATTATTGGAAGCACCGTGCTGATCAGGCTATAAAGCATGTTCTTTCTTACATTTAATTAGTTTTTGTATATTTACTTTTTGTGTAAGTGGTGTTCTAAGTTGTGGGTATTCTTGGGTGGTATTCTTGCTGGAATAGAGCCTCTTTTATGTAGAGTTTATGGCCCCTTTTTTAAGTAAGTAAATTCCGTTAAGAGAGAAGAAAGTGTTGCCATTCTTTGTAGAGTATATGAAATTGTGAAGTTGTTGCACAAAGTGGGAGAGTTTACAGGCTAAGGGTCATTTCACGTGGTCTTTGTACATTTCACTCATATATCCACCTTAATTGTTTTCTTGGTATTGTTATGTTGCTAAAAAACATGTTGATAAACAAAGTGAAGAGTTTTTGAAGCTAAAACTAGAAAGACAAAGAACAGAATCTTGAACAGCGCTTAATGGAAGTGCTATTACAAAAACAATGCTTAATAGAAGTCGTTGCTTCAACTTAAAAGTAAGCAAACAATGCCAACCGATATGTGGCGAAATATAAAACGACAAAAATAGACAATTGCGGCAATTTAGGGTATTAATTGCGATGAAAATTGGCGCTGCGCAAAATGGTTTTTTTCTTGTAGTTAAATCATGATTGACACTCGATCAAATAAGACACCGGTTAGGTGTGCCCGTATTACTGTCACAAAAGTTAAGAGTTCAAAATTTAGATCACATACATGCATAGATGAATTTAGGGGGCACCAAAAAATTTTGATATTTTTCATTAATTTAATCTAAAATTATGTAAAAATAAAAATAAATGGGTATTAGATATTAATTTCTTTAATTCCAAATATGTTTTATTCTCCATAAATCATATATATGCTTATTGATTGATCATCTTGTATACGTAAGGTTTTCTTAATTTGATTTATAGTTATATTGTCTGTACGTTTAAATTAGTTTTAAGTATCATAATATGAACTTTTAAGGGTCATTTCTTTGCCATTTATTTTGAAAACTTAAGTTGAACAATATGAACAAACTAAAAAAATTTAAATCATAAACATTGTTAAGACTAAGTTTCCAAATAAAAATATTTTGAATCATGAATTATTCAATTTTTAATATTATACTTAAGATAAGGTTTCGAAACAAATTAATAAATGACGACTTTCTTACAAATTATTTGCTAGTGATCTATATTGAAAAAGAATCATGTGATAATAAATTAAGAGTTACGCTAGAGATAAACCATACTCATTGCACTTTATCTAACATGTTACTGTTTTTATGAACAGTAACATGTGAGATAGAGTGCAATAAGTGTGGTTTATCTCAATCATTTTATATCAATTAATGATTTTTATAGATTGAGATAACATTGAGATGATCAATTAATTACATGCATGGTAAATGTATTTAGTTTTTATATTACATTTAAACTTGAACATTAGCATGCTTTTAAGCAGTCTAGCTTTTAGATTTTTGTTATATGCAAACTTATATTATATCCTATGGCTCTCCTAACCTCAACATAAATCCTAATTTCGTCCCTGCATGTGTGTGCATGTTGTTGGGATAGTATCCAAATTTAGAGTAGTTTGAAAAAAAAAACCATCATAAAAATAATATTATATTTGGAGATTTTGTTGGCCATCACAAATTATAAATAGTCTTAGAATTTCGAATTTGTTGTACTGTATAAATAGATCATCTGATCGATGTAAAGTATCCAATTAATACCTAATGGGCATGATATTTCAACCATTTCCTAATTGTTGGCTATAATCATCGGTGGAACAAGGTAGGGGCAGAGGGAGGGGGCATGGCTCCTAATTGTACGTGCTGATGTTGATAGGGCCGATCTGGGGTCGCATTGTCTCGGAAACCCGTGACGCCACTCCATGTGCCATGAGTAGCTTGGTGATGATAACTATATATGGGAGGTTGTCTGTTCAGACAGTGTATGCCTCGTACTGGATCCTCTCAAAGATCAGCCATGGTAAGTCGATCGGGTCTCCACGCGCCAACCTAATTAGAAACAGGGCGCGGGTCCGGTTGAATGTTGCCATGTGTGCCAAGGGATCCACGTTTGTTGCAATAATAAGATACAGCATACGGAAGAAATCTTGGAGCGTATTCTGAGAGAATAAGTCTGATGCTCATGCGCCTCTTGGTCTCTGCCCGTGACGATGTAGAAATCTTCATCCCACTGTAGACCCTTTTGCTTGGATCCGGCATCGTCGCCCATCACATCATCGTCGAGGTGATGACTGCCCGTAGAGAGAACTGGACTCCACCATGCCAACGTCAGTATCTAGCGACGGAGCTAGTACACCAGCTGTGTCTTCCATTTGCTGTGCAGCTGCTGATTGTGGCGGGAGACGCGGGATCTGCATCAAGTCGGCGATGACATCCGCCGAGACAATGATCCGGTGCCCATGGATCTCGATGACATGGGAGTCTGCGTCGTGCGGCAATGTGGACATCGCCGCGTAGAACTCGTGGACCATGCTGGTGTACACAATCCCCCTCAGTGCATAGATCGGTACCCAGCCACTGTCCACGAACACGGATCCGAGGTTTTTCTGCTGCCAGAATAACGAGTCGAACTCGTTAATCTGGATCTCCCGCTCTAGGTAACCGTGCGGGCCTCGATACAGTACGCCTCTCATGAGGCTCCTTCCCAACCCATTTTTCTTGTGGTCCGATGCTGCTGAGCGATTATATATCTGCATAAATAAGATAAAAATGAGTGGAAAGAAAAATTAAATTTTTAATAGAATGTTAGGCAAAAAAATGCAATTCTGAGTAAACGTTTGAACGTAAGGAAACTCACGTTCGAATGTGGGTTTTTTCTTCAAACGTTCTAATAGTCACGTTCGAACGTACCAACCGTACGTTCTGATGTGACGATTCGTATTCCAACGTTTAAACATATATGTTCCAATGTTGTGAAATTTACGTTGGAACGTAACCGTTAGTATTCCAACGTTCTGGAAGTCACGTTCCAACATATGGAGTGGACGTTCGAACATTACTATTGGACTTCCAACGTTGCAAAAATTACGTTTGAACGTAACCGTTTGAAGTTCGAATGTTGATAAGAACGTTTGAACGTCAAATTGGGAATGGCTGAGTTGACTCAGCCATTCTTGAAATTCCATTTCATGGAGTTTTAGGACCAAAACACTCTCTAGAAATGAAGTAAACAATGGAGACCCGTGATGGCCGGAAAATCAAAGTGAAGTTTCGGCTACCAATTTTTTTAAAACTTTTAAAAAACAACTAAATTAAATACAAATTACATGAAAATGTGGGTTTAGAGTTCCCTACCTGTTGGTGACAGTTACAGTGGCTTTGGTGATGATTGTGACGACATGTGTGACAGAGAGATTTGAGAGAAATGAGAGAGTTTTGGTAAAAATGACGACTACCATCGGGTTTATTATATTTATACAATGGACGTTCGAACGTAAAATATGAACCGTCATATACGTATGAACGTTCTTAATAAATGTTCAAACATTGAATACGAACCGTGATATACATGCCAACGTTGCATATGAACCGTCATATACGTTCGAACGTTATATACATATAATTTAAACGTAGAGTTGAATAATTTGTTGCCCAAGTATTCTCTACATTCGAACATTATTTATGAACGTTCTAACGTTTCATAATAACGTTCGAATGTTAGTTTGGAACATTCGAATGTAGTTTTGAATTTATAAATTAAAATTAAAATTACCTTAAAATATAAAATGACATGCTAAAATAATACACTTAAATACATTATATACTCTAAGACATTATTAAAATTCTCTAGTACCAATACTATATAATATTATAGTATTAATTATTATATAATGTATTATATAGGATTACAATAGTCTACTATTTGTAATTAACACTTAGTATTGTATGATGTTACTACAGTAGATAAAATTTATAAAGTAATATTTAAAGAGTTTTCCTGGGGGTCGGCCCGATAAAAAGCAGCCTGCCGCCTCGGACCCATTTCGGGTTTAAGGCTACCGGGAGAAGGTGGGAGGTCGTCGGGGGTCGTCGTCGCAGGGGTGAGGTCGTCGGAGGGAGCCGGTCCCGATGGCATGGGCGGTGTCTCCCACCGCCACCGGCGGCGGCTCCGTTCGGCTGAGAGCCGAATTCTCCCTTAAAATCATCTTCATTTTATTTTTTTATTTTATTATTTATTATGTTTTTATTATTTATTGTGTTTTTTATTGTGTTTTCTTCATTTTATTTTTTTATTATATTCTTTATTATGTTTTTTTCATTTTATTATATTATTTTAAAATTTTTTATTGTGTTTATTGTGTTTTACTTGGCTGGGGGACGTTGGGCTGCTTTTGACACTGGGGGTAGTCGGACCGGCCCCCAGCGTCACCCATATTTAAAATATGATTAATTAAAACTATATAATGCTATGTTGTTTAATGTTATATTATATTATAACATTAAGTACCACATATATAGTCAACACTATATAATACTTAACTAGTATTATAGTGTATACTATATAATTATTTTCTTGCATAAAATTCCTTAAAAAAAAGATAGCTAAATTATTAAATATATTATTATTTATTATATTTACTATAATTTTATTAAATATTTTTAATATATTTTAGTTTAATAAATAAACCAATCTAGGGATTTAACAATAAAAAAATAATTAAAAAACGTTCGAACGTCTTCTAATTACATTCCAACGTCTAAAATATGATTAGTTAATACTATATAATATTATGTTGTTTAGTATTATATTGTGTTATCTATTTTTTTATAACACTAAATAACACATATATATGTAACACTATATAATACTTAACAACATAGTTTTATATAATGTTGACTATATAATTACTTTTGTGCATAAACTTCTTAAAATATAAAAAAATATTTTATTATTAAATATATAATAATTTATTATAATATCTATATTTTTATTACAATATCCAAATTTATGTGAATTTAATGGTTCATTGTGTATTATTTTGTAAAGCTTGGTGGTGTATTTGAGGTGTTGTGAAGAAAGTCTAGTGACTTTGCTAGGTATATTTCCCATTTACTCTTTAATTTTAGAAGCATAAAGTCTTATATTTGTATATTTTTTAGTGTTTTTCTATGATAGGATTTAAGCATATTATGATATTTGTATTATTTTGTAATGTGAGGGGTATGAATTGTTTAGTGATTTTTTTCATGTGTTTAATGATTTTTCCAAGTATATATATATTGAAAAATATTGGGTATAATATTTTTCATGAATTTTGGGTATAATATTATTGTTGGGTATGTTATATTTGTGAATATTTTTATTTATTGAGTAATTGTTGAGTGATTAAAAATATTGGGTGATTGTACATAGCTGGTCATTGTACATATTAGTAGCATTAAATATTTATATTTTTTTAGTAGCACTAAAGTTTATTTCTATGAAATGAAACTTTACAAACATGTTGGATGATTATTTGAATGTATTTTATGAGATATTTGAATGTGAGTATATTTGCATATTGGGTGTGACAATTTGTGTGTTTTTTACATATTTATGTTGGGTTCTATAATTTTGTAGAATTGTGCATCTTTTGCAAACATGTATGCTCACATAACCCTAGACCTCGAAATCTCAATGCCCAAACATCAAACCCTAAACCCTAAACCCTATAATTGTGTAGTTTTTGCAAACATGCATTAATTAAATCCTAAACCTTAAACCTTAAACCCAAAATCTCAAACCCCAAACCCCAAATCCAAAATCCCAAATCCTAAATCCTAGATTCTAAGCCCCAAACCCCAAATCCTAAACCCTAAACCCTAAACCTTAAACTCTAAATTCTAGACCCCAAACCCTAAACTCTAAATCCTAAATCCCAAACCCTAAACTTCAAATAAGCCTAGACCCAACCCCAAACTCCAAACCCTATATAGTTGATATAATAGTTAGAAAATAAAAAAATTAATATTAGTTTAGTAGTCTATGTGACATTGCATACATGAATAAGCATAGATCCGTTTAGAAATCAGTGTACACTTAGGTGTCTACTGATTCCTGAATTGTCCAGTGCGAACAGTTTGAGATTATAATATCTGTGTTGCACATTTTTGTTATTTTTACTAATTTTCACGTTGCATACGAAGTTTCGGTGTCTTCCTCATTCATTTTTCAGGTATACTGTTTGTAGGGTGACAAATTCTCTTTACGAACACGTATATTTGGAGAATTATAGGGAGGTGCTACCGAAATTTCTATTGATGTGAGAAGTAGAAGTAACAAAAGCTGTGCAATATGGATAATATAATCTCGAACGGGATAGGACCAACTACTTTATCAAAGATGAAATGAATTACTTGGGCCATAATTTGCATGTGAATTTTAATGTTTTACACTAATAGATAGATTTTTTAGAAATGGATAAAAGTTGGATGTGTTTGGGCGATAGACTTGGGAATGACTATATTTCCCATGCATGTGGAGTTAGGGCCTTCATTGAATTTGCTCGGACCTCTGCTGATAGTCGTGGTTACATCAAGTGTCCATGTCGAGGTTGTAAAAATCTGTGTGCTACAGGATTAGATGAAGCCGAATATCATATCTTTGTTAATGAGATGAATCTGGATTATACACGATGGGTACTCCATGGTGAGTCATATGAACCGATACCGAATGTATCATTCAGTCATTTAGATTATATGCAAGACATTGATAATGAAGAGGATGGACAGTATGAACAAGATGAGATGGAAGAGATGTTGGGTGACATTAGTGCTGGGATGTTTGTGGATGAACCTGAAAACGATGACCCAATTATTCGAGGACGTGATCTAAACAATTTTGCAACGCTATGGGAAGATGCAAAGTGCAAGCTTTATTCTGGCTGTACAAAGCACAACAAAATGTCTTTTATTGTGCGATTACTTCACATTAAGTCATTATGTGGAATGTCAACGAAAGCAATAAACATGATAATTGACTTATTTAATGAGGTACTTCTTGAAGGGTCTGCATTGCCAAAAAACTTTTATGAAGCTAAATAATTGAGAAAAGGATTAGGATTTGAATATAAGTCCATACACACATGCAAGAATGATTGTGTCTTGTTCTGGAAGGAGAACGAGGAAAAATAAGAGTGTCCTGTATGCGGAGAGTCGAGGTGGAAAACTAAGAAGAACGTGCCTATCAAGGTGTTGCGCTATTTTCCATTGTCACCTCGACTACAAAGATTATACATGTGTAAGAAAACAGTTGAAAATATGAGGTGGCACGAAGAAAAAAGAGTTAAAGATAGCACATATATGAGGCACTCAGCAGATTCACTGGCCTTGCAGTCGTTTGATGAAAAGTATCCTGATTTTGGAAATAAAGCTCGGAACGTGCGCTTGGGACTCAAAACTGATAGATTCAATCCCTTTGGCAACATGAGTATAAGTTATAGCACCTGGCTCGTTGTGTTGATACCGTACAATCTTCCCCCATGGAGGTGCATGAAAGCTCCAAACTTTTTGTTAACTCTTCTAATCCTTGGACCGAGATCACTGGGGAATAACATTGATGTATTCATGCAGCCGATAATTGAAGAGCTGATAGAGCTATCAGAAACGGGTGTTAGAACGTATGATGCATCAACTGAAATGTCTTTTCAGATGCATGTTGCGGTGATGTGGACGATAAATGACTTTCCTGCATATGAAAATTTGTCTGGTTGGAACACTAAAGGGAAGTTGGCGTACCCGACGTGTAATGAAGACACTTCCAGTCAATGGTTAAAATATTCGTAGAAAATGTGTTTTATGGGCTACCGCCGTTACCTCGCAGGAAATCATGCATGGAGAAGAGATGGTCTTAAATTTGATGGGAGAGTAAAGGAAAGATCTGCACCGAAAGAGTTGTCAGGGAACGATATATTAGAACAACTGCAACATGTAAGAGAGAACAATTTTTGGTGAAGGTCGAGGAAAGAAAAAGAGAAGACGAGGCACAACAGAATTGAATTAGACAAAGCACAATATTTTTTTTGACTTGCTGTATTGGTTGTTCTGCATGTTGCGACACAGTTTGGATGCTATGCACATAGAGAAGAACATTTGCGACAATATAGTTGGAACAATGATGAGTATTAACAACAAGACAAAGGATACTATCAAGACGAGAAAAGATCTTGAGATAATGGGTATTAAACACAATCTACATCTGAGTGTGGCTGGCAACCGGGTGGCCATGCCACATGCCTGTTTTACGATGACGAAAGATGAGAGTATGGAATTTTGCAAATGGTTGGAACGCGTAAAAACACCAGATGGTTATGCTTCAAACGTCGGTAGGTGCATTAACCCAGATGACTGGAAAATCAGTGGAATGAAAAGTCCTGATTGTCACGTATTTATGTAGAAGTTGTTGCCAGTTGGAATCCATGGCAAATTGAAGTCTAGTGTACGCATGGCCATTACTGATCTCTGTATGTTTTTCAGGGACTTGTGCGCTAGAGTTGTAAATCGTGATATGCTACAAAAGATGGAATACGATATTGCCATTATCTTATGTAAGTTCGAGCAGATATATCCTCCCTTATTTCTCGATGTGATGATTCATTTAGCATTACATTTACTTCGAGAGGTATTATTAGGTGGACCGGTATAGTTTCGTTGGATGTATCCAGTTGAAAGATATTTGAGTCGACCGAAATGCACAGTTGAGAATAAGACCATAACTGAGGGGTCAATAGCAGAAGCTTATATATACGATGAATGGTTAACATTTTGCTCATTATACCTTCGCTGTGTTGAGACACGATTAATCGTGAAGAGTGAAATGCTGATCTTGCTGCTCTGCATCCTCGTGTGCTATCAGTGTTCTCCCAAAATGTATGACCTTTGGCTGCACAAACTGGTTACGATCTCATTGATAGAGAGTTGGAAAAAGTTTGATGGTACGTGTTGAATAATTGCCGAGAGATTGACGACTATCTTAGGTAGGGTAACTCATCCAATTCTCCTAAAATTATTAGATCTTGACACACTGGATGTATTAAAAATATATTTTTATCACGTTAATATACAATGAGTACTTGGACAAACTTATTGCAGAAGGTGTAGATAATGTGGAGGCAAGACATGAAAAAGAATTTCCAAATTGGTTTGAACAACGTGTATAAACTCTAACCTTGAACATGTTTGATTTTGAAACATTTAAATATTTTTCATAACGTATTAATTATTAACTGTTATTATCTTCTATTGTTAGATCTTGGAACAATGTGTTCGTGATCCCAGATCAATTACTCCTGAAATACATGCATTGGCCCATGGCCCCTCAAACAGAGGGATGCGATACACGGCATGCATTGTTCGAGATTATAGATTTCATATTTTGGACCGTGAACGAAGAACCGTGGTGTGTTGGTCGAGGGGAGTCATGAGACAGACGATATCAACTGTTATGGTGTCATACATGATATAATTGGATTGAAATATCTGGGTGGGTCTATAACATATGTTTTTAAATGTGATTGGTGGGATCTAGGTAGTGGTTGAGTTTCAATGCATAAAAAATCACTTCACAAGCGTCAATACTACATCAAAATGGTATGAAGATGATCCATTCGTATTGACTTGTCAAGCTATGCAAGTCTATTACTTAGACGATCCACTAAAAGGCGTTGATCTAGATAGTGGAGAGATAACTTGGCGAGTCGTGCAAAAATTTGTTCCTAAGAACATATGTAAGGAAGGAACGAGTGCGGATCATGAGTCCAATGAAGATGAAGATGATACTCCAATTGTAGAATCTTACCAGGAAGATGGAGATCAAGGAATGAACTTGTTTGTTGATCTAGGTGCACTCGAGATGTTCCCCTTATCTAGAGATGATATGGCACCTGTCCACCTCGACCCATCTGAACTAGACGCTCATCCATTTGAAGTGAGTGAGGAGGAAGAAGAAGAGTCTGAGGAAGACGAAGAAGAAGAAGAAGAAGAAGAAGACATGCAAGATAACATTGAGGGGTCCCATGAGAGAAATTCTGAAACATCCATGGAAACTTCATCCGAAGAAGAAGAATAAGAGTACAAAATTATATAAGTTAAATTGTCAATATTATATTATTAAAAATAACGTTATAATTACAATTTTTTATTTGTTTATTTCAAGGGTGCCGCCAAAGAAAGCACGAAGAAATGTAGCACGCCTTCCAAGTCTCGAAC
Source organism: Platycarya longipes (assembly GCA_036559045.1). Lineage (NCBI taxonomy): Eukaryota > Viridiplantae > Streptophyta > Magnoliopsida > Fagales > Juglandaceae > Platycarya > Platycarya longipes. The sequence goes on along the minus strand of CM071793.1, from coordinate 17,678,297 downwards.
CCGCTTCAGACTCACCCATGGAGGAATGTGCATCTAAAGAAATTAACATGCAGGAGATGGATAACCAGTCTACACCTAATAGTAATGAAATGTTGTTGGTAATTAATTAGCTATATTTTAATACTCAATAACATATATAACTAATATCATACTATTGTATATGTTAGCTGATGCATCGTCCTCTCGACATGGTCGTGGCTGTACTCGTGGTATCTCTTTAGAGAGAAGTAAACGTCAGGGAAAAATCAAGGTCATGATTCTTGAAAATTTCTCTGAAGGAGTTGATGATAATGCGGCATCACTTTCCTCTTATATCGGTATAGTAGTTCGAGCTTATGCACCTTTTTATGTGCGATCATGGAGAGATATTCCTATTGAAGTTAAAGATCACATACAAAGCCGTGTGCTGGTGAGATAACTTTATAACTATATTATTTCATTTTTAATAAGCATATCGTATTACTTACTTAATTTACTTCTTAGGATGGGTTTGACCTTGATTTTACTCAGACCGAAGATGTAAGAACTGTGAATGGACTGATGGCTACATTATTCCAACGCCACAAGGGCCGGTGTCATGAGCACTTCAAGAAGTTTCAAACGTTGGAAGAGGCTGCGAAAGTCCCTTTCCAGAAGATGAAGTTAGATGATTGGGTGAAGTGTTGTGATCTTTTTGCATCCGTTGATTATCAGGTAATTTAAATTACTTAGTTACTTACATTTGTATTCGTTCGTAATTAACAATAACGTTATTAATTAATTTTGTAGAGCTTAAGTTCGATGAATGCATTTAATAGATCCGCTCTCACTGTCCACCATCATGCTGGTTCAAGGTTGTTCCACCGACTTGTTGATAAGATGGTAATTAATAACTTTTAAAAAATCTACTCTTTTTATGATATTTAATGTTATTTAATTACTAACATTAAAATTTTCAATTGCTAATGTGTCTTTGTTAGAAACGTGATGATCCTGAAAATTTTTCCCTTATTCATGTCTATGCTGCTGCTCACACTAACGAACATAGTGAGTGGATGGATCTTGTTGTTCAAGAAAACTATGTAAGCAATTTTAATTTTGTTAAATAAATTATGAAATATCAAAATAATAATTTATTTTTGTTCATAATTTAATTAATTTTTTTCTTAATGTGTATTTTCTTTCTGATTGCAGGATAAAATGTTGGAGATACATTCAGCTTCTGGGGAATCCTCACCTAGTGATATCAACATTTTCACAAAAGTGCTCGGGCCCAAGTCTAGCATGGTCAGAGGATTGGGATGTTTACTCAAGCATTCAGTTAGTTCATCCTCCATGAGTTCCTCGACTTTAAGGATTAATAATCTCACCAGAGATTTAGAAGCAGCATGATGAGAAAACGATATTTTGAGGTTGAGGCAGCAGGAGCTGGAGTCTCTCTTGGAGCGACATACTGATCTAGAGACGCGCATGCAGTAGCAACAGAGAGAGCATGAGGAAAGAATGCGCACTGCAGTCCAAAACCAAGTGCAGAGAGAGATGGCGGCCCAAATGGAGCGTGCTATATTACTGCAGCAGGATCACAGTTGACGAGGAAAAAAAGAGAGATAAATTTAATCATTTTTTATCATTTATAATTTTTAGTATCCAACTTTGATATGCTAAGAAATTGTATGCTTTTTAATATGTAATAATGTATAATTTTGTATGCTTTTGTTGTTTTATTATTTGTAACATTATACAATTTGTATGCTTTTTAATTTTATTAAAATTTACTATTTTTGACTAGTACGTTCGAATGTATACTTCCAACGTTTGAATCTTTATTGCAAGCAAGTTCGAATGTACAAAGTAAACGTTTGAATTAATGACAAAATGTTCAAACAACTGAACAAACGTTCGAAAGTTCATCAAATTAACGTTCCAAGTTCCTACTCCACGTTCGAATGTTGTGTAACAAACGTCCGAACGTCAACATTATGTTCAAATGTGAACTACGTTCGAATGAAAATATTAATGTTCGAACGTTAAACATTCGAACGTCAATAATACGTTTGAATGTGAACAACGTTCGAATGAAAATATTAACATTCGAACGTCTAACGAAGTATTCTGTCATTCGAACGTCATTTCATACGTTCGAACGTGACTTTTGGTGATACATTCTGACCGTCACTAAAGGTTCTAACGTTCAAACGTTGCATCGAACGGAAAGACACCAACCGTCACAAAAAATATTTTTTGTGATGGTTGAATAGTAAAGTGTCATGAATACTTATCTGTGATGCACTTATTGTGATGGTTTCAAACTATCACAAAAAATCTTTCGTGACATTTCGGCCATTTTTTGTGACATTTTTATCTGTCACAAAATCTCAAATTTGTTGTAGTGACAAGTGTTTGGACTTATCTATATACTTGTGTAATCAGATTTTTTTCTAAGAATGAAATGAGAGATAAGTGCTCTCTGTTTTTTCTAGACTACATCTTTTGTTTTTATTTTCCTTCAACTCCAACAAATTTGTTGCTAAAAATATATAAATAACAGTCTAAATATTAGTGCCCAATACGTACAAACCGCAAACTAGGAAGTGGTTCTCTACTTTTCTCGCCTTATGCTGCTCCCGCTTCACCAATTGCCGCAAAATTTTTAGTTGAGGTATTTAAACAACCCTTGCCTTAAATATGGGTTTCTTCCAAAGCAAGTTGATTGATCGAACCCTCAGCTTGCTTGTGGGTTCAATTTGTTGGCTGCAGGCTAGGTCTTGGTCGTCTTACGCACATTTAAGCTTGATTAATTATTCATCGAGAGACCACCTAGACCACTTTCTAGAACGTACGTACGAAGATTTAAGAGTGCAAATTAAGATTTAGAGCTATTACTACTTGCTAGGTTACTTACATGCAGAAACAATGGCAGAAGCTTGTAACAAAAATGTTTTTTGAATCTTGTTTTTTGTGTCGTTCACCATTGTTGTTCCAAGCCTTCCTGCCAACATCAGCGAATGTGATGGTTATTAGAAGCATCGTGCTGATGAGGCTATAAAGCATGTTCTTTCTTACGGTTTAATTTTTGTATTTATGCTTTTTACAGAGTATGTGGTGCTCTAAGTTGTGGGTATTGGATGATTTTATTTCTTGGGTAATATTCTTGCTGAAATAGAGCCTTTTTTATGTAGAGTTTATGGCCATTTTTTTTATCTTCTAATTTGTCAGTAAGTGAATTCCGTTAAGAGAGAAGAAAATGTTGCCATTTTTTGTAGAGTATATGAAGTTGTGAAGTTTGCACAAAGTGCGAGAGTTTATAGGCTAAGGGTCATTTCACGTAACCGTTGTATATATTACTCATATACCCACCTTATTGTTTTCTGAGTTCTGTTATATTGCTAAAAAAATATATTGATAAACAAAGCGAAGAGTTCTTGGAGCTACAAACTAGAAAGACAAAGAACAAAGTTTTGACCAGCGCTTGATGGAAGTGCTAAGAAAAACGGTACTTAATGGAAGTCATTGGTTTAACTTCAAAGTAAGCAAACGGTGCCAACCGATGTGTGGCGAAATATAAAACGACAAAATAGACAAATGCGGCAGTTTAAGGTATTGGCAGTTGGCACTGCAAAATAGACAAATAGACAAATTGCGATGAAAACTGGCACTGCAAAATGGCCTTTCTCTTGTAGTTAAATCATGATTTACGCTCAAATAAGACACTAGTTAGGTGTGCCTATATTACTGTCACAGAGGTTATAGTTCAAAATTTAGATCACATACGTGCATAGACGAATTTAAGGGGCACCAAAATTTTTTGATATTTTTCATTAATGTGATCTACAATTATGTAAAAATAAAAATAAATGGGTATTAGATGTGAATTTCTTTAATTCCAAATATGTTTTTATTCTCCAAAAACCATATATATGCTTATTGATTGATCATCTTGTATACCTAAGGTTTTTTTAATTTGATTTATAGTTATATTGTTTGTATGTTTAAATTAATTTTAAATATTATAATATGAGTTTTTAAGGGTCATTTCTTTGCCATTTATTTTGAAAACTTAAGTTGAACAATATGAACAAACAAAAAAATTTAAATCATAAACATTGTTAAGACTAGGTTTCAAAATAAAAATAAATTGAATCATGAGTTATTCAATTTTAATATTATACTTAAGATATTGTTTCAAAATAAATTAATAAATGACGATTTTCTTACAAATTATTTGCTAGTGATCTATATTGAAAAAGAATCATGTGAAAATAAATGATATTTAATTACTGAGATAACATTGAGATCAATTAATTACATGCATGGTAAATGTTTTGTCTTTTATTTTACATTCAAACTTGAACGTTAGCACGCTTTTAAGCAGTCTTTTAAATTTTTGTTATATGCAAACTTATATTATATATAAATGGCTCCCCTAACCTTTACATAAATCCTAATTTCGTCCATTGCATGTGCATGTTGTTGGGATAGTATCCAAATTTAGTGTAGTTTGAAATAAAATTATCATAAAAATAAAATTATATTTGGAGATGTTTTTCTAGCCATCACAAGTTATAAATAGTCTCAAAATATCAAATTTGTTGTACTGTATAAACAGATCATCTGATCCATGTAAAGTATGCAATTAATATCTCATGCGCATGATATTTCAACCATCTCTTAATTGTTAGCTATAATAAGTGCTATTTGATTACATATTTCAAGAAGCCAGCAAGCAAATGTTAATTACTTTGATCTGTTGCTAAAAATATATAAATAGCTGCCTAAATATTAGTGCCCAGTACGTACAAACCGTAACTAGGAAGCGGTTCTCCATGCTTTGCGCCTTATGCTGCTCCCACTTCACCAATTGACGCAAGACCCTTAGCTGTGGTATTTAAACAATTCCTACCTTAAATATGAGTTTCTTCCAAAGCAAGTTGATCTATCGAACCCTCAACTCGCTTGTGGGTTCAATCTGTTCACTGCAGGCTAGGTCTTGGTCCTCTTACGCACATTTAAGCTCGATTAATTGTTCATTGGGAGACCACCTAGACCAGCTTCTAGAACATACGTACGAGGAACTAAGAGTGCAAATTAAGATCTAGAGCTACTACTACTTGCTAGGTTAATTACATGAAGAAACAATGACGGAAGCTTGTAACAAAAATGTTTTTCAGATCTTGTTTTTTGTGTCATTCGCCGTTGTTGTTCCAAGCCTTCATGCCAACATCAGCGAATTGGATGATTATTTAAAGCACCGTGCTGATGAGGCTATAAAGGCTAACCTTGCAGCCTATGATCCACATCCCGAGAAAATCATCGAGGATTTCAACTCTCATGTCGACAAGTAGGGTTTTTAATCACTATATGTCTTTATAAAAAATTTTATACACTATATTACTATTGCATCCCACTAAATAAGATGTGGCACATTTATCACCACTGAATGATAATTTATTGCATGATTCCTTATTATCTAATTGCGATGAATATGCCAAATCTCACTTAGTGGGATGCAAGTGGAATGATAGTATGGTGTATAACATTAATTTTTATTTATATACCCATGTTTTTAACTTTCAAAATTTGGCTGGGTACATGTAGGGTTTTGACGGGGAGAAATAGCACAAGAAGAAGTTTGAAGAAGAACACAGGTCCATGCACAGCGACCAACCCTATTGACAGATGCTGGAGGTGTGACCCTGACTGGGCCAAAAATCGAAAGAAGTTAGCTGATTGCGTCCTTGGCTTTGGCCGTAACACCATTGGTGGAAAAAATGGTCCTTATTATGTTGTGACTGATTCCTCAGACGATGATTTGGTGAATCCTAAACCCGGAACCCTCCGCCATGCCGTTATCCAAAAAGGGCCCTTATGGATCATCTTTGCACGTAGCATGATTATTAAGCTCCATGAGGAGTTGATCATGACCAGTGACAAAACCATTGATGCAAGAGGAGCCAATGTGCACATTGCTCATGGCGCTGGAATCACCATTCAGTTTATCAAGAATGTGATCATACATAACCTCCATATCCATAATATTTATGCCGGTAGCGGCGGACTCATCGTAGACTCTCTTGACCATGTTGGTATTAGGACTCCTAGTGATGGTGATGGTATCTCCATCTTTGGCTCATCCAAAGTCTGGATTGACCATGTTTCCATGTCCAATTGCAAAGATGGCCTCATTGATGCCATCATGGGATCAACTGCTATTACCATCTCCAATTGCCATTTCACTAATCATAATGAGGTAACTTTCTCATGAATCTATACTTTTGGCTTTTAAGAAAAAAACATAATTTAACTTTAAGTGAAAGATGATGGAGACATGATGATCGTTAATTTGATGGGAGTGATTCGTTAATTCAGGTTATGTTGTTCGGAGCAAGCGACAGCTACTCTGGAGACGAGATAATGCAAATCACAGTCGCATTCAACCACTTTGGTAGGGGATTGGTGCAGAGAATGCCGAGGTGCAGATGGGGATTTGTTCATGTGGTTAATAATGACTATACGCACTGGCTCATGTATGCCATTGGAGGTAGTAGCCATCCTACTATAATCAGTCAGGGTAATCGATTCATTGCTCCTCCAGACTTGTTTGCTAAAGAGGTATATATACAAAGTCTTCTATAAAATTACTAGGAAATTAGCTACACAAATATATATATATATATATAGTTGAGTGTACAAAAAATATGCAAAAGTACATAACGGTTTTTATTATATATAGTTAATTATATGTACATGAAAATAAAGTATGTAACAATGTTATTGCTTCAATATAATAAACTAATTGGCATAACTTGTAGTAAAGGTGTCATGATTCATAATCTAGCTTGGCAGTGACTAATAATTAAGTTCTCATAAATTGTTCATTTATTTTTGTTAATGTTGATGATGAAGGTGACTAAGAGGGACTATGCAGCTGAGAGTGAGTGGAGTTCATGGACATGGAGATCCGAGGGAGATTTGATGATGAATGGAGCATTTTTCGTTCAATCAGGGAAAAAACTGAAAAAGAATCCATTCTCCAGGTTGGATATGATCAAAGCGAAACCAGGGACATATGTGACGAGACTCACACGCCACTCCGGTTCGCTTAACTGCCATCCAGGAAAACCTTGTTAATTAGCCATGTTAGGGCCCCCTCTTCCATGCAAATTCTTTCATTATACAGTATTCATATCATCTAAACACCCGCGATTCTTGTTATTATACTTGTTTTGTAAGTTGCATATCTTTATTTCTATATTTATGCTTGGGCGAGAAATTAGCAAAGCAAAGTGTATTATTAATGTAGGGAACAATATATGAGAGATCTAGCATGGAGAACGAAAGAAATAAGATCCAAAGGTTTTTGCACCTTTATTTTTCATGCTTTTGATTTTACTTTGTTGAAATAGAGAAAATTCTGGAGAATCATATGATTGTATATTTCTGTGTGAGTTCAAAGGAGGCCTATATATAATGGAATAAGGCCAAAATAAATAAGAAATTTTATATTCCATGAGAATATTCTAACCTAGCATAATTACAAAAAATTAAGGAGATAATCAAATATTCTATGGATATTCTAAGATACAATATATACACTAACATACTTTGCAATCAAAAGCCATAAGAATATTCAATAATCTACATTTGCAAACATATTGCGTACGTACATATCATCTTATCTGTGTTAATTAAATTGTACTAACAACGTGAAGAAAATGGATTTTCTCCAACAAGGTTGGACAAAGTCTTAACATCAATTGTCCCAAAAATGCATTTTTGGAGAGAGAAAAGTCGTCAAGTAGTAGCAATTGTAGTTTTGTAAAAAAAAAAACTCTAAAATTTTCTTGGAGTGGTTGCAAACAATACTTTTATATATAGGAACCTTAATTGTGTCAAACAAAAAAAAAATGCTAGTAATAGGATCGAGAAAGTGGCAAGATAAAAGAAAAGTCGATGTTAATGTAAGCCAATATTAATCTGGAACCTTAGTTAATGTTGTTAGAAATAAGATTTGAAGTTGAAAAAGAAATATGAAAAGAAGATGATGGAGATGATGAACAAATGTGAAGAATTTGAGAGATAACTTGGGAAGTAAAAAATGCTATCTGTTATTCATTAACGTTCACTATGGATGAATACATTGTTTATATGCTCTACACAATTAGGAAGAATACAAAAAAGACTAAAAATGAAAATAAAACCACATTTGACATATACATACAAATATGCATACACATTTACACAAAGAGGCAATGCACTAACACCTCCAGTCTAGTACCAAAAGTAGCTCGTAGACCACTCATTGTTTCAGTGTGCTCATCTGGTCTCGCAGCTTTACATGTGCTTGCATCTTGAGTTGCTGCAAGAGCAGCAGAGTTAGGTTCTTCTTTTATGGGCCTAGTCGCATTTGGTTTGTGTAGCATCGACCTTATTGTGTCTTTTCTTTGTGGCTCTCATCAAGATGTGCATAGATGTTCAGAATACCAATCTTGAATAGTAGGAACTGAAAGCTTACAATGCTCAATGCCTTAGTGAAAATGTTTGCAAGCTAAAACTTTGATGCAACATATATAGGGGTAATGATCTTGGCCAACACTTTCTCTTTAACAAAGTAACAGTTTAACTCAATGTGTTTGATTCTTTCATATAAAACTGGGTTCCTAGTGATGTGTAGTGCTGATTGATTATCACAGTAAAAGAGAGCAAGTTTAGATTGCATTATGTTGAAGTCTTTTAACAGTGATATCAACCAAACCACTTCACAGCTAGTGTGTTTTACGGTCCTGCCTCTATAAAGGAGTGAAATAGTTGCTTCTTGGATTTCCAACTAACTATAGAGTTTCCAATAAACACACAAAATCCTATTATAGTCCTTCTTGTTTCTGGGCAGGTAACCCAACAAGTCACGAATGTGCCTTGATATGTATAACAGAGTGAGAGGAGAAGAATATTGATTGAGCTATAATATTGTAATTATCTTGCACTTTAATTTGATGTCAATCACACATTTTTTGCTAGGAATTGAGCGAATTCTTGGATTTCCAACTAACCACAGAGTCTCCAATAAACACACAAAATCCTATTATAGACCTTCTTGTTTCTGGGCAGGTAGCCCAATCCAAGTCACGAAGGCGCTTTGATATGTATAGTAGAGTGAGAGGAGAAGAATATTGATTGAGCTATAATATTGTAATTAATTTACACTTTAATTTGAGGTCAATCACACATTTTCCACTAGCAATTGAGTAAATTAGGTTTTGATAAATCACTTTAACTCAATTGATAAAAACCTAATTTTTATGATCTCTAATTTCTAATTGATTACATGCAATTGAATAGGTCCATTTATTGTGCAATTTATTGGCAAACATTAAAGTGGCATGCGAGAAAGAATTAAAGAGCGTCAAATTTCCACCTTGCACCAAAAGGAAGAATCATGGAAAGCAAGCCCAGCTAAAATCACTTTAGCGACCCAAGGTCTGAAGACACTTCAAGCTAGCTAGCGTCAAATCCCTCTATTGCCTTAGCACCAACTGAAGCCAAATTTCATTTATACATGGAAGAAAACCATGTTGATCTCTCAAGACACCTTATGCTTGAAGGCAAGCCACACAATGCACTCAACTCATGCACCAATTCTCTCTTGACAAGCCCATGCACTAACTTAAGTAACACTCTAGCTTTTCTCCAAACGTGGCAAGCAAAGATCAAAAAATGGATGCAAATACACAAAAACTTTCAAGTGTTGCTGTTGCACCAAATTTCATCAAGCACTTAAACCATGCACCGAACACGCTTCAAAGCCCCTGCATTAGACAGTTGCTGAGAACAATGTAAAGTTTGTTAAGTCCATTGGTCTTTGTCCATTGGCTAGAGAAGCAAACCGACAATACTATTCCTGGGATGTCTTTGTTCTGGGCGCAAAAAAAGGGTTTAAACTTTTATTCAAAAGAACCAAAAAAAGAGGAAAGGAGGGGGGAAGAAAACAATTGGTTTTTGGATTGGAGGTTTTGTAGACCAAAACTTTGGCCGAACCCCCCTTGAAGCTTGCACAGGTTTTATTTTTGGTTTGATTTTTCAGTTCTCTTTTAATTTATAGACCACTTATGACTATATTAGAATTCTATTTCACTGCTTTTATCTATGAGTTCTAGTGGTTTTAGTTTCTCTCTTTCCAGTAGTTAGTTGCAATATCTACATGTGTTAAACTCTAAGTGTATTTATAACTTGTTTCTGACCTGTTGTTTGCGTTAGATTCATTTTTATTAGATCTTAATTTGTTTCAGTTCAGTAGCGTGTTTGTGATAGTTGCATTTCGGTAGCCTTGTGTTCATTCAGTTAGTTTTGTATTTACAAGTTTGGTGCTTCTCATTTTTATTTCATAAGTTTGTTGTTCAATGATTTACTACATTTAGTCTTACCTCAGTCTTTCATGCTCCAGATTAGTGTCAGCAGTTCACCCTTCATTACATTAAGTTTGACACCTATTTGTTGCTTGTCAATCGATGGCTCTTGTTTGCATTCATTTGTATTTTTGTTTTTGTTAGTCATAGTTCATTCAATTTCTGCACTTGACAGTTGGACCATTCGGTGTTGTTTAAGTTCGTAGTTCCCTTTCTCTACATTATGTATAGCTCTTTTTTACTCCAGCAGTCTATTCATGGCATTTCATTTAGTTTGATTGTAGTTTCAGTTAGTTCGTAGTTTGTCTTTATTTTTGTAATTCCTTCCAACAACTCTTTGTTTGTATTTTCGTTAGTGGCTAGCTTTGTTTCGTACTCCCTATTTGCACTTCCATTCATCAGTTCTATTTCAATATCGGTAGTTCACTTTTTATTAAGTTACTACTTGTTGTTAGCAAATTGTTCCCAGCATTACCACTTCGTTATTGTTCAGTTGGTGCTTTCATGATTAAGTTTGATCATTTATCTTTTCTTTAGTTTATGTTGTGTTGCTTAGATTTAGGTTGGATTGTTTGGAGTTGTATTTTTGGTTTATATCATTTTGTTGGAATATTTCAAGTAGTGTAAATTTTTGGGACTTTATTGAAGATGGTGGAGTAGAAACGATTTAGTCTCTCATTTGCACATAGGATGTTTGATAAAATGTTTTTTAGAACGTAAATTCATGATCTTCCATTTATCGCTTGAAACGTTGGATTAGATGATGTCGATGAATGTGATTTAGCTTCTCAAGCGAGGATAGCCATAATTTATTTAATGTACATCCACAAATCCATTTGATTTATGGAAGTGATTGAAGTAGTATCAAGGGACATTAGAGCAAAATTTCTTAGATGCTAACCAAACATTTCTTGTTTTCGACCTGAGTTTGATCCATTATTTCCTTTATTTTTCTTGCATAAATCTTAGCATTCATTCATCTTAAACAAAAAGAAACATGTCATTCTTTATAATGTTCAAAAATCAATTCGCGTTGTGAATATCATTGTAGATAGTTTTAGGTTATAACTTCATTTTATTTTTGATAGTGGATAATTTGAATGTTAAATTAATCATTCCTAATGTCTTAGGGATTTTCTTAATACTACTTGACAACTCTTATACTTGAGAGTCATTTCTAAAACAGTTTTTAGAATAAGTCAAGTATGCCTTGTCTTATTTAGCCTTTTATGTACCTTAGTACTCGATGAGCAACTTGCATATAGACCTCACTTGGCTTGTCCGTTAACTGACTAAGTATGCTAATTGCATATGTGATGTCAGGTCGAGTTGTGGTGAGGTAGATCAGCCTACCTATGAGCCTCCTATAGCTAGTATGATCTTTTAACAAATCTGATGAGGAATGTGAGAGTTTGTTGTTCATCTTAATACGTGTGCTTGTTGGTTTACATCTAAGAAGTCTTGCATCTTCTGGGATTTCAAGGCTATATTTTCTTTGGCATAAATGGATTCCAGCAATTGATCTTGCAATCTTTAAACCCAAAAAGAATTTAAGAGTGCCAATGTCCTTGACTTTGAATTAGGAGTGCAAGTGAGACTTGAGTGTGAGTGAGACTTAATTGCCTCAATAATGGAACTGCCTACGACTATGTCATCAATATAGACAAACAAGGCTATGAAACCCTTTTCATCATTTTTGGTGAAGAATTTTGAGTGTTGAAAACCAATGAAATGAAGGATTCAGAGAACTTTGAGTGCCATTGTCTAGAGGCTTCTTTGAGTCCATAGAGTGACTTGTTAAGTTTGCAAACAAGTTTTCTCTTTTAGACATAGGACTCCCTCTTACTGTGATAACTTGGAGGTAACTTCATATAAATTTACTTATTCAACTCTTAATGGAGAAAAATATTATGCACATCTTGTTGATAGAGATGCCAATTAAAGATGGCAGCTAGTGCAAGGAAAACTCTTATAATTGTGAGTTTAGTGACTAGGTTGAAAGTCTCTTTATAATCAAATCCTTCCCTTTGACTGTAGCTTTTTGCTATTAACCTAGCCTTAAGCCTCTCTGCTATGCCATTAGATTTGAGCTTAATTTTGTAGACATACTTCTTAGTACTACTTTTTTCCCTTGAGGTAGGACAGTAACTGTCGAGGTTCTATTATCCTCTAAAGCTTTCAGTTAGCATGCATTGCATCTTGCTAATGCTTACATTTAATAGCTTCTTGGTAATTTTGGGTTTTGAAGCATGGAGAGTGAGAGGGAAAATGATTTTTGTGTAGTGGACAAGTTGTTATAAAAGAGGTACTGATGGAGAGGGTGAGTTATGGTGATTGAAGGTAAATGTGAATTTGGAGTTGTGTGAGCTATTTGGTAGTAATCATGTAAGTAACTTGGTACCTGTCGAGTTCTATTAGATCTTCTAAAAGTGATAGGTAAATTGTTTGTGAGTGGAGAGGGAGGGTAGTTTTGTGAGGTTGTGTGAAAAAGGTTGTTTTTAGTGAAAAATGGGAAAGTGTTGTTGTTATCATTGTTTTGTGAATTAAATGGAGTGAGTGAATTGTTTTCCTAGATGTCAGTTGGAGTTGAGGGATTGACAATTTGATATGTGGGAGCAGAAGTGATGGATTCTAGCATGGCCATGGGAAGAACTAGATTGTGAGAATCTATGCAGGAAGTGGGAGCAGGAGTTGGTTTTTGAAAGGGGAAAGAGGACTCATAGAATATTACATCTCGAGACACAAAAGATGAGTGATCCTCAAGATCATAGACCTTATATCCCTTGATACCAGAGGGGTAATCTATTGAAATACACTTTCTAGCTCAAGGACTTAGCTGGCTTCTATTAATTTTGAGAGTGGAAGCTAAGCATAAGCACCCAAACACCCTTAAGTAAGGGTATGAAGGAATGGATGAGAATAGGGCCTCATATGGAGATTTATTTAAGGACAGGAGTTGAGATTCTATTGATGAGGTGAGCTGCTGACAGCATAGCATCACCCCAAAATTTTAATAGAAGGGAGGCTTGAAAAAGTTGTGCTCTGGCAGTGGAGATGAGGTGTTGGTATTTTCTTTCCACCACTCAATTTTGTTGATGGGTGTAAATATAAGACTTTTGATGTAAGATTCCACAAGAGTTGTAAAAATCTGTCATTTGAAATTCAAGACCATTGTCAAACATTATTTGATTGTTCTTATCATCAAATTGATTCTTGACCATGTTAATGAAATTTTGCAAAATGGTCCTTGTCTTAGATTTGGATTTCATCAAATAAACCCATGTGACTTGATTCTTGTCACCCACAATGGTTAGGAAATAGTGATGTCCTTGGATGGAAGGGTGTGAGTATGGTCCCCATATGTTACAATGAATTAATTCAAAAGGTTGTAAAGTGGAAACAAAGCTTAAATGAAATGGCCCCCTCTTTTGCTTAGCCAAATCCCAAGCTGTGCATTGTATTTCAGTGTCATATTTTACATCTGAAAAATGAAATCTAATGATATTCATCCTTTAATGAGGTACATGACCTAATCTAAAATGCCATATATTAAAATCTTGTGATTGGCTTGAGCTTGAGTCTTGATTGTTGGCTAGTTGTGAGTTTGAGTCTTGATTGTTGGCTGGTTGAGTGAGTTTACTGAGATTGTTTTTGACTGATGAAAAACCTTTGACATCATGGCAGGATGGGAGATGAACTTTGAGGAAGTAGAGGCCATTGGAGACTTCAGCAAAGACCAATCATTATCCATGAAGATAGAGGCCTATAAGAAGCATTTTTTTTTCAAGAAATATGAGGCAAAAAGAAGAGTTATGGGTGAGATTGCTGGCAGATATGAGATTAAGGTGAAGGTAGGTACACAGTACATTTGTGAGGGTAAGTTTAACTGAAATTTTAATAGTACCTACATGTGTTACCTGAGTATATGTTCTATTTGGGAGATGTACTTGGATATGTTTTTTGCAAGTTATGGTGGTTAGCAATGAGGTGGAGTAGACCATGTAGTCTGTGGCTCTAGTGTTAAGGATCCCTGTAGGGGTATGTGATGCAACAATTTTGTCTTTTGTGAGGAAATGTGCGTTTTGACTATTACTTGTAGAAAATTTAGAAAGTGTTTGTAAACTAGACTTAGTGGGAATTAGAGGGCTCAAACCTGCCATGCTGGATGAGTGGTGATTGAAAATTTTGGCATCTGTAGCTGTTGGAGGCTAAATGTTGGGCTGGTTAGTTGGTAGGCTTCCATCCTTTGGGTTGAGTTTTGAGAATTGAGCTAGATAAGGGTTGCAATCTGCTGAACTTGAGCTTTAGTCAAGGAAAATGAAGGACTCGAGGGGCTTTTCTCTTGGTTTCGAGTGGTGACCTAGTTGACCGAGTGGAGATTATTGCACCAACTTATCAGTATCCAGGCTTAGGCTTGGTAAACTTGAAGTTTAGCAGGAATCCAACCAAATGATAGCATTTTTCCTCTATATGTCCCAATTGCCCACAATGATAACAGGTGATATCTATTTTCTCTTTTCTTTTAGGTTGGTTATGGTAAGGAACAAAGATTGTTGACTCATTGGCAGACAACATAAGGGTCCTAGCCTGCCTTTGCCTTTCCTTTTGTAAAACAACGGAGAATGTCTTGCCTAGTGAAGGCATAGAGATCATGATGATGATTTTTCCTCTTATGTGGTCATATGTATCATTGAGTCCAACAAGAACTTGAAAATTGAATTAATTTGTTGAGCTTCTCCTATGGTCTATAAGGCTTTGCAAGTGCACAAGCCACAAGAACTGCAAGGGAAAGGTCTTTAGTTGTGCAGTTCTTCTCACACTGCATTGAGCTAAGTGAAATAGTCACTCACTAATTGTGTCCTTTGAGTGATGGATCCAAGCTGCTGTTGCAGCTGATAAATGCGAACATTGTTAGGTTGTGAGAACCTTGCCTTAAGTTTTTTCCAAACTTCTTTAGTTGAGTTGACATATAGAACATTGGAGGCTATCTCTTTTAAGATTGAGTTAAGAATCCATGAGAGGATCAAGTTTTTGCAGTAGAACCAAGGGACAAAAAGGATATTGGATGGTTGAGGTATTTCAATGGTGCCATCTAAGAGTTCAAATTTGTTTTTAACTTTTTTATTGAGATAGCCAAGGTAGATGAATGGTGCCAAGACAGATAGTTAGGACCCGTGAGGTGAGGTGTGACAGCCACAATGTAAGCATTGTTACTGTGGTGCAGATGAAAGGGACTAGGACTATTAGAGTCTTCAAATGGAGATAAATTTAGATAAGGGTGATGTTGTGGGTTCTACTCAGCCATAGAAGCAAAGAGTTACATAAATGAAAGAGTGAATAGAGAAGTGATCGATGGCAGAAATGAAGGGAGCAATGTTTATCAAACTTGCTCTAATGCCATGTTAGAAATAAGGACTTGAAGTTGAAGATGAAATATGAAAAGAAAGGTCGATGTTAATGTAAGCCAATATTAATTAGGAACCTTAATTAATGTTGTTAGAAAAAAGACTTGAAGTTGAAGAAGAAATATGAAAAGAAGATGAGGAGATGATGAACAGAATGTGTAGAATTCGAGAGATTTCTTGTGGAGTGAAAAATTCTATTTGTTATTCATAAACGTTTACTACAAAATGAATACAAACATTTTTCATATGCTCTACACAACTAGGAAGAATACAAAAAGGATGAAAATTGAAAATAAAACAATAACTGACATATAGACACAAAGATGCATACACATTTACACAAAGAGGCAATGCACTAACACCTCTAGCCTAGTACTAGAAGTAGCTTGTAGACCACTTATTGTTTCAGTGGGCTCTTGTTTGGTCTCATAGCTTTACATGTAGTACTTGCATCTTGAGCTACTGCAAGAGCAATACACTTGGGTTCTTCTTTTATAGGCGTAGTTGCATTTGGCTTGTATAGCATGAGTCTCATTGTGTCTTCTCTTTGTGAAATGTGCCCCCATAAAAATGTTAACTGATAGCTAGGCAAACGTTGTTTTTTTGAAGGAAGTCAAACTGTCAATATTACATTATTGAAGTTTTTTCATTGTTTATTAAACCGCAGGGAAAGATTCCCCTCACCCCACTTAGTATATACTATTGATGCAGATCCTATATATATATATATATATGTGCTAGTAGTAATGCAATGAGCAAGACACATTGCCCTGTTGAAAGAAAAAGATGTTTCTAGAAGAATATTACCTAAACCTAGGCCTTAATCGGTGGATAGCCTAAATTAGAGCTTTTAAATTTAATAACTAAGAAAAATCAATTAAGAAAGCAACAAATCACAAGTTAAAACTCTATAAAAAATGTGGTGGTAAGGTAATGGAGTCTTGTAATGAGTACACATACTCTCACCCTTTTAAATTTGTAATGGCTTTAACAAATAAGTATATTGAGGCACACAGTATAATTTTTATAATACAAATGCCTTGCCAATCATTCCTCCTTAAGGTTCAAGAATACAAAGTTACTACTACACATGAACATTAACCAAATGCATTCTTGAATGCTATTATACTGTACGTTGTCTCCCAAGAAACATATTTCTCATTGAAGAGCTATTTACACGTGCTGTTGCTGAGTGCTCTGTATAAGTTGCCCAACTTTCTTATCTTGAGATGATTACTCTTCTGTGTTATATTTACTTTTACATATTAGTTGAGGACTGCTGGTCAACATAATGCAGCGAAACTTCTGCACAAAAACTAAAAAGCCTATAATGCCTTTGCATATGGCATATTTCATAAGTTATAAAGAATAAAAAATGTCCAATGGGATGTATCTTAACATTTAGAATATCTTTTATAAGTAACAAACCATTTATATTTAATCCCTATAATATTCATAAGAAAATGAATTAATAGCCATCAAAAGTAATTATAACTAAATCACAAGTAGGAAAGCCTGATTTTTAACTAATTATCTAGAAAACAATCATGATTGTACACCAATAACTGTATGGGAGCACAAAACATCATAAACTCATCAAGCAAAGAAATGACACCACTCAAGTAATAAAGAAATATACATCCTTACTTACAGGGTTGATTGCCGTTGATTAAACCGAGACGTAAGTGCCTACTGTAAAGCTAGCATTTGCTGCAAGAGACATGTAACAGAATAAAATAAAGTCAAGCATCAGTGAAATACAATTAAACTTAAGCTCAAAACACTTGTTTTTTCAATGTGTGGAAATGCAACAAAATAAAAGCCAAGCATCAGTGAATCACCATTAAACTTCCTGGTCAAAACATTAGTTTTGTTTTTGGGTGACAATGCTTACTGGCAATAAGTATGTGGAAACAAATCTTGACTAATCCTATGATGCACAGCCTTCGACAAAAATAAATAAATCACAAATATGGATTTCTCATGGCACTCAAATAGTTTTTTACTGACAATAAGTATGTGGAAACAAAGATTGGCTCTGTTAAGTGGCAATAAATCCTGACTAATCCTTAGCAAATGGCTATTTGTTCCATTTTTTCACATGACTGGCTCCATTAGAAGCAACCTTCACAAGTTATAATACGTAATCAGTTCATAAGAAAAAAGAAGGGGTTGGTGGGTAGTGATGGAAATAAACAAAATATGTAACACCCGGGCCCAAGCCCGCTGGCCGGGCCCAGGCCTAGGTCCAGGCCAAGCCGGGTTTAACCTACAGCTTCTAGGTTTCACTGAACGACGCCGTTCAGTTCCAGGTTAGTGCTTATTCGGTTTCTCCCCCCAGTTCCCTTTTCCTCGCTTTCCCTCCCGATGGATTCGCTTTTCCCATTCTCTGCTCTCAACCGAATCACCCTTATCTCCCCACGATGTCTTTTTGCTCCTCACGGTATCTAACTTTCAGGAATCACTCTACAAGACGCTTTCACCTCCTTAGCCAACGGTTTGCTCTCTGTTCTTGTACTGTGACTTCCAGAGTTCCGAGCCCATCACGATTTTCCTTTTCGCACACCGGTGAGTTTTTCCTCCTCCTATCTAAATTCTTCTGTGCCATTTTAGGTCTTAGAAATTTTGTGGTTTTTTTTGCAAACTGTAGAATCGGGTGCCCTTGGTCTTCTTCAACAGATTTCTTTTTTTTTTCTCTGTTAGCTCTTGCCGCGATATCATTCTTGGAGATTAAAGGATAGACTTTCCATTTCAGGTCAGTGCATAACCCCTCACTTTCAAGAGCCTCAATCATGAATTTATTTCTTTTTCTTGTAAAAACTTAGTACTCGTAATAGAGGACTTGTTTCTAGTCCCTGGTTGTGATCTCTATTTTCTTGAAATCATTTTTTTTAGTAGGTGATTGGGTTTTAAGTAGTTGAGGTGGGCTGGATAATTTGGGGTCCTCTTGGGAGAGATTTATGTTAGCTGTTTGGGGGAAGCATATATGGTAATTTTTCCTAGTAGGGTGTGTTTATTGTTTCCGAAAGTTTGGATATTTTTGGGAAGTGGTTTGATTTATGGAGGATGTTGGTTTACTTGTTGGAATTAATTATAAAATTTTAACTTCTTAGCCGTATTGAGTTATAGGTGTTTTGTTTAAAGAGATCAATGCTAATTGGTTGTGTGGAACAAGAAGACCATTTTAGCATATCCTCGAGTAAGTCAAGTTGAATAAGGTGTAGCTGTATGTTCATATTTCGAGGCTGGTCAGCATGTTAATGGGTGTTATTTGACTTGAAAGTTGTAATAAATGGTAGTGCTTTAAAGTCGGTGTAGTTGAAGAAGGGAGTCGTTGCTATTTTCCCATTTTTTTTTTTTAGAAATAATAGATTTTATGTTTTTTTTTATAGATTGGGTTGCTGGGCATTAATGCTGGAATTCGTTTTATTTTATTTCATTATGAATAGGTGACGAGATTAATATAGGTCAGACTCGAGAATTTATCAGTTCTCTACAAGAGTCAGGTAAGCGGGATTTCTATATTAGATTTACATAAAAAGAAAAAAATGACTTGAGGTTGGTTTTATAAAATTGTGTATGATATGTTTTCAAAAGAAAAACGTGAAAACAACCTTAGTATATATTTTCTGCATCCCCTCATGAAATTTATATGATAGAGAAAAAATTTCTTTTTGACATGAAATGTGTAGACATGAGCAACATTTGACATGTTTCTAAGATATGCATATGGGCAAACATGGATTTTATTGTTTTCTTATACATGCGAAGTAAAGTGTTTTGATATGTTATGTTCATGGAAAATCTTTGGCATGCTTATCTGTTTGTCTTGGTTTCTGGATATGGTTCTAATATAAGAATATGGATTCACGTGATATGGTTGGTACCATCATGATATGATATGATAGGAGTGCAATAAATTTGGAAACAGAATGATCCTTTATGTGTTTCTTTCCTGTGTGCACACTTGGGGCTCCGAGAACGAAAAATGGAAAGTCTCACAATATGATACCGCTTGATTTGGCCACCGACGATAGCACAACCCTACCACGGGGGTCAAACATGGTACATGTTTTGGAATGTTGATAATATGAGATGTGACAGTTATTTGTGCCAAAGTGTTTTGTTTGAAAAGCTGGTTTCTGTTATACTTTATGAAAAATATATGTTCGTTCAGCTTTTCGCTTGATGATATATTTTTGGAGCTGTTATCTATAAATAAAAGTTTTATGTTTTCATGCATAAGAAGTTTTTATTAAAAATACTCATACTTTACACACTAATATAGGTGCTTTGCTTACTGAGTTGTGGTTGAACTCACCCCCTTATCTCTACATTTCAGATGATGTGGAAGTCTCGACTGAGGGCCAAGACTAGTATGTTGGGATCAGACTAAGCTGTTATTTCTTGGTTGAAGTGAAGATTATATTTATTGATCTGATGTTACGTTCTCAGTAATGTTAGATTTAAGTGTTAGTAGATTATTTTATTGATTTGATGGGGAGATTGTCGACCCTATGTTATTACCTTAAATTTATGAATTTGTAGATATATTTATGATTGGATTGTCTGGATTTGGAGATGAGAATTTATTTGTGGATTTCAAAAAATAATTACAGATAGTTATTGGTGATGAGACAGGTTTATATGGGCAAGTAGCAATTTGGAGGTATTCTTTTAATTATGATTAAATGGATGTATATTTTTGAGTATGGATCTAAATGTGGAGATTATTACTTTATGAATGTCTTTGGAAACATATGGTTAATAGATAAAAACATAATATATCAAACAGGTTGGACTTCATGACCCCTATGAGTAAGGGGTGTTACAAAATACATTCTTCATGTTATTTTAGTCGTTCCCTCATCATAGAATGTGAAGGTCTTTGTTAGCTTTGTCTCTTCAAAATAAAGATTCTCACCCACATTATGAAAATTAGCATTTCAAAAACACAGACACTTTTACATTTGCACATTCTCAACCAAAAATAAATAAATTAAAATGCATAAGAAAATTCTATAATAAACTAAATCAGTATAGAGGTAAAATAACAGATACAATAACCTGACATCTAAAAAATAGAAAATATTTCAAGTATAAGTCAAGCAAGCATTAGTAAATAGCCTATAAATTGCATTAACATACCTTTGTTCAACTTAAACCAGTATGTAGCAAAAACCTTAAGCTTTATCACATAACCAAGAAACTCGACATGGCTTATAGTTTGAATAGCTTATAAATTGCATTAAACATACCTTTGTTTAACTTAAACAAGCAAAATTATAGTTTTATGCACTTTACTCAAGAAGCTTACAATTAATTTTCCTAACATTACTCTGACTCTTCTACATATAAAAAAATCTGGAAAAAGGGCATGTTTAACAAACACCACACTTACCTTTTTCTTTGAACACGCACGAAGACCCAATTGAAAAAATAGAGGGTCGTAAGCCCTTATACAATACAACACTTACCTTGGCATAAAGATACGACATAGTGATTGGATATGAAGAACAAAAGTGCCTCAATAGTTCTTGAATGAATATCCAATGTTGAGAAATAGAAAATACTCTTCTTAATAACAATATATCTTCCCAAAAAACAAAAATTTATACAATATATATGCAATTAGAAAAAAAAAATAGTTATATTAGTATAAGCAGCTATTTATTATTTCAACTCATGCCTACTCACATGTAGCAGTTCCTCTTGAGTTGTGTCAAGTTCTGTGTTCATACTGCATCTAGATCTACTTGGGCAACCACAATCTCAATATCCTTCAAAGAAAATTGTTAGCCTTGAGCCACCACATCTCCATTTACAGCAATGCAAGAACATCCATCTATGAGAGTAAAATGTTAACCAAATTAGATACAAGAAAATTTTCACATAAGAGAAGATGAATTTCACATAAGAGGAGAGAAGAAAAAAAACTATATCGAATAGTGGGATTAGCAGAAGAGGCAAACCAATAAAAGCACGAAGCATAATGTAAGGTGTCCATAGATTGGCAAAATGGAAAGCTGGAGATATTCCATACTAAGTAGAGAACAACAACACAAATTCCAGCCGCAACAGCTCTAACAATTGGAAAAATGCTTGATATTTAACATTTGATCAAGTGTCTAATAAACTGAGAAGTCCACAAAAGTTATCAATTTATTCATGCATCCTAACATGCATAAAAACATATAACAGTGGCAAATATAAGGTGGAAAATACGGCAGTTTCCATCCCCACCAAAACTTCTTCTATAACGTCCATGGTTTTGCTATTAGGTGATGATTTGGTGAATAAAGGATTTTTTTTTTTTTTTTTTACAAATATAGAAGTAGAGTGTGTCTAAAGGAATTATTTGCAAGAAATATTTCATCTGAAGACTGAGGATTGAAATCTTCAACCTACTATTATGATATGAAAAAACAAAACTAAGGCCTATGTGCACTGACATAGTTTCCTATATCTACACTCGCACATGCCAGTCCACACCTAGTAATCTTTTTACTTACGTGTCCAAAAACTGAATGAATCCATAGCCAAAAGGCACTGTTTGCTGTGATATATGCTCAGAAATTTCAATTGGGAGCTGAAAGTCCACAAGTTGGTCTCTTTGCTTCCATGCTGTGAACCATCGAAGCTCCTTGTAATTTCCATCATTTGCAAGCCACATCTTCGGGTGTATCATAACAATTTTTCTGTTTAAACACACAACTTGACAATTGTAATTCTCAGACCCTTTTATAATGGGCATACCAATGCTGCAAAGAATGCCATCAGTCCAATCACCAAGTAATATATCTTTTAAACACTCCCATCTGCAAGCACATCAAACACTGCAATCAGGGAAGTGATCAAATATCCTCTTATAAAAAAGAAAGCGTTTTTCGTATTTCAGTTTGCCAAACAATTAGTGATTCCAGAATTTCAAGATTCTAAATAAATCGAGTGGGAACAAGAAGCTTTATAGCATCTGAACACAGCCATTGTGGTGTCATTCGTTCAATCATTCATCCATAAAACTCAATGACGCCCTCTTCTATTTATGTTTGTTCATGTAATATAACCACTTGCAAAGATAAAAATTCTGATATAAATTTAGTAGAAGCTTTTGTTTTTACTTCTCTTACCACATTAATGAATATATCCATTCCATTTGACAAATTCAAACAAAACAATATCTGTCTACAAATTTTCTCATATACCCAAAAAAATAGAGAAAACTTATGCATGAGTAACGTTATCTAGCTCCAAAAACTATGTTAATAATTCAATATCCAAAAAATGGCTTATATAAATTTACAACATTCAGTACTCAATACCACACAACCATCAAAACGTAACAATCAAAATATCATATAATCTCTCTACACCCACCACCGCTTATCTCCAAGAAAAAACCACACATCAAACTCATGTTTTAGATCCAAAAGAAAAATGAAATCACAATAGAAAATAGCAATGAAAAACTTTTGAAAGCTACAACAAAAGGGTTTCAGGAATTAAAGAAAACAGATTTGGAGGAGAAATCCCAAATTTGTCATATTTTTCCTTTTTTTCTTGTTGGGTTTTATCCATTAAAATAATGTCAAATTGCATCCAAGACATTGTTTGATTTCTGTCCCCAACAAAGTTGGGGAACAAAACCAACACAAAGGCATTAACAGTCATGCCATATCTCAAATAACACAACCCCAAAAAATCGAGCCCAAAAAGAAAAGAGATAAAAATAAAAAGCAACTGGAGGTGAAAAATCGAAGTTCCAAAACTGAATTTTCTGTTATTTCCAAACTTTTTTTCCCTGTAATCAAACTCAGCCCAAGATATTGGATTTCAGATAATCACAGTCCTCCTTCAGTGCGCCTCAGAATAAATCAATTGAATTTAAATCTTCCACTCTTTGGAACAAACAACAACAAAAAAGCAAAACATAAACAACCGTAAAAAACTAAACTTTTAATATATTTTTTTGTGTTTTCTTTCATCCCTTTTCTCTTCAACCAAACAGCAAACCATGACAAACCTTTTGGCAGCACTCGATGAATTTCATAGCGACGCACATTGCTATTTTCTATTTGTTATTTTGATTGTAATATCAACTTTACTTACTGTTAAGTTCCCTATCCAATCCAACTTCCCTGAAATAACAAATTTTAACCTCTTTAAACAAATAATTATGAGTGTCCAAAAGAAAAGATAAAAAAATATCATGAAAAGTTTTTGAAAACCTATTTCCTGGTAAATAACTTTCATAAATATTTCATTACAAAATCTACTGTCATGCATTGGAACCACAACTCAATAACATGGTAGTAGTGTATTTTAAGGAACATCAATATAATTAACAAACCAGTCTAGAACCACAACTCATATGCAGAAAATAGAAGCACAACAATCATGTGCACTAAAATGCCACTACACCAAAACATCACTACACTGAATAATGATTTGATTTTGGCCAAGTTTTGACAGGAATCATACTCAATGAAAATAACAAATATATGTTTTCAGATTATCTGTTGGAGAACGCATTATGATTTAGTTGGTCAATTCATAGAGAAATTCCTTTTAGAAGGTTACGATTGAAATTAATTTAATTTTTATTTTAAATTATATAGGCTTTAAAATAATTAAAAGTTCTATAAATGTTCCCAACAAGCCTACCATTCACCAAAAAATAGAAACAATCGCATAAGTAAAAAAGAAATGCATAAATAAAATAAATGCATTGGCACAAAAATATAAAGGAAATAAACAAATACATAGATGACAATCACGAATACCCAGACCTAGAGGGGTAAGGCAATTCTCATTGCTAGAAAGAAGAAAATTTAACAATATTTAATCAATCATCTTATTCTCTTGTTTTGAGTTTGGGCTTATGACTCACCAATTTGGAGTACCATTTATTTTTGTTTGAATCGAATAGGATTGCTTAACATTTTAATTAAACAGATCCATAAGCACAAAAGTATAAAATAAGAATTAAACAAATGCAAAGAGGAATATTTATTACCAAGAAATAAATAGTTCTAATTTTTATGTTTGTTTTTTTTTTCACAAAATAAAGACTTCTAATTTAGAGAACATGAAGAACGTTCAAAGATGAGAAATCTCATGCACCTAACAGCCATAACATTTAGAAATAGTCACATCATTCACCAAAAAATATAAACAAATGCGTAAGTCAACAAGAGATGCATAAACAACAAAGGACCTTTCTTTCTCACACAAGTAGGAAAACAGAAATGAAAAATACTAGCAAAGACTACACAAACATAAAAACACAAATGAGTTCAGGAAAAAAAAAACAATGAGAATGAAGACAAAAAAAACATACCAGGGAAGCACCCTCAACCACATTAAGAAATTTGCCTTTCTCTCTTCTAGCCCTCTCTCAAATCACTACACAAACATAAAAACACAAATGTGATGAGGAAAAAAAAACATTTTTTCACAAAATAAAGACTTCAAATGTAGAAAACATGAAGAACATTCAGAGATGAGAAATCTCATGCAGCTAACAACCATAACATTCACAAACAACCATACCATTCACCAAAAAATGTAAACAAATGCATAAGTCAAGAAAAAAAGCATAAAGAAAGGACCTTCCTCTCTCACAGAAGCACAAAAACACAAAAGAAAAATGCGAGCAAAGATCACACAAACATAAAAACACAAATAAATACACCAAGAAATAAACAGCTATAATTTTTATGATTTTTATTTTTCCACAAAATAAAGACTTCAAACGTAGAGAACATGAAGAATGTTCAGAGATGAAAAAATCTCACATGCACCTAACAGCCATAACATTCACAAATAGTCATACCATTCACCAAAAAATATAAACAAATGCATAAGTCAACAAGAGATGCATAAACAAATGATATTTCTCTCTCACAGAAGAAGAAAAACAAAAATAAAAAAATACCAGCAAAGACCACACAAACATAAAAACATAAATGAGCTGAAAAAAAAAATACCATGGAAGCACTTTCAACCACGGCAGGAAATTTGTCTTTCTCTCTTCTAGCCCTCTCTCAAATCACTACACAAACATAAAAACACAAATGAGCTGAGGAAAAAATAAACAACGAGAATGAAGACCAAAAAAATATATCATGTGTAACACCCAAATTTTTTTTCGAAAACCTTTCTACTTTTAAAATTTATCTATTATTATTATTTCCTTTTTTTTTCTTCTTCTTTCCATCTCAACACCCGCCCGCCCTCCGGTATCGCCTAGGATCACGGCAACTCCAGATTTTTCGGACTTCACAGCCCTCCAATCCTCGTACACGTTCCTTTAGGGTTCTCACACACACATATATATGTATATGTATATATTCACGCGGCTCTGGCCCTTGCATGCACGAAGAGAAACCCCTAGCCGCAGCCCCTCCTCTAGTTTCACACTGCGGCCCCCCTCTAGCTAAACGCTGCACCTCGTGTCTTGTAGTCGCCGTTACCAGCAACCGAACCGCGAACAACCGTGCCCAGCCGCTGGAAGCCATCCCATAGCTCAGCCACACCCAACCTTATCCTAAACCCACGACGGACGGAACCAGCCGCTAGCCATCACCTGAAATGTCCCCTGTTCTTGGTTCCCGAAACAGAGCACTCATCAACGTGCTGCCCCACCTTGCAACCATATCAACTGAGAGTCATCCACCCACCGGAAACCACCCCTTGGCATCAAGCCTCTTTCACTTTGTCGCCGCTTGCTTAGACTTTGCCGCCAGGCACCTCCATCATCCAAGCTCTACAGCTCCGTCACGTTTCTTTCTTCCCGGTGAGCTTCCGCTGCTCATTGCCATCGTTATGTTTCCTGCAGTAGCAGACATGAGTTTGAAAAAAAAAATTTGGATTGTTATTTTATTTTTATACCCAACGGACTTATTTTATCATTGGGTTCATGCATGACATTTTATCAATTCCTAATATATATCATTTCAGTAGCCTGTGTTTCCTTTAATTTCACGTGTAATCAACCTTGTTTTAGGTATACATATATATATGTGTATATATATATATATATATATATTTGCAGAAAACAAAGTTTTAATACGTTTTCTTTTGAGAACAATTTAGTCTATCCTTTATCTCTTAAAAGTATATAGAAATGCGTTTGTTTTTCTTTCAAAAGCGATGGGTTTGTTCTCTCAAAGCAGTGTAAGGTTTTATTGTATGGGGCACGTTTCGTTGGACCTCACCGGCAGGTTTCAGTAAATTATTTTTGGTGCTATAAACGGTTTTGTTTTAACTCACCTCTTTTCCGTATTTTAGTATTCTTTATTTTCTGATTTCTGCAGAGGTTGGGTTTGGATTTGGAAAACTTGGATTATTTGATCATTAAGTGAAAATTTAGGAATTAGAGGATTTATGATATTTTAAGATTTTGGAGGATTTCGATAAATTCAAAGCATTTGGAGAGAGTTGATAATCAGAATTTTGAAGGTTTTTATATGTTAAGAGAAGATAGTGGATTTTATGTCTCACGTCCTATTTTTGAGGTTTGTGATCATTTAGAAATTTATGGAGTTACGTGATTATTTTATAGGTGAAGATTGATTTTGTTCAGCTTTATTGAGGGTAATTCAGAAAGTTAAGAAATTCAGGTAAGCGGGGTTCCTATGCTAGACTTTACATTAAAAATATGAACTGAGATTTATCTTGGAAAATATGCATGTTTTAGTTATGAAAAGAAATTTTGAAATCACCTCAGTTTTGTTTCGCATATGCATAAGAAATCGTATAAGAATAAAATATTTTATGGCATGAACTGGTATAGACATGAGCTATTTTGTTGCATTCTATTTTTCGAACTGAAAAAGAGCGAATATGAAAATTTCTGTATAAATGATATTTATGATCTGATTCTGTTCTTGTTTTGGAAAAATTCTGTACTCGGGTATGATATGATATGATTTCTGAAACCTCTGGCATGACATTCTGGTTCTGTTTCGCTTTGTTTAGTCCTGGGTTGGTACCAACTATTCTGTTTCCGGTGCACCCACTTTGGTTGCAAAGTGGTTTTCTGCGTGGTCTTTCCTGTGTGCACACTTAGGTTTCCGAGAATAATAAGGGGAAGATTCACATTCTGTTTCTGCTCGGTTGGCCGTCGAGGTTTGCACAACCCTACCATGGGGGTTAAACATGGTATTTCTATTCTGATAAGATGTTTCAGTTATGCTATGCCAAAAGGATTTTCTGTTTCTGTTTATATTAAACTTTCGCTCTGATTTTTGATAATGTAGCATTCTTTTGCATTTTTCTAAAACGTAAGAAATTTTTCGTTCTGCATTCTGAATTTTTGGTAAATGCTCATGTTTGCACACTAGTATATGTTCTTTGCTTACTGAGTTGTGGATAACTCACCCCCTTCCTCTAATAACATTTTTCAGATAGTTGAGATGGTTCAGTGCAATATCAGCAAGGGTAGCCATTACTAGAGAGGCTTGGTGATCATAGGAGAATAAGTGCTCGTGGATACAAGTTTTCTTGAGTCTTAAATAAAAATTTATCTTCATTGATATTTTTAGTAGGTCAAGTTTTGGTTTGTTGCAAGTATTTGAAGTCATTTGATTTTATTAAGGTTTATGTTTAGTTTTTGGAAAGAGTTTCATAAATATTTGTTAATCAATTATGGAGTGCCTTTTTTATATCAGTTGGTTATTGGAGAATTTGGAATATATGAATTGGTGTTATTTGAGATGATTTGAGGAAAATGACCTAACTCTCTGGACCTTCGGGATCGGGGCGTTACATCATGGAAGCACCATCAATCATGGTAAGAAATTTGCCTTTCTCTCTTCTAGTCCTCTCTCAAATCACTACAAAGGACGTCTTTTTCTCTTCCAGCCCTGTCTCAATGAAAAATATCAGCGAAGACTACACAAACATAAAAACAGAAATGAGCTGAGGAAAAAAAAAACAATGAGAATGAAGACCAGAAAAACATATCAGCAACCAAGAAATAAACAAATGCAAAAATAAAAATGAACCACTTGAGGAAAAAAAAAGAATGAAGACCACCAGAAAAACATACCAGTGAAACACAAATGGACCTAACAGTCATACCATTCACAAATAGTCATACCATTCACCAAAAAATATAAACAAACGCATAAATAAAAGAAATGGCCTTTCTCTCTCGCACAAGCACAAAAACACAAATAAAAAATACCAACAAAGACCACACAAACATAAAAACACAAATGAGCTGAGGAAAAAAAATGAAAAATACCAGTGAAGACCACACAAGTATAAACACACAAATGATCTGAGGAAAAAAGAAAACAATGACAATGAAGACCAGAAAAGATACCAACAAAGCATCCTCAACCACGACAAAAAAATTGCCTCTCTCTCTTCTAACCCTCACTCAAACCACTGCAAAAGAGCTTTCTCTCTCACACTGCAAACATACACTACAAACAGAGTCTGCCATCCATCAACAGGCCACAACATCATTTCGACCGATAACGTCACACCACAAAATAGTAAATAAAACCAAATGAATGAGACCGAACGAAATGAATTACAATAATGAACTAAAGAGACTGGAACAATATATTAATATTTGCTAAAGGATGAGAACTCTAGTGTGCAAACTCGGAA
Source organism: Platycarya longipes (assembly GCA_036559045.1). Taxonomy (NCBI): domain Eukaryota; kingdom Viridiplantae; phylum Streptophyta; class Magnoliopsida; order Fagales; family Juglandaceae; genus Platycarya; species Platycarya longipes. The sequence continues at coordinate 17,648,887 of CM071793.1, read as the reverse complement.
ACAAATTAGATAGATGAGATATTTTTTAAAATGATGCGTAGAGAGAAATCAGAGAAACATTAAAACGCACCGCATCTATTGGACTTACCTAAAACGGTGCATTTTGCAGGTTGAATGCATCTATCAGAGTCACCTAAAAATGCCTAAAAACGCATTGCATTGCTCGATCGTGCATCAGTTTTGGCTTTTGTGGTTGAGTTGCGTGGGTTTCGTGGGTCTGAGTTTTTTGAGTTTTGTGATATCAGTGCGAAGATCGACGGTGTGATCTGAGGCTTTGAGTTGAAGAATGGCACGAATATCGACTGGGAGAGGGAGAAGTTAGGCTTTGGGTTGAAGATCGACGCGAAGATCGACTCAGAGAGAAGATCGGCGAGGCGAGGGAGAGAGAGAGAAGGAGATGATTGATTGGGAGAGAAGATCGGCGAGGGAGAGAGAGAGGGGGAGATGAAGGAAGTTAGGGCTTGTTATTGAGAGAGAACTCGAAAGAGAGATTGCGAGTTTTGTGTCTTGGCTGAAATCAACGGACATTACTGTAGGCATATGAGAAGGGCATTTTTGAGATAAATGAGGGGTTGCTGCGTGAAATTTAAGGATAATTTTGAAAATATAAATATTAAACAATAATTACTGTTTATTAAGGGATAGACTCTTTTTAAATATAAAGATATATGTAGTACATCTTCAAAATATATATATATATATATATATATATATATATATATATATAAAGAGAGAGAGATTTTGAAGATGTACATACTCTATATATATATATATATATATTCTTATTGATCAACCACATGCATGGTCCCCATGATCATCATGCAGCACGTGATCATATCCCCTCGTAAGTTTCAATGTCAATATTTAAACATCTAAATTAACTTGTATTTAAAAATGTTAATTCTAAAGATCTTCAACTAATATATATATATATATATATATATATATAAAATTACCAGCATTTGCTAAGCGTCGATAATAGTCAAAATAAATGCCGCTAAATAATTAGTGGCGTTTATTTGGCAGCTCAAACAAACGCTGGCACATTGTGGTCGCTATTTATATTTTTCGGCATTTGTTTAAACGCTGAGATTTAAAAATCTTATTAACGGCGTTTTTATATAAGTTATTGGCGTTTATCTAAATTCCGCCAAATTTCTTAAATTACTGACTTTTATCTAAACACCATCATTAGTTTGTTGTTATCCCAATGCATAAAATAGCGGTGTTACATAAATGCCACTATTAGTACATTAACGACGTATTTTATAAACTACCGACGTTAATGTAAATGCTATTACTAGTTCATTCCTGCTTATTTTATAAATTAACGATGTTAATATAAACGCTGCCACTAGTACATTACCAATGCATTTTATAAATCAACTGCATAATATTAGCAATTTATTTTATATTGACATTTAGAATGCATCAATTAAATAATATTAAATTCTATAATAAAAAATAATATATAAGTTATCAATAAATATAATATAATGGATCATTATTCATATAACCAAGAAATTACAAACCAAATCACATAAAAGCGATTTAATAACAACTATATATAAACTCAATACATGTGAAGATCAAACGATGAACATCCCTTTATTTTTGAGCGATGAACATCTCATGTTAAAATTCATACACATTTAAGCCCCCGAATGTCTACCCGGTACAGATTCCCAAATTTAAAACATCTTAAAATGCAAAAAATTTCCCTACACCCTCTCGCCCCTAATCCTACGAGAAAGCTGAATATCCTTGGCATGATTGTGACCCTCTTGAAGTAATCTCTCTCACCAGCCCAACTAGATAAGATTTTAATTTTTTCTGAGATAACCTTCACGCCTCCATTGGAGCCAACGCTTCCTACCTCCTTTCAAATGTACAAAATACAAATTTAAAAGATTTCTTTTCTCGATTCTTGGAAGTTTGTGAAACCTATGCTGTTTTGATGGTAATTATTCTATCCAAATTTTTTTTTTCTTAGTATTTTTCTTTCTCTAAAGATCCTAACCTTTTGATCTCCCTGAAGGAGTGTGGTTTCACGGAGTGTTTGTAGTATGAAAAGGAGGTGCGAAACTGACGTGGGAGTGAAGTTAAATTTTTGTGAGCTCTATTAAAATTTTTGGGAAGTGAATAAAGACCGTTGATAAAGAGGATAATCGATCGTTCTAATTCTCCTAAAGAGTAATGACGCGGATCGCAATTTTATGACTCTGTGTAACTACCCACTAATTATGAGAGATTGATTGGGAGGAGAACCTATCAAAGAGAGAAAAAAATTTGACTAGGTGTTAGTTACATATTGATTGGACGTTCAACTTTCATACTTACCTCCAATTTAACCAGAATATTTTCAACATTTTTCTGTGAAATCTAAAAATCGATTTTATTGAATACTACTCATTATAAAGTATCTATCCTTCTAATTGTACTGTGCTTATGAAAAGATTCATACTTGTCAGCATATAAATGAAATATTTGTAGTGTGTTTATAAAGTCAGACGTTGGAATGCAGTCGCCCAGCGTCTTTGTCGCCCGTTTCTTCTCTACTTTTAAATTCTTATAATTATTATAAAAATATAATAAAAAATATTAAAAAATATAATAAAAAATACAAAAAATAAAATATAATTTAAAAAACACAATAAAAAATATAATAAAATAAAGAAAATATAATAAAAAACACAATAAAAAAATAAAATGAAGATGAATTTTTAATAGAAATTTGATCTTATCCATCCCCCTCTACCGCCGCCGACGGTGAGCGACACCGCCTACCTCATCGGGACTGGAGGGAGCCGGCGACCTCACCCCTGCGACGGCACACCAGAGGTCGTGATGGGATCCTCGGTCAAGATACCATATACTTAAGGGTTCTTCCTTGCTTCGAGTTGCTCCTCAATGACTGAGAAGGACTCCTAACTTGATGATGATCACGTGGATGATGATATGGGTGAAGTGGGGTTAAGATATATGGAGCAAGATTAAGTGTTTAGGGAAATGAAATGGTTCGGCTATGGGGTATGATGTAGGTCACGACAACGGGGTCTATGGGTTTGGGTGAATTGTGGTTTGTTTTAGGGTTGAGATGGCCGAATGGGGTTGCGGGAGAGATGAGGGTTTTGGCTAAGTGAATGTTTAGGAAAGTGGATTAGAGTTTGAGAATTAAATGGAAGATATTTGGTGGAGGGAATCAGAAAACTCTAATGAGATATTTGTGTGGCCGGTTTTGGGAATGAGGGTGGATTTGATTTGGTTGACTTAGAATATTGGGGATTTGATTAAATCAATAGAGGAATGATTAATTAATCAAATAAGGAAAGAATGATCAGATGGAATGAGGTGGAATATGTGAATTTCGAGTTAAGCAAGTTGCTTTAGCCGAATGGGTCCTATTATGGAAAGTGGGTGATCGATTTAGGTAAGTTTGGAGGGGAATGAGGTGGCTGCCTTGGGGGATACTTGCAGACCACGTCCATGGATGTTTAAGGAAGGATTAGGTTTAATTTGGTGAAGGAAATAAGGCAATTTCGTGGTAGGCAAGTTGCTTTACACGAAATTGTACAAATCTGGAAAGTAGGAAACTGTTTTGGCAAGTCTTGTGTGTTTGGAGGGAAATGATGTGGCTGCTATGTGGGGGCTGACCAGAGCTCGACCAGGGGTATTTTAAGATGATTTAGGTCTGATTTGATGAGGCAAATAAGGCAAGTAGGGTTAGGGCTTAGTGGCTGGTTGGTGGGAAAAACAAGAAGGGGCGAAATAGGCAACACACCAACTAGGATTTGGTGCTTATTGCCGTGGGCTATGTGGGGCGGCTTGGGGCTGCTTGGTTTCGTGTTTGGGGCAAAGGAAATTTCAAGAAAATAAAATGAACATCTAAGAAAATGGATGAACACTCAAAGGGGGGAAGAACACACCAATGCCAAACCACCACAAGGTGTTCGGCCAACACAACTCAACAACACCACACTCTTTCTTCACTTGTTTTTCAAGACACTCTCACACTCAACTCTTTAGGGGAATTTCAAAATTCACAATGGATGTAAATTAAGAAATCCTCTTGAACACTCACTCACTCTTTCTCAAATCCACAAGTGGTGTGGATTTGGCCTCACCAAGGACACTCACTCAAGAACACAACACACAACTCCAGGAACACCAACAACAACTCAAAACCGAAAACACCAAGACTGAATAAACCTTAAAATATTATTAATAATCAAATGAAAAACAAAGATAGATGTGGAACAAACCGATTCACGAATAGTATGGTTTGATCCTCTTCAAAAGGGATTCACGAATTGTACCCTTAAGAAGCCCAAGTGCTCAAAGCACCGAATGAAATCCAAACCATTCTATAGTGGCCGGCCTAACCTTTTCAAGAGCAAAGTTCTAGTTTTCTCAATTGTCCAAAGATTTTTAAATGAAAGTCTAATGGTCCTATTTATAGAGCTCACAAGTTGGAAACCTCCAACAGGTCCCTTATTAAATAAGTAAATGACTAACACGTTCAAAAGCAAAATAAATAAATAAATAAAATAAATAAAATGAGATAGGTGCCCAAGGTGATGTGGCCGTGGATTGCATGTGCCCATGGTGGGCTATGGTGCTACAATGACCATGGGTGGGCATGTCTGCATGGTGCGGTGGTGCGCAGGCATGGCTCTGTGCAGAGCTAACTGATGGTAGTCATGGCGGTGTGCCATGCATGGTCCTGGTGATAGGTACAGGGTTAAGCCACGTCGCTCTAGGGTGGCCCAGTCAAGGTGCTAGGGCGGTGGTCCTGCATGGCCCAGGCTGGGTGCCGGGGTGATGTGCATGTATAGCCCAAGCTGACGGTCTGGGCACGGGCTGCATGGCGCGGGCTGGTGCTGCGCGCTGGATGGCATGCATGGTGTGCATACCACTGGCCTGCTCTGCAAGGCATGGGCTGGAGCCATGTGCTGGATGGTATACATGGTGTGCATGCCACTGGCCTGCTCTGCAAGGCACGCGTTGGATGGCGTGCCTGTGAAGATACGTCACTAGCCTTGCTAAAGTGTGCTAGGGCGCGCAAGGATGTGCGCATGACATGCGCACGACCAGTAGTCTCATTGGGCGCCTACTGCATGTCAAGGCTTAAGCCAAGGCATGCATGCAGGCTAGCCAAGTGACTGTCCTGATCCTTAGGTGGCTGAGTCAAGGCATGATCCTGGGCAATCCTCCTACAGGTCCTGACAGGTCGCCGGGGCTCACCGTCGCAGGGGGCTTGCCGTCGTAGGAGTGGGGTCGCCGGCTCCCTCTCGTTCCAATGGGGTGGGCGGTGTCGCCCACAACTGGCAGCGGCAGAGGGGGGGCTGCAAAGGGGCGGGGTTCGTTTCGACCGAACCCCAGGTATTCTATAAAAATGCAGTACAATTATATATTATTATTTTTTATACAAAAATATGTAATATTATTGACATAATAATATAAACGCCCACAAATTACTATTTTATTGGTATAATTAATAAATTATTGGTATTTTTTAAACGCTACAAAAAATATATCTTATTATCTGCATAACAATATAAACGCTAATAAATTATTATTTTACTAACGTATAATTGATCAATTGTTGACTTTTTTTTAAACGTTGCCAAACCTATATCTTGTTACCGGTATAACAATATAAACGCCAGCAAACTCAATAATTTATTGGCATAAAAATTAAGTGTCGATAATAATATATTTTTACCGGCGCATAAAAAAAGGCCGATAAAATAAACACTGGTAATTCTTGTATATTAGTTGTATATATATATATATATATATTAGTTGTATATTTTCTAATTTAAATTTACTTACAAAAAGAGAAGAAGAAGATATTCCCATTAATCCACGGCGATTCAAATTATGCAAACTTGTTACATATATATAACATTAATTTGCATGCGCTCGATAAATTTAGCTATTTATATGCATCACGCATGGTGGCCGTAGGTGATCTGCAACTATATATTACTTAGACTGAAATATGTATTATAAAAAATGTATCCTAATTAAAAGACGCATCACAAATTTCTATCAAGATTTTCAGTAATTTATTATAATATCCTATAAGAATTGTACGTTATACGTAGAATAAACACAACACAACTCAATATATAAGACTGTATATGATTGTCAAATTAGAATATTATGATCATGTGGATATTTCATAGAATATACCAATCGATCGAAGTGGAAACCAATTATCAAGTACGCATTTTGCCTACACGTACGAGACAAGACGGCGCATCTATTGCTACATATATAACGTGTTGCGTGCCAAACAAACTCTACATATTATATATATATATATATATATGTATGTATGTATGTATGTGTGTGTATATATATATATATATATATATATGTATGTATGTGTGTGTATATATATATATATATGTATGTATGTATGTATGTGTGTGTGTATATATATATATATGTATGTATGATGTAACACCCGGCTCCAGCGCCACTTTTCTTTGTAAAATCTTTTTTTTAATTAATTTTTTTTTAAGTAAAAGACCAATTTCTGATATTCAAAAATTTGTTTTTAAAATTGACCATGGTGCAAAATTGATATTTTAGTAAATTTTGTCTTTTTTCATTTGATTTGATTATTATTAAAAAATATATATATATTATTTTTATGGGTAGAGAAATTCTTTTAAGACAAATTTATTTTATTATTATTATTCTTATTTTATTTATTCGTGTGTATATATATATATATATATATGAATTTAAAGATTTTATTTCGAGTCACATATCACGCATGTTTTCGTTCTATTTTATTTTATTTTATTTTTCTTTTTATCACGAGTATCAAACTTATCATTTCTTTTATCTTAATTAATTGTTATCCATTTCAAATGGCTATGTTACAATTCGAGAGTCATTTCTTTTAATTCTAAAACCCATGTTTTATTGATTTGTTACTATTATTATAATTTTCTATATATTTAAATATACGTACAGCTCCGTATTGTAGAGAAATATTTTCTTAAAAACCTTAGTCAATTACTCGTTGCCCTTCCCAACTAAACATACCATGCATGCACCCTTCAACGTCTCCGTATCTTGGCTCAAAATTCCTTTAGTTATAAATTCTCTACACGCCTCCCATGTTATTTGTCTCTCTAGATTTTATTTTGAATTTTCAACTGCGGCCATATCTACCACTACCTTGATGAAACTACCACATATCTTTTAACCCGATTTTCTCTGCATTTGGCATTTAACCACCACCCACGATTTTGCCATATATCATTTCCTTTCTCACGTTAAATCTTCCTCTCAACAGATTTAGATACTCAGACTCTCCCTCTCTTTTTCTCTACGGTTTCTAGGGATCCAAATGCATATATATATATATATATATATATATATATATACGTGAGATCCTCGGCTTAGCATTTCGGAAACTACCCAAAGGCCACTGCCGTTGTGCCCCTGCAAGCGTAGACCACAACCTTCCAGCCATCGAGAAAATGCTACCACTTTGTTTCCCTTCCCTAAACAAGCAATGCCACCCACTCAAACGTGCCGAGACCACCCCGAATGAAAGAAACCGAACCCACAGCGTAAACCTCAGCCCTGTGCCACCGAGACTAGCCTCTGCAAGCCTATGGAAAGCCGCGTTTTCTACCACCCCAATCTTGACGTTGCCACCCTTGGCCAGAAAACTCACCACTCCAAGCCGTAGACCGAGAGAAACCCAACCACGGCAGCCTCTTACCCAACGACTTGCACCATAACACCCCTCTTTTTGACAACCGGAAACAGAGCAGCCACCATGAGCATCCTCCTTGCACCGCTCACGCAACAACAGCCACCACCTTACGTAAATCACCAATGAGCATTTCATCACCTTCCCGTGCACCACCACCTCTACCTCCACCTCACATAAAACCATGCTGTCCATCATGGAAATGAGAGGCCTCTGCTTTATTGCTCCGAAAACAAAGCATTCAAGCCACTGCATTTTAAGTGGTCCCCTGTTGCAGCCTCACACCGCCAAACGAAAACCTGCCATTGATCGGGGCAGTCCTTGCCACTCCCGAGTAGCCACCCAGTCACCATAAGTCTTACCTCAAGCCACCAAACATTACCCCAAGAGGGCCTCTGTTTTTAACGTCCGAAAATAGGGGAATTATTCCCTTATCGTGAGACAATTCAGCCACCTCTTGCTACTAGCCTCCTCCTCACCGTCATCACCGGCCCTGAAACGCTGGTCGTCTCACCTAAGCCGCAGGTTACCACTTAACGGTAGGCCACTGTCAACCTCTTCTTTTTATTCCATCTCAGTTCACCGTGTCTCTCTTTGCCCAGTAGTGATGCTTGCCAGAAACCATCACATACCTCTGAACTTCCGTGCACAACTCCTCCTCTCGGTGAGTGATCACTTCTGCCGCTCCCTTTTTCCTTCGAGCCTGGGTTGTTTTCGTTTGCACTAAAGGACCAAATGTAGTCGTTTAGTTTTGCAGTATCTCCATATAACATGGTAAAGCTTTTGATACAAAATTTCTTTTTATGCCCTCCGGAATTTTGAAACAGGGATAGAATTTTAAAGTTTTATTTAGTGAACTTGGTTCTTACTGGATTACTTTATTATTATTATTATTATTTTATAACGTGTATTGATAAGTCATTTTTATGATAAGTGTTTTGGATTGGTTTCACATTCAAATTTTAGTTTAGGCTCGGGTTTAAATTATTTTGAATTTGCCTTTTAAGTCATATTTCTGGGCTTTTACTATAAATGATTTTGGAGGTGTTACATTCTTATTAAATAGATCGAATTTTGATTTCTGTAAGACACTTTTTGGTTTAAGTATTTATTTAGAGAAAATCGTGTTAATTAGAGTATTTATAATATTTTAAGACTTTGGAAGAATTCAGTAAATCCAAAGCATTTTGGGAGGTTTGGTTTCCAAAATTTCGAGAACATTTAGATGTTAAGAGTAGATGGCAGATTTTTTTCATATCTCAAGTTTAAAATGCAAAGTATGTGTTCGACTGGATTTAATGAATTGCGTGAATATTTTATAGGTGACGATCGAGTTTTCAATCAAGATTATTGTGGAGAATTCTTGAAAATTAAGAAGTTCAGGTAAGCGGGGTTCCTATGTTTGGCTTTGTACCAAATATAGACTGAGGTTGACTCTCCAAAAATTATGCATGTTTTGTTATGAAATGAAAAACTTGAGAAAAACCAATCTCAGTCATTTCTTTGCATTACTCATGAAGTTATATGAAAGAAAGAAAATTGTTTTTATCATGCATTGTGCAGACATGAGCTTAGTTTTTGTCCTGTTGCTTCTTAAATGTGAAAAAGAGCGATATTGATTATCTGAAATAATTGTACATTGATTTATAAAGATGTCCTGAACTCTGTTTTGTTTGGTGAGAATGTTTCTGAAAATGTTTTGGAACTCTGTAATATTTTGATGTGGCTTTGAAAACCTTTGGCATGGTATACTGGTTTGTATTTGACTCTGTCTCCGCCTTGCTCTGCTCTGCTCTGTTTGGGTTGGTACCAACTTCTCTGTTTCTGAGTGCACCCATTTTGGAAACAAAGTGGTTTATTGTGGACTTTCCTGTGTGCACACTCGGGGCTCCGAGAACGAATAAGGGAAAGTTTTCACCTCTGTCTCTGCCTGGTTTGGCCACCGGGATTAGCACAACCTTACCACGGAGGTTAAACTTGGTCTCTGCTTTGTAAGATGCTTTGTTTTGATATGATGATGATGCTTAGTTTTGTTATGCCAAAGTACTTTGTATTTTATATGATTTAAAAATTGTCGCTCTGTTACGTTTAGAAAAAAAATGTGTTTTGTTCTGCATATTAAAAATTTAAGAATATTTTGCTCTGCATATTGTATTTTGGAAAATGCTCATGTTTGCACTCTTGTATATGTCCTCTGCTTACTGAATTGTGGTTAAACTCACCCCTTATCTCTAAATATTTTTCAGATGAGTTTGGATATTTCAGCCAAGGATTTGATTACGAAGCATTGGGTGAGATGGCTCAAGAATGGTTGATTAAGTATAGAGAATTTATATGAACATTGATAAGGTTTAGTAAGAAATATTATTGTACTCTGGTGACTTAGCATTTCTAGAATTGGTGATATTGAGGAAAATGATTTTCAAACCAAGTTTTATATGATATTTGGAAATTTGGAGTCTATAATTATAGTGTTGAATGTGAGTATATGTGATAAGTAGTAACTCTCGGACCCCTCCGAGACCGGGGCGTTACATATGAGCTCTTCAATTGAACGATATATTCAAGAGAAATATTACATAATGACGAATTTTGTTGTCGCCTAACTACACAATGTCACAAACGATAATTATGCTTTACATGATTTGTTTTCCTAGAAAACAAAAATGGGTTAGGCATTTTGGGATTCATGAACTAGAACAAGCCAAACCTAATTAGTTGTCTTATGTTATCATAATTTGTCAAACATCGTCATTTTCCAAAGAAATTACAATTTCATTTCATTTCTTTTGTTTGTTTCTGCTTAAAGTAGTTGATCTGCGCAAACAGAAGAATATTGGAGATCATTTCTACTTCTTACTCAAAAAACTACTTCACCTCCGCCACTCGGTAGTCGGTATATATCTCTTAGCTAGATATATATGTTAATAGCATGATTCTAAAAGTTGTGGAAATTAATTAATCTAGTTGTACTACACCACGAAATATTGCAATGGACAATTACTATTTTGTAATTTATAGTTTTCTTAATTTTTAACTTGATTTGGAGTTTGTTTATAAATGTACTGGCAATTATCAAAGATTAGTTACTTTAGTAGATACTTTTAAGATTTTAAATTCTTCTAAGTTCTAACTGATTTCATGTGGTCATTCATATAATCTTTATGCTTTGAATATATATAGTACTTTATAACAGGTGCTTAAATTCTCTACTTCCCATAAACTTCTGTTTTTGATTATACGTCGCTACAAGAAAATTACTTATTTGCAACCAGTTAATTTCAACGAAATGACTATATATTTACAATTGGAATTTGCCACAAATAATCTTTTCGTCACAATTAAAATGCCACAAAAGCCCACAAATATACTCTCAACCCACAATATTATTAATCTTGCAGATTTGGCCACCAAGTATCCAACATTGTTAATCTGGTCTATATCTTGAATGGAATTGTGAAAAAAACAAAAAAACTGTTTGGACTTTGGTTTTACCGACATTTAGTTAAATTCGTTTACATTGACATGCCTCAGAACGGATAATTTTGGTTAAATCCTTATCACAAAGTTTAAACTGTCAAGTGACTGCTTTGCCGTTTAGTAGAGTGAAGACATTTAAATTTTGTCTCAAATGGAAATGATATCATCGAAAACCTGACTTTCTCACTTGAAGTCGAAGTAAAACAAATTCAGCATAAGACAACTTAAGGTACACAATATATAGATTTCCTGCACTCAGCTAGCTTCTCAATATCAGGCAATAAGATCAGTTGTCTGCCATTGTTGTGAAGTACTGAGCTAAGAGAACTGAGAGAGAAGAAAACTGAAATGGAGATGATCGCAGCTATGAGCCAATTAGGAAGCCGTAGTCGCGTGTGCATGATTGATCAAGATGATCATCATGCTTTGGTTAATAACTGTGTCAAGAGGAGGCGAAGATCAGATCCTTCTGCAATATCTGCAATAAGCTGCATTAATAATAATAATAATAATAATCCAGCTGGGGACCAACTACAGAAGCAAGCAAAGGCTGAACAATCCACCACCACCACCACCACCACTACTACTACTACTACAGCCAGTACTGGCGTGAAAAGAAGTTCAAGATTTCGTGGAGTCAGCAAACATAGATGGACTGGACGTTTTGAAGCTCATTTATGGGATAAGGGGTTCTGGAATCCAACCCAGAGGAAGAAGGGAAAGCAAGGTAAAAATCATGACATCTTCTTCGATCTTTTAATAAATTCTGATGTTTACATATATATATCTCCGTCTTGATTACTTAAAACTTTCTTTAATCTAATGTTTTGCATCTTGGAATTACCGCATGGAGCAGTGTACCTAGGTGAGCAGCAGCTTTATTGCTAATTTCAAATTACTTGGCCCATTAGAGAGACTAGATTTTTAGGTACTGACCTTTGTGGCATTGATAATTCATCAGGAGCTTATAATGAAGAAGAATGTGCTGCAAGAGCATATGATTTGGCTGCCCTCAAGTATTGGGGAACGTCAACTTTTACCAATTTCCCGGTAAAAATTGTGAACATGAATTTTGACAAAAATTTCTTTCTTTTTGTTAAAAATAAAAATAATTAGACCCATTTTGTAGTGATCTTTTCTCAAGTCAGGTGGTCTGGTATGATAATTTTGCAGGTATCTGATTATGAGAAAGAAATTGAAATAATGAGGACTATAACAAAAGAAGAATACTTAGCCACTTTAAGAAGGTACCTCATCTCCTTTTATAAAAACTACTTCCCTCAACAAGCTTTCCAATAATATCTATAGTGTAATTGGCTTTATATTCGTTTATAGGAAAAGCAGCGGTTTTTCAAGAGGTGTGTCCAAGTACAGAGGAGTTGCATGGTAAACTAATTTCCCAGAATTATGAATTTATCATGTGATCCTTATATACACACTATACCCGGCTAACAAAGAGCCAATTCATGAACTTTTTTGGCAAGAGAAAGAGAACTGTTACCGATACAAAAAAATTATATAAAAGTAAACCCACAAACTAGTGTAGCTTCATGTAAAGTGTTGGATCTTTTTTGCATTAAAAGTAATATTATATTCTGATATACTGTATTAAGTCATGTGATCAGTTTGTAAATTTATTTTTATGTATTTTTTTTATGGCTAAAATATTTCTCTTTTGGCAAGCTTCAGGCACCATCATCATGGGAGATGGGAAGCAAGGATAGGGAGGGTGTTTAGAAACAAATATCTCTACCTTGGCACTTACAGTGAGTGAAACCCTCTGAATCTCTTGTTTTCTTGTTAATAAGGCTGCATGAATTAAAAAACACAGCAAATTAATGCAGTAATTTTTATAGGTACTCAAGAGGAGGCTGCTCATGCTTATGACATAGCAGCAATAGAATACAGAGGGATTAATGCAGTAACCAACTTCGACCTGAGCACATACATCAGATGGCTGAGACCAAATCACAATTCTTTTGCTTCCCAAGAACAAAAGTTAAACATAGAGTCTAAGCCTATGGGAGTTTTCCATAACCCCACTCCAAGCAATACCTTAACCAGAGATGGATTGGACACCGTTAGAAAACAGGAAGTTTTCACTTCCAAAAGTGAGAATCCCATTAGTCCTTGCACGTCTTCATCGTCCCCAACTGCACTCGGCCTTCTCCTAAAATCTTCACTATTTAAAGAGCTCAGGGAGAGGAATTTGAATGAGACAAAATTGCCTCTGTATGCAGGAATTGACAATGAGGTTGGGTGGAACTTCTGGCAATGAAACTGGTAATCACTTACTTAAACGTGTTGTGCTGAAGGCCATGCGTTTGCGTGGTTTGGAGTCTCGAGATAAAAAGTGCATATTGCATTTTTGTCTGCACATCTGGAAATGGTACCTTTAGGCTTTAGCAGCATCCCTCACTAACAACCGCTACGCCCATGTAAAAGCCTACACCAATTTTAAGAAGAAAGCATGTGTACGGTGCTTTCTGGTTGTGCCCCATATTTTACCCTTTTTTTTTTTTGTTTAAATTATATAGATTACCTCTAGTTAAATAAAGCGACTTGTGGGTGCGTTGGGAAATTATGGTCTCGTTTATTTTGACACCATTTATATACTTATCTTATTTTATCTAATTATTATAATTTTTTCAAATTCATACATAAAATAAAATAAATAATTTTATTTTTTCAAATCTAAAAATAAAAACAATATTAAAAAATTTTATTGTAACAAAATTTTATTCATTTTCAACTTTTATGTTAATTCATTTCATCTCATCTACTCGAAGTCATATAATCAGTTCTACCAATACTCTAAAATAAAGCGTTTAATATGCTCTTTTATTTTTTCTTTTTTAATTTAAAATGACAGAATCAAGGCTAAGCTTTTAAAGAGGTGGAAAGTGGCCTCCCTGTGGCAAATTTCTACATGAATAATGCTCCATTTAAGATTGGCAATCCAATTGTACCAACATTTTGGAAACAGATTGATATATAGGCTCATACCGTATTATAAGAACCAAGAGAACTAGTGCAGGACGCATATTTGTGAAAATGCCCCAATCAGATTTACTTTGGTATATGCAGTGTTTACAGAGTGTTTTTCCTCACTACAAGTTTTTCCATTTCCAGCTCTATTTATACTTCCTAGATGACAGCTATCAACAGAAATATATTTACAAAGAAAGCTGTATATTTACAAAGAAAACTGGGACTGGCTATTTGGCCTTTTCTTTGCAGGAGATCATGCTCTGCGTGCCTTTGTGTTGTTCTGACACTTGGTCTGATCTGTTGCCAGCAACAGTACCTCTGATGTGCTTTTTGCCATGCGGGTCCTTGGCTTTGTGATTCTCTTCATTTTCGAGTGCAGCTCCAGTAGCAGGTCTGTTGGCATTTTCTGGTTTTGATGAAGTGGAACTGCATGCCATAATACGTATCAATCTCCACATCAATTTCCAGAGTCTCTAGTTACAAATTGCAGACTACATTGTCATTTGCTCGACTTCGGTAATCGAGCTACACAAGCTGGCTAAAAATATAAATTCAAACCATGGAGAAACATCTTTCTTAACAAGTTTAAAAAGAATACAGGCCAAATCTCATGCATGCAGGTCCACAATGAGTTGGTCTCGCCTGAGATAATTAGACGACCTGATGGGTGTTTTATTCACTTCATCTTTACATAGAAACAAGCTTTACATCCCTGATTAGAACTTATTCTTGCCACTCTCGAAGGGAAAAAAAAATGGAATGGATCTATCTGTGCATGTAGAAATTAATACAAGAAAAATCCCCGGTAATGACCGGTGGTGTAAGGCAAAGTTGAAAAATCAAACCAAATTAAATGCTGCACAAATACATCGAAGAACCACAATGATGGCTAGTTACCATCTTGACTAGAAGTTTGTATTCAACACGCGGTAGAACGCACCCTGCAAAGTTACGAGCACAATTGAATAAAAAGTTACAGAATAAATATGTCAAATTTTCCAGAGGGAGGAGACAGAGCAAGCAAAGAACCAGAACCATATGGGATACATGCATGGATGTTTTATGGCATGAGACACATCCAACCAACCAACATCATCGCTATTGCAAACATGACAGAGAAAGGTAATCCACAAATATTTTTTTTTATTACATGAAACCTCAAAAGGCAGAGACTTTCAAACCTGTCCCCAAGGAGTAAACCCCGTATGCACAAATTGGTCCTTGATGTTAAATTATGACTAAATAACCTTGTCATTTATTGAAGTGGAGTATGAGTTAGTTCACAATCCAGGAAGGCTTGAGCCATAGAGTTATTCGTAACTTCACTTCAGTGATGAACCAGTCTTTCAAACATAAATCTTTAATGAACGGCAACCACCTAAGCTCAAGAAACAAAGACATGCATGAAGGTTGGTGCTTGGCAGTTGGCAAATAAGTCTCTGAGAAACCTCAAAAAATAAATGTGGCTAATGACACAGATGTTGCCAACGATGCATAATATGGGGCTTCAGAAATGGCATGACTACATCAGACTAAGAACATTTAAGACATATATCGCCACCCAATTGCAATAGACTCTTCCCAAAGGCAAGAGACTTTCAGGAGACCCATTGTGATGGGGAGTGGGATCTGTGGGAGTGAATGCAGCAATAGGATATAAATGCTGATCTTAAAAAATAACCTACTGAAAACAAGCAACAAAAGTTGAGGTTAAAAGTTCAATGATTTGATTATGTTAAATAATGCTACATGGGGATTATGAATCCTAAAAATACATTCATACAGATAGGATACTTATTCTAAAATGCACAGGTAGGATACTAAAACACACTTAAAAATAAAATATACAGAAGGTATGTATCAATTGACTAGCAAACAATCATGCACCATCTGAAAGCACACATTCCTCCACAAAAATCTACAGAGATTAAATGCTAAATTAAAACCCCACCAGGGTTCTTGGCTATTTTTCCAACCTATCAACACCATCTTGCACAATAGCATCCGTTGCTGACCTATCCATACCTCCAAACAAACTGTCCACAATCTCCTTAAGACCCTGTAAGCATTTTTTTTTGGATAAGTAAGAAGATATTTTATTGATATAGAGATAGCCATAGCCCATTACATGTGATTACACCTATTTAGGCCTGCAAGCAAATTAAGTGACAAAAGGTTCAGAAAGAGAGGACACCTCCAACCAAAGATACATTTTTTTTTAAGATGCCGATAAACCAGTTTTATTAGTAAACCGTCGCTGTTGGCCAAAGAACACATTTAGTGTGTATACAAATATACATAATGCTAGGAAATTTTTTTGAGTGCACCAGAGCCCTAGTAGTTAGGGCAAAGCAGGCATGTGTGCGTGGGGGGGAGAGAGAAAGAGAGAGAACATTTGTTGCAGCTATACCAGAAAGAGAATTGGTTCTTTTTGCATTACAACCAGAATAACTGGTTTAGGTAGTGGGCTTGAGAACCACATCAAGACAATTATCAGGTACATTGACTACATATAACTGAAAAACACATGCTGAATTCCAAATTTTAACTTTAAGAAAGTTATAGATCAGCAGGTAATATTGCCCCATTGAGAATTTCCGGACTAGGAAATACTGAATACATGGTAATCAATAGGAGTCGTAGTAATAGATTTGAGCATTGCATCTCTATTTTGCTAATTAAGCAAACAGAAGAAAAAGGGTACAGAGGAACAAACCTTCATACTTGGAGTTTCTGTATTGTGAGTAAACTATGAGATTTCCCAGTAAGTTTAAGTTGCTCCTACAAGATGTTGAACAATGGTTAGATTAGTAATCGTGTGACAAAGCTTTATAAATTCTGTATCCCATCCAACATAGGTTATTTTGCCCGTCAAAAGTTTATCCATGACCTCAAAGCACAGAATATGTTCCTTGAAACGATCGCGAAATGACATCAGATGCCATTATTGCTGCTTTAAGGATGATAGTTAACACTGAATACAACATGATCAATTGCTAGGATGGATGTATTGCAAATAATCAGCCATTTGGGAAGCTCAAAGGAAAAAAGATTGAGCTTAAGAGTTAACTACAAATAATATTTAAACAACTACTAAATCAAACCTTGAAAACTTCAGGCATTACTCCTTTCTTTCCATCAACAAAGTTGCACAGATACAGAACACCTAGATTTGCAATATCCTGACACCATGAAATAATGTCAGCATCCCCTCGAGCAGATACATATACAATCACTACTAGCCAATGCCAATGCAACTCTTATATGAGTGGTGATTCATCCTCACAAGAAAGCACAAAGTCACAATTATTTGCATCTCAAGAAACCATGAAATACACTGCCGGCTGGAACTTGTAAGCTCAAGACATCACTCGGTTTACCTCAAAGAAACCCAAGTTCATCCTATTATCAATATTATTATTATTTTTTTGTGTATTTTGAAACACATCCAACCCATCCATGGAATATTTTGCAAGTATTCAAATTACCCAAAACACGTCATTAATTTTAAACAAAGATTACTAACATTTCTTGCCGCAACTGCATTACCTGGTCTCTACCCCCCCCCCCCCCTTCTCTCCTCTTTTTGGCAGGTTTGACCATCAATTCCAACCTTTACAACAAATATATTAACAGGATTGCAAGTGAAAAAGGTCTGTCAACTGGATTACCACCATGGCAGATGTCTTCTTTCCAACAGTACACACAGAACTTCTCAAAAAACATCGTTACTTATTTTCCATTTTTTCCTTTTTCAACTTGGGTTTTTTACTTTTTCCAGGCTAACATAAGAGTTGCAAACAGAAAATTTTAGGCGATGTTATAGCACGCAGTAGAATTTGTGTTAAAATAAGGATTTTCAGCTTTTCATACAGAGGACATTATGAAAGTCTTACCTGCTTATCTTCCAATGTATCTATCTTGCCATCCTGAAACAAAAATTAAAATTAGAACCAATTAAAAAAAGCAAGCACCGGGCATGTGAGATATGTGTATGTATATATAGGTGACTCCCTCTTCATAATATTGTTATGGTGACTCCCTCTTCCCCAATTCATGGAAAAAGAAATTTATAAGAAAACTATCTCCTTTTTGTTCTTCGAAACAAACAGCAAAAATAGACACAAATTTTGGTGACTTCACAGTTGAGCTCTGGGATAAAGGGGGATAAAAATGTCATAAGGATCGCCACAGCAAACTCAACCATACAAGACACTGCCAAAACAATAGAAGTATACAAATTACAAGAAACTCACCAAACCTTCCATCAATCTCTGTAGCTCATTCAAGTCATAGCCAATGTCAGAAAGTGACTTTTGAACTTCAGAAACCTGTTAACAAGTTGTTTGAGAATTAACCAGTACTCATGTTGAGATTAATTATCAAATTACAAGAAAGCAAGCAGAATTTTTGTTTTTATTGACACTAGGTGTTCGGGAACAGATCTCTAATCCCATGGGTGTATATGCCCTCAACAAGGAGTTTCCCACGAGTGAACTTTGGGTAATTCAAGAAAAAAATCCCCAAATTCAATGGCGCCTTGAGATTGTTTGCACCCAAGGGGATTTAAACCTTAGACTTGGGAAAAACATACCCCAAGCCCAAAGCCTTTACCACTTGAGCCAACCCTTGGGGGTTATAAAGCAAGTAAAACTAATCCCCATATTCTTGAATGTATCAGATGATTATCTCGCAACATTATTTAGTATATATATAATATATATTTTATCATCAGAATCAGCTCCAAGAGAATAGGTGTAGCCCAAGTATACAGGATTGTCTAATAATACTTGGACAGTATTCTTTCCTATAGAAATGAATAATAACAAACTCATAAACCTCAAAGCACATACATCATTCTTAATCAACTTTGACATCTCATTCTGCTTTAGCATTTTATCATCCAAGTTTGCTATGCGCTGAGTCAAGTGCCTCTTTGTTGCCTGTTCAACAGAACTTGTAAACACAATCAGCATTTATGGACAATCAGCAAATAAATTAAAGTAAATCACAAAGGAAATTCTCTCAGACAACATTCACTCATTGAACTTAAATAACACGAAAATGATTCAACCTTTTTCTCTGAACAAGGACGCACTTGCACCTTGACTAACAAGACTGGAGGTGAAGTCGATTACCACAACTTCTCATTCTTTTAAGATTACCCATAACTACACACAGGAAGAGAAATGCACATGTGCTAGGACAAACCCACACAATATCTATAAGAGACTGAACATCTATAAACTCTTGCTCACTTGGGGGAGGGGGGGAACTTGAAAAAAAAAAACTTATCGGAGATTGAAGGAAGTTCACCCAGAACATAAATGATTACTAGGAGAAATATTCTTTTACACGGTATTGAAGCAAAACAAGGTAGACAATTTCAAAACCATTCAAAATATAGAGCAAGGGCATGACAAGCTTGTTGGTCCACTAACATAATACCATTGCTGCATCCAATGTGATAATTGAACAATAAAAGAGGTTTATGCATTATCTGAGACATAGAGTATACTTCAAACCCTTGGAAGGTCACAAACAGAGAAATCTTCCTTCCAAATACAGACCAAAACTTCAGACCTATAAACTCAATTGCAAATAAAATATGCATAATGATGCCTAATCAATGCTATTTTTTTTTTATCAAATTCCTAAGTTATCAGGATCTTTCAAAATCATATCTATACCCAGAGAATTTGTGTTCA
The DNA here is from genome assembly GCA_036559045.1 of Platycarya longipes. NCBI lineage: Eukaryota > Viridiplantae > Streptophyta > Magnoliopsida > Fagales > Juglandaceae > Platycarya > Platycarya longipes. The sequence goes on along the minus strand of CM071793.1, from coordinate 17,628,964 downwards.
GACCATATAGGTCAAAGAATTTGCAATCAGCAAACAGGAACTTACAGCAAGAGCCTCTGAAACATGCTCCAAATGTTTTGTCAAGTTTGAAACAGCATTGGCCATATTACGCTTTGGCACATACATAAGATCTGCGAATTTAAGGCCCTATTCATAAACAGAAAGGGGTGAAAGGACAAATTAGTATACCTATAATAACAGTATACTGGTCCCAGAAATTCACCAAAAGAATATCAAAGGAAAAATAAATTAATCTGACAAAACTGTACACGTAACAAGGTGCATAAAATACAGCATTAACGAGCACATACCTTCCACCACATGTTGCCATAACCCAACGCCCCTAAGGTAGCAGCTGGACCTATGAGAGATGTTAAGTTCCCTGCAAGAAAAAAAAGGAGGCACAATTGAACAACAAATACTAACAAGAATACAACCAATATGGATTGGAATGACCATAGCTCATTAAGAAAGATCAATTTCAGCAAGCTTGAACAAAAAGGAAAGCCAAAATGCATTGAGAAACATGTGGATATATAGGAAAAACTAAAGCCATAAAAAGGTAATAACTGTGTAAAATACATAGAATTTGTTAATGTATTATTTGATAAGTAAATAGCAATTGTCAGTGTTAATGATGGAGGATACCGTTTTGACCACTATTCCCATTCAGAATAGTAACCTGCCGTGCTGAGGCTAGTTGTCGAACTTCCATTGCCAATCGGCGCACCTACCAAATATTCAAGTAGAAATTGAGTACAATATATATCTCAGTTCAAATATTTACACTAGAACGTTAAGAAACAAATTTGCCTCACAGTTAGTTCATATTACCTGGGTCGCAATGGCATCAGAATATTCAGCATTACCATTCGAGTGGTCCCCCGATTTTTCTATTCCCTTTACTAATGACTGTCAATACAGCAGGGTAATCCAATAAGATAAAGAAAATAAACAATTTTCAAACGTAATATGCAAATAAAAGATTATTCATCTCTGGAAATTTTCATTTCTTGGCTTCACTGTATAGCTTTCATTACTTTAAAAAATAAAATCCAAAACTAGACATCATCGCAAAAATCTGTTCAATCTTACAATTTACAAGTTTGACAAAAACAATCCAATTGATATAAAAATTGAAAAAAAGGTTCCGTGTACAAGTAAATCACAGGAGCCAAATTTGAACAAGCAGGCGAGTTAGCAGAGTTTTTGACCCAAAAAAAAAAAAGAAGTACCTGAAGTTCTCCAAGCAAGTCCGAAAATTTAACATTCTTCAGCATGATCGTGCCAGTGTATCCTACACGAAGAATACTCTCAAATCACAATAGCTCACAACTGATACAGAGTGTTTAGAGATATGGTTGGATGTGGATGAGGAAAAGAAACGTTACCTGCTCCGACTAAGATCAGTATACGGGATAATCCCATGCTTGCTTGCATAGCCATGACTGAGCTAGATGAGTCCGAAGCTCTAGAGAGAGAGAGAGAGAGAGAGAAGAGAGAGAGAGTACGGACTACGGAGGTATGGGTTTCCGAGAGACCGTTTACGCTCGTTAGTTGGTGACGCTAATACCTGCTATCCTAACTGAGGAACGACAGCGTTTGGCCAAGTTGCAACCGAAATCATTATATTAATTTTTTTTTATACAACCGACCCGGCCCAGAGAAAATGCACCACCCAGTGGCTTATTTCATGCTACTGCGTGGTGGCCGAATCCATGTCCGCTCAGAAGTCAGAAGACGGTCGGTCGGTCGGTTTTTTTTTTGGAACAAAATTAGGAGCGACAATTCACGACTCGTGAATCCAATTCGAATTTAATATAAAATTAATAAGTTTAGATTTGATGCTAACTGATTCGGATAAAAAGGAGTTGATTTGTTGCAACAAAATTTATAAACGAATTAATAATAGATCAATCCACTTAACTCAAAATGAATTCGTTTTTGATTTGTTTAAATTTATTTTAAAATTGTAATTTTATTATTTTTGATTTATAATATTAGTATTTCATAATATTTTTATGTTTTTATTATTGAGTTGTAATCATGAACTTATGTTTATATTTATTATTTTAGGGTTTGTAATATTAGTTTAATAATATAATAAAATTGAGAAAATATTGATATTTACTTTTTTATAATAATTAGTTTTATTTTTTAAGATATTACGGTTACCAATAAATATAGATTCAAACTTTTATGTAAGTTAATCAAGTTAAATGGACGCGTGTTAATTCAACCCATTTATATATAACAAGTTTCATTAAACCATCCGTGTTGACTAATTTTTAATAATTGTTATATTAATCAAAACATGTATTATGATACAACTCGTTTTTTAAATGAATTAGTTTAAGATTTGAAAATTTGACATATATAACTTAATAGGTTGAGTCTAAATGACACGTTTAGTTTAATAGATCGAATTTAAAATATTTATAACTTGATACGACATGAACATGAGTTAGAAACACTACATACCAATCCTAAACAAATCACTAGAAAGGTAATGAACTAAAATCATTTTACGATAAGTTTTTACATTTATGGGATATTGAAATTTACAAAAGAAACATTAGATTTCATTTTTTTTTTCTTGAAAAATCAGTAGGTTTTATTGCTCAAATAAGACTTACTATATCTCACAGATATTAGTGGATTGTATACAATTTGAAAATTCTTCCATTACATATAAATGTTCATCCAACCTTAGAGAATTCTACGCTAAAAAATGAGTTGCTTTGTTGCCATCTTTTGACATGAGTTGCTGACCAGGAGGTCAGTGTGTTGAGAACCAACTTTGTGTCACCAATGAGTACCCCACATTGGCTCCAATCAGAATAAGGTTTATTGAGGATGTTAACAACCTGAAGAGCATCTTATTTCATAAAAACATTTTGGATACCTATGTCTTGACAGAAAATAGAGGCAATCAACAGAGAATAAGATTTTGCAATGAAAGGATTAGCATACAAAGACCTGCAGGCTCAAAGGGAACCAATCAATTGTCCAACTGAGTCTTTCATAAGAGCACAACTCCAAACTTTACCTTCTGTTTTGTGAACGACGGCATCCCAATTTAGCTTGTAATAGCCTTCAAGAGATTTGATCCATTTGCTGCTAGATGTTCTAGCAAGTGATCTGGGTAAGTGATTCTATTTTTGGTTAGAATTAAATCTGTTAATCTTCTCATATGCCTTATGAATGATAGAACCTGGATGAGAGAAATCCTTGCCATGAATAAGGTCGTTCCTTTTGAACCATGTTAGTCGATCTATCATTGCAAATTCAATTAATTCCTCCTCCAACAGATGCTTAGTCATGTAATCCCATAACTCTAAGAAAAAGTCACTATGAACAGATATATTTTGGAGTCTTTTGCTTACTTGACACCAGAGATCCTTTGCAACTTCATTGTTCCAAAGCACATGGGCAACAGTCTCGGGACTTTGGAGACAAATAGGACAGGTTGCTTCTTTTTCACTTTCTTATTCCATACATTAGAGAAAGTAGGAATAACATTTTTACTTGCTTTCCACACAAACATTTTGACTCTATTAGGAACTTTTAATTGCTAAATAACCTTCCATAAATTTACTTTTTCCTCTCCCTTTCGAGGTTTAACCATCTACTTGCTTATCTAGTTCCTTTTCAAGATGGTATGCACTCTTCACAATATGAATACCATCCTTAGTATGAGTTCAAATCAACTCGTCCTCCCTTCCACAAAGACCAATAGGCACATATTTGATCAAAGAAATTTTTGAAGGTGAAAAAATAGCTTAGAGAGTCTCATCCATCCAAGCTTTAAGGTCGTGATCAATAAGTTCTGATACTTTTTCTACTGAAAGGCCATTTTCAGTCTATCTTTGCATTGACAAGCTGCTCGAACCTAAGAGCCATTTGTCCTCCCAAGCCCTTACTTTCTCCTTGTCTCCAATTCTCCACATCAATCCAGCCTTCAACAATTTTTGACCAGCTAAAAGGCTTCTCTAAGCAAATGAAGGAATATATCCCAATTTAGCATCAATAAAATTTGCTTGAGAAAAAAATATTGTTTAAAGACATTAGCTAATAGAGAATCAGGCTGCTTTAATATATGCCAACACTGGTTAGAAAGCATGGCAATATTAAAAATCTTTGAAGTCTCTAAACCCAAAGCTCCCTTGCTTTTTAGCTTGCCCCATATGTGACCACTTAACTTATTGAATTTTTGAGTGGTCCTCATTGAATCCTCACGAGAAGTTTTTGAGTAATTGGCCCGTAATTTTTTATGATAGAATTAGGTAGAAAAAAGATCCTCATTGTGTATGTTGGAATGGCCTGAACCACTACTTTCACCAAATTTCCTTCTCAGCAGCTTTAGAGAATTTAGTTATCTAGTTTGTAACTCTAGCCCATATTCTGTCAATTAAAGATTGAAATGTAGCAAATTTTTTTCCTTCCCATAATAGCTGGCAGGCCTAAGTATTTTTCAAGGGATCAATGTGACTTTACCCAACTATTTGCAAGATAGTTCTTTGGTTTTCTTGAGAAGTATCCTACTGAAGAAAATCAAGGTCTTATCTTTGTTTAGCATCTATCTAGACCTTTTCTCATATGTCTCCAAAATAAATAGGATCCTAATCCACTCAAGTGAGTTAACTTTGCAAATTAATAAGTTGTCATCAGCAAAAACAAATGGTTGATCTTTATTTCTCCTCTTCCAATAGGCACACTTGTAATATCTCCATTTAGTTCAACTTAGTTCAATATATTGGACAAAGTTTCAGCATAAAGAATAAGGAGTAAAGAGAAAGGGGGTTCCTTTGCCTTAGAATTCTAGAAGGGTTGAAAGCCCTTGTGGTTCACCATTAAGCAAAATAGAGTATGAAATAGAAGAAATTCATTCATAATGAAAGAGATCCACTTAGAAGAAAACCCCAACTTCTTCATAATAACTTCAAGAAATTGTCACTCCACTCTATCATATGTTTTACTTATGTCCAACTTGAAATCCATATAGCCTGACTTTCCCTCGTTCTAGAGTTCATAACATGTAAGGTCTCATAGGCTATCAAAACATTATAAAAAATCAGTCTGTCAGGTGGAAAATACTCTGGCTAAAGGAATTAAGCTGAGTCAAAACTTATTTAAGCCTATTTGTAAACATCTTTGCAACCACTTTGTAGATGACATTACATAAGCTGATTGGTTTGAAATCAGATACTCTCTGAGGCTTCGTTTTTCAGGGATAAAATGAGATAAAAGTTAATAAAAAAATATTGTAATATTTTTAATATTAATTTTGTTTTGAGATTTGAAAAATTTGTTTTGAGATTTGAAAAAAATTAAATTGTTTATTTTATTTTGTATAGAAATTTAAAAAAATATAATAATGAGTTTGAGATGAGATGAGATGGTTTATGAAAATAAACAAGGCCTTAGCCTCTTTTAGTTTAGGGAGTAAAGTAATATGGGTATCATTTACTTCCTTCAAAGAACCACCCCTATTGAGCACATTAAGATCAAACTTGCATATTTCTTGGCCAACACTCTTCTAATTAGTTTGATCAAAATGAGCAAGGAACCCTTAGGCCCAGGGGAGCTTAATGGGTTCATTTAAAACACTGCCTCCCTCCATTCAAGTTTAGTAAACTGCATAAGCAAACTGCGTTCATAGAATTAGTTATTTTGGTCTTCATACCTGAGAGAAAACTTTCAATGGTAGTAGGGTTAGATGAAGAGAAGAGATTGAGGAAATAATCAGAAAAAGATCACCAATCCTTTGTTTTGAATTAACAGTATTCCCATTTTGATCAAGAAGCTGCCTAATGTGATTAGTCTTCTTTTTTTGTAGCATACATATGAAAGAAAGTAGTATTTCGATCCCCATTTTGTAACTAATGTTGTTTTGCTTTTTGCTTCCATTTTAGTTCGTCCCCAGTTAATTGCAATTCAATATCATCTTGATGCTTCCTCACACTGTTTATGAGATGCACTTTTCATTCTTTGGAGGTCCTTTTGACAGTTAAGAATCTGAGCCCTTATCATTTTATCATATGAGTCTCTAAGAACCACTTTATTTTATGCTTGCTTGATAATAGCATAACAATCATCTCTCAAAGCCTAAGAAGCTTCATACCTGGAAATGATCTCTTACTAACTTGCATCTCAATGCCATCCAAAACCAATAGAAGGGGGAAGTGAGTAGATTTAATAGCAGGAAGAACATGAGCAAAACTGTTTAGGAAAAGTAGTTGACAGTCAGTACCAGCTAGTGCTCAATCAAAGTTTTTCTTTAGCATAAGAGTCCCCTGGCTTGTTATTATCTCATGTAAACTTAGGCCCCTTTGTGTAAATTCCACTTAGTGAACACCATTCAATAGCACCTCCGAACTGCTCCATCTGCTTATATGGCCTGATATTTACTCCAATTTTCTAATGCTGACTGATAATCTCATTGAAATCCTCTATACAAACCCAAAGAATTGTGGTGTCTTGTCTAAACCTTTTCATAAAATCCCAGATACACTCCCTTTTAAAGATTTTATGGTAACCATAAAAACCAATAAACATCTACTTTTGTCTACTGTTTACCTCAAAAATAGTTGCACTAACATGTTATTAGTTACTTATATGAACATTCCAATCATTTTTTCAAAGAAGGTCGAGACCACCACTTCTACCATGTCTCTCCACTTTTAAATAAGTATCATACTTCAACTTAACTCTTATTTCTTCCATTCTATCCTTAGTACATTTGATCTCCATTAAGAAGATCAAATTTGGAAACTTTTCCTTAATTAACAAGTTAAGAGTCTTAACTGTGTTTTAGGGTTCTCAAACTCTCGACAATTTCAATTTAAGCAACTCATTGAGATTAGTAGAGCTGTCGCAAACTATTTCCATTTGAAAGTTTGATGACACAACTGCTTGTGAATCATGTTTGTGTTTCTTGTCTATTGACTTATCTGATATAAGTTCATCAATGTCACAGATAGGACTCCTTTTTTTGATTACCATCACCAATCTGAGCACCAGTAGGAAGAATGCAACTTGTGTTTCAAGCTCACCTGTTCCACTTCAGTCTTTTTTTTTTTTTTTTTTCCCCTAGTTCTTTCAATCTTATCAATGAGAATCATATCTGATTGATGAGTTGGAGAATAAGCTATCATTTTGTTTGAGTCCATGCTGGCAACCTTTTTAGTAATTACAACAATAATGAAGGAATTAAGGGCTGAGCCATCACAATTAGGATGAATAAAAGCATCCCTTCCATTTTGATTCGATAGGTCATCAAAGTCCGTTACCATAGGAAATACCCCTCATTTCCAAACTACGACAGCATAATAGCATCTTATTAATATCAAATTATCAATGTTATAATAAAAAAAAAAATCAAATTATCAATCAACCATTAAGTTAATTTTTGATTTTCTAACAAAATTTAAAAATAGTATTAATTTAGGAATGTTCACATGAAAAGTCAAGTGATTGAAATTCTCGATTAGGGAAAAAAAAAAGCGATTGAACTTCACCTGCAAAATATAATTGTTGTTTTATAGGCAAAATTGAGAAAGAGTAACCGGGAAGAGAGTGCAGCAGCAGAAAGTAAGAATGCTGCGACTACAGTCCCTATCTTCCCCACTCACTACTAACCAAAGCCCTAAACTCCACCTTAAACCCTCGTTCTCATCCTTGCCGCCCTCTACTAAATCTACCGCTTTCTGCCCCAAAATCTCGAGCAAGAAACTCTCTCTGAAGTGCCGCCACGCTGAACACTTCGAGCAACAGAGGTTCTCCCCTCCAAACAACTCCTTTGCTTCAGAGACTCCCGCTGGAGGTACTTCCGATATTCATTTTTTTCGTTACTCGTTTTTCGGTCGCGGACTCAAAAACTAGTACAAGAGTGAACGCCGCTTGAGCCAATATTTGCTCGCCGATAAAGAATTTACTAGCAGAGTAATTTCTCAAATTTGGGTGGGTCAGTTCAAAGTCTTTATTGCTATTCTTTTCTTCCTCGATTGTCTCTGCGACCAAATTGTGGGTATATACGATTTCTCTCAACCTAGCATGGGCTTATTTTAACTGTTTCCCCATAAATTCATTCCAGAAGTAAGAAGACAGACCAAAGACAGGGTTAAGTTAAAATTTCTCTGTTTATAGTGTTGATTATGCAATTTTTGGCTTGATTTCCTTTCTATGTTTAGCAGGAACATTCCCGTCTAGGTTTTTTGTGGGTCACTCAATTTACAAAGGAAAGGCAGCTCTTACGGTTGAGCCCAGAGCTCCAGAGTTCATCCCTTTGGATGTATGTTATATTGAAGTATTTTTTTCATGATCATAGTTATTCGTGGTAATTGGACTGTTCACGCTGTAGAGGTGTGAATGCTTGTTTGATGATGTTTTCTCTTCTATGTAGTCAGGGGCATTCAAACTCTCCAAGGAAGGTTTTGTGCTGCTTCAGTTTGCTCCTGCTGCTGGTGTACGTCAATATGATTGGAACAGAAAGCAGGTGATCAAAATTTTGGTTATTACACAGTAAAATGTGGGACGTGTTTCGATATGCTACATCAGAATTACAATGATTTGAGAATAATAATGGTGCAGAACCTTAGAGTGAATATCAGTGTTGCAAATGATATTCTGTTATTATTAAATTCTCCTCATTTCAGAGGTTAATTCAAGATTTTGACATTATATGATGCAAATCCAAATTGATATGGGGTTTCTAGGTCCATATTCTATGTTGATTGCATTGAAGTACTATTTTAAAAAGATGAATCTGTACAAATATGGAAAGAAAAGCTTAATATATTCCTTGAACCAAAGGCATTATTAGTTATTTCCATCAAATCATATATTTATGCTCATTTTACCTTATTAATAAATATTGGTTTTAAGTTTTGGAAGTGATTTTGATTTTGGCTAAATTTTTGCAGTTATTTAAGTTTGGCTTGTGAGCTTCATAAAATAATTCGAATTTTACTTTAAATCAATATTATTCAGAGTTGTTTTGTCTGTATTGTGAGTGAATCTCTTGTCTTCTCTGTGTTGATCATCTTTTAGAACTAACCATCAAAACTAATCTGTATTCTATCCAGCAACACTAATTCTTAAGCAATGTTTTAAAAAACTTTTGCATATTGCAATTAGTCCTTTATCTTTGAATTCATTTTACACATCATTTTTTTCAATTAGACTATCATCTGACAAAATGAAGTGGGTAAGTTCCAAATGTTGTCACTCTGGATTGCATGGGCGTTCAGACCATGAGAACTTTTGCACGGTCTTTTTGGGATTTTTTTAGATCCCTGATGATAGCACACTTTGAAGGCATGGTAATATAAAACAAAAAATTCAAGTGTGGTTCAATTCAGGGATTTGATCATGCAGCCACATTGATTGAAAACTCATTGTGACTGCATGATCAAATTATTCAGTCTGTTTTATGAATTCTTATTTCTCTGCTTGTTTGCTCATGTTGGTATGAGTGAATTCACTTTCAATCAGTGTTTTTTTTTTTGGGCTAACCTACAAATTGACATTTCTTAAAGAGAAAAAAGCAAGGTCTCTCTCTTGTATACACTCTGTGTACTTAGCTAAGCCTATTAATATTAATATCACTTATGAGAAAAAGGAGGTATTTTGTCTTTGAAAAGTTTTTCTTTCTACTTTTTACTTACACCTAAATGGCAAATATCATTCTCTACCATTCTGCTATGAAAAATTTCTTGAAGAATCTTAGAAGCTATACAATAGTTGCCAGTCTAATTGAACTCTATTTGGTGGATGCTAGTTACAATCTTGAAGAATCTTTGTAGATATTTTAAAGGTTCAAATGTGTGATGGTGGTTTGATTTGTTTGAATGTAGTTATTTTCACTGTCAGTGACGGAAATTGGAAATCTAGTTAGCCTTGGCACAAGGGATTCGTGTGAATTCTTTCATGATCCTTATAAGGGAAAAAGGTACTTTCTACTCTGTGCCTTTGCAATTTCAAAATGATGGCTGCTGAGAAATCTTTCTAGTGTGAACTATCCCATTTTTTGTCTACTTGTTAACTTTGTTGTTTTTGACAAAGTTTTCCTCCAAATTGAGTTTGAGGAAGTTCTTCCATACTATTTTATTAAATTGTCATGTGCCCTTTGAACACGTAAAAGTTACATGTGTTTTTTAATAGGATCAATGGTGTTAGTCCACTGCTAACTTTTTTTCCTTTCACAATCTACAAATCACCCTCTGTTTATCTAACACCGTTAATCCTATTAAAAAGAGGAAAATGGTTTGTACGGTCCTGTGTGCAAATCTCGTGTAATCCCTTTGAAAGACTATGGGGCACATGTTGGACCCTCATGAAAAAATCAACATTTTCATAATGGGCCCCACTTTTTTTCAGAGGCTTGCCTGTGAAAAAAAAAATGCCTCTCACATGCTCAAAAGACACGTGACAATTTAATGATTGGTTTGGTGGAAGATCCCCCAATCTAATTTGGTGGAAATCTATGGTTCATAAAGGATTTTAATCATGTTGCCTCTCCTGTATATGGATCAATATGTACATTTCTCATTTTCTGTAATGGTAAGGATATATGACTGCAATAAGCTTGGTATTCTTGTCACTGTGGCCTTAACAATATAAATATTATATTCATGCACATAGATACACGAGGACTTGCCAAATTATTTTCATGTTCATTGACACCTGTTGCATTGCTTATTATCAATAATACCACAAATAGTTAAATTTCGTAAGCTTTAGATGGTGTGCTTTGTCATTTATATAAAGTTGTTCTGTTTTGCAGTGAGGAGGGGAAGGTCAGGAAGGTATTGAAGGTGGAGCCTCTTCCAGACGGTTCTGGCCACTTCTTTAACCTCAGTAATCCCCATTTTCATAAAGTCTCGGCTGTGAACTGCTGGATATTGTTTGCTTTACAGTGCTGTAATATTTGACTATGATCCTGTAGTTATCAATTTTTTACGCACTTGAAGTCTGTGGAATATAATATTCTCAAGTCTAATAGCACACAGTGGACACACTTTTTTAATCTTTAAAATTTTTTCCCATGTATTACCACAATGAAGATCTAAAGATTTCAATTATTACTTGTTCAAGTTTTTCATGTCTTCAATTGGTGTGTATCACATATATTGCCAGAAATCTGGAGGTAAGTTAGTTTGTCTGTGAATATTCACTATTTATAAATACGCATTGAAGTTTCCCAATTGATCTTTTCCTCAGTGATTCTCCTTTTCTATATCAATATATACTGATGAAGTGCCAATGGAGTTTAGCACAGCACCATAATATTTGACTTAAAAAAAGTGGTATTTGACTTGGATAAATATATCATTTCCACCCATAGTATTTTGAAGAGTGTTTCTTTTATTTGTCTAGAACTTCATCTATCAACTTAGCAAATAACTTACTGCATATTGATCGTGTTATTAACTTTTTGAAGGTGTTCAGAACAAGCTCTTAAATGTGGATGAGAGCATTTATATTCCTATCACCAGAGCAGAGCTTACTGTCCTTATCTCAGCTTTCAATGTACGATACGCTTCTCTCTCTCAGTGTTCTGTTTTGTGTGTGTGTGTGTGTGTTTGTTTTTTTTTCATAAATTGTAATATAATATTAGCCTTATAAATATGGGCGCTAGGTAAATCAATCACTATGAATTTCAAAAGTAGTTTTTTCTGCCATGAAACTTGCCAAAATTAAGTTATAGGCTTTTTCTTTTGATAAGTAAAAACTAAACTATACACTAGAATCAGAAATTTTATCTTAGGAAATCATTGGGTAGGTTATATAATAAGAAAGAAATTGTCAAGAATTTCAATACAACCATGATAATATAGGAATTTTATTTCATGAAAGACATTTGTCAACTACAATCTGAAGGAGATACTAAGTTGTATTTTGGATTTTTTTCTTTCTTTCAGTTATATTGCAAACTAGGAACTTTTGGAGTATTTTCTAGTGTATTTGAAAGAAAATTTATATTCTAAGATGATTTTATAGCCATGCTTTCTTGTCTTCCTTTTCCAGCTATAGAATGTAACTAGGTGTTCTTTTGTATATTTCCTGTGTACACGAGCTATACCTATTTCATTTCTATTAATAAAATTTATCTTTTACTTATATATATAAAAAAATAGACGTGTATTTCTTGTATATAATTATAGCTTACTATTAACCATGAATATAGATTTAAAACATGTTCGTTTTTATAATGGATAATAAACATGCTCATATTACACATATAGAGAGAAGCTGTATGCATTCAGATAGGTTTTCGACCAAAAGGATGCCTAATTCCTGCACTTGTTGTTTGCTCATCACTTTTTATGTGAACTCTGTTACGCATGTGTACTTTAATTATCTTACCATTTATGATGCTTTTCTATTTGTTTCTATGCAGTATATCTTGCCATATCTTTTAGGTTGGCACGCTTTTGCAAATTCCATAAAGCCAGAAGATTCTGGCCGTACCAATATTGCTAGTTCTAGATATGGTGGAGACTTTGAGTGGAGCAGAAAGTGAATATTGCTGATTCTGATGGAAATGGTGAAGAAGAGTGAGTGTCTTGTAATTTCTGGACTTTCTTTTGTGGAGATCATCCTCTTGTTGGATGAATTGATCCGAGAAATTGGCTGTACCCGTTTCCTTGTTGGATGGAGGATTGGAAGGACTATGAATCAGCAAAAAGGTGCAGCAATCTTTTGCTAAATTGAATTGTAATGTAACTACTACAAGGATGAATTCAGGATTTTTATTTAGAGGTTGGATACAGTTTTATTTAAGATTTTAAAGAATATATTTCCCAACAGTTTATTTGTGGCCAACAATCATCAAGTTATATATAGAAGATGACCCTTGAACAATTCGAAAAAGGAATAATCAAAGATAAAAGCTCGAATTAAATGTACAATTGTATGAAAAATAATCGTAATAGAATGTTTAGAAAGAAGAAAGGCCACAGGCATAATAATTTTTAGACGAAAGGCTAAAATAAAAAAATAAATTCAACGTTAAACCCCGATAACTATAAGCCATTTCGGAATCGGTGGAATTTCGTGACATGTTGCTCGATCAAGTATGTTTGGGGCATATCAGACTTGACTATGTGATTAAAAAGATATTGGGTGGTACGTACGTGTTCTCCTTTTGTTGTTAGTTATTTTATTTTATTTTTTATTTTTTTAAAAAAATTGTCATTATTTATTCATCAGATAAATTTATATTAGGGCAATGCTACAGAACCCGTTTTTTAGTCCCGCTTTTAGTCCCGCTTGATGTGGCAATGCCACCGTAGCATTTCCTTCATTTATTTTTTCATTTGCTTCTCGCGTTTATATTTTCGCCTCTGCACCTGTGACCTTCTTCAAGCCTTCTAGCCCTATGAAGTCCAGACTACTTCTCCGACATCTGAGGCTTCTTCAACCGCTTCTCGTCCCAAGTCACCATGGTCTCGACGGCCTCGTCAACAACCAGGATCTCACGAACACGCAGGGCTCAAGTTCAGAAAACCCGAGAAAGAAGACAACTTTACGGTCTTTATGGAAAGCGATCTCGAAATTAATGGGGTTAAATTCAACTGTATTTTGATCTGTCACCAAGTCGAATTGTATTTCCAGTTGAATTTCAAGAAGACGCAACTCAAACAAAATCGTATATCCCAAACCCATTCCAACAGCAAACCGAGTGCAACAAATGCCATGTTTTGAGCCCAAATCCAAACATTTTCAGTCCAACCCCATTTTATACCATGAAAGAGGACAAAAAGAACCAACTTATCCCAAAACCCACATTAACGAAAGCACTTCTATTGAAAAGCGAAAGCAAGGAAAAAAAGATTCAAAATTTCAAGAAGCAAAAATTAGACATAAGTCTGTGATCTTCCTTCAATAGGTGCAAGAACAAGCCCATATATGAACTTTGTATATCCTCTCTACCCTATCAGCTCTCTCTCTCACTCTATTCAAGTCTCTGAATTTTCTCTCTCTCTAAAATTTCTCTCTCTCTAAAATATTTAGTAGGGGACATCGAAGGACGGTCTTCTTGAACTGCGAATTCGTTGTCGGCGATGGAAGGCCGGAGATGAAGTCGGAGGAAAGGGGAGGGGAGGGGAGGGGAGGGTAGGAAGAGGGCGATGTATGGGATGGATGGTCCACTGGGTAGGAGATGGATGGGTTTCAGATTCCAGAAGCCGGAAAAAATAAATTAAAAATGCCAGATGGCCACTTCACGTCAAGCGGGAGCACTGAATCGGACTAATGAGCGGGGTAAATAGCATTTCCATCTCCTTTTATATTAATGACTCTATATATCATATAATATTTTCATATCAAATATAATATCATAAATCAAAATAATATATTTAAAGCTAGACTAATACACTAATTTCTTTTATGATTAATTAAATATTTACTAATACTAATATTCTTAATAGACAAACGTTTAAAAGATTACACTCTTTATATAAATAGAGATTCAACATCACCCTCCATAAAAAAAAAATGTCTAAACCTTTACAAAAAGAGTCTAAGAGATGATTTCTTTTTTAGTTAAAAATAAATAAATTATTTTAGATGCGAAAAATGACTGATTACTCATTACAGGTTGAATTAGTTTTGACATACTTCAAAACTTGTAACGATTCACAAAAGATAACATATTTATCTATTTTCAATGATCACAAATGTCATATAAGGTCATATTCTAGATTCACTTTTTATTCTACACATTTCATCATTGTAAATTTTACTAGAGAACAAATATTGGACGCGAAACATCATATAACTGCATTTTTCTATCCAATTCTAGAAAGTATGTATTCTTTATTACATTTCTATATGAATTTATCAAGAGATTTTGGTGTTTTTGGATTTTAAATCCAACAATATCTAATATATCGCTATTTTATTTATGGTTTTCCCATATGGATCGCTATTTTAGAACAGTCTACTTTACTAAAAGTGACCGATAACTGTTTGAGAGAAGCGCCATTAATTGGGATCTTCTTGAGTTAGAACTAAATAATTATATAAAATAATTTTATGAATTAACGTGATATTATATTATTTGTTATATATATTTTATAATAAAAATAATTTATAATAAGATGAATCATATTAAATCATATCAATTTAAAATATTATTTTTATATAATTTTTTTGTGATTAAAATATTTTCTATATAAATAAAATAGTTAATCACTCTTTAATTTATTTATCCCTTTTTCAATGGAATATATATGATGTAGGTATGAATGATGTCTAATAAATATAGGAAAATAATTTATACAATGTGTAAA
The DNA here is from genome assembly GCA_036559045.1 of Platycarya longipes. Classification (NCBI taxonomy): domain Eukaryota; kingdom Viridiplantae; phylum Streptophyta; class Magnoliopsida; order Fagales; family Juglandaceae; genus Platycarya; species Platycarya longipes. The sequence goes on along the minus strand of CM071793.1, from coordinate 17,613,665 downwards.
TTCTGTCCACTTCTTTAAAAAATCTGAAACTTATATGAAAAACGTAATCTTTTTCATAATTACTCTTGTTTATTATTTTCGAAATGAGTGCGCAAAAATTTAATATCCTTATTTTTATTTGAAGTTATATATTGCAAAAAATGGTCGAGAAGAAATTGAGTTTTAGTTAAAAGTTGTGGTCTAATCAGTGCCTAATCAATTATCAATCGGCTATAATCATGAGTTTGATCTTGCTCATTGACTCCTCTATTTTGACAATGCAGCCCTTGGCCAAAACGTCCTCATGAGATTGTGTTGAAAACAATATAAGATTAATTAAGTGGACATTTAAAAGCACTATACTTCGAATTAATAGGTCGTGACAGCTGAGGTAGCTAATTCAATTTTAATATTGAAATATACGAAACAATGATTTAGAGCATTCACATTGAGTTTGATAAAGTTTGAAAAAATTTGGTTGCAAGTAATTTTATGTATTAATATATACATTTATCCAACGTGATTGATCAAAAAGTCAGATTTTAATATATTGATACGCAAATCGGTCTGTAAATTCAGTTGTACGTAACAAAATTTCTTAAATTTTTTGCCAGACTTTATTCAAAACATATATTTTTCTTTTTTAACCACTTATCTTTTCAAAATCTCCTAAATCTTACTCTTTATTCGTTCTCTATTTCATTAAAATAATTATTTTTTTCTTTATTATTTTGAGCTCATTTCCTTAAGAGAATCCTGCGTCTATATTCCGAAATAAACACGTCTCAAAACTATATGATAATTAATGATCATATACTTACTGTAAAAATGAAATAATTTCAGTGATCACATATATGAATCACATGAATGCGCGCATTCTTTGAGCTTTTGAAGGGGCGTTGACCTACATGAAATAGATGGACCAATTTCATAATGTTTAATCTGTAGCATAAAGTAGACAGTTGGAAGTTTGCTACATAAATATTAATTTAGCTAATTAATTTATGTTAAGAGGGCCGTTTGGTTGATGAACACACATGACAGTAGTCCAATAATATCATCTTCAGCAGGTTGCCGTTTTTTATTAAATCAGACCCTAAATACTCTTTATACAATTGTAAGATGCAAGAATGTTATATAATAGTTTTGAAAAAATGAGTTTATTATTAAAAAATTAATTTTTTAATGAAAATTTTATATTTTATTTATTTTTTCAAAGTAGTTACGCGACAATTGCACATAAATTTAATAAATTTTTTTAAATTTTAAATTTTAGTTTTAGTTTTAGTTTTAATTATTTATTTGTTTATTTTATAAATGCTTAGAAATCGGCTTCCTTCACTTAGAATTATAAATTATATATATAACAATTACGTACAACTTGGCCGTTTATTTATTTATTTATTTTTGAGATGAAAAACCAAACTTCATCATTCAAGGAAAAGCAAGAGGATACAAGAGTCAATACCGGACTAAGCAGTAGAATATGCTCAAGAATATGCACAAGGATTTCTTCTAAAAACAAAAAAAATATGCACAAGGTTTCAAGGTTTTGAGCAATCCATCCAGTCCTTTGTCGTCACCCCATTAAGCTGTCAACAGCATATCCATGTCCGGTTTGAATTTAAAGAAGATGGATTGATATAAGTTTAATTTATTTTTTAATATTATAATTATTTTAAAATTGAAAAAATTAAATTAAAATTAAAAAAAAAATATTAAAATTTAAAAAATATATATAGAAATTTATATTTTATATGAAAAATTAAAAAAATATAATAATAAAATAAAAATGAGTTGAAATGAGTTAAAAAATAAGTTTAAATTCAAATCGGGTCTTAATATATATATATATATATATATATATATATGTGTGTCTGTGTGTGTGTGTGTGTTTTTTTTTTTTTTTTTTTTTGTGTTTATATATGTTTTATGTATAATATTATACGTATAAAATATTGATAGTCATATTTTCTCAATTATTTTTTTTAATTTTTGAATTTTCATAATTCTATAACTGGCAAACCAATATATATAATTAATCACATGGTTAAGATTATAAGTATAAATAGAATCTTTTACATATAAATAGGTGTATAAAAGTTGTTAATTGTATGCGCGTTGTGTAGAACAAACAAACAAATGATTAGAAGAATAAAAAAGGAAACAAATTAATAAATACGTATGCTAGTAAGACCTGCACATCAGCACCTTTCACGTCAATTTGCCATCGACGCTTAGTATATACTTTAGGATGACGCTGGGACCTAGTCCGATTGCACCCACATCAAAAGCGGTTCACGTTAAATGGATAGTAAATATAATAATAAATTATAATAAAAAAAAAATATAATAAAAAAATAAAAAAAAAGAAAATATAATAAAAAATACAATAGAAAATACAAATATAATAAGAAATACAATAAAAAAATAAAATGAAGATGATTTTAAGAAATGATTCGACTCTCAGTCCAACGGAACTGCCGTCGGTAGCGGTGGTCGATACTGCCCATGCCATTGAGACCGGCTTCCTCGGCGACCTCATCCTTACAACGGCGACCTCTCACCTTCCTCCGGCGACCTCTCACCTTCCTCCGGCAGCCTCAAACTCGAAATGGGTCCTAACGCCACGGAAAATGGCGGGCTGCTTTTTATAAGAGGTCGGCCCAGGGTATCTCTATACTTTATCATTTACTCTTCATTATTAATAATTTAATTATTCATTAATAAAATACATTTTCCAAATTTTAATTGACAGTTAACTCACGGCCTTATCAATTACACGTAATGATAACACACTTGCCCTTAAATTAATTAAGAAAAGTATTTACAATTGTAAATTATATGGTTATCGTATAATTATTTTTTAAAAAATTGAATAAAAGATGAAATTTACATTAAAAAATTAATTTTTAATAATAAATTTTATTATTTTTAAAAAAAATTATGCGACATTTACATAATATTACTTTTTAATAAATAACAAACAAGTACTCTCAGCACCGTCAAAGAAAAACATCACCTTCGCCTACAGATTTATTTGAAAATTGCCGGCCAAAAGATTTTAGTAAACCCTTTGGCTTTCACCAAATGAATTTAATTGATTAATTTCTTTTCAATTTCTTCTAAGCTTCAAAAGTGTGCGAAACACGTTAAGTTTTATTTGATTTTATTTATTTCTTTTAAATTTAAAGAATTGTGGGCGTGGAAAGTCTCAAGAAATTACGCACATCCTAGGTCAAGGTTGTTTGTCTTATTACCCTGGCTCGCAATGTTTTTCTAATTAGTACCTAACAATTAAATAAGCTGTCTAAACTTCTAATAAATGGTGTACTTGGATTAATTATTTGGACTTATCAATGGATGATATTGATTTTCAATGACATTATTCAGAAACCGAAAGCTCCATGCATTGACCAAAAATGCAGGAGTTGTTGCGCGCGCGCATGCAGACTTTACGCAGTTTACGCTGAAACCTGCTCACAATATATTTTTTAAGAATCCAGGACAAAATAAACGTCGTACGTACAACGTCCAGGTCGTGGCGTTTTGATCGATCGTTAATTATTTTATGTCATTTTTCTTCTTTAACTAATGGTACAAAAACGGTTAAGAATTTAATAGCGTGATGTCATATGATTAAATTTTCCAAATAGAAAATTTGAGTTCGAAATCTCTCAATATAAAAAAATAAATAAATAACACATAAAAGGAAGTAAAAGAATATGAGTGTAAGAAGATCGAACTGAACTGGACTAGATGGATAAAATTCGGTTCCGTCCAATCCAATTTTTATATAGACCGAATATTTCCAATCTGGTCCCCGTCCAGGGCATTTCGCCTCCTGGACCGGACCGAATGCACACTATTTTTATATATATATATATGTATATATAAATAATAGTATATAAATTATAATATTAATATTAATATATATTAAGAGTGGTAATATAACATATTAATATATAATATATACTCTTATAATATTAACATATTATAATTGATAGTAGTTGATTAGTTATAGTATAAAATATAAATTATAGTATATCTTTATAGAGTATTAGTAATAACTTATAAGTAAATGTAATAAGTGTATTATTATTATTTAATATATTATTACTAATTTACTATTATTTACTAACATATAAATTTATAATATACTAATATAATAATATAATAATTAAATTTAAGCTACAAATTATTTTTTATTATTGCAGGATTTTGGATAAACTTTTAGCCCATTAAATCATATTAAATGCCCATGAACCGGATCAGACCGCTCTTAGACCGAATTGGACCAGACCGGTATAGACTGAATAGGAGTTCCGTCCGGTCCAGGATGAGAGAATTCTTGGACTGAATAGAACTAGTCCACATTTTTTCCGGACGGACCGAACCAATTACACCCCTAGAAAAGAACATTGTCAAAGTTCTTTCCTTATTCAATTTTAAAATATACGTAATTCCTTAGAACTTATCGCTTAATGCTAGATTTTATGAACTAGTCATCATGTAAGTTATAATTAATTCATGAGTTTGATTATTAAAACTACTAAAAAAAAATAGTATTTTACAGTGACTTTTGTATGTTGAAAATAAAATCGCCGCAATAAGTTGTCAATTTCAGAGATTTTGATGTTGTCGCAGAGTTTTTACATTACGTTTTGAAAATAGTTTTTTTGCATCGGTTTTATTTTTTTTGTGATGAAAAAATTTGCCGCAATATGTAAACTGTGCTTTTGTAACAATTTTTCATTTTTTGGAACGAAAAAATGGCCACAAATGATATATTATATATTGCGATGAAATAGAAATCGCTGGGAATGTCTTTTTAAAGTGTTAGGCACCAAAACACACGAATAATTGTTTTTGCGACGAATTTAAGTTCTGTAATTTTCTTATTATGGCGCTACTAGTTCACTGTAATAAGTCCTCTACACTAAAAGAACTTAAATTTTATCCTCCGTACCTAATTTCGCTATCAATCTCCTCTGCGATATTCCTACCCCCTCTCTCTCTCTCGCTCGCTTGCTCGAGGCTTCTCACGGTCTGCTCCCCACATTTTGTTGCTACCACGTTATTGTCGTCGCTATTACCGCCTTGCCTAGTAGGTGAGTATCTCTTAGTCTCTCTCTCTAGTAATTATCCTTTTTAAGTTTGTTTTTCATGAATACTGTATTATTATTCCGCTTTGGTACAATGACTACCGATTTAAGCATATTTGGAGATATTTTTTCTATTAGGATTTCATGAAACAAAGGATTATGATTTCTTCAACTGTGATATGCAATCTCTTCTTTAAAGAATTAAAATACTTTACTTGAATTGAAACTTCAAATGTCATCATATTACCATATGATAGGGTTTCTTGTAGTATATGTAATAACTATTCCTTTTTAAAAAGGTTTTTTAGGTTACATATTTAGTTTGAGGTCATTTTAATATTTTTATAGATTTTTTGAAAACATATGGTACATAGGCTTTAAAGTTAAACTAGAGACCCTTAAGTTATTGGATGATATATGGTGATTTGTGGTTAAATTCTTGAAAGTTTGATCAAATTATTAGCTAGATTATTTTAGTTTGAACTTAGGGATATATTATTTTTATAAGATTAAGAAGAAAATTTAGAAAATTAGAGGTGGAAGAAAAGAACACATGGTGAGCTCGGATTGGGTGTTCTCGGGTAGTTTTGATATGTTTTGGTAAATTAAACATATATTTCTCATATGATCTCTAAATAAAGTGATTCAAAATTATATAGATCACTAAGAGGAAGATCTAGAACTTTCATGTTTTGAGTTTTTAGAGAAAATGACTGGATTAATGACTTATTTGGGTAAAAAGTGATTAGACCTAAAAATGTCAGAATTGGAACCCGAATTGGATAATTAGCACCGCCTTACTCATGGGGGCGAAATTTGATTGGTTTTCAAGGTTTTGAAATTTTTTTAGGTGTAAGAGGGTATGTGATAGGTGGAGGAAAATTATCTAGAAGGTTAGAGGACACTTGGAAGACTTAGGTGGCCGAAACCCATTTTAGGGTGATTTTCTAGACTTTGTTCATTTTCTTTTCATATGATGAAAATTACCTAGACTATTGATCAAAATAAGATTATAAGTAGCTTAAGCCTGACCCTTGGATGAGGATTAGAACCAACTAAGCCTAAATAAGATATTATGATGGCACGTAAGTGAGGAGGGACACCTCACATACACGGCTATGAGGCAAACCGATGGCCTCCAAGCCTTTCACTCCTTTTTTGACATGTATGTCGCCCCTCCCTTGTATATATATGTGTGTGAAAGCTCTTAGTAGGCCTTGAGAGAAAATACACGGCTACACTAGAGACAGAAGAAAAGAAAAAGAAAACCTCCTAAGCACCCTTACATCGCCTAAACCTCAAAATAGAACAAAGTAGTGGTTTTGAAGGAGAAGTTGCTAAGGCCTAGTCCAATCATCAATTCAAGTTTTGGAGAAAATTGTAAGTACACAATTTAACTTAATCTTGACATAGAATAATTGATTGGAAGATTAGATCATGTTTGATTACTCTTTTGAATTTAAACTTGGTTTAAGTGTTTGAATGAAATCAAGTAAGATTTAACTTAGTCTTTGTTATGGAAAAATTACTAAGAAAAATTGCAAGAACTTAGGAATATGTTATATCTTGATATATTAAGGAGTTTATGTGAAAATAAGAAATTCACCTTAAAAGCTTTTGGCTTTATTAGGGTTATGGGTAAATTTTAATTTTAATTCCAATCTCTTTGATTTTAATTATTTGGATGTTATTTAGATAATTATAATGAGTTTAGGAACTCTAATTTATTTGGAGAATTTCAAGAATTATCATATAAGAAATTGGTGAAAAATTTACTAAGAAAATATAAGAATTTTAATTTGATTTTATTCTTGGACGTTATGAAAATTCTTGCATTATATAAATGAAGAATTTTGAAAAGTTAAAATAAAAGAAAGTAAAATTTTGAACCTCCTATAGGGTTCGGCCAGCTTTGGGAATTTAATATTTTATTATTTCATTTAAGTGTTTAAGCGTAATTGTTATGTTTGGACGTTATGAAGTTATGTGACGTAAATGTATATGCGCATGATATATATTACAGTGCTATGTTTCTATATGTCACAAGACTTATAAGGACATGAAATGTGTATTTAAAAGTCTAACGTCATGTTCATGTCTCATTTCGTCACATACGTGTCGTCATAAGTCATGACGTTTATTTTAAGAAAAACAAGATAAGAAAATTCTAGAAAAACATGATAAGACTAAAATAAGCTTAAAGTCATGTCATGACGAGGGCGACGATATGTAACGCCCGTATAACTGATGCGTCGACAACGACGGCGATACGTAACGCCTGTCGTAAAATAAGAATCGTGTCATGACGGGGACGACGATACGTAAGGCTCGTGCGACTGACATGATTAATAAGGTAAGAGTTGTGTCACGACGGGGACGATGATATGTAACGCCCGTACGACTGACATGACTAGATAAGTATGTTTACATCATGATGGGGATGACGACACGTAATGCCCGTATGACTGAAATGATTCAAAAAGCTGATGTGTTATGCTAAGTAAGACCCTGGTGAGGACGGCGATACGTAACACCCATCGAGGTTAAGAGATAAGTAAGACCCCGACGGGGATGGCGATACGTAACGCCCGTCGAGGATAAAAAATAAGTAAGACCCCGACGGAGATGACGATACGTAACGCCCGTCGATAATAAGAAATAAGTAAGACCCACAATATTAAAAAAGAAAATAAGAGAAAGAAACGTTTTAAGTATAAAATGGTGGGTCCATGTAAGGTATAATTTTGTATAGAAAAGGTGGACATCCATCATGCATGGGTCTCATGAAGTATTTCATAAGTTATATGCCTTTAATTATTGCCATGTATATTAACTGTCTATGCCTTTGATTATCGCCATGTATGTTAGTATTTTATTTTATCTATGTCTTATTTTGTTAACTGTGTACTTATTGAGATTTTTAAGGAAATCTCACTCTTGTATATTTTTATCTCTTTTTGAAAAATTTAAATATTGCTGTAGGAAAATATGACAGAGAAGGGTAAGGCCCCAATAACTCAGGGGATTTAGTAGAGCCTTGAGGGGCTTACTGATTACCCTTGTTTAAACTCTTTTATCTCTCTTGCATATGATTAGGATGATAGAGGTTTTGAGGTGTTGCTATTAGTTTGGACAGGTTTCGTTACGGGAGAGAGCTTCCAGAAGTAAAGAAGGAGCCTAGGTGGCTTTGAGGATGTTATTTTGATAAATTATGTATATGTATATGTTTATATTAAGGTTATGTTCCTACCATGTGATCGTTAGATTTCTCAGTTAAATCTTTATTTAGACATCTTTGCGTTGCGAATTACATTGCATATAATAATAAGTTTAGGTGCATGCATTGAACTTCTCATACGTATGTGGGTAAGTAGCCTAGTATTACTTACTCTGACTCTTTAATTTACGTTAAATCTCCAAGCGTAGATTGAGGACGTCATAGTATCTATAAAATTATAGTGCATGCTTAACCCTTCAAATTACCATATAATATATTTTTGCAGTATAACTTATATAATTAACCCTCAAGAATACCGATTTTTAGCACTTAGTTCCATAGTTTATTTCAAACGTATCTACTAGTTGTTACAATATTGTTGCAACTTGTGCTGGAACTTAGTTCCATACTTTTTAGCACTTAGTTCCTTAGTTAATTTCCATTACGTTCTTTTTTAGTAAGTCATGAGCCCAAATCCTAATTATAGAATCCCTATCACTAAGTTTGATATTTTATATTCATGAACTTGCTTCATTTTGTTTTCTTGGTAGTAAACACCAAAAACAATACTAGACCAAGAATTTTTTGACTTCTCTGTCAACTTGAAGTTTGCACCTTTTATTTTTGACTTGTGCTGGAATTGAATTTCAGATAGCTAATGGTGTATGTAATGGAGCATATGATCTGCGCGGTTTGAGACAACAGAAAAAGGTATAATTGTACCATGTTATTTTACTTATGCTGATCATTTTTTTCTTCCTTATTTTCCAATTCAAGTATTTGATTTTCTCATGAACATAAAGTGTAAGTTTCTAATTGCTAAGCTGAAAGTTTACACAATTTATTGGGCAGGAGTAAAAAACGTTTTCTCTTAATCTAGTCATAAGTAACATGATATTTATTTGTATGCATCATTTTTTAGGCATTGCTTGATCAACTTCTGGATCAAGTAGAAGATGTCATTTCTATTGAAGTGACATGAAGGCATCTTCAACCAAAGTTCATAACAAAGATGGTGATGGAAGATTTGTCAAACTTGATCGTGCAGTAGAAAGATTGGCAATGAATTTACCAGCAGAGGTCAATGGGGCTCTATTTTTCTAGTATTAGAGGTATGCTCTATTTTTTCTAAACTTATCTTGCTGTGTTGGTGGTATGCTTTTGAAGATTGATAATATGCAACACATTTCTGCTGCAAGTGTCTGAGAAGCTTAGATTTGCTGTCTCATTTGGTGCTGAGGGCCCATATAAGGTTTTCTTCAAGCCTTATACCCAAACCACTTCATTACTTCAATTGAGCTAGGAACTGTACTAAGTTGATCACTTGCTTTATAGGTTCTTTGTCTATTGAATGAGTATGGCGAAGAAGAGCGTGCTGTGAATCTGTGGTAAGTTGACATATAATATTTTCTGAAGCATTTTATATCCTCTCCACTATTTCATAAAGAAGTTTTTCCCCTAATACAAAATCTTATGTTGTGCATATCATTCAGAGATTGATCATCACTTGATACATGGCACCTTATACATCTTCTCCACTTGTTATCGATTCTAATGATGGTACTGTTGTACTCTTGATGACTTAGGACAGAAGCATTACTTCATGGCTTTAAGTCTTTGTAGTTATCATCATTGTACAACCACACTTACAAAATAATTTAACTTGCATTACCAACCATTTTAACCTTTTGATTTATGGGGTTAACCTATGTTGTTTGATCTATTTCGAAATTCAAGTCCAGTTGCATTTTAATTTATATAAACACAACCCTTTTGGGAATCGAAGTTGTTTTCATTTATATTTCTACAACATGAGTTACTTTTGGCTATTAACCCTGTTGTCTTGATGGCCTGTTATTTTTCATCATTCCTGTTCTTGGCAAATAAGTTTACTTTGGTATTGATTGGTATATAATCGCCTTATTGTTGCCAAGAACTCAATATGCATTGATCCCGTTTGCTTACTTAATACTGATATATTTGAATCTCGGGTGGACTCTGTTTGTGTCCTCCCTTAGAAGTTGCACAAAATTGCCTATGATTTTTACTAAGAATCACATCATTGAGAATATTTACTGATCTGAATTGGTTATTATATTGGGTCAATTAATGGCTGTTGGGGAAATTATGTTTAGTGTTTCTCAAACTGTCTTTTTCCATTTCTTATCAGGTATTATGATGTGTTGCACTTGATTCTATGAATGTCATTGGTGACTTTGCTAGTTTCGTTCTGTGTTCTACTTTTGATTGCCTTGGTTGAAGATTAAGCGGTTAAATATATTTTTTGTTAATGCAACCTTTCCTGTTGTATAGGTGCAATGAGGAGATGTGGACCTTCAAAACACTACAACAAATAAGACTTTTTACTACGTTTTATTTAGCTGAAAGTTAAATTCTGCCGCAAATAGTAGTATTTGTTGTGTTTTCTCGCCGCAAATAGTAGCATTGTGACGAGAAATTATGCATTTGCCGTGAGAAATTAGACTTATTGTCACGCCTAAATAGCCGCGGTTAACCCGCAATCTTTAAAAAGTGGAAAATGATTTTTTGCCGCGATTTTGAGGCTTTTGTGGCGATTTTGAGACTTTTTGCGGCGATTCTGAAGTTTTTTGCGACGACTTATCAAACGCCGCAAAAAGCCTTATGTGTTGTAATGAAAGAAAATAGAAGAGATGATTGAGCAATTCATCAATTGGGTAGAGAAATACCCAAACAAAAGAAGTCAGGCCTGTGGCTATAAGTTTTTCCTTATGATACAATACGAAGGTAATTTACTTATAAAAAAAAAACAATACGAAGGTAATTTGTAAATACCTTAAAGATATTCTTTATAAATTGATAGAATGCTCTTAAAAGGTGATGCTATGAATACTCAAGCTTAGGTTTATGTCTCTAATACTTTTTTTTATAAGTAGATGTCTTTAATACTTAGACAAGTATTTGTTGTTCTTCTGAACTAACAAGCTCCGTCTTTGTACAACAAATGCAACTAAAATATTGTGCTTGGTGTTGGAGAAGATTTATTGAGTGCCCCTTTACTTGCATAAACAAATAAAAAATTTGACTGCCCTCCATGCTTTGCTCTCGCTTTCTAAATAAATATGTTTGTCAAGAAATTCCTCCCGAGCTCATGATTAGAATGCTGATTTTATATTGTGCTGCCATTTTCTTATGTCGGTCGTCACAATGCTTACCATGAGGATCCTTATGCAAACGAGTGACATTTTTTGGTATGGCAGGTGTTGGAATAGGAATTAACTGAAGGCCATTTGCAGTAAGACCATTACTGCAAATGACATTTTTCTTTGTTGAATATAATGGTCTTAGTGCAAACGACCTTTTTCTTTAATTGCATAAACAATTTATAGATGGATATTGACATATTGTTCTTTTTTGCCTACAATTTGATTTTCTTATAAACAATATTATCAATAGAAAGAGTGCGGGGTGCTATAATTTCTTAAAAATTTATTTTCTTAGAACGTCAATAAGAAATATGGAAAGTGTTAATGTATCTGCTTCACAATTTGATTTACCAGAGAAATTTTTTTTCTAGTGGATTATTTAGGCGGATATTGGAAGGAAGAATAGACTCGTGGGCATTAGAATTTATTTTATGTTTGCAATTCCTTTATTAGCTAGCCTTATGGGTTTCAAATGAACTTGCAAGCTGAAAGTGTTGATTTTACTGCATATGGCCTAATTCTTGAATTTATTGAATGATTTCCAATCTTAGTGAGTCTGTTAGCTTTACATTAAGACCAACTTGTTCAAGTATATTTGGACATATCCAAGTTTAGTTTATTCAATTAATATGTGTCAATTACTTGCTAGGGCCTTATCTACCGAGAGGAATGGAAGGTCACTTATTGAATTTGTGGGTCCTTAATAATGGATCATGGTGTATGTGTCCTGAAAATAATGTCAATGTACAATATACATGTAGAGAACTTGTGTGCAATGTGTTTGTGGGTCTTTAATTTAACATTTTTTTATAAAGTTTTTTTTGAACCAATTTTTCTAATTTCTTGTTGGATTCCAACATTGCTCTCTCTCCTACTTGGAGTTTTGTTTAAATGAGTAGCTCTGTTTGGCCAAATTGGAATCTGGGTGTTTTGACTTATTGATTCTTATTTATTTGGAAGTCCTATAAATTGAGACTAAATGTCGAGGCAAAGCTTATAAATTATATTTGGGGGGGTGGGACGGGGTGTGAACATATTGTTGGCAAAAATAATGTATTGCTAAAAATTACTAATGAAACTGCTTTCACTAGTGTTTTTTTTTGTATACGATTATTTGTAGCGACTTACGCTCGACGCAAAAGGAGAAGTTCGTGAGAAAAGCTTATTGCAGTGATTGACATTCGTCGCAAATTATCATTGTAGCAAAAACTTTGCAGCAAAAAATAACATGAGACTCTTGTTCTTTGATCGGTGACAACTAATTTGCTGCAAATAAGTACAATTGCAATGAAATTCAAGATATTTGCGATAGTTCTGTATCACTGCAAAAAGATTTTTTAGTGATTATTGTAAAAAATGTGAGACTTAATTATGATGAAATTCCACCATATTTTCAGCAAAATAAATCGCTAAAAAAAATTATTAGTTGCAGCGATTTAGTTCATTTGTTGGTTGAACTTATAAGCGAGGTTATAATAGCAACGAACATGCGGAGTTCCAAAAATAACTAGGATAGGGTATTTGCACGAATTTTGGACTTTTTTACGGTGAATACTTTTCGCTCTTGTGGAATGAAATCTTTTGTCCCAAAAGACACTGATTTATTCCAAAAATATCTTGAATAAAATAAAATTGTTCCAAGGTCGTGACTACAATAGTGTCCCAAAATGTATATAGGGATGGAAAGAATAAATTTGTCCCAAAAAATATCTTTTTGAACGAACTTTAAATTTTCCATTTGAACCTTTTTTTGTCACGATCCAATTCATTCCAAAAGCTCGTTCGAATGGTACACTTACGGCCCGTTTGAATGTCTAAATAGTTTGAACGCTACATTCATGAGTGTTGAACCCACAGTAAAATACGTTCGAACAAATAGACTAGAGAAAACATTCAAATGGTAAAATTTGTATGGCGGTTGAGCAATTCGTTCGATCAGTGCATGACGAGATTGAACAAGACCACTGTTCGAACAGTATCAAATTGTGTGTCCCATTTGAACGGTACCAATCCATGTTCAAATGGTGAGAACATAAATTGATCAATTTTTAATTATTTAATAACTTGTGTTCGGATGGTTTTTAGTGGTACAAACGGTTGACAATTTAAATGAACCCAATAATAAAAAAACTAAATAGATATTTATAATATTTAAAAGAATACATTACAAATTGTTTAGTACTCATAAAATTAATATAATAAGTGCGGAGTAAATAATAAAATAGTTATAGCATTTTTCGTATAGAATTAGGTCCCTAAAAAATACACTTAATGCAAATCAGTTGTTTGGAGGCTTGAACTATTGGATAAACTGCTACATTTGGACTTGCTGGAGTTGCATCTCTCTCCTAAACTGTTCTTGTTTTTCATGTTGTTTCATTCGCGTCCCTATGTCTATTTATTTCGCCAATTGAGCCTCTAATTCATAATGATGTGTAGCCAATGCTTCGATTTTGAAATTCGCATTCTCTAATGCTATAGAGGTCGTAGAGGCAAACTTGGAAAAATAGGAAGTGGCAGAAGGCTTTACACGACTATCTAAACCCTTAAAATATCTTGAACGTTGACCTAGAACCTGTGTAATCATGCAACATCACTTGTTGAGAAATTTTGATCTAACACAGATTTTGCACGTAAGGCAATCATTTTATTCTACACATAAGATAAAGAATTAATATTGTCATAAATATTCTCATATATTTAGCTGAAACAAATTTTAAAACTTGCATAATTTTTATGGATATTGGGATGAGTCCACTCTCTATTATGATTAGTATGTGATGAAACATATAATTTTCTCAGATCATAATTGGCATCCGACTCTTACTACAATAGATATTTTTTAAGATACAAAGTCATTAGGAGGGATCGAAATAATTAACTATATACAATTAAAAATAAAATAGTAATTCCAATTTCTAAGAAAGGCGATGGAAAGATCTTGAGTCGGCATGGTGATGAATTTCCGATTTTGATCTATTTACTTTGTTTATATAACTTTTCTCCAGTATAGAAGTTGAGAAAATTAGGAAGCAAAGTCACAAATAAGACAAGTAAAAGAATTCATTTAATTATACTTTATATGATGGATGCTCAAATATATCACAAACTCTTTTTCACTCAGAAGGTTTGACATCCTAAAAAGTATGTTGCTATGCATCTTCATTGTTTTCGAACTTATTATAATGCTCATGGCACATTGCTTTATATTCGTGAAATGCATTACTCATAAGCTTATCCACAGTTTTATGCTCATCTCTTCGCCCAAAATTTAATTCGAAATTATCCTTGAAAAAAATATAAGGTGAATATATTATCATTTATAAAATTCTGAATTTAAGTAAATATAGAAATCTATTAATATAAATCAATGTTTTAAACATTACAAAACAATGCTTCTTGATAAGCTCTTTAACATCTTGGGAAACTTTCTTTCATGAAACGGTTACCAAAGGTTCATAAGTTCGTGTTAGAGCACCAACATGTGATGCAAACCAAGCTGTTGGTTGTCCTTCCCCTCTGATAAGTTCGTCAAGATCGTTAACCTTGATCTTACCCACCTTACGAAAATTTTCTATCGTCATACCCCTAATAGTGCCTCTACCTTGACTTTTTTTTTTTTATGCTGACCTTGACCTTGACTTGATTATACTATAAACTCTATAAAAGACAATACTATAGAAACAATATAATATGTCTATTATACAACCTTAATTGATAACTTTTATGGCTATTAGATTTTTATCTTGTTCTATAGAGTCAATCTGCAGTGGTGAGTCTAAAGGAGAGTTAAAAACATGTGTAGCCACAAGAAACACGTCAATGCACCATCGCCGAGACTACATATCTTGAGAACAAGGGATGACGCGACCAAAATTATAATATTGGAACTAACAAACATAGTTTCATAGTTTGCGAGAATGCTTTTACAATCTCAATCTGTCAATTCTGGACAATTCAAGAGTTATCAATTTAGTGTTGATCCAAATTAATAACTCTCGAATGGGTCTAAACTTTATTTTCATGAAACAACATTGCAAGATATGCTAACATTTATCAAACAACAACAACATATAAGTAATACAACAATAGAACAAGAAATTGGTCCTAGCTATGAGTAACTAAATATAAACATTTTAAATTTAAATATTAAGTTTCTAAGTATTATTGAGTCTCAACTATTAGTATTTTAATTTAAATATTAAGTATTTTAATTAAATAAAACATTATTGATTTAAATATTAAGTTTCTCAGTATAATTGAGTCTCACCTTTTCAGTTTTTAAATTAAATATTAAATATTTTAATTTAATTATTAAATATTTTAATTTAATTATTAAATATTTTAATTTAAATATAAGCATTATTAATTTAAATATCAAGTTTCTATAAGTATTATTAATTTAAATATTAAATATTTTATTGTCTCATTAAGTATTATTCATTCTAATATTTTGTATTAGAGCTTTATTGAGTCCTAAGTATTTGTATGTTAAATTTACATTTAAGTATTTTAAAAAATTTACATTTAAGTATTATTAGTTGTAATATCAAATATATAAGTATTATTATAGTCTTAAGCATGTGTATTATAAAGGATTTGAAAAATCAGAGGAAAATACATTAATTGTATTTTATGCAAGTTGCATTCAAACAATATTTATTAATGTTCGAACGGTTAGTTAACCGTTCGAATGGTATAAATTACCATTCGAACGATATGCAACTAGATTTGGAATGTCTTCAACAAAAGAGAACATTATTTAAGAACAAATGTAAGAATAAACAAAAATATCAAGAACAAACTCAATACAATGTTACACAATTTCATTCAAAACAAATTAGAGAATGAATAAAGAGCATACATGGGTTGAAGGAGATGAAAAATCAGGGAAAATAATGATCACAACCTCCACAAAAAATTAGTGAACTTACCAAAATTAGGGGGAGAATATCATTGGATTTAAGGGGAGAGTGGTTGGGAGATGTTGGGGGTACTGTAAATGTATGAGAGTTTCGGGGGTTGAATGGTACTGTAAATGTATGAGATGTCAGGGGTTGAACGGTAAATGATAATCATTCGAATGCGAGATATCTCAGTGCCAGACTTTTTTCACTTTACAAAGTTTTGGGGACCGCTTGAATTGTACAATTATACCATTCGAAAGCATTACACTACTCATACATTGGCGGGATACATTCCCGCTCAAGTTCCAAGAGCGCCAAAAACCCAATAAACATTAGATCGTCTTCAAGATGGTTGTTCGAATGGTAAATGATGGCTGTTCGAACGGTCTTTGTTTAATTTATAATTATTTTTTGTGTACTTCTTACATTTAATTAACATTATAATATGATTTAATTAGACAAATTAGATGATAATATAGTTTATTAATATAGTAATATCACGATCTAATTATTACAATAAAGTATTGATGAATATATTATCGTATATATTAGAATAAGTAACATATATATAGTCTGATATATAGTTTCATCTGATTAGACTATGAGCAACATATATATAACTTGATATATAGTGTCATCTAATTAGATTATGAGCAACGTATACATAGATATTAATAAAGGATAATATCATAATGCATAGTACTATATAGATATTAATAAACTAATTATGTATATAGATATTAATATATTAGACTATAATATTAATCTAGACTAATTATATATATATATATATCTAATGGTTTACGAAAGATGGATTTATATAAAAACCGTTCGAACAGATATTTGTAACCGTTTGAATAGTTTGATATATATAATTCCCAATCACGAACTAGAATATCAGATGCCGCTGCACATTATACTTGAGCTCGCGCGAACGTTTATCATGTCCATCGAACATTTATCAAGTCCATCGAACGCCGGTGTTGAACATCGCCATCACCATCGTAGCCACACCCCTGTCGAAGCCAAGTTCGCTAAGTACTAGTACGTCCATTTCATAGTTATTTGATAGCAAATAAATTTAGGTTTTGTTGGATTATTTGTTTAAATTAGGACAGAACCATTTGTCCATCAATAGGCACTGTAGGTTTGCTTAAATCCATCATAGGATGTGTAAAAATGCTCTTATATATGGTTGTATTTTGAAGAAAAACACAAGGAATCGAAGGATTTCATAGGGGGTTTTCATAGCTGAGCTGACTCAACCACCCCTAAATCGGTTTCCATACCTTTCAAATATGGGTGAGGGCATTCAAACTATATGCGACTAATCGTTCCAACCAATTGTATCCGTTTGAATGGTGGCTCACAAAATAATTTTATTAAATTGTGTCTTCTATTAGTTTCTAATTACTATTAATTAATTAGTTTATTTTTATCAAGCAATGTAGTTCAATCAATCTTTCATGAGAATGCACATTATCTCATAATTAAATTAATATAAAAAATTATCACCTTTTTTTTAAGTATTTAATTACTAATCAATTTAATATAATTAATACTAAATAATATGTGTAATAACCCTTCCTTTTTACATATAATCTTAGGAATAGATTCATTTAGAAATTTAATATTTTTATTTAAGGGAATTTTAGGAATTTATGGTAATTGGAAGGAAGATTTAAACTAGAAACACTTTAAGTAGAAAAAAAAATATGGGGAATTATGATAAAGAAATTTTTAAATTTTTTTTAAAAAAAGGTGTAAATTAGAATATTTTAGTTTTCATTTATAGAATAATTATATCAAGGATATTAAGAGGAAAATTGAGAAAATGGGAAGTGGAGTGGAAAAACACTTAGATAGCCTAAAAGTGGGTTCTCGGATTAGAATGACATGTTTCGGTAAATTGATGATATCTCCCTCATATGACCTTGTATTTAGATGATTCAAAATCTTATGAATCACTAAGAGGATTATCTAAGACTTTTATATTTTGAGTTTTCAGAGAATCGAAGTGGATCAATGGGTTATTTGGGCTGGAATTGAACTGATTTGTGTTGAGCGTAAACTGAAGCCCGAAAATAAATCAAACCACCGACCTACTTTAGGTGGAAGAGTTTGGTTCTCTATATTTTTATCTTCTAGACATGAGTGAAAAGGTTTGTACTTGGTGGTGGAAGAGTTTCTAGAAGAAAAATTTGTATATAACCATGGGAGAAGTGGGAGCAAATCTGATTGGGAGACAACCAACTAAACCAGCCAAGTTGTCCCTCCATTCTCAAC
This sequence comes from Platycarya longipes, assembly GCA_036559045.1. NCBI lineage: Eukaryota > Viridiplantae > Streptophyta > Magnoliopsida > Fagales > Juglandaceae > Platycarya > Platycarya longipes. The sequence continues at coordinate 17,594,986 of CM071793.1, read as the reverse complement.
CAATAGCCAACCAAGCCTTAAGGGGATTCTTCTAAGATGTTCTAAGAATGTCTAGGAAGGTTGAAACACGTGGCAAAAGGTGGGGGAGATGATCTAAAAAAGTGGGAACCAGATTAAGACCAAGTGGCCAGTTTAAGCATGTCCTAGATATGCTAGGATTTTTTCCATTTTTTTTACCTATGTGCTGTAATAATTAAAACCATTGATCTAGATTATTTTAGAGGAGGATTAATCTCAGCCATGGGATGAAAATTTCAGAAAATAATTAGAGGTTTAGGGGTGATCATGAGGCCATGCACCTAGGGGGGGACAACTCACCCCATTCAGCTAAGGCATTGCTGAAATGCCCTTCCCTCTTCTCAAACCTCCAACGCCTCCTCATCCCTATAAATAGATACAAAAACTTCTCCTCAATTCCTTTTAGAGAGATCATTCGGCCACCTTGAGAGAAAGCCAAGAAAAATACCCAAAATTCCACTCACAACACACATACCTCAAAAGGAAGCTAAGTAGAAGCCTTGGAGAGAAAGGAAGTGCAAGATCCATTCAAGACTATTAATTTAGCTTTGGAAAAATTTTTAAGTGCACTACTTAACATAATATTGGTGTGGTATAAGTGGATTAATTTTTAGATTTAGTTTAATGCCTATTTGATGCTTGTTTAAACCCATGTATTACTAATGAAGTAGCTTGAATGTTCTTGCATTATGGAGTGGTTTTTGTTGTGGAAAAATACTAGGAGAAATTTTAGAACCTTATGCATATGTTTTATGATCATATAATAAGAGGAATATGTGAAAATATGAGGTCATGATTTGGAAAAAAATGATAGAACAACCCTAGTAACTTTTGGACTTCAAAGGAGTTAAGTAGACAGATTTAACATCTTTCAGTAAAATGATCATAACTTGTTAGTGTGATGTTGAAATTGATTGATTCTAAAGACTATGAAAATCTAAGACATAGATATACAACTTTTATGTTTTATGTTTTAAGAGATAAGAACTTTATGAAGAAAAAAATCATAATTAAATAACAAAACAGAGTAGGTAACCCTTAAAAAGGGAAGTTTTCCTTCATTTTAAAAGTTCTAGTGAATTATTTGAAAACTATTTTTAACAAATATTATAATTTTAGGAACCTTAATATATTAAGAATATTTTTTAGAATTATTTTCATAAAAAGATAAAATAAAATAAAAATAAAATTTTATATATAAGAATAGTTCAAGAAACACTTAAAATTAATGTAGTTATGAAATTATGCAAACTTATGGATTTGAGTTGAAAGAGTTAAAAGGAATAAATAATTAAGAATATTTTCCATGAAAATTCGGCCAGCCCTTAATTAAATAGAAATATAATATTTTATTTAGTTTCATACGTATTATTTGTTAAGCTTGATGTTATGAATTTAGGCGACGTATGTGCATGTAAGTTTTGTATTATGTTTTTCTATGTCATATGCTTTATGAAAATGTGAAACATGCATATCATTAGTCTAAGTTTGTATTATATTACATTTCGTCACATATGTGCGTTGTCGTAAGTCACGACGTGTATTTTAAGAAAATACGATAAGAAAACGTTAAGAAAAATGTGATAAGTTAAGTGTCGTGTCACAACAGGGACGACGATACGTAGCGCCTGGACGACTAACATGATTTGATACGTTAAGTGTTGTGTCACGACGGGGATGTCGATACATAACGCCCGAAAGACTGACATGACTAGCGGGGACGACGATATGTAATGCCCGCTATGCTAAGTAATTCCATGTCAGGACGGGGACGGCAATACGTAACGCTCGGAAGATTGACACGAGGCTCGTCAGGACGAGGACGGTGATACGTAATGCTCGGACGAATGATGAGCTTATGTATGACCCAGCTGACGCGTCATGCTGAGAAAACCCAACGGGGATGGCGATACATAACGCCCGTCGAGGTTATGAAATAAGTACGACCCTCAGTATTACGAAAGATAACATAAGAAATAAGAATTTAAGTATAATAAGAATGAGTCCATAGGAGGTATAATTGGTCATTCCTTTGTCATATACATGCATGAACTACATAAGATAATTTATATATTATGTGCTATGATTTTGTCATGTATTTTATGTTTCACTTTATCTATGCCATGTTATGATATATGTGTACTTACTGAGATTTACAAAAAAATATCACATTTGGTTATTTATGTCTTTTTCTGGAAAAATTAAATATTGTACAGGACCTTATGATGGACAGGGGAAAAGCCCATTTATCTCAGAGAACTCAGGAGAGCCCTGAGGGGCCCTCTGACTTTTCCCTTTTTGACTTTTTTGAGTTTCTTGTTATTGATATCTATGACCGACCGATGGGGTTATGGAGACACAATGCATCCACCTTCTCAAATCAGCAGAAGCGTACCAGATGTTGTCTGATGTTAAAATTAGATGGTTCATTGTCCATATGCGGCATATACACATCACCATATGGGTAATGCCTTCATCGGGATTTTGATATTAGTTTGGATAAGTTTCGTTATGACAAGGAGTATCCAGAGGTCAAAAGGGAGCCAAGATGGTGCTGACATAGTAATGGGATATTATTGTATGTTTATATGATTAAGAAAACAGACTGGATTATGTAGTAGTACAATATAATGTTGTAATGTGGATGTGAATATTATGTTTATATTTTACCATGTGATCACTAGTTTATTTGAAAAAGTTTTTATTTAGACCAGTTTCCGCTGTGAGTGTCATTACATACAATAGTAAGATTAGATGCATGCATTATAGGATCGATACGTATGGAGTAAGTAGCCCAATGTTACTTAGACTCTTGAATTTACGTTAAAATTCTTAGCATAAATTGAGGGCATCACAGAGTGGTATCAGAGTGATTGTGTCTCTGGGAAAAATTCACATGTCCTAGGAAATGATCACATGGTATTAGAATAGGCTTGAATTTTTATAAGAATGAAGTTGAAGTGATATGGGTGAATGATATGGATTCTAGAAGTTTTGAATTTCTAATATAAGAAGTGTCTTATGATGGAGTTAATATGTATTAGGAAGATAAGATGGCAAGAGGTCGACCTCCTTTAAGACGAGATACCTCAACTCAGAGTCCTCCTAGGGTTACCTCCCCAAGGACTGAGGAGCAGGGGATTCAAACCCCACCATTAGAAGGGGGCAGACGATGCCAATCCTTCCTTTGGAAGGGGGACAGACAATAGCTGAAGCCATATAACAAATGATGGAAGTGGTGAGAAATCAAATGGAGCAAAGTCGTTGTCCTCAACACAACGAAAACAGGGGAGAAATTCAAAGATGTTCATATGAAAAATTTTTGGTTTATCGATACCCATATTTTCTGGGAACTGAAGGAGCTCTAAAGGTTGTTAAGTGGATTGTGGATTTAGAGCGTATCTTTGAAATCAGCAGTTGCACTGAAACTTAGAAGGTGCAGTATGCAGGACATCTGCTGCAGGGAGAATCCAGTCTATGGTGGGACACGAAAAGGAATTTATTAAATTTAGAATTAGGAGAGAATTTAATACCTACTTGGGAAAGATTTAAGAAAGAGTTTGATGACCGATTCTTTCTAGAGTCGGTGAAACGACAAAAAACTCAGGAATTTGCTACGTTGGTGCAAGGTAATATGATGGTGGAACAATATGCAGCACGATTTATGGAGTTGGTAAGATTTGCCCTACACCTGGTAGCTACGGAAAAGATGAGAGTGCAAAAATTCCAAGACGGACTACATCCGCGTATTCGGGTTCAAGTGACATGTCTACGAATAGAAAATTTTCAAGAGTTGATGAATGTGGCGTCTATCGCTGAAGCAGAGCAAATGAGTCTTGTGACATAGCCTCAAATTGCTGGAAAAAGGAGCTTCCCATTTTCTGCTAGAAGAAATATTGGAAAGAAAAAAGTTTTCACCCTATGAAAAAGGGAAAAGGAGTGACAACCAATGCAAATGTAATAATTTTGTTTCCCTTACGTGCAAAATGTGGACGTCGGCACCAAGGAGAATGTCGAATAAACACTGGAGTTTGTTACTAATGTGGTCAGCCTGGGCACATGATTAGGGATTATCCTCAAAACGTCCCTAAAGGAGTAGGATCATGAGTAGGAAAAGCAAAAGCCCCTGCAAAGGTCAAAGTTTATGCAATCACGCCTGGAGACGTGGATGTGGGAACTGACAAGGCAATCAATGCTGGTGTTATTACTGGTAACTCGCAAATTCCTTCTCTTAATTGATTTTTTTGTGTGAACTCTTGTGAATATGAAATAATAGTAGGATAATTTTTCTAGGTAAGGTTAGATTGAAGGAATATATGACCTATGCTTTGTTTGACTCTGGAGCGACAAGATCTTTTATCACATATGAATGTGTATAGAGGAGCAATTTAGAAGTAGAATCTTTAAAACAAAAAGTTTTGGTAGCGATACCCGATGGGAAGGTAATTGAATGTCACCGAATGGTAAAAATGTGTCCTATAAAAGTTGTGGATTTACAGCTAGTTGCTAATCTGATAGTATTCCATTTGATGGAATTTGATTTAATTTTATGCATGGATTGGTTAGCCAAATATTATGCTAAGATTGATAGTCGAAGAAAAGAAATAATCTTTGACGTGTCAATGAAAGAAATGCTTTGTTATAAGGGGGAAGTAATTAATCCTATTTCCTCTATAGCCACTGCCAAAGGGATAGAGAAAAGCATTAAAGAAGGAGCAAGGGTATGTTTAGCAATGATGTTAAACTCTATGGAAGAAGTTAAAGGTGTTAAGGGGATTTCGGTTGTAGAAGATTTTCCACAAGTCTTTTCAGACGATTTATCAGGATTACCCCTTGACCGGGAAATAGAGTTTATTATTGAATTGGAACTAGCTATGGCTCCAGTTCATATGGCACCATATAGAATGGCACCTATAGAATTAAAGGAATTAAAAACGCAGATTGAAGAACTCCTAAAGAAATGATTTATTCGACTAAGTTCATCTCCGTGGAGAGCACCAGTGCTATTTGTGAAAAAGAAGGATGAAACGATGCGAATGTGTATAGATTATCGAGATCTGAATAAAGTCACTACTAAGAACAAATATCCACTGCCTCGAATAATTGATTTGTTGGATCAGTTGAGATGAGCTTCAGTATTCTCCAAGATAGATCTTAGATTCGGATATCATCAACTAAAGATCAGAGAACAGGATATACCTAAGACAGCTTTTCGAACCCGGTATGGACATTTTGAATTTTTGATTATGCCGTTCGGGTTGACAAATGCTCCAGCTATATTTATGGATCTGATGAACCGGATATTTAGACCATACTTGGACAATTTCGTAGTGGTCTTTATCGAGGATATCCTGATTTATTCTCAAAATGATGAAAAGCATAAGGAACATTTGAGAATTATATTGGAAACCTTGCAGAAACATCAGCTGTATGCCAAACTCAGTAAGTGTGAGTTCTGGCTACGAGAAGTTAAATTTTTGGGCCATGTCATTTCAAATAAATGAGTTTCGGTGGACCCAGCCAAAATAGAAGTAGTGATGGATTGGCAACAACCCAAAAATGCTCATGAAGTACGTAGTTTTCTGGGGTTAGCTGGATATTACAGAAGGTTTGTAGAAGGATTTTCTAAACTTTCCGCGCCTTTGACTGCTTTGACAAGGAAGAATGTTAAATATGTTTGGAGTGAGCAGTGTGAAAGAAGTTTTTAGGAACTTAAAAGAAGGTTGACTACGGTGCCAATTTTGGCTATACCAAAACCTCATAAGCCATACGTGATATATAGTGACGTTTCCAAGATGGGTCTAGGATGTGTACTGATGCAAGAAGGAAAAGTAGCTGCATATGCATCTCGACAACTTAAGAATCATGAGCAAAACTATCCTACCCATGAATTAGAACTGGCTGTTGTTGTGTTTGCTCTGAAAATTTGGAGACATTATTTATATGGGGAAAAGTGCAAAATATACACAGACCATAAGAGTCTGAAGTATTTATTCAGTCAGAAGACTTTGAATATGAGACAAAGAAGATGGATGGAAACTATAAGTGACTTTCAATGTGAAATTAAGTATCATCGTGGCAAAGCTAATGTGGTAGCTGATGCTTGAAGTAGAAAAACTCAGATGAAAGAACTGTCAATGTTAACTATGATGTGGGAAATTCTCGTAGATAGGCTGCCAAAGGAAATCAGGTTGATGGTAATTCAAGAAATCATTCTCCTAACAAATGAAGAAATCAAAGAAGGGCAACAAAAGGATGATAAGTTGAAAAAGATAAGACAATAGTTAGTAGAAGGAAAGGAGGTGTCGCATTATCGAATCTTGGAAAATGGAATATTGTGTTACAAAAATAGAAAAGTGATTCCCAATGATGTAGAGTTGAAAGAAAAATTGTTAAGAAAAGCTCATTGTACACCATATACTGCTCATCCCGGGAGTACTAAGATGTATCGGGACTTAAAGGAAAAATTCTGGTGGAAAGGAATTAAGAAGGATGTTGCAGCTTTTGTAGCAAAATGTCCAGTATGTCAATTAGTAAAAGCAGAACATCAAAGACCAGCTAGGGAATTGCAACCTCTACCGATTCCCAAATGGAGATGGAAAGACATATCTATGGATTTTGTAGTCGGGTTACCAAGAACATCCGCCGGAAAGAATTCAATTTGGGTAATAATTGACCGACTAACGAAGAGCGCTCATTTTCTGCCTATTTCAAACATGGATTCAATGGAAAAGTTAGTACGAATCTATGTAAAGGAGATAATTCATCTACATGGGATTCCTAAAACAATAGTATCAGATCAGGATCCTAGGTTCACATCTTGATTCTAGAAAAGTTTACAAAAGATGATGGGTACAAGTCTAAATTTCAATAGTGCATATCATCCCCAAACAGATGGACAAACAGAAAGAACAATCCAGACTTTAGAAGATATGTTGCGAGCTTGTGTCTTAGATTTTGGTGGTGATTGGGAAAGTCTTTTACCCTTAATTGAATTTGTTTATAATAATAGCTTTCAAGCTACCATTCAAATGGCTCCTTATGAAGCATTGTATGGAAGGAAATGTAGATCTTCTATTTATTGGGATGAAGTTGGTGAAAGCAGTGTTTTGGGTCCTAAATATTTGCAAGTCAAAGAACAAGTGAAAAAGATCAGAGATAGAATGGAGACAGCACAGAGCAGACAAAAGAGTTATGCAGATAATCGTAGAAGGGTTTTAGACTTCATGGTAGGTGATTGGGTATACTTGAAAGTCTCGCCTATGAAAGGAATGGTGCGTTTTGGAAAAAGAGGAAAATTAAGTCCTCTCTACATTGGACCTTATGAGATTTTGGAAAAGGTGAGGCGAGTAGCTTATCGTCTCGATCTACTTGCCGAATTGCAAGGAGCTCATGATGTTTTTCATGTGTCTTCTTTAAAGAAAAATATAGGTGGAGTACTAACGACGATAATGGATCCAGGTCACATCAACATACGCCCCAATTTGACATATGAAGAATGGCCTATACGGATTGAAGACCAGAAAAACCAAATGCTACGAAATCGTAGTATCTCGTTAGTTAAAGTTCTATGGAATAATCCCGCTTTCCAAGAATTTACTTGGGAACGTGAGGATACGATAAGAGATAAATACCCTCATTTGTTTGAAAACTAGTTGTAGTAATTTGTGTTTTGTGTGACGATGTATGTATGAAATGTTATTCATATGATGCTTGTTTTTAATCTTTCATTTGTTTATAATTAATTGTTGCTTGTCTTTAATCAGGAAAATGACAAAAACAAAGAGAACCGCAAGAATGTTAGTTACTTCTGTAAATCAACTAAGAGAGAGAGCAGAAAGACGTAAAGAAAGATTAAGATGGCTGAATAAATATGAATGGCATAGAACCCATGTTATGGATATAGATAAAAAGGGAAAACCAATTTGTAGAAAAGCTAGATCAGGGGAAGAAAGGAAACCGCCCCAAAAGTGGATACAAGCTAAAATAGAAATGTTGAAAAGGGAAGATAAAGGGAAAGCTGTTGTGTTAGAAATGTCTGATAAATCAGTAGATCAAGAACATCATTGTGAAGAGGGACCAATTATAATAGAAACAGAAGAAGAAAGATGGCTTAAGCTACAAGAGATGAGTGCCAATCTTTACTATGACCCAGACTTAGATGCAATATTTTATTTCTCACAGTACTCACTGACTATAGAAGAGAGAGAACCCTCATCCTCAGATGAATCTACTACCACTAGTAATTGAGGTATAAATTTTACTGTTAATTTTTTTATATACATATATACTTTAGCGATTTCGAGGACGAAATCTTTATTTTAGGGGGAGAGAATGTAATAACCCTTCCTTTTTACATATAATCTTAGGAATAGATTCATTTAGAAATTTAATATTTTTATTTAAAGTAATTTTAGGGATTTATGGTAATTAGAAGGAAGATTTAAACTAGAAACACCTTAAGTAAAAAATGAAATATGGGGAATTATGATAAAGAAATTTTTAATTTTTTTTTTTAAAAAAGGTGTAAATTAGAAAATTTTAGTTTTCATTTATAGAATAATTATATCAAGGATATTAAGAGGAAAATTGAGAAAATGGGAAGTGGAGTGGAAAAACACTTAGATAGCCTAAAAGTGGGTTCTCGGATTAGAATGACATATTTCGGTAAATTGATGATATCTCCCTCATATGACCTCATATTTAGGTGATTCAAAATTCTATGAATCATTAAGAGGATTATCTAAGAATTTTATGCTTTGAGTTTTCAGAGAATCAAAGTGGATCAATGGGTTATTTGGGCTGGAATTGGACTGATCTGTGTTGAGCGTAAACTGAAGCCCGAAAATAAATCAAACCACCGACCTACTTTAGGAGCCTCAATTTGATTGGTTCTCTACATTTTTATCTTCTAGACATGTGTAAAATGGTTTGTAGTTGGTGGTGGAAGAGTTTCTAGAAGAAAAATTTGTATATAACCATAGGAGAAGTAGGAGCAAATCTGATTGGAAGACAACCAACTAAACTAGCTAAGTTGTCCCTCCATTCTCAACCAATAGCCAACCAAGCCTTAAGGGAATTCTTCTAAGATGTTCTAAGAATGTCTAGGAAGGCTGGAACATGTGGCAAAAGGTGGGGGACATGATCTAAAAACGTGGGAGCCAGATTAAGGCCAAGTGGCCAGATTAAGCATATCCTAGATATGCTAGGATTTGTTCCATTTTTTTTTACCTATGTGCTGTAATAATTTAAACCATTGATCTAGATTATTTTAGAGGAGGATTAAGCTTAGACATGGGATGAAAATTTCAGAAAATAATTAGAGGTTTAGGGGTGATCATGAGGCCATGCACCTAGGGGGGGACAACTCACCCCATTCAGCTAAGGCATTGTTGAAATGCCCTTCCCTCTTCTCAAGCCTCCAACACCTCCTCATCCCTATAAATAGGTACACAAGCTTCTCCTCACTTCCTTTTAGAGAGACCATTCAGCCACCTTGAGAGAAAGCCAAGAAAAATATCCAAAATTCCACTCACAACACACATACCTCAAAAGGAAGTTAAGTAGGAGCCTTGGAGAGAAAGGAAGTGTAAGATCCATTCAAGACTACTAATTTAGCTTTGGAAAAATTTTAAGTGCACTACTTAACATAATCTTGGTGTGGTATAAGTGGATTAATTTTTATATTTAGTTTGATGCCTATTTGATGCTTGTTTAAGCCCATGTATTACTTATGAAGTAGCTTGAATGTTCTTGAATTATGGAATGATTTTTGTTGTGGAAAAATACTAGGAAAAATTTTAGAACCTTATGTATATGTTTTATGATCATATATATGAGGAATATGTTAAAATATGAGGTCATGATTTGGAAAAAAAATGATAGAACAACCCTAGTAACTTTCGGACTTCAAAGGAGTTAAGTAGACAGATTTAACATCTTTTGGTACATTGGTCATAACTTGTTAGTGTGATATCGAAATTGATTGATTCAAAAGGCTATGAAAAGCTAAGATATAGATCTACAACTTTTAAGTTTTAAGTTTTAAGAGATAAGAATTTAAGTATAATAACAATGAGTCCATTGGAAATATAAGTTGGTCATTCCTTTGTCATGTATTTTATGTTTCACTTTATTTATGTCATGTTATGATATATGTGTACTTACTGAGATTTTCAAGGAAATCTCACCTTTGTTTATTTTTGTCTTTTTTTGAAAAATTTAAATATTGTATAGGACCTTATGACGGACAGAAGAAAAGTCCCTTTATTTCAGAGAGCTGAGGAGAGCCCTGAAGGGCCCTCTCACTTTTCCCTTTTTGACTTTTTTGACTTTTCTATTGTTGATATCTATGACCGACTGATAGGGTTATGGAGACACGATGCATCCACCTTCTCAACGCAGCAGAAGCGTATTGGATGTTGTCTGATGTTAAAATTAGATGGTTCATTATCCATATGCGGCATATAAACATCACCATATGGGCAATACTTTCATCGGGATTTTGATATTAGTTTGGATAAGTTTCGTTATGGCAAGGAGTATCCAGAGGTCAAAAGGAAGCCAAGATGGTGCTGACATAGTAATGAGATATTATTGTATGTTTATATGACTGAGAAAACAAATTGGATTATGTAATAGTACAATATAAAGTTGTAATGTGGATGTGAATATTATGTTTATATTTTACCATGTGATTACTAGTTTATTTGTAAAGGTTTTTATTTAGACCAGTTTCTGCTGTGAGTCTCATTACATACAATAGTAAGATTAGATGCTTGCATTATAGGATCGATACGTATGGGGTAAGTAGCCTAGAGTTACTTATTCAGACTCTTCAATTTACGTTAAAACTCTTAGCGTAATTTGAGGGCGTCACAATGTGATATCATTTTTATATAATTTTGTTGTTCACAATGTCTTAGTTTCTTAAATTGTTATTAGTATATAATTTAGTGAATCTTTATTTATTATATTTTTATCACTAATGTTGCGTATATAATTTATTTTTTGAATATCAGATTAATAATGTCTTCATCTAGGACAGGATGTAAGCGTCACCATCTAGGCGAGACTATCATCCAAACAGGCAGAGAGAGGACTGTTTCATTTAGAGAGGCAAGTGAAGATTTCTGACTTCCAAAATTGTTTCTAAATGGTCATTCCCTGCCAGCAGTTTTTGAAACTCGTGGTTGGGGACCTATCTTGGATCAACAGGAAGAAGTATGGGAGACCATGTCCTATATTGACATCTTCGTTGATTTCTATAGATAGCTTGGTGGTACTAGCTTAGATGAGAGAGAGGCGTATAGGATCACTGTTTGAGGAGTTCCACTTGTATTTTCTACCGATGGACTTGCTGAATATCTCGATATTTCTTAGGCTGCACTATGTATCTAAACTTGGTGCCTAGTCAGTCTAATCCTTCAGGTGATGCCGAGACTATTGAGGACGATGCAACAATTTATGTAGATGGGGTCGATGCCCTCACTGATCATGAGGTGAGAGATTTGGTTGTTGGGTCCAGATGCTCCTCTGTATGATGGGACGAAGAGCATCAAGCAGGTAGATCTATCACCATTTTTTAATATCATAAATTTGATAATCACCAACAATATTGACCATTGACAGCATAAGATAAAAATTGGCCTTGATCGTACTAAATTTATGATAGGAGTCGCAAGTGGCATATATCTTCAATAGGATTCGATTAGAGGCCTGATACATTTCGATGGATATATTGCCATTCGGGATCTTGATCACCCAATTTCTTTTATATGATGGGATCATGCCTGATATTTTCGAGCGTATACGAGAGTTGATTAGACCGATCAACAGCACCATCCTCTCACACATCATAGGAAACTTGAGACTGAGTCTTCATGGACCTACTCGAGGTTGATCCTTAAAGAGATACATAGTTGGGAGATCATGGAGTATCAGTTGATAAGACATCCACGTAGGCTGAGTCATTACACATAGCTACTCGGGAGGAGATGGCTGATATAGTGCATGTAGCGATCAGCGGTCAGATATCAGCGGTGATCGATGCAATATATATGGAGGTCCATACTACCATGTTTGAGTTATGTATAGAGATTAATGTTAGCATCTCTGACTTACGTACATAGATTGGTGCTAACATCTTTGAGTTTGATGCCATGTCTACGACTCAGGTCACGATCATAACTTGATTGACACAAGTAGAGGAATGCATAGCTGGAGTCAAGGATGTGTGCAAAGAGTTGGTGTCTTAGTACTTTCTATATTTTACTTATTTATTTTGTTTTGTTTTTGGAATGGACAACATCTCGTGGTTTGTCAATTAAGTACATCATTATGAATTAGTAGTATTTTATCTGTTGTGAATTACTTAATGATTTAAATTATTCTTATTATTTAATTGATAAATTTCTTATAAATTAATAGTTTATATAAGTATAATTATGAATAAAAAGAAAAAGAATAATTCTATTTATCATTTCTAGTACGTACACACCACATACTTCACCTAATTTATTTTATTTTTTATTTTTCCAAGTATGAAGTAGTGTATGGATGATTATAAGTAGAATAACTTAATTAGTTTAATAAGAATAAAAAAAATCAAATTAACTAAATAAAAATAATTAAAAAATCATTTAATATGCGTTTGAACTATAAAAACTGCGTTCGAACATTGATTATGTACCATTCGAATGGTGTATTAGTACGTTCGAACAGTACGTAATGTCCTGCCAAAATTTCATTCACTTCAGCCGCCAATTTTCCGGTCAATCATAAATAAAATCCATTCGAATGGTTCTAACCTTCCCGTTTGCACATTATCGCTTTATGTTTGGACAGTAAGACAATATCTCACTAAATTTTTTCTCTTAACGTGCCAAATTTTCATTTGACCAAATATAACTTTCGTCCGAATATTTTTTTGTACCATTCGAATGAAGTAGATTGGCATTCGAACGTTTTTATTATTAGGGACAAATTTTTTTATCCCTAATTATATCGTTTGAATGCATTCGAACTGTCTACACACCTTCTATCGTTTTCTTGGCACAAATTTTAAAATTTATCTCTAAATCTTACTTTTTGAAAGGATTTTCAGTTCATTCCAAACTAAAATCGTCTCAATATATATATATATATATATATATTTGTTGTAATGATGTGGACAGAACTACATTGTGTTTCTCATGGTTACTCCTATAACTCTAATGGCTAGTTCTAGTTAATTAGATATTCCATCTTAACTTAATTCATATATTCAAATAAATATCTTAATTTATTTATATTTAAATATATAATCTTAATAAGATTTATAAAATATTATTATTCATATATCAATTTAAAATATTTAAAATCACATCAACATCTAAATGGAGCCGTAATCCTCGTTGATTGCAAGTGGCCTTGCCAGCCATCAAATCGAGATGCAATATTCAGCCCGGGGCTACAAATTGTCAACCAAATCCATCACTTTTAGCTAGAAGACCTTAACATGCATGATTAATGTGTTCCTTGGAATAAATCACATGAGCTTGTAGAAAAATAAGTGTGACAGCTTATCTCATGCATGTTGAAATCTTTTTTCAATACCTACTTTAAGATCATAATTAAGATGTAATTATCACCAGAGAAAACGATCATTTGACCAACGTACTGCGCCGGCATGTACGATCTACTTTTTGGACAATTGGAGAATTCATTGTTCGCACTTGGAGCTTGATTTCATGTCAATAATACATGAGTCGAATGGTGCTAATTTTTATTTATTGATTTTTAGTACTGTATGTAATAAAATCTTGTTTGAATTTGGAAATAAGATAAAATGAATTGAGATAAATTTTAAAAATTAAAATATAATATATTATTAGAAAATTATTTTTTTAATATTAATATTATTATTTTAAAATATAAAAAAATTGAATTGAGATTTAAAAAAATTAAATTATTTATTATATTTTATTTAAAAATTAAGAAAAATTTAATAATAAATTTAAGATGAGATAAGATAAATTAAAATAAATTCTGAATATAAACGAAACCTAAAATGAATTCTGAATATAAACCAAACCTAGCTAGCTAATTAGGTAGCCTTTTTTTTTATATCCATGCTCTGAAAGCTAATCATATATGTAATTAATTTTTCCAATATGAAATAGATTAAAATATATTAAAAGAAATAATTTATATGCAAAACCTTCTTACAAATTTTGCCTGCATGATGATCTATATATCCGTTATTTCTTGTCTTCTTTTCTCTATTATTTTAACATAATTAATTTAATTAGATACATATGCATGATATATTAATTAGATGAACATCAGAACCCGCGGTTTCAAAAGATTGTATTTTTTAAAACAAGAATTGATCAACTTACAGCTATATACTAACATCAAAGGTTAACAAACAAGTAGTAGATCATTAACATGTCAATCATGGGAGTATCGCGCGTCATCAGTAAACGAGGTTAGTCAAAATCATCGAATCACGGCATTTAAATAACCAGCCGATCTTCATGCACATGTTTTCTTCTTCTTAGAAAATTGCACTAATACGTACCTATTTTATATATTTTCACTTTGATTTTCTCCGATGCATTTAATCTGAACGTGTTTTCTTTAAATTCCCTCTATTTCTTGGCCTCTTTAATAATTTCATCGTTATTTTCATTTTATTTGTGTAGTAAACATTTTCTAGGCGCTCTAACGATTTGAACACGGCCTATATAATCGTGTTTGACTGTAACTTTTAGGTACTTCTTTCTAGCTATTAGTTTAAGGGTTTTTTTTTTAATTCATCAATAATCATATCCTTACAAGAGATTATTTATCAAGCCAAACTGCTTGAGATACAAAAGAAGGACTATCCTCATACCATAAAATCATATCATCAAGTACATTACAAGGAAATCTTGCCAACAAATGAGCTACTCTATTGCCTTGTGTATTAACATGCCTAACTTGCACCTCTTGAAATCCCTTCATTAACATGTCCTCCAACAAGTAAGCAAAACCAGTAAGCACATCATAGGTTTCATTTAAAGCATTGATAAGGAGAAGACAATCACATTCCACCATTAACTTCGAAATACCCCAATAGACACAAATCTAAAGACCTCTAAGAACAACAACTTCTATAAATTCAGGAGATGAGACTTCACTTTCTATGTTATTGCAAGCAGCAACCACATTGCCCTCATGGTCTCTAAGAACAACTCCAATTCCTGCTCTCTGAAGATCAAAAAAGTTTGTGCCATCAACGTTCAACTTAAAATAATTTGGTGGTGGATTCCATCTTAGAACTCTCGGCATCTCCCAGTTACGGCCATAAAAAATTTGTACCTTCTTATACTCAGACTGCACAGAAAGAGCACCACTAATAATAGAAGAAACACCATGCACAATAGCTCCATAGATAAACTGGTTTTTTCTATACCATAACCCCAAGCAATGGCAAAAAATTTAACTATGTCATCTTCATTCTCCTCATCATTTACTGCCAATGATAGCTCTTGAAAAGACAAATTAGAGCCCAACTCCCTCATTACGTGTACATATTGTAAAATTAGATTCTTCAAAGTAGAACAATGAAATAAAGCATGAACAACATCTTCATTTCTACTACTATGATAGAAAATACATGCATCTTCCACATATACTTCCTTTTGGATCAAGTTATGGAAAGTAGGTAAAATTCTTTTACAAGCCCTCCAAGCAAAGATTTTAACTTTCTTAGCTAGGAAGTTTCAGGTGCCAAAAATATTTCCAAAATGAAGAGAATTGATTAGCATTTGATCCCTCCCCCACATCTCATTAGCAAGCTATAACATTTTATACCCACTCCAAACTGAATAAATACCAGACTTTTCAGAATTCCAATACCACAAATCCACTTGAGACAAAGAAACCTGTAACTTCAAAACCTGTCTAACAATAATTGGATTGAATAGAGCTCGTAAAACCTCCACATTCCATCACCTCAAATTAGCATCCAATAGAGCCTGAACTCTCAGATTATCATCAGATACATTAACCATAGCCTCCTAGATCACATACCTTTGCACTCCTGGAATCCAATGATCATGAAAAACTCGAATATTGTCCTCATTACCAACTCTCCTCATACAACCAGCTTTTAACAAATGAAGAGAGCTATATATTTCTTTCCATACATAAGAGAAATTAAATCCAACCTTTGCATCAAATAAAGGACACTTCGGATAATACCTTGCTTTAAAAATCTTCTGTAGAAGAGAGTCTTCATGTGTTAGCAATTTCTAGCCCTGCTTAGCAAGAAGGGCAAGATTAAAATCATAGAGGTTTTTGGAATCCATTCTACCTCTAAATTTTGACTCACATAACTTTTTCCACCTTGCCCGGCCAATGGATCTTCCTTTCTTGAGCCTGATTTCCCACCAAAAACATGCTATCATCATTTCTAGTTCATGACAAAGGTTTCGAGATAATAAAAAATAGCTCATGGCATATGGAGGGATGAACATAGCCATGACTTCTAAAATGACCTCTCTTCCTCCTTGTGATAATAGATTCCCCTTCCACACTTGAAGTTTTTGCCATAGCCTTTGCTTAATCCCTGAGAATGCTTATTGTTTTGACCTACCAACTATGGGAGGAAGTCCTAAATACTTTTCATATTACTAAATGTCCTCCCCCGCCACACCCCCCCGATTTACACAAAATCAGCCCTTAAAACCTCATCAACATTTTTGCTAAACACCATAGAGGTATTTTCTTTATTAATACATTGCCCTAACGTTTTCTCATATTTATCCAAAAGGGTTTGGATCTTGGCATTAGTATCAACTCCAACTTTGCAACAAATTACTATATCATCTTCAAAGAGTAAGTGATTCACTTTTGGAGCTCCTCTAGAAATTTGAACCCCCTCAACCAGCCTTGGACCTGAATTTCTTTTTAACAAACTGATCAAACCTTCCGTACATAGCAGAAACAGATAAGGAGATAATTGATCTTCTTGTTTGAGACCGAATAAGATGAACCTTTGGACTACCATTCAAAAGACTTGAAATGGACACTGTAGTCATGCACTTCATAATAAGAGCAACCAGATTTGAGTCAAACCCAAGCTTTATCCTCATATTTTTAAGAAACACCCACTCAACTTTATCATATACTTTACTCATGTCCAGTTTAATAGACATAAAATCTTTTTTCTGCACTCTCTTAGCATGAAGATAATGTAATAATTCATAAGCAACTAAAATATTATCTGTAATCTATCTACCCGGAACAAAAGTGTATTGAGTATCAGAAATCCCCATCAATATCTAACCACAAGGAAATATGGTCAGAGTAAGCGACAACTCCATGTTGAACTCTTAAATACAGAAAGAATTCACACCAGGCTGAATTTCCCAGAAAACGATCCAACCTCTCACTAATCACCCTTTCCCCCTCTCTTTTGTTGCACCAAGTGAAAGGCACACCAAAAAAATAAGATCTTTCAACCCTCCTTCTTCCAGTACTACCCAAAACCCCACAATAATCTTTCACTATGCAAATTACTACCACACTTTTCTATTTGATAAAGGATCTCATAGAAATTCCCAAGCACTAACCAAAGACCACTTACACCTGAACCCAACAATTTTAGATATGACCAAACTGCTTCCCTATGCTCTGCTTGTGGGTGCCCGCAGACCCCATTTATAAATCTCTTCCTCCCAACACAATCTTTTAAGCCAATTTCAGCATGAACAAAGTGATTAGAATAAGTCAAGACACAAATAAAAATTTTAACTCCACAGTAAAGCCAAACCACCACTACGACCAATTACATCAACCACAAAACAATTTTGAAAGCCAAGCTTATGCTTACAGAGATCCCACTGTTGAGCCTTCAACTGGGTTTTTTGCAAGAAAAGCACGTCAGAAGCTTCGGCCTTTGTCATCAAATCACGAAGGTTACGAATACCCGTGGGTTCCCAAACCCATGGGGATTCCAAGTTAGGAGCTTCATTGTGTTTGGCGGGGTTGCTCAGCAACCACTATTGAGATTTTATGTGTCTAGGTCCCCGACCCAAAGTTACGCTTTCTACTACCCAACTCGTCATCAAACACCATAGAGCTCTTCCATTTATCTCCACTTTGTGCATCCTTCAACAAGTCCTTCCAGATATCCTTTGATAGGACTTTCTCCAAATCTCCTTAAAGGTATTTCGATGAATCTCCCGATGGATCCTTTAACAGATCCTTCAGTTGGTTTTTCCCCAAATCTCCTGAAATCCATAGGTCAACATTCGGGTCTTTCCCTTTTGAGAACACAGGGGATTTGGGCTTCCTCTTAAGCCCAGGAAGTTTTGAAGCTTTTCTCGCCCCCTTAAGCCCATGTCTATCCATGGGCCAAAATGTCACAGGGCCTAATTCCACTCCAGTATTGAACTATGTAACTGGAATATCTACCAGACTCGCACCTACCTCAGCTGAAAATATGGAGCTTCCATTAGTCACCTGTTTCATAGCTTCCCCATTCGAAGGAGTAGCCCCTGTAACTAGGGGTGATCCCCGCCCAATCGGGGGCGGGGTCCTCCTATTACCGCCCCCGCTCCTACCTGGGCAGGGGGTCAATTTTTTAGACCGCACCCTGCCCCAGTGTAGGGGGGCGGGGTACCCCGTCCCGAAATGGGGGGTAGAAGGGGGAGGGTCCATCCGCCCGGCCCCCGCCATCACCCCCTATTGGGCCTAGTCTAGTTGACACTTCTGGGCCATTTTTGGCCCAAATCAAATTTCTAGGCCATTTTTGGTCCGGAAAACCATCAAACTTGATTTAATTTCACAATAAAAAATATCAATCTATTAAATACAAAGTAATAATCATTACTAAAGTCTAAAGTGACAAAGTCATTAAAAAAAAATATCACTAAAAATCTAAAAATCTAAAAGTCTAAAACAATAAAAGTTAAAACTTAAAAGTAAAGACTATTAGAAGTCTTGACTAGTTACTAAACTATTACAATTTACAATAATACTAATTAATTATACAAATTACAAATTGTGCTATTAACTATTAACATTACAAAATTACAAATTTACAATTTACAAAATCATAAGAAATAAGAATGATAACATTGGTCCTTGGACACTGGTGATTGAACGTTTTCACTTTAAAGAGTTGTAATGCAAACTTGAGTGTGGACCGTGGGGTTGTTGGACCTTAAGCTTAACATACAATAATAAGTTAAAAAATAATTAGAGTACAAATATAAAACTATAAGTTATAAACATGAAAAAAATAATAATTTATTAAAAATACTAAGTTACTGACCAAGATTAAATTGGGTTATTAGGTTGAAAGATGGGCTTGACAATTGATATACAAAATGATACTTTCATAGAAAATGTCAAAACTCATAAACAAGAATTACAAAATAATTAGATACTAACATTATAAATATTATAAAATTATAAATGTAAATAACAATTAAGAAAAAAAATTGTGTAAAGTGCAAACCATGGTGACGGAGTCGTAGGTGACGTAGGTCATACTGTAGCAGAGGTAGCTGTTGACTGTGTCCTAGGTGTTGGTGTCACGGTCACTACAAGTTACAACAATTAAATGTAAAATTTGTGTTCAATTAAATTTAATTAAATAAATACAAAATAATGTAAATATTTATTTAAGTGACAATTTACCAAATCCAAACTGATCAGCAGCCTCGTCCTCGGCCTTAACCGGATCATAATAAAAAACCTCCAGAATATGAATTTCAGCACCCGTGACCTAATTCTGTGTACAAATCAGGGACTCAATAGTGATAGGATCTAATGAGTTCCGGAAAAGATTCAATACGCGCCCTCCAGTGCTAAAGGCCGACTCTGAAGCTACTGTACTGATCGAGATGGCCAAAATACTACGAGCTATCTTTGAAAGTATAGGGTATTTGGGAACATTCATCTTCCACCAAGCTAATATATCAAAATCTCGTACAAATGGATGAAGATCCAATGCCAAATATCTGTCTAACTCTGTCTGGGCATCTGTGGTGGAACTCGTAAAATCCAAGGGGGTCAGCTCCATCTTGTTACCTCAGTCCATTTTACATTTTTTTCTACGCCTGGCATCTGCACCTACTGGAAGGGGGGTACCTGTGGCTGTAGGTGTTGCAATACTACCACCTCCCACAATAGCGAACTTATCAAATAATCTAACAAGTATTTTCTGAGCTCGAGATGCAACAGTCGACGCACGATCCTTACCAATTGCATCAGTCAACCCAAATACCATGCCTTTCACCTTAAACCGTAAGTCAAGGACACATGCAACATATAACAAGATATTGGTTTTATCAAACTCTTCCCCCTAATGCTTGTCGAATTCATCCATCTTGGTCCTAGACATCTCTCGCAATGTGGTGTTACTACCCGCTGCAATATCATCTAATTCTTCTTTCACCTGGCTATTTGTTGACAAAATTGATGTGCCGTGGGATACAGAGAACCAAATAAAATCTTGGTAATATCATAAAAAACCCTCAGAAACTCTACAAAAATAGATACAATGTCCCAATCATTACATAGAGGGTGCCCTAAATTTTCATCAAAATACTTGACATATTGTATGTTTTCATTACCCAATGTATCAAATGCCAACTTATACCCCTGGGCCACCTCCAACATCAAAAAGATTGAGTTCCATCTTATAGACAAATCAGTGCATAGATATTTTTTACATGTTATACCCACAGTAGTTGCAACAACTTTGAACCTAGCCAATCTAGCAGGAGAAGATCTGACCCATCTCACAGGAGTCCTGACCCGAGCAACCGAGTCACCAAGCTTATACAAGCCATCACTCATAATCAAATTAAGAATATGTGCTGCACATTGCGCATGCAAATAATTCCCACCCAAAATCCTTCTACTTGCATTATTTATGAGAGTTTTAAGATGTCTCATTGCAACATCGTTAGCCCCAGTATTATCAACCGTACAAGTTAAAACCTGAGTTAACCCCCACTCTTTTACAGCGGCCTCTAAGGCCTTCTCTATAGTCTCGCTTTTGTGATCAGTGGTTTGACAAAATTTGAGGATCTTTTTATGCAATGTCCAACCCCCATCAACCCAATGCACAGTCATACACATAAAATTAAGATTATTACAAGAAATCCAACAATCTGTGGTGAGGCAAACATTCTCCCCTGCCAATAAACCCCCAAACTTCTCTTTTTCTGACCGATAAAGTTTTCTAACATCTCTTGCCACTGTATGGAAAGAAGGAATATTGAATCTTAGTTTCAAGTACCTAGAATAGACTTAGAACCCTTTCCCATCAACTACTTGGAAATGCATCTCATCTATAACGATCATGCGAGTTAGGTGTGTCCTAACCTCGTTAGGATCGTATTTTGTGTACCCCTTTAATGCCAACTCCCCATTACTCCCCTCACTCATTTTTTTAAAGCCAACTTCAAGCCTAGATTGACTCTTCTTTACTAAAGATTTCAAAATTGGGGATTTCTTGCATTGTTTCTTGTAGTGGCACCCATAAACTTTGCCACAATAGTTGCATTTGGCTTTTGGGTCATTGGGGTTACCACCTTCTATCTTGGTGACATGAGCGCAAATTATGGATGGAGTTTTCTTACTAGGTTGCTTGAGGGCAGGGCTTGTGGTAGTGGTAGGAGTAGGGCTAGGGGTCTCGATCAGAAGAGTACTAGTAGGGTTAGGGATAGTGGTAGTAGTAGTGGTAGTGGTATTGGTAGTGGTTGCGATAGGATTAGTGTAACGCCCCGATTTTTCGCATTGATTACAACGTAAATCGACGTATGCGGACAAGTAACACAAGGATACTTATCCTACATAAACATAAAAAGTAGCATGCATGCACCTAAGTTTACTAATTAAATGCA
Source organism: Platycarya longipes (assembly GCA_036559045.1). Taxonomy (NCBI): domain Eukaryota; kingdom Viridiplantae; phylum Streptophyta; class Magnoliopsida; order Fagales; family Juglandaceae; genus Platycarya; species Platycarya longipes. The sequence continues at coordinate 17,573,075 of CM071793.1, read as the reverse complement.
ACGCCGATCACAGCTGGAAGAAGTAAATTCCCAATATATGCAAAGAGATCTAATTCTTGCATAAATAGATCACATGGCATATTAAAATTACACTTCTCATAACATCGTATTTACAAAAACATACTGTATTAAATCTTACATAACCCAGTTAGTTTTCTCAAAACATAATCTCATATCCCTCTATCATCCAGTACTCTTACTTCTTTACTTGATCACAAACATGGGACCATCTCAACCGGAGAAGAGCATTCTATAGAACGCTCAGGGTACCTCAGAATCTCCAATGCTCACCGAGTCTCAATGCAATTTATCTATCCCCACAACAACATCTATCATTCCATGAGAAATGATAGACAAAACATAAAAGAGTGAGATTTACAAGGAATCTCAGTAAGTACACAGTTAACGAAATAAGGCACAGATAACACAACAATCATCATACATAGTCATACTCACCAACATATCGCTTATAGGAATGCTTTACTGGACTTATACAGGTCAATTACCCATCTTCCCATACAAACTTAGATATTATCTAGACCCACCATCACATACTTAATACATATACTTTTCACCTTACTTCTTAACCTTGTAGGTTTCCCTTATTTCTTATTCTCGATGGGCGTTACGTATTGCCGTCCCCATCGGGATCTACTTATTGCATAACCTCGATAGGCGTTACGTATCGTCGTCCCTGTTGGGTCTTACTTATTGCATAACCTCGACAGGCGTTACGTATCGACGTCCCTGTCGGGTTTTACCTATCTCTTATCTTTGATGGGCGTTACGTATCGCCGTCCCCATCACATATAACTCGTCAATCATCCGGGCGTTATGTATCACTGTCCCCGTAATAATGAGTCTCGTGTCAATCTTCCGGGCGTTACGTATCGCCGTCCCCGTAATGACACGGAACATACTAAACACATAAGACAGGTGTCCCCATCAACTTATCAGTCATCCGGGTGTTACGCATCGCCGTCCCCGTGATGACGTAAGCATTCTTATCATAGCGGGCGTTACGTATCGCCGTCCCCGCTAATCATTTCAATCCTACGGGCGATACGTATCGCTGTCCCCGTAGTGACATAATTCTTATTCTTACGACAGGTGTTACGTATCGCCGTCCCTGTCGGCACGTCAGTCATACGGGCGTCACGTATCGCCGTCCCCGTCATGACGTGACTAACATATTCATACATGCATATGCTTTTCATTCTTATTTTAGAACCCTTGTTCTCACAAGTCTTTACTAGTATCCACTATTATTACCCGTGGTCGGGCCATGTCACTATTGTTACCCGTGGTTGGGCCATGCCACTATCATTACCCGTGATCGGGCCATGCCACTATTATTACCCATAGTCAGGCTATACTATATCTTTTCTTATTCTTATGAGTTTTTCACCTAGAACTCATTTCATTTGAGACACCAATTTTATTCCAGGAAAAATCCTGGGTCTAAGCAAAATAAGATATCTCGCTCGAGCGGGGTATCAAGTGACAGTCTAGTGAGGGTTCATATTTTGCCTTCGCTCAATCCACCTGTCGAGCGACAGTCGAGCGAGATCACGGCTCATGGGGTTTTTCAACCTAAACCAAACAATCTTTTCACATAAACTTTATTTTTACTTATTAAAACATAAATCTATGTCGTTATAATTTTCCTAACATTTTATCATCACAAAATCATATCCAAAACACCATAGATTCCAAGCATATCATATAAGCCTAGTTTAAGCTCCAACTAACAACAAACTTAATTCCATCAACAATCTACTTATTCTATGCCAAGATTAGGATAAATTGTATACTTACAAGTTTCTCCAAAACTTGGTTGAATGATCAAACTAGTCCTTGCAATATTTCTCCTCAAAACACTCACTTAGCTCACTTAGGTGGTGCTTGGAGGTTCATGGGTTAAGAGAGGCTTCTTCTTTGGCTTTCTCTCCAAGTGGGCGTGAGTTTCTTCTCCCAAAAGATCCCTTATGGACTGAAGATGACTATATATATATGGAGGAAACGATGGCTTGGGGAAAAAGGGAAGGGAAATAAATCAAGGCCATTGGTTAAATCAAACCGTGCAAGGTGTGTGTTGTCCAGCCTTGGCTTAGTCCAATCATCATCCATATCTCTCATGATCTCCAAGGATTTTCATCCCATGGCTATGCTTCTTCCATATCGAAAATCATCTTAGATCAATGGCCCAAATAATTACTAAATATAGATATAAAAGTAAAATCCAAAAAGCCTAAAATATCTAAGATAAGCTCAACCGGCTATTGGCCTTTCCTTGCACCCCCAAAGCTTCTAGAACCTCTTCTTCCTCTTTGGCCGCAAGTCCCAGACTTCCCTAGTACCCTTAGAGTGGCTAGAAAATATCTTATCATCTACTACCCAAGATTTGGTTACCAATTGGTTGGAAACAAGGGAATAGTTGACTGTTTTGGCCAATCACATTAGTTCTTCACTTTTGCTTGGTTTTAGACTAATTATTCTTCTAGAAGTTCTTCCTCCACCTAACACATACTTTCATACATGTATCTATATCTAGCTGATAGAAATAAGGAAAACCAATCAAATTCGAGCATCTAAAGTAAGGTGGTGGAGTGATTTATTTTCGGGCTCCAGTTTGCACTTAAAACAAAACAGTCCCATTCCAGCCCAAATAATCCATTGATACACTTCGATTCTCTTAAACCTCCAATCATAAAAGTTCTAGATTCATTTCTTAAGGTTCTATAGGAACTAGACTTACTTTATTTGGAGTTCATATGACCAAGTTATGAGTTTTCTAATAAAACTCGATAGATTAGCCCGAGAACACCACTCCGGGCACACCAAGTGTTGGATAGATGATTCCTCTTATTTCACAGGAAATTTACTAAATAAAATCTCCTCATTTTCCACATCTCTACATACTTGTCCAGACCTTAGGATAATTTAGAAAATAATCCAAAGGCTTAATCTTATCCAAAGTTCTTAGTCAACTTCAAAGTCAATGCTTATCTATCTCCAATTCAGATCTACTACTTCAATATCTATTTATTATTTGATTAAGTCCATATCTTTTAAATCTCAAAACATAAAAGTTGTATATATTCCTCTTAGCTTTCCATAGCCTCTTGAATCACTCAAATCCGATATCAAATGAGCAAGTTATGACCATTCTACCAAAAGACATTAAGTGTGTCCCTGTATCTCGCTCGAGCCAGACAACAAGCAGGAGTCGAGCGAGATCTTGGGTTAGGCACTTTTCCACCTTAAAACAAGTCACATTTGTACCCAACCCTACTCCTAACCTTTCAATATAAAAATCCTTTACATATATCCCAACAATTCCTAAAAATAGTTTTGGAGAAACATAATCATCCCACATATGAAAATTAAGCGGATATCTAATAATCCGGGTTATCACATTCTCCCCCCCTTAAAAGGAATTTCATCCTCGAAATTCGAGAGTTCCACCTCAACATTAATATATATATATATATCAGCGTGTACTTAGAAAAATTCTATAATCCGTAACACCGATATAACTGCCAACATTACTCTTCTCCTTTGGCACATCCCTTTTAAAAAACTCAAAGCATATGGATAATTTAGAACCCTGACTTTTTCGAAGAATCTCAATACATTCTCCAATAAAATTCAACAATTATAAATATTTAAACTGACTTCAGTCGATTTCTATGCTCTATCCACCAAATGTTCATCCATATTCTATCTTTTGTAACTTAAATCCCTCTTCCATGGCAATCACAAACAATATTTTCTTCTTAGTAAAACTCCAAATCCCTATTGATTCCTTCAAATCAACGTAATTTAAGTCTCTGATCATGATCAACATCATGTTTGTGCTGTGTACTCTCAAAATTTACCACATAAATAGCCTTAACACATACCAAATCGCATCAAAGTGGAACCAAAAGTTACCTTTTTCAAAACTGTATACTTGCAGATATCATGCATTTATAATCAAGATCAACATTTTGCCTATGCATCAGTAGTTCGTTTATACCATTTTCCTCATCTGAACTTATACCTTCAAAGTTTATTTCCTCAATCATAAAAATTTGCTAACCAAATCCATACTTTTCATCCCTGAGCAAGTATTTTCTCAAAAACTCTTATATCCACCATTGGACTCCACTCCATCTTATTCTGATTATTGTAAACTCATCAATTTCCAACACAGATCAAACTAACATGTGAGATCGGTGCTCCAAAATTCAAATCTTAATTCAAATCAAATCTCCAAAATTCTAAAACTTTACATACTTTAGGAATCACTTTTTAGAATTCTATAAGATCGATAAACTTGTAATCTTTCACCATTTTGCAATTCTTCAAAATTTAGAACTTCGGTACCTAAATTTCAAAGAAATCACTCATACTATGACATTTTCTTCTAAACCTTGATATTACAACAACAGTCTAAGTCAATAAAAATTCAAGCCTACTACTCTTAAACATTTAGGTCCTTCTTGATCGTAACACCCTTATACCAGAACTTAATCTTTAATTTGCTACAACTAAGAAAATTAATTCAAATTCCCTCGACAGAAAACTATCAAGTTGATCGGTTAACTTCAAATTCTCAACTTTGAAAGAGAAATTCTTTACCACTTGCTATAATCCAGCAAAGTTTTCGTCAAATCTCACCATAAGGACTTTAAGAATCCATGTATACCTTACATCTCTATATACAACCATACAATAAACCTCACCACTCCAAAGTCAATAAAATAGTCATCATGCTTCCTTATCAATCTGACCTTGCCACTAATGATTCCAACATCAACCAATTGTCAATTTCTACTTCTATCACGTAATATATCTTAGAAATTCTGATTTTTGAAATCCCAAACATTCACAATTCCATGAGAGAAACCAATTTGACCCAATCTTTTCTAGAATTTAAGCCCTTCTCAATCAAATCAAAACCTATCTTAATACCATGTGATCATTTCTCCTAGGATATTCATGGTTTACCCAGAGTCATATTGCTCTAATACCATTCTGTAACGCCCCGATTTTTCGCATTGATTACAACGTAAATCGACACATGCGGACAAGTAACACAAGGCTACTTATCCTACATAAACATAAAAAGTAGCATGCATGCACCTAAGCTTACTAATTAATACAACGCCGATCGCAGCTGGAAGAAGTAAATTCCCAATATATGTAAAGAGATCTAACTCTTGCATAAATAGATCACATAGCATACTAAAATTACACTTCTCATAACATCGTATTTACAAAAACATACTGTATTAAATCTTACATAACCCAGTTAGTTTTCTCAAAACATAATCTCATATCCCACCATCATCCAGTACTCTTACTTCTTTACTTGATCATGAACATGTGATCATCTCAATCGGAGAGGAGCATTCTATAGGACCCTCAGGGTACCTCAGAATCTTCAGTGCTGACCGAGTCTCAATGCAATTTATCTATCCCTGCAACAACACCTATTATTCCATGAGGAATGATAGACAAAACATAAAAGAATGAGATTTACAAGGGATCTCAGTAAGTACACAGTTAACGAAATAAGGCACAGATAACATCAACTATCATCATGCATAGTCATACTCACCAACATATCACTTATAGGAATCCTTTACGGGACTTATACAAGTCAATTACCCATCTTCCTATACAAACTTAGATCTTATCTAGACCCACCATCACATACTTAATACTTATACTTTTCACCTTACTTCTTAACCTTGTAGGTTTCCCTTATTTCTTATCTTCGATGGGCGTTACGTATTGCCGTCCCCATCGGGATCTACTTATTGCATAACCTCGACAGGCGTTACGTATCGCCGTCCCTGTCGGGTCTTACTTATTGCATAACCTCGACAGGCGTTACGTATCTCCGTTCCTGTCGGGTCTTACTTATCTCTTATCTTTGATGGGCGTCACGTATCGCCATCTCCATCACATATAACTCATCAATCATCCAGACGTTACGTATCGCCGTCCCCGTAATGATGAGTCTCGTGTCAATCTTCCGGGCGTTACGTATCGCCGTCCCCGTAATGACACGGAACATACTTAAACATATATGACAGGCGTCCCCGTCAACTTATCAGTCATCTAGGCGTTAAGTATCGTCGTCCCCGTGATGATGTAAGCATTCTTATCATAGTGGGCGTTACGTATCGCCATCCCCGCTAATCATGTCAATCCTACGGGCGTTACATATCGCCGTCCACGTAGTGACATAATTCTTATTCTTACGACAGGCATTACGTATCGCCGTCCCCGTCAAGACGTGACTAACATATTCATACATGCATATGCTTTTCATTCTTATCTTAGAACCCTTGTTCTCACAAGTCTTTACTAGTATCCACTATTATTACCCGTGGTCGGGCCATGTCACTATTGTTATCCGTGGTCGGGCCATGCCACTATTATTACCCGTGGTCGGGCCATGCCACTATTATTACCCGTGGTCGGGCCGTGCCACTATTATTACCCGTGGTCGGGCCATACTATATCTTTTCTTATTCTTATGAGTTTTTCACCTAGAACTCATTTCATTTGAGACACCAATTTTATTCCAGGAAAAGCCCTGGGTCTAAGCAAAATAGGATATCTCGCTCGAGCGGGTGTCGAGCGAGAATCAAGTGAAGTCACGGGTTGGAACTGGCTTGAGCGGGGTATCAAGCAACAGTCTAGCGAGGGTTCATATTTTGCCTTCGCTCGATCCACTCGTCGAGCGACAGTCGAGCGAGATCACGGCTCATGGGGTTTTTCAACCTAAACCAAGCAATCTTTTCACATAAACTTTATTTTTACTTATTAAAACATAAATATATGTCCTTATAATTTTTCTAACATTTTATCATCACAAAATCATATCCAAAACACCATAGATTCCAAGCATATCATATAAGCCTAGTTTAAGCTCCGACTAACAATAAACTTAATTCCATCAACAATCTACTTATTCTATGTCAAGATTAGATTAAATTGTATACTTACAAGTTTCTCCAAAGCTTGGTTGAATGATCAAACTAGTCCTTGCAATATTTCTCCTCAAAACACTCACTTAGCTCACTTAGGTGATGCTTGGAGGTTCAAGGGTTAAGAGAGGCTTCTTCTTTGGCTTTCTCTCCAAGTGGGCGTGAGTTTCTTCTCCCAAAAGATCCCTTATGGACTGAAGATGACTATATATATATGGAGGAATCGATGGCTTGGGGAAAAAGGGAAGGAAAATAAATCAAGGCCATTGGTTAAATCAAACCGTGCAAGGTGTGTGCTGTCCAGCCTTGGCTTAGTCCAATCACCATCCATATCTCTCATGATCTCCAAGGATTTTCATCCCATGGCTATGCTTCTTCCATATCTAAAATCATCTTAGATCAATGGCCCAAATAATTACTAAATAGAGATATAAAAGTAAAATCCAAAAAGCCTAAAATATCTAAGATAAGCTCAACCGGCTATTGGCCTTTCCTTGCACCCCCAAAGCTTCTAGAACCTCTTCTTCCTCTTTGGCCACACATCCCAGACTTCCCTAGTACCCTTAGAGTGGCTGGAAAATATCTTATCATATACTTCCCAAGATTTGGTTACCAATTGGTTGGGAACAAGGGAATAGTTGACTGTTTTGGCCAATCACATTAGTTCTTCACTTTTGCTTGGTTTTAGACTAATTATTCTTTTAGAAGTTCTTCCTCTACCTAACACATACTTTCATACATGTATCTATATCTAGCTGATAGAAATAAGGAAAACCAATCAAATTCGAGCATCTAAAGTGAGGTGGTGGAGTGATTTATTTTCGGGCTCCAGTTTGCACTTAAAACAGAACAGTCCCATTCCAGCCCAAATAATCCATTGATACACTTCGATTCTCTAAAACCTCCAATCATAAAAGTTATAGATCCATTTCTTAAGGTTCCATAGGAACTAGACTCACTTCCTTTAGAGTTCATATGACCAAGTTATGAGTTTTCTAATAAAACTCGACAGATTAGCCCGAGAACACCAATCCGGGCACACCAAGTGTTGGATAGATGATTCCTCTTATTTCACAGGAAATTTACTAAATAAAATCTCCTCATTTTCCACATCTCTACATACTTGTCCAGACCTTAGGATAATTGAGAAAATAATCCGAAGGCTTGATCTTATCTAAAGTTCTTAGTCAACTTCAAAGTCAATGCTTATCTATCTCCAATTCAGATCTACTACTTCAATATCTATTTATTATTTGATTAAGTCCATATCTTTTAAACCTCAAAACATAAAAGTTGGATATATTCCTCTTAGATTTCCATAGTCTCTTGAATCACTCAAATCCGATATCAAATGAGCAAGTTATGATCATTCTACCAAAAGACATTAAGTCTGTCCCTGTATCTCGCTCGAGCAAGACATCGAGCAGGAGTCGAGCGAGATTTCAGGTTAGGCACTTTTCCACCTTAAAACAAGCCACATTTGTACCCAATCCTACTCCTATCCTTTCAATATAAAAATCCTATACATATATCCCAACAATTCCTAAAAATAGTTTTGGAGAAACATAATCATCCCACATATGAAAATTAAGGAGATATCTAAAAATCCGAGTTATCACAATTAGGGTTAGGGCCGGAGGTACCCAAGGCCCCATCCGGGGAGCTCGCACTAGAATCCTCTGGATTTTCCATTTATAACAAATGTTGCCCAGATGACTAACACAAGAGGGGGGGTGAATTGAGTTATATTATAAAAATTAACACTTATTAATCAAATACACAATATAAAATATAAACAGAATGTAAAACAGTAAGAAATGTAAAGAGTAGGGTAAGAGAAAGCAAACTCAGTATTTTTACGAGGTTCAGCCCCACTGCCTACGTCCTCGCCTCAAGCTACCCCTTGAGGATCCCGAATTCACTAGTCAATCTCCTTTAGGTGGAGATAGAAACCTATTACACTTTTGAGCAGCACCGCTCCAAAGAATCCGTGTAGAACACCCTCTACACTTCCAATCACCTCACACTTGGTGATTTAACTATTCCCCGTGTAGAACACCTTCTACACACAGAAGGGTTGTACACACCCTTTTACTGATATAAAAATTGATAGTGGGTAGGCTATCAGAAAACACTCCTCAATGAGTGAGATAGAAACAATACAGCACAACCTATATCTCTCTCAACAAGAACAAGAATTAAGGCTCAAAACTTTAGAAAAGAGAGAATGAGAGCTTTGAAGGAATGATGCAAAACTTAGCAATAGATGTGTAAGCTCTTGTGGTGATTTTTGCAAAACTCAAGTGAGCTATTTATAGGCAAATGAGTCTTCAATTTCAAATTTGAAAAGATTCCCATGTCCAAGACATCATCATTCACTTTTCAAAAATTTCAAATCAAATCTTTTTACTTTTTGCATGTGACAAAAGGAGCACACTTTACTTTTCAAAAATTTCAAACCTAATATTTTACTTTTTGCATATGACAAAAAGAGCACACTTTACTTTTCAAAAATTTCAAATAAAGACATCTATCTTTTGCATAAGTCAAGAAAAGCATCCACCACTTTTGAAAATATTCAAATAAAACATGCACATGTGAAAGATGACAATCAATCATCTTAATATTTTCAAAGTTCAAACCTTTAATCATGTCATGCACATGTGAAAGATGACAATCAATCATCTTTCAAAATTTTCAAATTTAATTTTCAAAATATTCATGCACATGTGGAAAATGTATTTTAATGCTTTATGATAAAATATTAATTTTGAGCCTTAATTCTAATTTCGAATTTTTAAGAGATTTACAATATTACTCTATGATTTTAATGTGAACTTGTTCCCTTCTTGCTCATGCTTGGTTCCTTGATGTGCTTGATTCTATTGTGTGGACAACTTGAGCTTGAGACTCCTTTATTCTTTGAATTCATTTGTTATCATCAAAATCCATGTGTAGATTTATAATTACACAAAACTTGAAACCTTGTGTTCAACAATCTCCCCCTTTTTGATGATGACAAATACTTGATAGAACCTGAAACTTGTATTAATACTTAAGCTCCCCCTGAGAATGTGCGTTAGTTTTTCAAGCAAAAATATAAATATAATTCCAAGCATATATAACAAGTTTAGCAAATTAAACAATGTTAATGTTCTAGTCTAAAACTTCTCCCCCTTTTGGCATCATTAAAAAGGATCGGCAGCAAGTAAATAGACTGAAGAAAACGGTGCGTTAATAGATACTGTAGATAGTTGAAAAAAAAGGGAGCCGCCCGTGACCTGACAAGTGCTGCAAAGCCTCGAGGCCTAACTCTATGAATTTAGTGCGGCTGAAGATTTAAACAATCGCCTGATGTTGTTGACAAACGGGATTGAAGGCTCTGAGTTTCTATAAAAAAAATGATCATTTTCACCTATCGGGTACAAAAAAAAATCGCTTCTTGATCTAAGTTCTGTTTTTCCATAACGATAGAATGGCCGAACAATTCTCTTCCACTAATGTTCCAGACTTGAATCAGGAACCCTTGACGCATCAACCATCAACCTTCTCTCTTGAGGCCGTCAATGCCATGATAGGAGCAGAGAACCGTTTTTCTAGTAAGAAAACTTTTAACAATGTGTGTCCAGCATATCTTGTATTTCTTTTGACTAAATAAGATTTGAAGAGACAATAGTTTGTCTTGTTCTTTATGCTATCTCTATAAAATCAGTTTTAAAGTTCATCCGATTTGCATCGAATCTTATTCTCATCTCTATAACTCATCTGCATTCCTTCAATATTATCGCTTTAAGTTTTCAATTCTTTTCTCAATGGCTCATTCTTCTAACATTCCTCTAGATCCATCTATGAGGTATTCTACACCTCAATCTCATGTCCTTTCTGCAGCTACCATTGGCGCCATGTTGCAGCAAGAGAATAATAGTTTGGCTAATAAGCCAGACTCCGATGCTATCTACGACTTGGTGAGTCTTGGGACTCGCTACTCATCTTCTATTGTTGCTTTTTCCCAGCGGCTACAAGTCAAAAACCATGAGGTTGAAAAGCTTAAAGAACAGATTGTTGTACTTCAACGAATTGTTCAAGAGTCTCACATAAGGGAAGGAATCCTTCGACAGAAGAATAAACAGTTGAAATCTCTATTGGATTCTTCATTCCGCTTGCCAGTTCCCATGGATAGAGATGACATGATATTGTATGAAGAGAATGAGCGTCTCAAACATGAGGCTAAGAACCTCAAGTTTCTGTAGGTCATTTAAGATAATGAAATAAAAGTATCTATCAGATATTCATGGCTTGCATCATTCCTATTTCTCTTCTAATAGTGCATAGTCTATCTTCTGGTAGGGGTTTTGTGAAAATGTCTGCCAATTGATCATGTGTACTAGTGAATTCTAATACAATATCGCCCTTCTGCACATGATCTCTAAGAAAATGATATCTAATTTCAATATGTTTGGTCCGAGAATGTTGTATTGGATTCTTTGAAAGATTTATATCACTTGTATTATCACATTTGATTGGAATGTGATTGTACATAAGTTTAAAATCCTCAAGTTGTTGCTTCATGTAAAGAACTTGAGCACAACAACTACCCGCAGCAACATATTCTGCCTCAGCAGTAGAAAGTGCAACAGAATTTTGTTTTTTACTAAACCAGGAAACTAGTGCATGACCTAAGAAGTGACATGCTCCACTAGTGCTTTTTCGATCTATTTTACAACCAGCATAATCTGCATCTGTGTAGCTAATTAGATCGAAAGATGTGTGCTTAGGGTACCATAACCCTAAGTTAATTGTACCACTAAGATATCTAAGAATGCGCTTAACTGCAACTAAATGTGATTCTTTTGGAGATGATTGAAAGCGTGCACATAAGCACACACTAAACATAATATCTGGTCTACTGGCTGTCAAATATAATAAGCTACCAATCATACCTCGATATACCTTCGAGTCAACTGGTTTACCGGATTCATCTTTATCAAGTTTAGTGGATGGGCTCATTGGTGTTCCAGTTTCCTTAGCACCTTCCATCCCAAACTTTTTCAGCAATTCCTTAATATATTTCGATTGATTGATGAATGTCCCACTTTTTGCTTGCTTAATTTGCAATCCGAGAAAGAATGTAAGCTCTCCCATCATGCTCATTTCAAATTCTTCCTGCATAGTCTTAGCAAAAACTTGGCACATATTTTCATTAGTAGCACCGAATATTATATCATCAACATAAATCTGAATCAAAAGAATATCATCATTTTCGTATTTAATAAAAAGAGTTGTATCAATTTTTCCTCTTGAAAAGCCTTTTTCAATCAAGAAACCACTGAGTCTCTCGTACCACGCTCTAGGAGCTTGTTTGAGTCCATATAGTGCTTTTGTGAGTTTAAAAACATGATTTGGAGAAATATGATTTTCAAAACCTGGAGGTTGCTCAACATATACCTCTTCATTTATAAAACCATTTAAGAAAGCACTTTTAACATCCATTTGAAAAAGTTTGAAATCTTTATAACAAGCATATGCAAGTAGCATTCGAATAGCTTCTAATCTTGCGACTGGTGCATATGTCTCATCATAATCGATTCCTTCTTCTTGATTGAAACCTTGGGCTACAAGACGAGCCTTATTTCTAGTAATGACTCCGGACTCATCTTTCTTGTTTCTAAAAACCCATTTTGTTCCAATAATAGTATGATTTTTGGGTCTAGGAACAAGTATCCAAACATCATTTCTTTCAAATTGATTAAGCTCTTCTTGCATGGCTAGAATCCAAGATTCATCAAGAAGTGCTTCATCAATATTTTTAGATTCAATCTGAGATAGAAAAGCAGTATGATTGCAAATATTTCTAAGAGATGATCGAGTGCTTACACCTCGTGAAGGTTCTCCCAGAATTTGTTCCACTGGATGATCTTTCACAAATTTCCACTGTTTGGTTACATCTTGTATTAAATTTTGATGATCATTCCTGATGTCTCCATGTTGGACTTCCTCTATTGTGTTCTCTTTGTTGAGATTGAGACTTTCCGTATTATTTATACCTCCTGTTTCTTCATCAATGGATTTCTTGGAGAGTAGAGAATTAGATTCATCAAATACTACATGCATAGATTCTTGTACAGTCAAAATCTTTTTATTAAATACTCTATAAGCTTTACTATTAGTAGAATATCCGAGAAAGATACCTTCATCAGATTTTGCATCAAACTTGCCTAAATTATTCCTGTCATTTAAAATAAAACATTTGCATCCAAATACATGAAAGTAACCAATGTTGGGTTTTTTCTCATTCCAAAGCTCATAGGGGGTTTTATCTAATTTGGACCTTAGCATAACTCTATTTATAACATAACATGCAGTACTTACCGCTTCGGCCCAAAAATAACTAGGCAAGTTGTTCTCATTGAGCATTGTTCTTGCCATCTCTTGAAGAGATCTATTTTTCCTCTCTACTACCCCATTTTGTTGAGGAGTTCGAGGAGCAGAAAAATTATGTACAAAACCATTTTCATCACAAAATGTTTCAATATTTTTATTAACAAACTCTTTTCCCCTATCACTTCGGATACTTGAAATAGTATAACCCTTTTCATTTTGAATTCTCTTGCATAACTTGGTAAATGCATTATGTGCCTCATCTTTATGAGCAAGAAAGATGACCCAAGTATATCTAGAGAAATCATCAACAATAACAAATGCATAATATTTTCCTCCTAAACTTGCAACTCTATTTGGTCCAAAAAGATCCATGTGTATCAGTTGCAGTGGTCTAGTAGTGGAAATATGTTTCTTGGTTTTAAAAGAAGTTTTTGTTTGTTTATCAAACTGGCATGCATCACAAATTTTGTCTTTAAGAAAATTTGCTTTTGGTAAACCTCTCACAAGATCATTTTTTGAAAGTTTGGAAATAAGTTCCATGTTGGCATGACCTAGTCTTCTATGCCATAACCAATTAGTTTCATTTTGAGCTGAAAAACAAATAGCATCTTGTGAGGTAATTTCTTCAAAATCAATTGTATAAACATTGTTGCTTCTTAAAGCAACAAAACAAATATTACAATCATGATCATTTAAAATAATGCACTTATCCATTTTGAAAGTAACTGTAAATCCTTTATCACATAATTGACTTATACTCAAAAGATTATGTTTTAGACCTTCAACAAGTAGAACATCTTCAATTATGAGAGAAGACTCATTACCAATTTTACCTATTCCCACGATCTTCCCTTTTGAGTTGTCTCCAAATGTCACGTGTCCTTCTTCTTTAGATCTAAGATCAAAGAACTTAGTCTTGTCTCCCGTCATGTGTCTTGAACATCCACTATCTAAAAACCATTTATTTTTGTTTGTGGAGGACTTCATGCACACCTATAAAAACAATTAAAATGATTTTTCTTGGTACCCAAGTTCTTTGGGTCCTTTATTTATTAGTATTAGAATAAATAAGATTTTTAGGTACCCATATGGCCCTAATAGTCATTGTATGTTTTCTTCTAATAGGACAAGTAAGATAATTATGACCATTTCTATTACAAAAATTACAAATAGCATGTGACATATATGAAGAACTTGAGTGATTATAATAGTATCCTTTTTTAACAAAATTATTTTTATGAAAAGAATTTTGAATATTGGACTTTGATGTAGAAGGATTATCAAAAAAGTTTTTATAAGGTTTGTATTTTTGTTTTGGCATATATCCCAAGCCTGCCTTGTCAAAAACACATCTTTGACTACCAAGAAGTTTTTCAAAATTTCTTTTTCCATTCGTAAAGTTTTCAATAATATTTTCTAAATCAGTTTTCTTTTTCTTCAACTCAAGATTTTCATCTTTCAAAACAATACTTTCTTTTCTTAAAATATCAATTTCGTTTGTTAAAGAAGAATTTTTCTTTTTCAAAGTAGTATACTTGATACCAAATTTTTCAAATTCTTCATATACCTCTTCTAAAACATTTTGCAATTCTTCATATGAAGGATCTTCAATATTATCAAGATTTGTTACCTCAATGTCATCTTTAGCCATAAGACAAAGATTTGCTGATTTTCCATTGCTTGCTTCACTATCTGAGCTACTTGAATCATCATCCCATGTAGCTTTCATTGCTTTTTTGCCTTTGTTTCGATCTTTCTTTAGCAGAGGACAATCTGACTTGATATGACCTGGCTTATTGCATTTATAACAAATTAAAGTGTCATTTTTACCTGAATCTTTCTTGGAAAACTTTTTGAAGGATTTCCTTGGAGGAGTTTTATTTTTCTTTAAGAACCTCTGAATTCTTCTTGTTATCATCGCAAGTTCTTCATCTTTATCGTCATTTTCCTCATCTTCATCACTTTCACTTTCACATGGAACAGCTTTAAGTGCCATGCTCTTCTTTGGCTTTCCTTCTTCTTCTCCTCTTTTCAATGTGTACTCATGGGTGATAAGTGACCCGATGAGTTCATTCACTTCGAGCTTCTTGAGGTCTCTAGCTTCAAGAATCGCTGTCACTTTTGATTCCCAACGTTTTGGTAGAGAGTTGAGAAGTTTTCTTACTATCTCCACTTTGGAATAAACTTTGCCAAGAGCTGTCAAGCTGTTTATGATATTAGTAAAACGAGTGTGCATACTAGAAATAGATTCATCATCATTCATCTTAAACATTTCATATTCATGAGTAAGGATATAAATTTTTGATTCCTTGACTTGAGAAGTTCCTTCATAAGTAACTACCAAGTTATCCCAAATTTCCTTTGCTGTAGCGCAAGTCATTACTCTATTAAATTCATTACCATTGAGAGCATTATATAATAAATTCATAGCTGTTAAATTCAATGTATAAAGTCTATCGTCTTCACGATCAAACTCTTCTTCTTCCTTTTTGACCTTTACTCCATCAACCACTTTTGTTGGAATATAAGGTCCATTTACAATGCATTTCCAGATTTCTCGACCTTGAGCCTGAAGGAATATTCTCATTCTAACTTTCCAGAATGAGTAATTGTCTCCGCAAAAGAGTGGAGGCCGACTGCTAGATTGACCTTCACCAAATGAAGCTGCAATGTTAGCCATAAGATCTTAACTCAAAAGATAGTTAATCTTATAATAGAGCTCTAGCTCTGATACTAATTGTTGCCCAGATTACTAACACAAGAGGGGGGGTGAATTGGGTTATATTATAAAAATTAACACTTATTAATCAAATACACAATATAAAATATAAACAGAATGTAAAACAGTAAGAAATGTAAAGAGTAGGGTAAGAGAAAGCAAACTCAGTATTTTTACGAGGTTCAGCCCCACTGCCTACGTCCTCGCCTCAAGCTACCTCTTGAGGATCCCGAATTCACTAGTCAATCTCCTTTAGGTGGAGATAGAAACCTATTACACTTTTGAGCAGCACCGCTCCAAAGAATCCGTGTAGAACACCCTCTACACTTCCAATCACCTCACACTTGGTGATTTAACTATTCCCCGTGTAGAACACCTTCTACACACAGAAGGGTTGTACACACCCTTTTACTGATACAAAAATTGATAGTGGGTAGGCTATCAGAAAACACTCCTCAATGAGTGAGATAGAAACAATACAGCACAACCTATATCTCTCTCAACAAGAACAAGAATTAAGGCTCAAAACTTTAGAAAAGAGAGAATGAGAGCTTTGAAGGAATGATGCAAAACTTAGCAATAGATGTGTAAGCTCTTGTGGTGATTTTTGCAAAACTCAAGTGAGCTATTTATAGGCAAATGAGTCTTCAATTTCAAATTTGAAAAGATTCTCATGTCCAAGACATCATCATTCACTTTTCAAAAATTTCAAATCAAATCTTTTTACTTTTTGCATGTGACAAAAGGAGCACACTTTACTTTTCAAAAATTTCAAACCTAATATTTTACTTTTTGCATATGACAAAAAGAGCACACTTTACTTTTCAAAAATTTCAAATAAAGACATCTATCTTTTGCATAAGTCAAGAAAAGCATCCACCACTTTTGAAAATATTCAAATAAAACATGCACATGTGAAAGATGACAATCAATCATCTTAATATTTTCAAAGTTCAAACCTTTAATCATGTCATGCACATGTGAAAGATGACAATCAATCATCTTTCAAAATTTTCAAATTTAATTTTCAAAATATTCATGCACATGTGGAAAATGTATTTTAATGCTTTATGATAAAATATTAATTTTGAGCCTTAATTCTAATTTCGAATTTTTAAGAGATTTACAATATTACTCTATGATTTTAATGTGAACTTGTTCCCTTCTTGCTCATGCTTGGTTCCTTGATGTGCTTGATTCTATTGTGTGGACAACTTGAGCTTGAGACTCCTTTATTCTTTGAATTCATTTGTTATCATCAAAATCCATGTGTAGATTTATAATTACACAAAACTTGAAACCTTGTGTTCAACAACAAATCTGAAATTATAATAAATACAACACAAATGATCATACAAAATATAGTAGGCTTAAATCTCAATTTAAAATTAAACTCAATTAGTCCAACTTTCAAATAATACCTAATGCATCAAACTATAATAATTAATATGACTCATTTTGCCTAATAATTTAACATGACATCACAAATATATATGTGTGTGTATTTATATTCTTATTTCTTTTATTTTGAGATGTATAGTTAACATGTATGGTTAGTTTATTTTATTTTTCCATTTATATTACTATCATTGATGTGTATATTACTTTATTTTGAGATGTATAGTTGATATGCCAGTATTGAGATTGGTTTTGTAAAGTAATATTATTTTTATAAAATATTTTTTATTTTAAAACATAATTGTGTAATGTAGTGTGATTTGTGAAAATTGAAAAATAAAATATATGACGTTTATCATTTTTAATCTCAGATTACCCAAAAAAATAAAATAAATCTATTATGCTCTTAGATCTTCTATAATCATGATTTGCCACTTTTAGGTGGGGAGTAATTAGTTATTACTAATAACAAATATTATGTTTTTGGGGCCCCCATGCATGGTTATTTAACTTATTTTGTAGGTAATTCAATAGAATTATGATATTAATATATATTGCATTTTTTTACTTTCATGCTCATCAACCACTAAAGCATTATTGGTTTTCACTTTTCATGATAATAAATTCAAGAATTGATGTGTCTTTGCATTTACATATTAAGATAAAATAAAGCGGGTTGTGTATTATATAATTGGTGTGGACGTGTTCAGATGTTTCATAAAAAATAAATTAAATAAATTGAATTAATAAAAAAAATAAAAATAAGTATTTATCACATATTCACAATCACACAACCAAATAATTGTAATTATAATAAAATAAATCCAAATCAACAATTTAATAGATTCAACACAATCACACAATCCAACATTCATCACTGTTCAAACACATGCACAATCAACTCCATAGCACACAGTTCACAAAAGGCAAACCCATCCTCCATCAACTTCTCCATTTCCATATATTTTCAAGAATCAAAACGAAAAAAATCTTAAAATTAGGATTTAGGTGAAACAGAATCAATTACCTTCGTGGAGATTTGAGAAATATCAGAGAGGGAGAACCGGAAAAATTCGGGGATGACGAAGAGGGATTCTTGCCGAGGGTAGCGTGGGGCTGCAGTGGCGGCAATGCGATTTTAGGGGCTAGGGTTTGGCCTTTGGCGATTTTAGAGAGAGAGTGAGAGGGAGACGAGAGAGAGAGAATCAGAGATGAGAGTGAGCTAGGTCGGGGGGGGTTAATTCATGAAGCCGTTTTATATAAAACAACTTCGATTTATGTAAGCAAATTAAAAAAAAAAAGAACCCAGCTGACAAAACGACGCCGTTTTGAATCATCTGATTTTTTTTTAAATATATAATATATAATATATATTATATTTAATATATATGCGGGAGCGGGATAATGCTGGATGAGGTCATGCCTATATCGCCCCTGCCCCCTACGCAAACAACAGGCGGGTTCCCACCGTTGCCGGACGGAGTAACCCGCCCCCGCCGTATGGGGCGGGGCGCGATAGCGGGTGTGGATACCCGCTGCCAACCCCTACCCGTAACCTTCATATCCCTTGAGATTGAGGAGCCAACAATATCCACCTTATCCCCCACTAACAATGGTTGCGGCGCATCTTTCATAGAATCCCTAGATTTATCTTCTTTTCTCTCACCCTGTAGAGGGAGACCATTACCATTGCTGCCTAGTGGAGACGGCTCCATTCTTTGCTATCGTACCGATTCCAATTTGTCCCGGTGAAGTCATGCTGACCACCTTCCTTGGATTTGACATGATGCCTGCACCTACTTGGTTGGAATTTTTTATATCTTTTGTCTGCCAAGAACCCCGCCTTTAGCCAAATACCATACGACACAGATCCAACTTCCATCTCAAGTTGAGGAAAATTGTTACATTCATTTAGAGTATGGCCCAAAATCGCACAATAATAGCAGAAGTTTGGCAATCGTTCATACAATGGACAAACCCAGCAAGTGATCTCTTCCCTCACTCTCAATTTTTTTTGACGCTACAATGGCTTTGTAACATCCAGCATTACTCGCGCTCTCATACACTCACCCCATTCAACTTCTCCCTTTTCCACATCAACCTCTAATACCTCGCCTAGCATACTACCCACCTTGTTACCCACATAGCTATTATGGGCCGTCAAAGGAAGATAAGAAATTCGAACTCAAAATGCTGCATGTGTTATACGCATCATATTGGTTTGAATCATACCTTCAAATTGCTTTAAGAGAACCAGCTGCTTATCAAAGGTCCACAAACCCTTCCTCAAAACCTTTTGTTTATCACAGATGTCCTTAAATTCCACCATGATATAAACTGAATATAGATCTTGAAATTTAACCCATTTCACAGGTCTCCACACCTTCTTCATTGTTTGCTTGAAGGCTTCATGGTTATAGTGTTTTCTAGTCAGTAGCTTCATATTCAAGCAGGGTTCTCCTCGTGCAACAATCTCCTCTACTTGACTAAATTCCACTACTACTTCCTCATTTTCCTTCTCTGTTAAGGAAAGAGAGGCATACAGATGCTCCAATTCATCAATCATCACAAAAATACTCCCATATGACAATCGAAATCACTTGTACACGGACGAGAGAAAACCCTATGGAAGCAGAGAGAAGAAACATAAAGAAAGTTTTTTTTTTATTAGTTTAAGCTTTTTAATTGTCAATTAAATAGTAATTTCACATTTAAACACTACATATACTTAAAATTTAAACAGGTGAGAGGATGTGGATTTCACTATATAAGTGAACCTAACCTGTAAATTATTTAATTAAATGAGTGAATTTGAAGCACTGGTTAGTCAATATTTGAATTTATAATAGAGAAAATATTTATGCAACCATAAATTGGATAACTGCAGAGCAATTACTTTAAAAAAAGTGAAAAAAATATGGGATCCATATAAAAAAAATTAATTTTTAAATGATAGACCCTACTTATTTTCAAAATAATTATACAATATTTATACATCTCACAATTATATGTAGGATTATATTAATCAAGGCCGTCGATTATAGTACGTAATTGGTAGACAATTTCTGTGCGCTGAACATGAATATGGGATGCATAGTATCCTTCTTAATTCTTTGGCATGCATGAGCTAGTACTAGTCGTAGCTTGTCCAAACCAATTGGCCGCTCATATTATTCAAAGATTCTCTTCTCCGAGTAGAAGCTGTTTGTTTAATTAACAACATCTCCGAAGACCCTGGGGTACGATTTGTACGTACCTGCTACATGGTGAAGACAAATATGATCTCGTTTCTCCCGTACATGTTATTTCTTTCATACATCAGGGAAATCAAACTTATTATACGTGCGTACCTTATACCAGCTTAATTAGTATATAAAGGAAATCAAAATTATTATACGTATGTAACTTATATCAGCTTAATCAGTTAATAATATTTGCAATCGTAGAATGCGTAAATTATCATTTTAAAAGAAGTAAATAAATATGAAGTCCACAAGAAAAAAAAAATTAAATTTTTAATAGTAAATCGTATTTTTTTTATTGTAATTATGCAGTATTTACGTATTTCACAATTACTAAGTAGAAGTAACGTGCAAAATACGTTTGTCTAGTTTAATTATGCAATTATTTTTAAAGAAATAATATTATTTTTATTAAAAAAATTAGTTTTTTGGTTTAAAAAACTAATTTCTAACATAATTTTGATGGATAATAATAATTAAGTAGATGATAAATAGTTTATTCTTTTTTGGATTATATTATAATGTTCTATTTTTTCTTTCTTATTCTGTCTGGGATTTGTGAATGTATATTTATTGTATTTTTTTAGTTATGCAATTATTTTTAAGAATTTATATGATTTTTATGAAGAAAAAAATTTATATCATGATTTTGGGTTATGTTTGTATTTGAAACATGAAATGTTAATCTTAAATATGTAAATTTATTTGATCAAATATTTCAATTAAATATCAAACATATATAATATATTCATTATATTTTTTGGCTATTTATTTTATATTATTATGTTATTATTATTTTTTTTTAATACTTGATTTGGGCAAGAAAGAACTTAGAGAACATTCTTGACATACTGTCATGACCCAGAGCAATGAAATATTGTCATGACCCATAGCTCTAAAGAATATGGTTTTTATAACATAAAATAAATTTTATAACGTTGATTAAATATTGACAGTAAAAAATGTTTTATTTAAAAAACTATAAAATAATAAATTTAATGTTAATTTGTACAATATAATACATAAGAATCTTAAGATTTTTGTCACCTTAATTCAATATATAAAATTGAGAGAAATAATCAACACAAAATTATCAATCAACTCTTTAATCTATTATTTTATAAAATAAAAATTGATCTAATAATTACGTAATAATGAAAAAAATCACACAAACACAATACCATGAAAATATGATACCAATTAAAGTAGTATATATGTATAGCAAAACTCGTGTATTAAGTTGTAAATCCTAAATTATTTGCCATAGATTGCACAAATTAAGAAATAAATAACAGAAACCAGAATAATTATTTTGAAGAAATTATAAAATAGAAAAATATTACCAATAAAAGAATGAAGATGGAAATAAAACAGAGATTATTACGTGTCATCAATTAAAAGAGAAGATCAAATTCCAAAAAAAATAAATAATAATATAGATCAATACCTTCAACTAAAAGAGAAGATCAAATTCCAAAAAAAAAAAATTAATAATATAGATCAATACCTTTAACCAAAGTAAATCTGAGTAGCTTCTAACAGTATCAAGATATTGAAATTTAAGAAAAAATGGAGGGAGTTATGTATAATAAATAAATCAACTGATTAAATCAGCGATTATTCACACAAAAAAAAAACAGATTAAGAAAATAAAATATAAAAATTTAAATAATAACCTGAAAGAGTTTATTTAAAAAATAATAATAAATAGATCAAACTGATTAAGAAATACTGAATTAATTATTTTTTTGTCACAAATAATTAACATTGTGAAAAACAGATTATTCACAAAGAAGTCTTTCACAAAAATTAATTAACATTGTGATTAATATGTGTTTGCAAATAAACAGACTATAATAGTTTATAATTAACAATTAAATTATTTACAGATTATTCAAAGATTAGCAAATTTATCATAAGTAATTGTTAAATGGCATCTATTAAGAAAGAAGAAATAGAAATGACGAAACTTTTTTTGAATAGATTAGAACATAGAAGATTATACCAAAAATAATGAAAGAAGATGAAATTAAAGCTGAGATTAGTAAATGTCAAAAATTAAAAAATAAGATGAAATAACACAAAAAATTTCATCTAAAAAATAAGTACATGTCATAAATTAAAAGAAAACATTAAATTCCACAGAAATCAGTTAATTTCTTGTAATGCATATTAAAAACAGTAGATGATGTAAAAAAAAAAAAAATTAACAGCGTGAAAAAAAAAACATTATAAGAAATTATAAAACAAATCAATACATTTCAATACCTTCAATGCAAGTAAATTTGATTAGCTTCAAACAACATCAAGATGACAAGATTAAATCAATCTGAAGCAAAAATAGAAAGAATTAGAAAATATAGATTAAATCATAAATTAGAAAACAGGAAATAGGAAAAAAATTATATGTAATAAATTTCAGAAGAAGATAACTTCCACATCAAATTATTCTATTTATTCTAATGCGTATTGAAAATAGAAGATGAAACAAAACAAAATTAACAAAAACTAAAACCAGAAAATCATATCTATAAAAATTTAAAAGATTAATAGACATGAATACCTGCAACTCATTTATATTTTAGTAGTTTCCAAAAGGAGCGAGATCAATAAAATCTGGACCAAAAATAGAAGGGATTTTGGATTTTGAACAAAAATTGAAGCACAAATAGATGAAGTTATGTATTTTGGGATTTAGAACTAAGGTGGACGAGAATGACGGGCTTTAAGAATTCTCACTGTTTCTTTTTTATTTTTCTACTTCTCTTCTTATGTTCTCTCGAAAAATAATGGCACCTCTTCTACTATTTGTTTTTTGTTTTTTCAAAAAAATTTGAGTGCTTATTTAATGGGAATTTGTCAATTTAATAAAGAGTTAAATGTGAAGTTTAATGGACTTAATGGACGTGAACTGAAGAGACATGCATAATGGATTTAATTTGAAAACGCTTTTTGTTATGTATCAAAGATGTTGAAGAAAATGATGGGACAATTTGTATTAGGTGCGTTAATGATTAATTAATTGGGTTATAATTGTCGGACGAAATTTAAGATTAATCGAAAGCATGAATTGATAGAATAAATGGAATAAATAACATAATGTTTAAAAGGATATTTCTCATTAAATATAATATTAATTTTAATAGAAATAGATGAAAAGTATTAACTTTAACAGAAAAAATAATAGTTTTTGTTAAAATAAGATTTTTCGTTAGATAGCTACTTTATATATATAAAGATATGTAATATTATTATTATTATTATTATTATTATTATTATTATTATTATTATTATTATTATTATTATTATTATTATTATCTGTTTTATGATGCGCACTTTAAATTATAAATTTATAACGTGCATTTTAAGTTATCAATAAATTTTAGTACGCATAAAAAATAGATTGGATGACATAATATTTAATTTTAATGTCTAGATCTCAATTGGCCGGGTGTTTATCGAAAATAATTAATAGACGTAGTAGTTGGGCGTGCATATTAAAAATAATTGATATTTTGGCAATGGAAAATATAATTAGATCTCCATTAATATATTATCTTAATTATCCAAAAAGTCAGTCTTTCGGGTTTAATTCATCTGTGCCCTTATATTCCTTTAAACCAACCATTATTGACCAAATTAATTAAGATGGTATGATAGAGACATGCATCAAAGGAGCGGCCTCTTATTTCATGACTATTACTGAAAGCTGCACGATGACTAGAAAAAAGATCAGGACATATGTACAGGGACAGTAAGGTCAATCTGAGCTTCATGTCAACAATCGATCAGGACACATGCATGTACAGGGACAGTAAGGCCTTTCCCAGCTTAATAGTCATATATTTACGCACCTTAAATATAACTTAAAAGTCGTGACAGATAAATTAATTAATGATCACCCATTGATCAAATTATAGCAGTGCTATATATCGGTACTACAATAAAAGCGTTTATCTGTCGTTAGTTATTTACACAAAAATATATATTTTCTATTAAAATAAGTTTATTTTCATTGTAATTAATCATTTTTATTATAAATAATTCGTCACAAGTAATTTTTTCATATAATAGCTATATATGCAATAAGTCGTTAATATATAAATATGAGAAATGAAGGGACAAATCTGAAATATATATCAAAAATAGGGAAATAATAGTCCCTAACCACTTGTTAATAAGCCCACAATGGTCACCCGGCCTAGTCAATGATCATGATTTCCGTGGCTGAACTTTGACCGAGATATATGGTTTCTAGTGTCGACGGTGTGACATCTAATGTACATACACAAAAATTAATAATCTTCAACATGTTTAATATCTAAACAGTTTTTTTTTTTTCTCCATAATATTTAAACAGTGTTATTAATTCTATCATCACACACTCACACATATAAATATATATAATTAATAAGGGGTCAATTTGATGATTGATCAATATATAGCACTATTTGTTTGTGAAACGGGTTTATTTATTTATTTTAAAGACAACTAGTTAAGAAATAAAATAAAATAAATTTATTTTGTTGCTTCTTGGAGTGTATTTAATTGATTTACACATTTTGATATATATCTCTCCGATCGTCATAACATCGCCAAGGATGAGCTGGGAATTGGAATTTTTTAAAAGAGCAAGTCAAAAGTCTTGAGGTCTGCCTCTCCTTATATAATAACAATCAAAAATCCGATTGGAATAGTACAGAACGCCAAAATTATTTCAAAAGCATTAATGGAGAACATTAATACTTCGGAAATATCTTTTCTTGCTAACATGCAGGATAGGGAAGACAGAATAGTGGAATCTATTGGTAAAGAAGCTGGTAGTAGTGGTTCCTCCGAGATCAACAAGCTGGCCGTGAGTTTCTTAATTTTCTTGCCTAGCTAGCTAAGTAGCTACGATTATGCTTTTGATCTCCCTGATTTTCTTTTCCGGTCGGTACAAAAAGCTTTTCTACTATTTTTATTTATTTATGAGCAAGTTTGGGTGAAGATGAATCATATATATATTTTGCAGGATGCTTAGGATAGAGTTTTGAGTTTTGTGTTAGCAGTTTCCAGGCTTAATTAATTTAAACGTTCCCAGAGATCCATGAATACCTAAAGATATCGACCATATTGTAATTATATATTTGAACGACGACGGCCAATACAAATTGATCTTAAAAATCTTGGAATTTTCATAGATGAGTCTTCATATCATGTTTGACTATTGTGGCAGGTTCTAGTTTTTTGTGGCCTATGATATTGATCTTCTTTTAACGCGATTATTTTGAATTCAGTTTTATATATGTAAATACAATCCTTACGCATGGAGTACCCTTCTGTATTCCAGGAAGTTCATCATCATGATGGGAAGCATATTAATGATCAAGAAGAGGCGGAAAACAGCTCGATGCAGCCTTCTTCTCCAAGTCGAAAAAATCTAAACATGAGTGTCAAACAGGTAAAGAAACGGCCAGGAAGTCGATCGATCCGAAATTAATGAATTAACTATCTGAATTAATTAAGAAGATGCATGCAATATATAAATAATTTTCTTTTTTCATTTTCCGTTCTTTTTCTCAATCCCTATTGATCAGTTTAATTCCAGGATATATCTTATTTACTTAACTTCTTCTTGATCTTCTTCTTCTTCTTTCTTTCTTTTTTTTCCCCCCATTTTCTAAAGCTATATCTGCATCATGAGTTTCTATATCAAGAAAAGCTAATTCTCGTATATATGATGTATTGGGCACAGAGAGTACTGTATATAAGTCACTTTTACTGTGACAGATATGTACATTAATATCGCCGATTTGCCTCAAAATTAGTACTATAATTAGTATAATTTAGATGTCCATGCATGTGTACTATTTGATTATGATCATGCGACGTAGTACCTCATGAATTAAGTAGAAGATTGTTAATTAATATACCTTCCAACTAAAGCCATAAATATTGTTGCCGACCAATGGTACTGAATCCATATGATTTAGTGGATCCATCACGTGGTAGATCTGACTTATAATCACAACTTTTTTTTTTTTTTCCTAGGCATACTTATAATCATAACCTACGACTTAAGACCAAGTAAGGATTTCCAGGTTGGTCCACAAAGTCAAAATCCTTTTTATCTGTCACCAAGTAATTTATGTCGAGTGAGTTTCATCAATGATTTTCTCTCTCTCTCTCAGTCACTTTTTCTTTGTCCTTCTTTTCCTCTTCCTTCCTTGTACGTCTCCTGTTCGTTTATTTTCAGCACAGCATCGGTGTATCATTCAGAAAGATGAAGGGGGCAAATTCGGTAGACGTGTGACTATTGCTTTTGGGATTGCCCTTTTTATATATTGAAGATGATAATAATCAAGTAATTAGTTTGATCTCCAACATTCGTAGGTGCCTTGTGCAATGGAGAAAAATACCAAAGACTTGCTATCCAATTCAACAAGAAAGAATCAGGTAAGATGATGATCTTCTAGTATGTATACTTACTCGATCGGGGCAGATATTTTAGCATAACATTCATTATACTGATGATAATATAACATAGCTTTTATCATAAGATTTTTCCTAAATTTAGCAGCACATTTTTTCTTTTTTCCCCAGGAGCAACAGCTAAAATTAGCCGAATCTGAAATGGACGAGGTTAAAGGAGAAAACGAAAGGTTAAAGCTGTTATTGGCACGAATTGGAAAGGACTACCAAACCCTACAGATGCATTTCTTTGACATTCTTCAACAAGAAAAAACCAAATATACAGACACAGCTTCTAGCAATCAGCCAAAAGAGGAACCTCATGAAGTTCTTGTTTCCCTCAGCCTTGGGATAACGTCAACTCATCAGGAGGTCGGAAAGGATGACAAAAAGAACAGTAAATTGAGTAATGGCCGACTAGAGAAGGAGAAACTCAGTGGAGAACTTTCACTGGGGTTGGACTGCATGTCTGAGCCAAGCTCAATTGAGAATATGAGGTATGCAAGCTCCAAGAATAGTATTGATGATCAGGAACTGAAGGAAAATCAGCAGCTCACTGAGATTTGGCCACCAAATAAAATTTTAAAGACTGTGAGAAATGGAGACGATGAAGTTTTAGAACAAGCTGGCCCGTTCAAGAAAGCTAGGGTTTCTGTCAGAGCAAGATGCGACACCCCAACGGTTAGTATCAAACTTGATATGTGTAAGATACTTTTGAGTAGGGTTGTACAAAATTCCCGACCCCTTTTAGCCAACTCATTTTTCGATAGGTTCCGACACGTTTAGTCGACCTGTTTGCAATCGAAAACAGGTAATTCCCTTTACCAATAACGTAATCTCTTCTCTCTCTCGACACACTAGAGTAGAAGCCCCAATAGTTTTAGACCGATGGACTCACCCTCTTTCGTCCATGGTATTCTTGTTGGAGACCAACGCTTTGTTGGAGAGATTCATCATCTTCGTCGTCACGTCATCCCTGGAGCTACATAATCTCAGGTTCACGGCTTTATCCAAGGGGATCAGCCATGACAATCTCAGATTCACAGCTTCTTGGGTCTCTATCTTCTTGAAAGAACATGTCAAAGATCTCTTGATCAATCTTTCATGGGAAAATATTATTTATTTATTTTTTTGATAAGACGAAAATATTATTTCTGTTTTGTTGTTTTGAGGTTAAAGAAAATTATGGCAAAACACTTTTTGTTAGGCAA
Organism: Platycarya longipes; assembly: GCA_036559045.1. Lineage (NCBI taxonomy): Eukaryota > Viridiplantae > Streptophyta > Magnoliopsida > Fagales > Juglandaceae > Platycarya > Platycarya longipes. The sequence goes on along the minus strand of CM071793.1, from coordinate 17,544,682 downwards.
AACGTTGTTTTGGGCTGAAAATTTCTGTTTTGTTATTTGGGATTGACGAAAATTATGGCAAGACACTATTTGGGACTGAGAAAATTTATGGCAAAATGTTGCTTGGCGTTGAAGAAAATTATGCTGTTTGGGGTTGAAGAAATTATGGCAAAACATGTAGGGTACTTGAGCACGATAGCAGTAATGTAAACATTGCCTAGGGTTTGAAAATATATATATATATATATATCGGTTAATTGGCTTATCAATTAACGGGTAAATGAAAAATGCATCAAAACGGGTGGAAATTGGCCTTATCGGGTTGGGTTGGGTTGGTGTACACCCCTACTTTTGAGAACAACTGTTTTGAGGAAAATGGTGAACAATTATCCATCTTCACCACCTAATGATCAAATGCCAAAATGTTATAACAGATCATCAGGTTGTGTGGTCTAGACAAAATTAATGGATTTTTCTTCTTCTAATTTTTCTTGTATTATATAGATGAACGATGGTTGCCAATGGAGAAAATACGGGCAGAAGATAGCTAAAGGAAATCCATGCCCTCGGGGATACTATCGTTGCACGGTCTCACCATCTTGTCCTGTGAGAAAACAGGTATATCTTTTGCCTCATGCTGTGTTGAAATTTATATGGTATATATTGGTTTGTTGGCGTAATAAAAAAATTGTGATAAATATTTTAGTTACAAAGTGATTATATAATAATAAATTCCCAAAATGATGTGTCTGGATGTAGTACGTCAAATGTGAATTAAGTGACTTTAATCTAAAGTAGACCTAATGCATCACTTACTAAAGTCACGTCAATTTGTGCATTAATTTTTTGTATAACTTCTTTATGTTTGTAGTAGTTCTCAAAAACTATATATGCATCTAATAGCTGATGATCATGAGTCATAGAGTTTCAACATGCACGGCCATTACTTGCAACATAGAAAGAGAACTAATTTCGGAATTAGAAACTTCATATATAATTTATATATTAGATTCTTTCTCAATTTTCAGGTGCAAAGATGTGCTGATGACACGTCCATCTTGATCACTACCTATGAAGGAACACACGATCACCCACTTCCAATTTCAGCTGCAGCCATGGCTTCCACCACTTCTGCTGCTGTTTCTATGCTTCAATCCCGCTCATCCTCCTCAACAGGCATCGGGATCTCAGCTTCTGTCCCCATCTCCACCTCCATTCCTACTAACCTCCATGGATTCAACTTCAGTTCTCTCTCCCAAACTTCAAGACCAGTACCGCAATTCTATATTCCAAACTCTTTAATCTCAACTTCAAATTCACACCCAACAATAACTCTTGACCTCACCAGTACTACTGCACCATCCACCTCCTCTCCTTTGGGAAGGTTTTCTTCTACTTTCTCAACTACAGTACCAAGATATTCCTCAACGTGCCTAAACTTTTCCTCATCATCTTCCGCTTCTTTAGAGCCTAACGCCCTACAATCTCCATTTTTGCTTGGTTATTCTGGCTACAACGATTATGGAACTTCAGCTTATAATCAACACCATATCGGGTATTTGAACAGTACTGGAAAGCCACCTGCATTATTGCAAGAACATCTGTTCCAAACTTACATGAACATGAATCACAAGAATGCTTCTCAGCAGCCTTCCAAAGAAACCATAGAAGCGGCAACCAAGGCAATCACATCAAACCCTAATTTTCAATCAGTTCTAGCTGCAGCACTCACATCATATACTGGAGACGGTGGCTGGAATTCCGGAGATCAAAATCAGGGTGTGGCCGTAAATAGCTCATGCCAGAAGATGAAGTGGGATGAGTCTCTTAGGGAGAATCCTATGATCTACCAGTCTAGCCAGAATGGCATAGGGTGTGGGTCAAGCTACTTGAACAACAAATCGTCCTCTTTAAATTCTCCGCAACAAAGTAGCTTAAACTTATTCCCGACTTCATTGCAACTTCCTGCAACTAAGACTAGTGCTGCTTCCACGGCTTCCGTTGACAATAGAGACCTTTTCAAGTTGTGAGAGTTAAGGTTAGTGTTGTCATATTTTCTAGCTTGCTACTATAGTGAAACGATCTCCTTTTTTTCTTTTTCAAAGGTTTGCTAAATCTTCTGTGTAATGAAAATCTGGATAAGGTTCATTTGTGAAATTTCATTTTCGCGCAATTGCATGTAACGCTGTAAGAATAGTCTACTTGCCAGCAGGGTAATTTCCAGTACCGACAGGAAGCAACGACTTTGAATAATAAGAGCCCACGGAAATTCAATGAAGAAATTCTAATGTAGGTATTGACATTAATGGATAAAAGGGAAAAAAAAAAAAACAGAATTTGAGCGGCTCTACAGCCATATAGGGGTGTAGAAAAAAAATCCAAAAATTGCAAAATTGATCCGGAATACGGGCTTAAACTAGTAGAATTGGTCCGGTCAAAATCAGCCCCTATAATATACAAGTACTGCTACATATAGTAATAGAGTTACAAATGACGTGTAGTCGCTTTAAAAAAAAGTTAATTTTTTTTATGTAAATCCTATATATATTCACTTTTTTTCAAAGCGACTGTACACCGCTTGCAACTCCATGATTGCATCTATCATTTCTCATAATATATACCAAAATCAGATGGTACGGATTCGATTTTGGTTATATATTTTTAATATTATATATTATATATATTTCTATATATAATACATATAATAATACAAATTATAATCTATATATTTTTTGATAAGCAAATTAAGTTTTAAATTATAATTATATATAAGATAATGTAATTATAATTTATAACATAAAAGTTTAATCTTAAGAATGAAAAATTAAATGATCATAACACTCAAACATAATATTTATATATATATATATATATATATATATTAATAACGTTTCCTCATAAGAACCACTTAAATTGAGAAAAAAATACTTAAAAATAAAGCAAATTTTTGCAGTAGTAATAGATTTTTGAATAATTCAGATTTTTATAAGGGATTTAAAAAATATATATATATTAGAAATATTTATTTTATTATAACAAAAAATGGGATCAAACTAGACCAGAACAAATAAAATCAAAAGTACCAGTTTAGGGAGATAATTGGTGCGTCATCAGTTTTCGAAAATGCAAAGTCGATATATACTGGTTTGGGTCTAGATTTTATCCAAAATCAGACCAGTTATTTAACACCCGCTTTCTCTTTTCCCTAAGGCTTAGCGAATTTCGAGAAAATGACGTGACAGCTCGTTCTTATCTCATTCGATTGAGATAAGTCTCGATGCGCGTGCTAGATCTCGAAGCACGTACCCAACTCGAATGACGTGTTTTTAAAAGATAACATTAATTTTAAAATACGTTCAGTGTTTTAATGCTATAGAATATTTTAAATGTCTTAGAAATATTATATGAGGTATTTTCAGTGTTATTGAACTCAAGTCAGTTTTATAAGAAAATACAAGTATAATATTTTGGAGCGCTACAAAATATTGTAATTGTAAAAATCGTTTTATTACCCTAATTTTAGTTATTTATTATATTGTGGGATTTTAATTATTCTTTAAATCTCTTATTTAAATATATGGTTTTATTCTTTTAAATAATTAATGAACTTCATCATTTTAATTAATGATAGAGAATATTATGTTATGAACTAAAGTAAGTTAAAATAATATTCTATTTGATTCTTCTAAGTGTTTTAAGTTAAATTGATTTTATATACTTTCAGATCAGTATTTTAAGTGCATTATTTGTCAGTTTGAAGATCTTGAAATGTCAGGCTTATAAATGGCTTGAAGAGGCCCAAACCCTTCACTTTTTTCTTTTTCATTTTTCATTTTCTCTCTCCCCTCTCTCTCGTGCGCAGCCCCCCCTTTGCTCGTTCGGTTTCCAACCCACAGCGGTGTCACCGCATTTCACCGTGCCTTACCGCCCCTACCCTTAGCATCCCCACCCATTGGCAAGCTCCATTGCAATGGAGGTGCACTTTACGGCAGCCCCTAGCCGGTGTGTGAGCTACGAATCCAAAATGGGTTCTCATGGCTTTCCGCACTTTTTTTGGCACCACCCATTGTTTTGAATTTCGTACCGTATCGGCTGGTAAGGAAGGTACGTATTATACCAAAGCCGTGACCAGTACAAAAATTGGGTCTGTTTCGTACCGGCCTAGATTTTGGCCATATCGGCCTCTACTGGATTTCGGAATTTTACCTTTTTTTTTTTTTCATTTCTTCCTATTTTTTTTTATCTTAATTTAGACTAGATTATTTATATATATATTTACATATATAATTTATTCATATATTGATTATTATTTTGAAATATAATTTATATATATTTTTATATATATAATTTTTTTTTATGTATAGACTATTCCGAAACGGTACATGAAACGGTACTGGTACCGAAATATTTCACTCCAGTGTCTTAATCGGTACGCTCGCCGGTACAGTATTCAAAACATTGGCACCACCACCGGCCACCTTGGCCTCCGACCACCCCCACCGTGCTCCCCACTAACTGATGAACCTTTAGCTATCTCCGGAGGCCCTCAACTCCCCTATTTCTCTATAAACCCGAGATGGGTCTCTCTTCACCACGCCGCTGTCTAGCCACTGTGAGCCTTACCACCACCACCATGAGATTCCACTCCGTCCAATGAGTACTTCCCTAGCTTTCGATGTCAAACCAAGCACCCTAGCCCAAACCATCACGTTACGTGGTTGTCAACAACGTATGCGATGTTAGCTGTAGCGTATGACGTTTCCACCGCCACCAACGAACTCTCTACCATATTGGCCACCCTTTTACGATGCAAATTTAGTAACCGGAACCCTGGACCCGAACCTCGGGACATTCCCATTCCAAGGTCACGGCCCTAACCTTGAAGGAGTGGTTAACGCTAGAGTTAATTGCTTCCGAAGCCACTAACCATGTCAGGAAGCGAGCAACGTACATGTTTATCTTGCTATGGTATAACCCTCTTTCTTTTGTAATTATGTTAATTGATTGATTGTGGATTGTGCTGTTAATATTGTGGAGTCCGCTGGGAAGTTATGTGAAGTTGGTTGGCTATGTTCTAAAGTGTTTGGAATTATGTTGTGAAGTAGGGTTGTGGACTGTACTCTGTAATACGGGGGTGCTTTGGTTGCCAGTATGGTGTTTCGGTAGGTGGTTGAAGGGAGTATGCGTGTAGTGTACTCTATGAGAGTAAAGCGATATACCGTATAACATATATCGTACGAGTTGTGGCGTAAAGTGCTATGGAGAGAGTATATATGGAGTATTCTCGACGTGGGATGTATGTACGAAATAGAGTGCACAGTAGAAACATTAAGGGTACTCCACATGCTGTAGTTATGATGCATTGTAAGGCGTGTCATGAAAATAGATAATTGCACGACTGGAAAATGTAAGGCCCATGTAGTGTCAGGAACTATGAAGCAACATTCTAGAGTAGTGACGTGACCGGTAGCCCTAGTGATGGCTGTCACTGTGTAACCGTGTCATGTCTTGAAGTAGGTGCGAAGTGATAGAGTCGTGTAACAGTGAAGTATTGGGAACATAACCAGGGTACGTAAGGAGTCGTACACATGTCGAGTTGGGAGTTGATGTAAGTGTCACGTGGCACAATGCCATGTGAAGTGGTGGAAGATGAGATAGCTCGATAGTAGTTTCGAACTGCGTGACGTGATGAAGGTACATTAGAGATGAACCTTATCGTGTTAAGTGTCAGGACGAACTTGTAAAGGGCTAGGAAGTGGGATTAGTCCTACCAACCGGTAAGGAAAAGACTGTTATTAATGTATGGTGCCTGTTGTGCCAGTGGATGATCAACGTACTCTATGTTGACGTGTAGGTAGGGTGCATGTGTATCTGGTGACATGTGTATGGGTCAGGATTACCATATGAAATGGGTACTCTGTCCCTAGTAAAGACTTCGAGGACATGTGGATATCGAGAGGTATCCCAGTATTTGTAGTAAGTCCTCGATGGTCTCAACGCAGTGAGTAAGGACTTTAGGGACATGGGGATATCGGAAGATGTCTTAGTGTCCGCAATGAGTCTCCGATGGTCTTAGCATAGTAAGGACTTCAAGGACCTGGGGTTAGCAGGAGAGTGTCCTAATGAAGTGTATGTCTTTCCTAGTTATCTACTTGTGTACTAGATATATAATGCAATTTGTGTATATGTTTGTAGGTTGATTACTATATGATGCGTTTGTGACTGGATTGCATTATATGAAAATAGCATAGAGATCAGGTAAGTGTTATGTTCATACACTTTTAGTGCTACCGGACTAGTAAAAAAAGATAATAAGATTGAAAATACTAATATACGTATGTATGACCATTCTTGGTAGTCCATTTTATCGAACCCCAAATTCGTAAGTATATGCTTGTGATTGGATGCCTATATGTAGTAATTATTGTATGTACTCTCTGAAAATTATAAGATGAAACTTGATATTGTTGTCTATTGATTTTATGGAATAATGCAATAACTGATGCTAGGATAGGATGTATGATAAAATGTATGCATTGTTACGATTCTAAAATGATGCATGATTTATATGAACTGATATTATGCTATGATGTATAAAATTGCGAAAGGGGTACAAAAGAAGACCCAAGGGTCCAAAAGAAGACCCAGGATCCAAATGAGGATCCGCCAACCCTAGCACATGGGATAACAGTGTGCAACGGTCTTAAGGAAGTGAACGAACTGGAATAAATGTCATGTTATGTAGGCATTGTATGAGTGATTGTTTACTAGTTGTTTTTGATAACTTGTAGTTGTTAGTTGTTAGTTGTTGTTTTTGTTTGCTGATTTATGACTTGCTTATCTGATAGCTGTTTGGTAGTAGTAGCTATTGCTGTGCTTGCTTGGTAATTAGATGCTCTCTTGTTTGTTGATCCCTTGTATGTTAACGGCTTAAAGTAATTATTAAGAATAAGGTAGATCTTTCGGATTCTCTATGTAATGAACGTAGCGTAACAAGACATGTAGGAATGAAGGACTTAATATGATTATAGTTATGAAAAAAGATGTATGTATTGTCTTATATATACGTATGTATCCTTGAGTGTTAATTGTTTGCTCGAAAAACCTACTTGGATATACTAAAAATGGTATGAAGTAATGCTTACTAAGTATTCAACTCATTTTAGTTTTCTTTCAGTGTGTTTCCTCCCCCACATAGGAGTTCGTAGCAGGAAGCAGACAGTTCGAGGGAAGAGCACGAAAGTCTAGGCATGTGAGATGGATCATTTAGTTATAAATAATATGTCTTTCCACTGTAAACTTCTTTTATTATAAATATGTATCTTATCTTAGAATGTGGAGTCTTGCACTCTGGGAATGAACTGAGACGTTTTAAAATGAATGGAATCAGTCCTATTTTCTAAAGTTGTTTTGGAGAAAAAGAAATGCCATGTAAATACGATCCTACTCTCCCGAAGGTCGGGTCGTTACAAGTTATACTTCTACGAGCTGCCACTCATATTTCACCTTCCAGTTTTTAATATATTTTTTTTATCTGAATAAGGTCTTCACTATCCTAAACACAGAAAACAAATCCTATTTAATAATGATTTTCTTCAATAAATTGTGTTTTGAGGATAAGTTGTCTTTACAAGTTCTCCAAGAGAACACTTTCACCTTATTAAGCATCTTTAATATCCACAATTTTCTCCAACATATTTCAAAGCAACGAACTAAAATGACAAATAACAAATGATTTACTTCTGTAGCAACATGGTTCTTAGCAATCAGAGCTTCCAAATCTGCATCTCAAGTCCAATCCCAAAATGTGTTGCAATTAAAATTTTCTACATACAATGCATGTAACGCCCCGATCCCACAGGGATCAGAGAGTTACTTCCTATCACAGAACCCATATTTCAACAGAATAATCAAAAACTCAAAATTCTCCAATATTATATCAAACTTGGTTTCAAAATCACTCTCCTCACTATTACCAATTCCAGAAATGTTACATCACAAGAATACAATAATATTTCCTTACTAAACCTTATCAATATTCATATAAATTCTCTATGGTTAATCAACCATTCTTAAGTCATTTCACCCAATGCTTCATAATTCGATCATTGGTTGAAATATCCAACTCATTTGCAAAATATTCAGAGATAAGGGGTGAATTTAACCACAACTCAGTAAGCAAAGGACATATACCAGAGTGCAAACATGAGCATTTTCAAAAGTACAGTATGCAAAGCAAAAATGTTCTTCAGTTTTAATATGCAAAACAAACACAATTTCATACGTAATAGAGCGATGATTTTTAAATCATAAGAATTACAAAATCCTTTGGCATAACAGGACTGAGCATCATCATCATATCAAAATAGAGCATCTTACAGAGCAGAGACATGCTTAACCCTCGTGGTAGGGTTGTGCTAATCCCTGTGGCCAAACAAGGCAGAGACAGAGGTGAAACTTTCCCTTATTTGTTCTCGGAGCTCTGAGTATGCACATAGGAAAGTCTATAATAAACCATTTTGTTTCCAAAATATGTGCACTCAGAGACAAAGAAGTTGGTAGTAACCCAAACAGAGCAGAGATAGAGCAGAGCAGAACAGATATAGAGTTAGATACAAATCAGTATATCATGCCAAAGGTTTTTCAGAGTCATCAAAATAACACATAATTTCAAAATATTTTCAGAATCATTCTTATATAAATAAAACAGAATCAGAGCATCTTTAGAAAATCAATGCAAAATTTTTCAGATTTCTAATATCGCTCATTTTTCACATTTGAAAAATATAACATGATAAAAACTAAACTCATGTTTGCACAATGCATGACATAAATATTTTTCTTTCTTTCATAAGAACTTCATGCGTAATGCAAATAACTGACTAGGGTTAGTTTTTCTCAAGTTCTCATTTCATAACAAACATGCACACTTTTTCAGAAAATCAACCCCAATCTACATTTGATATAAAACCAAGTATATAAACCTTGCTTACCTGGACTTCTTAGTTTTATAGAAATTTCCTTCAATGATGTCGAACCACATTACTCATGACCTATAAAATTATCACAAAATTTCTATAAATTTTCAATCAATCTTGTATTTCAAATATTTAAGCCCAAAATACTAAAATAACCTATTGTTAATTCCTCATGAGCCTAAAATTCTCCATCCTTAACAAATATCATTAATCTCCAAAATCTTCAACATCCGTTAAATTTCTGACTGAAGTATTAAAAGAAGAAAAACGAAACCGACAAAACTTTCATTAAAAACACTTTTTCTCAAATAAAATATAAAATAGATAAAAGCTACACACATCCAAAATTCAATAATAAAAAGCAAAGAAATATATAACAGATTTATATTAAAATCTTTTAAAGTGGAAAACTATAATATTTGCTAACTCGAAAATAGACTCAAAAGTCTTTGCTAAAGGTTTCAAAAAGTAAATTTTGTGCTTACTATACACCTTTCAAATTCATACCTTAAAAATATTTATTGTTATGAAATTCACCTCTTTATTTATTTAAAATAAAACTTTCCCAAAATAGAAATCAGACTTAAAATAAAAACTCACTTGAAAGGCAGGATATTCTTAGTAAATAAACATTCAGTGCATGGTTCCTAGGTGACCCACGAAAACAAAAAGGAACAACGGAAGCTTGAAACTTTCAGATCAAACCATGCGGTAGGGGTGTTCATACTCACCAAGTGAAGGAGCGGCACACTGGGCTGGGAGGTGGTGGAGGTTATGTCAATGACACCAGATGGATGAATACCATGGTGCAACGGGGGAGACACATCACTGTTACGACGAAAATAGGGACAAAAAGATGAGCTTGTGCATGGCCTAGGTGCTCTGTTTTGGTGAAGTAAAACAGGGGTGGTTTTTCGACAAGACGCACAACTGAATATTGATGAGTGAGAGAGATTGGGAGACACGGTGGGAGAGGGACTATAGTCGAGAGCGAGCGAAACAGAGAGCTTGTCATGGGTAGCTTACCGTGAGGTGGAAAACGGTGACCTGGGGGGTTTTCTTGCCAGCGCTGAAGGCCATAACCGAACCGTGAATGGTGACACCTAACGGTGGCAAGCATGGCTCATGGTTTGAAGCAAAATTTGCGTTGTTTCTGAGTGTGAAAAACAAAGGTTTACGCAGGTGGCTTGTTTCGATTTTTCGGTGGTGGTCACAGGGAGGTTCTGGGTGGTGCTCACGACTGGGGCAGTACATGCATGGGCAAAACGTTGGTGGCTTCCAAAGGTGGGCTGGTGACAGAAATCCCTCGACATCGCTGCTTGGTGCAGCGGCTGCTGATTGCTGTGCAGGGAGATGGGTTTCACATGGAGGCTGGGCTATGGCTATGTGTAGGTGCACCAAGGTAATGGTGCGACAGTGGTGTTGGGGCAATTTTGTGACGACCCCAAAATTTATCATGCCTTGATTTTATTTTTATATATATATATGGTTTAGTGACTTAGGCAAATTGGTGACTTGATTACGCCCAAAGAATAACGCGGTCGTTTGCAGTATAGCTTTGGGGTGTCGATTCCACAGGGAGATGGATTGAGAAATTGAAGAACAATAACGAAATTAACAAAAAGATTTAGATAAGTGCGAAAAGTAAATTTTAGAGTGTGACGTAAATTAAAACTAAATGAGTAATTTGAATAGTATAAAAATGAGACGAAAAGTAGAGCGTAGGGAATTCCTTGTGTATTTGTGGTATTCAAATTTATTCTTAATTCATTGATAACTCAATTAAGAATTCTATATCCAAATTCTTAATCGGAAGATATAACATTAATAACCAAAGTTTAAATCAAATGTAACTCTTTGAAAAATCATTCTTCGCGCTTAACTCTCATAAATTGTTATCGACATTGAGAAAATCCAACGACGACAATATACCCAAGAGGCGATATTGCAGCAGAGAATTAAATCAATATAGATAATCAATTGCTCCAAACATAATTATAGAACTAATCCACTCAATAGAAAAAGCATGACTGAATCTATAAACGAAATAGATTCTATAATTATTTGAAGACGAAAAACATCACAAATAAATTGAGAATAATAGAACAAAAGAGTTTTAATATTTAAAGACCAAATACATGAATCAAAAATAAATTACAAACACCATCACACACACAAGTTCATCCCTAACCCTCTTAGAGAATTTAGTTACACATATTGAAAATATGTAACAAAAATTCTTCAAGGGATAATATGGAAGAGCCAACCATTATTTTCTTCTCTCTTCTTTGGTTTTTCTTTTCTTTTCTTAAGCTCTCAAAACAATGGCTCTTCCAAAGCATCCTCCACACTAAGCATGGTCTTAGAACACACACCCTCCCTTCTATTTATAAGCATCCTTCATGCAAGTTGTCATGACAAAATCATCACAATTTCAACTTGTTTTGCCATGTGCCATTCTTGAATCCAAGTGACTTGTGAGTTGTCATTTTGATCATTTGTTTTCCCACTATGCATGAGCTGGATTTTGCTTGTAGGTTGAGTGTTTCAATTTTGCTTCTCTACCCATTAGTTGTCTTGTATGACTTAATATCTTGTAGTCAAATAATTTGTCTTGAAGAAACTTGAGTGCACTTCATCTTGCATATGAATTGATCATTGCATTTCCAAGTTGGTGTAGGAGTGCTTGCTGGAAAATATTATGATGACATTTGGATTTGATGCAAGTGGCTGAAAAATATCCAGGAACGTCAAGTGCAGGTGCGTCCACTTGATGGTCGATTTTGTCTTGGATTGAGTGGATATCTCTTAAAACATAAAACATAAAAGTTATAGATATTTCTCTTGCGGTTCTATATCATCTTGAATTAGCTCAATCGGAGATGGAGAGAGTTATGCCCATATTACGAAAATACGTCAGAACTGTCTAAAATTCCGCAATTATCTTCATTTGCTCCTAATGCCTCTATTTGTGTCCTAAATCAAAATATAAGAATAATGAGTATATTTAGGCATCAAATAAGAATAAAGTATTAAACATTAAGAGAGGAAAATATGGCATTTTATATTCTCATCAATATATTAAATCATGCTTATATCTATTTCAAGATAAATGACCATTAATTTTAATAACATGAGTTATATTCATTATTTTCTCATTTCTTTTAGCATTTAAATAGAGTATTTAGAGTGCATTTTTGTGCACTCATCATGACTAAAGCCTTAGGAAGATGGACTTAGGAGTTTAAGGGTCTTAAGTCCATGGCAAGAGCTTTGGGCCTAAGTGGGGGAAAGACAAGCCCATAGGTCCATGAAAGGAAGCCCACTAGTCAACCCAAGCCCATGTTTGATGACACATGTCAAGTTAGGAGAAGTTTAGTAAGTTGAGTCAAGACTAGTAGTTGAGAGAAGAAAATGCTAGTAGCTGAGCTAGTTGACTAGTTGTTTTGTTGGAGAAAGAAAAGAGAAGACATGAGTGGAATCTTCCATCTTTTCCTACCTAGATAAATGTGTGAGGTGTAGGCTTTTGCCAAATAAGTCAACATGGGATCCTACTATATCTAGTAAAATGATGAAAATGGGATTTGAAAAGATTTGGAGATGAGAAATGGGAGGGGTTTCGATGGGGGCTTTGGCCAAATGGCCTTAGGGCTTTCTCACCTAAAAATTTTCCAAATCTGGATGGAAAAGACATGTAGGATTTGTGTAAGATTGGATGAGACATGATGTGTAAGAGGGTGTAAGAAGAAGTGACATGAGATGAGTGGATGGATCAAAAAAGTGGGAGGAAAGGAGATGAGGGTTTCGGGTATGCTTAGCCGACTCCCCCTCCCCTTGTTTGACTTCCTTTTTGCCACCAAATCTAGCTAAGGATTTGTGTAAGATTGACATGACAAACTTGTGTGAGATGTGAGGTGATTTGTTGATGGAAAGAGCATGTGACAAAATGGAAATGAGAGTGAGATGAAGAGAGGTTTCGGATGGAGGCTATGGAATCCGAAACCCACTTTGGTGATTTCCCAAAATTGGATTCTCAAATCATTTGGAATGACATGTGAGAGGATTATTGGGGAGACAAGAGAGGATGTGTGATGATGAAAAGGGGTTGGAACCCTAGAATGAGTGGCCGGCCATGAGAAGAGGAAGAATGAGCACAATCTTCAAACCTAGGATAGGATAGATTAGGGTTGATGTGATCAAGTGATGGGAGTCACTCAAGGGTCTTTAAAGCCCATCACAAGTCACTCAAACCTAGGAGAATGAGTGGCCTAGGAGCTAGCAAAGTGCCTTGGCCGAATGGCCTAGTTTCCTCACCCTTTTGGCTTGCACATTTCGGATACACACACACACATCTCTCACTTTGCACCTCACGGCACACTCCTCATTTCTCTCCACTTGCTTCACTTCTTTTCATCACTTAGACACCTAAACACTCCAAGCTAAGAAGGAGAAGGAGATAATGTTTGAGGAAGGAGGAGAAATCTAGAAGAGGTAAGTAACTTAGTTACTTTGAAATGAAACCTAGAAGCATGAGGAAGAACCTTATGTACGTGCTTTCAAGAAAACCTTCTCTTTTGAAAATGGTAGATCTTTAGCATGATCTAACTAAGCATTTCTTTTATTTTCAGAAATTATATAAGCTAGCTAGGAAGATTGGTAAGTATATCCTTACTTTACCTTTAGCATTCTTTGTATTTTTTGGAGTGAATGTGCTTGAATGTGTGTATATGCTTGTATATGCCTATATTGTTTGGTTACTTGCTTAGTATTGCCATGATGAAACTTTGTGGGTAGAGATGTTATTTTGATTAGGATCCATGTGTAGAACCTATGATCTTTTTGGTTAAAGAGTTATGATATGATTGAGGATCTCGATAGTTTGATGAGAAAAAGTATGCAAGCATGAAGATGTTGAGTTAGTTGAGTATTGGCGAGTATGGGATATATGCATGCATGTTATTTGAAGAAGCCCTTTTGATTTTTTTGTTGTAAGTATCTTGCCTATAGAAATGCCATGCTAGGATGAACATGTATAAAGCATTGATGGAAACTAGTTATATTGATCTTGGAAGATATTGATGTTATGGTTGCTTGATGGTTACAAAAATGCATGATTGTGGAGTTATGTTTTGGAAGATTGTCTTCAAGTGGAAATCTTGAAGTTTTAATTCCTTGTTTATTTAATATTCATATTTGGATACTTTGGAGAAATATAAATATATATATATTGGGAGATTGACATGTTGGATTCGATTTCACGTAGAGTATTCAAGTAGGACCCTAGCTTTGAAGGGCTAAGAAATGAAAACACTAAACTTGGGAGCTATAGGTTTTGGGTTTGACCCCTTGTGAGGCTAGGAAATTATTTTAAATATTGAACTAAGGCTAGATGGTGCTAGGAAGATCAATGGAAGAAGAGAACATCAATGGGAGACAAAAGTGGGTCTCGGCCCAAACCCTAGGGGTGGAGGCCGAGCACCCCATTCATCTTAAGGCGCTTATTCGTGTGTTTTAGCATAAGTATGAGCTTAGAGGAAGTAGGTTTTGGAGGAAAAACGATCAAATGTGTGTACTCGAGTTCGCCTCGAGTTTTGCATTGACAAAGTCGAAAGTTGCATGTCCCATGCATAAGTACGAAAATCCATGTTTTGAGTAAAGTATGTTTTCGAAAGAAATAAATTAAAGTTTTCGAAGAACCCCAAAGGCTGGGATGGGGAAGTGTCCTAGTGAAACTCTCTGTTCACTCAGGAGTGTTTAAATTGAGTGAAAACCCCTGGGTCGACGAAAAACAGTCGGCAGACCATGTATGGCTCCAAAAGGTGTCCGGAGCGTGGTCGTACCTAATGCTAGTGGGTGCCATATAAGCGGTGTTGGCTTAGGCCTTGCCATCTGATAAGGTTGTAGTTGCTTGGAGAGAAATCCCAGAGTGACGAATAGCGCGAAAGGGCGCGAAACGTATTCACCTAGGTTGACTTGGTCGCCGGGTGTGACGGTAACTAGCGGGGAGCACAGGGTGCATAGGGGAACCGTGAGGTGTCCAAAATAAGAAGTCATGATGAAAAGAAAAGGGATTTCGAGCCATATATGATATGATATGATAAGTGGCGCCTAAGGTAAGAAAAGACGAAAAGTTTCTGAACAAAGTGTTTTGGAAAGAATATGCATTAAATAAGCTTTGTTATAAAATTTGAACAAGCATGTTTTGGAAAATGAAAAAGGTTGAGAAAGATGAATTTTTGTCACGAGCATGTGCATCAGTCTAAGCATAAGTCCCATGTCAATGCATACATAAGAAATTGTTTGTTATTCACTTAACTATATGCTTAAAATGCTTCCGTTAAAGTATAGATGTACTTGCTGAGATTTCCCCCGAAATCTCACCCCACTCTTTATGTCCCTACTAACCTTCCCTCTTGGGAACGATAGAAATACTTGCAGGCGAAGATGGCTCAGATGAGTACGACCCCCGAGATGACACCGCAGATCCTCAGGTGGGCCAGTGACTCTTGACCGCCCGAGTCAGTGGGAAGTGGAGTCACTGAAGGTGACCATGTACAGTTCTGTTGGTTTATACCCTTCGGGGTGTTGCTTAGTATTAGGGGTTGACGAGTCCCTTCACTTGGGGCGTATTTTTGGACCGCCTTCTAGGGCGATTTGTGAGGTAGGGCCTAGTCTGGACTTGGATAGGCTTTGCTGGGGCCCGAACCTCAAGAAAGTGAAGAAGGAACCCGTTGGATAAATATGTGGGCAATGTTAAGACCCATGTTATATTTTGACGCCCTGTATTGATGATTTTGGTAAAGTCTTCCCGCATGTGGGAAGCACTATTTTGATTACTTGGACAATGTTATGTAAACGATTAAATCCTGGCCATGTATAATATTATGTTTGGGATCTATAGCGTAACCATGTGATGCATGTTATAGAAGGCTTGACCTTTTTATTCCGCTGCGATAATCCTTGCTTGACACTTCAAAAAAAAAAAAAAAGGTAAATGTATGATATGACGAGGGGTGAACTTCCTTGCATTGTTCGTCCCCGACGCTTCTATTCATGTGCGATCCCAAGCGTGGGTTGGGGCATCGACAAATTTTGTAGTGCTTGGCCAGAAGGTAGGACTGCCACCTATGAAATTCCATGAAGGCTATGGTATTTTCTAAAGTAAGAGGGTAGTTACTCTTCTATATATAAAGATAAAAACGGGAAGCCCTAGAGATAAAAATAAGGAAACTGGATACGTGCAGGAAAAAAAAGTAGAAAGGTGGTTGAAAACTTAGTAAAATGATAGGAGGATTCTGGGTATCAAAACTGTTGAATGGGAGATTTTGTGTGAGAAACTAAAACAGAAACTGTCAAAATCATGGGGAGTTAGAAGTTCAAAATGAGACTAGAAAATTGTAATGCAAGATACATTGTTGTTTGACCAAAGTGGTGGTAGATAAAGCTGGTGGAAAGTTTGAAACTAAACAGAATTGTGAACCGCGAGACATGAAATGCATGGTATGGTAAACACAAGGTAGGGCTAGTATTAACTAACTAAGGTTTTTCTTTTAAAAAGAAGCCTCTCCCAAAACGGAGCCGTAAAATACATATAGCTCAATATATGAAAGAATAATAAACAAATCAATAAAACATAGATTTTAGAATTTAAAAGGAAAAGAGACTCGAGATTTGTAACCCTAGCTATTTGAAATAGATAACAAACATTAACGATAAAATGAAGCATGCATCTAGACTTACCATTATATACCATATGATTCGCAGTGGATCAGGTCTAAATTATAAAAATTTTTAAAGATCACATGGAGAAAACATACTTACAACATCCATATCATTCATTCATAGCTTATCATTGTCCTGTTATATATACAAAACCCGAAAAGCTATCACAGTCATCAAAATACTTGTAACATTACAATAGGTCGCCTATAAAGCCACTTAGATTCCTTCTTAACTTTAGGAAATTTCCTCCCATAGTGAAATATATCTAGACTAAGACAAAAGTTTCGCTGGAGATACTGTCCCTGTGGTGTTGTGTAAACCCCACATATGGATAGGGAACCATCTAGTCCTAAGGTCAAACAGCATCCCGTACGTCGTTCCTCCTCAGAAAAAGTGGATGCATTCTGGCTCCAAAATCTCATCGACTGGTCATAGATGGGAGGTCTAAAAGAAGCAAAATAAAAGTCTACATAGGGACTATAATAAGAAAGTCCCTTAGGACTCCTCAGAGTCTTCTGCAGCATCAGAACTTTCCCCTTGTTGGCCATCAAATCCTGTAGCATAGTTTATATTCCCAAGAAAAAATATAGAAACACAAAAGAGTGAGATTTCCTTAGAAATCTCAGTAAGTACACAATCGGCTTAATATAACATAGACAAAGGCAAACACTTCTATTTTTGGAAAACAGTAACAACACGTAACTTAAAATATACTCCATGCGGCTTATGCATGACTTATGAGGGCTTATCACCTTTTTCCTTAAATTCTTATCTTCTTAAAATCCTACTTAATTCTTATCTTCGATGGGCGTTACGTATCGCCGTCTCCATCGCATATAACTCATCAGTCATCCGGGCGTTACATATCGTCGTCCTCATTGTGATGAGTCTTGTGTCAATCTTTCGGATGTTACATATCGCCGTCCCCGTCTTGACACGGAACATACTTAGCATCGCGGGCGTTACGTATTGCCATCCTCGTTTTTCATATCAGTCATACGGGCGTTACATATTGCCGTCCTCGTCATGACATGGATAATACTTAACATAGCGGGCGTTACGTATCGCCGTCCCTACTTGTCATGTCAGTTATACGGGCGTTACGTATCGCTGTCCCTGTCATGACATGGAAAACACTTAACATAGCAAGCGTTACATATTGCCGTCCCATCATGACACAACTCTTAACTTATCAAATCATGTCAATCTTTTGGGTGTTACATATCACCATCCTCGTCATGACGTGACTAATTTATCCATAGTTCTTATTCTTAGTTATTCCTTTCTTATTCTTATGAATGTTTTTTATTCTCTTAAATACATGCTATGCCCATTTTTCTTAAAAACCTACCATATAATCTTCATATTAAATCACATGCATTGGATACAAGAAAATCTTGGATTTAGGTAATAGGAGAATCTTGCTCGAGCTAGACGACGAGTAAGGGTCGAGCCAAGTTTCTGCCTAAATCTTGCTCAAACCAAACGTCGAGCGAGGGTCGAGCTAGATTTATGCCTAAAACTCGGTTTTGTCACTTCAACTCCAATTTCGTCCTTTATTGAGTCCTTATCTCTTAAAACCTAAAACATAAAAGTTGTAGATCTGTCTCTTAGCTTTTCATAGCCTCCTGAATCATTCAAATCTGAAATCAAACAAGCAAGTTAGATCCGATTTACCAAAATGTGTCAAATCTCAACCTGTATCTCGCTCGAGCCAGAAGTCAAGCGATAGTCGAGCGAAGTCTCGAGTTAGGTGATTTTCCAACCTAAAACAAGCTACTTTTCTACACAAGCTTTCACCTTACTTAGTAGAATATAATTCTAAGTTCTTCTAATTTTCCTTAACATTTTTCCATAACAAAACAAATCAGAACATACTTAATTTCATTTCATCATATAAACATGGCTTTAAGAGTCCAATACTAGCATGCATAGTTCAATCACTCAAATAGGCCATTTACATGCTAAGGTTAAGCTAAAATGTGGACTTACAAGTTCTCCAAAGTTTGTTAGAAGTGATCGAACCAATCCTTACAAGATTTCTCTTCAAGATCACTCACTTAGCTTACTTAGGTGATATTTGGAAGTTCAAAGGCTTATGAAGGGTTTTTCTTTGTCGTCCTTCAAATGGAACGTGTGCTATGCTTCCAAAGAGAGTTAGAAGACTCTCCACCACCTATTTATAGGGAAGGGGTCAACCCATATGAAGGAAAGAAGAGATGAAGGTAGCTAAGGGGTAACCGGCTACCTATTTCTGTGGAGGATGAGGCGTCCAACCTCAAAAATCTAATGATTAATTTTAATCCTTCAAGATCCTAGACTTTGTAGCTAAAATGATCATCCAATGGCTAATATTGAGATATTTTAGCAGCCAAAATTGATTAATGGTTGAGGAGGGGTCTGAGTACATAGGCATGAGGTGACACTCACCTAACCATGCATGCACCTACTCATTCTCCAGATCTCTTGGTGTCCCACGCCTGTCGGCCTCTTTCTGACCTGTTTGGTTGCATGATAATCCTCCCAAGACTCCACTTGACTTGTTCTAGAAGGTAACTTCTTAGTTTAGTTAGGATAAATTCTGATTTTGGCTTATTTAGTTACCTTTCATCTAAGTCGAGTTCCAATTGAGCTTAATCCAGAACCGTCTACTTATTGCCAAATTAAGTCATTGATACCGTCCGAATCCTCAAGAACCCAAAACATAAAAGTTTTAGATCGGTCTCTTAAGATTCTATACGAATTGGAATCACAACATTTGGACCTCATATGAATAACTTCTCTTATTACACTAAAACTTGACAAACTAATCCGAGAACACTAATTCTGGGTACCAAGCGTTTGATTTTTGGTTCTATCACTTTCTCTTGCATCTCTACCCTAATTTCAAAAATTCAACCCCTTCTAGGTCCAAATTGAATTTCTCTAGTTGATACCTTGTTAAAAATCTCCAAATTCTGTTTTCCTAGGAAATATATTTCCAATAAATTCTTTTAAAAAAAATCTCAAGTAAAAACTTCATCTTAGAAATTTCGGGCTATTACAAAATGATTTTATTGTTTTGATAAAACTTGTGTTCTAAAAAGTTTCGCTCTGATTTCTTTTTGTAATAAGTTTTGTTTATGCATTCTAAAAGTAAGTATATTGTTCTGCATTTTGAAAGTTAAAATTGGTTGTTGTAGTCTGAAAGAAAATGTTTTGTTTTGCATGATGAATATGTAAATGCTCATGTTTACATAATAGTATATGCATTTTGCTTACTAAGTTATTGGTAACTCACCCATTATCTCTAAATATTTTTCAGATGAGTTTGGTTATTTCAAATCTGATTATGAAGTATTGGATTAGATGACTTAAGAATAATGGATTGAGTATGGAGAGTCGCTATGAGTATTGGTGAGGGTTTTATTAAGAAATTTGGTTGTATTATGATGACTTGCTACGTCGAGAAATTGAGGAAATTGGTATTGAATAAGATTTTTTATATGAGATTGAAATTTTGGAGTCATTAATTATACTATTGAGATGCGAGTTAAGAGACGGGAAGTAACTCTCTGGCCTTTGCGGACGAAGCCTATCCGAACAATGTTGGTGTAATAATCTGAAATTTCTAAGATGAAGTTTTGCTTGAATTTCATTTTAAAGGAATTTATTAGAGATATATTATCTAGGAAAATAGAGTTGGAGACTTAAATGAGAATTATGAGTTAAGACAAGGTGAAATCATGCATTTTAGGAAATATTATGGAAGGACCTTTGACACTTGGAATAAGGTATCAACTAGAGAATTTTAATTTTTAACTTAGAAGGAGTTGGATTTCAAAAATTAGAGTATAAAAGCAAGAGAAAGTGATAGAATTAAAGATCAAACACTTGGTGCCCGGAATAGGCATTAATGGATTAGTCTGTCAAGTTTTAGTGTAATAAGCATAAATTACTCATATGAGGTCCAAATAAGATTATTTCAATTCTTATAGAATCCTAAGAGACAGATCTAAAATTTTTATGTTTTAAGTTTTTGAAGATTAGGACGAGATCAATGACTTATTTGGGAAATAAGTAGACTGTTCTGGCTTGAGCTCAAGTGGAACTCGAGTTAGATGAAATAGATTAAACTAAGGCATGTGATGAAATATGTATTTGGTTTTGAAACTTTCAAGTATCTTGACATGTGTAAACAAGGGAACCAAAATCTGCTAGTAAGGAACAAGGTGAGTCAAAATTTAGTTGTATCCTAACTAAACCAGGAAGGGGCCTTCTAGAACTTGTCAAATGGAGTCTTGGGAGGATTATCAAGTAATCAAATGGGTTAGGAGAAGGCTGGGGGGGCATTGCACACCAAGAGAAGGCTGAAAAAGATAGGTTCATGCATGGTTAGGTGAAATGCCACCTCAGCTCTTGTCTAATCAGCTCCCTTCTCAATCATTGATCAAATTGGCTGCAAAAATATCTCAAATGTTAGCTATTGGATGATCAATTTAGCTGCAAAGTCTAAGATCTTGGAGGATTAAGTTAATCATGAGATTTTTGAGGATGGACACCTCATGCACCAATAGGTAGCCAGTTACACCCATTCCCCTTCATCTCTTCTTTCCTTTATGTGGGTCGACCACTCCCCTATAAATAGGTATTGGAGAGTCTACTAACTCCCTTTAAAAGCATAACACACACCCCACTTGAAGAAATCCAAAGGAAAAACCCTCCACATCCTAAATTTCCACACATCCCTTAAGTGAGCTAAATGAGTGATTTTGAGGAGAAAACTTGCAAGAATTGGTTTGATCATTTCTAACAAATTTTGGAGAACTAGTAAGTCCACATTCTAGCTTAACTTTAGCATGGAAATGGCTTATTTGAGTTGTTGAACTATGCATGCTAGTATTGGACCCTTAAAAACCATGTTTAAGTGACAAAATAAAATCTAAGTATATTTGGATGGATTTTGTTATGGAAAGGTGTTAAATAAAATTAGAAGAACCTAAATTTATGTTTTAACAAGTAAAAATAAGGTTTATGTGAAAGAATGACATGATTTAAGTTGAAAAATCCTATGAACTGTGACCTCGCTCGACCTTCACTCGACCTATGGATCGAGCGAAGAACAACTATAACCCATCACTTGACCCTTGCTCGATATCCTGCTTGAGCGAGTGACAACTCGAGACTTCGCTTGATGTTCGCTCGATATCCTGCTCGAGCGAGATACCCTGTTTGTTTAAATTCAGGGCTTTTACTTGGATAAAAGTTGATGTTTTAGTAAAGGAGAATTATATTGGTTATCTAAGCATGTAGCTTGTATGATACATGTTGTGGAATTACAATACATGCGTGAGCAATTACGTGATAAGTTTTTTTTGTAATAGAAGCATAACATGTATTTATGAGAATAAGAAATATTTATAAGAATAAGAGTAAGAACTATGAATAAGTTAGTCACGTCGGGACGGGGACGGCGAAACGTAACACCCGGATGATTGACGTGCCGATGGAGATAGTGATACATAACGCCTGTCATATAATAAGAATGGTTATTGTCATCACGGGGACGGTGATACGTAACATTCGTGAGAATGACATGATAAGCGGGGACGGCGAAATGTAACGCCCGCCATGCTAAGTATGTTTCGTGTCAAGACGGGGACGACGATACTTAACGCTTGGAAGACTGACACGAGACTCATCACAATGGGGACGGCGATACGTAACGCCCGGAGAACTGATGAGTTATATGCGATAGGGACGGCAATACGTAACACCCATCGAGGATAAGAAATAAATAAGTTTTAAGAAGTGAAATTTTTTAAGAAAGAGGTGATAAGTTATCATAAAAGTGCGTACATGTTTAAGTTAATGATAAGTTATGCATAAGTCACATGAAATATATATATTTTTAAATTAAGTCTTCTTATAGATTATCTAAAAAAATGTTTGTGGTTTCTAAGGAAATCTCACTCTACTAGGCTAATTGTGTACTTACTGAGATTTCTAAGGAAATCTCACTCTTTTGTGGTTTTATATTTCTTTCCTGTACATATAAACTATATACAGGGTTGGATGGCCGACAAGGGAAAAACCCCGATGATGCAGGATACTCTGAGCAGTCCTGAGGGACCCTCTAGTTATAGTCCCTATGTAGATTTTGCTTTTGCTTCCTTGGGATCTCCTATCTATGACCAACCAATGGGATTTTGGAAGGATGGCGCATCCGCTTTTTTTGAGGAGGAGCAACATACAGAATGCTGTTTAACTTTAGGTTTAAACGGTTCCCTGTTCATATGTGGGGTCTATACGACACCACAGGGACAATATCTCCAGCGAGACTGTTGTCTTAGCTTAGATATGTTTCGCTATGAGAGAAAATTTCCTGAAGTTAAGAAGGAACTCAAGTGGCTATAAGGATGGTCTTCTGAAATTTTATAAGTATTTTGTTAACTCTTATAACAGGTTGAGTTTGTATATTTATAACAGTACAATGTTTGGTAATGAATGAATGGTGTGATGTTATAAGTACACTTTTCTTCATGTGATCTTTAGAAAGTTTAATATTTGAGACCTCATCCACTGCGAATATTATATCATATGTAATATATTCATTAAGTTCTTGATACGTACGAGGATGAGTAGCCTAGTATTACTTATCCTGACACATTGATTTACGTTAAAACCCAGACGTAAATTGGGGTCGTCACAGTTGGTATTAGAGTCTATCCCAACTAGAAATTTGAGACTTGAGTCATGCTACTTACAATGGATAGGCCCGACAAGGACGTCAGACATGTAAGGGGGTAAATTGTCATACCTCATATGTGAAGGGAAATGATAGGTGGTATATGGGATCTCACATTACTTGGGAATGAGAAGTTCTTGCTCTTCATAAGGTGCTAATGGGGCTCCAATTGTATCATTGACTAATCCTTTTGGAATATAGACTATATAGTTTGGGCCTTCCATTGGGGCGTTACAACATTTCTAGGGTGTGCACACCTAATATTATCCATAACAATTTGTGCATGATTATTCCATGATTGTAATCTAAAGTATTTTATATTTAGCTACCAAGGTTCAAACCAAATATACAAAACCCTCCATACTTGCACATAAAATGCATGGAATTAATAAGTAATCTCAACTGTATCATGAGACAAAGTTCATGCAACAGACAACATATGGGGTTCATACCTTGTCGATTTCATGGGAAAATTGTACTTGTCTACCTAGAAAAAGATACATAACCTTCCCTTTTTGGGTTGTCTCATTGTATATGAAACTTTCAAAAAGTTCTATTAAAATGTTCGATTTTTATGCATTACCATCCCTGTTAATAAAAAAGTAAATCATTTTTTTTTTATTAAAGCCCTGGCATAAATGATTGTTCAACAAGAACAACAAATCTTTTTAATATTCAACGTTGTAATCAATAATGTACCTTTTCCTCTACTTTGGGACCAAAAATTGGAATTGGTTTGATATAAGTTTACATTTACTCATAGAGAGATGAAAATAAATAGTAAGGTAACATCAAATTACAAAGGGATGTAAAGCAATAATACATTAAAGTAAATTTAGTGGTTGGCCTTCCAGTTTTATGGGGTTTATTAATTAAGAAATTTACTCCCTCCAATTCATGATGGTGTGCTAATAATGTTAATTAAAGTCATTGAGAAGACGATCAATAATATTAATAAATAGTTAACCCATATTTAAGAAAAGATGAACATTGCTTCGAAAAAACTTCTAAAACTGATTTTTAAGACACCAATTCGGCATTTCCTTATATTTAATTTACTAAGTTTTGGCTATCTTTTTGCAAATATATTTTTTAAACAGTTCTTTATCTCTCTCTTCTCAACAACTATGATGGGAATTAAAAAAATGTGACAGCCTAACCCAACCAGCTTATCACATAAAGATCATTGAGTGCAAAAAAAAAAAAACCATTTATATTAAAATGCAGAATAATTATGACAACAATCAAGCTGTAGGTACTGTTCATATTGGAGGTTGCCTTTTTTATTTTTAGTTTGAGATATTCGTCTGTGGCAGTCTTCTCAATCAAACATCGTAGCCAAAAAGCAGAATGTTTTCTTTTATTCAAAGCATCTAAACTTCTTTGGCCATCACGATAATATCTACTGTACTGTGACATATAATGCAATTGAAAATTAGGATTTATCTTTTGCTTCCATTGTTTTTCCCCTTCTTTTTTCTATCAAAAACAAAAAACAAAAAATAAGTTGAGCACCTTTTCTTTCATTGGTTAGATCCCACGAGTTAATGATCTGGATCCAGAAATTTTTCTAGACTTCGTTCCATTGATTACGTACTAGCGCACTATCACTTCATTGCATAGGGTGACAGAAGAATTTGCTTGTGAGGAATTTTTAATTTTAGAAGAATCATTCCATAGGTTTTGCTTGTGTTGTTGTGTTATCTATGTGTCTTTGATTGATTTTATATGTGTATATTCTCTGGTTATTATGAGTTTTTCTTGTTGATTGGATAAGATTGATTATAAAGAATTACAGATTATCTCATGTTCAGTGTGGATACTTCAATGGATAGATTTGTAATATTTCATATTTTCTTTCAAATACAATTATTTATTTTGTGTACTATTCACTAATTTTGCTGTCTTTGGTTCTAGGCCATTCTATCCAATTGTCAACAAGAGTTGTTTCGTTGCATGTATAAATGAAGAGTGGTAAACTCACATAAATAGATCAATACAAATTTAATGATATCATCAATAATCTTTTTTCTATTCTTATAACTTCAGTCCTCGTTTATAACGATTCCCAAGGTGTTGAAAAACATCCTAGAATAAACAATTGGTATAAGACTCTTCTATGAGAACAAAAAGAACATAGAGAACAAGAAAGGAGAGAAATATCTTCAACAAAGAAGTTCTACGAATGATGCTATTCAACAAGAATAACAATCTCTCTCCCAACCAATCCTTCATGATGAAACAAATGTAGTTGAAGGCGCTATAGAAATGTTCCACAATATTGAGGAGGTTAGGCCACATTGTACAAAAAGGCATTGCATGTTTTGTGGTAATGTTGGGACCAGTGACAGATCTTCCTAAGAATAGATTGAATATTGTTCTATTGCAAGTGTATCAAGAACCTCTTTTTCTAGATAATGTCACGGTGTCTTTCACACCTGGGGCAACAAATACATGTACAGAAAATGTACAAAGACCTAGTCAACTTTTGATCGAGCAGGTTTATTGTACATCTTTTACTTTTCACCATACTTTCTATTGAACCCAAGGTTTTAAGTTCTGTATTTACGTATAGATTTTGATGATAATAAATAAATTCAAGTCTCAAGGTCAAGTTGTCTACGCATTGGAGCCAAGCACATCAAATATGATTAAGAAAGAGAACAAGTCTACTAATAAAGCTCATAGACTAATTTTGTACATCGCTTGATAAAATTCGAAATTGGATTAAGACTCAAAATTAATCTTTTCTCATAAAATATCAAATTGCATTTTTCACATGTATATGTGTCGGTGCCCTAGCTTGCGCTTGGGATTGTACGCAAATTGTGATGTCGGGGATGAGCATCACAGGGAAGTTCACCCCTCGTCTTATCGTTTACTGAAATTTTTTTTTTTTTTTTTACTCGCAGCGGATAAAGGTCGAGCCTTTTCTAAGCGTATATCACATGGCTTAAAACAATAGCATCCCAAAATATTACAATATCATTAATATAAACATGAGGATCCTTACAAAAGTTCATTCTTCCAAAACATCGGAAGACCAAAAAGAAATACATGCAATAAGAACAAAAGCTACAGGAGGATCCCTAAATCATCATCCACTAATCCATCGGCTCCTTCTTAACCTTATCGAAGCTTGGACCGTAACGAAGACAGTCCAACTCCAAGGCCTGTCCAACCTCACAACTCATCCCAGAGGATGACTCGTAGATGCGACCCACATGGAGGGAATTATCCACTCCCAAAACTATACAACACCCGATAGGGCGTACACCACATATATACGTAGCCAGAGGTAGTGACTCCGCCGCCCAGCGGCTCAGGTAGTCTAGAGTCACTAGCTCAGAGGCAGTGGACTCAGTCGGGCCCGTGGGGGTCCGAGGCATCATCGGTGGGGTTGTACTCATCTGGGTTGTCATCACCTGCGACTACTTCTATCATCCCAAAAAGATGATAGTAAGAAAATGAACAAAAGGGTGAGATTTTGGGAGAAATTTCAGTAAGCACATTTATATCATAACCCAGCAATTAAAGCATACAATTAAGTAAATAGCAAACATTCATTCATACTTAATACATTATGGGACTCATGATTTCGTGATATGCATATGCACATGCTGATGCTCGTGTCTTAAAATTTCTCTTTTTCTTTTCATCTTCTTCTTATACCTTTGTCTGTAATCTCGGAAAAACAAAACCATGAAGTTTCCTTTCAAAATTGCTTCTTTTGTAAACACTTTTCGTTTTCTTATCTTAGGCGCCACTTATCATATCATATATGGCCCGAAAGCCCTTTTCTTTTGTCATGACCTCTATTGGACACTTCACGGCTCCCCTACGCACCATGTGTTCCTGCTAGTTACCGCAGCACCCAGCAACCGTATCAAACCTAAGTAGCTACATTTCGCGCCGTTCCGCGCTCTTCATCACTCAGCGATTGATCACTCTCCGAGCGACTACAAACTTTTCTATCGGTAAGGCCGAAGCCAACACCGTCTGTAGGCACCCACTAGCTTTAGGTGCGACCATGCTCTGGACATCCCTTTGGAGCCATACATGGTCTGCCGATAGTTCTTCGTCGACCCAAGGGCTTTCACTCGACTTTAATCACTCCTGAGTGAACAAGGAGTTTCACCAGGACACTACCCCGTCCCAGCCTTTGGGGTTCTTATAAAACTTTAATTAATTTTTTATTTTTTTTGAAAACATGTTAAAAACATGATTTTCGTGCCATATGCATGAGACGTGAGACTCATGTCACAGAACATATGCAATAGGTGACGAACATGACGCTTACCCTACGTCAGGCTCTTTTAAACTTTTCGCACCTCATAAACCTGTTTCTTTTCTTCCCAAATTGCTAGAATTAGCCTCCAATGCACTTAGAGGTACTCGGCCCATTCCCACTAGGGTTGGGCCGAGACCCTCCCTTACTCTCTCCTAGCTTTTTGTCTTCAAATTTTCTCTAAGTACTCTAGTTCCATTCCAATCCTTTAAAAGTGTTATCCTAACCCTAAAACAAAGCTTGGCCGAAAGCTTTAGGTCTCCTATTGTATTGTTTTGTTCATTTTTTCTTCTAAAATAATTCGCTCGATGGTTTTAGTAAAAACCTTCAATCATGTCAATGTAACCACTTGATTCACATGCATCTAATATCTCCAAAATTTTGAACTTTGAACATATCACCACAACACAGTATAATAATTCAATCAATGATTTCCACTAACAAGTTCTCAAATCCAAAAAATACATCCATGCATAACTCAACATTTTTATCTCCAAATCAAAATCTAATAAATATATGTTCACATTCATCCCACTTATTAATCATGCCATATTCCCTTTTCATATCAAGTATTCAAAGTCTCCACATGAAATAATCTTTAATCTTAACAAGATATTCAATCTTAGACAAGAATTTTTTTTTTTTTTACTACTAAGTAAATAACACTAAGACATTATCCAATTTTACGCTAGAGAACCTTCCATCACGCATGCACTTTCCTTCATTCCACTTCATGTTAAACAACTAACTAAACCATATATCATTTCAACTCCTCAACTTAGGAAATTAACATAACTTAAATATGGATTCTTACTAAACTAAATATGGCAAGTTTCTCTTCTAAAAAGATTCATTTTACCACATACATACAAGGAAACAAGAAAAGCAACCAAATTCACTCAAGGGTATACAAAGATTGCTAAGGGTAGGATAAGAATGCACTTACCTCTTCAAGAGCAATTCTTTCTCAAAATGGTTGTTCTAACTCTTTTCTACTTAGGATATAGTGAGGTTTAGAAGTTAGAAGGAAGTAGAACAAGAGAAAATTGAGAGAGATAGATGCTTGGCCGAGAGGTGGGAAAAGACTAGTGTGTGTGTGTGTGTGTGAGCTAGCCGAATGAGGGATAGCTTTTCCTCAAGGGTTTCGGCCATACACTCCTTTCTAGGGGGTCAAGGACAACTCACCATGCTTTGATGTGAAGGTTACAAGACTAGGTATGGGTGTATGGGTGGTTGCATGGGAAAAGAACACAAATGATGGGAAATGGGGAAATGAGGAAACCGGATTCTCCCTTGGCTTTCCTAGCTTTGCCAAAGCCTCCTCCCCTCTCAAGCCCTTTCTCTTGTCATTTCATCCTATGACACACTTAATCATCCATTCCTAAGTCATTCTACAAGATACCATAGCCATACCTTTGGGGAATTGAGCTAGCAAGATCCGGCCATACCCAACTCCAAGTGTCACCCGAATTGCTCACTTCCTTCATCCTAGTTTTTGCTTCTAATTCAAGCAACATCCATACCTTCCTCTTACACCACCATACCTCTTACACATATCACTTCATGTACTTTATTCCCTACACAAATCCAAGGCATCCCTTTCACTAGATTTGCAAGCAAAGTCTTAGGAAATCTCCAAGTGGTGCACACGGCATCCACTCGGATCCTCTTGGTTCTTTTCTTCCATTTTCTTTTTATTTTTCCTCATGACACCCCTCTTTTTGTGTCAATCATCTTGTCACCTTTCCCGTACAAGATCCTAAGATGATCATTTGCCTAGGTTGGAGAGAATGGGGTTGGAAAACCCCTAAGGGTTTCGGCAATCCTCCTTAGCCGAATGCCCTCCCACTCCTTTCCTTCCACTTTCCATTCTTATACACATGTGTCATCCCCTAAACAAGCCATGTACTAGTTAGGGTAAGTTAGACCATACCTTAGTACTTTCCAAAAATATTCCCAATGATGGGAAGAATCCCATCACAAGATTCTACACACAACCACATCCCTCACCCACTAGTCAACTCTCACCTAATGGAAATTTCACATGTTTACCTACTAGTTGTAGTTGACTCACTAAAATTTTCTATGAGTGACAAGTGTCCCATGGGTAGGGTTTGGTGGGTCATGGGTCATTTGGGCTTGTGGGCTTGCCATTCCTTCCTAGGCCCAATGGTTCATTCTAGGTTCCAAGGCCCAAATCTCAAGCCCATGCCCCATTTTTCCTCATCTAAATATATATTTATCCTAATTACACAATTAACCACTCAATCAAAGCAATTAATTAATTAAATAATATAAGAAGAAATTCTCGGGTCGTCACAATATGACATCATTAAAAATTTTATTTTTGAAAATTATAATTTTCACATGTACATGACATTATTAAAAGTCTTAGTTTTGAAAATTATAATTTTCACATATGCATGACATCATTAAAAGCTTTAATATTGAAAATTGTATTTTTCACATATGCACGACATCATTAAAAATTTGAATTTTAAAAATTTGTAAGATGATTAATTGTCATCCTTAACATGTGCATGTATTAATTGAAATTTTTGAAAAAATGAATGATGTTGTCTTTGACAAATGCAAAAAGGAGATGCCTTTATTTAAATACTTTAAAAAATGAATGATATTGTCTTTGACAATTGCAAAAATGAGATGCTTTTATTTGAAATTTTTTTAAAAGTGAGTAATACTCTTATTTGACATGTGAATTTTTTCAAATTTAAAAATGAAAACTCATTTGCCTATACAATAAAAACTTATACATCAATTGCTAAAATTTTGCGTCATTTATTCAAAACCTCCACTTCCTCTTTTTTAAGCATTGAGCCTTAATTCTTATTTATTTTGAGAGAGATATAGGTTGTGCTGTATTGTTCTTATTTCGCTCATTGATGAGTATACTCTAATAATCTACCCACTATTAGCTATTGTATCAGTAAGATGGGGCGAATAACTCTTATGTGTGTAGAAAGTGTTCTACACAGGGAACAGTTGAATCACTAATTGTGAGGTGATTGCAAGTGTAGAGGGTGTTCTATAAGGATTCTTTGTAGCGGTGTTGCTCAAAGATGTAATAGGTTTCTATCTCCGTCTGAATGAGATTGAATAGTGAATTTGAGAATCCTCAAGAGTTGTTTGAGGATAGGAAGTAGGTAGTGGAGTTGAATCTCACTAAAATATTGAGTTTGCTTCTTCTTATCCTTGCTCTTTATATTTCATGTGTCTTTATATTTTGTTTATATTTTATTATGTATTTGGTTTATAAGTATTAAATTTTTTTTAATATAAAGAAATTCACCCCCGCTTGTGTTAGTCATTTGGGAAAAACTTTTCTATCAAGCCTTTTATATTTCTTATTCAACATTTTCATTCTTTTATTCAATAGACTGTATTTTTCAATGCCAACCCAATTTTGAGAGAAGTATATCAGTAGCTTCTCGGGATAAGGAAAAATGTATAGAATTTGGTGGTACTTTTTTCCTTGTAATTTCTTCCTTTTATGCAGTAGCATTCAATGATACCTTTCTTAAAAATTATAGCACCTTTTAGAGTTTGCTTTATTTCTTTGGTCTTTATTTTTTTCTTTTGACATAGGAAAACAACATCAACAATCAGTTAGCCTTAGGAAAATACTACAAATAGTGCCATCTAAGGCAATTTTGTTATTGTCAGTTCCACTCTGTAAATATTGTGAAGTAAAAAGATTCCAATATGAGATGAATTAGTTTTTGTTGTGCCTATGGAACAATGTCTTTAACTATAAATGATGTTCTAGAACAGTTTTACCATTTGTTTACGAGTAACACGGCTGAATCTGTAAACTTTCTTACCTATGTGCGCACATCAGTGTGTCTTTGATGCTCCCTTGGCTACCCAAGTAGCATTCATTTGGATTAAGGATGATAATTTAGAGCGCTTAAGGGGACAAAATATTGTGACCTTTAATCATGCAATTGCAAGTCATATAGTCCAATACTATTTTGGCTGTTATAATTCACTACAATATTCATTGTTATTTCTGGTGATATTGGTTGGTACCAAAGAATGCTAGGAATGAAGAAAGGGTGAAGGCCACCACAATCAATAACGAGAACATTGATTGATCCTCTACAATCAATATCAGTAGAGCAACTACTTATAAAGGAATAATAAAGTCAAAATAATTGTTTTTATTCTAATTTTTAGTTGTTTCATTATAAAACATATAAATCATGTAGGTACGAGTCATATAGTCTAATACTATTTTGGCTATTATGATCCACTGCAATATCTATTGTTATTTACTTTTGATGATATTGGTTGACATTAAGGAATACTAAGAGTGAAGAAAGGGGAAAGACCACTACAACCAGTAACAAGAAAATCGATTAACCCCCAACACTTAATACCAGTAGAGCAGCTGCTGACAAATAAATAACAAAATTAGAATAATTGTTCTTATTGTGATTTTAGTTGTTTCAATATAAAATATATAAAAAAATTATTTGTTCACTTTGTCATCTTATAGTGTTGAAAAAGAATATAAAATGATATGTTATTTCATGCTGTGAGTATTATTGTTACAAGTTTCAAATCAGGAAAAATTGTAGGTCTATTTTGTTGTTCTCGGGCCGTTTATTGTAGTAGTTGTTAATATCTATGTAAAAATTAAAACATCGAGATTAGATTATTTTCATAGTAAGTAACAAGAGATTCGATCTGAGGTATACCAAGGTATAATTGATAGCATTTCAATTAAAGAAAGTAGTGGTTTCAAAATTAATAAACACATTATTTTGCCTATTCTTTTGTTGGAGGTCCAAGAGATATGCACAAAAGATGCAAAAAAGCAATGACTTTAGTCCAACATTTTGAAAAACCTGATATCTTTTTAACTATAATGTGTAATCTAAGTTGGAAAGAAATATTGGATGAGTTAGGTCTGCAAGAAGAAGCACAAAATCATTCCGATTTAATTGCGCATATCTTTAGAGCAAAATTAGAAAAACTTAAGGATGAATAATTCAAATGGGAGGTGTTTGGGAAAGTTTCAACATATGTATATGTAATTCAACATTAGAAAAGATGATTGCCACCTGCACATTTCATAATTATGATACAAAGAGATTGGAAAATCTATGCTCCCGAATCTTTCAATGAAATTATATTAGCAGAAATACCTAATAAAGATGCAAATTGACATTCGTACAAAACACTAATTAGGTATATGATTCATGACTCCTGAAGGTAAATAGTAGTTGCGAGAACCATTATCCAAACAACTTTGCATCTAGCACAGCTGTTAGAATCGACTGTTTTCCACAGTACAAACGTTCTTTTCTAGGGAGAGTCAGGTCCACATGTCCAGTAGTAGACCCTACCCCAAGTTTTTTGATAAATCTCTCATTTATGACGGAGGAATGCTGTGAAGACTCGTAATTTTACTATCTTTGTAATTTAATATTAGCTATTTAGTGTTTGTTAATATAAATATTTTGTGTTATGAGTTGGTTGATATTAACAGTATTTTAGTGTGCTTCTGTGTAAAATATTTGGATATTTCATCTTCATTTAAAGATTATTTTTATGTATATTGGTAAATTAATTTATTTCCTCCTATTAATTTTCTGGGATTCATTTAATTTAATGCTAGAATTTAATCTCAATATTTTATTATGATGGTAATTAAATTAAAGTGTTGTAAAGTATTTTATTTTAATTTAATGTGTTTTATTTTGGTTTTTATTTTATTTTAGTTGTATTCACGGATGGCCCGTATGGGTATATAGATATTTGTTGTGTGTTTAGTTTATATATGTATATATATATATATATATATATATATTAATGTGTTTACAATTAGTAAGCCCAGCCCATGAATTCTTTTAGCTCAACCAGTAGCCTTATAATCAGCCCCTCCTTTTTTTTTTTACTTAAACGACATCGTTGGTATTAGTGTAAAGATGATTTTGGGTATTCGCTTTGTCGGGTAGGCAACTAGCTGTTGCTTCTTCATTTCTCCTTTCTCGTTCCCCTATTCTTCCGCTGCAAACCCGTGTCCTTAAATCTTTGATTTTGTAGCTTTCCTTCAACTCATTTCACACTTGTGTTACTCTATCAAATACCTTGTACGTAGATGAATATTTCCCCTAAAATTTTGATGCCGATTGATGCTTCATGTGCTTGGAAAAATGGTCTGAAACCATGCGTTGCAGCTCTGTTTTTGCCCCTGTTTTCACCCAAAAAGTTGAGCACTTCTTTCCCTTTTTCAGCTTGCTTGTTTTGATTTAGTTGTTGTGTAAGTCACGCGAGTTTTTCCCGCTCATTTACACCCTCTATTGTTCGGTTTCAAGCCTATAAAAGGTGTGGGCATCCTTTGCTAGAAACGTATCCGAAGCTCTCTTTCTCATCTATAAATCCGAACGTTTGGCATCTCTTTTGATCATTTCTTCTTCTTCACTTAAACTTGAGTTAGCCCTCTTCAAAACACCTTTGGGTCCGAAAATTGTAGTGGTTCTTTTGTTGGGTATTTTCTTGCCATAAGATCACCATTTTACATCACTTACAATACTCTCGGTAAGCATTTTCTCTAGTTTAAGTGATTAATTTGTTTATGTGTTAATCTTGATTTATATTCATGGTATGATTTTATTTATGATCAAGTGTTCAATTTAACTAAATAATAATCGCATATTAATTATCTATATTAAGATGATTAATTTATTCAGTTATAATAATTGAGATTATTATCTGAGTTGGTTATATATAAATAAATAGTGTTTTATTTATGTTGACTGTTTTAATATATTTGTTAATTTTATTTATAGATTTATTTTATTTGTTTTGTTAGTGATATTTATTATTTTTATTGATGTTGCTTTATTTATTTATTTGTGATGTTTATATATGTTGGCACAATGGACGCGACTTTAGCGATGAGTTCGTGGGTGGAAGTGCAAGATCGTTGTTCGGCATCTTCGTTAACATCTGGAGTTTTTATCGAGCATATAGTAAGTATTTTCCAAATAAATTTTGCGATTTAAATATATTTTGCATTAACAATTCTATATTTGGTTGATGATTGGACTTATTGTATGTTGGATATTTTGTACATGGTGGTACGCATTGTGTAATTGCACGCTTGTTCATGTGTATATTGATATTTGAGATTTTAATGTGAGACTTGGTTTTTTGGTATGTTGAAATGATTTAATTGATCGGTTTTAAATGAGGTACTGTAGGGATGGTGGTAAGCAGGGATGGTGGTATAGTCCCGCCTACAGTATTATTAGATTGTGGATTTTAATGGTTTTGAAAGAGTCATAACGGGGACGATGATACGTAACGCCCGTTATGGTCATTTTGTGTGTATTTCATATCGGGGACGGCGATACGTAATGATACGTAATGCCCGCTATGAAATGAGTGTGTCTATGTCATAACGGGGACGGCGATATGTAACGCCCGTTATGATTGGTGTGTGTGTGTGTTTCATATCGGGGACAGCGATACGTAATGCCCGCTATGATTGGAGTGTCTATGTCATCGGGGACAGCGATACGTAACGCCTGTATGACTGGCATGAATATGGGAGTAAGTAGGGATAGTGGTAGAGTCATATCTTTATTTACTCATATTTTGTTATTAGATATTTTAATTTATTTTAATAAATTAAAATGATATCTCACTTATTTTATTTCAAGTACGCTTTATTTATGACTGAGGTTAATTATTTGTGAAATCTACGATTTTAATACTCTTAATTGTTTAATAATTATTATTGGTTTTATCATTTGAATTGTTATCAATATTATTTTGATTTAGTGTTTTGATTGTATTATTGTTATAAGCTTTTGCGAGATTATTGAATAATAGTGCTTTCAGTTATTTTAATTAATTGTTGCTACTGGTCTTTCCATCTGAAATGATATATTCAGTGTTTTTGGTTTTAATTATTATAATATATGGTTTGATTTGCCGAATTTTTATTAATGAGTATTGATTCTATTTTATTTGACATTATCTGATTTATTGATCTTAAATTTATTAAATCATTAAGTCTTATTATGTTTATTTTATTTTGGTTTGATAGCTTTTGAATAGCTTCAAAAATATTATATTATGCAGGATTCTTTTGTTTCCTTGATTTTAGTTATTTGAAATATTGCGAGATTTTAAACATTCTTTAAATATCTGATTTAAATATATGGATATATTCTTTTTAAATAATTAAATAAATTTCATCATTTTAAGTATTGATGAAAAATATTATGTTGAGAAATAAAGTAAGTTGAAATAATATTTTATTTAATTAACTTGAGCGTTTGAAGTTAAATTAACGTTATATGCTTTCAGATTAGCGTTTTTAATTCATCTGTTATCCGTTTGAAGACCCAAAAGTGTCGGGCTTATAAATAGCGCGAAAATGGTCAAATTCTTCATTTTTCCCCTTTCCCATTTCCTTTTCTCTCTCTCCTCTCTCTTTTCTCTCCCGCGTGCTATAGTAACCGCGGGAGGCAGTTCGGTTTCTGACTTGTGGCAGCGCCAACCCTACCCACCAAGCCTCACCTCTGACCCCGCTTGAACCGCCACCCTCCGGCGAGTCCAACCCCACCGGTGGTGTCGATCATGGCAACCCCACGTCCCGCTGGCAGCCCCAAACCCGAGAGGTGTTAAATCCTCTACGCCGCACCTTGCTCCGCCCATATCTCCACCGTGAGCCACCGTACCACGACACCACCCCGCCATTTGATCTGCCATCCATAGACGACCAACCACCAGAAATTTCAGCCCCAACGGAGCCTCACCTTCTCTCTCCTCTCATGAAACCGAAATGGGTCTCCAAATGAACTTTCCATCACCGCGCCGCCGTACGGCCACCGTGACTCTCACCTTCACTACCAAAAGCTTCCCTTATCTCAGTTTATCACACCCCTAAAACAGTTTTCCTATCCATGACCGCACCTCCCTTGTACAAGGGAAAATCCAAAAATGGGTTTCCACCGTTTCGAGTCAGATCTGCCGCCTTCCAGTGGTTGCACCGCCTCACTACCACCACCATGAGATTTCCCATCCTCCAAGGAGTATTCCCCTAAATTTTGGTGTCAAATGGAGTACCCGAGCCCAACCCGTCACTTGCCGTGCCCGAAGATAAATAGTGCACGACATACCCGCTAGGGATCAGGGATCGCCGCGATGTTTGATTGGCGTTTCGTTTGTGCGCTGTAAGTAACAGATATTTGTTTTATTGTTTGATTGACTATTTGATTGTGTGCTAATCTCTGTTTTGTTTGCTTGAAGTGTTATCTAGTGATGATGAGTAATTCGAAAATAGATTGGTTGGGCCTGAGGCCATTTAATGGAAATTGAGATTATCCCGAGTTAATCTTACTGTGGTTGAATATTGTGTAGATGGTAATTGTTGATGATATAATATTTTGGTTGGATAACTATTATTTTAGTGATTATTAGTGATAAAAATGATCTGGTTGGATAACTCGGTTATTCTAGTGATTATTGGTGATAAAAATGATTTGGTTGGATGACTCCATTATTTTAGTAGTTGTTGGGGATAAAATGATTTGATTGGATGATTTCATTACACTTTAGTAATTATCGGTGACATAATGGTTTGGTTGGATGATTCCATTACCTTTTCACTATGTTTCAACAAGGCGATACACTAAGATTTTAATCGAAGAGATGTTTGGAAGAATATAGTGAAAATTTTGAGGAGGGAACTTAATAAGTACAGTTAAGTAAAATTCAGTTAAGGGTAGAAGCAATGACATAATATGTTGGATGATGAGAAATTTATTTTTGGGAGTTCATAAGTTTCAATTCTAGTATACTTCTTTAGAAAAATATTAGGTTTTAACTCATGATATAATGTATGGTTATGACTTGAATCTTTGGATGAAATATTGATGTGCATTCTTAGATTCCCTTGATGTATAGATTGAGAAATGTTTGGGTTTAGAGAAAATATTATATGATGATAATTTGTTGAAGAGAATAACTATACAGGCAATGTAAATGTAGTAATTAATGATTGGTTATGATATAGCTATTAAGTTTTGAGAAGATCTTAAGGAAATATGCGTGTTTTGGTAAAGAGAAAAGAGAAGAAAAGTTAGGTTTGACTTTATCATAAGTTGTGTCCTTAACCCCTATAAGACAGTGTTGGTTGATTCGATGTGACTTAAGGTTCTGATTATCACTTCATTGGAATATGCACGACGTGTTGGACAGAAGATAAATTAAAAAGGGAAGTATGTTCATATGTTAATATGTATGAAATATGATTTGTGAATGCATGATTCATATGTTTCATAATCTACATGTTCTGCATAAGAAGTCACATGTTGCATGCATGTCCCATGTATGAAGCACGAAAAACATGCTTTTGAGTCAAGCATGTTTTTAAAAGAAATAAAAGAATTAAAGTTTTATAAGAACCCCAAAGGCTGGGACGGGGTAGTGTCCCAGTGGAACTCCCTGTTCACTCAAGAGTGTCTAAATTGAGTGAAAACTCCTAGGTCGACGAAGAACAGTCGGCGGACCATGTATGGCTCCAAAAGGTGTCCGAAGCGTGGTCGCACCTAATGCTAGTGGTTGCCATAAAAGCGGTGTTGGTCTCGGCCTCACCATATGAAAAGTTTGTAGTTGCTCGGAGAGAAATCCCCGAGTGACGAAAAGCACGAAAGAGCGCGAAACGTATTCACCTAGGTTGACATGGTCACCGGGTGTGACGGTAACTAGCGAGGAGCACACGGTGCATAGGGGAACCGTGACGTGTCCAAATATGAAGTCATGACGAAAAGAAAAAGGGCTTTCGGGCCGTATATAATATGATAAGTGGCGTCTAAGATAAGAAAATACGAAAAACATTTTGGAAAGAGGACTTTTGAAAATAAGTTCAAACAGTCCATATGAAAGAAGTCAAAATTATATGAAAGCATTTTTATGAAAAGCACAAACATGAAGCAAAGTATTGAAAACTGTCAAGAATTGTTGATGTTTTTATATGAAAGTGCATGTGCATAAGTCATGTTACAAGTCTCATATTCATGGTACATGCACCCATTGAGTTTACTTGTATATACTAATGATATTCTGTTGAGTGAATTGGTTGTATGTTGTTTGTTGTCTGTTGCTTATTGGGATTCACATCTCACTTCGGTGGATCGCGCCCACCCTACGGTCCCCATTTTACGGGATTGTAGTTTGTGATTGCAGAAATGAAATTTGGCCCAAGACACAGACTCCACAAGAAAGGAAAGTTGTTGAGAGGATGAAGATCGAGATTATGATCTCGAAAGCAGTGTTGCTTATCTTTTCTTTTGGAAGACTATATAATCTCCTGTTGGAGAAATTGTTCTAAATTGATTTGTAATTTTTTAAGAATCTCTAGTAATAGAACGACTGACTTTTATTTATTTTTCCACTGCGATATTTATTGTACACTTGGTGCATGCTTCACACACTCTTCAAACACTATTCGATGGGATGATTGATCCATGAGATCATCGTCTTGATGTCGCGAGTCCTTCTAAATCCCATGGGGGATTCGTGGGCGTCATAGTATTCAATAAAAAGACTTTGACTTTACAAGAATCTATGCATGTAGTTTTTGATGAATCTAACCGTCTACTCTCCAAGAAATCTATTGATGAATAATCAGAAGGTACAAATAACACAAATAGTTTCAATCTCAACAAAGAGAATAAATGGAAGAAGTCCAACATGGAGACATAATAAAATATCATCAAACAGTGAAAACATGTGAAAGATCATCTAGTAGAACAAATTCTTGGAGAATTTTCATGAGGTGTAAATACTCGATTATCTCTTAGAAATATATGCAATCACACTGCTTTTCTATCTCAAATTGAACCCAAAAATATTGATGAAGCACTTGTTGATGAATCATGGATTTTAGGTATGTAAAAAGAGCTAAATTAATTTGAAAGAAATGATGTATGAACACTTGTTCCTAAACCAAAAAATATGATGTTATTGGAACAAAATGGGCTTTTAGAAATAAGAAAGATGTGTATGGAATTATCACTAGAAACAAGGCTCGACTTGTAGCCCAAGGTTTCAATCAAGATGAATGAATCGATTATGATAAGATGTATGCACCTATCGCAGTGTTAGAAGCTATTCGAATGTTACTTGCATATGCATGTTATAAAGATTTCAAATTTTTTCAAATGGATGTTAAAAGTCCTTTCTTAAATGGTTTTGATTTCTTTGAAAAGGTTCATATGTTAAATAAGAGCACTATTCAATTTTCAAAAAATTCAAATAAAAACAACTCTTTTTTACATTTGTCAAATGACAACTCCATTCCTTATTATAGCTCACTTGAGTTTTGTAAAAATCACAACAAGAACTTACACATCAGTTGCTAAGTTTTGTGCCTTAATCCTTATTCATTTTGAGAGAGATATAAGTTTTGTAGTATTATTCTTATTTCACTCATTAAGTGTACTCTGATAATCTACCCACTATCAACTTTTGTATTTGTAAGAGCGTGCGTACAACCCTTATGTGTGTAGAAGGTGTTCTACACAAGGAATAGTTAAATCGCCAAGTGTGAGGTGATTGCAATTGTAGATGGTGTTTTATATGGATTTTTTGTGGCGTTGTTGCTTAAAGGTGTAATAGGTTTCTATCTCCACCTGAAAGAGATTGAATAGTGAATTTGGGATCCTCAAGGAGTAGCTTGAGGATACAGACAAGTAACACCAGGCTACTTATCCTACATAAACGTAAGGAGTAGCATGCATGTATCTAAGCTTACTAATTAAATGCAATGCAAATCGCAGCAGAAAGAGGTAAATCTCCAATATATGCAAGAGATCTAACTCTTGCATAAATAGATCACATAGTATTATAAAACTATAACTTTCATAACTTCACATTTATAAAAACATATTGTATCTAAGACTTACATAACCCAGTTAATTTCTTAAAACATAATATCATATCCCACTGTCATCCAGTAATTTTACTATTCTATTTGATCACGTACATGAGATTATCTCAACCGGAGATGAGTATTCTGCAGGACCCTCAGGGTACCTCAGAATCTCCTATGTTGTCTGAGTCTCATTGCAATTTGTTTAATCCTGCAACAACATTTATTATTCCATAAAGAATGATAGATAAAACTTAAAAGAGTAAGATTTACAAGAAATCTCAGTAAGAACACAGTTAACGAAATAAGGCATAGATAACATCAGCAATCATCATACATAGCAATGATCAACGACATATAACTTATAAAAATGCTTTATGAGACTTATGCATGTAAATGACCATCATTCCCATACAAACTTAGATCTTACTTGGACCTACCACCTTATACTTAAAACTTCTACTTTTTATCTTATTTCTTAATCTTGTGGGTTTTACTTAAAACTTAGACCTTACTTGGACCTACCATCATTCTATAATATGTAGATGACCATCATTACATATCGCCGTCCCCGTCATGATGTGACTAACTTATTCATAGTTCTTATTCTTAGTTGTCTTATTCTCTTAAATACATGTCATGCCCCCCTTTTTTTAAAACCTACCACAGGATGGGACATGCATATACTTTTAAAGCTTATGCTATGTACCCAATGCAAACTTATCTTACAAATCATACAATTATCATACACTTATATTACACATGTAATTCTCTTTATTGAAATATCAACTTTTATCCAAGGAAAAGTCCCAAATTTAAACAAATAGGGCATCTTGCTCGAGCAAGATATTGAGCGAGCATCAAGCAAAGTCTCGGGTTATCTCTTACTCGAGCAAGATATCGAGCGAGAGTCGAGCAAAGTCTCGGCTTGTCTCTCGCTCGAGCAGGATATTGAGCAAGGTCATTTTAGTCAGCCAAAATTGTATACTTACCAGTTCTCTAAGGCTTGCTAGAAATGATTAGGCCAGCCCTTGCAATATTTCCCTCAAGGTCACTCACTTAGCTTACTTAGGTGATGTTTAGAGGTTCAATGGTTTAGAGAGGATTCTTCTTTGATTTTCTCTCCAATTGGGCGTGTGTTCTACTTTCCCCAAGAGGGTTATAAGACTCTCCAACACATATATATACAGGAGGGTGGTCAACCCTTTAGAAGAAAAGGAGAAGAAGAGGCAGCTAAAGGCTACCGGTTACCCAAAGGCTTTGAAGGATGAGGTGTCATGCCTCAAGATCAAATGATTAGATCTAATCTTCCAAGATCTTAGGGTTTGTAGTAGGTATTATCATCCAATGGCTAATATTAAGTCATTTTAGTAAGCCAAAATTGATCAATAGTTGAAGAGATATCAGATGACATAAGCTTAAGCTGGTATTTCACCTAACCATGAATGTATCAAGCCATTCCAGTCCTTTCTTGTATCTAACGTCTCGCAAGCCATTCTCTTATCCATTTGGTCACTTTTTACACTTTCTAATACACTACTTGACATGTTCTAGAAGGCCATTTCGAGATTTGGTTGGGATAGACTCTAGTTTGTAACTCATTTAGTTAAACTTGGACATATTCAGGCAAATTTCTGCCTCTTATGTTGCTCTATGTCTTTTGGCCAACTAAAGCTTCTAGATCAATTCTTATCAACTTGCCACATATTCCCACATGTGTCAAGACTTCATAAAATTTGATAGCCAATCATAATTTTCATCACATGGCTGAATATAATACAACTCCTCAAAGTCGGCTACCAATTGGACTCAACCTAGGGCCGTCCACTTCGCACCGGATTTTGTTCTTTATCCGTTTCTATCTTTCAAAACCCAAAACATAAAAGTTATATATCTACTTCTTAAGGTTATATAGGAACTTAAATCACTTCATTTGGAGCTAATATGAACAAGTTATAATTTTTCTACTAAAAGTCAACAGATAAGGCCGAGAGTACCAATCTGGGCACACCATGTGTTTGATAAATAATCCCTCTTGTTTCACACAAAATTTACTAAATAAAATCTTCTCATTTGACATATTTCTACACAATTTTCAAGATCTTAGGATAATTAAGAAAATAATCCAAATATTTAATTTTATTCAAAGTCCTTAGTCAACTTCAAAGTCAATGCCTATCTATCTCAAATTCAGATCTGTCACTTCAATCTCTATTTTGTATTTGATTAACTCCATATCTATTAAAACTAAAAACATAAAAGTTGTAGAGATTCCTCTTATATTTCCATAGCCTCTTAAATCACTCAAATCCGATATCCAATGATCAAGTTATTGCCGTTCTATCAAAAGATGTCAAATCTCTCCCTATATCTCGCTTGAGCCAGATATCAAGCAAGAGTCGAGCGCGCTTTTTCACTATAAAACAAGTCACCTTTATACCCAACCCTACTCCTAACCTTCCAACATACAT
The DNA here is from genome assembly GCA_036559045.1 of Platycarya longipes. NCBI lineage: Eukaryota > Viridiplantae > Streptophyta > Magnoliopsida > Fagales > Juglandaceae > Platycarya > Platycarya longipes. Next base: position 17,501,601 of record CM071793.1, on the reverse strand, counting down.
TTATAAGTCTTTTCTTTTCTTTGTTATACTTATTCCTTATTTGAGCAACCTCCAAGATCATACTTCAATTTCCAATCCTCCAAATCAGTCCATAAGCATACCTAATTCTTTTCCAAAGGTCCCTTAAAACGATTTTAAAGAAATCTAATCATGCCACATATGAAATTTAAATAGATACTTAAAAATCCGGGTTATCACAGTGGGGCTGAACCTCGTTAAAATACTGAGTTTGCTTCTTCTTATCCTTACTCTTTATATTTCCTGGTGCTTCGTATTTTGTTTATATTTTATATTGTATATTTGATTATAAGCATTAATGTTTTTAATATAACCCATTTCACCCCCCATCTTGTGTTAGTCATCTGGGCAACACCAACGATAAGTACTCCAAGGTGTGTGCATCAAGTATAAGGTGTACAAATAATATTTGTAGCAAAAAGTAAAAAGCATACATTCTAGTATCAAAAATTTAAAGTCTATAACCCAATCAAAAACTCCTTACAAAATTATTACAATTACCCAACTGACCAGTAAGGTGAAGACAAAGTTTGAAACTCACAACTATAACACTCCAAACTTCACTTCTCGGGCAGAGTCGGTCTAATACTCAAATTCGACCTCTGCAACAAATCTATAGTTCCATAAAATGAAACCACGGGTGGATAGGAAACACCATATGAGATGTGAATCTCAATAAGTAAGCAACCAAATACAACCAAGAATTTAAAATACATTCATGCAACCAACACATTCCACAATTACACAATATTACATGCATGGATAAATCTGTCATTTTTCCCGAAAAGGACTCGTTAACTTAAACACATCAAAAACCCAGTTTTGGGTTTTTGACCCATAACACAAACCAAACATAAGTAAGTAAAACTGTTTCATCATTTTCCCAGAAATGTGCACATCTAACCGTAAATGCCAAAAACCTAATTTTCAGCCCTCAACACAAATCCAAACATAAATAAGTAAAACCGATCCATCCTTTCCCAGAAAGGAATACATCTGCCCATATACGCTAGCTGCCCTTTCCTAGAAAGGATTGCATCTAGCCGTTTACGCCATCCATCATTTCTCAGAAAGGAACGCATTTATTAGCACACGTCAAAAACCTAGTTTCTGGCCTACACACAATTCTGTATTATTATTAAGTGTATACCATGGTCTCCCTTAGGGACCATCGATACATCCTGGCTCTCTTCGTCACACCACGGGTAACAACCATGTATGTGACTTTGTAATGGGCGATATCCAACTCCGCGCCCAACGAGTACCATGACTAGGCATTCCCTAACCCGTACCAGCAGAGGGGCCATGAAGTCGACATGAGAGCGTTATCATTTCGTCCGATCCCAGTATCACCCAATGATAACCCAAGGGACATCACTCAATTTTTATTCGCTCCCGAGTGACCAGAGAAGCTCCACCAGCATGTTGCCTCATCCAAACTTAGGGTCGTGATACACACACACACCCACATGGCAAACCAGCACATCGCTCAAAACCCAGTCAATACAACATGGCATAAAATAACACAGTATAAACGATTCACTTAACATCATCATAAAATGCACAGATGCATGATAAACAATTATTAGATGGCATGGCAACAGCATCCAAAAGCAACCATATCACAATCATATCAAACATTCAATCGACAACCAACCGAACTACGAAGTGATCTCATCCTCTATTTAACGGCCTCGAGCCCAACCAACATACTCCTATTTTATTATTAATATCATTATCAGTTACCAATACTTCAAAGTTGCAAATAAAAGAGTTAGCGTATAAATGTTATTTTAAATCCTAAAGTTGAGTTTGGAAGATTACTTACAGTGCCCATAAGATTACTTACAGTTTGGGCTAGGGTACTCAGTCTGACATCGGAAGCTAGGAAAATACTCATTAGAGGAAGGAGAATTTCATGGCGGTGGTAGTGAGGCGGTGCAACCATCGGAGGGTGGCGTGGAAAGCCATTTTTGGGTTTGTGCTTGTATACAGGAGGTAGGGCCATGGTTTGGCGAGTGAAGGATAGGGAGAGGTCGCTTGAGCTGGAGGAGGCTTTGTGTAGCGGCGGTGAGACCATATGGTGGGGGATGGTGGCGTAGCGAAGTGAAACCCATAGTTTTATACCCATTTCTGGTGGAAGAGAAACAGTAAAGCTGGAGGCTGCCGGTGGTGGTTGGAAGGTCGCCAGTGGATGGGGGAGCTCGTTGGAAGGTCACCGGCACCATTGGTGGCCGGAGGTGATGATGGTGTGGCTTGGAAGAGGGGAAAAACCCATTTTCAATTTGGGGCTGTGCAGGGAAGGTGGGGTGGCCAGAGGGGACACCGCCGATACTGGTGAGCTCGTCGACGTGAGGCGGTCTCAGTGGTGTGGGCAGTGAGAGCTGGTGGCCAGTGGTGGAGGCTAGGTGGAGCTAAGGCCGAGTGGCCATGTAAGCTGCACGAGAGGGGGAAAGAGAGGAGAGAGAGAAAAGAGAGGAAAAAAGTGTTTGGGCCTAGAGTTTATTCTTGGGGGTATTTATAGGTCTTATGCTTTGGGGTCTCCAAACAGACAGACGATACGCTTAAAACACTGATTTGAAAACATGTAAAATCAATTTAACTTAAAACACTCGGAAGAATTTAAAATAGAATATTATTTCAACTTAACTGTAGTTTATATAACAATATTTCTCATCATTAATTAAAATGATGAAGTTTACTAAATATTTCAAAAGAATAAAGGCATATATTTAAATAATAGATTTAAATCATAATTAAAATTCTATAATATTTTAAATAACTAAAAACGGGCTTATAAAAATGATTTTGTACAATAAAATATTTTGGAGCTATTCAAAATGCCACTAAACAAAAATAGACTAAAAACAATAAGACCTAATAATTTAATAAGTTAAAATCAATGATCTAATCCAAAAATGTCTAATACAATAAAATGCACATCGAATATAAGAATTCAAATGAAAGTACCAATATTATTAATGAAATTAAAGCAACTAAACCAAAAATTATAATGATAACAATTCAAATGAAAGGACCAATATTAATAATTAAATAGAATAACTAAAACATTAAAATTAAGAATTCACAAATAGCCATTAACAATTAAATAAAACAATAATACTAATATGGATCTCACAAAGAATCAGCAATTAAAAATAATAAAAATAATGCGTAAAGTACATAAAACTTGAGGTCTCACAATTGTGTCTGATGAGTCCTCCAAATGTACTAAGCAATAGTCACCAGCAAAATATCAAAATCTAATATTGATAGATCCCGAGTTAATACATTGACATCACTGTAATATTTGAAAAAACACACTTAATGTTAATATTTTATGCTTTTACATGATATATCCAAATAAATATGTTTTGTCCTTATAAAATATGTTCATTCTAACTATATTTTCAAATCAAGTCCTACAAATATATATTTTATAAATACTACTTTAAAATCAATTGAGTGCACATAGCTGTTCATCTATATGATATTGTGCAGAGCAACCGACTATAGTAAATAATTTTTGGTAACGATATAGACCTGCATAATGACAAGTTACACTTCTTCCAATTGTACTACATTAACAATGCATACGTTAAGCCTTTGGATTACAAATATAGAATTGAGGCACATGAATATCAGTAGATCCTAAATTCAAGAATCATAATTGAAAATATTCCAGATGATGAGGAGGAATTACAACTATCAAAATATAATATTATCTCGTTTACCACTCTTCATGGCTACAAGAATACTGTTTTTGAAATAGGTAAATGTCACATTAATATATTTAAGTTCTTTTTTAACAATCTTATTTAGTTTTTCACAAAGAATTTGAAATATAATTGGATAGCTATTATGGCGATCGTGATACATATGAAACTCTTCATAAAGAGATTAACACAATACATGGGCCAACAATGATTCAAGAATCTATGTTATCGACCAAAGGTAAAAACAAATTCACAACTACTTTCATGATATTGATAACTCTTTAATTGCCTTGTTCTTAATGTTATTTTATATATTATAACTTCAAACACTTTTCCTTAATTTTCACAACCTGAAGCCCGTATGCTTGACAATGTGGGGTCGATTTATAAAAGGTGAATGTCAAAGAATCTCTTATGTTATTGGAGCTAAACTATCTTTCCTTGTAGCGTGTTTGAAAGTCGGTTCACATAATGGTAGATTTCATAATTTACAATATTAGCATCTATTTAATATTAAATATCAGTTAATAACTATTTTTATTTCTTTACAACATAGGTCTTTTATAAAGCCCAGGCTCGAAAGCCAGCCCATGAAGAGTCTTTGAACCATCCTTGAAGTGGCGTTGTTCCCTAGTGAGTTTTTAAGTCTGATTTTTTCCACTTGCCCCCAACGGTTCTTCTTCATTCCTTCCCTATGTGCAATTTCTCCATTCTTCACACTCTCCCTTCATTTTCTCTAAACGGTTTCTTAATTCTCAACCTTATTGGTTCTCGGCAGTTTCTCCCTTTCTTTGTGTCTTTATTTTCTAGTGTGGTGAATCTTGGAATTTTGATCTATTTTGGCCCCATTTTCGCTCACCAATAAGGTTTTTTCCTCTAATCTTTAACTGTTTCAATCCTTTCTTCTTCTTGTCTAATTTTTTTCTTTGCACACTACTTCAGGTCTTAGTAATTCTTAAGTATTTCAGTTTGTAGGTTGTGTAAACAGGTGATTGTTAAATCCATCGGTAGTGGCATTTTTTTTTCCGAACAAAGTTAATTCTCATCCCGATCACATCTTAGTCATTTCCCTTTGATTTCGTTGATCTTTTTTTAATATCCAAGTTTATTACTCCATTCAACAAATTTTTAATTTCTATCTATCTTCCATTCTTGCATCTTCTTTGGAAGATTAGGGTGCTTTTATCTTCAATTTCACACCAGGAATTTATTCACATCTTGGACAACATTTAATCCTCTGTTTTCAAGGGTCTCATCTCGAATTTAGGTATTGTAAATTCTAGTTTCTTCTCCATTGTGTTATGCTGCTATTTTGGAATTAATTGTGTTGTATTAATGGCGTTTGGGGTTATATTTGTTATGTCTAGTTGGATTGTTTTGTTTAGTTAGAAGAGATTTTATGCAAGCTATTGGATGGTGATAAGTGGCTGTTTGGAGTTGGCTTGTATGTTAAAAAAAATTATGATTGTATACTTTATGAGGGTGTGGTGTAATAACCAGAATGGTTGGGATGGTCAACATGTCAAACGTGTGTAGTGTGGCTTGAAGTTGTAGTGGTTTAAATATGGTACAAATTGATGGAAGGGAATTTACAAAAAATTCAGTTTGGAAATTTTGGTTTATGATCCTTTAGATTAAAATTGTATTGCTGGGCATTAGTACTTAGTGTGGATTTTTATGAATAGGTGACGAGACTAATATAGATTAGACTCAAGAATTTGACAGTACTTTACAAGAGTCAGGTAAGTGGGGTTCCTATGCTTGGCTTTACACCAACTATGAGACCGAGGTTGATTTTCTGAAAAATTTTCATGTTTTTGTTATAAATGAAAACTTGGGAAAAAAAAACTCGGTCAGCTATTTGCATTACTCATGAAATTTGTATGAAAAAGAGAAAAATGTTTCTGACATGCATTGTGTAGACATGAGTTCTGTTTTGTCATTCTATCTCTAAAATGTGAAAAGGAGCGATATTAAAAATCTGAAAATTTGTATATTAGTTTATAAAGATATTTTGACTCTGTTTTATTGTTGTGAGATTGATCTGAAAATATTTCGGAACTCTATATTATTTTAGTGACTTTGAATACCTTTGGCATGGTATATTGTTTTTGAATTTGACTATGTCTCTGCTTTACTCTGTCTCTGCTCTGCTTTGTTTGGGTTGATACCAACTTCTTTGTCTCTAAATGCACCCACTTTGGAAACAAAGTACTTTTTATGTGGACTTTCTTGTGTGCATACTCGGGCTCCAAGAATGATTACGGGAAAGTGTCACCTCTGTCTTTGCCTGGTTTGATCATCGGGATTAGCACAACCCTACCACGGGGGTTAAACATGGTCTCTACTTTGTGAGATGCTTTGTTTTGATATGATGATGATGCTCCATTTTTTTTATATATCAAAGTACTTTGTATTTTATATGATTTAAAACCCATTGCTCTATTATATTGAAAATATGTTTTGTTCTACATGTTATTTCTGAAGAATAATTTCTGTGCTCAGCATACTTTACTTTGTAAATGCTCATGTTTGTACTCTGGTATAAGTCTTCTGCTTACTGAGTTGTAGTTAAACTCACCCCTTTATTTTCAAATATTTTTCAAATGGTGTGGATGTACCAACTGAGGACCTGGACTAGTAATTATAAGCAAGGCTAAGCTATAAGGGTACTACCATTGATGAAAGACTACTAGTATCTATTAGATGTTATGTTTTCAGTTTATTAGTCTTAAGTATTATTAGATCATTATGTTGAGATTATTGGTAGATTGTGGACCCTTTTGTTTATGGTGATTTTACTTATAACTTTGTGGATATATTTACGTATGGATTAGGAATTATTTATTTACAATAAAAAATCTATGGAGATGTTATTTGTGTTTGGAGATAGGTTTGTATGGGACAGGTAGTGATTCTTTGATCCCTCCGAGTATGAGGCGTTACAGTTGCTATCAGAGATAGGTTTGAGATTCTGTAGACTATAGTATGTGAAATTTTGCGATATAGAATGAGTTTAGGAAACTGATTGTCAGATTTGAAGTTATTATGGAAAGGACTAAAAGAATTAATATTGTGGGTTGTTGAGATTTTAGGAATTGTAGACTTTAGGAATTAGTTGAGGTGTAGAATTATATAGATTTGTGAGCTGATTTCTTGTTGTTGGAGATTGAAGGTTTAGACTTTAGAATTGTATGATTATTTTTGTAGTGGATATCTCAATTATTTTGAAGTATTATATGTATATTGCTTTCACTACTACAACTACTCGTATATGTTTATATGACAATTTTTTTATATTTTAAAATGAAAATATTTAATAGTCCAAGTTTGCTCAGGATGCCACCTCGTCGAGAACTAAGTGTGTTAGATTTGAAAGAGGCCAGAAATGAAAGGGAACCAAATCCAAGAGCTTCTAAAGTACTTCGAGCAGCAGTGCATAAGTTAATAGATGATCTTGCGCAAAATCCTTCCACTCGCACTGCAACACTAATGAAAGAGGTTGAACCATGGAAGATTTCAACAAGTTGCATCCCACGTCTTTTGAGGGGAGAGGCAACCCAATACTAACGGAAGATTGGGTGCCAGATATTGAGAAGATATTTCGAGTCTTGACTTGCACAAATGAACAAAAGGTGGCGTTTGCTACATTCAAACTGACCGGGGAGGCGGAAAGATGGTGGATCTCTGAAAGGACCCTCACGAAAGCTTAAAAGAGAGAAATAAAAAGTTGGTCGCTATTCAAAGAAGTTTTTCTGGAGCGTTTCTTCCTAATCTCGATTAAAGAAGACAAAGCTATGGAATTTGCCACTTTGGTTTAGGGGGCAGTGTTAGTACACCAATATGTAGCCAAATTTACTGAGTTGGCGCGTTTTGTGGCATATCTGATTCCAGATGAAAAGAAGAAGTGTCGCAAATTTGAATAGGGGTTGAATGAGAAACTCTATGAGCAAGTGGTGGGCTTCCAATTAACTTTTTTTTACAAAATTGATGAATAAGGCTATAGTGTTTGAAAGAAGTCTTGTAAGAACCACTACCTTGCTTGATCAAAGGAAGAGGTCTAAATATTGAGTTGCATTTATTTTCTTTCTTATACACTACATTAAACAAGTGTTGCAAATTATTTAGGGAATATACTAGTGACAACATATTATTTAGTGAGTTGCTATTGTTGTTGTTTTTTCGGAATGTAAAAGAAAAATATAGTATTGGTGTATTATAAATTTAAGTGTGCAAGAGATTATCTTGTTATACCAAGAGCATATGAATCAATTTTAGATTCTGTGTAATAGCCCTAAAAACTTCATCCTAATTTAATTATTTAATTAAATGCTAATATAAAAGATTAGTGGTAATTTGTAAAAACAAGCTCTAAAGAGATGGGCTTGGGAATGAAGCTTTGGAGATATGGATTAAGTGAATGGGCCAAAAGAGTAGTGGTGAGCCCATAAGCCCATAGAGTGAACTCATGACCCATCAAGCCCATAGTAGAGACACATGTCACTTGAAGAGAAACCCTAGAAAGTCATCCAAGGCTTGTAGGAAATTTCTAGTTGGTAAAGATTGACTAGTAGGTAGCCATGTGCCATGTAGGATTGAGTGTGGAATCTTATGGAGGGATTTTCCTATCATGGAATCTTGGAAGTAAAATGCACCATTATTTGACTTTCCAATAGAAGTCATAGTGTATAGGAATGTGACAAGTGGCATGAAGAGAATGATGGAAGGAAGGAGCAAGGGGTTTCGGTGGGGATGCAATCCATGAGCCACTTGGAGGATTCCATGGAGTATGGCCACCAAAACGTTGATGAGACAAGGGAGGAGTGTGTAAGTGAATAAAGTACAATGTGTAAGAAAGTATGGTGATGTGAAGAGAGGTATGGTGTGTGTGTAAGTGATGGAAATGACAAAGAAAGGAGATGAAGCAAATGGAAGTTTCGGTGGAAGCAAGGGCTTGGCCGGATCATGCATTGTTCAATTCCCAAAAAGCATGGTCTTGAGATCACTTGGATGGACACATGAGATGATGGAGGGAAGATGGTTGAGTGAAATGCAAGAAAAATGAGGACTAAGCACCCAAGGGTGCGCCGGCCATAGCAAGTGAGGGAGAAAGAAACCAAATCTTCCAAGGCATGGCCAAGATTTGATCTTGGAATGACCTAGTGTTGTCAATCTTTCAATCCATCATTGGCCATACCTAAGAATGGTAAAAAGTGTACCAAAGACCCTGAGGAAGGGCTTGGCCATGTGACCTTATGCCCATTTTCCTTAGCTTGTTTCATTTGGACACAAGCAAACATATTCCTACCTCACTCTCTCCCTACCTCTCGGCCAAAACCATCCAATTACCTCCACCATTGTTTCTTCTTCTTTTACCACACAATTTGAAGAATTCTAAATTAGTGGAGCTAAGATCAAGAGTCTTGAAGTGGATAATACCTTGGAGAAGGTTAGTGCCTAGACTCATGCAAGCTTAGGAAGAACACACACACATATAGCACTATTGTTTTAGCTAAAAGGAAATAAGGTTTCTTTTAAATCTTTATACTTATAATTAGTCTAATAAGAGATTCTATATGTGTATTTTCAGATTTTAATCAAAAATCTAATAGGAATATTGTAAGTATACTTTCACCTTTTCTTTAACATTTCTTGTATATAGTTAGGTGATCATGCTTGTTGGATTAAGGATTGTATTGCCATGTTTGGATTAAATTGATTTGTGTTAATGCTTGTCTTTGCTATGAATATTCATGTGTAAATCTCTATGTTAAAATAAGATTAGAATATGAGTATAGATGATGGATCAAGTATTAGTAGGAAAAAGAAATGGAAAGCATGAGTATCATATGAAATGATGAAGTTGATGCATGATGGATTTTAGTATTAAGCTTATAAATTTGGTGTTGCTAAGATAAAAGTTATTTAAGGAAATTAGTAGTATGATTGATTTATTTAAGGAGGATATTGTCTTGAGGGAATGAAAAATGGACATGGGAAGAAAATATATCACTAATATGAATTGTAATGGTGTATACATGCATATGGAAAGAAGTAATCACTTATATATGAAGACTAGTAGTGTTTAATTGGAATCTTATGATGTTTAAGGTTAAGACTAGAGGATTAAATTATATTGCTTGTTTGTGAAATTATTTAGTTTAAGCTTATAGAAGACACTTGTTGAAAAGGAAACTTGAATGGATTAATAGAAGGAAATTTCCCCAAGTTAAAAGGTGAATGAAAGAAGTTGGAATGAATTAAGTTGGAGGTAAAAATGTTTACTTAGTGGATAATAGGGTTTCGGTTACCCCTTTTTAAAGATGGTATATGTTTTAATTAAACACCTTTAATTCTTGGCAGATATTTAGAGTGAAATGATGAAGAAAAGCCCTAGGAATTATCCTAGGAGGTTTCGGCCTTGATGGTTTGGAGATGGGCCGAGTACCCCACTTCAATCCTAGGCCTAAATTTGGGTGTTAGAGCATGATGGCTAAATAGGAAACTGTAAAGTTTGTCCCGATGAAAAAGAAAATGAACTGTGAATGCACTCGAGCTCGCCTCGGGTTTTGCATGAAAATAAGTAAGTGTTGCATGTCATATGCATAAATCATGAAAAGCATGTTTTTAAAGTCCAATAAGTTTTTAAGAAAAAGAAAAGGAAAAAATTAAGTTTTTGAAAGAACCCCAAAGGCTGGGACGGGGTAGTGCCCCAGTGGAACTCCCTGTCCACTCAGGAGTGATTAAAGTCGAGTGAAAGCCCCTGGGTCGACGAAGAACAGTCGCCGGACCGTGTATGGCTCCAGAAGGTGTCCGGAGCGCGGTCGTACCTAACACTAGTGGGTGCCAAAGAAGGGTAAGGTGTAAGGACCTGCCGTACTATAAGCTACGTGACGTACTCACTTTAAGGTGATGCGGTAACCAGTAGGGAACACGCGGTGCTTAGGGGAACCGTGTTGTGTCTCATATATGCTACGCGATAAGTCATGACAAGATGGGCTTTCGAGCCATAAGAAAAGATCTGTATATGATAAGTGGTGCCTAAGAAAGAATAAAAGATGTGAAATGTTTTAAAGAAATGATTTGAAAAGCACTAATATGAAAAGAAGTCTGAAAGAAGCAAGTCTGTATGAAAGTTTACATGAGCATGTGCATGAGTTCAGTCATCCATTTGCATATGCATTAGCTATGATTGTTTGGTTCACTTATCTGTATATTTGGAATGCTTTGGTTAAAGTGCTAGTATACTTGCTGAGATTTCTCCCGAAATCTCACCCCCTTTTTATTATCTCTACTATCGCTCCCTTGGGAACGATAAAAGTTATTGCAGGAAAGGATGGATCCACGGATTACGACTCTCGAGAAGATGGGTCGGAGCCTCAAGGGCCCGACTAAGACAGATTCTGTTGGGCCAGTGACCCTAGACCTGTTGGGTCAATGGGCAGCAGAGTCGCTTCCTATGGCGACCTACTTTTTTGATGGCTTACACCCTACGGGGTGTTGTCTAGTTTTAGGAGTGGACGGGCTCCTCCATATGGGACGCCTGTTTACCTCATCCTCTGGGATGATGTGTGATGTAGGCCCAGGTTTAAGTTTGGACATTCTTCGTTACGGTCCTGACTTTAAGAAGATAAAGGAAGAACCCACCTATTAGTATGTTTGGCGGAGATGGAGGGGATCGTTAATGCCTTTATTTTGTATCACCTTTGTATTTTGAGGAAAATCTTCCCGTTATTTTGGGAAGTGCTTTTGTATAAACTGTTTACATTGGTGACCTTGACTTTTGATGTATATGTATATAATGTTTAATTTGGGTTTGTATTTCGTTAACCATGTGATGTGCGACAAGCGTAAACGTCTTGTTTTGGCTAGACCTTTTTCCGCTGCGAGATAATATGAAAAAAAAAAAAAGATACTAAATAATGCTTTCACATGTAACGATGAGGGATGACTTCCTTGAGACGCTCGTCCTCGGCGTCACAATTTGCGTATGAACCCAAGCGCAAGCTGGGGCGCCGACATTCTGCTTTTCAAGTGCTTGAGAAGTTGATGAGTTGCATGATTTAGTATATTTTACCACTTCTTAACATTAAATTTTGGTTCAACTTGATTTATTTTTGTCACTTTTGGGTTTCATTGTCGTCATTTAAATTTATTTCAGATTTGAAAAAAAAAAGACCCAAATTATAGAAGCCTATCATTTGAATTTTTGTTGAAAATGCAAAAGATAGAAGTATGTGTTCAAAGTAGGTAAGGGACAAATTAATTTGGAAGGAGATGCTACCGAAGTTGAAGTAAAGAAAAGAAAGAATAAAATGACTGGAGTAACAGAAGTCCAAATTCAAAAGAAATTCATGTGGGCTAGGAAACTATCTTGCGCCTACCTACCAGGAGAAATTGCATGCAAAATTCAAAGAGAGAAAAAGGCTCACCTGCTATTGCGCCTACCACTTGCATACGAGAGGAGATGCAACAAATTTATTTGACCGAATGAAAAGGAAAAAAAAAATTTGAAGAACGACGCTGGGACTGCAATTGAGTATTTCTTTTGAGTGTTGATTTTCATCTATTCTTATCAGGAAATTATGGTGAATTCGTTTATGTTGAACTTAAATTTTAGCATAAACTAAATTTCTTTATTCTAGGAAAACGATGTAATCTAGTTCCAAACTATACTTGATTTTTTATGCTAATTTGAAGTAATTTTCTTTTATGTTTGTATGATTATTCTGAGTGTATTGCTTCTGATTAAATGACCATTAATTAGATGATTTTAATCTTGTGATTTGCTATTGAAAAAGGGGATTATAGAATAGAACTTGAATATTTCAACATAGGTAAACATAGAAATCGAAAGACTTATATGAACTCATGCAGTATTTAAAATCGTTGGTGTAATTGGTTTCTTACTTTATAAATTTACATACTCTTGTGTAAACTTATGAACAAGAATATATCAAATTGACTATCGAAAGAGCCCTCTGGATGAATTTGGTTGATTTGTTAACAATCAGAGAGAATTAATTTCAATTAGCTAGATAAGAAAAGCATAGTGGGGGATTATGTGAAATCGGTTTCCTAGAAATTCTTATTCTTAGCAATTTGATCATAAAAATACAACTTTCTTTTCCATTGAATGATTTCTTTGAATTAATTTTATTTCAATTTGAAACTTAGTAAATTTTCTGAATAAAGTCAAGGTTAGTGTAATTTTGATACTTGTCAAAAGTAAGATATCAACCCTTGAGGACGATACTCTTCTTATTATTTTACTATAAAACTACGATATTGTGTACTTGCAGTTTTGCACTGATCAAGTTTTTGGTGCCATTGCTAGGGATTGATTTCAATATGAATACAAAGTAATCTTGATTTTAATTTAGAATTTTAATTATTTTAAATTTTTTTATAGGTGTGTTTTTGACATTGAATGTGTCATGCTAGACATCGTGAAATTATTTCTTTTGATCCAAAGATTGAAAAAACTAGACATCGTGAAATTATTTCTTTTGATCCAGAGATTGAAAAAACTCTTAGATCACGAAGGAAAGAGAAGGTACTAGTCATGGCTGACGAACAACAAGATGCACAACCACGTAGTTTAAAGGATTATGTATGGCCAGTTGTGAATGACAACTACTCAAGTATAAGATGCCAAGTTGTTAATATGTGACGCCCCCAACTTATGTCCCGAAAATAACGTAAATTGAAGGGTCATGATAGGTAACACATGGTTATCTACCCTTCATACTTATCTTATATAACTAGCATGCATCTAACTTACTGATCATGCATGTGAGTATTGCAGCGAAAAAATGTTAATTTCCAGAAATGCAAAGACATCTAACTTTGCACATAGATCACATGGCCCAACATAACTAAACCTTTAGCCATATATGTGACGACCCTAAAATTATCATGCCTTGCTTTTGTTTTTATATATATATATGGCTTAGTGACTTAGGCAAATTGGTGACTAAAGCCTTAAGAAGATGGACTTAGGAGTTTAAGGGCCTTAAGGCCATGGCAAGAGCTTTGGGCCTAAGTAGGGGAAAGACAAGCCCATAGGTCCATGAAAGGAAGACCACTAGTCAACCCAAGCCCATACTTGATGACACATGTCAAGCTAGGAGAAGTTTAGTAAGTTGAGTCAAGACTAGTAGTTGAGAGAAGAAAATGCTAGTAGGTGAGCTAGTTGACTGGTTGTTTTGTTGGAGAAAGAAAAGAGAAGACATAAGTGGAATCTTCCATCTTTTCCTACCTAGATAAGTGTGTGAGGTGTAGGATTTTGCCAAATAAGTCAACATGGGATCCTACCATATCTAGTAAAATGATGGAAATGGGATTTGAAAAGATTTGGAGATGAGAAATGGGAGGGGTTTCGGTGGGGGCTTTGGCCGAAAGGCCTTAGGGCTTTCTCACCTAAACACTTCCAAATCTAGATGGAAACGACATGTAGGATTTGTGTAAGATTGGATGAGACATGATGTATAAGAGGGTGTAAGAAGAAGTGACATGAGATGAGTGGATGGATCAAAAAAGTGGGAGGAAAGGAGATGGGGGTTTCGGGAATGCCTTAGCCGACTCCCCCTCCCCTTGTTTGACTTCCTTTTTGCCACCAAATCTAGATAAGGATTTGTGTAAGAGTGACATGACAAACTTGTGTGAGATCTGAGGTGATTGGTTGATGGAAAGAGCATGTGACAAAATGGAAATGAGAGTGAGATGAAGAGAGGTTTCGGATGGAGGCAATGGGATCCAAAACCCATTTGTGTGTTTTCCCAAAAATGGATTCTCAAATCCTTTGGAATGACATGTGAGAGGATTGTTGGGGAGACAAGAGATGATGTGAGATGATGAAAAGGGGTTGGAATCCTAGAATGAGTGGCCGGCCATGAGAAGAGAAAGAGGGAGCACAATCTCCAACCTAGGATAGGATAGATTGGGGTTGATGTGATCAAGTGATGGGAGTCACTCAAGGGTCTTTCAAGCCCATCACAAGTCACTCAAACCTAGGAGAATGAGTGGCCTAGATGCCTAGCAAAGTGCCTTGGTGGAATGGCCTAGTTTCCTCACCCTTTTGGCTTGCACATTTCGGACACACACACACACATCTCTCACCTTGCACCTCCCGGCAACACTCCTCATTTCCCTTCACTTTGTTTCATTTCTTTTCACCACTTAGACACCTAAACACTCCAAACTAAGAAGGAGAAGAAGATAGTGTTTGTGGAAGGAGGAGAAACCTAGAAGAGGTAAGTAACTTAGTTACTTTGAAATGAAACCTAGAAACATAAGGAAGAACCCTATGTTCATGCTTTCCAAAAAGAAAACCTTCTCTTTTGAAAATGGCAAAATTGTAGCATGATCTAACTAAGTATTTCTTTTATTTTCAGAAGTTATATAAGCTAGCTAGGAAGA